>CM028134.1:143635000-146035000 GCA_016271365.2 Neoceratodus forsteri | reverse complement strand
GATGGTAGTGGTCATTCCATTGGAGAAGTTAAGATGGTGGGGGAGATCAGAAACATAAATTCAAATCATAACTTCAGAAAAGATCAATGAAAAATTTAAGAAATTAAAGAAATATAAATCAGGGGGACCAGATGGCTATCATCCAACTTTTTTGGTTGAACTAGCAGAGAAGATTTCTATTCCATTGGCAGCCCTCTTTAACAATTTTTTGAGAGAGGGTGAGGTCTTGGAAGACTGGAAGGTGGCCCACATAATGCCCATATTTAAATCTGGGGATAGGACTAGACCTGAGAATTACCGCCCGATAAGCATAATTTCCATCACAGACAAGGCAATGGTGAGCTTTATAGATGAATTACTTGAAAATAATTTGAGGGCTATGAATCACCTGGCTATTTCTCAGCATGGTTTTTCAGGAGGGAGATCATGTGCCACCAATTAATTGCATTTCTTCGAGCCAGTGAGCCAGGCGTTGGATGCTGGGTTGCTAGTTGATGTTGTGTATTTGGATTTTAAGAAGGCTTTCAACTCTGTTTCATACAATGTTTTGCTTAGGACCCTTCAGCAAGTAGGGGTTGAATATTATCTTAGTAAATGGGTGGCAGCATGGTTATGGAAAAGATGCCAGCAGGTCCAGGTCAGGGGTTATCTATCAACAAAGGTGAGGGTTACTAGTGGGGTTTCCAAGGGGTCTGTGCTGGGGCCAAGGTAGTTCAATGTCCTAATCTCTAGTATGCAGGTATCTGAGGGAGTTTGGATCTGTAAGTATCTGGACGACTCAGAGATTGGGGCAATAGTAAACAACAGTGAGGCTATAATGAACTTTCAAGAACAACTATGCCATCTTGAGAACTGTGCAGAAAGGCATAGACTGGAGTTTAATATTGCCAAATGTAAGGTTATGCACTTCGGGCAAAATAATGTTAGAGCACAATCTAAGCTGAACTCACAATTACTTGCAGCAACAGACAGTGAAAATGATTTAGGTGTGGTTATCACAGATAAATTAAGTTTTGACAAGCACAGTATGGTCTGTGTTAATTGAGCCAATAGGATTGTGGGCAATTTGCTATGTAATATTAGAAGTAGGAGGAGAGAGGTTCTTGTGCCCCTGTACAGATCCCTGGTGAGACCCGTTTTGGAGTATGGTGCCCCCTTTTGCTCAGTACAAAGTGTTGGGGGGAACAAAAGAGTAGAGCATGTACAAAGAAGGTTTATTTAGGTTTAGTAAGCAAGCAGGGGTATGGCATCAGATTAGGGCACTTGGGTTTATACTCAATGGCATACAGAAGGATAAGGGGACCTTTGTTATGTTTATAGGTCATTAAGTGATGCATGGTTATGTGAGGCAGCAGGATTAAACTGGAAAGAGGGTCTTAGGATGTGTGTAAGGGTTCATGATAAACAGTTGAAAGGTGAGAGAGATATAGAACTAACAGAAGAAGAAGAAGATGGTTTAATCAGAGGGTGGTGAATGTCTGAAATGGACTCCCAGCAGAGGTGGTAAGAGCTAGTAGTTTGGGGGCATTCAAGCACCAACTAGACAGATATATGGGAGACAAAAAATGGAGTTGTGTCCACTAATTTAGTGGCAGGACCTTTATATGGCTCTTGTAGCTTATGGATCTGAACTCATTCTATAAACCTATAAACTTTTTCCTTTCACAAGTAAACAGTAAACATATACTTTATATTTACTTCTAGTTATCTTATCCTGGGGAGGGTGGCAGGTTTATTTCATGGTAGTTCTATCTAGTATCCTTGGAAATGTTACTTTGCAGATAGTAGTATGGTTTAATAGTGTTACTGTTTTACTCTGTAGATATTATGAGACATAAGACCTTTTACTCAGGATTTCATGACAAGTTGTATTCCTTTGGGGAAATATTGCAGTGACTGAAGTTAATATAGGTTCACTAGGAGAGAGAGTGTGTTGTGTGTGTGTGTGTGTGTGTGTGTGTGTGTGTCTGTGGGAGAGGGAGGGAGAGAGAGAGAGAGAGAGAGAGAGAGAAAAAAAAAAAAGGAGGGAGAGAGACAACATCTCCTTTAAGCTATGTATCTCCCCCACCCACATTATTGTGATGTGGGGTGGGTTAGGTTGTATTGTTTGTATGAAGAGGAGGAGAGAAATTACATTTTTATCTCTTTTTCAGATTCCTTAGATACTTGTGGTACATCAAGTTGCTACATTCTCAGTATATATTGACATCAGTACATATCAGGCTACATGGTCTTAATTCCTTGAGGTTCCTCGACTAGAGTTTTTTGTTTGACACTAATATTATCAATTTATATTTAAATTATCATTTATATAGTCCTGAGGTTTTTGAAATTTCTTGGGCCTTTTATTTAGCTCTGAGAATACAGCTGGGTGACAGGTCCAGCTAGGTTTTACACATCACACAGTGTGCACTGATGTTTTTAAGATAACTTTACTGGTAATTCTTGTCTTTAATGCTAACATTGTAATTTCATGAGCCCTATAACTATCTGAGTTTGTCTTTAAGCTGGGTGGGGTTGCCTTTCAGTAATCACACCCTTATACTAACTGTGACACTCATAGCTTGATTTAGGAGTTATCTGCTTCAGCAGTGTTATCTTATGTCAATTAAATTTATATGCAGTAGGATTCTTTGTATGTATGTTCCACCAAGCACATCTGTACCCAAGGTTCTTTTGGACTGAAGGCAGTATTGTACTGTTAAACTTCTCTGACATCATCTTCTGTGTTTTTTTTTTTTTTTTAAATGACTATTTTAAACCAATGGGGATTTATTTCTGTTTTTCTCTGCATTATCTAGCTGTTATAAGTATTGTATTTTCTAAACAACTGCCATGAGCTTCTGAAGAAGGACTGGTTGGTCCGAAAGCTAGAGCACTTTGTTCTTGTTGTTACATCTATGTTGGTCCATTAAAAGGTATCAAATCATTTGCTTCTGGATCTACAAGTAAACAGTGGCACAGTGGCTATGCTAAGTCAGGCTCAATAATTTCTCTTTTTCTCCACAGGTGACAGGTATAGAATGAGTGGGTTTGGACAATAGATCTATTGTGTGGCCATAACAGTAGCAAAGTCAGGCCAAATTAATTTTTTTCTTCACAGGTGACAGGATGGAAAGAGTTGAATTGGACAATGTAAAGACTCTGTGGCCACAGTGGTGGCCAGAGAGGCTAAATTACTTTTTCTTCTTAACAGGTGAGGTAACAGGTATGGAAAGAGTGTGATTGGACAGTGGCTCTATTGTGTGGCCACAATGGTGGCAAAATCAGGCTAAATGGATTATTTTTCCTTCACAGGTGACACGCATAGTGAGACTTGCATTGGAAAATATATATACTGTCCGTGTGGTCAGTCACCTACAGTGCCCATTTTAGTAAGGTCTAAATAATTTTCCCTTGTCTTTGCAGGTCTCCTCCTGTCTTACTCTCTTCTCAGCCAGGAAGCAAGGCTTTTCCTCCTCTGCCTCCACCTCCTCTGTTTGTGGCACTTTCATTCCATTTCAAGGTCAGGCCATCACTAGTGTGACGGTAGGTATTCTTTCAAAAAGTTCTTTTTCACTTTTTTTATTTTGTTTTCTCTTCACAGGTGTACTGTAATCCAATGGGAGTGCACTGCCATCGAAACAATTTCTATCTTGTACTCACATCAGGTCTGTATACATTCTACCATTAAGCTGAATTCCTTATCATCGATGAATTCCTTGTCCTTCTACAAGGAGCAAGCCATTGCCATATTCTAATCTCTACCAGATCACTGATGTGGTCAACCTTGCATACTAATTCTCAGACCTCCTCCTCCTCCAGCATCTACACCACCATGTGTGGCATTAATAAAGTAGCACTTCCTCTGTATCGAGCATATATAACAGTCCTCCAACCAATGCTGCTGCCTCATTGTACAATTTGTCATGCATCTAAACAAAATACCTGAAATAAGAGAAATACAGTAGGAGGAGACAACAGTTATACAGTGACGTACAGATACAATTTACAAATAAAATGAAATGGAAATAAAAAAACTTACCTTCCATGGTACAAAACACTCTGAAATTAAATAATCATGTCTGGGCGAGACCCATGCAGCAACAGGATTCAATCACCCTAGTGATAAATACCTGCAAAGAAAGAAACAGTGACAAAAGATAGTTAGAAATGCAATGGTTTCAAATACCTTCCCACCCAACAACTCAAAAAGACAAAAAAATTACATCTAATAGTATAGCACAACAAAACAAACTTATACTAGAGTCGAAGATCAGCTTCTGGATTCAGTTGTTGTATACTACCTTCACAAAGTACAGCAGCAGCAGCAGCATATAAGACTTCTGGGAGCACATCTCATTTCTGGGCATCATGCAAATTTTTCCAGCCTTTGAAATGTACTTTTCTTCTCCAGGCACTAAAGTGCATCTTGACCATTGCTGTGGAGATTCACACAACACAACAGCAGCTAGCAACAGCAGCATGTAAGATTTCTGGGAGCACATCTCATTTCTGGGGGGTCATATGGATTTTTCCAGCCATGCAAATTCATTTTTCTTTTCTGGACACTAAAGTGCATCTTGATAGCTTCTGTGGAGACTCTTGCAGCAGCAGTTAGCAGCAGCAGCAGCATACAATATTTATGTGAGCACATTTCATTTATGGGTGTCATGCAAATTTTTCTAGGCATGGAAATTCACTTTTATTTCCTGGGCACTAAAGTGTATTTTGACAGTTGCTGTGGAGATTCCCACAACACAACAGCAGCTAGTAGCAGCAGCATATAGATTTCTGGGAGTCAATCTTATTTCTGGGTGTCATAAGAAATTTTCCAGCCATGTGCATTTTTATTTTCTGGGCACTTAAGTGCATCTGGACAGTTGCTGTGGAGACCCACACAGAACAGTACCAGCCAGCAGCAGCACGTAACTTGGGGAAGCAAACACATCTCATTTAATAACGTCAGAAAAATTCACAGCAGTGATACACTTAGCATCACTGCCCTTTCTATTCTGTCACTCACACTGGAAAAATATTGAACTACAGAATTTAATGTATGTAGTGTTTTTGGAAAAAAATCTTGGATTGAGATTTGCACACAATTAACACAAACTGTGTTACAAGAGTGCTTGGTGCAGTTATCTACTGTACTATGATCTACCACGTGGCAGGGGCTGGCAGCATGTAGCAGCCTGTCCAACTTTTTGTGGCATTACAGGAAAGTTCTGGAATTCACAAATTAATTAAGCCAAAGTGTGTTACAACAAGAGTTTTTGGGGCAGTTACACAATGTGAACTACCGTGTGGCAGCATATAGCAGACTGTCCAACTTTTTGTGTCACTACAGGAACATTACGTAATGCACAACATGTATGTGAATTGTGATTAACACATAATTAACACAATGTGCATTACCACAAGAGTGTTTGGGACAATTACACGCTGTGAACTACTATGTGGCAGCATGTAATAGCCAGTCTAATGTTTTGGTGCACTTGAGAAAAATTACGGGAGAAGAGAAGTCATGTAAATTGTAATTTACACACAGCACAAAGTGCCTTACAACAGAGTTTGGGGCAGTTACACACTGTGCACTACTGTGTGGCAGCATGTACCAGCCTGTTCAGTTTTTTTGTGGCACTACAAGAAAATGCTAGAATTCACAAATTTAATGTGAATTGTGATTAACACATAATTAATACAAAGTATGTTACAACAAGAGTGTTTGGGGCAGTTACATGCTGTGAACTACCATGTGGCCACATGTAGCAGCCAGTCAAATTTTTTCGTGCACTCAAGAACAATTCTGGAGTAGAGTATTTATGTAAATTGTGATTTATGCACAGTTAAAACTGAGTGAGTTACAACAGTGTTGGTGCAGTACAAACACACACTACAGTACCATGTAGCAGTAGCTGTTGCAGACTGACATATTTATTCTGGTAATTAAGAAAAATTAAGGAAAGAGACATAGAAACATAGAAATTGATGGCATATAAGGACCATGTGACCCACCCAGTCTGCCCATTGTGCCCACCTATTAAAAAACAGAGATCCTAGTTGATCTGCAGCATACCCTTTCTTTCCTGTAAAATATCAGATGCAATAGGGGCGTGTATCAGAAATATAGATTCAGATATCCTGCCCACTGGGCCTGAGTCTAATGGTTATCACATGATGAGACTAACAGTGTTTGAGACAGATTGGCATCACATGATGGCACTCAAAATGTCCTGGGTCACACCTGGAAATGAACTTGGCTAAGTGGGCTTCTCCCAGTTACCAGTTTTCAAATAAATAAGTAAAATATGTTTGAGTCAAATGTCAAATTAACTGTGCTTTAAATTGTTGATTTTTGTATAACAACGTAATTGATGTACTCGCTTATTGTCTGACTGTTGACTGTGCTTTGATTGCTTATTTTACATAACTGGCTGTACTTGATGTACTCTTTTACTGTATGACTACTTATTGTCTAATTTCTGGTGTCAATGAATGCACTATCAATGTACTGCACTTCCTGGGTCGCCCCTGAAAAAGGGACAGTCTTGTCTCAGAGGGCCTATCCAGTTACCAAAATTCAATAAATAAATAAATAAAATCTAGAGAAGATTACAGTATCAAATACTATACATTTATTTGCCCATTTGACTAGGTAACAATAGTGCAAAATAAAGATGTGCAAAGTGTAGAAAATTGATAATGTTTCTGCACATTGCATAGTTCTTTGTTTCATGAAACAGGGAAAAAGATCCAAGAATAACTTTCTTCATGAAGAATCTGAATTGAGATTTTTTCTGTATAAAGGCCATTAAAAAAAGGGTGAAATTTCATTTTTTCTGCAAAGTGTGAAGTACTCACTTTGTGATAAACTTCACAAAGTGCAAAGTGGAACACTATGTGGGAGCTCTGCGGGTGAAATTTAACTTTGCAAAATCTTTAGTACTAAAAATATAAAATGCACCTCCACAAGGGATTATATTTTTACTATGTAGTATGAGACCTACAGGTATTTCCTCAAAATTGAAGTCTTACTTGTACAATATTTTGGTGGTGGCAGGATCTAAACAATCATGAAAAAGATGGCTCCGACCAGGCTCCCCACAAATAGAGATCTGGTTAGCCAATTTCAAACTGATTTTGCAAATGGAGTGGCTGACAGCTAAGCTAAACAAACAACAGAAAAACTAAAAGGTACATTGGATTCCCTTCATTGATTATATAGAAGTGGTAAAGGGAACCCCAACCCTAGACCAAAGTGTCAATTTTTATTTATAATTTTCTTATTATGCTTAATATGGTGTCTATGAGTTTATTTGTGTTAGCCTTAATTTGAATGTTTTCCTAGTTTACATTGCTTTTAAGTCCAGGCGTAGCAATTCAGGTTCACTGCATGGTAAGTGAGCTATTAAGAAGTACTGTGCATAGCCATATTATTTCACACAGCTGCAGGTCAGTCTACTTTCTCTTACCGGCTCCCCCTGCTCTGGAACCAACTCCCTCATAATCTCTGCAACACTCTTCCTTTCTCTTCACTCAGGCATCTTATCCATCTTCCTATCCCCCTTGCTCCTGCCTCTCTCCCTCCTCCAACTCTCCCTATTCCCCTTTTTAAGCCTTATTCTTCCCCCACTTCTTTTCCCCAGTCTTCTTGCTCAGCTTTCCCCCATACATTCTTCCTGTCATAGGATGTTTCTTGTTATGCACTTAGATTATACTGTGCCTGTTATTTTAGCTGGTAACCAGGTTGGGTTCATCCTGAACCAGATACTTTCTGCTTACCCTTGAATTTGCACCCTACTGCCAGTTTTTATTTTATATTTATCATACTTGTATAGTGTGATCAGCCTGTCCTTATCCTGTCTCATGTTCATTATTAGTCTTTTTGGAACATATAACCCCACTGACTGTAATATATCTTATTTGTACTTTTTACCTGTACTTGTCTACTGTGATGATGCTCTCTTGAATAAATAATTTTCCTATTGAACTCAGGATGTCTTGTAAAAAGGTGCTTTCTTCAATTTCTGTATATTCGTGTCTTGGAATTTTCATTGTTTTATTTGTTCTAAATGCCTCATTACATAAAGTTAAAGAAATTTTAATTTACATTTTAAATCTATCTAAAATTCCTAGTCAAAACATGTGTAGTTCCTTTACTGTGTCATCTGAAACACTGGGTTATATTTTACCTGCTTACTGTCTCCATTCCACAGGATAATGCTCTCATTGATGAGAATTTCTTGTCCTTGAGGAGCACGAGAGTTGGCAATTCCAATTGGCACATACATCCGTGTTCCATTAGGGTATAACTGCCAGTTTAATATATCATATATGGCTGGAGGGTCACCATTCAGATCAAAGAATACTTCCTCACCTGCTTTGTTTTCAAAATACACATTCTTTATGTAATGTAGGAGCTAAAGATAACAGAAATAAATATTTACAAGCAATGCAATGTTAGTAATTCTAGCAAATTCCATCCATTGTGTTACAAAATTCCTTAAAGGGAAAGTACCCTCAACCAATTGTCTGTATACCTGTGTAGTTTGTAGGCATGAACAATAATGCCCTCTCTTACATCCCCCTAATTTCATCCTAATTTTAATACAAATGAAGCTGCTTCACTCTGTTCTGCCCTGGTGTAAAAAACCTGCTTAACTCAATTGCAATTGCAAAGGTCATGACCTGACTCATGTAAAGCATCTTGGAATTTTATGATGTTTTAGTGCTAACGCCTGCAGCAGTTATATTGTATTAGTCAGTGCCATTGCTGTCCTCTGCAGTCCCTATGTTCTTGTCTTATGTGGCCATGAAACTTTTCAAGGCATAGTAAGTGCCCTGCTGTGGAAGGATTTGGTTGGTCCAAAAGCTTAGACATTGTTTTCTTTTTGTAACATCTACATTGGTCCAATGAAAGGTACTGCTGTTTTCCATAGTTTAAAGTATATCTGAGTTAGAAAAAAATGCTTTTAGAGAAGACAGGGACTTCACAAGACATGTAATAGAACTGAATGTGAGTATAACTTCTGCTGGCTTGTGCAGGTATGCATCAACTCCCATGATGCTTTGCACGAATGAAGTCATGACCTTTGGAATGGAGAAGAACAGGTTTTCACACCAGGGCAACAAAGAGTGAAGCAATCTCATTTATATTTAAATTAGGATGAAATTAGGGGAATGCAAGAGAGGGAATTGTTGATCATACCTACAAACTACACAGGTATACAGAAAATAAGTTGAGGGGGCTTTGCCTTTAAAAGGCAGTAATTCTAATATTGCAAAACAAAAACAGAACTACAGCAGTTATGAAATCCAGAAAAACAAGTTGGATCCAGGCTATGGACTCCCATACTACATTCAAACTTAAATATACTTTATGTAGTATTTCTTGAAGAATCACTTCAAGCTATCCCTTCGAGTTAAAAAATTCACCTCTTAAGTCTGAAGTAGGTGGAACCATCAGTCCATTTTATTAAAAGAACAGTTATGTGTTTACCATAACAGTAGATCTTTGAGAGTCTCTTTTATCAGGCAACCCCTATGGAACCATAGCCACCAGGCACTAGGACCCCATGGAAACCTTTCTCAAGCAGTCCACTAGGGGCCACCCATGACAACATCCTACATTAGCATTTCCAATAAACATAGGCAGCCCCTTTCTTCCTCTTAGGTTCTTAGGTTAATAGGACAAAAGAGGGAAAATTTGCACAACATGATTGTCTGCCACACATGTGGGAATTAAACCATTTTATAGTTATTATAATAGGTTGAATCTAATATGTGTTTAAAGCATTCCAACCATGGTTGTTCAACAATGTCATGTGACAGTCGGTTCCAAGCTTTAGCAGTATGTTCTGTATAAAAATGTTTTTTTTTTTTTTTGGACCGTGCTCTTGGGACTAATAGTTTATTATTATGTGACCTCAAATGTTCTCTGTTTGGCTCAAGATGTAAGTCACAGCGTACCATTATGTCATTAGATTGAAATATTTTATATAGCAGCAAGAGGTCCCCACATTGTGTTCTAGCTTTGAGGAGTTGAAGTCCAGTTTCTTTTAATCTGCCAATGTATAGTAAACGTTTAATAGAAGAAAGTAGCTTGGTTACCAATTTCTGAATATTTTCTAATTGCTTAATGTATTTTTTGAGGTATGGAGACCATAGAGAAGAACTATAGTCAAGGATTGGTCTAACATAGTTTTTATAGACAGGAATTATTAAGTGTTTATTTTTGCAAGTAAAAGTTTGTTTAATTTTATTAATCAATAATCGTGATTTTTTTTTATTTACTGATTTACACCGGTCATCTGGTGTTAGCCTATTATTAATCATAACCCCTAGATCTAGTTCTAAAGCAGAGTTTTTAATAATATTACTGCTGAGTATATAATGATATTTGGGGTTATTGTTACCAAAATGAATAACAACACATTTATCAACATTAAAGAACATACCATCGTTTCTGGCCCATAGGTCTATCTTACCTAAATCATCAACAAAGGTCAGATGCTTATTAAGCATGTCCACCTCTCCACAAATCTTGGTGTCATCTGCAAATTTGATTAAGTTATTTGATAAATTTGTATGCATATCACTGGTACATACGTTGAACAAAGTGGGCCCTAGGACAGACCCTTGGGGGACTCCACTAGTAACCAGGTGTTCTTGAGAAAAGGCATCATTAATTTTAACTCTTTGCAAATGATGATTTAACCAACTAGTTATCCATTTAACTATGGTAGGGCTGATTTCAAATAGTGTAAGTTTGGATATTAATGAGTAATGTTGGACTTTATCTAAAGCCTTAGAGAAATCCAGTAGTAGTATTACATCTACCAAGACTTTTGCTAATGCTACTATAGAATGCAATTAAATTGGTCATACAGGTTTTTCCCTTTGTCAAACAATGCTAGGTATTATCCAGACTGTCATGGTTCACAAGTAAAGTCTCAATTCTGGTTTTGATAAGCCTTTCCATGATTTTGCAGCAACAAGAAGTTAGACTTACAGGTCTATAATTCTCAATCTTACTTCTTCTCCCTTTCTTAAAAATAGGGATAACTGTGGCAAGGTATCAGTCTTTAGGGACTTCACCTTGAACGAGCGAAATATTTAAAAGCATGGTAAGGGGGTAGACTATCTGACTAGTTGTATTAATTAGAAAATTAGGATGGATACCATCAGGTCCAGGGCTTGAATTGCTGTTAAATGATAGTAATTCTTTAAACACATCTTGGCAAGTAAACGGCTGGTCCAGTACAGTATTATTAACTGTGGTGTGAACCATAGCAACCTTGGGAGTGAATCAGAACTAAAGTGCTCATTGAGTTTGTTAGCCATCAGTTCATTGTCTTCAATAAGCCCATTTTAGTCATAAATGGATCTATATTGAACATATAATTTTTGTTATTGGAATTAATGTAATAGTATAAAAGCTTATTATCTTTACAATGTGCAATGGAGAATTATGTGTTATATTTGGATGTCCTAATTAACTTTTTCAGTTCTTTTTGTTCTCTAATATAGGCTTGTCTATTAGCCTCATTATTATTTTTAAACTTTTTAAAGGCTTTACATTTGCTTTTAATTTTATTCTTAATAGTGACTGTAAACCAGTTAGGAATCCTACCTTTTTTGTTATATGTTTTCTTGATTGGGATATATTTGCTTTCAAGTTTTAAAATTAGCCCCTTAAAGATGTTCCAGGCTACATCAACATTTATATGATTCAGAAGTTTGTTCCAATCAATTTTAGATAAGCGATTATTAATTTCAGCAAAATTAGCTCCATTGAAGTCCCAAATAACAGTGTTTTTTGTAATCTTGGTGGGACAGATTTGTGGGCTATCAATACCATGGAGTGATCATTATTGCTTAAGAGGGAAGCCATGGATACATCTGTGATCTCATTCTCAATATTTGTTACAACAATGTCAAGTATATTAGAACCTCTAGTGGGTTCTTTGACCAATTGGTCAAGATTGTAATTAATACATAAATCAACAAAACTGCATTCTAACTCATTTTTACCACACATGTTATTCCAGTTAATTCCTGGGAGATTAAAATCACCCATTATCAATACATTTTATTTATTTATTTATTTAGAAAATTGGAATTACAGCCCTTTGAATCATAGACTCATTTCCAAAGGCTCCACATCCGAATAAAACATAGGACATTCATACAGTATATATGTAGAATAACTGTGGGTATAAGTACAATGGGCACTGGTTAATGCCTATACATTTGGTAGGTAAAACAGGGCACAGCTATCAACATATTTACCTAATGAGTGGTTAAGACCTGTACAATTGGTAGCTAAAGCAATGCATGATATGAGTTGGTAGTAAGCCGCCTCAGGGAGGCCTTGTCTTATACATAATACAATGCACTCATAGTGCAGAGCAACTATATGGTAACTGAGGGAGGTGAGGAGCCTGTAGGCTAGAAATAGTGAGGGCTCTCCATTGCCAGGCCAAGGGTGGGGGTGTGTGGCCTAGCAACATGATGTAGGATCCATTGGTTACTGTTTGCACTGGCATTGATGTGAGGAGAGGATATGGGCCCTTAAGGCAGCTTTAAGAGGACCAAGATTGGTGACTGATGTGATGGCCGGTTGGAGAGCATTGTGCCAGGATGGAGCTCTAAGGGGAAAGGTTCACTGAGCCAGGGTGGTCCTGACCCTAGGCACCTTCCAGATAGTTTTTGGGGTGGTTCATGTGGACACTGAGATAGTGGCTGCCTGAAGAGAAGCCTTGACACCTATTGGGGTTAAACCCAGGTGGATTTGGTGAAGAGAAAGGTCTGGTATAATAGTCTTTCCTCAAAGGAGAGGATATTGGTGAGTGTGTATAGGGTGCAAGTATGTGTATTTCTGTCAGCACCAGAGAGGAGCTGGTAGGCCATACTGATGACTACTTGTATTTAATGAAGAGCTGTAGTGTTGGTGGCAGCATAGATTGTGAGGCCACAGTCCACCAGCGATAAGACTGAGGAGGTAATGGCTAGGTGAAGTGCTTCAGGTGGCAGGCAGTCTTTATGTCTGTACAGGAGACCAATGTTGGTGTTGGTGGCGGAGGTGAGGATTTTTATATGTTCTTGGAACAAGAGGGAAGAGTCAAATGTAATACCTAGATACTTATACTTTTAGAGTATTTCCAGTGAGATGAGAGAGGCAGAGAGTATTTCCAGGGGGGAAATCCTTTGATCTGTTTTGGCACTGGGCATAGAGCATCATCTTAGTTTTTTTAATGTTGACCACCGATCTGTGTTCAGCAAACCAGTGTTCAATCTGAGAGAAGGAGTTTTGTAAGGTACGCTGGAGAGAGAGAGAGGATCAGGATGTGCAGTGTAAAGAACAGCATTGTCCACATAGAGGAGAAGGTTGCTGGGACAGGATTTAGGCAGGGAATTGAGGTAGATGCTGAATAGTAGGGGACCCAGGAGAGATCCCTGGGGAACTCCTGAGCACACAGACAGTGTAGTAGATATGGTATTATTAATTTTAACACATTGGGTTCTAGAAGAAAGATAGCTGGAGAGCCATGACAGTGGACAATGAGAGACCCCAATTTGTTGTAAAGCGTTAAGAAGGAGGGGGTGAGAAACCATGTCAAAGGCCTTAGAGAGGTCTATAAACACAGCCCCTGTGAGGTGCCCCTTGTCAAGTGTGTAGTGCAGGAAGGAAGCAAATTCTGTGAGGGTGGTCGTAGTGCTATGATCAGCTCTGAAACCATGCTGCTCCCTACATAAGAGGTTGTGTGCGAGGAAGTAGTCAGTGAGCTGACTGGCCATGATCTTTTCAAGGGCTTTAGGGAGTGGGGAGAGAATTGAGATGGGCCAGTAGTTGTGTGGGAGGAAGCTGTCACCACATTTCAGTACTGGTGTTATCACTGCCATTTTCCATGAGGTTGGGAACTGGCCAGGCACAGGGACAGATTTAGAAGGTCCATGGGTCGGGAGATAACTGAGTCTAGCGCAAGGTATAGGATATGCATATTGAAGGTGTCTTTGGAGTAATTGGAGCTCTGGAGGGCTTTGGACAGGTAGGCTTTCGCTTCTGTAAGGGTAATGACTCCAAGTTTGAAGGGGGGTGGAGGAGCTCAGGCGGTGGGGTAGGCTGAATTGGATTGAAAAAGTTGCTAGAGAGGACTGAGCTGAGGTCTGAGACGGTGAAGTTGAGGCAGTTAGCTATGTGAAGTGTGTCTGTGATGGTAGTACCATTAACACTAGGTTGTGGGGGAAAAGAGTGGGATTTACCATTAATTTCATTGATGTTATCCCAGAGCTTTCTGGTGCTACCCCAGGAGATGGCTAGGACAGTTCTGTAGTGCTCCACCTTGGCCTTGCAGATTTCCCAGGTACACTCATTGCGGGCAGCATCATAGGCCTGCCTATCACTTAGCAAACTGGAGGCAGTGGCACGACGCAAGAGCTTGCCACACATTTTGAACTGTTGTAGGAGTTCTGGGGTGATCCAGGGGGCACTACATTTCTTAGTGGTCACTTTGATGGTTGGTAAAAAAGCATCACAGGCAGTATTAAAGGTGGCAGTGAAGTAGTGCAATGCATCATCTATGTGTTGGGATTGGGAAATAGGGGACCAGTCCCAGTTAATTAGATATTGTTTGAGTCTGGCTATGCCTCCTGGGTGTAGTCAATGATGAAAGATGATATTTGGTGGTGGTTTAGGTAGCTGACAAGACCAGCTGAAGATGATTGAGGAGTGGTGGCTTAAGGCGTTGGGTAGGACACACAGGTCAGTAATATGGTGGGGACGATCTAGTAGGGTGTGGGTTCCATTAGTGGGGTTTGCCCTGGTAGGCTGGGATACCAGTTGGATCATATCTAATGCAGCAAAGGTATCTTTGGCATGTGTTGGTGAGCTCACCAGCCAGTTCATGTTGAGATCCCCAACTAGGATTTGTTCCATTTTGTGGGGGTGGCTGGCTAGGTAGTCAGAGAGTGCTTTTCAGGCAGGGGATTGGCTGTGAGTGGGATGTAGGTGACGGTGAGAGTAAGAGGAACATGGGTTGGGTCAGGGAAGAGTTTTATTGAGAGGGCTTGAGTACCATGGTCTAGGGAGGGTACAGGCAGTGCTTGGTACTGCAGTGAGTCATTTACATAGAAGGCGCAGCCACCGCCTCTCTTGCTGTTATGATCAAGCCTAATGAGAGAGTAGCCAGGAATAGAGAAAAATGAGTCTGGGGTCTTGACTGACACCGAAGTTTCTGTTAAAGCCAGAATGTCTGGTTGGTGCTGTGCCATCCAGCATTGCAGGGGTGCCATTCATACCGGCTATTCAAAGCCCCGTGGGTGACCGCAGTTGGGGGGGGTGCCCCTGGGCCAGGATTGGGGTGAACATTGCCAGACAGTAGAAGAAACAAGTGGAAGATCCTGACAAGGGCCAAGAATTGGTGGCATTTTGCCAGGTAGCGGTGGCTGACAAGCTTAGAAGGTGATAAGCAGGGAATGGGCAACTGCATGAGGGCTGGGATGGCCAGATGGAGGAACAGACATGGAGGGCTCAAGGCACAGAGAGATGGGGAAGGGGTAGAGGGGAGGGGTGCAGGGGGCCTATGGGGAGAGACAGGGTGATGTAGATGCTATAAGGGGTGAGGTGCTCCCCCAGCAGCAAAGGTTTGTACATACCAGAGGCAACTGGGGGTTTGTTGCTGAGCAGGGTAAATGTGGCTAGCAACAGTTGTATGGTTAGTTTGTGGGAGTGAGTGTTGTGAGGGAGTACAGTGGTACTAGATGTGACCATAGGCAGGTATGAGTGGGTCTTGCTGACACCTAACATTGTGGCAGACACAGTGGGTCAGTGGTAAGGTTGCTGCCTTTGGGACGAAAGGTACCTGGTTCGAACCCTGGTTTGGATGCCACATTGTATGCCTAGTGATAGCCCGGGAGACTGTGCAAGGGACACTACAGAGAGGAGGAAAAGGCAGAGAATTTAGGTATGAATGATGCAGGACAGATGTGTTAGGAGGGAGCAGTGGGAAGAGGATTGCAACTTTCACGTCTTCTTGCCCTGTAGTGGCTTTACAGTATAATCTGCAAATGGAAAAGTAGACCAGATATCAGAGGCAATACTGGACTATGGGGAAAAAAGGTTAAATAAACTAGCCAATGGTAGTGACATAGTCCACTCAGGAGGAATTTGGAAATGCCTGGCAGGATAAGGAACCAAACAAGGAGCTCATGTTCCATGGACAGCCAATAAGAGCTGTCCCAAGACAAAGGCAATTGTCCTTAGAAAATTTACAGAGACAGCCACGCAGTCTTGAGCTCCTGGAATGCTGTCCAGGCCGTACCTGCTAACAAGGGCTCGGGGAGTGTGGCAGCAGGCTCTTCTCACCGTGGAGGCATGTAGACCCCTGTCTGAGGTGCTGTTAGCCCAAAGGGCTATGAGAGGGGAATGGACAAGCTGGGGTTAGATATAGCTCCAAAAAACAATGGGAGGTATCCTGCTTTGCAATTCACAAAAAAGCTTTGTCACAAATAATGGGAGTTTAAATTGTAGGGGGGGATTCAGGCAGCGAGCTAGGTGCCAGCTGGGTCTGCAGAGAGAAGAAATAAAAGACGGTAAAATTTGGGGGGGGAGGCTGCAGAAATTAACTGAAAGTGACTTTTCACAGAAATACCCAATGTGGTAACAGAGACTCAGCACAGAATTAGGAATATGTTCTAGCCCTCTAAACTGCCAAGTTCAAACACTTACAAGTACAGTTAAAATACACTTTAAACTGAAGAAATTCAGTACTGAGTATTAAAACAGACCAGATATCAGAGCCTTGATTCTGAAGCTTTTATAATTTCTTTAATAAAAGCTTTGTTGTATGGTTCTTCTGATGAGGGTGGTCTATAACAGCAGCCCGATAATAAGGGTGGCCTAGTCCGAAAAATCAGTTTGAGCCAGATAGTTTCTACATTAATGTCACTGTCATTAGGAAAGTGACAAGGCTGGACAGAGATAGATTCTTCCACATATAAACAGACACTTCCCCCTACACTACTTTGTCTATTACAATTAAATAATTTATATCCTAGGATATCCTTATACCAGTCACTAGTGTTATTCCACCAAGTTTCAGTTATTTATTTTTTTATTTTATTTACTGAGATCTAGGATTACAAATTACTTTTGAACCAGAGGTTCGTTTACAAAGATTCCATGTCAGAAAACAGAGGTGACATTACAAGTGAAACGTGACAAAATGCAGGGCTTTCCTGAGTAACAATGCATGGAACAGCTGAATACAGCAGTTACGTGAGCTTAACACATCATTTGAAAATAGCACATGGTATGTATAATTAGGAGGCAAAAAAGAGAAAAAACAAGTTTGCCATGGCAAAATAGGCAACAGGTAAGGAGGCGGTCAGACATCAGACTTTGTCATAAGTGCAGCCTATCAGTGAGAAGTGCCAGGGAAAATAAAGGCAGAGAGGGGCAGGGCATGGTAAGATCAGCAATATAGGGTTGAGTAAAGGAGTAGGAAATGGGGGGATGGGAAGGAAGCAGTTGAAGGCGGAAATGGTAGGTAAAGAGAATACAAAGGTGGTTGGAGGTAGCAGGAGATTGGGAGTGCGGAATAGCATGAAAGCAACAGTGGGGGAGAATAAAAGGAGTAATAGGGAGGGAGGTGAGAGGAGGAGGAGGAAGAGGGGGAGAAGAGAAAGCATAGAGGGAGGATAGAGGGAGGGGGAAAGAAGAGGACAGAAAGGGGGAGGCCTGAGAGGGCAAGATGCACAGTAGGAGACTAGCATGAGCAGTCGCAGTTGCTGAGATTGGTGAGGTGCAGGCATAGGTTGTGCTTGAAAGGGCCAAGTCTAGTCTCAGATGAGACTTCTGGAGGATACATTCATTAATGAGGGGCCCTATTAAAAACAAGTGTTGTGCTTGGGATGAGCGGCAGAAGGGAATCTGGTAGAGAGCGTTGTCAGTGCCATAAGTGCAATGTGTGGAAGTGGCAGTTGTCATGAGGCCATGCATGGCAGGAGGAATAAGGCCAATGCTGATTTTCCTAGCCAGCAGACAGATGTGGTAGGCAATCCTACCTTACAGGTGTAGCCAGGACAACTGTTTGTAGAGTTCACAAGTATGGGTTCTTTCACCCATGTCAGTCATGAGGCAACAACACTTATTCAGAGCTGTTCTTATTTTATTTAAGGTTGTGTCTGAGGCAGCTCCATAGAAGATCAGTGCATAATCAATTAGAGAGAGAGGACTGAGCTGTTAACAGTTACATGTATTGCCTCCTGTGTGAGGCAGTTCCAATGCCGGTATTGGGTACCTATTCTGGAGTTAATTGCTCTGGAGATAGATTTCATGTGGATGGAATAGGAGAGAAGACTGTCCAAGGTAACATCCCATGTATTTAAACTCATGGACTTGTTCCAGAGGGAGGAGATGCTTATTCAGAATGTGCAATTTAGCCATTCTGTGTCTGCTGTGTGAGCTGGCAAACAGCATGGACTTTGTTTTTTTGTAGTTCATCAACAGTTTATACTGATCAAACCACATTTCGACTGTGTTAAAATTGGATTGCAGGTCAGAGGATAGTTGGTCTGGGTTGGTATGCATGGAGTAGAGGATGGCATCATCTGCATAAGGGAGCATGTTGGAGTAACATGCCACTGGGAGATTGCTCATAAAGAGGCTAAAAAGAAGCGGGCCAAGGAGAGATCCTTGGGGTACTTCGGAGCGCACTGGGAGGCAGTCAGACAGAGAGTCACCAATCCTAACTCATTAGTGTCTGCCCATCAGGTAGCTTTTAAACCAGCCAGTTACTTCATCGGATAGGCCTAGGGCAGAGAGTGTGTGCACTAGCAGCTTGTAATTAACAGTATCGAATGCCTTGGTTAAGTCTATATACACCACCCCAAGCAGCTCTCCAGAGTCGAAGGCTTTATGAATGTGCGTTGTGAAATTGAGTAGAGCAGTGGTTGTACTATGCACCTTCCTAAAACCATGTTGTTGTGGGCACTGGATATTGTGCTTGTCCAAGTATTCTGTCAGCTGATCGGCTACTATGCAGTCTAAGGCTTTGGAGAGCGAGGTGGTAGTTGGAGTGCTGGGTACGGTCACCACTTTTGTGTACATGCATTACAGTGGCTGATTTCCAGGCCTGGGGGAACTGTCCAAGGGTAAGGAAGAGGTTAAGGAGTTTGGTAAGAGGGTGAAGGACCACTTCAAGTGCAAGGTGGAGGAGCTTTAGGTCAAGGGTGTCACTACTAACTCTGGATTTTCCAAGCACCTTACTTAGATATCTGCAAGCTTCGACAAAGGATACTTTCCTGAAGTAGAAGGGGGAGCACTGGTGCGAGGTGTAAGAATTCCATTGTGGGCAGGTAGGGTGCAGGTGGCTGGGGGGTCAGGGAGGAGTATTCCACTTAGATCTGAAAAGGCTATATTCATAGAGTCAACAATCAGTTTAGGGTCCTGAGAAAGAGTGTCATTTATCTCAAGCATCATGGGGGAGGGATCTATTGGGTTTACCTATTAGGCTTTTTATGTCATCCCAAAATTCCTTATTGTTGCTCCAGCTGTTAGTAAGTACCCCATTGTAGAAGTCTTGCTTGGTTCTCCACACTGCTATAGTGCAGTGGTTTCTCGCAACTTTGTACTGTTTCATATCAGCATGGAAGCCAGAGGCCATGGCATGGTGCCAGAGGTTATCCCTAGTCTTCATCATTGTAAGTGGGGCAGGGGTGATCCAAGGGTTTGACACTCCCTTAGTTTTTATTTTCCTGGTGGGGGCAAACTGATTGCACACCACACTGAATCAACTAATGAAGAAGTTTAGTGCATTGTCAACACAGGTCATGTTGTTAAGGTGGAACCAGTCAATCATAGTGAGTGTGCTTAAAAGTTGTGAGAGCTTCCAATTTTTAGTTTCCAGTGGAAGGTGAACTTGGCTTTAGGTTTGAGAACTTTGTTAGACCATTGGCAGATCACCGGGGAATGATCGCTTAAGGAGTTGCTGAGTACTCACATGGTGGAGACTCTACTAGGGTGGGTGGTGAGAATCCAGACAAGGAGAGAGCTGAGACCAGTTCTGTAGTTCATACGAGTTGGAGAGGTAACCATTTAGGTGATGTCTATTGAGGCAAGTGTGTGTTTAAACAGTTCAGCTTCCGGGGCCAGCCAGTTTACATTGAAATCCCCTAACACCACTGTCTCCGTATGATGGGGGAGATTTTCAAGGCACTCAGTGATCATTTGAAAAACAGAGGCCTGGTCATGTGGGGGGACATAAATGGATAAGACACTGAGGGATTTTCTCTGCTGTCTGAAGATAATTGTAACAGCAAGCATTTGGGATTTATTGGCAGGTTATACTGTAGGGAGGACATGGCATGTAATGGTTTCTGTAACATAAATGGCACCCCCACCCCCACATTTCCCAACACGGTCATGCCTGAAGAGGGCATAGCCTGGAATAGCTACAGCATTGCCAGGAACCTTGGGAGATAGCCAGGTTCCATTAAGAGCTAAGATGTCAGGTTTGTGGGATGAAACCCAGACTTGGAGCTCATCTAGCTTGGGCAGTAGGCTCTGAATATTAATTGAGGCTAGGGTGAGGGAGTTTAAAGAGTTGTGTGGGTGAATAGACAATGCTTGATGACCTGGGTTTGGGTGGACATTACCTGAGATAAGTAACAGAAGCAATGTAATCCTACGAAGGTGACAAGCAAAACATTTATTTTTCTTAAGTTGTTGCCATCTCGAAGTTATTAGTGGATGGGAGTTGCTAATAGGGGAGAGTAGTAATAGTAGATTGCAGTACTCCAGGGTGCACATTTTATGCACCCAGAGACAGGAGCATCAAAGTGGTCTGCCAGGCTGAGAAGGAGTCAAAGCACAGTGTCTAGATGGAATGTCTTTGAGGGGTAAAATGCCTGAGGGTAGTGGAGTGGGGGGGGCAATAGTGAAGGTAGAAGGAAGAAAAATAGGAGGGGTGTAGTAATTGGAGTGAACATTGTGGCTGCAGCAAGTGATAAGGGGACTAGAGAGGAGAGTGGTTAATATACTGAGCAGTAGACTGTATAACAGCTGACTACAATAGGATAGCTAGTTAACTGTGTTTGGTAGAACTGGCAGCTAGGGAGAGCAGATTAGTTTAGTGAGGAATGTCCCTTTAAGGGGAGGAGAAGAGGGAGTTAAAGAGGGAGGGAGCTAAGGAGCGATGTCCTGTAGGGTAGGAGGGGTATTTAATAGCGGTCGGGTTTGGGGCGGCTGGGTGGGAGGGAGAAAATTAGAGTTGAAAGGGAGACGTGCCAGCCAGAATGTCCTGTGGCTGGATTCAGTTTAAAAAACATGGGCCACAGAAGCTGGAATGCTGAGCTGGAAATTAAGTTGATAAAGACGAGTGCCTCCAGCCAATAGGAGTGCCTCACCTCGCTGTGAGTAAGCTGTGGATTTCAATCCTGGAGTACCGTACCTGATTTGGGGAGGGCAGGCACTGAGAGGCTTCACCAGCTGTTGGGCTGCCAGCTTGCAGAGCGCCCATGGGGGATGAGACCTGAAAGGAAGAACAGAGAGAGGGAGAACACTTAAGAGCAAGTGGAGTGTATGAGGACAGAGGGCCGGGGGGATTGAACTAGAAGGAGACCATAGCGAGAGTGCATAAGTAATAGAAAGGGGAGGGAGAGGAAAATTCAGATGCCAGACAGAGGGTTGTGGTGCCTTAGGTTATGGCGCCAGTCTTTCTTGTGCAGTAAATCTGAATTAAAATTAAGTAGCTGTGAGAAGGGGAAGGGAGAGGCAGAGAACTTCCTTTACAAAGATGAGCTATGTAGATGGAAACAAGGGGGAGATGCACTTCCAGGAAGCAGTGGGTAAAAAGCACTTGGAATGTAAGGGTTATGGGCACTGGAAAATAGAGATGTTGCACAGGGAGGTATCAGCAGCAAGCGCATATAGCTCTGGATCAGAAACCAAAGGCAGGTGGATTTTAGGGGAAGGTATGAGATGCAGGATGTTACAAAATAGTGCCCAGAGAGTAGAGGCAGTAGTGAGAGTGAATGATCAACTTCTTTGCATAAATTACTACTATAATTGTTATAGTTCTATGCGGTACAGATTTTACCAGTAAGGACTAAAATGATGTCTGTACTTTAAACATGTAGCAGTAAGGACACAATTTTGTCTGTACTTTTAAACATGCATATTTCATTCAGTCGCTAGCATCTAGGAGTAACAACAGTTCAAGTACTGGATGGCTGCTGCTTAATCAAGCTGTTTTTTATATTTTTCGCAATGCTAAGATATGCAATGTAAGTTTAGCAGATTAAAGATAAACAGCTCTAATATTTAGTTATATCTACTGGTACATCATGCAAAATTAGAGCTGAAAGGGAGTAGTGCCAGCCAGAATATCCTGTGGCTGGATTTGGTTTAGAAATCGCAAGCCACAGAAGCTGAAATGCTGAGCTGGAAATTAAGTTGATGCAGATGACTGCCTCAGCCAATAGGAGAGCCTCACCTCGCCACAAGTAAGCTGTGGATTTCAATCCTGGAGCACCGTACCTGATTCGGGGAGGGCGGGCACAGAGAGGCTTCACCGGCTGTTGGACTACTGGCTTGCAGAGTGCCCATGGGGGCCGAGTCCTGATTCGGGGAGGGTGGGCACCGAGAGGCTTCACTGGCTGTTGGGCTGCCGGCTTACAGAGTGCCCTTGGGGGCCGAGACCTGAAGGCAATGATATCTGTTTTATTTAGTTTGATATATGCCTCTAGTTCTAGTTTTTTAACAGTATTTAGACTTCACGCATTGGTTATGAGGAACTTACAATTTTTAATTTGTAGATGTGGTTTATCTTTGTTATTATTAATATCTCGAATAAGCAGGTTCCCCCCCTTGTCAGTTTAAATGTTTGGTTATAAAGGCTTCAGTTCTTTTTCCCACTAAACTACTTCCAAGTTTGTTTAGATGCAGTCCATCCCATGCAAAAAGATTTTCCTTATCAAGAACATTTTCCCAGTGTGTTATGCACCCACATTTTTTGACAAAACACCACCTTCTCAACCAGTTATTTATTTGTTTTATTTTATTAATGATACCAGCTGTAGCTCTTGGTATGGGAAGAATTTCAGAAAAGCAGAGTTGGCAGTTTTTGGCAACCAGTAAATCACTCAGAATCATGAATCTTTCTTAATCTCCTCTACCCTTGCGTTATAAATATTGTGACTACTTGGTTTGAGTAACAATTTAAACAAGAAAAGAGGTTACTCACACAAATAGTTTACCATCCAGGATCCCCTGCTGACATTGCAGACATGCACGAGGCTCAGATTTATGCCAGCAGGACCCAGACGTCTGTTGGGTCACATGACACCTCCCCGACCTCTCTACGCAGACAGTGCCCCAACACACAACAATTATTTAAAAAAGCCCCACAACTAGCTGTGAGCTGTTAAAACAGCCACACAGTACTACCAGCAGGTGAAATCAGTGCAATTTGGTAATTTAGTAAAATGAGGGCAGAGCCCAGAAAGTTCAGTAGTTCCTGAGGAGCACATACAGACTTCCACTCCCAGGACACTTACTGTCTCAGATTTCAGGCACACTGGTAACACTAGCCAGATAAACAGCTCCAGATGTCGTTCAAATGTTTCTTGTCCATATTGTCACACCTCAAATGAGATCACAAAGCTTAGGCATAAAAATTGTTCCCTTTTTTCCCCCAGCCCCCCCGATCCTCCATTCAGAGATCAGCCCTGCCCTGCCTGCTGTCCCCCATGCCCAGGCTTACCCCTCTGGGCAGGGCCACTGGGCAGGCTCCCTCCCATGGACACTGTAGGCAAGCCCCAGCTTAGTCCCCAGGTTGGGGCCATGGGAGAGGAACCCCCCCCCCGCGGATGTCAGAGGCAGTGGAGATGGCAGCAGAGCAGGATGTCATGCCCGTGGGCTGGCTTTTTTTGCAAAGACTGGATCCCTGGGGGGAGGGGACATGCAATGACATCCAGCATCTACCCTGTCCCATCTAGATAACATCTCCTGCCACAGCAGTACCCCCAGCCTCTGCTAGGGGTCCATAAAGCACTAGACACTCATCCCCCCCTCTTCCTGGAGAAGGAGATCAGTCACTATGACACTCAATCCTCTCCCCTCGGCCTGCACTCCAACTCCCAAGTCTGTCATCAAACCTGAGATGTTGGCACCGCAGGCAGATGCCCTGCCACTGCACCGGCAGGCTGGCTCTCCTCTGTTCCCTGCCAGAGAGCACGGTCAGAGGACCTCCCTCTAGGGAATCAGGAGACAGCTTATGATTCCAGCTGCCAAGCAAGGCTGGAAACAGCAGGTAGACCATCCTGGAGAAAGATACAAGAGTTAAACAGCTTTATGTCTGAGGGGGATGAAGGGAGGGACGGCATGGCCTGATGAAAGAGATTCTCTTGAAGATCTACTATTACATTAAGTGCATAACTGTTCTATCTTCTTTGAGGATATGTCTTTCATCAGGCCACACCTATGGAACGAGTACCAAGTAATACTGAGAATAAAACAATCTTGTCTGGAGCCCACAGGCTTAAGAAAGGAGGCCTTCAAGCACTGCTAGGCCAAAACCTGCCCTTTTCCAGGAGGCAATGTCCAGACTGTAGTGTTTTGTTAAGGTGTGGACAGTACTCCAGGTGGCAGCTGCACAAATGTCTGCAGCAGACATATTCTTGAAACAGGCAACAGAGGTAGCCATGCCCCTGGTGGAATGACAATGAATAACACCAGGAAGTTCCTTGCCATACTTCCTATAACAAAAAGTAACACAGTTGGCCACACATGTGAACAGGCACTGCCTAGAAACTGGTACACTCTCTTTCCCAGGGGCAAAGGAAACAAAAAGCTGTGAGGACTTCCTGCAGTCCTTTGTGCAGTGTATATAGTACCTGAGTATTCTATGTACATCTAAGGTATTGGGCAATGCTTTCTGCTGATTGGCATGCTCAGGAAAACAAACTGACACGTAGATAGTCTGATTTAAAGTAAACTAAGACACCACTTGAGGAAGAAACTTAGGATTGGTACATAAAGACACCCTGTCTTTGTGGAAAATCAGATAAGGAGGCTTATATATTAGAGCCTGAAGCTCTGAGGCTTGATTCTCAAAGCCCTGAGTTTGACACAAGGTGCCTGCGCCAGACATAAATGGCGCAAGTGGCACCTTGCGTCAAGCATTGCACCATGAACTATTCTGTAAAGCAGCCTGTATTCACCAAAGGGGGCTTGCACCAGCCTTGCACCACTAAACATGCTGTGGCATGGTGCAAGGAGGCATGCAGTAGACGCAAGCTGCCACATCCCCTATACCCCATGTAATTCACAAAACTGTCCCACGGAGAGAATTTCTAAGCACCCATAGACCAGCCAGGGCTGGTCTAAGGGTACTTAGAATACGTCCCTCTGGAACAGTTGTACAATGTGCAGCAAAGTGCTGCCTCCTGATCCCCTGTTAACCCTTAGAAGACTGTGGACGTATATATACGTCCAGAATGTATATACGTTCACACATATTCAGTTCTCAAAGGGTAAGCAAGTCCCATCTCTGGTGGTATAGTACCCCACCGATCCCCGATTCTGCCCTGTCATTTACACAATACAATGCCCTCCATCTCCGATCCCCGATGCTGCCATGTATTTAATTAATGAAAAGTTCCCCCACTCGATCCCCTACACTGTCCCATTAGTTAAATAATGAAATGCCCCCTCCCTGATGGTGCCATGTATTTAATTAATAAAATGTTCCCCCACCTGATCCCGGAAGCTGTCCCTTTATTTAAATAATAAAATGCCCCCTCCCCAGTCCCCAATGCTGCCCTGTTTTGTCTTACAAAACAGTTCCCCCTTCCCAGTCCTTGATGCTGTCATTCATTAATTAATAATAAGCTCCACCTCCCCATCCCCACTGCTGCTCATATTAATTAATAAACAACATGACCCCCTTCATGATGGTACAGTGCCCCCCCCGAACCCTGTTGAAATAAATATATATACATTCTCCCTAGTAGTCTAGTGCCCCTTCAGCCCTGATCGCCCATAATTCATATTGAAATATTCCTGGTGGTGTAGTGGACCCCACCATCCCCTACCCCACAGAGCCCATCCAGCAGGAGCCAGCGACTGGCTCTGCCCACTGCTCGCCTCCATGGCCAGCCACCGACTGAGCTCTGAATGAGCACGTACTGTACACAATATGCACTCAGTCAGAGCTCAGTTGTCAGGTGGCCATGGAGGTGAATGGTGGGAAGAGCCAGTCGTTGACTCTATTCCAAGTGGGCACTGTGGGGTAGGGGGTCCATTAGACCACCAGGAATATTTCAGTACTACTGTGGGTACCGTCAGTTCTTTCCTTTCGCTGTTTCCTATCCTTCATTCTTCCCTTTCACTATTTCCTACCTCCACCCTCCCCCTTCTTGATGCATAACACTACACACCCCTGCCTATAATTAATCACACTCACCACTTATGTGTCAGCATTCTGTCCCCCCTCTTACTATCCCTTATTTTCCCCCCTACCAATCCCCTTGCAGGGTTTGTATCCCAGAGGGGAACAAGCCCATTCTGGCTATCCATCCATGCCCCCATTCCGTTATTCTGACAAAATTTTGACAAAGTTCTCACTCTTGCTACCTCCAAGTGTTATAAAGCAAATAGATCTGTATTGAAGATCTTGGGTGTATGTTTATGATTACATTACGGAGTACTAATAAATAAGTGTATAAATAGAAATGCAATAAACATGAACATTAAGCACGTATATATGTAAATGGATTTATGTGTATAGTCTATCTATATGATGGTAAGTACTGCCTGCCTAGCCCACAAAATGTTGTTGTTGGCTTATTGTTTTCTGTACAAACTTAGCTCAACATATATGTTTATGTGATTCTGTATTCATTATTGTATGCCCTCTTCCCACAGAATGCATCTGGAAACTAGCTATTAGCTCAGTACACCTTTCCTGGTGAAATGTTTTCAAGATAAATAAAAATGAAAAATCCCAGGGAGATTTCTTGTCGCAAACACATAGATTGCTTTCTCTTCCCGGGTTTGAGGGCTCAAATTCAACTGCACCATCTGCTCTCCTCAGCTCCCAGACTGAGCCAGCACTGATTTCTCCCTACAGCAAGGGTTCAAGGTCTCAAATTCAGTTGCATCATCTGCCCTCCTCAGCTCCCAGACTGAACCAGCACAGATTTCTACCTGCAGCAAGGTACGGAACTCAGCTGCTTCAGGCTTTTAAACTAGGCGCCTGTTTTTTGCCGAGCTCCCTCTGCTGCCACTGTGTACTGTGTACTCTGTCTTGCTTGCTTGCTTGCTTGTTTTTGCACTGATGGTTTTTTAATTCCTATTCCCTGCACTATCAGTTGCATTTTACTGTATTTTGTTGTGGTGCTGTTTCAGTTTAATCCCTGCAATATCAGCTTGCCATTTTACTGTAGTTTTTATTTGGAGCTGTTTCCTTCACATACTTTCCCATTTGCAAGTTATACATCTCTACCACTTGAGGGCACTATTGCTACATCTCTTTCTGACTAGGTTAATTGCTGATTACTCACTACTTCAGTGCTGTCAGGATGATCTAATAGTGCCACGCAGAGTCACATGCCTTAGGGATTGTAACACCCGCATATCTAGCATCCCTCATAAACTTAAAGGTAATCCTGAAACCAAAGGCAAGGCTCCTACCACTGCGCCAGTTGGGCAGCCTCCCTCACCTTAATCTCATCTCCCTTCCTAATCTTGCGTTTACCCTGACTCACCTTCATACAATTTTTGCGCTAGGCCTGCCCCCCACTTCTAGGTGTAAATTGGTTGCACCCCTGAGGCTAAAGCCAGTGTCGTTCATAGCACCCTATCTGTGACAGTGGTTGTAGGCAACATGACCATTCAGTTATTCCTTTATAATGGGTCCACTCAACATCTGGCTCCTGTTAGCTCTACTATCAATTATCCAACCACTCATGGACACTGCATCCCACTCTCAGATGTCTGCCACTTTTTATTCACCACCTGACCTCATTTTTTTTTTTTTATCACAGCTGCTGTTTCTACGCCCCCTCCTCGACAGCAGCCTTCTGCCTGACCCCCTCCCCAGCTCCATCCCCCGGAGTTACCAGGGCTTACCTTATGCCCGGCGCAGAAGTGGTGCCTGAGGGGAGTCAGGCGTCATCCTGCTGCTGGGGATTTTTCCTCCTTTTTTCGCCCCTTTTGCGCCTGCGCACTGTGCAATGGGTGCAGCAGCTGTCTCCACCTCCGTGGAGGCAACCAAGCACCCTGGGCATGGGCGAGTTATCCTAGCTGTGCCATTCACAGCACAGACCCCCCCCAACCCTGAGGAAGGAGAACTGTGATGCTCAAGCCTTGCCTCCCCCGACGGGCCCCAAACGACCCGAGTCCATTCCCAAACCAGTCACCAGCGTGGTGCGAGGTGTGGCATCCAGCGCCTCAACCCTCAGCACCACCAGACCAATCCACCTGACCTCATATTATGCCAAAAAATGACCTCCGCCCCTGCCATCACTACTTTCAGCCCTGCACTGTCCTTTACAATGCAGCAATCACCATGGGGCTCCCCCTCCTCTCCCTTCCCCTCCCCTCCTTCCCCCTGCACTATTCAATGTCATAATCTCAGACAAAGGCAGGAAAATTCGTCTCACAGTCTGAAACCATACGCAGATGCTAAAACTCCTTAAATGTCATGAAATAAGGATGGCCTGGTTACTCTGGTTACTCTTGTTACTCTTGGGTAACATCCATCCCAAGCCTGGCCCCTCGCCCAGTACACCTGCTCCCCTAAAGAGATCTGGTGGCTTGACAATAGCATCCATTAACATCTGCAGCCTCATGGCCAAATATGACTCATTACAAGTCTGGGTATCGCAACATAACCCCAGTGTGCTCTCCACTGTAGAAACGTGGCTCTCACCAAGAATTCCAGACACAGCCATTCAGCTGGAAGGGTATACCCACTTCATGCTGGATAGGCTTGGGAAGCATGGTGGGGGTTGTGTCATTTATGCCAACAACACTATCTTAGGTCGTGTCCTCCCATGCCCTTCCACCAGCAGAAATGTACAAATGCTGGCAATTAAACTTATGCTAGGCACTCACAGCAAAGGTCTAACAATTGTTACGGTATACATACCCCTCAAAGAGCAATCAACAGGTTTTTCTTAAATCCTCAACTACCTCTCCAACCTGGACCAGAACTCAGAGGTCCTTGTCTTAGATGACTTCAACATCAACTGGCATTCGCCGTTGCAGCACCGTACAAAGATGCTATCTCCTCCCTACACATGTTGAAGCTAGTAGACTCTCCCATGAGAAGGAATTATTGAACCAGTTCCAGTTCACTGCTGGACTGGCTGATTATGAATTGGCCTGAGAGAGTTACCCACCCAGTTGTCCTCCCTAACTCTATCAGTGATCATTCATCTATAATCTGTACCTGGTCAAATAAATCCCCCAGAACCCCTACTAAAACCCATATTTCCAGAGTACTAAAAAAGGGCAGCTGGCCTCTTTCAGAGTGTACCTTGTGCAACTTGACTGGTCATATCTTTTCACAACTAGTGATGTCGATTCCACACTCAGTCACTTCATCCAGACCTTCAATACAGTCTGTAATATTTATCCCCCTCCCATCAAGTGCAAAACCAAGAGGTGTAGTAAGTCTTGGATTACCTCGACCCTCCTCGAGCAGATGAAACTTAGGGACAATCTCTTGCACAAAGCCAAAAACTGGCTCCTCCATAGACTTCCAGAGCTACAAAACCACTCGAGATAACTGCACAAGGCCTATTCACTTAGCAAAGAGTAGCTACTTTAAGAATGAGTTGTCTAGCAACTGGGGAGATAGCTGCACATTCTGGAATAATTTGAAGCCCCTCAGTGGTAAACCCAACAAATCCCCCCCCCCCAACCCTACTCAATCTAAATGGTACAATAACCCAGGACCTTGTAACTGTAACTAACATCTTTAATAGGGTTTTACAGACCTAAGTAGCGTACTCCCTCCAGATTTCTCTCTAGCTCCAGATGTCTCCAAACCCCTCAACCTGTCAGTCTTCCCAGCTGGTTCCGCCCCACCTTTCCACTTTAAAATGATCTCCCAGGCCAAAGCAAAAAAATACCTCTCACAAGTTTTCAGGAAAACCAGAGTGGGCAGTGACGCACTTGATCTCAAGCTCATTGCCTCAACCCTAGATTAGGTACTACCACCCCCTACCAGAAGATTGACTCTCTCACTCATTAATAGCAAATGCCCTTGGGCATGGAAGAAGGCTGTGGTCAACCCATCTTCAAAAGTGGGGAAAGAGCAAGTCACGTCAATTATTGGCCAATCTCTATTCCCCCCCCATAGCACTAGAATGAACTGTCTATGACCAGTTTGTTGACCATCTTGATAAATATTAGCTGCCATGCCCAGAGCAGCATGGTTTCCAAAAACAACATAGCACCACCACCACCTTGGTGAAGTTCACAGGCTACATCCATGATGCTCTTGACTGGGGCCAGTTGGTGGGGGCAGCTTATATCAACCTCGCCAAGGCCTTTGACACAGTCAGCCATGAACTTCTACTGGACCAGTTAACCCACTTGGGACTCTCTCCTGAACCTGTATGTTGGTTTAGGAGTTACCTCTCCGAGAGAACACAACAAGTGAAAATCGCTGACGTCCTCCATGAAGGCCAGACTGCAATTACAGGGGTATCCCAGGGATCAATTCTGGGCTCCCTGCTTTTCAGCCTATTCTTGAACCACCTCCCTCGAGCATGTCTGGACAAGGTCCTCCTCTATGCTGATGTTGCCGTGCTTTTTTCCAGCCAATCAGACCCAGTAATGCTGGAAAAACAGATGCAACTTAATTTCACTGCTGCCGAGTCCTGGTTCATCGATTCTAAGCTCCTATTAAACCACAAAAAAAATGAAAACTATGCTGTTTGCCTCTCTCCATAACCAGCACAAAGCCTACCAATTGCACATAGTGAGCTCTCAAAATGCCCCCCTAGAGACGATTCAGAGTTTTAAATACCTCAGGGTCATCTTGGATAGTTTCCTTTCTTTCACTCATCATATTGACCTAGTAGCTAAAGCAGCCAGTGCTAGGATTGTTCAAACCAGAGCAAAGCAGGTCAAGCTGCTAGTTAGGTGCATGCATGGTATATAGCAGGAGACCAAGCAAAAAACCCAAACCAGCACTGCACCAAGCTAAACAGATAAGGCTTTTAATTCAATGAAAAAGTATAAAAGGCAACATACCCATATGGGCAGGCACCACAACACAGGACGCAGTAAGGACCCCCTTTTATACTTTTTCATTGAATTAAAAGCCTTATCTGTTTAGCTTGGTGAAGTGCTGGTTTGTATTTAATGCTAGGATTCGCCAACTACTTAGGCACAAGCACTGCCTTACAGATGGTGCCCTAAACCTAGCCGTTACCAGTTCTGTCCTATCTGTGATTGATTACGGACTGATAGTATACGGTGCTGCCACTGATACAACCCTCAAGAGGGTCAAAGCGGCCCTCAACTAAGCCTGCCGGCTCGTTCTTGATGCTCCTTGCCTAACACATACCTGCAACCTATATTCCCAGTCAGGGTGGCTAAACTTGGACTGTAGAATTCAGTACCAGGTATGCCTTCTAGCTAAAAAGTCAATGCTAGGGCTTGCATCTCCTGATGTTCAAAGCCTTCTCTCCCCCACCAACAATACCCACACCACTAGGGGGTCCAACATCCTGACCTTAAAAGTCCCTTTCTGCTGCACCACCCAGGGCCAGTGCTCCTATTTATATTGTGCTCCTCTCTGGCTGAACCCTCTCAGCAAGGATATACTAACCAATATTAAACTCAGCCCATTCAAAGCTAAGCTTTGTGACTATCTTGCAACCCTAAGCTGTTGCGACTGCTGCCTTTAACCTGCATAAGCCCCTATCAACACTTCCACTTTCCCCTACCACATACCCCTGCCTTCATATGTCTCTCAATGCCTCCCTCAGTATCCCCAGCCATGACCCTCCATCTCTCCCCACCCCCACCCAGCTCTACATGTCCCATCCCCCTCGCTCCCCCCCTTCTATCTACTCCCCTCATCCGCAAATTTTGACAAGGCCTACTTGGCTGTGCCAGCCCTTCCCATATCCCCTCTCTTGGTCCTTCCTTCACAATCCCTCTCCTCCTGTCACCCCCTACTACTGGTCCCTTCCCATCCACGGTCCATTGTCCTTCTCCTGCCTTGCATTATTGGTGCACTTATGTTACACGTGATTTTGTTGCTGCATATACTGTACCATAATATCGGTACTTTGATAATCCTACATGTTAAACGTCTGTATCTGAATTGCCTGTTTGTTTTCTTTGTTAACACTGTTTTGACTTGTATAATTTAATTACTGTATCCCTGTTTTGTCATGACATGGAACCTTTGTTAGTAAGCAATAAGACATGATGGGGTGTGCATTAGACAGTTCTAATGCGGCTAGAAGGACATAGTGAGGCACGAGGCCACAGGCCGAATGCGTCCAGTCCACTAGCCGTGCATTAGAACTGTCTAATGCACATCCCCAGAGTGGCTTATTGCGCTTATAAAATGGGCCTCTGTATTCTAAATGGGGGTTCTAGTTTTAGCTGTGTATTAGACACATCTAATGCATGGCTAACAACCAATCAGATTGCTTGAAATCCTATGCCCATTTTATAAATGAGCTTCCAGCTCAAAGGTTGCAATCAGAAAATCCAATAAATAAATAAATGCAGTCCCAGAGAAATGAAGTGATGGGACACACTAAATTAGTGTAACTCCCAAAGCTTTGATTCAAGCCCCCCCCCAAAAAAAAACACAACAGAGGCACGACTTGAATGTCCAGTGCTTTGTGGGTATGTTCTTCTTTGTTAATGAGGTCCACCACTTTAGTTCTACCACACCCTCAATCAACTAAGCAGTCTTTTCACCCTCTTGGGGTATGGGTCCGGTTTAAACTTCCAAGATACCATGGAACCCCAAAATTAACTAACCTCCTATTTGTAAATGACTTGAAGTTATATAACTAATGTGATAAACACCTAAAAAAGCATTGTCATGACCTTCTCTGGTGACATCAAGATGATATTTATATTAGATAAATGTGCCAAAACTGCACTTAAAAAAAGGAAAGTTAACCTGCACTGAAAACATTAAATTGAAAGAAGGCTACAACTGAGAGGAACTAGAACATGAGTGAGCATACACTACTTGAGGATAGACAGAGGAGCAGCAATACAAAATAATAGAATAAAACAGAAGAATAGCAAAAAGAAATACCACAGAAGGTTGAAGCTAGTGCTAAAGTTAGCTCTGCCAACACTCAAGGAAGGGAAAGTGGTGGGCCAGCTGTATTCTTGTAACTGTTTGGCAAATCCCCACTTTTGGAAATATTACCCCAAAGTAAAAACTTTAATGGTGTTGATCTGTGAAACAGCTTTTCACTGAAGTAGAGCTTATTGTATTTGAGTGGTTTCTCACAGACACAAGAAGAACAGAATCCCATTCATACTCCATATCGTTATGAGGCATGGCCCTGCTCCTGTCAGTCAGCACATGGTTACATCTTGGAGCAGGGATGGCAGACATCCCTCTGCTTGATGCTTCTGAACTGTGGATATGGAGCTGGACAAATAAGTAAGAGCATGGGCAGTTTCACAAATATAAGAGATAGGTGCTGCAGGGTATTTCAGTTTTCTTGGTGGAGGTGGTGGAAAATAAATATGGCAAGGATTGCAAAGAAACCTTAGTGTTGGTGGTGTTATGCCAGGGGGTAGCTTTCTAAGACACCTAGAGGTTGGAGAACATGTCACTTTTGTTGTTTATGAGAGAGAGAGAGAGAGAGAGAGAGAGAGAGAGAGAGAGAGAGAGCGGTTGGGGCTATCTAACGGTATACTGCAAGTTTTTTATCTGCTATCTGATGTTAATGGTAATTTAAACAGACTGTGGGTATCTGCTATGTTAGACTTACAATTTATTCCATATTAACCACTCAGGGGACTTTTGAATAGCTGCATTATATTACACACAACAAGTGATTCAGACAATGCATGAGCATTTCACGATTACTATTCTAGCAAAGATCCCAAATTTGGAGACAGTACCCAGACAAATAAAAAAAGTTTAAGTGCACTTACTAAGGGTAGAGTTTGTCATGCAAATGAGACCGCATTGGCCATGTGTTGATTCGCCATACTAAATCTCCCACCCTGCTTTTCTGCTTTGCAATCTTTTCTTAATTTTTTTAATATAAACAGGCTTCTGTTACAAGTCAATGTGTGCCACAGAGTGGGCCCTAGGTTCAGAACAACCTGAACGTTTACTCACCCAGTCCCAGTGATATGCTGTATAAAAATGTATCCTCCAGAAGTCAACCCCATGTGTTGGGCAGCATGGGGCTACCTGGTATGCTCCAGGTCCATGTCTCAGGCCTGGGATAGCAGGAGCAGAGGAGAGAACAGAGGAGAAGCAGTGTGACTGTGAGCTCTCCTCCAAGTTTGGGTGGCTTCATTGTGCCACTCTGCAATGATACCTGGTTATCACCTGGTTGTTGTGCCACTGATGGCGAGGGTGGCCATGAGCCATCTGGCACCCCAAGGTCATTGTGAGGATGTGCATGGTCTCTGTGAGTGCTGGGAGAGACCACAAAAAACAAAGCAGTTTCAGTCATTGGTCAGCATATGTGGCATGGGCCAATGACTGCCCATTGCCTTCAGGCTCACAAAAGGCTGACTACTTCCATGTTACTGAGTCACACCATTGTGATCAGTTCAACTACCCTGATTACACCTTAGCCGGGAAGAAAGAGGAGCTCCACAATGGCCAATAAGCCATGGATGTATGATATACTTGTCCAAGGAGGGGCAGCAGCTCATTAGTGGAGAAGCAGTTGAGCACCAGGACTGAATGAAAGCACAGTTCAAGGGCGACATGGTAATTAAAAAAATCTGTTCTCCCTCATAGCTGTGGAAGACCAATGTGGCTGAGGCTCTGCTTTGGAGGGGCTGTATGTGTGAAGGCCTGTAGGACAACAGCTTGGGCCTTTCTTAATTCTTTTGTCAGTCTGGTGTGGGTTAAAGGCACCTGCAGCTCTACAACAATTCTACCAACAGTAATAGAGGAGAGGTTACATAAGGTGTTCCTATAGTATGTGACAGTCATCCAGGTTATGCAGCCAATATATGCTGTTCCCAGGTATATAGACTAATTTTACAATGTGAACTACTAACTGGTATGTATTACTAGTGATCCTTTTCTTAGTGTATGCAGCAAGAGGCCCCATGGCCTTCTAACATGGCACTGAAGGGAGATTAAAAAAAGTCCAGCGATGTAACACATTGGCTAGCACTTCCAACAGTCCATGTGAGTGACGTATGCATGCAGCACCACTTATCAACTGAGGTTCTGGGACTGTAGGAATACTAGGCAATTCAGATCGGAGATGAGAAAATACAAGCGACCTTCTTCTGGCCAGGAGTGGTTCTGGGTAAGGTGGCAGTTAAAGTTGAGGGGGGACTATAGTAATGTGAACTAGATATAGGAAAAAGTTGGAGGGAACATGTCCCCCCAGCTCCTCACCCCCCCCTAAAATTACACTTATGTTTACACGTGAATATAAAGTGCTTTTACTAATAGACGTTAAGTCAAATATGGAGGAAGAAATAATTTTCTTAACAACAATCTGTATATTCAATACATGTTAATCTTTTTGTGAAGTAATATATTCCATTGGGTAAGACTTTGGAAAATGCTATACTCTAATTTAGAGAAGTATAGCATGTAAACAAGACATCCCTACCCAGGAATAGTTTAAACATGAAGTAGCTTGCAGTCTCCAAAAATATACTATAACCGAATATCACAAAAAGTTTCTCATTTTTTAGAAATCATAAAAAAGCTGTTACTCCAATGGAAAATATCAGCCCAAATTTTGGTCAGACCTATCTTGAGAGTGAGCTTGATGGTTATTATGCAACATTTCTGAATAAATACATTTTAAATATCTTAACATATCTTTTTCGACATAACCCAAAGTAGAATTCATTAGGATCCTTAAAAAGTATTTTCCTTTGTGAATACCTTAGATGAAAAATAATGTCCAATGGATGCATTTCTCATATGTTCACATCTTGGATAATAAAGAAGAATATGAGTAAGAGTATTAGCTCATTTTGGCTACAATCACACTATAGATCTTAGAAATCAGATTTATTTTTTGAGAAGATGTACTGTAAAAATTTACATGGATTAAGCTCAAGATGAAACTTTGTAAAGATAGCACTCTCCTTTTGTCAAAAAGAAAAAGTAAATATGGTTCTAGAACATGATTTACTTTATTTTGTGCATACAACCAATGTCATTTCAATTTCCTAATTCTCTGCATATCAATATTAAATGAAATTAGCTTTAATTTAAATTAACCTTGCGTAATCTTGTGAAATAATTATTTTCTTGAGAGTATCATTCCATAAATTATCCAGTTTCATAAGTTGTAATGTACAGTATCTAAAACATCTTTCAGTTATGGCAAAGAATAATTTCTGATAATCCAGGATTTTTTTTTTCATTCATGCATGTTTTAGTCAACCCGTTTAGATCCAAGCTTGTACTTCTAATCCAGCATGCTATTTTAGTTGAAAGAGCTAAGTATTTAATTTTTACCTGACTAGTTCTGCCCTAGCTATTTCTGAAGTTGATCTAGGTATTTGTAATATAGTTAAATAATTGGGTAAAAGGTTTTTCCAGTTGTTTGACATTTTTATCATGCCATGTCTCAGCTGCATAAAGAGCTACCAGATTCATTTTAATATCTGCTGCAAGTAAAATGGAAGCTACAGAGTACCCTCCATATCTAGCATTAAACCTCAATAAAGCATTATTTGACTGGAATAACTTATTCAATGTACAGGTGATATGTTTTGTTGTTTTACAATTACTAGAAAAATAACATCCTAGGCATCAATAACTAGAAACCACCTTCAAAGTAATATTGTTAAGGTGCCATGTGAATTTTGAATTATGTTTTCCTACTGTTGAGACCTGTGTCTTTTTGGTATTAATAATCAACCTATTTTTAATACAATATTGTTGTTAATAACATAAGTTGTCTTTCTAGTCCCACTGGAGAGATTGAGATCAGTGCCAGAACATCAGCAAACATGAGCACTGGCACTAAAGTTCTTCCAGCAGAAGGAGAATGAGAGGTCCTTGTCAAAAAAGTCATTGGAAGACCATTAAAGGGACACCGTCAACCCCCTTAGGCCTCAAAGTGTCCCTTGTTTAAAAAACACATTTTATGATTGCCAACATTCTTTAAAGACTGCTGATGTAACTAATAGTTTGAGTCTGATTCTTTTCTTCTTATAAAAAGTGAAAAAGGACTGCCCACCATACTGGTGTTACCACACCAAAATAGGTTTGTTTACATTCCTTGATCAACTCCCACTGCATATTTCCTGGACATGGGAACATCCCCAACATAGTCTAGCCAATCATGATGGAGTGGGAGTTTAGGTGGCTACTGCCTCATAAGTGTACTGTTTGGGAGTGCTTCTAATGTTTAGGAAGTATTCAAGAAGAATAGATTCAGGATATGAAACAAAGCAAAGTTGTTTATAAATATACATTACCATGCATTTCAGTTCTACTAAACAAGGAGACTTACAAAACAAACAGCAACAGTAATGAATTTTAGAGAATGTAAGCAAAACTAAAATGTGGGTTTTTAACTAGAAGTAATATAATGCAAAACAGGTTGACAGTATCCCTTTAATGAACAAATTGAAAAGTAAAGGAGCCAAAATACAACCCTGCTTCACACCCTGGTTTGTATCAAAAGGATGAGAAACACTGCCCATCAAATTATATCTCATTACAGTCCAGTTATCAGAATAGAAACCAATAATCATTCTCAAAATTGTATAATTCATTTTTAAATTATACAATTTGTCTGAAAGGAGTGATCTATTCACTCAACCAAATGTACCTTAAAAGTCCACAAGTGCCAGATAAACAGGTATTCGTTTTTTAATATACTATGATCTATGGTTAAATAGCCTCTCCTAAAACCTGCCTGGTATGTGTTTAAAACATTGTGGTATTCTAACCAAGTCTTTAATCTAGTCAGAATTATTCTTGGAAAAATCTTGCCTAGGCAATCAGATTTATTGATCTGTAATTTTCAGGGAGATTTGGATCTCCTTTTTTAAGAATTGGTAGTTTTATATTGCCTTTTTTGTGCAAGAGGTATATAATTATCTGCTATGATTTTTATCAAATAATATAGCCATGAAGCTACTCCACCATTCCAAATGTATTTTATAAAGGAATAGAGGGTTCTTATCAGGTCCTGGAGTCAGCCACTTGCTTAGTGGCAGTGAATTTATGTAGCATTTTTTTAATTCTGCATATCTGTGCAGTCGCATAAAATGCCTACTGACATCCTTTGTAAGCTTCCCTCTATCAGTTTCTTCATATTTCCTCCAGTGTTTACATTTATTACACCAGTAAAGAGAACGTGTTCAGTACTAAAAATAAAAACAAATTTGATGGTGGGCTTTCTGTGTAGATATCATTGTTATGGAGAAGCTGCATTTTCAAAACAGGATTACCCGGAAGGATATAACAGATAATATCCACATTTTAGTTTTCTAGTAGTTGTTACTGTCTTCTCCCTGTAGAACAGCAGACTGAGATGGGACATGAGCTCAGTATTCCTATACTCAGGGGTATTGACAGGATTGAACATATTGATATGTTCTCCAGCAGGACACAGGGACATGCTCTGAAGGTCACAGATGGTAAGTTTAGGCATAACATTAGGAAGCATATTTTGTCCCAGAGGGTGGCAGCCTTCTAAAATGACCTGCCAATAGAGACTGTGGATATGAAGACAGTAGAGTGATCCCCAGTGTTGCCCATCCCTTAGCTTTTACCAGCACTGAATCCATCAGTGTGAGAACCCTGCACTGTCCCTGCCCGACGCTGTAACTACCCATGTTGATAAACCGAGGGCTTCAGCCTCTAGTGCTGTCAGTCTGCCACCTTTTCATCTGCACTAAATCTATCACAGTGTGGAAACCCTGGACTGTCTGTTCTACACTGCATCTGCCCCGTGGATTTACAGAGGGCTTCAGTCTCCAGTGGTGCCAGTCCCTTACTGTTCATCAGTCACACACTGTACCTGTCACTGTAGATAAACAAAAGGCTTTAGTCCCCAGTTCTGGAAGTCCCTCACCATTCACCAGGACTAATGCAGACAGTGTGGAAACCAAGCACTGTCCCTGCCCCCACACTGTAGCTGTCTCTGTGGATTACCAGAGGGTTTAAAGCTCAAGTGGTGTCAGTCCCTCACCTTTTACCAGCACTAAATCACAGTGTGGGCAAGTTTGCACTGAGCCTGCCCCATATAGTACCTGTGAATAAACCGAGGGCTTTATCTCTCACTTTACCAGCACTAAATTATGACAGTGGGTGGGTGTGGGGGGAGTCTTCACTGTACCTGTCCCTGTGATAAACAAAGAGCTTAGTTTACTGTCCAGTGCTGTCTGAGCTGTACCTTTTATGAGCATTAAATAGAAAAGATTGGAAAAGCCAGCAGTGAACCTGATTCTGTGGATAAATAGAGGTGTTGTAAGCCCCCACCTTTCACTAGCACAGAATAGAAAATATACAAAGATTGAATAGAAAAAATATAAAAAACAACAGAAGAAAAGTGTCTCAGATCCCAATAAATGCCCATAGGAATGGGAGTATGATGAAAAGTCGCAAGTCATAATCCCGACATTCAGGATCCCAAGTTTGGCTACCTGACACACACCTGCCCGACAGACAGACAGTGGTGCTGGCAGGGGTAAGGTAGCAGATATGATGAACTGCTACCCTGCCTCTAGCCGTGCACCACAAAAATGGGAAAAATCCAGTAAATGGCCAAGTTGCTCACGTGGTGTGGCGGGCTAGGCCACTAGCAGCTCGGCCACCAGTGTGCTCAGACCTGGGTTCTATTCCTGGGTCTACACTTTTGCGTGGCACTGTTGTGCCCCACGTAAACTGTTTTAACCTACTTCAAGGTCTGCTTCCCCTCTGAGTTGGTTATTTTAGTTATGGGGGTGTGGGGTTGGAGCCTCCACATGAGGGGTGTGGGGGGCTGCTAGTGGCTTAGCCCTCCACACCATGTGAGCAACTTGGCCAATTACTTGATTGGGCAGTATGCACAAGTATCATGCATGCACAGTACTGTAATCACTGCAGTATTAGTCACAGCTGACCAGGGCCGCAGTAATGGGGGGAATAGTAGGGAAGTTGTCCGGGGCCCCACGCTCAAGAGAGGCCCACCTGAGGAGCTGGCATTACCCCTGGCATTAGTTGGTTTGGAAAACATGGGCCCATTTCAAGTGACTTGTCCGGGGCCACAAAATTCATAGCTGCAGCCCTGCAGCTGACTCTGGTGTGGTGAGTGCACAGCATATTCTGTTCAACACTCTTGCCTCACCTAAAAGCTCTCCACAACCATATCGGCTCTGTTCAGAGTTTGTTACGTATTGGCACCATTGTGCAATCTCTCCAGGAATCTGACACCTCACCTTTTCAAGAGATATACTGAATATTCTCATCACTGGTCCCACTAGTACTGATGCCAGCTCCTTAAGTGTTCTCAGATGCAAACTATCTGGTCCCTGAGATTTGCTAATATCCAGTTTTTCTACTGTCTTATGAACCTCACATTTACTAACTCTTGGTGATGTATCTAGGCCATGTATAACTGTATTATGAAGTTCTGATTTTTGAAAAACTGATCCAAAAAAGCTTTTGAGCCTATTTGCCATATCCCTTTCACAATCTATTTTGTAGCCTTGCACTATCAATGGTCCGACTTTTCTTTTTTCCCTTATATATGACCAAAACATTATTGCATTTTGCTTTGAATTCCTCATTATGTTAAGTTCCTTCACTCTCTTTGCTTTCGTAATCTCATTTTTACATTCGCATATCTTTGTTTTTAAAATATTCCATAGAGAAAGGCCTCTGTTTCTTTTGCCCTTTTATACATAGTTCTCTTGTCCATATCATATCTTTTAGTTTTTTGTTTAGCCACATCAATCTGTTGCCTTTACTGTTGTATTTATTCATTGTGGGGATAAATCTATTTTCCAAATCTGTTATATTTTCCTCTAAGCAGTTCCATGCTTTATTGATATCCTGTTCCTATAATTCACCTTTGATCTTGTTAATGTCCACGTTAATACTGAAAATGATCATTGTATGATCACTAGCACCCACAGGCTCAATGATTGCACAGTTATTTGTCCCTTCACTCCAGTCAGTAAGTACTGAGTCTAATGTGTTATTTCCCCTGGCAGGGTCTTACAGATCTTGATCAAGGCTTAAGTTCATTAAATCCTTAGCTAAGAATCTATCTTGGGCAGTACCACCTACACCTGTTGACCAAGTGTCTGACTATAGATTGACAATGATGTTCAATAAACTGGGATCTGTTTCTAGCTCCCCCACCCAGGGGTTCAGTTTTCTACCAAGTTAAGTCATGGGGTTTATTTGCTCATCTTATGTCAGAGGTATCCACCCTCCTTTACTTGTTTTTTGATTCATCATGACCCCTAGCCCTCCCTTTCCTACCCTTGTCCCCCTTCCTCTTCTCCCCTCTCCCTCTTTCCCTCCTTATTCCTTTTTCATTTGTACCTGGCTGTCTGTTTCTATTCTTCTTCCTCCCTCCATAATTTCTCCTAATCATAGTTATAGTTTATTTTCCCTTTATAAGCTCTGTATTGACTCCCAAATTTTAAAGAGACTGTTCCTGTTCCTGACTTATCTAATTAATTTTTTTTCTAACTGCATACATTCAATGTATACATTTTTCCTTAATACATACTCAAGAGGTGGTGGGTCTTTCCAGTGTCTAGCTGTATATCTCATACATTAATTAAGGCCAAGTTAATGATGTTTTGTAATGAATCCTTGGTAATTGTTGAACTGATGAGGTTCCCTACAAGCATAACTCTGGTTAGTATATCAGCAAAACTCTGGGAATTTAAGTGCTATGATATGTATACATGCTGCAATCACATGTGTGCATGTTCCTCTCTGTGTTTCACATCTGTATCTGTTTCTAGCTTGATTAATTTCTGCCAAAGAACATTACATAATAATGTGTTAAAGGCAGATGATAAATCTGTAAAAGCTACATACATTTTGTTATTATGGGTTATGGCTTTTGATGGAGAAAGTGTGAGCTAGTCTCGCTTCAATGAGGGACAGTTTTCTTTGTATTTTTTTATACAGAACAAAACATTCTGGGTGCATGGGGGAGGAGGGAGGTGGGTGCTAAGAGGGTGAGTACTGGGGTGGGGGTTATCAATTATAATAATTATTGAGAATGGGGTGGAGGGAGGTACTGGTGGTGTCAGTGAATGGTGTGTGGGGTAGGAATTTAATTTTAAGGAGAAGGGAGATAAAATTAATAAAAACTTCACCGAGGCAGAGGGGAGGGTGCTGGCAGAGGCATGTGAGGGGGAAACATTTTTAAACTATATGGGAGGTAGTAGGGGATGGGAATTGAGGCACAGTGGATGGGGTGGAAATTTAAGCCTTTTTTTTAAACTTGGCTGGAAAAGATGGTTCAGCCGTTGGGATTTTCATGAAGCCTGTGCAGTGCAAAGTTCCTGATTTCACACCAACTTTGTTAGTGTAGTAAAAATTTGCTGCATCCCTACTCCAAGTCATCAATTAAAATATGGAATGGTGGTAGGGAGGGTGGAGGTGGGGGCCTACAGCCATCAAGGAATCTCATTTTACTTGAGCTTTCAGTATCCACCCCCCATAAACTTTGACTATATTGCTCTTTTCCAGATGTTTGCACCTTGTTTGGCAAATTGGACCCTGACTTTAGTAATACCACAAACCATAGCTGTAATCCTATGTTAGGCATGGATGTCAAAATGTGAGAAAAGACTTATTTAACATGGCAGTCTTAAATTAAAGGCTAAGCATATTTTTTTTAAGAGAGTTAAAAACTTTTACACTAAATTAACTAGACCTCTGGTAAAGCACTCCACCTCGGGGATCATTAAGGAAAATAAACTGTTAAGCCCGAGAGTGGAACACTTACAAAACCAGAAATTTTCACCTGATGGGCTTACCTGTGAATGCTGAAGGGGTATACCCCTGGGCTTTTGCCATGACTTTTCTGATGGTCTTGCTTAATCTAAACTACCTGGCTCAAATTATAAAGGCATAGACCAGCTGCCCTTGCAATGATCAAAATGCTTCAATTATCCATATCTGTTCATTTTTACAGCTGCTTTGGCATAAGTCGCAGAATTCTTGTAGGTGCTCGAGAGTAGGTCTACCAGAAGGAAGTTGGCAAAATTGCCCAGTGAATTGTAAACAACCTTTGAGCATCCCTTCACCACCACCTGCCTGCCCAAGGGTATCCCCACTGAGTTTGCAGATAAGTAAATATTATATGTAGTACTATGAGGAATTTTTAAATTCTGGCAGAATGGAATTCTGAAGAATTTTGAAAAATTCTGAGTAATTCTGAGGAATTTCATCAGAATGGAATGGGTGGAATTCTGCAGTGGAAAAGTGGCATTTGTACTCTCTAATCCCTGAAAGGTGAAACATATTTCCAAGGCTACACAGATGTTCTGCAGAAAGCTTACTACCCCCATTTCACATAAATTCCATGGAAGCAAATTGGTGAATTTCATCTCAAACGCACCCATTTGGTGGTTTATGGCTGGTACAGACCTGTGTTGATCAACAATTCATTTGAAGTGGTAAACCAAGTTGCTTTAAATGAATTATTGACTAACATCAAGGCCTGTACAGAAACTGTAAATAAACCTGTTCTTGGTTAATTGAAGGTATATTTTTGATGCCCTGTTTCTGCCTGCAGTGGAGACCAGAAGAGAAGCTGACGTTTTGCCAGAATGCACTGAAGGTAAACAAAATAGTGTTTTTGCCAGTCAGCACATAACTGAGAACTGAATATGTATGTGCTGTCTGGCAAAACCTTTTGTTGCAAAACTATTATTTCATTTACCTTTATCTCCAATGTATTCTTGCAACAACTTAGCTTTTCTGCTGGTCTCTGCTTAAGGGTTGAGTCAGACCACACCACCTATACATTTTCCCAGTTACCTAGTGCCAGTATACCAGGTAGTTTTCCCAAGTGATAGCACCTCTAGGTAAGTTACCTAGGAAGGAATATCCTTAAGTGGAGGCACTGTTATTTGGGCATTTGAACTTGCTCAGTGAGGTCAGGGCCATCTACCCAAAGGACTGACCCACTGAGCCCTCTGTTTAATGCAGCTGTATGTCATATTAGCAAAGCAACAATGGAGCATACAAAACAGGGGGAAGAAAAATCAGCTAGAAATAAAACAACAACCTGCACTATAGCAAAAACCAAAACCACTAACAAGGATACTGACTTTCTGTGGGGAGGGGTTGTCCCTGCACCCCCATTGTGGGGGGCTTCACCCCCCACTCCCCACTATCTAAAATAACCATCTCCAGGGGGAGATGCAACTTGAGGAGTGGGAGAAACTTGAGAGGGAGGATCTTTTCCAGGGGAGGCAACTCAGGGAAGGAAAAAAAGTTGGGGTGTGTAGAGACTTGGTATTGCCACTCGGGGGAGGGGACAGAACTGGGGAAACAGGGGGAGGCACAAACTCTGAGATGAGGTGAAATTCAAGACAGGAAAAGTAAAAGCATAGCACTCACCAGGATTGAACCAATATATACTGCACACCCCAGCAACCTATAGGTGGTGACTCTAACTCCCATGCTATGTTGGCAGCATGGTTTTAGCCCACAGCAGCTGAGCTATATGGAACAACTGCTTGCTCATTTCCTCCTTTCTCATACAAACACTATTGCAACCTTCACTATTTCAACTACTTCACTATTCTCTACCACTTGCTATTTCCACAGGTGCTCAAATTAAGTCACTCAGATTGAGTCGCTTAATTTGACTCATCCACATAACGGGATACTGTTTAATGCACTGGGCCCAAGCTTAGCCAAACTCTTGTGGGCAGGGATTACACAATTTATACTAAAAGTCAGAATACAGGTAATTAACCAGTTTCACCTTGTGGACAAAACAGGATCTAACCTAGCAGTTGAGGTCCAGGATTTGGCCCCAGCAGAAATTACTTTTTTTTTCCAAGCATGGGAGAAGAAGTGATGTATATTTGTTCTAGCTGTTGAAAGCAGGTAACATTGTTAATGAGGAAAATCAGTCAATGATTGTTTGGTAAATATAGTAGTATAAAACATACATGGGAAATTCACAAGGCATCTGGGGCCAGATATTCAAAAATGAACAAAGTGGAGCACCAAAATATACACTGCACTTTACGATAGCGCAGGTGCCCGAAGATGCTATATTCAGTGGAATAGCACACTGGCACTATTCGACTGAATATTGGGCCATGTCAGCCCAGTGCTAAGCCACTTAGCACTATGCCAACATGGCTCCCGAAATAGGGCACCACAGTGGCTTGTGCAAATTTCTGATATTCAAATGAACTCATTGGCATGCAAGACACTAAGGGGCCATTTGTATGCCCATTAAGGACTAATTTGCATGGGGTGTGATGCTGGTTTGCACAGCCCCCCATTTGCCCAGTCCCAGATGAGCTATCCCTGGTGCTAATGGTCCCTCCCCCCACCCACACCCATGCTCGATGTTTAGAATCCTATACCCTGGTGTCTAGTGGTCCCTTTCTCCAATGTCCTTCCTAATAGTAAAGAACCACATCTCTAGTGTCTAGTGGCCCCTCCCTGATGCCCTTCCTGATAGTAAAGAACCACATCCCTGGTGTCCAGTGGTCCTTCCCCCACCCAATCCCCATCTCAGCACCAATGAAAGTCTCCCCGGTTTGTTAATTCTCCCCCCATGGCAACAGCCAGCCCACCACTGCTATGCAGCAGGCCATTTGCAAATAAGTACCCCCCACAACAAACTTATTCACAAACATTGATCTGCACTCCCCAACCCATCCCTCAGTGGTGGTTAGAGGCCCCCGTCCCACTCGTGGCATCGACAGCCCACCCCTGGTCCCCCTTACCTGCCTGTCAGTGTGGGGGGAATCAACAGCAAGTGACACAGCCCTACACACACCACCTCAGCCACCCGCCATCTGACAGAAGCAGGGAGCCCACTGTTTATTTATAGAGCAGGATGCCCTATAAATAAGCAGCACACTCCCTACTCCTGTCAGACAGCTGTCATCCTCATGCAGTGCAAATACTCTGAATATCAGACTGCACCTATATTCAGGTCCCTGCCCCTACATTTGCATTGTGCCCCATCACAGTTTTCCCAGGCTCAAACCCTGTTTGCCCGTGCTAATTGGGCTTTTGAATATAGGACATCTGCACAAAACCTAATTTGCATGGGCAAATTAGAATTTGTGCCCAGGCAAACATTTGAATATCAAGCTCCTGATCTCTAGACATTATCAAGATTTATCCAAAGCAGATTAGATAAGCATCAAAATGAAACAGCAAAGAGAATTTAATGCATTACAGCCTGATGAACTGGAGAATCAACAAATGTTCATCACATCACAAACACAGGAGTCTGGGGAGAGTTTTCTTGGAATGTTGCTGCTAGATATTTTAAAACACCAGTTATGTTTAGAAAGTAGGATAAGACATCTTCTGGTAAATGTCATAGAGATCATGATATGGAGAGAACTGAAAACACGCGCACACACACACGCACATGTGCGTGCACATACACACACACATCATTTAGTGGATTGCATAATTTAATACCTGATATACACATACACACACACACACACAGCAGAGATTGTAGATTGCCTGATTTAATAGTACATCTCTATTTTTTTTGTATTCAGGAATCTGGTGATGATTTTTTTCAGTGCTTTAGTATATCAGTGTCTAGGTGCTGTCCTGCTGTTCCTCAGTATTAACAAGTCGAGCCCAGGTTTCCATTTGTGACCTGAGGGGGCACAAAACAGAACCTCTAATATATCATTAGTGAGCAACTTTTTTGCATTAAAGAAATATATTCACTTAAGTTCAGTATTTAATTATTTTTATTTAAAAGTTGGTAGCTGGGAAAGGCACACTGAGCCAGAGTTCATTCCAGGTGTGATCCAGGGGAAGGAGAAGAGGAGTATATACAAATATTTGCAACCCAAAAACAGTTACGTGAACAAAAGAGTCATGTTACAGTTGCATATCAAGGAACAATGAAGGAAAACAATATGTTTTGTATTGAATGAGTGGAAATAAAGAACAGTGGATGTGTGGCATGGGTGGGCTGAGATGGGGGAAGGATTTATGCAGCAGGAACGCTTAGGGGATGGAGGCAAACACTGAGCTTAGGACTAGAAGGCTAGCTTGGAGAGAGCATAGCCAGGTGAAGAGGGAATGGAGGGTATCAACTGGGAGCCTGGGCAGGGATGCAGGAGCAGTAGGGCTGGAGAGAGACATTTAGCTGGTATTTAAGGGAGGAAAGGGAGAGGGATGACCATAGGAGTGAGGGGAGCCAATTCCAGAGTAGGGGAAGGGGGTAAGAAAAGGCAGATTGTCTGGCACAGGAGTGTACCTAAGGGGTGGAGAAAGTGCACGAGTCTCTGGAGCAGAGAGGGTAGTTATAGGCACCAGCTGGCAAGAAGAGGGAGGAGAGGTAGGCTGGGAAAGAGTTAAACCAATATTTAGCTATAAAGGATGCACTGTGCAGTTAACGGCAGAGGGGGAGAGGAAGGACAGAGAGTGCAGAGTAAAGTGAAAAATGGTGAGTAAGTGGGGGGAGATTAGTGGTGAAGCAGCAGAAGGCATTACACAAGGTGTACTTACTGATGGAAGAGGAGGGGGCAGACCCATAAACCACGTCTGCATAATCAAACAAGGGGAGTATTAATTTTGAGACAAGTTCACAATGAGTAGAGAGGGTTAGGCAGTCTTTGGAATGATACAAAACTCCTAGTTTGGGGCAGTTTGGTGTGTAGGGAGTCAATGTGGTGGGAGAAATCCAATCTGGGGTCAAGCCAGACTCCCAAGTATTTGAAGGCAGACACAGATTATCGACTCAGACAGTGGATGTGGGCATGGGATTGAGCGTTCATCCTTACATTAAAGGGCAAGGGAAGGGCTGCACATGTGATTAGTGGTGCAGCAGCATCTGTTGTTCAGATGCTGACAGCAGCTCTGGTATACAAATGTCTCCTTTTTGCCATCTGAGGCTTGGGGAAAGAAAGTTATGGGCGACAGGAGTGCAAATGTGCAGCCTGGTCAGCTAGTGAAAAAAACTGCTACTAATGAATCAGCAATGTTAATTATGTCACAGTAATAGGGCAGATCATCAGTACTGGAGGAATCCTGGGAAAATGTGTAGTCTGAGATACAAGAGACAATGATGGAGGAGTATAAGCATGAGGTGTTATAAGATGAGGAGGAGGAGGAGGTTGCTGGGAGAATCAATCGTAAGAACTTTTGCCAGTAAAAGAGACTGGAGTTAAGGAATATGAGTAATAAGGAAATATCAAGTATTAGAGGACACTCAGACTGCTGTCAAGTTAATCCTGCTCCCTCCAGCCCCTGGGACTTGGACTCTGTTGCAGGGGACCATTGGGATTGTGGCAAACTGATCACTGCCATAATTATACTGGAAAGCTTAGCACACCCATGAAACACAAACTAGAGGTACTGTTATGTGAATAAGTGCATGTGCCCTGTAGAAAAGAAACTTTGTCAGGTTGAGCCTTTCAGTGTATGGCTGCCACCATCTTGATAACCCTTAAACATGGCTGCCAGCCAATCAAGGGTCTGGATTGTGGAGCAAAGCTGTAAATGCCTCAGGGATGCTGGAGGACTGATTAATCCAGATGCCTTATCGTGGATCAATGAAAATTCATGGTGCGTACCTCCAGGATTGCCTGGACTTGATTGGCAGCCCAAACAGCCAATGGAAGCAGGACTTCTTCAAGAGAAGAAGCCAGGGCTGTGCTGAATTTGGGTAGATCTGGTTGAGAGATCAAGGAAGCAGAACTGCTGTCAAGACAAGAGTTCAAGCAGCCCTAAAACAGACTGTGCAGCTGTGCAAGGCAAACTGTGAGTAAAACCATTTTCCTGGTCAGGAGAAAGAGTGACAATCATGTGCTACCCAGCATGGAGGATGATGCCGAAGATAAAGTGTGCAGCAAGTGTGCAAATGAGAAGATATTGCAACAAGGTACCACAGCCAGGTATCAGGCAGTGACTGCATGAAGGGATTGACAGCCATGACATGTGGGTCGGTGGGTCTGTACGCACACAAAGTGGTCAGGGAGTAAGAGAGCCACCCAACTCTTCAGACAAAGCCAGTAAACTTAGCACCTGAGAGTGGGTGAAGTGAACACAGAGAGGAAGTCCAACTAATCAATGGAGAATGCAGAGATCAAAGGTTTAGAGATGCAGAACAAAAGAGAATCTACCCCATTGGGAACCATGAGTAAGATCACAGTTTGTCCTCCTCTAAAAGAAGTGAACTCTTTAATTTGGGAGTTGGTTCCTGCATTTGGCTCTCGGGCCAGGATTGTACAAATACCTCCCATTTGAGCTTTCTGTAGCCATAAAGAAATTGCATGGCCTTTGGGTTGTGAGGCTATAACCGAGCAAAGTTGCTCACTTGTTTGAACTTTATATTTAGTAATTTCTTGTATAAACATACAGATTCATACATTCCTCATACAGGATAACATAGAGTATATTTATAAACAGCCTAATTGCTGCTGTAACAATGAATATGGAAAACATAAGGCCTAATATCCTGTAGGTTGCTACAGAAGGAGTTGGGGGAATTCCCATAATAAAAACTGAAGTCCAAAATAATCAAGAAATGCCAGCCTCTTCAAAGGCAAAGGTACGTCCATTAGGTAGACTATCAAAGGGATAGTACTACAATCATTAGATTGTTATTTAACCTGTTTTTTAGTTAGGGATCAGTCATGCAGAAAAAAAAAATATTATACCCTCTTGCAGCACTTCAACTCCCCACCCAGACCAAACAGTTGTATCTAGCATTGCTGTAGTTACAGTAATAAAAATGTAAACAGCACGGAACAGCAACTTCAAGCATTTTAAACTTCTACTATAATTAAGTATGACGGCAACACATGGTTACAGCTTTCGCTCTCGGGTAGGAAAAAACAAATGAAAGGAGGGAGCATTTCAAACTTAATAAATTCCCCATACTCATCTACTTTGTGAGCTTTAATAACACTTTAATTCAAGAAATAGCTCTCCATACACCCCTTAGGTTCCCCCCAAAGTCAACAAACATCTTAAAGAAAAGAGGCAGTCTATCACCTCAAGTCCACATGGTGGGTCAGCAAACTGCCTAGGGAATCAAGCCTGAACTGTTCTATCACTGCCCAGTACTCACTCATCAGTCCTCTGTTTCAGAATTGGAGTAGGAAAGTTCAGGATGTCCTTTTCGACTCTGAAATTCTCCCTCTCCTTTCAATCCATTTTCCTGCATCCTGAGGGTTGCTGAATTTCCATAATCTTCCCCGTAAACAACTCAAAGTCTAGCCGGCAGAAGAAATGAGTGGACTACTCCCAAAGTCCGCAAATGTTGTCACACTGCATCAAAGCTCTTTTTTCTTGTCCTTGTCTGGCAAGAAAGATCCAGGAATAGTTTACTATCTGCCCCGCTTATTTCAAGCGGATAAGCCACATGAGCAGCATGGATCACCTCATCTCGAATCTCCAATCCAGCAGACTTCAGGAGGATGGTACATGGCTGATTTGTAGTGGCGGGATGGATCCTAGGATTTACCCTGTATGCTTTCTCAATGAGGACCCTTGGATGTGTTCAGGTAGATTGAGGGTTTCTTGTAACCATGACACCAAATATGTTAGTAGTCTAGTCCCCTCCACTCCTTCGGGAACTCTGATCAATCTTATGTTCCCCGCTCAGAGTTCATTTTCGATTGCCTCTATACGGCTACATAGTTAATCAGTGTGGCAGTTGTTGCCATGGTCGAGACTGACCTTTTCTCTACCTCTGCCACCAATCCCGTCAGTTTCTGGAGCGCAGTCTCGTGTGTCTCCAACTTTTGGAGAGTTTTCTCTATCTTGGAGTCCATGACCCTCATAGACTCAATCATGGCACTCCATTGGGGCTCTGATGCATTTTGAGCTCCACTGCTTCTCTGGCCCATTGGTTCCAGGGCCTTGCTTGTCTACAACTGTTGTGAATCTTTCAAGTGGCCCTGAGGCTGCACTTTCTGCCTTCCCATTGCTAAAAATGAGATTGTTCTTTCCGTATACTATTCTGTGTCAATTCCTTCAATTAGTTTCACAAAATTTGTAACTTTTGCTGCAGTTTTATTGGTTTTTAGTCTCAGGTGGTGAGGAGGTGCAAAGGAGTATGACCAGCCTGGAAGATGGCCCTTTAACGCCCCCAGCTGCTCACTTGTAATTTAAAATTCAGTACCTTTTTCAACCCACAGCAACATCAATGTGTTTGCATCAGTCCAACCCTGTGGGATCAGAAACTGTTTGTAAATGCTACTTTAAGAGAAAAGAAAAACTTCTTGTATATGGTGGGAGAGGCTAGGGTCCTTTAGTACAGGAGGACAATACCAATTAATTGTATTGTGATTTGTGGTGTAGAGCTAGGCACAAAGTGCAAAGGCTATGCCTGACTGAGCTTGAGTAGAAGCCACCAGGAAAACATTTATTTGATCATGCCCATTGAGGGCCATATCAGTGGCAACCAAGAAGGTCTATTTTGACTGTACCTGTTCAAGGCTTTAATGAGCAGTCACTGATTTAGGCTGAGCCTGCATACTGTAAGACACTGAAAGACAAGCCATTTTATGTGGAATATTTGCATTAACACCTTTTCCCTTTCAGGGTATCCCCAGAAATTAAGTTTTGTTCTTTGAAACCAGTTCTTATTGCTGACATCCTGTTCTTGCTAGCCCTCCACCTGACCCTCCTTTGCTAGGCTCTGCCATACCTGTGTTCTAGCTTTGCACTTACCTGTGTACTGCTACTGCCTGAACTAGACTCTACTCCATAGTTACTGCGCTTATTTTTCTACCTGCACTGTTGTCACTTTGTTGCAAATAATTGCTGCTCAGTGCTCTACCTCATGGTTCTACCATTGTCACTGTGGTTTTATCCTGTTATTGTACGCTGTTATGCTTTTTATTTTGTACCTAATCACTGAAGCTATGCCTGTTGCACTACTGTATTCACCTCCCCTTTCCCTTGGGTCACACCTAGAAATGAGCCTTGGCTTAGTGTTCCTTTCCTGGTTACCAATTTTTAAATAAATAACTCCACAGCATTACAGTGCATGCCAATTTGGGAGAATGGTGGTGGTGTTTGCTTTAGGTTAGTGGGAGAGGTTACCACAGTGGGGAGGTGGGCAAGTATAGCATCCCAGTGGATTGTACTGACCAGTCACTAAACCCACTGAAATCTTTCTCTAGGTGGAGGCACCATGCTATTTCTTCTTTCTGGATATGAACACTGCCTAACTATAGAGACAGGAAAGAACCCAGGAGCCACTGCAAGCATCTACAGCAACTGGGGGATGGTACCCTGCTGTCAGTGGGTAGTGTGCATTAAAAACAGTATAGGTGTCCTTTGTGGGCTAGACATGGGGGTGAGTGAAGATTGCATTCTGCAATGCAGGGCCTATTTCCCATCCCCACTGTTGTTTAAATGTCATTGAATCATTCTTAGATGGGATTAATAAATATGAGAAAGACATTGATTATAAGATAAAACAGAATTGCTGATCTATGATGTTGGAAATGAAAAACTGTTGAAACTAAAGTTGGAAGACACCTCATGACAAAGTCCCTGGGAGGATCAACAATGCAGACCAGAAGCATGACACTTAGGATATCATGGAAATTATTTGAGCGTGAATGAACTTGTTCAAGTAAATAACCCTAATTCTCAGCGAGCAGAAAAATGAAAAATTGCTATAAGAAAATGTTGATCTACGGTATACCTTACCAGCCGTATGATGGCTTTGATTGTACTCTGAAGCACCATTGCAAGGATCAGGATTTATTTGCATAATTAGCATTTTGTCTACAGTATCACTCATGCTTTACATGCAGTTCAATAATAATATAATAAAGCAACATGAAAAACTAAAATAAATGCTCAAATAAGTACACAGGTCTGCAAGAGTCAGTTTGGGAAGACTTATTGAGAATCAGGGAAAAAAATAGGAGATGTCTGAAGTGATTACAAAAGCACAGTTTAGTGAATGTTTCAAAGATGACTCTGAAACAGGGAGGAAAACATGCCGTTACCTATATAGCTAGTGGTACCCAGTCAATATGTTGCATGGATTATAGTGCAGTATAATCCATGCGGCAAAAATAACATCTGACAGAATAGCTACAGGGGTAGTGTAGCGCAAGTAAGTTACTGCTATTCCTGTAACTGTCATCACTTGGAAGGAAGAGGACAATTTGTTATCTGCATGCCACTGTGTTCAGCTGCTGCCGTGGTGCAGAGGTTAGGACCATGAGCAGCTAGAGCAGTGGAATGTCCCAGAGACCAGGGTTCTGTTCCCGGTCTCCTGTGTTTTGTGGTTTTCTTCTCACTCCTCTCCTAAGTTTTATCTTTCATTTGTTCCACCCACCCTACAGTTTTGTCCTCCACTTTCACAAATACAATTCCCCTCCACGTTCCTCCTATTCCTCGAGTTGCTACCCGCGTGGAGTTGATTATTAATAGTTTAGGGGGTGCGGGGGTGAAGCCCCCAGTGAAGGGGGTGCAGGTGGCATAGCACCCCGCAAACACTCAATGCAGCTGTTTATTTTTAGCCATGGTAGCAATCAGTGTTTTTCCTGAGCACTACCACTGACTTCGCCATTGTTCGTGTGTAGTTTTTGACTGTGCTACCTTTGTTTTCAGTGTTATGACCTAGTGCCATAGCTAATGAAGACTTTTTGTAGAGGTAGCAGTTTAAGGTGAAGCAGCTGGAGCCAGGTATGGTATGCTAACTACTTCTACAATGGTGCAGTCTCATGTAGACACAGTGCTCAGTCACCAAAGAATAAAAACATATAGACACAATGGAGATCGTGAACGAGACTAGAGTATATTGAGAAATTAAGGGCCACACACCTTTCACTGATCAAAAAACATATTACTTTGCTAGTGAGATCCTTGCATCTTACCTGCCATGGCTCAAGATCATCAATGCTTGAACACGATGTGTTGGGAAAAGGCCCATCAGAAGACTGACAGGAAAGCATATTGTGTAAGCCATGTGCTATTGCATATACAGCATTATACGTATTGTAGGCATATCTGAAATCAAATAAATCAAATACAGAGAAGTCAAACTGCTCCAAGTTTTCTGCACCTGTGCAAAACAAGAGATCTTTACTGATATCTGTGTCATGTTGAGCCATCTCAGAATTTGGCCAGGTACATCCATATGCTGTTTCCCAGAATTCTTTAATAAAAATGTCTTTTGGAGATGTGGATGGATGCATATTGTAAAGGAACTGGGTTAAGCCAGGAATCTCTCCTTTATGTGGTGCCAACCCAAAGGTCCCATGTAATGTTTGCTCAAGTTCTTTCATTGAGAAAACTGTAGAGATTATCCAGGCTATTGTAGCTATCCAGACTTTCTGTGTAATGTTTTGTCTGGCAACCTCTTTCATTAGAGGAACAACCTCCATCTTGGTAGAGTAAACAACAATCACATTCACAGTTGCCTGTTTAATCACCTCAACAACAGGACGCACCTTCTTCTGTGCATTGGAAAGAGAGAGGATTTCAATGAAAGCAACACAACCTCCTCTTCGAGCAATCTCCGTTTTCAGATTTTGGCTACCCAGTACTCCATAATCATTATCAGAAGCAATGATTCCTATCCAGGTCCAGCCAAAGTGGCTAATCAGATGGGACAATACCACGTAATGATAGCTGTCACTTTGCATGGTGCGTAAAAAAGATGGAAACTGGAGTTTGTCACTCAAGAGTGCAACTGCTGAGCCATAACTGACCTGCAAACAAACAGTTTCATACTATGGTATATGTTGTTAATATATAAAACTTACTTGAGATAACATAACATGATTTGGAAATGTTGGGCTTTCTTTTAAAATCATAAGGTGCTTAAGAAGAGCAAGTTCTTCTATATGAATCAAGGACTGTGAGTAATTATGATGCTGGGCTGTGTGAGTTAACTGGATGCTCCAACGTTAACAGCTAGACTGGAAATGTTGGAGGATTGATGCTACTTTTTATTTATTTCAAAATCAGTAACCAGGAGGGGCACATTCAGTCAAGGCTTGTTTTCAGGTCCGACCTGTGTGTGTGTGTGTAGGGTGGGGGGGTTACAAAATGTGAAAAGATACAGCGACAACACAGTGTAAAACAGCTTCAGCAAAGCTAATTTATATATTAGAACATGCAATTAAAATTGCATGGTGGCAGTAACAAGAAAAATGCAGATGTGATAAGCCAAGGGTTATAGCAATGGAGGATCAAGGAACTGTAGTTCAAACATGGGGAATCCTGGTTTCTAGACTACCAAGGAGGGTAGGGCATGTGAGATTAATGATAGGGGCTGAGTCAGTGGATGCTAGAAGAAGGAGCACAGTGGAGTGAATGGAGTGAACTCTGAGGAGCTGTTTGAGAGATGTGTAGGGGGAGTGCTGGATGTCAGTAGGAAGGGAGTTTAAGTGGGAGGTCAGTCACACAGAAAAGGTGGATTGGTCAGCAGAGGTGTTTTAGCATAGGAAGAAGCTAAATAGGATGACAGTAGGTTAGAGAGGTAGAAGGGAAAGGAGGTCAACCAGTATTTCAAGAGGAAAGTGGCGCAGTGAGAGAGATGCTGGGATTTGAGAGAGGAGATAGTAAGGTTCTGGTAAAGGAAACAGTGGTGAGTCCATAGGGGAAATCAGTAGCTAAGCAGCAGAAGGAAAGGAGTATGGGAACCATCCTGGACAGGGTGGACTTCAGGGTGGCATCATAAATCACATCTGTGTAGTAAAACAACAGTAAGATTATCCTGGGTAGGATCTCTTGTCAAATCAGAAAAGATAGGCAAAACTGGTACCTATATAATGCATTCAGCTTTGGACAGACCTTTTTGTGAAATGTATCTGCATTGGCAGAGAAATCAAGGCTTCTTACCAGCTACACACAGAGGACATTCAATGGGGTGACCTCTTCAAGTGGAGCATCATCCAGAGTTAAAATGACAGGTAAATGACTGAGCCTGGAATGGTATTACCTAGAACCAAAAAGGCATGGAGACAGACTTTTTGGAGTTTAAAGTGAGGTGGCTTGAATAGAACCAGCAATGGACACAGTCAGAGTCATGCTGCAGTGATGTTTCCAAATTAAGGCTCTCCGGCAAAGAGGATAGTGTAATCAGCAGAGCTGTGAAATTTTAGTTGAAGCACAGACAGTCAAAAGATCATTGAGGACCAGGGAGAAAAGGATGAGACCCAGGATGGAGCCTTGGGGTACCCCTGAGGTGACTGAAACATAGAAACATAGAATTTGTTGGCAGATACGGACCGCATGGCCCACCTAGTCTGACCCACATTTCCCTGCCATAGAAAAATTGAATTTGTCAGCAGATAAGGACCGCTTGGTCCACCTTGATTGGCATGGGACAAGACATTGCCAATCTGGACAGACTGGTGTTGGTCAGTGTGGTAAGAGCAAAACCACCCTGCTGTAAGGTTAGATAGTTATGCAGCACTCAGCTTGCCTGGGAGTGTGGTGTGAGCCACTGTATCAAAGAGCTTAGCTAAGTTAATAAATATGGCAGGAACCTGTTCCACATCTAGTACCTTTGGAATGGCATTGACACCAAAGAAGAGGGAGGAAACAAAGGAGTGGGCCTTCTGAAAGCCAGGCTGGAAGAGGTGGGTAGGAGGAGTTGAGGAAGATGGAGAGCTACGAGAGAACCAATTTCTCCTGGAGTTTAACCAGAGTAAGGAGAAGTAAGGCAGGGCAATAGTTACCAAGATAAGAGGAGCTACCATGTTGTGAAAAGTAGGACTTTTCCCTATTTCCAAGTATGGGGAACTGCCCCAAGTCAGTATACAGTCAAATGGGTGACTGCAAATGAGCGACTCAAATATGAGTGACTCTATTTGCATGCTCGACAGGATAGCGAGTGGGTGTACATAGCTATGGTACAGATAGCGACTGTGGGAAGGCTGTAATGGCAAGAGCAAATGACAGGGGAGCTGAACTGTTGCTGGTGAAGTACAGCAATGAGGCCTGCTACCACCAAGCTGTCCACCTGGTGTGGTGGGTAGGTCATGGACTGCCATAGCAATGGTTCTGGGTTCAGGACTGCTAGTAGGTAAAACTTTTTTCTGCATCATTTGGCTGTTAGAAATTTTTTTCCCTCATGTGTTCCCTGGACCGATGGTTCCCCAGCCATGGTATCCCCCACTTGTGTATTCCCCTTTTCCTCAGTGTCCACTTCCCCTGGAATTGATAATATTAATTTGGGGCTGAGGGGAGCTTGCCCCCCAGAATGGGGGGAGCGTGGGGGACATAGCCCCCTGCATTAAATGTTAATTTGAATGCCTGTCTGGTAGCCGTATTAGCGGTCATTTCTGTAAGTTAGGGGCCAATTTTTCTTTTGGTGAAACGTACTCGCTATTGTGCAAGTCGCCGTAGAAAAATCACTCTTATGACATGGAACTGCCCCAAGTCAAAAGCAGAGATTAAAGAGTATGGAGAGGTGTACAGCAGTATCTGGAGTAGAAAAATGAAGGTGTTTAGGGTCAAGTCTGTTAGGGCTGTGACCCTAAGGGGGTTAAGTGAGCAAAGTGCAGACAGGACAGTAGCTGGAGTGATAAGGAAAATGAAAAAAGGTATGTAAGGTAATGGTGGGAGCAGGAGAGGGTGAGAGCAGTGACAGAAAAGAAAATAACAGCACAGATAGTGAAGTAGTTGTTGAAGCAGCTGCTTCTTCAAGGGGATGTAGAGTAAGGTGTGGGGGAGCTTTTTAGTTTAAGGGCAGGAGTAGATGCCTTGGGGGAGCGAGCAACTAGCCAACAGTTTTTAAACAGAAACTGCAATCTATTTTATGCAAAACTGTTTTTCTGTGTTTGAAATGAAGTACAGATTTGTTTTTCCAGAAACTGAAACTTAAGATCATAGCACTATAGCTAGCTGCTGCCATGTGAAAGTACGGGGAATGTGGATATTGTGTACCATGCAAAGTTTGCACCTAGCATTAAATAATTAATTAATTTTAATTATGTTATCAATTAATTTATGTACAATATTGGCTAGACACCCTGAGCTCCAACAGCTTGTTTCCAGAAGCATTCTGGAAGGGAGGGATACTGATAAATATGTTTATAATAGAGTTAGAGATAAAATGAGATAAATATACAAAAACAAATTAAAAGTCTGTATAAACAATTAGTAATCACATGATATATATAATTTACAGGATAAACCCAGGGTACAGAAAGGTAAAAAAAAACAGTTTAACAAAATGACTAATTTATCAGGCTCATAGTATGTCAAATCATAAAGTTACAATAAGGCAGTCAGCTTGTGTAGTTGCTTCTTGAGAACTGACTCAGAGGATTGTATAGTTTCAAAACGTGGCCAATTGCATATCAATGTTTAAGAGTAAGGAAAGTTCAAAGAATGCTATTTCTTAGAGAGTAAGAGAAGGTAGAAGCAAAGGATAGTAGAGACAAGAGATAGCCAGAGACAATATGAAAGCAGTATTTAACAAGCATTTGTCAATGCCGAATGTTTGCTTGCTGGCATTGGCATTGGTAGTATAGGAGTTACAGAGCTGCATAACAGGAATGGCAATGAAGTATTGAACTGAAGCCAACCCCACCACCACCCACAGAGACTGAAAGGCATTGGGGTGTGCCTTTGAGTCGTCAGACATATCGGCCACGCCATTTCATCACACCCTACCCTGTAGACACCGACAAGTGTCACGGTGTGCCTTGGGGTCTTTGACCCTTATACGCACTCCATTCCATCAGGAAATACGGTGAGGTGGGTGAGGTATAGGAGAATGGAGTGAACTTTGGGGCTGGAGAGTCCAAGGCACACCTTGATGCCTCTCACTGGCTGCAGTGTGTGGAATGGTATGAGCATTACAGGCGAGAATCCCAAGTCACACCCCTGATGCCTGTCATTCTCTACAGGGTGGGGCATTATGGTCGGAAACCCTAACACATCAGGCGTTCGTTGGTATTTTCACTCCAAATTTTCAACATGGTTTTTTTGTGACCCCCCACATCATGAACAGTGGCAATATCAGTTTGTTAGCCGAAAACTGCTTTTGCACAGCGACTACGGCATTTAGTACCACAGTTGCAAAAACACATTCCGAACAGGATGTGAAAAATGACAGCTGTACTGTTCATGGGGAGGTATAAAAAATGGCAATGTTGAAAATCTGCAGTAAAATATTAAAAAAACTGGTGAAGTCACGAGCGTGCATAGAAACTGTGCAATGCACATCCGTAATGTAATTAGTTTGGGGATTTTTTACAGCAGATTGTCAACACAGGCATTTTGGGACCTCCAATCATGAACAGTGTCACTGTGATTTTCTTTATCTGTCCCGAATAATGACTTCCCACAGTGACCACGCATTTCTGCGCTGAAAGTGTGAAAAAAAATTTCTCGGCCATGTTGTGAAAAATGACAGCTGTACTGTTCATACGGAAGTGTGGAAAAATGCCACTGGTGAAAATCTGGACTGAAAATATTACAAATTCATGAACTTATGAGGGTGCGTGGAAACTCCGCAATGCTCACTCGTAACACAGTCATTTTATGGACTTTTGTCACCAAATTTTCAACATAGCCATTTTAAGACCTCTGCCCATGAACAGTGTCACTGTGATTTTCTTAATCTGTCCCAAACATTGCTTTCACACACCGACTGCACCATTGTGCACTACATGTGCAGAAATACATTTTGGGGGGAGATGTTAAAAATGGCAGCTGTACTGCTCATAAGGAAGTGTAATAAAATGGCAATGTTGAAAATCTGGTGTGCAAATACTAAAAATTCTCAAACTTGTGAGCATGCGTAGGAACTGCGTAATGTGCACTCCTAAAACAGTAATTTTTAGGAATTTTTCCACCAAATTTTCAACATAGCTATTTTAAGACCTCTGCTCATGAACAGTGTCACTGTGATTTTCTTAATCTGTCCCAAACATTGATTGCGCACACCGACTGCGACATTGTGCACTACATGCAATGAAACACATTTTGGGCGACGTGAAAAATGACAGCTGCACTGCTCATAAGGAGGTGTGGTAAAATGGCAATGTTGAAAATCTGGAGTGCAAATATTAAACATTCGCGAACTTATGAGCGTGTGTAGGAACTGCACAATGCATGCTCGTAAAACAGTCATTTTAAGGAATGTTTTCAACAAATTTTCAACATAGGCATTTTTAGACCTCTGCTCATGAACGGTGTCACTGTGATTTTCTTAATGTATCCCATACATTGATTTCGCACACCGATTGCGCCATTGTGCGCTACATGCGCGGAAACACATTTTGGGTGAGATGTGAAAAATGACAGCTCTACTGCTCATAAGGAGGTGTAGTAAAATGGCAAAGTTGAAAATCTGGAGTGCAAATATTAACAATTCATAAACTTACGAGTGTGTGTAGGAACTGCTCAACACACGTCAGAAACATTTTAGATGCCATCAAATTTGTAAATATAGGATTTTGAGAGCTCACTTTATGAACACTGACACTGTTGTTTTGTTAATCAGTCCTGAGAGGTGATTTCGCGCAGTGACTGCAAAATCACCCTTCAGGCCCAATTAATGCTATGACAGTTCCAGAATTCATGAGGAGGGGTCCCAAAAACCCCATGTTGAAAATTTGGTGCCAAAATTCCAAAAAATGCCTGAGATAAGCCTTAAAGTTGAAAAAACCCAATTTATTGCATTATACAGCTTACCGGCATTTCCTCAGTTCGCGGTCGGCTTTCAAGAGTGCAGACGTGTTCCCGGTCCACCAAAGATTGTCTCGCCAGCCTCTGGAGGTAAGTATGGGGTGAGGTGTGTGTGGAGGTAGGATGCACAGAGGGTGGGCACGGGTGGGCAGGGAGACTGCCGAGGGAACTTTTTTTGTTTACAGGTTGGTTTTTTTTAGGAAGACAATGCAGGACATCTGCCACACTGGGGTGGGCTCCCAGCATGGCAGCTGGAAGGCTGTTTGGGGGGGCCTGGAGCCAAAGGGGGATTGGGCACCCCCATCAGCTATACAGTGTGTGAGTGGAGGGGAGCGCATGAGCACGCAATATGCATGTGTGCGTGCATGCGTGTGGAGGGGGTAGCGCTGCTCACAGAAGCGGAGCTCTCCCTTTCAACTGTATGGCACTGCATTTTCAATTGCTGTCATATACAGCTGCAGCATTCATTGGAGAACTGCGGCCATGCCTGCAAACACACTGACTGAATTGGAAGACGGGTGCCACACTTCCGAAAACTCGGATGATGGCACTATGTTTCTTGCACATGCGTGCAAGCAAACATAAAAATGTGTGAGGCACCATGCGCAAACCCCATCTCTTCCAGAGACAGCCAATCTATATTGCAAAACATGCTATAAGTATCATAAAGTAAGAGTGAGCCAATGCCTTAGGCTAATGTGCAGAAATTCAACACTTTTACCTTTGATTCAGCCCAGTCTAACTTTTGTGCCACACAGCATCATGTTGACTTTCTGCCAAATAATTTCAAAGTAAAATTTCAGCCCTTCCCAAATGGCCAAGGCTAGTCCTATGGCCAAGCTGTCCCCACTTTACTTTCTACTCTTCTCCCTAGCCCTCTTTAGGAGCCACAGTGGGCGGAGCCCTGCAGACATCTTGCTATGGAAAAAGTAGGCAGCGCATTCCTTGCGATCGAACAACTTGCTAGCTTTGCAACACAGTCACCGCTGCGACTGTGAAGCACTCCACTCACTTTCGGCAATGACAGTCACGCCACACTATTTTTTTTTCCTGTGGGCGGTCACGACAGAACACTGCACACTCTGCCATGTCCAAGATGGCCACCAAACTGTACTGCGCATGTGCAACCAATGGCACATGTGCTGTACTGTGTGGTGGCCATCTTGGTCACAGAAGACTGTACCATGTTCCACTGTGACCATCAATTTCCATTTTTTTTTATTATTCATATCCCCCCACCTGACCCTCCTTCTCATCACCCACCACCTTAACCCCCCTAGACACATTACAATGACTTTCGGGGTGCCCAATCCCCCAGTGTCACGATTGTGGCCAGAACCACTGATTTCCTTTTTTTAATTATTTATTCCCCCCACCTAACCCTCCCTCTCAGCACTCCCAACCCTCCTCAGAAACATTACAATGACACTGGGAGTGTCCAGTCCCCCAGTGTCATGATCATGGTCAGAACTGCTGATTTCCTTTCCTTTTTAGTTATTCATATCCCCCCACCAGATCATCCCTCTCAGCACCCACCACCAAATGTCCCACCTCGAGAAACATAACAGTGACACTGGGGGTGCCCAATCCCCCAGTGTCATGATCAGGAATCTTCCATCATTTTTTCATTGTTTTTTAACCTGTAAAAAGAAAACTGTCCATCGCCATCTTTTACACTGTTACCATCTGCCCACCTGACCCTCCCACTCAGCACCCACCATCCCGCACCCCCCCAGCCATTACTTACCCACCCATCATGGGTCCAATGCCGTAATCCTCTCTGGACTGCAGACACATCTTCACTGTTCAAAGCTGGATCACAAACTGAAGAAACAGGTATGTGGTTCAATGTATTTTAATGGGATTTTGAACTTAGTGACATAACTTGGGCATTTTTGCATATTTTTGGCCCACATTTTCAACATGACTTCTTTGGGACCCTACCTTATGAACAATTGAACTGTCATTAGGCAGATCTGTTCTGAACAGTGATTTTGTGGTCCCTGTGTGAAATCACCTTTTGAGCAGGAGTTTAAAATGTTCTTTGCCCTTGTTCATGAGGTGGGGTCATAAGAAGGCTATGTTGAAAATTTGGTGTAAAAATATTAAAAAACAATAAAGTTATGAGCTTACATAGAATTTTGTGAATGCAGACTCCTAACTATGGTAATTTTCAATATTTTTACCCAAAATTTACAACATAGCCATATCTTTACAGCACCTCATGAATGTGATAGCTGTCATTTTTCAAATCCTGGCCAAAATATTTTTTTACATCCCAAAAGGTGATTTTGAGGTCCCTGCATGAAATCACCTTGTAAACAGGAGATGAAAAATTTATCCACCATTGTTCATGAGATGGGGTAATAAGAAGGCTATGTTGAAAAGTTGGTGTAAAAATATTAAAAAACAATAATGTTATGAGCCTACCTTGAATTTTGCAAACACGGGCTCGTAACTTTCATAATTTTCAATATTTTACACCAAATTTACAACACAGCCATATCTTTACAGTGCCTCATGAATGTGGCAGCTGTCATTTTTCAACTCCGGCCCAAAATGTGTTTTTGCATCCAGAAAGTTGATTTTGCAGTCCCTGCGAAAAATAACCTTTAGGCCAGAAATTGAGCATTTTCTCTGCCCTTCTTCATGAGACAGGGTCTTAACAAGGCTATGTTGAGAATTTGGTGTAAAAATATTAAAAAACTAATTTTCCATTTTTACCCCAAATTCCTCACCTGCAGCCTTATCGGCTCTGGTCAGAGTTTGTTTTATAAGATAACTACTGGCACTGTGCCAGGTGCTGAGTGTTTTTTAAAAACTGGAGGAACAGTGAAGGGTAGAAGAGGTTGGCATTGACTACAGTGGATGAGGGGAGTGGAGAGATGCCTCTTAACCCTAATTTTTACCTGCTAGACCTCCTCCCCCACCAAGGACCTGAAGTATCTTTGGCTGCAGTGTCAAAGCCAAGCTGAAGACAAGAAGTCCCAAGTGAAGTGAAACTGAAGTTACCAGTTTTCACATTTGCTCACCTTTATTGTATGGGAACAGGGTAGGGTTTAAAGAAGTAGTTCTAAAAAGATTAGACTGCTTTGAAAAACCAGGGGTTCAGTTTCTAATTTAGAACTAGAACACTCATGGGTTAATAATAATAATACTAATAATCTTTATTTATTAAGCACAATTCAGAATATCAAAGCACTTTACAAGATATAAATATTAAACTATTAAAACCCATAATAATTAAAAATTCTAAAATATCATACAGACTAATCAATCTCAGCTAATAGAAAAAGCAAGATTGAATAAATAGGTTTTCAGTGCCATTTTGAAGCTCTCTGTGGTCTGGCACTCTCAAACCTGATGAGGTAGAGAATTCCACAGGGTGGATGCTGTGAACATGAATGATCGAGCCCCAGATGTCTTCAGCTGAACCCTGGGAATCTCTAGCAATCTCTTGTTGGTGGAGTGGAGTGGACAGGAGGGGCAATAGGGGTGAAGAAGCTCTTGCAGGGTTCTAAGTATTAAGGATTCTGCATACGAAATTAAATGCCTTTTTTATTCAAACATTTCAAACATGCCAGTCTGGAAAACATATAGAATAGTGTACTGGAGACTGTGCAACAAGGTCGTGTTTCCACCAAGGGGTTGCCATGATGAAAGAGCAGCCTTGAGTCCAAAGCTTGAAAGGCCCACTGTCATCATGGCACGTCAAAGGTGGAAACATGACCTTGCTGTGCATGGTTTCCCATACACTTTTCTGTATAGTGTATGAATATCTGCATTGTAAAAACTCACATTGACAACATCTAGATGATCATGGGTTGTGCCCGTGGTGAAATCCAGACAAGCACAGCCAATGGACTACCACATATGGACTACAACATGCTACCACCTGCCCCTGTGCCCCCCATGGAGGACAACAAATGGCAATGTGACCTACTTTATCTCTCCCAATCTCTCCACTACTGTACATATAGAAAGGTATGTGCGGCTCGCTCTAAATCCAGGTCACAGGAACTACTATTTAACTGTACAGTACTTAGCCTTTTAACTGTTCTGAAGCACAACATACCACTGACTATGGGAGAAAATCATGAGCAACTATAGCACAGCTCAACAGCTTATTCATCCACTTTGATTCTTTCTGCTGGTCTGTGCTAGGATGTACCTAATGCAGCACTACTTTTTGTTCTGCTTCAGTAAGTACATCACTACTGGCACACAACCTACATTTTGACAATACAGATTTCTATGCAGAATCATTACTTCCCATATGCTATAAGCAAATTATTGTGAGTTACATTTAAAAATATTTTAGTAAGACACACATATGAGAATGTGCTGCTCATACAACTGCATTTGCAATTATGCCACACTAAAACACATAGGGCAGGATTCACAAAGAAGATGTGTTCAGTGCATCTCGGCTGCCCCAGCACAGGGGAGATGCAATGAGTGCAAATTGGGTGATTCACGGAGGAGGCACAGGGAGATGCCTCTGGCACATCCCCTCTGTGAATAGCATAGTTGTGCCCTACTCAGGATGCGCCAGGGCAACCCAGGCTGCACCAGTGCATTCCCCCATGTCAGGCTATGAACCATCTGGGGCAGCACATCTCAGAATGCGCTGCACCCAAAAACGCTATTCACAGCCAGGGGCATGCAAATGAGGCCATTAGGCATGCATGACACACCGGGGCCATTAGCACGCCATTCTGGCCCCATTTGCATTGCACCCGGAGGGATGCCCCAGCAGAATGCGCTGAGCTGTAGACACCCCGCCCTACCCTGGCCTGATCCCATCCCCAAGAAATGCCGCTCTCTGCAGTGGTATCAGAGATAGGCAGAACCCCCTCAAGCTCCCGTAACATGCCACTCCCTGTAGTGGTATTAGAGATTTCTGAACATCCCCTCCTGCCCCAAACCCTGGTAAATGCCACTCCCTGCAGCGGTGTGAGATTTTTAACACCCCCAGGCCCCAAGCCCCATGAAAGCCACCCTCCACAGCAGGTGGGCGATCGAGATAGACCACCCTCACCGAACTTACATCCCACCCCTCCCCGCCCCAGTAAGGTCCCACCATGGCGGCAGCTCAGCCCACCCACATACCACCATGGCTGCCTGCCAACAGGAAGGCTGTCTAACACGACAGCTACCATACTACCCAGAAGCCCACTGGTGGACCAATGGGCTGCAGATAGTATGGTAGCTGTCAGTCTCAGACAGCTCTGTCAGTGGGCAGCCAGGTGGTATATGGGTGGGTTGAACTGCCCGTCGATGGTGGGACTGTACTGGGGTGGGGAGAGGGGTGGGCTGGGGTGCCCGGGAGGGAGGGTGGTCTATCCTGATTGTCCACCTGCTGCAGAGGGCGTCTTTCACAGGGGCTTGAGGTGGAGAGGGGATGTTAAAAATCTCTAATATTGCCAGGGAGTGGCATTTACCAGAGGCTTGGGGTGGAGGAGGACACTGACTCTGTCAGAGTGGGCAGGCTGCCGCGGCTGCTGCCTGCAGCATGGCAGCCTGCCTGTGGGTGGCCACCAATTTCACTTAAGGCCAGTTTGGTCAGACTATTTTCAGGCACATTCCCAAACTTGCCCGGGATGCACCACGTAATAGGGCTGTGAATGGGCATGCACCCGGTATGCATGGACATGTCCCCTTCACAGCCCCTCCAGATGCCCCCACATATCATTACTGGTGGTATGCGTTGCATCTGTGATGCGCTGGTGCATTGGGGTTGAGCCGGTGCATTGGTCCCCTGCCAGAACCTCCTTTGGGTGCATGTCGGGGATGCCCTGGCACATCTCGGATGCGATGGGCACATCCCTTTTGTGAATCCTGCCCATAAATTGTGACTCCTGGCATTTACATTTTGAATGGCATACTATGTTTCTCTTTATTTTCTGTATATGCAGTGAAACAGAACATTGTGTTGAGAGTAGAGGGCAGGTCTTGTTTTATTTTTTTTTTCCTCATCTCAGTATCTCTCACTCTCTCTTCTATATCTGTAGACCTATACACAAAAGAGCTAAAGTTCTAAGGAAGATCAGAATCCTAGAACTATTTAAAACATTTGATCAGAACCAGAGACCACAAATTCAATAGGTTCTGACAACGTTTGCACAAGGTGAGCAGATGAGAGTGAAGTTGCAAAAAATGTTGAAGTGTCCAGTCTACAGTATCTAGTTGAGCTTTATGCAAAATGCCACATACATCATTATAGTAGAAGATAAAAAGATAATTTTGCTTATACACTCCTGTCTGGCAACAGGGTAAGACTGACATTATTACATTGGAGGGCACCAGGTTTGGAGAAGGAGTTTGGTTGTAGTGGAATCAATGTGTATGAAAAAATTGATTGGCTAATCCAGCCCAAGTCCCATGCATTTAAAGGACATCACTTGTGCCAAAATGTACCCTTTTACAGTTTACATTAGAAAGTAAGGTGATCTTTTCCAGTTTAAATTTTGTTTCAAAAGTCATAGCTACAGGTTTTTTTGACATTCAGAGTAAGCTGGTTTCACTGAAGCCACTTTAAAATCTTTTTAAATTTGTGATTCATGTATAGCGATGTCAGGACCACTGGCAAAAAGAGTTGTATCATCTAAATGCGTATGTACGTGGAAGGAAATATAGGCCAAGAGAGGATGATTTAGGAAGATTGAAAACAGTATGAGCACAAATACAGAGCTTTTTTGTACTGTACACCCCTTAATGTCAATGGAAGGGGAGATGCATTCACAAATATGTTCAGCATGAGAACATTTGGATAGGTACTGTAGGAGCCAAGCCAGTCAGCTGTTCATTCATACAGCCCAGCACCGGCTACAGTTTCAGGAAAAGTGGATGGGAGAAGTTTTTAAGTTTTAGAGAGAACAACAAAGACGAATGGGTTCTATTCTTTGTTAGGAGTAAGTCAGTGAGCCTTAGAAAAGTGATTACTGTGGAACAGTTTTCACAGAAACCAGACTGGTAAGGGCAATGGATGGAGGAATCAATAAGAAAAGAGGAGAAGTGACCATGGACCATGTGTCTCTAAGTTTTGGCTAGGTCAGGGAGGAAGGAGACTGGCCAGCAGTTACTAGGTGAAGAGACATCAATAGGCTTATGTTGTGCAATAACATTCTCCTTATATCGTGTGACAGTCTTATCTAGTTACCATGCAGTGGGGACTTTGCAGGAGTAGAAGAAGAGGCTTTGTCTGTCAGTGATTAAGGCAGTGATGGTAAGTGCAGTAATATAAATTAGTATAGGGTGCAGACCATGCAAGCTGGTTCCCTTGGCTGGGAAAGTACCTGTAAGGCTTTAAAGTTAACTGAAGGTGAGAGTAGAGTGAGAACAATAAGAGGGATGTGGAGGGAGGGGAGAGGTGGGGAAGAGGGAGGGTGAGTTGCCAGTAGGAGGAGGAGGATGCTGACCAGTAAAAAGGGATTTGGCACAGCTTACAAAAAAACTACTGAAAATACTAAAGATACTTCTATGGTGTCTGAAATAATGGAACCCACAGTCTGTAAAGTAGAAGTAGTGGACTGAGAAGGGGGATCAATAGGTTATGAACCACTCTCTTTCAGGAGGCAGTATAGCACAGTGATTCAAGGCTCTGAGCTGCAAACCTGGAGACCTGGGCTTGAATCCCATAGCCCCCACTTACATACTGTGTGACCCTAAGCAAGTCACTTAACTTTCTTGTGCTCCCAGGTCACACCTGTAAACAAGCTTCAGCTTAGTGTGTCTCTCCTAGTTTAAAAAAAAATAAAAAAACTCTTTAGACTTTGGAAAGCATATTAACATAGAAATTACCTGAGCAGCCCTGGTAACTTTGAGGTAGGCATTTCAGATTGGTTTGCATCTATGCATGCCACCAGGTGAGCGAGTAAAATTGTAAAATAACAAGGTGGCATCACAGGCTTTGCGGAGTGAAATGCGTTCAATGAAAACACAAGTGAAGAGGTTATTCTTAATGTGGGATTTGTGGAAAGGAGCATACATATCATAGGCCTTATGGAACGTTTCATGAAAATAACTTAGAGCTATGATAACAACCTCAGAAAGATCAAAATGGAGGCTTGATCCAAGTTCAGGAAGGAATGGGTATGGATTGCCTTTGGGAAGTACTTTGGATGGTCCATTTTTCTCTCACACAGTAAACCCCCTGATGGTCACCAGAGGTATCAGAAAGAGAACTATCAGCAACAATATGGTGGTGGAGAGACAAGAGCACCCAGTCAATAAGTGCGTGATTATGGATTGGGGATTAATACTGGTGCAATCAGCTGAGAGATGAAGGGAATGAATGTTACGTATTAATATTTTGGAAAAGTGGCTCTGGAAGTTATTGTTTAAACACATACAAATATACAAACTTTAGCCAGCAGAAGAAGGCTTTTTGGTCTATCGTGTCTGCTTGATTGTAAAGCCCCTGCTGTAGAGGTTACAGTGGGCCACACTCCCCTTCCTGCCGACCCTGGCCCTCCCCTTCACCCCTGTCTCACACCTTCTTGAACCCCCACCATCTTCTGATTGACTACCTCAGGTGGGAGCTCATTCCATCCTGACACCACTTGTCCTGCAAAAAAGTGTCTCCTGACCTCCTCCTTGAAACTTTCTCCTACCAGTTTGTAAAAGTGTCCCCTTGAGGTCTTGTTTGACTAAGATGGAAAAGGTCCCTGGTATCCACCATGTTTATACTTTTTAGGTACTTGAAGGTTTTAATCATTTATTTAATGGTTTATTTCAAAAGTTTCACCAGGAAAGACATATTGAGCATGCAACAGATCATTTCTGGATGCATCCTGGGGGTGGTGTAAGAGGAGGATACGGGTCATAAAAGCACACCAAGAAGAGTGCTGGAAGAACCGCGCGCTGTAAAGCATGAAGGGATTTAGAGTGACAGGGGTATGATAGTGGTAATGTATTATCATTCCCCCTGTCGCTCTGCGTATTTTCTGACAAGGGCTGAAGTTGCTGTGTGCTGGGGTCACTTGCCGAGCTGCTACCATGATGGAGTGGCTAGGGCACCATCACATGATGTAATAAGAAGCCTGGGACTGCGGTTCAGTTCCCGCCAGGTCTCCTTCCTGCTTCAGAAATTTTTTTTATGAAAAAAAGTAATTTCCCCCCTCTCGACATTCTCCCCATCCCCGAAGTCCACAACCCCCCGGAGTTGATTATATTAAGTCCGGGGTTGGGGGACAAAGCACAAAGAGAAACAGCTGCCATTTGTTGTGTTGGGTCTGCACTGTTGCCGACAGGTCTCTGTATTTCCCGACCCTGTTTCGGACAGCACTCTGCAGCTTGCGGCATTTATTGCCGTGCAGTTTTTGCATGCGGTGACATGACCCAGTGCCATGAGGAGAGTATGCAGTACATGATGTGCAAGTGAAAATACATAATGTAAGGTGCAGTAGTAATAAAAAATAAAGTATAATAAAATAAAGAAAAAGTTAATAACAGTGCACAGTCACAATTTACAGGCAGAATATTCAATGCTACACAAAATAAAAGTGAAATATAATGCAAATTAAGATACAAGTGCTATAAAGTACAGGGAGGAATGCCAGATAGTAGCAGATTATCACCACCCAGACTGCTAAGGTATGAGCTAACAAAGTCAATACAGGAGTTAGACTCAGGAGCAGAGTATTACCAGATAAGATTAATTGATTTAGGCACAGTAGCTTGGGGGATAGTAGTTGCTTACAGCGTGGGGGGCAAGGAGGACATCAACGGCATGGGAGGAGGGAATACAATGGTTTTGGATGAGAAACAGTTGCAGGAGAGGGTGGCAAAGTCATAAAGAAGGGATCTAAGGGAAGAGAAGGTCAAGGTTAAGTAGACAGGTGGGGGAAGGAGGACCAGAGCTTAGGAAAGCAGTACAAGAAGGCAGCTTGGCTCATGGACGTTTTCCTGAGGGGCAGGGAGAGGGAATGAGTAGCAATGTTCCAGAGGGGGTAGGAAGAAGGAAGGGGGAAGAAAGGAGGGCAGAGAGCTGGTAGGGAGAGAGTGTAAAACCAGAATTTGGAGGTGAAGGTGGCACGGTGTATGACGTGTCTGGCATTGAGGGAGTGGAGAGAGAGGGGGGAGGAGTAGAGAGAGTAGTGGTGTGTATGGGGGGGGGCCTATCCAAGGCAAAGTGGCAGAAAGAATAAAAGAGGGATCCAGTCTTGCAAAGGTGGACTTGGCAGCAGCACTGTAGACAGTGTCACCATACTCAAAGATAGGAAGAATCATCTTTGTGACTAGCTCCCTGCTGGAAGAGAGAGGGATTCTGGCTTTGTTTCTATACAGTGCACCCAGTTTGGGATAAAGTTTGAGGTGGATAGCATCATCGTGCACTGAGAAGTCGAGGTGCTGGGTCCAGCCAGACCCCAAGGTACTTAAGGAGGTGACTTACACGGGCAGTAAATATCAAGGGTGTGGGAGGAGGGAGGGGAAAGAGAGAGAGGGAGGGAGAGAGAGAGAGAAAATCTGGCAAGCCTCTATTAGGAGCCATAGGTTATGGAAACAGTTTTCTTGGTGTTGAGGGTCAGAAGGTTTGAACAGAACCAGTGCTGAACACTGTCAAAGTCCTGCTGGAGGTGGACAACAAGGCAGCAGCAGAGGAGCCAGACACAAACAGCACTGTGTCATCTGCATAAATGTGGATAGATGCAGAGGAACGAGTAGAGGGGAGACAATTTAGGAATATGGAGAACAGTATGGGGCCCAGGACAGATCCTATGGGGACACCTGAGCAGATACTGAGTGGGAAGGAAGAATGTCTTCAAAATGGCCTGCTTGTGACCTGCCCTCAAGGTAGGAGATGAACCAGCTGGGGGGGCAGAGAACCCTGCTACTTTAAGCTTGTCCAAGAGGAGGGGTTTGATACTGTGTCCAAGGCTGTAGCCAAGTCGATAAGGATGGCAGAAGTAATTTGGTCCTGGTCTATTCTGGACAGGATGGAGTCAGTGACCCAGAAGAATGTGGTAGATGTGGAGTGGAACTGCCTGAAACCTGAATGGAAGCAAGTGAAAAAGGAGGAGGAGTCATGGAATGGGGTGAGTTGTGAGAGGAAAAGATGTTCCTGGAGCATGGCCAATGTGGGGAGGAGGGAAATAGGACAAAGGTTTCCAGAAGAGGAAGGATCAATCCCTTTTGGGAGAGGGATGACAGTAGCTTGCTTCCAGGCATAGGAGACAGAGGTGGAGTAGAAGGAGAGGTTATGGATGAGAGAAATAGAGAAGGTTATGGCTGATGTATAGCAGTACAGAAGCTTGGGGTCAAGGTCATATGTTCCTGTACCCTTGTGGAGGTGAAGAGCTAGAAGGGCCGTAAGAGAAACCAAGAGAGTGGTAGCACAGAAGGAGAAGGAGAAGGAGAAAGAGTGTAAGGGAAGAGGGGAAGTTTGGAGGAGGAGAGATAGGGAGCCGTTGGTGAAGAAGGAGTTGAAAGAAGCAACAATCACAGCAGGGTCTGTGATGTGGGAGTTGCCCACCTTGAGGATGGGTGGGAAGGACTGGGTTGGGAGGGAAGAGGGAGTGGATAACATTCCAGAACTTGGAGGGGTGATAAAGACTGTTCTGAAGTGTGGATTCAAGTAATCAGATTTTGCATGCATGGTAGCTTTGGTGCAAGCATTGCAAAGGTTCCAATAATTTCATAGGGTGGCAGGGAAACCGGTGGTCTTATAGCACTACCAGCCAGATCACAAGCTCAAAGGCAAGCCAGCAGTTGGGCTGAGATCCTAAAAAGGTGAGAACCTTGGACCTTGGTTTTCCTTAGGGAGCTTGGTAGCCCCAGACAGCCATTGATTTGTTATGGGAGGAGTTGAGGGCCAAGTTGATATTCGTGACTGTGAGTGTGGTGGGATACAAAGTAACACACTAGGCAGAGATCAGGTGCATAAAAGACGCATGATTGCACCTATCATTTTATGCATATAAATGCCCAAAATATATACAGAAAGAAAATCAGAAAAATGAGTCCAGTAACAAAAGAAATCTCCAGGACTCTACTTCCCTCGTAGAGCCTATGGCTTAACTTCAGCCAATACCTGAGTGTAATATCCTTCTTGCACTCTTTTCTGTAATATCTGTGTGAAATGCTCAGCACACAATACAGGTCCTCCTCCTTCATTGTCAGTACACCAACTGACTCGACTCTACCCTTCTCCCCTAGTGGTGAGCCCTATTTATAGCCCTAGGGATTATATCACTTTCTGTGGGGGAGTTTCCATTGGCCATGACATTACATAATAGGAGGAGTTCCCATATTATCCCATGCCTTAACATGCAGGGGCTTTTTATTTGGCCCTTTTTGCCCAAATATGCTTCATTTTATAGGCAGCCCCAGTTACCTGTCTGGGGCTGTCACAACACTGTTTTAATTCTTTTAAATATTGGGGACACTACAGGACTGTCATTCTCCTGCCTGTAGTGTCAGATTCAGGAAGATCTTTGTATACCTGCAGCACTGCACTGCAGTTTCATTCATTACTCAGGGGCACCAGAGTTCTTTAAATTAAAGCATGACCTGCACTAACACACGCCTTTCATTTCGGCATTTTTCTCAGCGCTATATGCGCTTTTATTCTTTATACTCCTGCTCAGGAGCTTTACTAATAATGTTCCTCGTGCTACAAAAGTATCTTCAATTCAGAGATCAAAACAAGTGTTTCCAGCACTATTGTGCACAGCAAGTCGGTCTTTTTTGGAAAAGAGGACATCAAAGAAAAGGCTAGGATTTTGTCAGGTTGGTCTACCTGACAAAGAAACAAGAAAAGAAAAAGAAGGAAAACAAGAGGATAGAAAAGGGTAAGAGAAATAACACATGAGGGACAAGGACTGGCACATGTGACTCCTTATTCTTTATTTCTAGTGTCTGTATACTAATAATAGGTAGCGCCCTGTTACAGTGACTGTAGAGGTGTGGGACCAGTCAGTGGCCAACAGGTCTGTGTGGAGGGAGGAAAAAATCTAACAACCTGAAGGACTGAAGGAGGACAATTTGGGTGGAGATTTTGGGTAATGGATCCTCCACACACAGTAGACTTTACGGTTGTCACTGAGTGTGTCTGGTAGGATATCTGCATCCACAATATGGTGCGGGTGAGAGGAGAGTACCCAGTCTAATAGAATGTGGTTTGAGGATTTATGATTAAAATGGGTGGGATCTGAAATTAGTTGGGATAGTTGGAGGGATCTGACATTCTGGCTAAGTTTGTGCACAGAGGGAGACAGGCAATTAGTGGTAAAATCCCAAGTATCAGCAACTCACCAGAGGAGGACTGAAAGTAGATGGAGGAGAGGAGTGCAGTGACTGAAGCAGGGGATAGGCCAGGGCAGCAGTACACTCCTGCAAAGAAAAGTGAGACTGTGTTGGGGAGGGAGATTTTGAGGATGAGCAGCTCATAGGTAGATGAGGAAGAGACAGACAGCACAGGTACAAATTGGATGCTGGAGGAGAGATAGATTGTAACACCTCTGCCTCTCTTGGGGTAATCCTGCCTAGCTATGGAATAACTAGATATGGGCAATGCAGAGTCTTGGACCCTGTGGGAGAGTCAAGACTCCAAGATAATGAGAACATCTGGCTGGAGGTTGACCATGAGGGGCTGCAACAGATCCAAATTTGGAAGGGGGCTACAAATGTTAAGGTGGGCACCCACAGTCCTTTGGGAAGCTGCATAGGTGAAGTGGCATCTGGATCAGGATTAAGTTCAATGTCCCCTGCCACTAGGAGTAGAAAGAGTACAAAAAGCGTAATGGTGCCAAGGAGATGCTTAGAAGGAGGGAGCAAGAGGTGCCAGAGAGCTTCCAAGTGGAGCCAAGGAGCAGACAAAAGGCCACGCCCAGGGTGCTGGGGAAGTGGGGAAGATAGGGAAGGGATGAGGATGGGAAGATGGGGGAAGCAGAGGGGAGGAGAGAGTAGGAGAGAGAAAGGGAGGAGGCAGTGGAAGCTGGAAGGTAGGATAGGTAAATAAGGAGAGGGAGGATAGCTAGGATGTGGAACAACATGGTGGATGAATCTAACAGTGTGGGAAACAATAGGGAAGCAAAGAGGAGGGCTGGTCTGACCAGAAACATTTTTTAAGGGGAGCAGAGGCCTCTCCCAGAAGGTAAGACTTGCAGATTCACCCAAAATGGGGAGGAAGCCTTGATAAAGTAATTAGAGGTGTTGTAGGCGTCATTCAGGAAGGGTAGACATCTAAATAAACAATGTAGGTGGTTAGTGCAGGCTTAACTCAGTTAGGATGGAAGCCTAATTGAATAATTTAGAGGGATACAGGCTTCATCAAGGTAGGGTAGAAACCACAATAATAATCAGGCTTCATGCAGGTAGGGTGGAAACCACAATAATATTTTGGGGATTGGGGATGTGGGCTTCACTCAGATCGGGTAGAATCCTAAATGAACAATTAGGGGGAGATGCATGCTTCACCAAGAAAGGGTGGAAGCCTAAATGAACAGTTTAAGGAGGATGTGGGCTTCAGCCATATAGGGTGGAAACCACAATAATAATTTTTGGGTGATGGATTTACCCAGATAGGGTGTGAGCCTAAAGGAACAATATGGAGGGATGCAGGCTTCACCCTGATAGACTGGGAGCCTAATTAAACAATTTAGAGGAGTTGTGGGCTACACCCAGATAGGACGGAAACCTAACAGAACCATTAAGGGAAGATACAAGCCTGCACCCAGATAGGGTGGAAGCCTAAAGGAACAATTAGGAGGGATGTGGGCTTTACCCAGAAAGGGTGGAAGCTTAAATGAACAATTCGTGTGGTATGCAGGCTTCAGTCAGATAGGGTGGAAACCGCAATAGTAATTTTAGGGAGGATGTGGGCTTAACCCAGGTAGGGTGTGAGCCTAAAGGAACAATTTTATAGGGATGCGGGCTTCACCCAGATAGGGTAGAAGCCTAAAAGAACAATTTAGGAAAAAGATATATCAACACCAGAAGAACCAGTCTACTTTTAACAGATATGGAAATTACAAAACGGATATGGAGACAGTTGTTTACACTACTTCATTTGGGTTTAACTACAGATTCACCTGTCACAATAGTAAGCTTTCTGGGTGAAATAAAGTAGAATTGTTCTCATAGTAAATTCATTTTCAAAGATGACTTAGACAATCAGTTACAAAAAACAAAAATAATAGTCCTATCAGTGAAAATGAATAGGGACTGTATCTCCTTACATTCCCCTGCTTAGACAAAACCTGCCATGAAACACAATATTGTATAATGAGGACATTATGTTGCATATTAACGAATATTTTAAACTTAAAATTGGGACATAAGCGACTGCTCCGCTCGGCCAACAAGGGGTTGCTGGAGATTCCGAGGGTGTTTTTAAAATCTTCTGGGGCCCAGGCTTTCATGTTCGTGGCACCAACCCTCTGGAATTCTCTACCCTGTTGGATTAGGGAGTGCATGACTGTGGGGGGTTTTAAACAAGCATTGAAAACATATTTATGGAATAAGGCATATGGGGATGGTGTTGAAGTGGATTGACTGTAATAGTCTGGCTGTTTTGTAATGATGTTTTATTTGTGAAATTATTTTAACTATGTACTGCGCCTTGACTTTGAAAGGTGCATTATAAATAAAGTTTATTATTGTTATTATTAAATACATAAAAAGGGAGAATGGTTATACAAACCAAAGCCAAATTACGTTTGTTGTCACAGATATCATTATATATAAATTAATTCTATCTGAGGCTTATAGACTGGATAGACTGGCAATCCTATTGTATGAATGGCCTAAAAACCAGATCCAAAAACAAGATGTACAGAAAAATTCATGCCACTGCAATCAGGAAAATTTTATTGCACAGCAAAAGTTGCCCTGGAAAACTTCACCCACATCAATATTCCAATTCAGAATCCCTTTCATTGTTTGACTGGCTTCGAACAGGACTGACTTAATGAGAACTCATAAAATTCAGTCTTAGAAATTTCCACTGATAACCAGAAGAAAAATATGGTTCAATGCTGATTGCAAAAATGTTAAATAAAATTTATTACGATTCATAAGATTTGTAAGACAAAATCCCACAAAAGAGAATTACTCCCTCCTTAGGGAATTTAAAAAATGTCTACTAGCTCAGCACCAGATATTTCAAGTTAAACAATGGCCACATATGCTAGATGTTATGAGATCGGGGATGCCAAGAATTTCTGGATGATGGTAGTTAAAGAAACAAGTAACTACGCCATCAACATTCCAGCAAAGTGAGGCAGTAGAGTAGCTATCTGTGTTCATCAAATCTTTTACAGCCTCTACCTTACTGTGATAAGCAAGTCCCTCAGCCTATGAGCTTATCATGGTCCACCTGTCCCTCCCCGGCACCCTCTCCATCTTTATAGGATCCCTCTATGCTGCTCCACAACTAGTCCATGAAAACCTTGTATCCTGCATCTCCTCTGTGGCCTCTCGGACTACACATGGTAAACTCATCCTCGTGGGAGATTTTAACCTAAACTGGCTCACCCCTTCTAACAATTCCACCATCCAAAAAATTGAATCCCTCAACCTGTCCCAACTAATCACTGAGCCAACACACCTAAACCCCCAAACAACAAACCACTTCCTCATCGACTGGGTCCTGTCCTCCCACCCACATCGGATCTCCAAGGCCAGCATCCTTCCAGATGCTATTAATGACCACTGCATCATGCACTGCATCAGAAAGACACTCCATCCCAACTCCTCCCCCAAATACATTAAATTCCGCTCCTTATGGAACATCAATCACTCAGCCCTCTTGCATGACCTGTACAACACTGACTGGTCATCTGTTTATCTGGCCACTGATGTAGATTCAGCCCTCAACCACTTATCTTCACTACTCCCTCAGGTTTGGGGTACTCATGACCCCTTGGTAAGATTGAGAGTCAGGAAACGTCATCATCCCTGGATCTCTGCCCAACTTATAGACCTCTGCACACAATGTGATTTTGCCTGGTCTTGTTTCAAGGCCTCTAATTTTCAATCTGACCTTCAGCAATACAAAACACTAAGAAAATCATGCACAAAGGCTACCCAGCCTGCCAAAGCCACATACTTCAAAAAACAACTCTGCAATGGCCCCTCCTCATCCTCAGCATTCTGGAAAGTGGTGCATTCTCTCCTAGACCCACCGACCCAATCCCCTCTACCAGCCTTGAACATTAATCGCGCTCTCATATCCAACTCAATATCAGTAGCTGAATCCCTAAATGCCTTATTCACCACCTGTGCCCTTCCCAACATCCCCGTCTCCAGCCCCCCTCACTTCCCCTCCAAGCTCTCTTGCCACCCTCCTAGCCCCCCTGCCCCATCTCAAATGGCTTCCTCTTCCCCCCTGTTACTCTCCAGGAAGTCCTCTGTTCACTAAATTACCTTGACCCAAAAATGTCCAGCCCAGATGGGCTTTATCCTTCGCTTTTCTGCCTCTCAGCCCCTGCTATCACTGCCCCTCTTGCACACATTCTCAATCTCTCCTTCTCCTCAGGAAATGTGCCAAATTTGTAGAAGGTAGCAAAGGTACTACCTCTCCACAAAGGGAGTGATAAAACCCAGCCCAGAAATTGCAGACCCATCTCCCTCCTGCCAACCCTCGCCAAGCTACAAGAGTCCCTGGTCTATCACAGGTTATCTGAGTTTATCACCTCCACTGGCTGTTTCTCCCTCTACCAATCTGGCCTTAGTCATCACCACTCCACCATCTCATCCCTCCTCCATGTCACGGGGCACATCCTGAACGCCATGAACCACTGCCATCTAACAGCAGCTATATTTGTGGACCTTGCCAAAACATTTGACTCCATGTCTCACCCTCTACTCCTTTCAAAGCTCTTCAACCTCGGCCTGAACCAAAGGACACTAGACTGGTTCATCTCCTACCTCATAGACAGATGGCAATCTGTTATAGTGGCAAACCACTCATCCCCACTCCTTCCCATCCTGGCCAGCATTCTGCAGGGCTCCATCTTGGGCCCCATCCTCTTTTCCCTCTTCATAAATGATCTCCCCAAGGCTTGCTCAACCTCTTCAATCCACCTTCATGCTGACAACGCCATTCTCCTTGCATCTGGCCCCTCACCTTCAGCTATCCATCCCTCGCTACAACACGATTTTGGTAAGCTCCTCACCTGATTCATCTCTAAGCAATTAAAAGTCAATAACAAAAAGATGGTCGCTATGATCTTCAGATCATCCCAAACATTTGCCAAATTCCCCAACCCCACAGCTTTCACTGTGCCTGACGGGTCCCCCATAGAGTACCTATCCGAGTTTAAATACCTTGGCATTTGACTAGAAAAGCACCTGTCCTACACGTATCACATTGACTCCTTCTGTTCCAGGCTATGCCCCAAGTTAGGGAACCAGTACCAAAACAAGGACTCCCTCTTGCCTCCAGTTAGATGGGAACTCATTGAATAAATTATTTTCCCTATCATCAACTATGTGGACATAATCTGTGGCACAGCCTCCTCTTCCCTTGCAAGGCTAGCCACTCTTCTCAACTTCTTCTTCCATTTCACCTTGAATGTCCCTCCGTGTACCTACCACTGTAGTCTACTCTGCTTGGTCTCCTTTCCCCCTCTCACTCATAGGCACACCATTCACTCCCTCATCCTCATTTCCAAATACTGGTTTGGCTTGCTCCTTCCCTAGTTGTCAGTGTGGCTCAGTTGGTAGCACATCCGCCTCTGGACCATAAGGTCGTGGGTTCTCGTCCCAAACTGGGATTGGACTTACACCTAAAAATCGCTGGCATCCAAGTGCAGTATTGGGGGGTGCTGTACTGCTGGGGTGTGCCGTTCTTCAGATGAGACGTTAAACCGAGGTCCCTTCTGCCCATCCTGGTGGGTGTCCAGGTGGAAGTAAAAGAACCCAGGCCACTCTTTGCAAAGAGCAGGGAACATTCCCGGTGTCCTGGCCAACATTCCCCTTCCCATAAAAACCAGTTCATGCAATTATCCAGGCTGTGTGTGGGTGATGATGTGCGATATGGCTGCCACCACACCACACATTCAGTCACTTCACTACCAATCTAGCATTGCTTGTAAAGCACTTTGGGATACTGTGTATGGAAAGCGCTATATAAATGCTGATTCTTCTTCTTCTTCTTCTACCTCTCCTCATTGTTGGCCCCCTGCATACCAGCCCACCTATGATTTGCATTTTGGGGAGGTTCACAGTTTTGCCCTCCCCGCCTCCCCTGTTCCTCGGCCAGCAAGCTACTTACATCTATAGGCTCCTATCCCTTTGGAATGAGCTGTCCCCCCATCTCTGTAATTCTCGATCTTTCCTCTCCTTTAAACACCAGCTACACTCCCTTCCTCCTCCCCCTTGCTATTGCCCTCATGCCCCTACATCAACTCAAACCCCCTCACCTTCCCTGACCACTTAGAACTGGCCCCTTCCATGATGACTCTGCCCTCAAACAGCCTTCAGACACTTTTTCTCCTTTCCCCCTCCCCCACCTCTGCCCCATTCTCTTCCTCCTTGGGCCTATAGGTGCTACGACAGTCTTTCACCCCCAGCTTCCCAACTGTCTGTTCCAATTCCTCCTTACTGCCTCCTTCTCCTCTCTTTGTATCCCCTCCCCTACATTATTTTATGTTTTGTCTCACTATTCAATACCCTCCTACCATATTAGATTGTGAGCTGCACAGGCAGCCAGTCCCTTACTGCTTACTATACTGTTGACTGCCCTTCAAAAAAACAAAACAAAAAACACTATGTAACACTGTTTTACAAACACCCACAGTGTACTACTGCACTTTGAAAAATACTACCTCAGCTGTGTAATTTCATTTGACTGTTTGCCATTGTTGTATTTTCTCATTACTGTATCCATGAGTGCTTAAATCGTTGTGTTTTTCTCTGACCATTGTATATCCCTCTCCCCTCTCCCACAGGTCACCTGGAAATGAGCTTCGCCTCAGTGTGCCTTTCCTGGTTACCAAATTTTAAATAAATACATAATAGCTCTTGGATTGGATTCATTATTATCACAAGTTTGTTTTTTTTATGATGAGGAATGTATTACTATACAAGCAAAAATTCTTGATAACTTAAATGATACTTCATGTCCTCTAGATATGACATGAGAAGAAATAGCTATTGCCATTAAATTAACAAAAGCAAACAAGGCCCCCGGTACTGGCAAAGCACCTCCCTTCTCGTATAAGGTTAAGATTGAATGGTGGAGCAATCTTTTAGCTATGCTGTTCAATAAATTGACTGAGCAAAATTATGTACCATATGAACAGAAACACAATACAATAGTTCCAATTTACAAAAAAGGGGTCTTAATTTGCCAGAAAACTATAGACCAATCAGTCTCATCAACACCTTGGGGAAGATTTTTGGGAGAGTTCTATTAGCCAGATTAAGTTTATGGATTGAAAACCAGAATATAATGAACATCTGTCAAGCAGGTTTTAGAAAAGCCCATTCAACAATAGATCAATGTTTCATATTACAGCATATTCTGGAGAAGTATTACATCAAGAAACGATTGCTCATTAACTTGTCATTTGTTGATTTTAAGGTGCATTTGATAGCATAAATAGGGCCTCGATATGAGAAAAACTTTACAAATTAAAAATAAGTATACTATATTGAGAATAATTATACATTTATACACTGACAATTGGTCTACAGTAAGATGCAGTCTAGAGGATAATATCTCTAATACTTTTAGGTTGAACAAAGTAGTGAAGCAGGGTTTCATTCTTGCACTTTTTCTATTGAATTATTTTGCTAATGATCTTCCAACACTGTCTTTTGCTGGTGCAACTCATTCCCCATCTGTAAAATGTATTCTTGTTCCAGCACTGATGTTTGCAGATGATTTAGTCTTAATTACAGTCTCATCTGTAGGATGTCAGTGTGGCTCAGTTGGTAGCACATCTGCCTCTGGACCAGAAGGTCGTGGGTTCTCGTCCCACACTGGGACTGGACTCGTACCTAAAATGCTGGCATCTGAGTGCAGTATTAAGGGGTGCTGTACTGCTGGGGCATGCCGTCCTTCAGATGAGATGTTAAACCGAGGTCCCTTCTACCCAACCTAGTGCTATCATGGTGGGTGTCCAGGTGGAAGTAAAAGAACCCAGGGCACTCTTCCCAAAGAGTAGGGGACATTCCCGGAGTCCTGGCCAACATTCCCCTTCCCGTAAACTGGATTATGCAATTGTCCAGGCTGTGTGTGGGTGTTGATGTGCGATATGGCTGCAACTACACACTCAGGGCAGGATTTACAAAGCGAAATGGGACTAAGTCCTACTCTTGAACCCCAGTTGCATGCTGAAATTGGCACAGCTGCAGAGCAGCCAATCCTCAGCTGCAGCAGCTGCTGAGGGTGCTACGGCGGGTAGCAGCCTCCTGCAGCTGCGGTGCTGCTTCTGGCAACAGCACCCACAAGCTGCTGTATTCTGTGGAGCTGGTGGTACTCCGGCTCCACCTTTGTAAATACCCGCAGCTGCGGGTGACCGGCTTCACAAGTGGAAACCCACTAGCACTGAGGTTTTCCCGCAGTTGCGGGACCTTCCCCGACTTTCATGAATCCTGCCCTCAGTCACTTCACTACCAGTCTAGTATAGCTTGTAAAGCACTTTGGGATACACTGTGTATGAAAAGCGCTATGTAAATGTTGATTCTTCTTCTTCATTAAAAAAGCAGCCGAGCTTGCTACATCAGTGTTGTATTAAAATCAATTTAATCATAAATACAAAAAAGACTCAGATATTAACAGAAGCTTAAAGCCTTGTTGGTTCTATAATGGCATATCGCTAGAAGTAGTTACAAAGTATTGATACTTGGGATATAATTTCTCGAATAATCACAAATCAACTTATCGCATAAATTATATGCTGAATAAGCTAATTCAGGCTAAAAATGCCCTATTAAATATTAATGCTAAATATGGTGGATACTCTGTGACTTCTATTTTAAAAGCAGCAGAAATGAAGTTGAATCCGGTTGCTCTTTATGCCGCAGAAGTATGGTATAATAAAAATTTTGACCAATTTGAAAAACCATTTGACCTGTTATATGGAACCATTTTGCAAGTTCCCAAATCAACATTTCCAGCAACAGCAAGAGCTGAATTAGGGCATGTTAAAATGAATTATTTGGCTCTTTCTTCAAAGATTGCATATTGGAACAAATGTACAGGGGTTGATCCAAATAAGCTAATTAAAGTGTCTAGAGGAGAAAATAACCTGGATATTAGATGACTGCTGGAATACCCTGAAAGCTGCTCTGCATACAGTAACAACTGTATGCACTAAGCAGATCAGCAAGTCCAAAAGAAGGAAAGACCTCTTTGCTTCTCTCACGAAGTAGTGTCAAAAATCAAAGAGAAAAAAGGGGTTTTACACAATTCAAGCAAAAAAAAGTACAAAGCAGACAAGGAAGACTACAAGAACAAATTAAAGGAGGTAGGGAAAGCAGTTAGAAGGGCAAAAGTGCAGACGGAAGAGAGACTAGCACAGGGTGTTAAGAAGGGAGACAAAACCTTCTATAGATACGTAAAAGAAAAAAGAAAATCTAAGGGAGGAATAGTCCAACTGGCAACCAAGGAAGGTAAGATGGCAGAGAGTGATGAGGACAATGTAGAAGTGCTAAACAAGTTATGTTACTCTCTCTTCACTATAGAAGACAGTGGCAAAGGTCCCACACTGAGCAGGACAAAGGAAGATACTCAGGGAGCAGATACTAGCCCCTTCACAAGGGAGAGGGTCCTAAAAGAGCTAAATAGACAAAGTGGAAAAAGCCATGGGACCAGACGGCATTCACCCTAGGATATTGAAAGAGCTCAGAGAGGAACTGGCCACACCACTGGCTGAGCTCTTCAACAAGTCACTAGACAGCGGGAAAATACCTCAGGACTAGAAACAGGCAACCGTTGTACCCTTACACAAGAGCGGAAGCAAGGAAGAGGCAGGAAATTACTGCCCTGTCAGTTTTACTTCAGTTGTGGGGAAAATGATGGAGTTCCTACTAAAAGAAAGTATAGTAGTGCACCTAAAAGGTACTGGAAAAATGGTCCCAAAGCAACATGGCTTCAGAGCAGGAAGTTCTTGTCAAACCAACTTGATCAACTTCTTCAACTGGGTCACCAGAACATTGGATCAGGGAGGGGCGGTGGATGTTGTATACCTAGATTTCAGCAAGACTTTTGACACCGTCCCTCACAGAAGGCTAACCAACAAGCTGGAACATATGGGAGTTGGACAGAAGATAGTCAGCTGGATCAGTAACTGGCTGAGAGTGCTAGTCAATGGATCATTGTCAAGGGAGGGTAGGGTGACCAGTGGCATCCTGCAGAAATTGGTACAGGGACCTATAATATTTAACATATTTGTAGCAGACATGGTGAATGAACTAAAAGGGAAGGTTTACCTGTTCGCAGATGATACAAAACTCTGCAACAGAGTGGACACAAGGGAAGGAGCAGGCAACATGGAGGCTGAGACCTTAGAAGGCTAGAGGATTGGTCCAGGGATTGGCAGTTACAATTTAACACCAAAAAGTGTAAGGTAATGCACTTGGGAAAGAGGAAACCTGGAAAAAAGTACACACTGAAAGGACATTAACTTGAGGAGACACAAACGGAGTGAGATCTCGGCATAATCATCACTGACGAATTAAAGGTACAAAAACAATGTGAGAAAGCAGCACAGAAAGCAGGTGGCATCCTCGGCTGTATAAGTAGAGCTATTTCTAGTAGAAAGAGGGAGGTTATTATGCCCCTCTACAGGTCCTTGGTGAGGCCACACTTGGACTATTGCGTTCAGTTCTGGAGACCTCACCTCAAGAAGGACATTGACTGGAGACGGTGCAGAGAAAGGCTACTAAGATGGTGCATGGTGCATCACAGGTCATATGAAGCAAGACTTGGGGAGCTGAACCTATGCTCCCTTGAGCAAAGAAGAAACAGAGGGGACATGATTGAAACATTTAAGTACATGAGGGGATTTAACACAGCTCAGCCAGGCAATCTATTTCAACAGAACACGGCAGTATGTACAAGAGGGCATGATATGAGACTGGTAGGAGGAAAGTTTAAAAGCAACCACAGGAAGTACTTCTTCACACACAGAGAGTGACAGACCCATGGAACAACCTGTCCCAGGAGGTGGTAGCATCAAAGATGATCAGGGAGTTCAAACTTGCATGGGACAGACATAAAGGACAAGTTAGGACGAAGGCTGCATAGGGAGGGGGTAGTTCCTAGAGCAGACTGGATGGATCGCATGGTCCCTATCTGCCGATGCTTTTCTTATGTTCTTATGGATAAATAATGATTCTTCTTCCATCTGGTTAAAAGATATCCTAGACACTTTGGAAATCTTGAAACTGGAACATTTATGGACAGGTTCTCTTAAAAACATTGTCATATCTTATGATTTTGTTAAAGTAATAAAAAGCAAACTTAAGTTGTTGTCTTATGAATCAGATATGGAGAGAGTGAACTCTTTAAACCTACATAAATGGTACTCAGAAAACAAAGTAAAGCATGTCCTATAGCCATATTTACGTCATCTCATGGAGAAAAAAGATTGAGCAATTTTTATTAAATTTAGGTTAGAACTGTATCCATCAAAAATGTTGCAGTATATTTTTACCAAGAATAAAATAGCAGATCTTAACTTACACTGTGATTGTGGACAGGATACATTTGAAACTCTTTCTCATATACTTCTGTAATGTCCAAAATTGTGTCTAGTCTACAGTGCCACTCCCAAAGACCTCCTTAGCCAGATTGGATACCTTCTTCAACTCCTGTCACTTCGCTCTGGACTCTCCTCCTCTCACCCACCACTGTCAACTCTACCACTCTCTGGCATTTCCCTCACTAGAAAATAGATGCCTCCATCATTGTGCTAAAGTTGCCTCTAAATTCTGGTTTGGATCACTCCCATTCTATCTCACTTCCTCTCTATCAGCCCACCCTCCTTCTGCCCACTCACTTAGATCTTACGACTCCCGTTCCTTGGTTGTCCCTCACCGGTCTACCACTGTGGGCCAGGCTGCTTTCTTGTATCGCTTCCCAAAACTGTGGAACTCACTTATTCACCAGATTCACCACTCCTCCTCTACCTTCTCTATAACTTCAGCCCTACATAATTTCCTCTCTGTGAATTGTACCTGCAGTTAACCTACCTGGTATTCCTGACCTGCTTCCCAACCTGTATCAAAATATTCAGTAACTATTCTGAATTACAGTTCCCTTCCAGCCCAACTACTTTCTTTCCCTGCAGAGATCCCTACCTGGCCATTCCTTCAGGTTATCTATAACTACCAATATAACTATGACTTTAGATTCCTATTAATCTATAACTATCAATATATCTAAACTTTGATTCCTATTCATCTGCTCTCCTCCCATCCTCACTACCATTCCACCTCTGCTATTACTCCCTATCCACCCCTTTCTTTCAGGCTAAATGGTACCATTATCATGAATTTAAGGTGTTATCCTAATGTAATGCACTTGACCTGTCCATTGTGACCTCGGTAAACAATTGTACTCATATGCTGCACTTAATATGTTCTTTCTGTTATTTGCTATTCACCGCTGCAAATATTGTTGTAATAAAGTTTGTTGTTATATGCATGTATGTATTTCCACTACTCTTTCCCCCAAGACACACCATGAGACAAGCAACTTGTTGTTCAGTGTGCCTTTCCTGGTGAAACGTTTCAATAAATAATAAAAGAAAATTTAAAAAAAATTATATTTTCTTAGGACAATATTTTTCAAATAACGCACTATCAAAAAAGGATACTCAGAATTCTTATGAATCCACCAATCAAATCAGTCTTGAAGGATGTGATGAAGTACATAAGTATAATAAATATATCATTATCAAATCGAAAATAGTAAATTGAGATATACTTGTACTCAATATTCTCCACAGGAGAGATAGCTTTTTATGACTCTTTTTGGAGCCCTCATGATGCCTATGACTTCTAGGTGTCTTCAGAGACTACAAGCCTGATTATGTCAAGGTTACACCCGGGTAGTGACTTCTTGTTTACATGTCACAACCTTTATTACGGATATGCCATTTTTTAAAGCTTCTCCCTAGGGAGCATATTAAGGTCTTACAAAGAGTTCAGTTATATATTCTATCTAATGGTAAAGCTAATTTTCCTTTAATTTAGACGCTACTCCTTCCTTATTATCATATTTTGATGTTGCTGTCTGGCAAATATGTATTTGGCCATACGAAAGAATATTACAGTCACTGTCTCAGCACTCTGTATAGGATGTAACAACCTGTAACTGATGTAATCAATTGTACGTCTCGGAATATGTGTGGTTTACATTTGGAGCTTGGATGCATGTAAATAATGATCTGTAAAGGCTCAGAAGAGCTGATCAATAAAGACTGACTGATTGATTGAACAATTTGGGAGGTTGCAGGCTTCACTCAGATAGGGAAGAAGCTTAAATTGCACAAATTGGGGGAATGTAGGCTATCTACTAAGAAGGTAGGACAGGACAGTAATCAAAGCAGGTGGAAGTGATACAAGAGTAACAGCCTCTATAAGCAGTATATGGTGGTCAGATGAACCCTGGCTAGTAGCAGAGATAACTAGTAGTTACAGTTTATTTTTTTTTTATCGTAGCATATTTTCTCCCCATCTGCAGAGTGGGCCCATGACCTCCAGCCACCAGCACCCATATCCCCGAGCCAGATCTGGTGCGCGGATAATCGCCCCAAGCCACAGAAGTCATCTGCCCCCCCCCCCAGACAAGGCACCTCTCATGCTCAGGGGCGCAGGGCACAGCCATCAGACACAAGATTGCCCGTCATTTTTCAGCTGTTCTTTCCCTCTGGGGAGCCAGACGTGCAATGGCATCCTAAGCACATCTGTGCCGACCCCCACCATGCTCTGCATGCAACTGTAGTGTGGCTGGCCTCTGCCAGTCACCACTGCAGTGCGGTGCATGACCTGTGCCCACCCCAGAGAAAGGAGAGCAGTCATAGAACACTCAATCCTTCCTCTCCCCTGCTAGCCCCAGTCAGCCCCCATCCAGTGCCTCAACCCTCAGTGCCACCGGGCCGGTAGTTACAATTTCTGATAAAAAGCAAAAGCAACAGTTACAATGCTTAGTAGTCCCTACTGAGCAGAATAAGGTGAGTGAAACATGCTACAGTTAGTGACAGTAAGCAAAGGTAGCTGCAGTTCCTTAACTAGTAGCAGAAGCAACGAATTACAGGTGACAATAAGCAGCTACAGCATTGCAAGTTGGAAGCAGGGCAGAGTTTCTTGTCATCCTGGCATCTCCCTCTGGTGATTCCCCTTGAGGAGTCCCAGTCCTGTTGGGACACTCATGCTGGGACCACTGCACACTGGGACTGCTAAGGTATGGCAGGCTTATAATCTGTGCTGGGGACCCACCTCTCAACAGCACTTGGTGTGCTGATTGACTATTTTAGAAGTCATTAAAACCAGCTCCTGCTACTTCAGGAAGGCTGGTGGGGGGTTTCAAGTCTTGGGGAGCCCTGACTGGGCCTGGGCTTGTGACCAATTGTGCAGCATGGTGGTATCTGACCATGTGGCTGGCTGGCACCAATTGAAATGTTGACTCAGACTTGGTGACCTGAGATATGGCACTCTGATCAGCTGTGCTAGGGACCTGCCTCTCAACAGTACTCAGTGTGGTGGTTGGCTGTTGCAGGAGTTATTAAAAGTAGCTAGTCCTGCTTCAAGAAGGCTGGTGGGGGTTTACAAGTTCTAGGGAGCCCAGAATGGACCTGGGCTCACAACCACTGATGCAAGATGGTGGTATCTCGACTAAAGAGTTGGCCTCGACTGGGTGAGCACAGATGAGACGAATTAGACCAGATGCATTTCAGCCTTCCAAACAATCCAAAGGAAAGCAGTTCAGAAAATATATTCAGGATAAGGGGACCCAGGAGAAACTGGGAAGAGCAATAGATAGCTCACTTAACAACAGTAAGCCATTCAAAAAAAGGTGTGAATAACTGCCCCAGGACAGGAGCCTACAGGTCTTCCAGTGCAGCACGAAGTTCCATAGAGCCATTTGTGCCATGCGGCTGCTTCCGTTGCCTCCCCCACACATTCATCTGTCCACCATGCTGCCTCCTTGTCTCGTGGCCACTGGCAAGATTGCAGACCTTGCAAGACCAGTGCCTGAAGTCTTGTGGCTGCCAAATAAACATGGCAACTCATGCAAGACATGGGCGAGAGGCAGGAGTGATTGGGAGCAACCAGGGAATAACATCCGGTTGCTTACCGAGAGGCAGGGAGTGACTCAGGTGCAGGGGGAGAATACAAATAGATTCCCCAGTGCCCAACAAGGTATTAACCTTGCTATTGGTGCCTGAATTCCCACAGGAGGGAAACTCACAGGAGAGGGAGTCACAGGACCAGATGTCTTGCGAGACTGGCGCCCATGTTGAAGGGGGCTTTTATGGAGGTCACCATTTTAGAAGGCACCATAGGGAAGATGGCCAGAACTGCCAAAATGGTGCATGCAACAGCCAGGCAGCTATATATGATGCGACCACAGTCCTTAAAGGGGCCGTACACCATGACCCGCTTTCCCTCACCTCCTAGGCAGACATTGCCACTGTTGGCATTTTGCAAACAAGGAGGCAACTGAGCCATGTTCCCGATTCAGCTTTTTAGTTCTACTTCTTCCAGATCAGACAGCTCGCATCAGATGGCTGTGATGCCCGCCTGCCTGGAATGCGGCTCCACTCTACCAGAGACCCATGTGGGGGAACCTTTGTATATGGTCTGCACAGTTTTGGAGAACAGGGCCCTGCATAGTCCCAGCTTGGATGTGGTCTCCACCAGGACAGAGGCGGTTCCCCCGACAGCACCACTGACCTTGAATGCCGCACAAGAGGGCTTCCTCTTTCAATGGCTAGAAAGGATGCAACAGCAGATGCAGGAGAACTCACACAATACAGTCTCAAAGCATCCGGGGTCGACTCAGACCCTGCAGCCACCAAAGAAAAAGCATAGGTAGGCAGGCAGATGGGACAGAGGATGTTTCAGAGGATGATGAGGCTGATCAGGAACCTGGGCAGGCCACAGGCAGACTCTGCCTGCAGGAGGACATATCAGAGCTGCTGAAACTGATCCGAGAAGTATTGCAGATCCAGGACTAGCCAGAGACACCTCATTCCTCATCAGACCCCCTTCTTTCATCATAGTTCAGGACAATAGGGACTGTGTTCCCCACATGCACAGCTCTTGAGGCCATTCTGGACAAGGAAATGGAAGCACAGAAATCTGCGAGGATCCCAGAGAAAAATTATTTCTGAAGATTGTACCCGCTACCCCAGGTGCACCAGACCGCATGGCATATGGTGCTGCCGAAGGTGAACACACCAGTGTTGGCCCTGGCCAGGTGCACTGTCATATTGGTGAAGAGCACCACAGCTCTTAAGGACCCAATGGATAAGAAAGCTGAGGAGTCATTGAAGAAAATCCATGAGGTCACAGGAATGGCCCTATCAGTAGGTACAGTAGTATGGTATACCAGCCGAGCCATCGTGTGCTGGGTAGAGGCTATTCGGGATGAACTTCCAGAGAAGTCACCACTGGCCAGGCAAGCAGACTGTGTGATCCAGGCCACCCATTACCTCACCGATGCAGCATCTGACATCATGAAGTTTGGCACTAGAGCCACTGACCTCACCAACCGCGCCAGGTGGGCCCTCTGACTTAAGCTCTGACAGGCAGATGCCAAATCCAAGACGATGCTGATGAAGCTCCCATGTAAGGGGGTGCCACCTATTTGGTGACATGCTGACCCCATTCCTAAGAGACAAGGCCGGAAAGAAGCAAATGGCAGACAAGAAGGACCTCTACCTTCCATTGGGGCAGTCATTTTGCCCCAAGTTCAGGAGCAACAGGGAGCAAAGTCAGCCCAGAACAACTCCCAGAAGGGCGGTGTCTTCAAGGCATGCTTCCAGAACAAATCCAGGTTCAGGGGAGGTTTTGGAAAATGCAGAGGCTTCCACAGCAACAAGACCAGTGGAGGCTCTGCAGGAAAGTGCCAATGAGATCAGGTGGGTCCCAGTGGACAGCCCACCCATGGGAGGTTGTCTGCAGCTGTTCACCGATCGACAGGCCCGAACCACAACAGACAAGTGAGAAAGGGACCTGGTCTCTTACAGTTACACCATAGAGTTGTCACAAAAGATAATTCCACTCAGACGAATGATATCCCTGACACCCAACGACCCCCAAAGGCTGGCAGTGATCCGGAAGACCCTCTGTGAACTCCTCAAGAGCAATGTGATTGCACCAGTGCCACCTCAGGAGAGGAACACAAGGGGTGTATTCTATGTTCTTTATGGTCCCAAAGAAGACGGGGGGCCTATGCCCAGTTCTCAGCCTCAAGTTCCTGAACAAATCTGTAGTATACAGAAAATTCAAAATGGAAACGCTCCAGTCCACACTGATGCCGATTCAGCCAGGGGACTACCTAACTTCAATAGACTTAAAGGATGCTTACATACACATTCCCATCTGACCCAGCCAACACCACTACCTCAGGTTCCAAATCAATGGGGGTCACTTCCAATATACTTGCTTACCCTTTGGCCTGGCCTCGGACCCAAGAGTCTTCACAAAAATGCTGATAGTGATTGTGGCATCCCTTCGACAGCAAGGGATACATGTTATCTCTTACCTGGATGATTTGTTCATAAGGGCCAGGTCACCGGCTCAAGCCCAAAATGACAAAGAGACTGTGCTCAAGTGTCAGCAACAGCACGGCTGGATTGTCAACTGGAGCAAGAATCAAGTGACCCCAGCACAGGAAATCATCAGCCTGGGAGCCAAAATCAACACCAGCATGGGCAGAATCTTCCGAATGCAAGACAAGGTAGAAAATCTTCTATGGCTCCTACAATCTGTTCATTCAGAGCCCCGCAGGCCAGCCTGCCTGTATCTTCAACTGTTGGGCATGATGGTATCCATGATAGCAATGGTGCCTTGGGCTCGCATTCACATGCGACCACTTCAGTGGTATGTCCTGGACACATGGGATCAGTCATCCCAGGATTTCGAGAGCAGGATTGAACCCAGCCAGCAGATCCTACTGAGTCTCACTTGGTGGTCGGATTGGAGCAATTTATACAAAGGTAGGCCGTTGTCGTGAGACCCACGGTGACGATTACAATGGATGCCAGCATCATGGGCTGGTGGGCTACGATGGGGCGGCATGTTGCCCAGGGCAAATGTTCCACGTGGGAGTCCCACCTTCCCATTAGTGTGCTGGAAATGTGAGCGGTATACAGAGCCCAGCTGTTCTTCGAGCCAAGTCTGATGGGTCAGCCAGTGCTGATCCAAACAGACAATCAGGTCACTATGCCTTACATAAACAAGCAAGGCAGAACACACACCAGAGAAATGCTCCATGAAGTGTTATGTACCTTGTGTTGGACAGAGAACCACCTGCCAACGATCTCAGCCATGAACCTAGCAGGAAACCTGAATTCTCAGGCTGATTGGCTGAGCCAAGTGACCTTCAGCCAGGCAGAATGGCAACTCCACCCCCAGGTATTTCAGACTCCAATTCACAGATGGGGCCCATTCCAGGTAGACCTGATCACCTCTTGACACAATGCCCAGCTGCCCAATTTCCACTTCTGCCTCCCCAACAGTCAGGCCGAAGAGGTAGACATGATGGCTGCTCCATGGACCTTTCGACGATCATATGTTTTCCCCCCCCATTCCCATGATAGCAAACGTTCTTCTCAAGATCAGAGCCATGAGGGCGACCATGCTGATGGTGGCACTGGACTGGCCAAGAAGATCATGGTACTCACTACTCAGGGCAATGTTGATAGACTCACCATGGCACCTGCCAATCAGACTGGACTTGCTGATTCAGGGTCCAATCCTTCACCACAACCCCCAGGCACTCCGACTGATGGCGTGGATGTTGAAATGTTGAGACTGTTGAAGGAGGGATACCCTCCGAGGGTGGTGGACCATCTCTTACAGGTGGATCATCTCTTACAGTCCAGGAAAGCTTCAACGAACAAGACTTGCTAGAGACACTGGCATATTTTTTGCAAATGGTGTACTACAAAAGGCTTGTCACTTTCTGTGGCAGGACTTCCTCAAATTCTTAATTTTCTCAATGATGGGGCTGATAAGGGATTAGCCTACTCCTCCCTGAGGGTTAAGGCCTCAGCCATAGCAGCAGTGAGGGGACATTTTCCCAGGGTGGGGAACATCAGGTCACATCCAGATGTGGTTCATTTGCTCAGGGCAGTGCAGATTGCGTCTCCTAGGACTCACCAGCTCTGTGCTCCTTGGCAGCTTAATTTGGTACTAGATGGCCTAAAAAGGCCTCCTTTTGAAGATAAGTCTCCTTACTAGGTTACCTTGCAAGTAGTGTTCCTCATGGCTATCTGCTCTGGCAGATGTGTGGGCGAGCTGCAAGCTCTCTCTTGCCGGGAGCCATTCCTGACTTTCCATAATGACAGGGTATCACTGATGATTGTGCCCTCATTCACTCCTAAGGTGGTTTCACAGTTTCATGTGGAACAGCCAGTCCATCTACCAACCATGAGTGGGGTGCAGGGGCATGCAGAGGGGGTTCCCCATCCTTTAGACATGGCCTCTGTGCTAAAAGCATATCTATCAATGTCTGAAGGTTTTTGTAGGTCTGATGGACTGTTTGTGTTCTTTTCCAGAAAGAGAAGACGACAAGCGGCCTCCAAAGAGGCCATTGCCAGCTGGATGAAGTGGGCCATACTGGCAGCTTATCAAAGGGCAGGTCAGGAGCCACCACAAGGTATAAAAACACATTCCACCAGGGACGTGTCAGCTTTCTGGGCAGAGAAGGGAGGGGCATCCATACAGGAAATCTGTGCAGCCACTACCTGGTCATCGGTACACACCTTTGTGTGCCATTATAGAGTAGATGTTGCCTCAGTGGACAGGGCAACTTTTGGCAGAGTGGTGCTTCAGGCTGCAGCAGATTTGTCCTGAGGGTGTGGGGTTCACCCTTGTTTACCCGCCCAATGGTTTTGTCTGGGCACTGCTACTAAATCCCATTTGTGAGGATTTATCAGCACTGTAAAGGTTGCAGGGCATAATGGTGTTTACTCATCTGGTAAAGGTAATTATACTTGCAACCTTTACAGTGCTCATGTTCCCTCCCATAATGGTCGAACCTGATGTGCTGTGGCAGCCAGAATCACCGTATCTTGACGTTTTCTTTTCTGGACGGCTGGCTCTTTTTTCATATATTGTTGTGGTTCTGCCAGTACCGGTTCTGCTGGATCTGTATTCTGCAAGGGAGTGGACAGGGACGATATAGTAGTCCCGTCCATATTCTGTATGTTATTTGTTTTTTCAGCACATTTCCTATGCCTAATGTTACTTTTTCACTGATTATATCATATATGGACACTTGCTTTTTTAAGCATATACAATATATTGCTGAGCCTCACTGGTTAATCATTATGCTGTTTTTTCCACTAATTAAAATTCCTAGCATTGCACTTGGTTAACCTCTTGTTGGTCTGGGTCATTTATGTTGGCTTTTATTCCATATTGCCTGTCGTACCTTTTTACGTTGTTTTTTTTTTTTCTTCTGGTTGCTTGGTTTCTTTTTCTGCTAGGGAAGTTTCATACTGGTCTCTCTGACTGGAGCCGGGGGATTGGCCTCTAGCAGACCAAAGATTTACGATTACGCATCAGCCAACGGGATGGTGGAGGATTACCCATTTGTGAGGATTTATGAGCACTGAAAAGGTTACAGGTATAATCACCTTTACCAGATGAGTAAATACCAATTTTCTTAGTTTTACTTGGGATGGCTTCCAAAATGTTGATTTAAAATGAAAATGCTGATGCCCAGTGGTGATGTTTTGTAGACGTTCAGTCAAGGAGACTTTCACAGATGTCATGTGCAAGAATGGTGTAGTTACTCCAAGCAGAAAAAAACATGAAAATCCATAAAAAGAACATTTACCTACCAGTAACAGTAGCTGTTCCCAAGAATGTTCTCCATGGGCCACACCTTTGGAACTGTAAGCCATCAGCATCAGGACCGCACCTTCTGGAAACTTTTGCTTAGCTGGGGGCCACCCTCAATGACGTACAGTGTCAGCACCTATAAGACGTGATTGGCCCTCACACTGCTTGTTCCCCACCTAAGATATGCGTGGAGTGCCACTTACTGAGAGGAACCAGGAAATCACACCAGGACCAGGCACACAAGTCAAGGCTGGGACTGGTGACTTAAGACAGAAAATGCACAAAGTACCATACCTTCTGCAAAGGCAATATGACAACCTTCCAGTTAGAACCTCACAAAGAGGATAGGAGGGGTACATTGTAGCCCAAAGGCTGAGATTCTCTTGAAGATCTACTGTTACTGGTAGGTAACAGTTCTATCTTCATCAAGAAGATATTCTTCACTGGGCCACACCTTTGGAATGATTTCCAAGCAGTACAAGGTACCTAGGGAGCCTGGCAAAGTCTGATATGCAATCAAGACAGAAGGCGATGCAGGACAACAAGACCGAAGCCAGCACATCTGCATGAGATGATATTGACACTGTAATGTTTAGTGAAAGTGTGAACAGTGTTCCATGTGGCAGTAGCATAAATGTCAGTAGCAGGCACACCCTGAAAACAGGCAACAGAGGTGGCCATACCTCGAGTAGAGTGGCCACGAGCATCCCACGAAGTTCCTTACCATACTTCCTAAAATAAAATGTAGTACAGTTAGCCAGCCGTGTGGAGAGGCATCACTTAGTCCCTGGTGTACCCTCTCTCCCAGGGGTGAATGAGACAAATAGCTGATAGAGGATTCCATGCAGTCCTTCGTGTACTCCAGATAGAAATGCAATGTTCTGTGTACATCATGGATATGGGGTAATTCCTTATCCTTGTTAGTATGCCCAGGATAATACCCTAGTAGGTTTATGGCCTGATTCAATGTGAATTCAGAAACCACCTTGGCTAAAAAATGAGGATTCATATGCAAACCCTATCTTTGTGGAAAATCAGGTAGGGGTGCATACTCTGAGAGGCTGAAGTTCAGAAATCCTTTGAGCTGAGGTAATAGCAACCAGACAAGGCACATTCCAAGAAAGGAAGCACAGTTCACAAGTTGCAACAGACTCAAAAGGAGCCAAAGTCAACTTCTCAAGCATAAAATTAAGGTATCATGGTTGAACTGGTTTACAAATTGGGGACACGTGCAAAATACTCTTCAAGAAGGTATGGGACACTTTCAGTTGTGCCACTGTGCATCCATCAAGAGGGACATGAAAAGGTGAAATAGCAGACAAGTGCATCTTAATAAAGGAGTACCTTAGAACAGAGTCTGACAGAGACTTGAGATAGACAAGTACACTATGAACAGGACATGTAGAAGAGTCCTCAGAGTGGGAAATGCACCAAACAGTGAAATGCTTCCACTTCAACAAATATGTATGTCTACTGGAAGGCTTCCTAGCTGCCAGAAAGATATTAGTCCTGGGGGAGAAATCCCAAAACATGCAGTGGCTATGTCTGCAGGAGACAAGCATGCTGATGGAGGGACCTGTGGTCCAGGTGAACCAGGGACCCCCTGTCCTGGAACAGTGGACCCGACACAAGGGCAACTGAACCTGAGGTTCCACTGGCAGATGCTGCAGAAGTGGAAACTGTATCTGGCGAGGCCAGTGCGGGGGGGGGGGGACCAGTATCCAGGTGGAGCCCCTCTGTCCTCAACTTTAGAAGGACCCTCTGAATGAGAGGGATTGGAGGGAATGCATAAAGGAACCTCCCCTTCCAGGAGAGGGACAATGTGTCCTGCCAAAAAATTCCAGGTTCTGGAGTGAGTGGACAGAAATGCAGCAGTTTTGCATCATGTGGAGATGCAAAAAGGTACAACTCTGAATGACCCCATCTTGCAAAGAGGTTGATTACCACATAGGTCAGCAGTTCCCACTTGTGTACCCAAGACTGGGACCAACTTAGCCTGTCTTTGTCTGCTAAGATATTTTGCACTCCTGGAAGAAAAATGGTTGTCAATAGCAGGCAGTGAAGGAGTGCCCATTGCCACACTCTCATCTCTTCCTTGCACAGAGGGTATGAGTGAGTCCCCCTTGCTTGTTGATACAGTGCATCATGCAGGTGTTGTTGGTACATAGCAACAGGGGACCTGGGAAGAGATGCTCTTTGAAGGTCTGTAGCCCAAGAAGAACAGACCTCACCTCCAGAACATTAATGTGGAGATCTGAATCTCACTCTGACCACAATCCCTGGGTCTGGTAAAGGCCCAGATGGGCACCTCATCCCTTCCCAGAGGTATCCATTATGAGGATGTGCTCCTGAGTTGGGGAAAAGAAGGGGACACCCAGCAGCAAGTGCAGGGGTTCCATCCACTACAGTAAAGACTTTCTTAGAGGGGAGGTGAGGAGGACCACATGTTCTAACTTGTCCGTCAGTTGGTTCCACTACACCAGAAGAATCCATTGCAGGATTCTCATATGAAAGCATGTGAATGCAACAGTTACAATGGTAGCTGCCATAAAGCCAAGGAGATGAGCATAGTTCTAGTGGACAAATATTGACTCCAGTGCATGACACAGGACTGAGCAATCAGGGTCTGTGCTCTGACCTGGGGCAGGACTGCACTACTGTGTCCAGTATTACTCCAATATATTGGAGGTGTTAGCATGGAGTGAGAATGGATTTCAGTACACTGAGTGTGATACCCAGGTCCTTGAACAACTACTGAGTTTGAAATACTGTGCACTGGACTACTTCCCTGGATGTGCCCTGCAGGAGCCAGTCATCTAAATAGGGGAAGCTATAAAGCCCTTCCCTGTGGAGGGCTGTGCCACAAATGCAAAGCATCTGGTAAATACACATGGTGCTGACGATAAGCCGAAGGGCAATACACAGAACTGATGATGACAATCCTCCAGAGTGAATCTGAGGTACTGCCTATGGCATCTTCTGATTTTGATATGAAGGTGGACATCTTTCCTACATGGAGCATAAAGCCAGTTCCACTTTGCAGAAGGGGAATGAGAGCCTGAAGAAACATCATTCGAAACTTCTGTATTCAATGAATTTGTTCAGGGCAAAACACAGGTCTCTGTTAGCTTTTGGGACCAGAAAGTACCTGGAGTAAAGCCCCCTGTTCCTTTCTATGGGAGGAACAGGCTCTATTGCCTTTTTATGAAGTAGGGACTGAACCTCTTCCCTCAACTAGGACAGGTGTCCTGGAGGGTAATGAAAATGGGGTGGAGGATGCACTAGAGGTTTTGAGATCAGTTCCAGGGAATGCCCTCTTTCCACTGTTTCCAGGATCCATTCATCTGAAGTGATCTCCCTCCAGTTTTGCAGGTAAAGGGAGATCCTCCCCCCCCCCACTCGTAACCCTGGTGGTAGCAATGGAGGGTGAGGAAGTGGGGAGTCAGAAGGTACTGGGGGCAGCAGGGCCACCTGTACCAGAATCTTTGGGTGCCTGGACGTGGCCACCCTGGGCAGCAGGTCAACTTGGGGGACCTCCACCAGTGCCATAGCAGGACTGACATGAGCCATAACCTCCTCAGCCCACAGGCTTCCAAAAAGCACCCCTATCATGACCCCTGGTGACATCCTGGGTTAGTCAGGGATTTCACAGACCTTTAAGTCATTTTAGATGACTGTATGTCTTTCAATGCATTATCTATATCCTGGCTGAACAGCTTAGAGCCTCGAAAGGGGGCACTGAGCATGGCCTGTTCTACATCTGAAGCAAATCCTGCCACTCTTAGCCAGGAGTACCTTTTGAGGCATATACTGGAGGTAGCTTATCTGGTACCAACACATTTATTTATTTATTTTTTGTCGACCAGGTAAGTGCACTAGACAAATTCTCCCTATTTTCAGGCATGACCCGGGGGAGGGGGATACAGATGAATGCCAACTGACTTTAAACCAGATTAAGCTGTTGGTGGTATTTTTTTAGTGAATGGGGGGAATTTGGCCAGGTCACATGGGAAATTCCCCTACTCTTTTTGAGAAGTGCCATGGGATCTTTAACATCCACCTGAACTACCACCAGAACAGGCAGATGGGACCTCGGTTTAACATCTCATCCAAAAGACGGCACCTCAGGAGTGGAGCACCCCCCTCATGCTGCACTGCAGTGTCAGTATTGGGATATTAACCCAAGTGCCTGGTGTGGGGATAGAACCCACAACCTTTTTTTTTTTTGATCTCCCAGCCTCAGAGGCGAGTGTGCTACCTGCTGAGCCACTGACACTTCAAGCATCATATGTTGGCCTTAGTAAATGTTTACCAGTATCTAAGCAAACAGGCAGCTTTAAGCAGTTCTGCCAACACGAGGCTATACAGCAGTGTCTGTGCCATAGTCACAGCTGACGTCCATAGGCTATTCTGATATTTAATCATATAAGCCTAGTAGTTTTCAATATGAAGTCCCAAAGTGGAAGAAGCATACGTCCTCTTACCCATCACATCTAGTTTCCTGAACTTCTTGTCAGGAGGCAGAGTGTTCATAACTCTAGGAGCCCTAGGAGTCAGTTTTAGGTTGAGCAGCATAATAAAGCTTGACAGATGGAGCGGGATACTGTTTGTCAGACTTTCTGGGGACTGCTGGCAGAGTGCCAGGTCTGTGCTAGGCAGTAAATGTAGCATCCTGTAAAACAGGGTAAACAGGGGCACCACAATAGTGAGAGCTGAGGATACCTCTAAGAACTCCATTAAATGTATTTTACTGGGTCGTCTTCTTTATCCTCAAATCCCATCACATCCTGTATTTGTTTAAGCAAAGCTTGGAAGGAGGGATCTTCTGGATGTGACCTGGGATTATATACCATAGAGTCCTCACTACAGGATGATAAGGTTGAGCTGGAAGAGAAACCTCCATCATAGGGTTCCTCATCCCCACCTTCAACTTCTGAATCCTCCTCCATTTCTAGGAGGTCAAGATTGTATTCCACCTCGTCAACTTGGATGACAACAAGAGCAATTGGCAGTGCCAGCAACAGAGGTGGCCACTGTACCATCGGTGTAGCAGGCATGCTTTTCAGCCTTGCCAACAAAGACGGTGCCGACGGAGGAAGCTCTTTTGATGAAACTAACAACGCAGCTTACAGCTACAGAAACAGGCATGTTAACATTTCTAAGAACAAGACCAGCATAACCTGGGAGTTGATGACACCCAATGAAGGGGTTAGGACTGCTGTTGTCATCAGGATGGAACCTATCAACGGAGGCTGCAAACCATCTGTAGTAGTCTGGGTGAAAAGAGGGAGAAGCCAGTTTGCCAAACAGCAAACACACACAGTGTGAGCATCATCATTGTAGATCTTATAACCGCAGGTACAAAACCTAAACAAAGGTTCTTTCCATTGGCAGTATACAGGGACAATGTCAGTATAAGAATTATTTAAGTTAGAAAACAAATAAACAATAATGAAATAAAACAATGACAGTGTTTCTCTGCAGGTCCGACAAGCATGTCGCTGGTGAAAGAGCTGAGGAGTGAGGGGGGCTGCCCACGTCTTATAGGTGCTGACATCATACCTCATCGTGGGTGGCCCCAGCTATGCAAAAGTTTCCAGAAGGTCCTGATGCCTACGACTTATAGTTCCAAAGGTGTGGCCCAATGCAGCAGATATCATCAGTGAAGCTCTAATCTACTAACACAGACAAACACAAACAGCCACCCACACAAGCCAAGTAGGTGGGGCTTTTTCATGTCCTCCCACTCTGCTCCTCTCCTCTCCTCTCCTCTCGTCTCCTCTCCTCCAGCAAGTACATATTGAGTTCTAGCAATCTGTCCTCATATGCCATCATGCTGTCCCTAAACAATCTTTGTCGCCCTTCTCTGCACTGCCTCAGGTTAGTTGATATCCTTCCTCACATAGGAACTCCAGTATTGCACACTGTACTCCAGATGCAGTCACACCAGGGATCAGAACAACAGCAGGATAACCTTCTCCTTTCTGCTTTTGATCCCTCTAGTAATGCAGCCCAGCATTCTGTTGACCTTGGCTGCAGCATTTCTACACTGTGTAGTCGGCTTTAGATCACTGTTAACTGCTATCACCAAGTCCTTTTCCTCCTCTAATACAGTGACCTTGCCCCCAGACTGCACTCAGTCCTTGGATTCATTCCTCCTACGTGCATGACATTGAACTCCTTCACAATGAACCCCAACTGCTATATGCCAGGCCACCTATTCAGTCTCACTAGGCCATCCCTTAGGTCCTGCATCCCTTCATCGGAATCCACCTTCCCACAGGACTTGGTGTCATCAGCCAAGAGACAGGTTTTCCTTTTGATGACATCTTCAGTGTCATTAGTGAACACATTGAATAACACTGGGCTGATCATGGACCCCTGTGGGACCCCACTGGTTAAATCCCTCATAACTCCATCACACATCCATACTCCCTTCCCTACCACCCCTCTTCCCTGTCCTGGCTTTTCCCTTCCTTCTTACCCTCCCACAACAAAGCCTGAGTGGCAGATTATTTAATCATTTCTACCCCATTTTCTCTATATATTCCCCTCCCCATCTCTATGCCTACCCCCACCTAACCTAAGGATTGTAACCCTAATCCACATTTTTTGTATGTAAAGTTTGCAAACCAAAGCATGACCTTTATCTTGTCCTAAAAAAATGTTAATAATGTCTGTCAATACTGTGTATATCCCCAAAATCATCTTCTTTTTGTATTCTTATGATGTGAAACCTCTGTAAATGAGCTTCTAACTTAAAGGCATTATAATCCAAGACTTAATAAATAAATAAATGAGAGCTCCCCACCACCACCCTTTGGATCCTATCACTGAGCCAATTTGTCACCCACCTTGTTAATTTGTTTCCCCCCCTAGATCTTCTAACTTCCTGAGCAATCCCTTGTGGGGCACTGAGTCGAAGGCCTTGTTGAAATCCAGGTACAAAATGTCAGCTGTCTGGCCCTTGTCTGCCACCTTCATTACCTACCTCAAGAAGCTGATCAGATTGGTTTGACAGGGTCTTCCTAACATGAACCCATGTTGTCTCTTATCCTGCAGCCCAGTTGCTTCAAGAAACCCAACCAGCCTTTCCTTCAGAATTGTTTCTATCAGTTTACCCACAAGAGAGGTCAGACTGACCAGCTTGTAGTTCCCATGGTCATCCCTATGCCCACTCTCGTGCAGTGATACCATATGAGCGGTTCTCCATTTCTGCAGTACCACCCCATATCTAATGAACTGTTGAGCAGATCTACTAGCAGACCCATCAGTTTTTCCATCCATTTCCTGAACACTCTTGGATACATGACATCCAGAGCTGGAGACTTATTCACCTTCAAGGATGTGAGCCCCTTCCTAACCCAGTCTTTAGTTATCCTGTCTTTAGCCATGCGCCCCCTTCACCCCTACCCCCATCCTCCCTTGTGGCACTATTGCATTATTTTCCTTAGTAAAGACAGAGTAGTAGTATTCATTCAACATCTCTGCCTTCTTCTTACTGCCTTCTACTCCCCACCCCCTTTTTTAGCATCACTATGCCTATCGTCGTGTTCCTCTTTTCATTGATATACCCGAAGGAAGCTTTCTCTCCCTCCTTAATCCCCTGTGCAATTTGCAGCCCCTTCCTAGCCTTGACCTTCTTGACTACCATTCTAGCCTTCTGAGATTTCTTCAAGTAGTCCCCCTCATTCTCATCCTTTCAGGACTTCCAGTACTTCCTGAAAGTGGTCCTCTTATTTCCTCCCTGCCTGGCTCACCTCACTACTGAACCAACTTTGCCTCCTGGTTTCATAGTTCTTCCTCTTCTGCTTAAGGCAGATGTTAGTGGCTGCCGTAATCCCTTCCCCAATCACTGTCCACTTTTGATCCACACTCGTATCTTCCTTAAAGAGACCCTGACGCCATTGTAACAACTTTTGAAAAACTTTAATATTTAGACACAATTCAGCTTATATTTCATTTTTGGCCATAATTCTCACCCTTACTTCTTTATTATTAAGGACATTTGCATGTAAACAGGATCGCTGCCCTACCTATTCTGGCTGCTTCCCTACACTTGACATCACAGTTCAGTTTATTACATCACAATCTGTTGTTATGGAGACAGTTATACCATAACAGAGGATTGTGATGTCAGGTGTAGGAAAGCAGAAAGAGCAGATAAAGTCTAAGAAACAGTAATCTTCTTTCATGCAACTGTCCTCAGTAATAAGGAAAAAAGGAAAAGAATTATAAAACATATATGAAATATAAACTGAATCATGTCTAAATCTCACTATTTTTCCAAGTTTTTCTAATGGTGTCAGGGGCTCTTTAAGGCTAACTAGGTGTCCCCTCAATATCTCACCCATCTTAGCATTGTCAGCCTTCCACAAATCTAACAACTAGCAACACCCAGGAAAAACGAGTTCACATGAGAAGATCATAGAGTAGATGAGGTAAGTATCCATTACTGAATTAGAAGGCACACAAGGGTAACAGTAGATCACACAAATGTGTACTGGGAGGGAATTTGCAGAGGAAATTTTACTAAGTATTGCTCATGCGGGTTAAGGCTAGTAGAGCAATGAATAAGCCCAACATGAAGAATTTGCTGCATATAGAGTGCATTGCAACACAACCATTCCCTTTACCACAATCTTGTCACTAAACAAAGTGAGCAAGGAGAATTGGGTTATCTTTTCAGATTTTATTATTAACCATATTTCTGAGATTTAGACCATACTGAATCAGGCTTAATCTATGAAGTCCAGAATCTAAGGTAGCATGCATCATACTATCCATGTTTATATATGAAGCAGGGGGTGGACTTGATGGACCTAGGGCTCTTCTAACCCTAAATTACTGTATTACTAAGTATGTTAAGTTGGTTTATTTTTGGGAAGAGGCTCCATGTGTCAACATGGACTATTTCTGAGACCTTTGGTATGGCCAAAGAACTATTGGAAGGGCTCATTTAAGAAGGGAGAAAAAGCAGGGTCCTCATGGAGAAAATTTGTACTTTTCTATTAGGGCTTCCCTTCCCTCACATATGCTGTTTGGCTTCCATCCTAGACGCAAATTGGAGCCAGCTCCAGTCCCAACTCAATGGCCTTCAGTTTGTTGTCTACTAATGTAGTCCACCCACATTTGGCCTCCACCTTATCTCAGGTCCCAGCAAGAGGCAAGAGCTTCTAGGAGATGTTAATTGGCCAGTAGATGTAGTGTAATCTAATGATTATAGCACCAACTTGGGAGCTGGGAGATCACAAGTTCAAACCCTGCTAGAGCCAAAATACTCACTATATGAAACTGGGCTACTCACATAGTCTTTCAGTGCTCCGGTCCACTCAGTTGCTGAAACTAGTAGAAAGCAGGACAAAACTGGCAACAAGATTTTGCATCTCAGCTGGGCTATCCTGGATAAATAATCTGTCCAAAAAAAAAAAAGGAGCAGTGCAACCCGGGCTGCCGTCTCTAATGATGGTAGTAGTAGTATCTTTTTAAGAGATACCAACCTCCCTCTGCATAAGACCAAGCCCTGCCACACTGTGCCTTTAGAGGGGGCAGGATATCATTTTGTCAACCAAAACATTTAGTTCTGCTCCCATCTCCACTAACAGTGATGTTCAAGTGTGAGACAGTTGCTTACTCCCCTGAGTCTGAGAGAGTGCACCCCACAGTGCTTGCCGGATGCATCCAGCTCAGGGATAGCTGTCAGGGTTTGCAACATGAACCCAGGTCTCTCATCTGGCAGTGTAATAGGTACCTCTTCTGTCATTGCAACTGGTGCAGTTGTTTGCATGTTTTCAAATGTAACTTTGTTGCAGTGTGAACAAGCATTTGTCAATGCCAAATGTTTGCTTGCTTGCATTTGCAGTGTAGATGTCGTCACCGACTGAAAAGTTTTTTTTTTTAATTACACCATGCCAAAACCAAAAAGTGAAGGTGGATGATCACACAGAGCATGGGCTGCCTACTTCACCAAGCAGGAAACTTAGGGGAAGGGTGAAGAGAGCCTACAGGAAGTGAGAGAAACTTGCTTTTAATTTATTTTTAATTTCATATGTGACCATGCCATGATGGATGGTCGGAAAGGCAATTTATAACATACTAAGTTCAAAACTAGAGCACACTCATCTCTGGTACCTCCATATCTCCTTCTGTTGGTATCACTAGACCCCTATGCCTCTCCTAACTGTTTATAGTCCCAGCCCCCACCACCTTTGTGGGTAATTTGTTCCGTGACTGTCTTTGTGAAGCAGAATTTTCTTACATCTATCCTGAAGTTCCCACTAACAAGCGGCCATTCATGCCCTCTTGTTATTGCACTTCTTTTCCTGGTGAACAGGTCCTCACTCTTCACTTTGTTTATTGCCCTCAGAAGAAATTATTTCCTGCCAACCAAAGAGATTCTCAAGACAAACTATAGAGAAAAATGTGGACACTATTGGTGTTCAAAGACGCAGATACTATCGATACCAGGGGGTTGCCAGAGCCTGCAGTACAAAGCTGTTCAATGAAGCAACAGAAGGAACCACATGCAGAGACAGTCTGTCATATACACACACACACACACATTTTTCCAATTTCCAGAACTCTCATGACACATGGAAACATTTATTTTTAGTCTCAGGAGGGTAGGCAGTGTTCCCTTAAAGAACTGAAATGTTATGTTTATTTAAAAACAAACAACCTTACGTGTCCAGTTCTTTAACACAGTTTATAATGTGAGAGCTGAAACTGTATGAAATAATGCCCCAAAGTAGCGTGATGGGCCCCAAGGTGTACTCATCCGCCCCCACCCAAACTGAACCACTCACAGCGTAATACTCAAGTGATGCAGCTACAGCATGTTACACTGGTCAGAGACCATGTGCTGGAAGAAATTATATTCAACAGTTAACTGAGAAATAATCTGTTTATACCATGGACCATGCAAAAAGTTTTTAAAACAAGACAATCTTATTCGTTACAGAAACTGAATATGACATCTAATTTGTGCTGCTGATGACACAAGGATGGCAGCGTTTTATACCATAAACTTAGGGCCAGATATTCAAAACTTTGCCCCAGGGCTAAATTAGCACTGCCAAGCGTGCTAAATTAGCCTGGAACCAATAGCCCACTATATTCAAAAGGGATAGCCCCGGTGCTAAACCTGCTGAATATAGTATGCTAAGGAAGCCGGGCAAACTGGGCTGGGGGTGCAGTGCAAAAATAGCCCGGGAAATAAGACAGCTCTGAATATGGCAACCAGGAAGTACAAACCACAACAGCAGCCCAGTACACAGTGATGTGAAGGAAGGTAGAGGTGAACTATGTGGCCAATGTGTGTGCTAGCAAAGGAGTGGATTCATTAAAGCTGCAAGCACCAGCACATGTGAAATTCTGCAGAAATGTACCATGTTTCTGAACGATTGCACGCTCAGACACACTTACAAGATTTTGCTATGAGAGCTGCTTATTTGGGTTCATATCATGTTGACCCAGGCAAAAATTTGCTATATTCAAAAGTGACATGCAAATGAGCCTGCTTCGGCAGTCTGTGGGCAAACATCCAGATTAGCATCTCATTATGTCCTGATTTGCATGCAGTTTGCCAAGCGCTATTGCAGGGTTCCACAGCTCCACCTGTAGGTCAGTCTGGAAGTACAGGGGCTGGCTGGGTCTGCCCACAGCTCCACCTGTAGATCAGTCTGGAAGTGCACGGTGATAGCTGTAGGCTACATTTGTACAGAACTGCATAGAATATTGTGCCCCAGGGGACTACACACAACGGCACAGGTGGTGGTGCTGCATGCAATTGTCAAACTGTAGTTCCTACTACAGTGCACAGCAGACACTACAGTAACAAGAGGACCAGTAGTGTGAGGAACACAGCAATGCCTATGGTGTTTAGGGCATCTATGACAGCTTCACTTTACACAGTGACAGGCCCATCTTGCAGGTGTGTACTGACAGTGGACATTACTGTTATGCTGTTGTGCGACCCACAGATGCTGCACCACTGATATGGGATACTCACAGTGACATATACATGGCTGGCTATGTGTGCTGTGGTATCTGTACAGATACATAGATACATAGACAGTGTCGGCAGATAAGGGCCTATGGCCCACCCAGTCTGCCCATTTGAGCTTGTAAGTTCAGTTTATGTTTTCCTAGAAGTCTTGTTGCCCCTTACCCCTGACCTCCAGTATTCCTTTATGTCTATCCCATGCATTCTTAAATCCCGTGATTGTTTCAGCCCCCACCACTTCCTCTGGAAGGGTGTTCCACTTGTCCACCACCCCTTCTGTGAAGAAATTCTTCCTCGCATTTCCTCTGAATCATCCTCCCTCCAACTCCAGATGTGTGGTATGTGGCTTGGGGGGCACATACCATCAGACTGGCATACTGGTGTTGGGGTATTCCCTACACTGGACCATTTGCACTGCATGGATTGTCCCAACCTTGTGGCAGCACCTGGTATGTGATGCAGACTGGCCACCTGTACACCCTCCTCTCTACACCCTCCACACCCCCAGTGCTGCATGTGTGTGCTGGATTCTGTTGGTGTCCACTGAAGGGTGATCTCTAGGTGTGTGCTGTATGGACACTGCCATGGTGTCCACTGGGTGCCGGGTCACCACTTAATGCCTGGCATGTCTGGGACTGGTGGCAGATGATGGCAACACAGGAGGTGCCATCCATGTGCAGCATGTTTCTTCCATGTCTGGTTTCTTCCTATGTTTAATATTTACTGGTTAGGGTCAGTAAACCACCGCTGACTGACCCTCACAAACTCCATAATTCACACTTGTGAATTACAGAGTTCCATAATCCATGGTTCTATGTCGCACAAAGTCACAAAGTCATGCAAAGCTGGTTTGCCCAGAGTTAAGACTACCTTTTCCTGTGCAGTAATTTGCACCTTGCAAAGTGTTGTGCTAAGTCATGCAAAAACACTCTGCGCAGTGCTAATGCACTGAATACAGCATTGTGCCTGTATTCATGTAATCACCCCCTCTTTTTGCCCCTTGCATACATTATACTTTTTCCTGGCGCTAATGCAGTTTGTCCACACTATTTGCCTTTTGAATATAACAGACTCCTGCAAACCCGGCGCAAACCAAGCACAAACGGTTTGCGCCCAGTGCAAAGTTTTGAATATCTGGCCCTTAATTTCTACACAGGGATTCCCTAATGTTATATAGAAAAAAATATTGTTTTGCTACTTAACAGCAGAAGTACTCAACTATTAGTACTGTTTCTTCAGCTAAAATTTAAGAACACACTGTATTTGATCAAACAATAGCCCAAATTCCAAAAGATTGTAAAAGGGCAGAATGACCAACTGTTGAACTTTTGTTTTAAACACGCTGCCAAGGAACTGAACCCAAGAGGCCAAATTAAAAATAACTTTTGACCTTGTGCAGTTGATGAACAACACTCATAAAAGGGCTAGGACAGAGGGCAGTACATGTCACTTCTAGCATCCCCCCCTCCCCAAATCAAACAGCGCAGTAAAGTGGGTGATGTTTGAGAGCCCCAAATACTGCAAAAGAAGAGCTCTGTGACTTGTTGATTTCTATTGTGTACCAATGGACAAGTATTATTTCATGATGAATTTGGGAGGCAACAAAGAAAAAGGGCAGCATACTTTCCAAGTCTCCCGATTCTCAGGGAGTTCCCCCTTATTTTGCCCACTTCTTTTGGCAACAGTCCAATTTCCCAAAAATCATCCAAGCCAAAGAACTGACACTTTCTCTCTGTGAAAATCTCCCTAATTTTAGTGGTCAGGATCAGTAGAGCTCCATAATTTGCAGGATGTTTACTTGGAAACTGTGGGAAGCATCCAACTTCACCTCTTGATGGGGCTGGCTTTGTCCAGGGATTAAACTGGGCAGAACCCCACAATGGGGTGCAGTTTCTTCCACCTCTTACAAACTGAATGAGATTTCCTGCTACTCTTTTATCTTTCTCCATTATACACTACAAGAGAGTTTGTCCTCCCAAACATTTGCAGTGTAACCTCTGCCTTTGTCTATCCATTCTCTAGGAATGTGCAGATAGGGAGGTAAGAACAGTGCTGGCCTGCCATAGCATGAGCCAGTCAGCACAGACTTCAGCCAGCATCTCTGACTCTAAACACACCTGCCCCTTCACAGACATAGCAACCCACCCTAATTAGCTACTCCCCAGCATGCGCTTGAGCTCTGACCTCTGCTATTGGCACAGTTGCTCTCCCCTAGCCATAACTGGGCCACAGCACCACATTCCTGCTGCACAACTATTAACTGCCTTGATATTTTGCCAGGCTGAGGGGAAACGAGCAACAACAGTGCTGGCCCACACAATACAACCAAGCCACCCACTGCCCCACGAAAATGTCCATTGAACAGCTATGAAGTTTACTCCATGCTAACTCTCTGTATCTACTAGATGAAGTTAAACTATGTCTTACCTTGTTACAATGTACCTACTACACTGTATGACACCCTGTTACTATGTTACTCTGTTACTATGTAATGTTTTGTTACTTGCAATCTGTATGCATCTGACAAGGAGTCTTTGGACATGAGTCCATGACTCAAAGGATTGTAATTCCGTTCTGTACAATAAAATAAATAAATATGTAAATATGAGGGTGTCATGCGCTGCTCTGTCTACGTCTTTGGATTTTTGTTTCCACAACAGATTATCCAGATCACAAGGTACAGGTGCATTCCTCTCTCTCTTCTCTGGTCTTATAGCATTATTTCATACCTATCAACTCCCTGACTTTGCCTCAAAAATATCCTGGGTCCGGATATCAGCCCCTCCCAAATCTTTTACACAAAGTCATATCAATGATTTAATTTAATACCCAGTGAGTAGCTTTTAAAATGATTAGTTTCTCTCTGTCTTGCCTTGCTGCATACCACTCTCAGCTTTATCTCACTGAAATGTGGGATGGAAATACTCAAATTGTGGGATGTTGGCTGTCATAATGTGAGGCCACATCATCAAACTTGGATATGCAAGATCAGAACAGCGTGAAAACTCAGGCAAGGGGGGGTAGCTAGTGGAGTCTCTGAGCAGCTGAGCCAGTTGGGGGGGGGGGCAAAGGGTGTTCTCTGCTTGCCATATGGAGATAAGAGTGGCTCTCTCTTTTGAACTACATGTAGTTTTTGCCCAGCAAGAAGAACACACAGTCACAATCAACCTGGCTGATTATTGGTCTGTCACTGCTGTGCTTCCTGTAGCTTGAGCTGCATTGAACATGACAGTGGCACACTTCTGAAGCCCTATTATTGTAACAAGATGTTTGCTTCATGCTGTGTGCACAAGCAAGCATAAAAAGCAGCAGACACCTAATGATATACAGTACTCTGACAAAATGTAAAATTCAGACAAAATTCAGCACATATTTTATTTCATTTATTTAATGGATTTTGTAAACCAGGTAGGCCCACTGAGACTGAAAGTCCATTTTGCAGGGATGACCCAGAATTTGTTAACAGGGAACAAAGTAATACATAACAGTGTCACAGCATAAATAAGATGTCTGGACAGTACAATACAATAATTGTCAGCAAGGTATAAACAGTAGCATAAGATATACATGAGATAAAGTTAAAAGACATTAAATACAGAATAATGCATGGAGTGGTATGTTTAACGAGATTTTACACACACCCCGAAATGTTGGATGCTACATAAACCCCAAGAGTGAAGATCGAGGGGTTTATTTAAGCATCCAACACTGAGGGGTGTGTGTAAAATCTCATTAAACACACCACCCCATGTTTTATTTTATATAATTGCTGGGGTGTGTTTCCTTGCCACAGCAATTATATAAAATAAAAATACATTGGTGTTGTTCAGCCATGGTCGGGATGGCATACAGCATGGTCCACCGTCCCTCGGCTGCTGGAAACTTTGCAGGGTTTTTTTGGTTTACTCAAGGAGCCAGCTGTTTAAGGAAGGATTGGTGGATACTGGTGAGAGGCGAGTTTTTTTATTTACTTACTGCGGAGAGTGCTGCTGGCAGTGAAGTAGGAAGTGCCAAGAAATGGAGGAGTGGAGGTTTGCACAGGCATGGAGCGAGGGGAAACCTGGTGCATGTTTGCGGTTATCCTGGCAAATTATAACCAGGTTTCCCTATGGGGGAAAACACTCCCCAGTTATTATAACAATATTATAATTAAGCAGAAATATCATTAGGTATAGATAACATAGCAGTGAGTTAACATATCACATTATTGGTAACAGTTGCATTGGCCCCTCCCCGTGTAAAGAGTTTTCGCACTATTTTTGAAGCTAGATAAAGTCTTACAGTCCCGAGTTTCAAAAGAAAGGTTGTTCCATATTCTTGGGGCAAAGCAGGGAAAGGATCTACTGCCAGACTTAGATTTAAGAACATCTAGCACAATACTGGATGAAGAACAAAGGGTTCTCCTCAGTGGCTTAAATTTTAGAATCTCTTTAAGGCTAGGAGGAGGGATGCCATACACTAGCTTGTGCGTTAGACATAGGGAGGAAAATTCTAACTTGCATTCAAGGGAGGGCCAGTTAAGCAGGGAGACATTTTTTCTGTGTTTCTTTTTCCCCTATTCCTTTTTCTTGAGGAACATTGTATAACAATAAGATCCTTAGCCCATGGAGTTTATCTTCACCAGCTGCCTTGCCCCACTTGAGGCCATGATGCTCAACTTGTGACATCACAGTAATTTCCACAGCATCAGATTATGAAGCCTCAAGCAGAGGATTATGACCTCAGGAAGGGAATCGGCTGTGGGAGTAACTGAACTCAGGGACAAAGATGGTGATTGCACATGCTACTCATGATGCTTTTGCACTGAGGTGCTTGTCTTTCCAGGGACAAAGATCCCATTTTCATGCAAATGTTCTCAGTAATGAACAATTTATTTATTTTTTTAAACTTTGGTACCCAGGAAAGGCACGCTGAGCCAAGGCTCATTTCCAGGTGTGATCAGGGAGAAATTTGAGTAAAAAGAAGAATATAAAGATATTATACAAAGTGGATGAGGAAGACAATATATATAGGTACATTGCTGTGATACAGCCAGTTTACAGAACAACAGTTTTTGGTATGTACATATACACTTTGAGTAGAAGAGCAGGACACACTGGAGCAGGGAGGGTAAGAGGCAGGACTAGCAGGATATAAAAGAGGGGAAATATTGGTGGGGGAGACCAAACCAGTATTTTCCTATGAAAGCAAGGAAGTAGGTTTTGCAATGGTGGGTGAGGGGAGGGATGAATAGGGAGGAGTAGAGGGAGCAGTGATGGATGCAAATTGGGGAGTTTGTGGCAAAGCAGCAAAAGGCATTTAGGAGGGTGTCAAGTTTGGTGAGGGAAGAGAAGTGGGCAGTGCCGTAAATAATATCAGCATAGTCAGTCACAGGGAGGATGGTCTTTGTAACCAGTTCACGACGCACAGAAAGATTCCTTGTTCCTGTAAAAAAAAAAAACAAGTTTAGAATGGAGTTTAGAGTGTAAGGAGTCTAACTGGACTGAAAAATCAAGCTTATTGTTGAGTCATATCCCAAGGTATTTGAAAGCAGCGAATGCTTCTAAGGGGGAGCCATCAGGCATGGAGAAGACAGGGGATGACTAGAGTGATGCAAGTTTTTATCTTGACCCAATGGTCATTGAGACTGTCTTCTTTGTGTTTACCCTCAGTTGGTTTGCCTGGAACAAATTTAACACACTTTTAAAATCACGTTGGATGGGGGTTTCCATGTCGGGGGCAGAGGAACCAGTAGTGAAGATAACCATATTGTTAGCATATATGTGGATTTGAGAGTGCATGCAGACTGAGGGGAAATCATTAATCAAAAAGGAGAACAGAATGGGTCCCAGGATAGAGCCCTGGGGTACTCCAGTCAGGATTTGGATAGGGGGTGACAGGGCGGATCCCACCTGAACTGACTGGCTCCTGTTCATGAGGCAAGAACTGCACCGGTGTACTGTTGGTGGTGCTAGACCAACTGAGTGCAGTTTACTTAGTAGGAGTGGGTGGGACACTGAGTCAAAAACCTTTGCCAGGTCAATGAAAATGGCAGCAGCAATGTGACCCAGATCCATGCCTGACAGAATGGAGTCTGTGACCCTGAGTAAGGAGGAGGAGGTAGAATGTGTTTTCTTGAGCCCAACTTGGACAGGGGAGAGAGTGTTGGTGGCTATTAAGAAGTCAACAACCCTTGAGTTTATTAGGGACTTCTGTAGTTTGGTGAGGGCAGGGAGGAGGGGAAATGGGCGGTAGTTTCTAGCATACGAAAGGTCACCGCCTTTGTGGAAAGGAAGAACCTTTGCCATTTTCCAATGCTGCAGGGACCATGTCTGAGGAGAGGGAGAGATTAAGCAAGTGCATAAGGGGGAGGGTTATGACAGGGGCAGAGATATGAAGGAGCTTGGGGTCAATGCCATCGGGGCTGTGCTTATCTGAGTTTAGTGACAGTAGAGCTTGATAGACTTCTTGCTGGGAGATGGGGGGAAGTAGTAGCCACCAGGGGTGTGTGGAGTGGTGAGATCAGGGTGGGTGGTTGTGGACAGGTCAGGGAGAGCACAGGAGATAAAGTATTTGTTTAGGGTTTCAGCTACCATGGAAGGGTCAGAGATTTGGGAGCCATCGACTGAGAGGACAGGGGTGGTGGGCTGGGTGGGAGGTGGGGTTGATAAGAGAGTGGATGGTTTTCCAGAAGTCTGAGGGAGAGCCATGGCTAGAGTGGAGGAGGTCCTTGAAATAGGCTGACTTAGCTCTCCGCGTAGCCTTTGTGCATGTGTTTCATAGTGTCCTGTATACTTGGAGGTTGACTTGGGACAGGGAGGATTTGCAAGTGGTTCACGAATGATCACGCAGTTTGCATTGGGCAATTAGGCTGGCATTTATCCAGGGGTGATGGATACATTTTACCCTTGCTTTTTCAGGGGTGCATAGGAATCCCAGATTCCAGTGAAGATGCTGGTGAAAGAAATTAGGGCTTAGTTAACATTTGTAGCAGAGAAAACAGGGGACCAGTTTGCACTGGCAAGGTCTAGTAGAAGGGCATTTGTACCAAGTGCCCTTAGAGAGCAATGCCATATGTACTTTGGCATGGAGTGGAAGGGGTGCACCTTTCTGACACAGTAGATACTACAGTGATCGCTAAAGATATCTGGGAGGATGCCTGCTGCAATGATATGATGGGGATGTAAGGAGAGCACCCAATCCAATAGGGAATGGTTTTGGGATCGATGGTTTAAGTGTGTTGGTTCTTTTGTGGGCTGAGTGAGGTTGAGAAGCTCAATATATTGTTGTATGGGTTTGAAGGCTGGAGAGAGCCAGTTTAAATTGAAATCTCCAAGCAGGATTAGCTCCCCATAGATTGTGTGCATGGAGATGGTGGAGATGCAGGTAAGCAGTGATGCTGGCGAGAGTTTGGGGAAGGCATATAAAACCCCAATATAAAGAGGGAGGGTGGCTGGAATGTTAAGCTTGGCTATTAGCAACTAGTGAGAGGAGGGGAGGGAAGGGATTCATTGAAGGAGATGGAACAACAGAGGGTATGATGAATATATAGAGCAACACCACTGCCGCATTTGCCCCTATACTGGCAGAAAAGATTGTAATCAGATAGAGTGAGATGGGAGTTGGATACTCTGGAAGACAGCCATGTTTCAGAAATGCAAAGTATATCAGGGGAGTGCTGGGTGGTCCACACTTTCAGGGCATCAAGTCTGGGGCGAAGGCTTCTGGTGTTAAAGTGGAATATGTTTAGGAGAGAGGAGAACTATAGGAACTGTGTAACCTATAAGTGAAGCTGTATCACAGTAATACTTTTTCCAATATCTTGCTGGAGGCATCAGCTGCTCTGTAAACACAAACACTGAAAGCTCTGAGGGCTGTATGGAGAGCTAGAGAGACAGCACAGTACTTCAACACACAAGGAACATTTAAAAAGTGGTACCAAGCTTATGTATATTTCAGCTGAAGTCTGTCAACTAAATATTCCTATTTTAACCTAGGCAAGAACTAAGAAATAAGCAGGGTCACTGGAAAATTGCACCCGCAATTTTTTTACGGAATCTGCAATTTTTACCAATCTCCGCAAAAACTGACATGTTCTGCAATTTCTTGTAATTTTTGAGTTTTTATATTGAACTGTGTCAAAAATGTTAACATTTTTAATAAAATACTCTCAAATATATTGACAATTTTGCATGCAGACTTGGGTTTGGCCGAAACAATGCAGTGCAAGGTAGAGCAGGGGTTTTATGTGACACTGATTTCTTTTGAATCCTTGTCTTGTTTGGTTTCAAAATCCACTGGCCAAGCATAAGTACACTTAAACACTTAACAATCATCTTGGACCAGCTCACAGAATACCTGGATACGTACAACATCCTGCGCAAGCAACAAAGCGGGTTCCCCAAAGGTCACAGCACCTTCATAGCCCTACTTGAATTCACCGGCACAATCCACAATGCACTTGACTCCGGTGAACTACTAGGCTCAATCTACATTGACTTAACTAAAGCCTTTGACACCGTCAATCACCACCTCCTGCTTGTCCAGCTTCAGAACACTGGGCTGTCAACTGACTCCATTGGCTGGTTTAAGAGCTACCTTGAAGAACAGTCCCAAACAGTAAGAATCGCTGATACACTCTCAGACCCTAGACCAATCCACTCGGGAGTCCCCCAGGGCTCCATTCTGGGACCCCTCCTCTTCAGCCTATTCTTAAACTCACTACCGGAAAGCTGCCCAGAACAAATAATTCTCTACGCCAACGATGCTGTTATCCTCACCTCAGACCCTGATCCAATCCAATTACAAAATAAACTTCAGCAGGCCTTCTCCATCAAATCCTGGTTCCTAAATCATAAACTGCTTCTCAATCAGAAAAAAAACAAGTCTATGGTCTTCTGCAGCCCCCATAACAAAAACAAACAACTCCACCTCTCCATTGCAACCAAACAAGGAGCCATCCTAGAGCAAACACAATCGTTCAAGTACCTCGGCATCACCCTTGATCCCCACCTCTCATACGCTGTCCATATCAGCAATGTTGCAAAGTCTGCCAATGCGAGGTTAGGCATATTATTCCGGCACAGGAAACACCTAACCCCAGAAGCATTGTCAGTGGCCACCCAAAGCTCCACCATCAGCATCATAGACTATGGTCTTATCATATATGGGTCTGCAACTACCACTGCTCTCAAATGTATTGCAACCTCCCTGAATAAGACCTGTCATCTCATCACTGGCTCACATCACCGTATCCACACATGTGACCTTTATTGCCAATCTGGATGGCTTCAACTGGACAAACGCATAAAATACCAAACCTGCAGCACGGCCAAGAAAATTACAATGGGCTTGCCCCACCTGGTGTCTGTGCCCTCCTTAAGCCTAGACATAGGGCATCACAAGGAGATCCAATTCCATCTACTACATATCCCACGATGTCGCACGACCCAAGGACAAAGATCATTCACCTATCGGGCATCCAACTGGCTCAACTCTCTTGGCAGCGACATAGCGACCGCTCCAACACTCAGCCTCTTCAAGTCCAAGCTGTGCCTCTCACTGCTTGTATCCTGCAATTGCCCATCTTAACATTTCCACCGTTCCAGCTGCACATGCCCCAGCACCCAGCACTTACAATCAGTCTTTGCACCCCTAGAACCTTACCTGTCATATTCCCTCGACAAGACCCCCTGGCTGCACTGTCTCCCACCCTCGCCCACCTCCCCCCCGTATCTCCACTCATGCCCCTGCCCCAACCACCTCCTGCATCTCCCCTACCCCTGCACCTCCTTCCCCTCGATCTCCTACCCTCACTCCCCCACCCTCCTCCTCCCCTTGTCTTGCTCATAGCTCAAGTCTTTGTACTGGTTATTACATGTCTATAAGTCAATGACTATATGTTTGTAACTAAAAATGATGACTGTTGCACACGCTGATGTGGAACCTTTGTAAAAGAGCCTCAGCTCAGAGGTATTGTAATCCTAGATTGAAATAAATAAAAAAATAAATAAATAAATAAAACATTTGTTTTGTGTTGAAGCAGTCTATCAGAAAACTTTTTGTTGCCACACAGACTGAAACAAAAGATGGGAGAAAAGGTGCAAATTATCCCATTCACTTAAATGGGGTGCTAACTACTGTATGAAGCCTTTTTGTAAGTGGCAGGGCAAGTTATTCCTTGTGAGCATACTTTCATTCAGACTAGTTTTGATTCAAACAACTGAGGATTTATGATGGCCCTGCCGATTTTAAACTTGAATAAGCTAGTTGCTAACAGTGATTTCACTCTTAGCAACTACCCTCTAGATGCTCACATGCAAAGACTACAATAAAAACCTGACTAAAGTCTAAAAACAAACTTATAAAACACAAAATGTATCTTAACATTTATCTTTAACTAAACAAAATCATTGCAGCCAGAGTAAAACAAAGGTAAATTACAGGGTACCCTGACTACTGTATGATGCAGTAAAAATATATTGATATTTTTTTTACATTTTTTGGTAACCACATAAGGCTCACTAGGCACAAGTGCTTGTTTTCAGGTATAGCCCAGGAGCACTGAGGAGGTTAAGTGACTTGCTCAGAATCGCACAGTATGCAAGTGGAGGTTGTGGGATTCAAACCCAGGTCTGCTACATGTCATCAGCTCATTCACAGTTTGTTACTCTTACCTCTAGATTATACTGCCAGCCCCAATAACCCCCAAATTTAATGTTTAAATATGTGATTTCAAAAACAATGTACAGTACCTACAGTACAAATTATGATCATTAAACGCTTTAACAACATTTTACTAAAACTCAATTATTCACCACTCCATCTGCTTATTTTTTCTTGAACCAAGGTGGGTGAATAGCTGGCAGAGCACTGTAGACAGCTATTCATTAGGCTTCACTATTCTACAGCCAGAAACAAAAAAAATATTTCTTCTAGATTCATTTAATATTGATTTGCTGTGTCTCACTTTATAGAATCTATTTATAACTGTATGAGGCAGATGTTTTTAAATTTTGGAAGATAGGCAATGCTTACGATAGCTTATCAGTTTAGTATTCTTTTAGGAACGTAAACTTTTCTTTATGTTTTAAACATATTCAGGTGTCAGTGTATTCATTTAGCAATTTATACTGACTAATATATGCTGCAGAAAACAGTAAAAGATTTATTGTGAAGCATTCAGGGTCTTTAGTAGAACCCCCACAATTTACCGCAATTTTTGCAAAATGCTCCTCAATTTTGGGTAAGCTTTTCTGCAATTTTCCAGTGGCCCTGGAAATAAGAAACAAAGTACAGGTTTGAATGTAAAGGCCATTTCTGTGAAGTACAGATGAAGCCACTTAAATGGGATGTGGTTACTAGGGACATCGATTTATTTGGGATGTTTCCCTGGGAACCATTTGTCACTCAGTTTTTCTTCTATGGCAGCAAATTAGTTAATTCACATGGCAATTCCGTTAGTTGGGACGTTTTCCCCTTAAAAGTAAGGCAGTTCAGCTGTAGTGATTCATCGATCATGGATTCCAAATGAAAGAAACTCTCTCTGGCTGATAGAGTAAAGGTTGTAGAAGCTCTGCAGTGGTTGAAATCATCCCTGTCTTAGGTTGCCAAGGCTTTTGGAATTTCTAAAAGCCAAGCAGGAAGGATTAGTCAAAACAGGGATGCAGTTCTTTCTGAATGGCAGTGCAATGGCAATCCACAGCGCAAGAGAAAGCGCGAGGGTAAGGACTCCGAGGTGGAAGATGCACTGCTCGCCTGGTTTAAAAACACTGTAAGCAGAGGTGCATGGCCCTCAGGTCTGCTACTTAAGAAAAAAGTGAACGAGCTTGCTGTGCAATTGCAGCATGGACATTTTTCAGCTTCCAATGGCTGGTTGTCCCGTTGGAAACAGTGCTATGCCACTGTGCGTAAAAAAGAACACGGCGAACGATCCAATGCTGACAGCAATGCTGCTGTGTTATAGGTCAAGACTGTGTTGTGAACTCTACTCTCCGAATACACTCCAGAGCATACCTCTCAACCTTTTGTCCTCCAAATGTGGAACATTGCCTGTCAAAATGTGGAACAAATGGGCAAAATGTGGAACACTTAATCAAATCTTTACCTAAGAAGCACAAAACACTGTTAAAATATTGCATTTATGTTCAGAAAGTCTGTTATTAATTGAATAATATCTTTTTTGCATTATTTACTATGGATGTTTGCTTTAAAATGTTGACTTTGAATGTGGAACAAGTCCTCACAATGTGGAACAGGGAGCTTTTGTGAAGTAAAATGAGAAACGTTCCTCATAATGTGGTACAGTTGAGAGGTATGCTCCAGAGAGTGTGTATGATGTGGATGAAATGGGGTTGTTTTATAGAGGCTATCTGGACTTCGGCCACACTCACAAGGACTCTGAATTGCTGGGGGGTAAGAAAGCAAAGACCGAGTGTTCCTGCTTATCTGCGCTAACATGACTGGCACAGACAAAAGACCCCTGCTGCTTATTAGAAAAGCAAGCGCCCATGATGCCTCCCCAAAGATTTAAAAACTTTACCATTCAATTATAAGTCCTCTTCAAATGCCTGGATGACAGGCTGGATTTTCTCTGAGTGGCTTTCCTGTTGGGAGCAGCAGCTGAAGCGGAGAAGGAGAAACATCATGCTCTTTCTAGACAATTGCTCTGCACATCCACAAGAGATGGTGGGCAAGTTCCCACACATAAAAATCATATTCCTTCCCCCAAACACAACCAGTCTAGTTCAGCCTATGGACATGGGGATTATCAGGAATCTAAAAGGACACTACAGGGCACTGACGGCAACTCACATTGTCAGTGTCATTGAAGAGGGTGGCAATGCACAAGCTTCTGCAATTGCAAAAGCAGTGATCCTTCTTGATGCCGTCTATATGGTAGCCAAGATGTGGGACACTGTAAAACAAGTAACCATCAAAAATTGTTTTAAGAAAGCTTTTTACATAGAAAATCATAATGATCCTTCAGCTGACACCCAATCAGCACAGGCTGATGTGCTGATTCACGAGTTCATGTTAACTAATGAGTTTGCCCTACTTGTGGACCTGGAGAGTGAGGTTGTAACAGATGGCAAGATCACTGATGAAGAGATTTGCATTTCAGTAAAATGATCTTGCCAGTAAAAGGAAACAGAGGAGGATTTCACTACTTTGGAGGATGATCAGCCCTTTGAACCTTCAAGTAACAGGGAGGCACTGTCGCACTTGCATGTGCTTATGTCCTGGTGTCAGCAACGCGGACATTCAGACAAATACAGTAGAACATGCTGCAGGCAGTTGAGGTTACAGTCACCTGTAAGCTGAATAACTGACTTTTTTCAGTTTATAAACTGCTTTTCTTTTCTTTACTACTTATTGATTCACTTATTTACTGCATATGTACTGCTTGTTATGCTTTTCTTCAGACTTATTTTAAATACAGCACTTAATAAAGACTTCAAGAACTCGATGTATGTAAGACATTTGTGGCTGTAACTCCCTTACGTTAGGTGCCTTTCTGATCTTCGTTTTTACGGGACAGATGCTTAATAGGGATGACTTATAGTCCACAGAGCCATCCTTATTAAGCGGCGTCATCTGTACTTTGTTGGAGGGAGCACTGAAATGTAAGCAAGGTTTAAATAAAGACAAATGTTTGTAAAACAAAAGAAAACGTATGTAAACATAAAACAGAAATAGAATAATAGATAGGTTACTGTGAATTACAAGGCTGTCTTCGCTCTCGAGGTTATCTATGTCCCCAGAACCTCTCGATGAAATTACAGCCTTGTAATCCACAGTAACCTATTTTTTATATTTTGTAATATATGGATGCAGGAAGGTGGCGTGTTCTTACTTGTAGTCTGGGTGATGGCTTGAACGCTGCATCAGGAAGTTGATTGAAGAGGTCATCAGGAAGAGTTTGTAAGAATAATAGTTTCTAAGCATAACATCTAACAGTTCGTTGTAAAACGTGGAACATATAACGTTAAACATTTTTTTTTAATAAAAAGCCAATGATTGTGGCAGAGGAAGGAGTAAATGAACGGAGTAAAGTTTGCAGTTGTGGTTTTCACTCAGACTCCGAGTGTGAGTATTTCACATATCTTCTCTTTTTGGGCTGAGGAGACTTGTGATTTTGTTTTTTACTGAAAGACTAGCTCGCCGAATAGTTGCGTGCATTAGTTTCCCACAGATCCCTTGTTTAAATTATTGCAGCTGTGTGGTGAAGAAGGTGGCTCGTGGTGGGCGCGAGATTGAAGGGTGCGCTTGCATTGTAGCACTGCAGTGATAATACTATCCTTCGTTGAAATGATAGCATTATTGGCAGTGAAGTATAGTATTATTGGGGTGTAGTGTTCTGTGCTATGTATTACAAATAGAATAATAGATAGGTTCTGGTGTATTACAAGGCAGTAATTCCATTGAGAGGTTCTGGGGACACAAGAAACCTCGAGAGCGAAGCTCGAGAGGTTTCTTGTGTCCCCAGAACCTCTTGATGGAATTTCTGCCTTGAAACACCAGAACCTATTTGTTATTTTTTGTAATATATGGATGTGAGAAATTTTTAAGTTCTTACTTGTGCCTGCTGTACGGCACTGCGGTCTGCAGAGTTAGTAAGACTCCCGAGTGTTGTTTCTCGCTCCTCGCTCGCACCCCCCCCACTCCTGCTCCCAGTTCCATTCCGCTTCTTTCTCTCACAAAAAAAAAGAAACACGGTTCACACAGTAGTCGCATCGGTAATCCCAATGATACTATTACGAGGACTGGAGGTATAGTATTATTAGGCCGGAAGTATACTATTACGGTACTAATATATTACAAGGAATTTTTTGTATGCATTTTGGGGGTATTATTTTCATTATCCATATATTACAATGATTTTTTTACATAATTTTCAGTAGTATTATTTTGAAGATACATATATTACAAAACAGTAGACGATGAACTGCATCACAACTTTAAAATGACTATTGACAAGAGTCACAGCACACCAAGTCACTCTCATTAAACCATTTTTTTATACTTTGTAATGAGGGCAAATGGCCCATTAACAGGACGTAAATACATGGAAAGAGAGTTCCAGACTCCAGTATTTTGAACCTTTATTGGTTGCACTGGCTATCTTTGTTATATGAGGTGTATTAATTCAAGAGAAAGCTGTGAGGGCTGTATTGATAACACCATAGAAAACACAACACTTCAAGAATGTTGCCATGTAATTTATACCCATGTTTGCATTAGGAAACTCAACAGTTTTTAAACTCCTAGGGCAGGATTTTGGAACCATTGTGAATGCCGCAAGCCCTGGGGGCACCATATATATATGGTGCAAGGAGCGTGAGGCATTCACCCGCCAGCAATCGGGATTTTCTATCCTGTGTATCAATTGCCAAAAGCTAGACCAACTTTTTGTGGTCTAGCTTGCGACAACCCTGAGGACATTTGTTACGGAGCTCATGCCATATATGTGGTGCTAGCTGCCGTAAATGGAGGAAACTGTCGCAACTGCATCCAAGATTGCAAAATCGAGTGTAGTTGCAGTGAATGAGTTTGGCGCACCACCAGAACGTAAGTACCATGGTGCAGGACTTGTCACAAGCCCTGCACCATGCTTTGAAAATCCAGCCTCTATTGTTTAACATCGCTCTTCTTGTAACTTGGGTAAGCTAGCATGCAACAGCCACTGCTACCTGACGTAATGGGACAACAGATATTCTAAAACAGCTGTGCTGGCAAAACTGATGAAATCCTAGAGATAGCTATATCTGAAGGAGAGCTTCTTCAGTTATTTCAAATAAAAACCTGATAAAGCATACTCAAAACAGGGAAAAGTGCATCTTTCAAAACAAAACAAAAATGGCAATCTGAAATAGAATAATAGAATGAGTCAAACTTTTTCATCAGAATATTCGTTTCTACTTTAATTCATGATAAACATTGCAATGTTAGCCAGCCCGCTGGCATAGTGGTTGAATTTCCGCTTGTGACACCAGTGACCCATGCTCGGGAACGAGCCCGGGAGCAGGAGGGCCGGCCAGGGGAAAAGGCTTGAGCATCCCAAGGACAGCTCATCTTCTCCGGGGGCAGGGGGGAGCCAGAGCTCAGCTCTTGTCTGACCTCGGGTGGAGACCCAAGGTACAACAAGCCTAAAGCTAAAATAGGGGGACAAAGTGTTGGACGTCGGCGCTCAAGTGCCTTGACATCAGGGGATGCAGCACATCAAGAGAACACCATAAAACACCTTGCAGAGCTCCCAGTAGACGGAGCACCAGGCCATGATCCCCAGTGCCCCTACTGACCCAGCAACGGCATTCCAATGAAAGACAGACACATCAGGGTGGAAGGGCTCACACCCCATACCCGCCTGGGGGTTATAACCATGGCTCCATGGGGGATGGACTGCACCGGACATCAGGTAGGTGAGTGAGGGACAAACAGGCTGTAGGTGTCTCCAGAAGAACGGGAGTACTGCGAGAACTGGAGAGCATAAAGAGAAAATATAAAAAAAAAAAAACATTGCAATCTTAAGAAAAACCTCAATAAGCACTTCTATATTAGGTGTTGAGAGTATCTTCAGCCTAGATACATTATGAACTCATTTAATGTCACAAGTTCTAATATACTGTACAGCTAAACAAGCAAAAAAGGATTGTATTGTCAGTGGCTCAGTAGGTAGCACACTCACCTCTAGAGTATGCAGATCAGAAGACAGTGGATTTAATGGGACGAGGGGGAGGGAAGGTCATGTTTGTTAGCTTATGCTTTATTGTAGCTTGGTGTGTCTTTTTCTAATAATAAGAAAACAGCAGCAACACAGAATGCATCCTCAATTACATTGTAAAACTAATATGCTCCTGTTCCATTGTTTACTTCTCTTGTACCTTCTTCCAAGATTGAATAAAGTATACTAAATTTGAAAAACAAAACCTGCTTACCCTATGTAGTGGCAAGGGGCCCTATGTGGCCCCAGATTCTCCCACTCTTTCTGGGTGATTCTTCCTTTTAATGATGTCCGTGTGCCTGGACCACACATGCTTGAATCCCATCACTATCTCTGTCCCCACCACCCTAAGCAACCTTTTCCATCTATCCACAACCCTTTCTATGAAGAAATGCTTCATCGTCTCCCTCATAAAACTTCTCCCCACTAACTTCATGGTGCTCCCTCCTGTAACCATGTTTCTTCTTAACCACATTTAACCCTGTTTATCCTCAGAGGTATTTAACAGTCTTAATCATGTCCCCTCACTCTCTTGTTATCTATGGAACACATGTTGAGACCCTTCAGTCTTTTCAAATAGGCTTTCCCTCCTGCCCCTGTATGCCTTTGGTTGTCTTCCTGTGTATAGCCTCCATCCTGTCAATGTCCTTTCTGAGGTGAGGGCCCCAGAATTGCACACAATACTCAGGCTAGGGTAAACCCAGGACTTGTATAGAGGGAGCATAATGTCCCTTCTGCTTACTAGCCCCTTCTTATGCAGCTCATAATCCCATTTGCTCGTCCCACCACCCTTGAACACTGGGCTGCTGCTTTCATGTCATCATGTCCCTGGTTCCTCTCTGCTCCATTATGCATTTGGATCAGGGAGTCCTTGCAGATGCTGGTAATTCCACTGGTATCTATGGGTGCAGGGGATATGTGACTGGATATGTGACTGGTTATTTGCCTGGCGGGCATCCTGGCTGTCTCTGTGGATCTGATGTTCTGCACTGCTGAGGTGCTGTTCTTCAGATGAGGCATTAAACTGAGGTCCCTTCTGCCCATCTGGCTATCCTGTTGGAAGTTTCCAGTTGCACTTATCTTAAGAGTAGGAAAGTTATCCCTAATGGCCTGTCCAACATTACCCTGTACATAACACAAGCCCATGTAACCTAATCCAAGGACACAACTGTCACAGCTCAGCATGCCTTTCCTGGTCAAACATTAGAACTCAACCAATAAGTAAACAAATACAGTAAAAGGAGTGAAGAGTTGACAATGCAAAATAAAAGGTTTTGCTGTGGTTGGGCCTGGGAGAGGTTTCCAGAGAGCTGTGTTCTTCAAATTTCATGAAATGTTCATAGTTTGTGAAGTAGGGGAGGTGAGAATATTTAGAAATCTTGACATGACAAATGTGTTATGTTATTTGCAATTCAGTTTTGGAGCACATTAATATCTCCTACCTGTGGGTATCTGTATAGCCCCAGTATTCTTGCCATGGGAATGGATGAGGAGGACTGGTCATCCCCAATGATACAGGCTAAACGTGGATACAAATGGCAGCTATAGTTTGGAACTGGCTCCTCCTTTCCAGACAACATCCCAAAGAACACCTTCAATTGCTCTTGCCTCTGAGAAGCACGAGTCATACATCTTGAACCCCAGGGTGACGTTTGGGCAAGAGATGGGGTGTTTGGTTAATCTCCTCAGTAGCAAAGACCATGGCAAGTAGGTACTGATATGCCTCAGTGTTGAATCTACAAAATAGTTTCCAATATTTAAAATGCCAAACTTTGCATGTTATTCAAAACTAATCATATTTAGCAGTGGGAACTTGTATACTATAATAGTTATAAAATGAGGGCAGACAGTTCTGCCTCCTGATTGATCAAAACCTTATCACATGGAGTTACTGTATGCTAACATAGCTTAAAGTACGGCTAGAAATTTATTTTTCACTCTAAAATACTGTCCATTCCAGTTTCAGTAGGTAGCACACTCGCCTCTGAGGCCGGGAGATCAGAGGGCTGTGGGTTCAGTTCCCACATCTGGCACTTGGGTTAATATTCCAACACTGACACTGTAGTGCAGCATGAGAGGGGTGCTGCACTTCTGAGGTGCCGTCTTTCAGATGAGACGCTAAACCGAGGTCCTATCTGCCTGGATTGGTGGTAGTTCAGGTGGATGTTAAAGATCCCATGGCACTTATCAAAAAGAGTAGGGGAATTTCCGTGTCCTGGCAAATTCCCTCATTCACTAAAAAAATACCACCAACAACTTAATCTGGTTCAATTTCAGTTGCTTACCATCTGTATTCCCCCCAGTCGCCCCTGAAAAGGGACTTCTAGGCCCAGTGGGCTTGCCGGGTCAACAAAATTCAACAAAAAAAAAAAAAACCAATGTTCATAAAGTACATAGAATACATAAATTATATTGGCATGGTAGCACCAGTATAGTTAGGGTTGAGTGCTCAGTTTAATGTTAAAGCTGAATTATTGTACTTTAATTACTTTGCAACGGTTCAACAGATTTGCATGACATTTTGCATGCACAATCTCACGGGGCAGATGTCTTGATGTGGCGCATTTTGTTCCAGTCAGTTGTGCGGTTTCAGAAATACAGAGTGTGAAAATTGTGTAATTTTAAATGTTTTTGCTGTTTCTTTGTCCACCTGTATCCCGGAAACTGTTTCAAACTGTGGTCTGAAATTTTCAGGGTAGGTAGACTTTGCCTCACAAATGTGCCTTTTGCTTGTTTGGTAAAAAAAAAAAAAATTAATCCGTTCCAAAGTTATTAAATTTTGAAGCTCCCATTATTTTAGATGGGAAATTATAGATGTTCAGTTCAAAAAGTATCCTTTCTCACAAGCGCATAACCCTTTTTCACAGACTGATCATCCTGTGTTGCAGATAGAGAAATCCTTTTTCAGGCTACCACCGTTTTGTTTTTCAGTTAGCGAGAGAAACACAGTCTTAATAAGTGAACAAAATGATGCATTAGTAGACATCAGCAGATGTAGCTTGCTTATCGGAACTCCCTCAACTGAATTCTGTGCTTAGGTGTTGTAGAAATTCCTTTAATTTTTTTTTTATGATTGTAAACCTTTTTTTCATGACTCATACAAAAAAGATGCTTTTTTGTATTACAACTGATGAAAAAAGATCCTTTTTCATCATTGAGAAATCCTTTCCCTGGTGTCTAGTGGCACCCTTCAATTGCCATCTACATTGTTTTTATTCTGATCTCTGGTGTCTAGTGGCACCCCCCCACCCTACGATTGCTGTTCCCATGGTTTTCACTTATTCTTGGTGTCTAGTGGCACCCGTCAATCCCCTGATTGCTGGCGCCATTCTTCTCTGGTGTCTAGTGGCACCCGCTACCCTTGGATCTTTGGCCCCATTGTTGCCTGGTGTCTAGTGGCACCCCCCCATCCTTTGATCACTGGCCCCATTGTTGCCTGGTGTCTAGTAGCACTCCACACCCTCTGATTGCTGGCCCTGTTTTCCCAAGTTGTCTAGTGTCACCCCCCCCACTCACTGGCCCATTGTTCCCTGGTGTCTAGTGGAACCCACCCACCTTCCAATCACTGGTCCACTTGTTCCCTGGTGTCTAGCGGCACACACACCCTCACCAATCACTCCCCTGCATGTGAAAAAAGAAAACAGTCCTTGCTGGGTTTTTTTTTGTGTGTGTGTTTTTTTACAATGTCCCTCGGTGATCTGACCCCCTACCTCCACCTCCGACTCAGCACCCACCACCCCACACCCACCAGTAGACCCCCACAAACCCTCAGTCACCTGAACAGATCCCAGGTTCAAAACCCACTCTTGGATCAAAGACGTCTTGCTGCTGGAAATGGTGACTGAAATATGAGAAACTAAGGTAAATGCAGTTTACGGTATTTCAATGGGGGTTTCAACTTTTATGTATACTTTTATGCATAACGTAGCCATTTTTTGAGATTTTTACACCAAATTTTATTCATGGCCTTTTGGGGATGCCACTTCATGAACAATATAACTGTCATTCTGCAACTCCTACCCAAAAGGTGATTTCACAGTTACCTTGTGAATTGACCTTTCAGGGAGGATTTGAACATGTTTCCTGCCCTTGTTCATGAGGTAGGATCATAAGAAGGCTATGCTGAAAATGTGGAGTCAAAATATGTAAAAATGACAATGTTATTACCATCCATTGCAATTTCACTATGCACGCTCATAACTTTGGAAATTTTAAATGTTTTGACCCCAGATTTTCAACATAGCCCTCTTATCACCCCACCTCATGTGTGTCACAGCTGTCATTTTTTAAATCCTGGCAAAAATGTGTTTTCACACCTGTGGCACGTAATAACATTGCAATCGTGCAGAATTAAGTTTTGGTGAGGTTCCAAAATGTTTTGTACTGGTACATGAGGTTGGGGTAATAAGATGGCTATGCTGACAATTTGGTCACTGTTGTTCTATAAAATGGAAGCACAGGACCCAGAGGGCCCTGTGCTTCCACAGCTTCATGCATATATGCATCTATGGACCCTGTGCTCCCACAGGCAAATAAGGATACGATTGTACTATCTCAAAAAGTAAGGACATCCTTTGCAAAAAACTTCTTTAATGCATCAGTTAGGGTTCCACCATCAAAAATAGGGAAATGTGGTGTTAGGATTTCAAACCTTAACACTCATACCACCCCTATCCTCCACACACCAACAGGCATTGGGGGTGTGCCTTGGGACTGTCAGCCCTAATACTCACCTTATTCCATATGTAAGGAAGCTGAGATGGTATAGTATAGGAGACTGGGGTTTGAGTTCACAATGCCAAAGCACCCCAGTGCATGATTGGTGCGTGGAGGGGTAGGGTAGTTAGGTTAGAAACCCTAACACCACATGTCCCTACTTTTGATAGTGGAACCCTAACTGATGCATTAATGAAGTTTTTTTACAAAGAATATGTTTATCAAGATAAAATTATCTATTCCAACAATTCAGATTAATTCCTAAGGAAAATAAAGATAACCCTATGATTATGCAAATACATCATACTCGTGTCAGTCTTTTTGCTAATAGTTATTTACTTATGTGCAAATTCACAGTTTCATAATAAATAATTGGACTAAAGGAAGTCTTTTAGCTTAATTTGTAATGGATCAAATTACTCACTTACACCTTTGTATTGCTGCAAGCAGAAATCCAGCTATTTTGTTTAATATTTTCTCATCTTCATTATTTAATTAATATCAAATTACATTAACTTTTGAGATGTATAGGTTTGGGGATACATTGCCTAACCAAAAAAAAATATTTTTGTGTACCACCAAGTACAGCTTAGAATGACATGAGCGTTTGATTCTATAAAACCATGATCACAATACTTAGCTTGTCATTTGCTTTTCCTATTTCTTTACAGTATTTTCCATTTACATTAATACTTTACTCTGGAAAGTCTTGAATCTGACATATGTGATTATTTTATTTTCCCATATTCTGCTTTTATCTTAATTAAGTATGGTTCAAGAGAATGGACTGCTTTATTTTCTGCAAACCATAAAGATGACTTCATCATTCTAAGGTCAGCTAAATCAGTTTACATATGAACATATGAAGAAGCCAGCAGATACAGGCCATATGGTCTATCACGTCTGCTTGAGTGTGCAGCTCTCAGTGTTGAGTACTGATGCTTCTCCCCAACCCCCTCTCCTCCCCTTCCTCATTGATTACACCATCTGAGTTACCCCCATCTTCCACATCCTCCGCATTCTGATTCTGCCCTTGACTCTGTCCCGCCCCCTCTTTAAGTACCCCCACTGATGTCTGCGAAATCACTTCCACAGGCAATGTATTCCATGCCATCACCACCCTCTCCATGAAGAAGTGCCTGCTCGTCTCTCTTCTGAACTTCCCCCCCCCTCCAATTTCATTCTGTGCCCTCTTGTGATCCCTTTCTTCCTAAACTTAAACAGGCACTCAGGGCTAACCCTATTTATGCTCTTCAAGTACTTAAAGGTCTCTGTCATATCGCCCCAGTCCCTTCTGTCCTTCAGGGAGTACATATTGAGTGCCTCAACCTATTCTCGTAGAGCTTTTCCCTCATCCCGCTTAACATCTTGGTCGATCTTCTCTGTAACCCCTCCAACAGTTTGATGTTCTTCTTTAAGAAGGGGTGCCAGAACTGTACACAGTATTCCAAACGAGGCCTCACCAGTGACCTGTACAGCAGCAGAATCACTTCCTCACTCCTTGAGGTGATTCCCATTGCTATGCACACCAGCATCCTGTTGGCCTTTGCCACCACTTTCCTACACTGTGTTGAGTGATTCATATGTCCTGTGACCAGTACACGCAGATCTTTTTCCTCAATCGATACCAATAGTTGCTCTCCCACCAATTGGTAACTGTGCCCAGGATTTTTGTTTCTAAAGTGCATAACCCTGCACTTCTTGGCATTGAAACCTAGCTGCCAAGTGTCAGACCATCTCTCCCAATGCTTCTGTCTCTCTGCAGTACCCCCTCCACCCTCTGCTCCGTCCACCACTGCTCCCAGTTTGGGGTCATCGGCAAACAGGATCATCCAACTCTGAATCCCAACTGCCATATCTGCTACATAGATGTTAAATGGCACTGGTCCCAGCACTGAGCCCTGTCGTACCCCACTGATGACTGCCTGGGGTGGTGATTGCTCCCCCCCAGAACCACCCTCTGCTGCCTGTTTTCCAGCCAGCTCCCAATACATCTGACCAACATTTCCTCTACCCCAGGTTCTTCAGCTTACCTATCGGCCTCCTGTAAGGCACTGAGTTGAAGGCCTCGCTGAAGTCCAAATACAGGACATCAACTGCCTTGCCACCATCCAGTGTCCTAGTCACCCAGTCATAAAAGTCCACCAGGTTTGTCTGACAAGACCTTCCTTGGGTGACCCCATGCTGCCAGTAATCAAGGGGACCATTCTCCTCCAAGAATATCACCATCCTTTCCTTTAGGATAGTCTTCATTAGTTTCCCCACAATTGACGTGAGGCTGACTGGCCTCTAGTTCCCTGGCTTGTCCCAATAGCCGCTTTTGTGGAGGGGTACCACATGTGCCATCCTCCAATCCAGGGGCACAAATCCTGATAGAAGGGATGTGTTGAATACATCTGTCAGAGGAGCCACCAGGACTTCCATGAGTTTCTTCAGTACCCTTGGATGTATCCCATCTAGTCCTGGTGTGTTATCTGTTCGCAGAGACCTTAGGCCATCTAGCACCCTCTGCACAGGGATCATCTCATCCCCCATACTATCTCCCCTGCCTTTCCCTATCCTGTACCACCCCTGCGGGATAGGTCCATCCCACTCTCTTGTAAATATGGAACAGAAGTATTCATTTAATACCTCTGCCTGTTAGGTCTCCTTTTCCACCCATCCTCCTCCTTCCACCTTAATTCAAGAAATTTGCTCCCTGCAGTTCCTTTTCTCCCTGATGTATCTGAAGAACCCTTTTTGCCCTTTTTAATCCCTTGAGCAAGCCTTTGCTCCTTTATAGCCTTGGCTGCTCTTACTACCCTGGTCAACTCCCTGGAGCTACTGATGCAATCTTCCTCATCTACTACTTTGTAGATCCACTTATAGGTCTTAAAGGCCACCCTTTTTCCTTCACCTTTGCCTGTACTTCCTTGGTCCACTAGCTTAGTTTATTGGACCTAGCCTTCTTCTCCTCCACACAGTGAAGGAGTTTGTGGCCTCCACCTGCCCGTTTTATGATATCCTATTTCTGGGTGGTGTCCATGTCCGGACCTATGGTGGCCACATGCCTCCCGAGTACTGCAGCCATCCTACTGAAGTTAGCCGTATTGAAGTCTATGAGCTTGGTGGTGGTACATGTCTCCTTTCTGCCCAACATGAGGGAGAACCATACTGTACTATGGTCACTTTCCACTATGGGGTCCTCCAACCCTCACCTCCAGTACCTGATCATCATCTGACAAAACAAGGTCTAAGATGGTGCCTTCTCTTGTTGACTCTCTTACTTGCTGTGTCAGAAACACATCCTGGAGTGCATCCAGGATGACTTGTTCCCTGCTGCTAGCCAAGGTCATGGTGGCTCAGTCTACCCTTGGTAGACTGAAGTCACCGACCACCACTGTGCTGCCCCTGCTGCAGTTCTGCTGTATAACCCCCAACAGTTCCCTGTCCTTCTCCTCCATCTGGAAAGATAGTCTATACACCACCCCCAGCCTGGCCCTCTTGTTTTTTGCCTTGCGTATACTGACCCACAGGGATTCTATATTCCCCTCACTACCTTCCTCTCTATTGCACTCTATCCCCTCCCTTATGTAAACAGCAACCCCTCCTCCCCTGCAATTTTCCCTGTCCTGCCTATACAACCTAAAGCCTAGTATTATTAAATCTCATTCCCTGTTTTGATTTGCCCATGTTTCTGTGATGGTGGCAATGTCTATCCCCCTTCTGCCATCAGTGCGTGCAGCTCTTGCATCTTGTTGCCCAGACTCCTTGCATTCATGATGATCACTATCCATCCTTTCCCTTGATCACCACCTATTCTAACCATTTCCCCATACCTTCTCCTCTGGGAGCTTCCCAGTGACCTATATTACCATCTGGGGGGCAGCAAAGGTCCTCCATTAACCTGAGCCTCCAACTGCTTGATATGTCTTGGTCACCCTCCCTTCATTAGTTTGAATTGAAGTTCAATGCCAGAAACTCCTCAAGTTTTTGCTTTAGGACTGCTTTACCTTCCCTGCTGAGGTGCAGCCTGTCTGGGGCATACAGTTCATTGTTTGCCCATGTTTCCCCCCAGTTACCTACAAACCCAAACCCCATAGAGTCACACCACCCTTTCAACCATTCATTAAACTCTTTAATTCTTTGCTTTCTGGTTTAGTTATTTAACCAGGTAAGACACACTAAGCTGAAAGCTTTTTTACAGGCGCAACCTGGGAGCACAGGGAAGTTAAGTGACTTGCTCAGGGTCACACAGTATGCAAGTGGAAGCTGTGGGATTCAAACCCAGGTCTGGTTTGCTGGATGTCACCAGATTTGCAGCTTAGAGCCTTAAACCACTGCGCTATACTGCCTGTTTTGCTAGCTTTAGGTACAGGCAGTACCTCTAAGAAGGCAATTGTCCAAGCTTCATTTCTATACACCCTTGCCAATTCTCTAAACCTTGCCTGAACCTCCTGAAGACTATTCCCTTCTAAGTCATTAGTGCCCAAATGCACTACCAGGTGACACTTCCCCCCATCTCCTGCCACATGCGGGGCTGATGTGCATCACTTTGTGCACCGTCATCCCCAGCATGCATTCCAACCAGACTAAGCTCTTCCTTCTCCGATTTCCACCCCACCTGATGCCCTTAATGATGGAGTCATCAATTATGATGACTCTTATATCCCCTCTTTGCTGCTCGAACCTTAATTCCCCCTCAGTAGTTGTGTCCCTACTTCTGTCTCCTTGCTCCCCCAGTTTTACTCTACCATTGGCTTCTTCCAAACCCCCTACGTGCACCAACTTTCCCCTGAACTCTTACTGTCACCCTGTACTATAGCTACTGTAGTCACCATTTTCTTCCCTGAACTCCCCAATATAGAATCACCTTCTGGAGGCTTTGCTATCTCCGTGTCTCCCTCCCCCTTTGCCTTTTGCCCTTTGGCTGCTTTGGTACTCTTAATTGCCCTCTGTATCCCCTTTCCATCTATATTGTTTAACTTGTCAGTATCTTCTACCTCCCTCTGTGTTTCACTGTCACCTGCACCCTTTCCAATGCCCCTGACCTCCCCATCTCTCTGTGTACAGTTCTTAGCCACACATGATGTTCCTCCTGTTGCATCCTTCCCAGAACCAGAGCCCTTGATGTCTCCATGCCCTCCCACTGTGATACCACCCACAGTTGACCCCAGTTCCCTCCTTCCATTTTCCCTTCCCCCCTGCCATTTATGTCAAACCCAACTGCACCCCCAAGCCTGTCTCCCTCCTCTCCCCCCCAAGTCTCTTTCCTGTCCCCTGGGTCTCTGCCATCTCTCCATCTTCGCTTCTCTCTCCCTAGCCCACCATTTCTATCTTCAGTGACCTCCACCTTCACCTGATTTCAAGTGTTCTTTAAATTCTGTAAGAAATATAGAAACATAGAAATACAGAGAAACATAGAAACATAGAATTTGATGGCAGATAAGGACCTCTTGGCCCACCTAATCTGCCTGTTTCCTTACCTGATGGATAAGCTGCAGATTCTAGTTAACCAACAGCTTACTTCCTTCTACCCCCCACTAGAATTGCTTTATGTCTGTCCCATGCATTCTTGAATTCTCACACTGTTCTTGACTCCACCACCTCCTCAGGAAGGCTGTTCCATGCATTCACAACCCTCTCCGTGAAAAAATACTTTCTAACATTACCTCTGAGCCACCCCCCCTCTATCTTCAAATTGTGCCCTCTTGTTCTTGCACATCTCTTTTTCTGAAATATGCTACCATCTTGGACTTTGTTAATTCCCTTGAGGTACTTGAAAGTTTCTATCATGTCCCCCCTCCCTCCTTTCCTCGAGGGTATACATATTAAGCTGCTTTAGTCTCTCTTCGTATGTCTTCTGGTACAGACCCTGCACCATTTTGGTTGCCCTCCTCTGAACAGCTCCACTCTGTCTATGTCTTTGTGGAGATGGGGTCTCCAGAACTGCACACAGTACTCCAGATGGGGTCTCATCAACTGTCTGTACAGAGGGATAACAACTTCCTGTTTTCTACTGTTGATGCCTCTACCTATGCATCCCAGTATTCCCCCAGCCCTCCTTACTACCTTCTCACATTGTTTGCCAGGCTTTAGGTCATCTGATATAATTACTCCCTAGTCCCTTTCAATTTTTGTTGTTGTTAGTATCTCACCCCCCATTGTGTACTCTTCCCCTGGGTTTTTGTTTCCCAGGTGCATTACCTTGCACTTCTTTGCATTGAATCTGAGCTGCATAGAAAGGGTATATACCTGTTCATCACTTTAACCCCGCATTCATTTTGAAACTTATTCCCCATCCTGGTCCTACCATTGCTGCCTTCTATTGATCCCTGCACAGCACCTCCCTTCACCCGTCTCCCCAGACCACCTCCTGCCATCCCCTGTTCTTCCAACAGTCTGGTCCTGTTCCAGCCCCTTTTCTCCCACAGTCTACCCCAGTTTCTGTCTCTTTTGTCACCCCATTGTATGTCATGCTCATCCACTCATCTTCTCTTCTACTACTTACCAAACCTGCACTGTAACCCCTGGCATTCCCCCCTCCAGACCCTTTTGTTCCCCCTTCATACCTCATGCTCATCCTTACATCCCCTCTTCTCCTACTTCACAAACTGATCCCATATCCCCTTACAGTTCCTCCTCCTGTGGCAAGCCTCGCCACCTCCCACTTCAACTTAAAAAAAAAATTTCAGTTTCCAAGTGCAAGACCCTCATACATCTTGGGCATCCTCCCAAACTCCACAACATGTCCATGTGGATCACTGCTCCACACCCATTATACCTCACTATACTTTTAGGTCCTATTCCTCCCCAAGGGTCCACTGTACCCACACCTGTCCCCCACACTTCTCTTCTGCCTGATGTCCCAACATCATAATGTATGTCTCCTCAATATGTTCTCCCTTCTTCTATACTCTTGATGAGTATCCCCTGCTCTTACACTCTCCCTTCTCCCTTCAAGGGGCATGTCACTCTCTGAGGTGGGGGAGTCTGCTGTACAACTGGATTACACCAGCTTCAGTCCTTAACCAGCTGAGTGGCCTAGTGGTTAGGGCAGCAGGATATGATAGAGCCTGGTTACTGTGTCTGAGGATTGAATCCCACTCCTGGAGGTTTCGTGGGAGTATAGCTTACTAATTAATGCCAGAGAACTGGGAGACTGATCAAATGAATGATGCAGGGGGGGTATTGAGACTGAGCTGCCAGGTGTGTTGTAGGGTAAAGAAAAGCAGTTTCTAGTAAGGTGTGTGGAGGGTAGTTGTAGTACTATTAATCGTGTGGCAGTGACCCCTAGTAGTCAGCTCGTATATCCTGCCAATGGGATCCCAGGGAGATAGTGTCACATGACTATGTGATCCTATATAGGAAATGCCCACCTAGGATGGGGGAAGGGGGTGAGCGAGGCAGCCACCGCAGTAGCGGAGGTGGGTCAACACAGTGCAGAAAGAAGTGAGGAGCAGTGTATACCTGCTCAGTTTAGCAGGTTCTCTGCTGTTCGGTGTGGCTGCTCTCCACCGCAGGGAGGGGTGTGCTGTATTGCCTTACTGCCTGCTCAATTTAGCAGACTCTCCGCTGTCCAGTGCAGCTGCTCTCTGCCACGGGGGGGGGGGTGTTTTGCTTGCTTACATTAGTGAATCAGTGAATCTTCCTTTAACTGCCTTCTTATACACTACCTATAAGTGACTTATGGAGATACCATTAATGCTATAATTTCACAAAAACCCTAGTCCCAACTCAAATAATTATTGTTTAACAAATGTTAACCAAGTGGATTTACATTCAAGGTTAAGTACTATAGGTGAATCTTCTCTTATTTATTTGTTTAATTCTGATCAGTAGACTTTTAGTGGAGGCTCCTGCCTACATCTGGCTACCATAGTTGAGTATGAGGAGGAGACTGCTCTGTGCAACAGCTTTATATGTCTCATCAGTTAAGAGATCCCTAACTGCATAAAGTGTCCCTAGACTTTGGCGTATCAGCATGGTAATATGCTTGATGTGTGGTTTGAAAGACAGTGAAGAATCATGGACATTCTGAAGTACTGAAAATTTTCCACTCTTTCCAAACACTCATCCTCATTAAAGGAGAACACCTGTCTTCCCACCACTTCACCCCCCCAAACCACCATCCCCCCCAATTAGGCTTTAAGCCTAAAAAATGTATTAATTACCTGTGTATCATAATATTATATCTGATATATCTGTTATAATGTAAACTTGGCTGGAGCAGTGCAGTGCTATTTTACACGCTCGGCTTGGCTCTGCACCACTCCACTGTAATACTTACATAGTGGAGCAGCGTAGAGCTTTGTGAGCATGTGAAATGGCACTGTACTGCTCCAGCCGTGTTTACATTATGGCTCATACATTGGACCAGATATTATGATACAGAGGTAATACATTATTTTTAGGATTAAAAGCCCAATTGAGGGTTTTGGTTTGGGGGTGGGGGGGTGGGAGGATAGGTGTTCTTCTTTAACAGTGATCTTAAAATCCTTTCTGTAGACTTTGTGTTTCCAGGCCATGCAGAACAACATTGCTTTTATTTTCTATTTAGTAGTAATCAATTATCCCTGAACCATTGGATCAGTTTTGCAAATTCAGATTCAAGAGTTGCATTCAGTGTTTGTATGTCCTTATGTGCAGTGTAGATTACCACATTATTAGCATATTGTAGGATTTTTGTATTTGTACCCATGCTTGGTAAATTATTTACATATAAGGTGAACAGCAGAGGCCTTGAGAATGGACCTCTGCAGGATATCCAGTGATACTGGGCAAGCAGAAGACTTTCCCTATTCACTGTCACTATTTGAGTTCAACCCTTCAAGTAATCTGCAAACCATTTAAAGCAGGCAGTTCAATACCCATTTGTACAAGCCATCTCACCAGGAGGGTGTGGTCCACTAGGTCAAATGCCTTGATCAGGTCCATAAACACCACACTGATAGGGGGCCCATTCTCCATGTTCTGGTGCAGGTTACTTGTGAACCTCAGCAGGGCCGTTGACATACCACAGGGCCTCCTGAAGCTATGTTGTGCCTGTGTCAGTATGGTATTCAGTTCTAACAGCTGGTTAACTGGCCATACACTACTGTAGTTTCTTGTGGATCTTTCCAATCAGAGTCTTGACAGGATAGAAGTAGGCCTGTAGTTTTACATAGATTCAGCAAGGTCCCCCTTGTGAATTGGTATTACATACGCAGGTTTCCATAGCTCTGGGACTTGAATACTAAAGGAGAGATTCAGAATCTTGACAAAGGGTTTTGTTAATTCTTTAGTGAGTAGCCTTAAGTATTTTGCTTCATCCATATCATACTTAGGACCTTTTCTTATGTCTAATTTGGCTAGCAAGGAGAAAACATTTTTGTCAGTCATAGCTCACAGATGAAAATTTGGCCTTTTAAGATTTGAAATTAGCTCAGCACTTCTATGGATGGAAAGGTCAGTTGCAATCTTGTTTTAGCTCAGTAAAGGTTTTCATTTAGCAAGTTTGCTATGTCTTTTCCCTCTTTTTGTTCTATCCCATCTGCTCTCATCATTTCAATATTAGTACTAGCCTTCAGGTTCATTAGATTATTCATATTTTTCCATAAAGCCTTAGGATCCTTAAAACTCTCGATTTGCTTACCCTTAAAAAAATTCAACCTTTGCTGACTTGACTTATATGAGTTTCTTAAGCTTCAATAAGCTTCCCAATCCACTATGTTTTCATTGTTTCTAAATTTCTGCCATGCCTGATCATAGGTTTTCATTAGAGACTGTATTTCTTTTGTCAGCCATTCGTTATGTTTGTCATATACCCTTCTTTTGGTTAAGGGTTAAGGAAACACGGTTGTTTAATACACTGAACTAAGTATCTAGGAAAAACTTCAAAACTTCATTAATGTCAGTGAATTTGTCCAGTGGAATCCAATCAGTAGCTATTAATTCTATGTTGATTCTATCAAGGACTTGCTCTGCTAACATTCTAGTTGTGATTATTCTAAGCTGTCCTTTTGGGCCTTTTAATTCTTCAGATACAATAAGTGGGTGCATGGTCACTGAAAGAGTCTGACATAACACCAGCACCTATCATATTGGCTACTTTGTCAACTGGGACCCAATCAATTAATGTTTCAGTTTTATTCTGCTGTTTGGTCTTGTCATGCTGCTGATTAGCTATGATAAATTAATTTTCTGAATAACAGTTTTGTATTTGTCATTATCAGAACTTGTCCAGTTCAAATTCAAGTCTCCTAAAATTATCATCTCTCTCTTGCCAGCACTCCTTAGTAGTTCTAGTAACTCCTGTAAACCTTCTGTTTTGGCAGTTGGAGAGGTACACACAGCCCAGTAAACTTCTTTTACAGTTTCATAAAAGTATGTCTGTAACCTCTAGGTGGCGCTATCCCAAGGGCTACTACCCCTGCCTGCATGTCTATTTGCAGGGTAAGGGGCCTGGGTACTGAAACGGGCACCTCCACCCAGAGGACAGGGTTGTTAGTAATAAGACTAACCTGGGTACAGCCCTCCTGGACACTGTAACCCCCCCTCTTTCCCCTCTAGTGGCCTAGACAATATGCAACAAACACTTTCACAGTAGCCCCTATTCAGCATACAAATCCCCACACTGTTTGCACTTACCACCAGGGCTGGTTCCACCAGTTCGACCCTGGCGTTCCCCTGTAAAACAAGGTTAGGCCCAGCAAATAACAACAGTACAGTGCTTTTGGTACAAACTGGAACCACAGTCAGATTAAATGCAGAAAGAGTTGGATCTGATTTATTCAGGGGAATTGAACAAGGGAGGGGAGTAATCAGGTTGATTGATTTGAAAACTGATCCAATCAGGCAATTATGCATGCACTTTTAGTCCCTACACAGTCACACGCTCTGGGTACCCAGTTGGAAGTAAGGTGGGCTAGCCTGGAACGTTGCCCAGAGTAGGCCAGCGTCGCAGCTGGTTGGGGCCCTGTGATAAAAAGAAAAGGCATGCACAACCACACACAATTTGTAATCCAGAGCCTGAAGGCTCAGTTTGTGAAAGGAAAAACAACAATGCAATCAGATGGCAACACTTGACATTTAGCTGTTGTTGAAGGGAGCTACCCTCATTGTTACTCACGCTACCCAATACAAGACACAGGCTTGATGAAATGGAGACTGCAGGTTGATTACTGGTTTGCCAGGAGAAGCAGGGCCCACACAAATCACAGAGGTGTTGTTCCTGTTCGAGATGGTTGAGCAGGGGGCTGATCCCTGGGTGAGTCTCTCATTGATGATGGTTTCTGTGCCTGAAGTAGCTGGCTGGGCCAGGTGGCAAGGCCCAGGCCGGGTGGAACAGTTCAGATTTCGAGTCCAGTAGTGCTGGATGCAGCTTCCAGCAAGCGTGGTACACTTACACAGTGTGGAACCAAATCACGACCCACTAACAGCACACAGCACATTTATAGTAAAGCAATCACCATACCACAATGTGGATGGCAGTCCGGCTGCAATATCAGCATCTCTGAGCAAAACCAGGAATTCTATGGTAAATGGATGTCCTGATAGGCTGATTGCATACAGCAGATCTTTGGTCTTCTTCAGGTTTAAATCTGATCACTCTCCAGTGGCTTTATCACACTCCAATTTGGATCAGTCCAATTGCTAAGCCTTTCAAAGGATTCCCCTCTCAAGGGACAGCAGGCAGACAGGCCAAACTCAGTCTTTCCACCAGTCTCCCATACAAACTATGCAGGAGCTGCTGCTCGAATCACTCGAGCTGTTTACTCTCCAAACTCTAACTCCAGACTGACTCACAGCAGCAGGTAGCTTGGGAATTTCCCTTCAGTCCAAAAGGTTCGATTCATTGATTCATCTGCCTGTCAAAAGCAAGGGCTTCCCCTCCTGGTGCATTTAGGCACCAAAGTCTCAAAACTACAATTCCTACAGAAGTTCACTCCCACAAGACCCCTGGGGACAGACTCCATTTTAGGGTCCCCAACGGTACTGATTGGCCCATTCTGGCAGTCCAGGACCAAGATGGTAGTGATAAACAGAACTGTCCATGCTGCAAAGAAGGCAGGTTAGACAAATTACAATATCATTACTATTACAACAGATAATCAGCAAATAAGTATAGCTTCTAACAGAGCTCCCTCTGTGCAAATAGTGATGGTAGAATGGAGCGATTATCTGGCAGCCTGGGCGGGACTCAAGTATAGTTACACTCAGCCCCCCTCCCAGATTAAATAAGCACCGTGTTATAGGCAGCTCTTAAAAAGAAAGGCACAGAGGCTAACTAGGCACTCGCATGCAAACACTTTTAAAACACTAAGACACAGGATACCAACCTGGCAGTGGGCATTTAGGCACACACAAGGAAGACTTTTGGGAACCTCCATTTGTAGTGGGGTTACATATCTATCAATAGACTTCTGCATCTAAAATTCTGGACTGTGATGTAGTAAGAGTGTTTAGATTAATTTCATCATTATCACTAATGTAAAGTAACCCACCCCCTTCCACCAATCTTTCCCTCCTGTAAATTCTGTACCTTTTTACAGCAACTATTTTGCCTGGGACTTTTGGTTTCAGCCATGTTTCACTTATTGGTAGAATATATGGGCTGTGTACATTAATGCAGACCTCTACATTATGTATCTTAGTAGCCAAACTGCAGATATCCATGTGGGCAATGTTTAGCCCTTTTTTATGTTTGCATGCACATGTGTGCACAGCAAACATTTTGTTACAAAGAACTGCATTTCAGAGGTGTGTCACTGTTGGGTCCAATGCAGCTCAGACTGCAGTGGGCTTACCAGTGATAGCACAATTATCAGCCGGGCTGACTGTGATGCAGTTTCCTGTTTATGGGGTGGAAACGTCTTGTAGTTGAAAGAAGCCAACCACTCCATTCACAGAGTGGCTTGCTCCTTTTATCTGCATAAACCCGACCAGTGCCTTCTAGGCTGGAAGTTTAGCATACAGGTGACTATTAGCATATCGGACCAAGAATAAAAAAAACTGGCAATTTTGAAAATATAATGAAAAATAAAAAACTTACCAGTGTTAACAGTGTCTGTCTTTATTTATTGTTCTGACATTTTTTTAAATCACAAAAAAAATAAATAAATAAAAGATGCATGTCTTTTTTTCTTCCTTCCAAGCCGAGTAAGGACATCAGTCATTGAGGATGGAGTTATGCAATCAGTCAGTGTGATTGCACACAGAGCATTGGAACTTACTGTATACATGCTCTTGAATAGAAACTGTGAACGAGCATTTGACAAGACAGCTGGCAATGAGAGCATGACAGCAGTCTCATCAGGCTGCTTGGTTTCAAGCAGGAATTTCAAACTAATTTTAACTTGTTCCGACTCTACTTCAAATTGTGACTGTCACTATTGATTAGAAGGTAATGTTAAATATGGAAGACTCACTTATGGCTGATTACTTGTGACCCTATAGAACTTTGTTTTTCAAATATGTGAGAATTATTGTCAGTTGTGATTAAAATGCAGTCTTGTAAACTATACATACTACAGCACTGACACTGTTGACATTATGCCTCCAATGTTATATTGCATGTTAAATGTCTGTGCAGTCAGTAGAGTTTCATAATTTATTGATAAATGTGACCCCATTCATCATATTTTGTTGGGGGGCATGGTGCTGGGGTTAGCACGGTTTATGCATTAGCATGCTCCTGTTGTCTAGTCACACTATAATTGTCTTGTCTACTAGTTATATCCATATCCTGCTGGACTGTATTTTAACCTCCCACCCCACTGCATTGATCCAGCAGGTATTTTGCTAGATTCATGTAGCGACCACTGCATGACATTCCACATCAGAAAAATCTGGACACCCCCCCTTCGCCAAAATACATCTGGTCAGGTCTCTCTGGTGGGAGTCCTATGAAATACCAATGATCACTCAATCAACGTACACTAGCCTGACACTGTTTGCCCTACAATTGCTGGCCAGACAGTAGAAATTTGCCTGCAGCGGAGGTGATTACATTTAAGTATGGGGTTGCAGGGGGAAGGCCCCCCCAAAACATAAAATCAGCTCAGCAGTGGACAAAGTTCTATTGTCAGGCAAGTGACTGTTAGGCAAACAGTGTCAGGCTATTGTACGTTGGGCGAGTTACTGTCAGTATTTTGTAGTACATCCTGCTCTGGTCACTAAACATCAATTTTCTACCGAGCAGCCTCACTGCAACACACTGGTCAGCCTTCCTCTCTGCTTCTGATATTGACATAGCCCTTGCACTATTCCACTCCAAATTCTTCTCTGTCTAGGACAAGCATGCCCCATTCAGGGAATCCAGAGTAAAAACTTCCCACCACTCCTGGATTACCACTGAAATCATCCATCTGTGCAAGTCCCAAGACCTGGAGTGGGCCAGCTGCAAATTATCCCATTCTTCTCCTGACTTCATCTCTTGCAGGGCTCTGAAGAACAACTGTATGAAGAGTCCAGGGAAGGAAATGGCATTATTTCAAAGCCAAACCTTCAGAAAAACCCTAACTCCCCACTTAAATTCTAGAAGGCTATCCACTACTACTTCACCCCCCTGCCCAGTCCACTCCCCAATTCTTGTGGTTAAACGAAAGTTGTGCTTAACAAGAAATCCCCACACCCCCAAAGCTGTACCACCCGATTAGGCTTTTTGGCTACAAAAGACATTTTTATTTTACTTCAAAACAGTCTGCGATCTCCTGTCATGGCGGACACTGAGCAGGTCCATTTCCTAAGAAAGTGCGGCACCGCACTGCTCGCCTCAATACATTTGTATTTTGTTTTTGATTACTGGGTAAGTGCTCTAGACAGCAATATGTCTATTTTCAGTCATGGGTGAGAGGACTACAAAGTTAAGCAGAGCAGCTGTGTCTGACCAACCTGTGTGAGATAATGTCCATATACCATGACAGACACACCTCTCACCATGAATTATGAACCTTCAAGTTAGCTTAAAGCAATGTATATTAAGTTTTATGGGTTGCACTTTATTTTAAGTTTCAGTTAACTACACTGTAGTTACAGTGTAATTGCAATATAGCTGCATGCAAAAAACATGTAACTATAGTGTAACTTCCCTGTTGCATGTAATTAATGATTAGTTACATTGAAACAGATGCTTAAAATAAAGTGTAACCATTTGATGTTATATTTTTTTAATTTAAAAAAGGGAATATAATGCTCCTCGTCCCACCACTGAAGTTGAATACTCCACTTTTAAAATTGCAACACAAGACAGCTATCTTCCAGAGGATATGTTCTGTTCCTGATCAGCTGGAGCACTCCTTTACCCTGCTGGTGTGACACTTTGTTTTTTTCATTTCTCTTTGTGCTCCCTCCAGGCAGCTGGGGGGGCTACCCCTGTTCTGTCCCAGGCAACCTCCTGCTGGCATCCCCCACCAAGCCCTCCATGGCCAGTGATGCCCGTAGCTTACCTCCTGTGGCAGGGCTCTCCCCAGAGGTGAGGAAGAGAGACTGAGAGCCACAATTCACCAGCCCTCGGCTGACTTGGGGTGTCACTCGGGGAGGTGCCTGGGCGTCATTATGCACACCAAGAAGGTTTTTTTCTTGCTTTCTTCCCCATTCCCCAGAGGCATGTATGTGCAATGATGTCCAGTGCAGGCTGAGTGCACTCCTACACCCAGCTTATGGACATCTGTCATCACCTCCAACCTCATCCCATGGTGGCCCGATCTTGATGTACACCCAGCCTCCACTGGGTGTTGCTAAAGACTTGCGCCACATCCTCATCCCCCAGTAGAGGGGAGCAGACTGTTGGATGCTCAATCCTCTCTCCCCAGCCAACCCCTGGTGACCCTAGCTTGTTCCTGAACTTGGGTCGCCAGTGTGGTAAGAGGTGAGGTGTACACAGTGCCTTTGCCCTCTACACCACCGGGCCAGCCTTTGGTGTGACACTCTCATTCTGCAAAAAGTCTCTTATGTGCAGGTATGGTAGAAATGGGTACATTTGGTGGGAGAAGTAATATTTTTTTGAAATATTATTGATTGACATCAACCAGTAATATACTTCAATTTTTCCATAATAAATGTTATTATTCCATGGACATCCAAGAACAGCCAATTGGAGTAGCAGGCTGGCAACTTACCTGCATTGTAAATCCCCTGATAATCACTGCAAAAGGTGCCAGCTAGCCGCATGTCTTAAAAATCATCTGACCCGTGAAATTCAAACCGGAGATCCGCCATATTGAAATGCTCACTAACCAGCGGTCTCCGACTCCCATCGCAGCCTACTTAGCAAGGCAGACAGTGTCAGTAACACAAACCCCCCCAAGAAAGTGGACCCGCACTTATGAAAAAAAAAACACAACACGCTTCAGCATGTACTTTCTCATAACCACCGAAAATCTCTGTGTCCGAAACACTGCTTTAGCCCTTGCTCTGTCTCATGCTCTCTCTCTCACTGTTCACTGCTGGTGGTGTGAAGGGAAAGGAACTACATTTTGTGCCGCTGCCTACCAATAAACCTAAAATAAATAATACAAACTGGAAAAACAGTTTCCCCCCATTTTTTTCTTACAAATAACACAGTACTTACCTGGTATAATCACAATAAGCCACTCAGGGGATCTGGGTTATCAGGGGATTTACCACGGCTGGCGAGGATTTACCCACTCCAGCCATGGTAAATCCCCCGATAACCACAACCACTCGTGGCTTATTGCTTAAATAATTTTCCATTAAAAATTAACAGTGTGCATGTACAACAATAATTACATCTGAAAACATCTGGATCGGAGTCTACTAAGAACTAATGGAACAATATTCTATGCAAAGATTGAGTAAATTGTACATCATGAGAAAGAGAATGATCAATTAACTCATTCCAATTGCTTTCAAAAAACAAAGGATTAGTAGTTTGCTAAGCAATTAAATAAATACCTGAAAGAATTAACTGGCATGCAGTTTCAAAAACCGAGACCATATTTCTTCAAAAAGGTGTAATTTATCAATGACCAGGTAACTGACTAGGTAACTGATTCTTTCATTACTGGCCAACAGCACTCCTTGCCATGTGTGAATTGTTTTTTTTTTTTGGCATTGTTAGGGTAACAGAACTTCTCACCTTTGGTTTCCGGTTCTGACAACTTACACATGCATGTAAGACCACTGCTGCTGGGGATGTATAAACTTATACAAGAAAGAGGTACTATCACATTTCAATGCCTTTGGGCCCATATTTTGGGACAGCACAGACTGTAAAAATAAAAAAAGGAGGTTGACTTACCTGCACTCATTACCCTAGGCAGCTGCTTATTTAACTATTTTATTGCAATGATTGTTTTTAAAATGTCTCATGAAAATCCCAGCAGCTGGCATGCCACTGGACTTGGAGCGTGTTGCGTGGAAACTCTGGGCTGAAGCACTGCCATGGACATGGTCTATATGATAACTCCATCATGACCCTTTAAAAGTACCCTGGCAGCCTTATGTGCTCAGTTTAGTAGCACACCTGCTACTGGAATATTATGACACTTCTTACACATGGCAGTCAAATAAAAATTATAACTATATCTTTTATTGTTCAAGATTGTGTTATCACAAAATATGGTCCAAATAGGTCCCAAAAAGTCAAATTGCCTCTTTAGAAACTGTAAAGGTGCAGTATCACAATTAAACAAGTTCTAGCCAGAGCCGATAGGGCTGTGAAGAGTTTCCAAGTGACCAAAGTTACACATGTGTGTAGAAATTATTCAATGCCCGGGTGTAACGTGGCCATTTTTTGGAGGTGTTGCACCAGATTTTCAACATGGCCTTTTTTGGACCCCTCCTCATGAGCAGTGCAGGTGTTATTTTGTTCACTTGTCCCGAAATGTGATTTCACAGAGCAAATGTGCTATTTTGCACCACAGGTGCAAAAACACATTTTGGGCAGGTTGTGGAAAATGACAGCTGTACTGTTTTGAAGGAAGTGTGCAAAAATGGCAATTTTAAAAATGTAGAGTGAAAATATTAAAAACTGGCGCTGTTAGGAGCGTGCATAGAAACTGTGCAATGCACACTCGTAATGCAGTCATTTTTTGGAATTTTTTCACAAAATTTGCAACATGGGCATTTTGGGATCCCACCTCATGAACAGTGGCACTGTCATTTTATGAATCAGTCCTGAAAGGTGCATCCACACAGCGACTGCGAAATCACCTTTCAGGACGAGCAACAAAATGACAGTGACGGTTTTCATGAGATGGGGTCCCAAGAACCCCATGTTGAAAATTTGGGGCAAAAATTCCAAAAAATGGCTGAGATATCAGCATAAGTTGAAAACCCCATTGAATGGCAGTATAGCACGCTTACCTTTGATTCTTCAGTTCGTGGTTTGGCTTTGAAGAGTGCTGATGTGTCCCAGTCCAGAGAAGATGACAGTGCTGATGTCTGGAGGTAAGTATGGAGTAAGGGGAGTGTGTGGGGAGGTGGGTTCTCAGTGGGAGGGTGGGCAGGGGGGGCAGGAGAACTACAGTGACGATGAGGGACTGTTTTCTGTTTTACAGGGGAAAAATGCGATGATGAGGGAACGTTTTCTATTTTACAGAAAAACAAAGAAACAAACATTTCAGCACATTGGGGTGGGCTCCCAGTGTGCCACATGAATGGGGGGTTGTACAGGATGCCAACACGGGGATCGGGCACCCCGATGTCGGGAACATCTTTGGGCACATTGGGGTGGGCTCCCATGACTTGGGGAGGGGGCACAGAAAAATATTTGCACACACTGGGGTGGGCTCCCAGTTGAGTTGGTGGGGGCACAGAATGCCATGGAGCTGGCAACTGATGTCAGGAACATCTTTACGGTGAATGGCCTTTTGTCATTCGCAACATGGTGGCACCCACAGAACTGCACATGTGCACGAGTCGCATGCATGCACAGTTCATGCACTACAATGCAGAAGTAATAGCCAAAATAATGCAGCTGTCATTCCGTTATGGCCAATCATGGCGGAGGGGTTCTAGCTCTGTTGGGCTTTCAGAAGGATACTTCCAAAAGTCCAACAGAAGGTTTCACAATCTGCCATTTTTTAGAGCTACTGAGTGATCACAATAATGTTGTAGGCTCCGCCCAGAGCCCTAAAAACATACTCAATAGTAGAGTAGGCACTAAACATACAAAGGCAATTGATCTCATGCAGGTAAAAGTGCTAAATACAATACATAATACACAGAAAAACAACAAGAATGATTATTATTGGAGCAAATACATTTCCAGAAAGACCATTACTGAGTATCATCATCTAGGTTACTAAGTAGCTGCCCCACAAGTGTAATGGCTGGAAGTTTTTGGTACTGCACCTTTAAAACACACATTTATATGGGCACTAGTTTGCTGTATCTGGTACCCTTGACAAAGCATCTAGTGAAACTGGTTGGGTTGCCATCTTGGCAGTTGTTTCTGTTTACTCCACCATCTGGCCAAGTATGACTGCCTTTTTTAGCCTTTCAGTTTTGTGAATGCACTTTTCACTTTTATACTGGACTGACTGATAAAGTGTCTTACTTACTATATTCTGATGCTTGGTGTCAGTTGTTTTGTTTTTTGGTTGCTTATTGTACCTGGCATGAGCAGTTTGCATAAAATGACTTGCTTGCTGTTTTACTGTTTTTTTAATCTGGATATAATCCACGATTATTACAGATATCATCCTTGGTGTTGCAGTAAATCTATTCTATGGTATATCCCTAATTTGGAGGTTGGTATGTGTCAGTTTTATGAAATCTAGGTTTAATACATCTACAGCCTGCCCCTTGTCCACTGCTCATTTCCCAGTTTTACATTTACAGTAGCTTGCTTTGGAATGTAAATATAAATATTAATGTTACATTCATGGGCCATCAACTATGACAAATGCAAATGTAGCAGGCTCGCAATAATTTCAATCCTTGTAAATTTAGTTTCCTGCCAATAAAAGCATATTAATGTTCTCTGAAAAAAATCATTAGTATCTTTTGAGCAAAAAGGATTCACAAACATACATCAGAACATGAGGGAACAGGAAAAAATCAGTGGTGTGGGTGGGTAGGTTTAACAAGAACATTAGAAAGTGCTTCTTCACAGAGTGGATGGTGGAAAAGTGGACCTGCCCACAGAGCTGGTCAGTGTAGAAATGGTGGAGGGATTCAAGAGGGGATGGGACAGACATAAAGGCTTACTTAACATAAAGGGCTGATTAAGGGATCTGGGGAGGACAGGGTGTGAGGGAGGATGGTTATTGACCCTTCTGTGCATGTGTCACCTCACAGGGCAGGCTAGACAGACTCTGAGGCCTTCCTCTGTTGACAATGTTCTATGTTTATATGTTACATACTGTACATCATAAAAAAATGCTACAAAAACATTTTGCCTATCTGCCTGTCTATCAACCAATCAGGTCCTTCACCTGCCCAGCCCAGGTAGCTGGCCTAGCAGTCCCCTCTCCCAAGCCCTGATCCCCCTTTGTTTAAATATATTCCTGTGCTCCTTATTGACAGCTCAGCCAGTGGCTGGACACGGTGGTGTGAGAAGGGCTGTACTGGTCACCGGTTCTGTTTTGGGTTGGGGGAGCAGGGCGGTGGGACACTGTCTGCGGGGGTGGAGGTCCACTAGACCACTAGGGAATATACCAATGATATGGGAATCAGAGAGGGGGGTCCACTAGATCACCAGGGAATTAAAATAAAATTATGTAGTGGGAACATCGGGTATTGGGAAGGGGGGTCCACTAGACTACCAGGGAATAATTACATATATGGTTGGGAGATTGGGGCTACGACAGTCCACTAGACCAGCAGGGATATATTTAAACAATGGGGGATTGGGGCTTGGGAGGGGGGACTGCTAGATCACCTGGGATATAGTTTAAACAACGGGGGATCAGGGCTTGGGAGGGGGGTCTGCTAGACCACCAGGCAATAATTAAATATATTAATGGGGGACTGGGGCTGGGGCAGTCCACTAGACCATGAGTGATAGATTTAAATAATAGGGGATCAGGATTTGGGAGGTGGGTCCACTAGTTGGCAAGGGAATAATTAAATATATTACTCGGGGATCGGGGCTGGGGCAGTCCACTAGACCACTAGGAACATCTTCACTTTTATTAACAGGGGATTAGGGATTGGGGGGTCTGTCTTCGATTGGCACACGGCCACTCCACTGCTTGCAGCAACCCTCTAGATATGCCACATGTTTGGCACACAGCCAGGGTTGCCTCAAGCTGAGGAATTTTGCCACCAGGACCCTGCCAGATAGTGAATCAGGCACAGGAACCCTGGCACACCAGGCACTGATGCAAGCTACCATTTGCCGCAGCTTGCATCAATCTAAGAATTAGAATTAAGAATAGGGCCCATTGTCTACAGCACTGCTCCTAAGTCTACTCTGTTCAGACTGGGTTCCCTCCTCCACTCTTTCTGTCACTTTGTTTTGGACTGCCCACCCTGCACTCACCATTGCTCCTTTTATAACTCCCTCTCCCTTCTTTCCTTTGAAGCAAGGCACCTCTCTCATTGTTCCTCCTTTATTGCTAAATTCTGGCTGGACTCTCTCCCCCTTCTTCTTTCAACTCTCTCTCCTCTCCCCCTTCCAACTACAACCTTTGTAACTCTGGTTTCTACTCCCTTGTACTCCCTACTAAGACATCCTCAGCTGGCTAGGCTGCCTTCTCCTACCACTTCCCCAAACTATAGAATTCTCTCCCCCTCTCCATATGCTCGGCCTCTTCTGTATGCGCTCTCTCTCTCTCTCTCTCCTCTCATCTCCTGAAGTTCTCTTCTCACTAAATCTGCATTCAGGTCATTTCTATACTGTTTGCTTATTCTATCCTGGATCTCCTTTTAAATGAGCATCGTTCAATGGCTCTTTCTCCTGGTAAAAAGATATAATCAAAATACAATATAAAAAGCCTACAAAATTCAGACATGGCAAAACTTCAAGGAGGAGCAGTGAACATGGCTTACCTGGATTTCAGCAAGGACTTCAACACCATTCCACATAGAAAGCTATGAAACAAGCTGGGATGCATAGGAGTAGGTCCTAAGGTAATAAAATGGGTGAAAAATTGGATGGGCAATAGGAGTCAGAGGGTGGTGGTAAATGGCAGTAACTGTGGAGTAAGCAAAGTGACCAGTGGAGTACCACAGGGATCAATACTAGGGCTGATCCTCTTTAATGTCTTCATCAGTGACATTTCAGAAGGGCTGGTAGGGAAAGTATGCCTGTTTGCAGATGACACAAAACTCTGCAACAGAGTAGACACACCAGGAGGAGTAGAAAAAATAAGAAGTGATCTAGAAGACTTGGTTTGCTGGCCAAGGCACCTAGCTTCACCTGAGCTCTTTCCTTCTAAGACTGCTTGAAAGGCAGAGTAGAGAAACTTACCAGAGCAAGGGAGAAGGATTAAGACTTAGTTTGGCTAAGCAGATTTACTGTGTGGTAGTGTTTTTATTTTTTACTCACAGGGATTGCTACTGTTTGTTGCTAACATTTCATTGCTTTATTTTTTCTCTGATTCAAATTGTTGTTGCTGGTATACCTTCTTCTGCATTATTACAAGGTGTGCCTACAGGTGTGTGCTAACAGATTACTGCTGTAATCTTCTGATTCAAATTGTCTTTTGCAAGGTATATCTTCTGTTACTGCTTTATTTTCTCTGGAGCAAAGTGTTTCTTACAGGGTATATCTTCTCTGAAATTATTACAGGTGGTGCTTTACAGGTTTTACAGTTTTATCTAACATTAGGATAAGCTTTCAGGGTTACTGCATTTGTTGTTGACTGATTGTTTCTGCTCTACCTCCTTGTTCTTTCATCCGTGGTTCTTCTTTTAGGCAGGGAAGGGCCCAGCCACCCACCCCATCCCCAACCACCCACGCTACACTCCTTTTATAGGGTACCACAGTTGTGACATTTCCTGTGGCAGAGCAGGAAGGGGCGGATCAGTGGGGCCTCCACAAGGTGATCTCATTTACAGGGCACTAGTAATTTAACTTGTTATAACAAGTTAAACAAAGCACAATTAAACCATTACTTGCATTTTTTCCTTCTAATTACTCTGACTAGGTTACAAACCCAGCAACTTATTTGGAATGGATTTCATTAACTGCAGGTACTGTGGAACAATTTTCAGAAGGACAGTCTTACAGGATTTAGGACACTGTCCACATGCTGGGCCTTTGAGATCTTAGGTCTCAGCTCCGGCAGCATGGGCAGAGATTGCACGCCTCAAATTTCATATTGAAGAGGAAATACATTATAGAACCACCGCCATTTCCCAGCATCCAACAGAAAAACCTCGACCGCAGAGGGTAGTTGGTCCAGGAGGTTGGCAGGTGGTTAGAGGAGCAAATCAGGTGCCCCATCACTCTCTCCTCTCAACACATTACCTCCAAAACCATATAAACACTACAAACAGGTATCTGCCTCTATCTCTGAAATCAAATAAAGAGGCAGAAGACACTGCAGAGCAGGACACTGCGGTATGGGAGCTAGCACAACAATACTCACCCAAATCAGGAACCAAAACTAAACAAGCACAAAGAAATCCAAAAAACTTCTGATCATAGGAGACTCCATGATTCGGGGAGTTGATACCCATCTCCAGCCAGGGGTGATGGTCAGATGTCTCCCAGGTACATCAGCATGGAGAGACACTGACCGCATTGCTAAATTGTTCACAAAGCAGGAGAAAACATTGATGTCCTAGTACACATAGGGACTAATGATCTCGCCAGCCGGTCAGTTGTGGAGACCAAGGAACACCTGACTAGGCTGGGTGACAAACTATCATCTATTTCGTCTGCATCTCCTTCTCTGAGATCCTGCCAGTCTGGGAGAAGGGAGCAGATGGACGGAAGGTCAGAGAAGCGGAGATAGGGGAGCTAAACATTGGCTCAAGGACTGGTGCCAGGAAAAGGACACAGATTTGTAGGAACTGCAACAGTTCTGGGAGCGAAAGTTCTTTAAAATTTGATGGACTGCATCTGACTAAAGAGAGTCAGTGCATTGGGGCAGAAGTTTGGCGTCTTTGCAGAATATTTAAACTAGCAAATGGGGAGAGGGTGCTGCACCTCATACGTCGAATGGGAAGAACACCTCCCCTCAGCTAGTGGTCAAACAGGAATTCAGCGGTTTGCCATTCATTTGCATCACCAGGTAAGAAAGGTTTGTCTCCCATACGATGCACAGGGTAATGCCAAACTTCACCCAACAACTAACACTTCAAAATCTGGCCAATGAAAAATCATGTACACAAATGCTCACAGCCTGGAAATAAGATCCCAGACCTGCAGGCAATAATGTCAGAAGCTAAACTGGACATAGTAGCAATTAGTGAGACGTGGTTTACCAGTAACCACACTTAGGGAGACTTCAGTACCTGGCTATGTATTGTTCAGAAGAGACCGAGGTGCAAAAGGGGAGGTGGCCCTGTATGTTAATGAAAATATCAAAGCTACAGAAATTCAGAATACACATAAGGAGCCAGAAGAACTGTGGGTCACCCTGGAAACAGGAAATGGGACAGCCATAAGAACTGGGGTTGTCTACAGGCCCCCCGACCAGAGGGAGGACATAGACACATTACTGTTAGAAGATATACAAAACATGACAGCTAAAGGGGAGGTTCTGATAATGGGAGACTTCAACATGCCAGATACAGATTGGTCAATACCAGCAGGAACATCTGCCAGAACTAGACTCATAGTGGATTCCCTGCAGGGGGAGGGCCTCAAACAACTGGTACAGCAACCCACAAGAGACAGGGCTATCCTAGATCTAGTACTGACTAACAAAGAAGGGATCACAGATCTCAGGTGAAGGTCACCTGGGGGCCAGTGACCATCACATGGTATGGTTCAATTTGGCTACTACATCTAAATCATCCCATTCCAAGGCAAAATATGGGACTTCAGAGGAGCTGACTTTGATAAGATGGCCAACAGAGTTAAGCTAGCCCTGGCAAAAGAAACACAGGTGAGGAGGTACAGGCAAAGTGGGCAAGCATTAAGGATACAATACTTGAAGCAACATCCCATTGTGTTAGACAGAAAACGAAGTGCAAAAGAAGACGGAAACCACTTTGGTTCTCAAATACAGTAGTAGAAAAGGTCAGAGCCAAAAGGCTGGCCTTCAGAAAATATAAGGGAACACAGCGGGATGAAGATAGGGAGGCATACCAAACTGCCCTAAGGGAAGCAGGTAAGGCAGTAAGGCAGGCAAAGTCCCAAACTGAGGAAACACTAGCACGAACAGTAAAAGAAGGTGACAAGACTTTCTATAGATACATCAGTGAAAGGAGAAAGTCCAGAGGGGTATATGCAAGCTTAATGGAGAAAAGGGAGCATGTGAGGAGGGGAGGACCCTGTAAAGGCATCTATCCTAAATAGATACTTTGCTCAGTGTTTACTGAAGAGAAGGTAGGGCAGGCCCACAGCTCAGCATCATGGACACAGGGGAGGGAGGTGAGCACCCCTTCACAAAAGAAAGGGTCCTACAAGAGCTTGCTAAGCTCAGGGTGGATAAGGCAATGGGACCTGATGGCATACATCCCAGGGTACTTAAGGAGCTAAAGGAGGAACTAGCAGAGCCATTAGCAGAATTGTTTAGTGAGTCTCTAGAGGCACAGGAGAGGTCCCAGAAGACTGGAGAAGGGCTCATGTAGATCCCACTCCACAAGAGTGGTAGCAGGGAGGAGGCGGGAACTACAGACCGGTCACGTCTCCTACCTCAGTAGTGGGCAAGATTATGGAGGCACTCCTTAAGGAAAAGGATAATGCAACACCTGGAATCCATAGGGACAGGATCCAAGACAGCATGGGTTTACAAAAGGAAGGTCCTGTCAAACTAATCTCATAGATTTCTTTGACTGGGTAACCAGAGTGGTGGACCAAGGGGGAGCAGTTGATGTCGCCTACCTTGACTTCAGCAAAGCTTTTGACACTGTTCCACATAGAAGATTGATAAATAAGCTAGGTAGGCTCGGGGTGGGTCGAGGTGGTCAACTGGGTGGCAAACTGGTTGACTGGCAGAAAACAGAGAGTGGTAGTAAATGGTATACAGTCAGAAGAGATGCAAGTCACAAGTGGGTACCTCAGGGATCAGTCCTGGGGCAGTCCTATTCAACATCTTCACTTAGTGACCCCGCAGAATGGACTCAGAGGGTAAGGTTTGTCTCTTGCAGATGACACCAAGATCTGCAACAGAGTAGATGATCCAGATGTGTGGGCAGAATGAGAAGAGATCTGGATAAACTAGCAGGATGGTCAGAAGAGTGGCAACTGGGATTTAATGCAAAAGAAGTGCAAAATCATGCACATAGGGAAGAGAAACCCTGAAGCCACTTATAGGCTGGGAGGAGTTGCTAGCAGTCACAAAGGAAGAAAGAGACTTGGCATCATCATCACTGATGACCTAAAATCATCCAAGCAGACCTCAAAGCAGTAGGTAAGGCTAGGGGGTGTTAGTGTATTAGTAGGGTATCACAAGTCGTAAGAGGGAGGTAATAATCCTCTGTACAAGACATTGGTTAGGCCCATCTGGAGTACTCTGCAGTATTGGAGGCCACACCTTCACAAGGACATTAACTAAAATTGAGGCAGTCCAGAGAAGGGCAACCAAAATGGTGCAGGGACTGCATCAGAAGACATATGAGGACAGATTAACGGAGCTCAATATGTATACCCTTGAGCAAAGGAGGGAGAGAGGTGATATGATCGAGACATTTAAACACCTTAAGGGCATAAACAAGGTGAAAGAGTCTAACATGTTTAAATATAAGAAAAATACAGGACAAGAGGACACAGCATGAGATTAGAGGGAGGCCGATTAAGGGGAATGTGAGGAAATTTTTTCACAGAAAGGGTGGTAGATGCATGGAATGGCTTACAAGAAGTGGTGGCTATGAATACAGTGCAGGGCTTCAAACAGGCATGGGATAGGCATAGGGAGCAATACAAATGACTATGAATAGATAGGTCACTGACAGAGCAAAGGCCGATGGCACATTTATAAGGTAGAAAAAGAAATGGGCAGACTGGATGGGCCTTGCGGTCCTTATCTGCCGTCAACTTCTATGTTTCTATGTTTCTATGTAGAAAAGTTGGAAGGATGTTCAAGGGCTTGGCAGCTGGGTTTTAATGCAAAGAAGTGCAAAATAATGCATTTGGGGCATAATACCCCAGGGGCAACATACTATCTGTGAGGAGAGGTATTAACAGTTACAAGCAGGAAAGGGACTTGGGGGTGATCATTTCTGATGATCTGAAGGAAGTGAAGCAGTGTGACAAAGCAGTGGAGAAGGCTGGATTGCATAGGAGGGGGACTCACCAGCAGAAGGATGGAGGCAATAATACCCCTATACAGATCACCGGTTAGCCTGGAAATAGACAGGGCCAATAGAACATTTAGACCAAATACTTTTTCAGCAACGAATGGCCCTCCCAGACCTATTATAGCAAAATTTGCCAAATCAGAAGATAAAGAGACCTTGATGTCTCAAGTTTACAAAAAGAAAAGGATTCCAGTGATGGGGCAAATATTTCTATTTTTAATGATTTGCCAGAAGAAATTGTGTATGTAAGGAAAACAGTTGATACTTTAAGAAACAAATTATGGACAAAAGGCTTTAAAGCAACAATGATTTACCCAGCTAAAATGAAAATTGCAATAGAAGGAGTTCATATGGTCTTTGAAATGGTTGAGAAAGCAGAAAAAGAACTGAAAATGAAACTGCCAAATTTGTTTGATTAAATAATTAATGGGTATAAGATTTTGGAATTAAGGCTTGGGTAAAGGCAAGGAGGGTGGAAAAATCTGGAGTACATTTATAGGGGATGTGAGGAATCCTTTTGGATTTCAGGATATGTTACTACAGAAGGTCAAAATGGATGTGGAAGGTCAAGGAGGGAGAGGGAGGGTTATGACAGGAGGGTGGATTTTTTCTTTTTTTTTTCTTTACAGTATTATGTTGGTGGGTTAGCAATAGGGTATTGACCCAGATATGACTATGTTAGATAAAGAATGGTTTAGGTGCACTTCATTTAATATCATAAAGAGGGAAAGGCTATTAAACTACAGTTATAAAACAAATGCACAATGTACAGCGCTACAGGAGACACATTCAGATAAAGTGGAAATAATGAAACTAAAGTAAAAATGTGTTTCACATATCCTTTTTTTTGGAAGGGACAAAAAAAGTGTGGATGTAGTTATGTTATTAAAAAAGAATCAGAATTATAACATTTTGTATATTTTTTCAGATGGAGCAGGGAGAATTCTTCTGGTCAAATCTGAAGTAAAAGACACTATTTATATGATAGGCTCAATATATGCACCATTCACAGATTACAGCGAATATTTAGGAGAAATAACTAAGGGACTTACTAAAATTCAGGCCCAGAATATAATTTTGATGGGGGACTTTAATATCTAATTGAGTCCAGTTTTAGATAAAACATTACAAATAAGTACAGCAAATAAATATCAAGCTAAATTAGTAAATAGTTTCTTAATTATGCATGACTTAGTGGATACCTGCAGGTCTCATTATCCAAAAGTTTGAGAGTACACACATCATGATAAAACAATTTCTGGATTTTCTAGGATTGACTACATTTTTGTTTCTAAATCCTTAGTGACAAATATATATAATCCAAAAACTAATTCAATAGTGCTCTCGGACCATGCTCTGATTCAAGTAGTCATAAAAATACAAGATCTGAATAGAGTATTTACTAAACAATGGAGATTTAATAATGATTTGTTAACAGACCAAGATTTCCTAAAAAAGATTAAAGATACAGTGAAGGAATATTGGTACTATAATTTTGATGGTTCTAGACCAATTGTATTATTATGGGATGCTTTTATGGCAGTTTTAAGAAGGGCTATTATTTCATGCAGCTCCTTTAAATATAAACAACAAAAAACATACAGAGGCAGTAGATAAAAGATTAAAAGAATTAGACTTAGTCACAAAAGACTACAAAAATATAAATAGGAATAGTTTAGTTTAAAACTGCAGAAAACAGAAATAATAAATAAAGAAGTGCAAAACAATATTAATAAATTAAAGAAAGCTAAGTATGTGCAAGGGGATAAATCATGGAAAATATTAGCATGTTTACTCAAGAAAGCAAAAGGAAAAAACTAATTGTAGAACTAGAGGGTGAACTAGAGAACATCTGTCATGCAGATCAGGAGATGGGAATATTTATAATAGAGACATATAAAAACATTTATGAAAAAATATGCAAAAATCTAGAAATAAAATTTAAGAATATCTAAATAATGTTAACCTACCAAATTTAGACTGTAACTCCGATCAGTTTACTTATTTAGAAATAAAAACTGTGATTAAAAATATGTCTAAGAATAAAAGTCCTGGCCTGGATGGTTTAACCAATGAATTTTTCCTAGCATTCATGAAAGACTTAGTACCCTGGCTTTTATTAATATTCCAAGAATTAACTATAGGGAACTCTCTTCTCTCTGTGATGGAAGAAGCAAAAATGATACTTATATTAAAAGAGGGTAAAAATCCTGTAAAGGTGGAAAGTTACAGACCTATAGCACTACTAAATGCAGATTATAAGATTCTTACAAAATTAATAGTTAACAGAATAAAAACTAACCTATTTAAAGTCATACATGCTGATCAATTTGGCTTTATTAAAGAGAGGACAATTTTTAAGCAACCAGCAGAATTCAAGCCCTGTTTCACCATACACAAACTTAAAAAATTACTTCTCATGCTGTAGCAGTAGATGCCTCAAAAGCTTTAGATTTATTAGATTGGACCTTTATGTCAATGTGCCTGGAGAAATGGGGAATACCACAAATGTTGATTGATTTAATAGCCTTACTGTACAAGAATACAACAGTTAGATTTATGGTGAACTCTTATAGTGGAGAACCATTTAACATGTGGAATGGGGTGAGGCAGGGCTGTCCACTGTCTCCAGTATTATTTATATTATTGTTAGAACCACTACTGAGTACCTTAAAGAAGAACCAGGACATAAATGGAATAGACATAAACAACACACAAAAGTAAACACTTTTGCTGATGATATTTTACTAATACTGCAAAATATTAATTTAACACTGCCTTCAGTAATTGAAGAAATAGAAAAATATGGTACTTTATTAGATTATTCTCTCAACAAACATAAATCTTTTATCATTGAAATATATACCAGTGAATATAATCTGGACCCCGACATTACTGAAGGATTTGCAGTTGGTAAAAGCTGTAAATACATAGGCATGATACTAACGAAAAAATCAATCAGATATGGTAACAAAATCAACTATAACAATGCTAGAGATGGAATGACTCTACTTCTAGGGAATTGGGAAAAATTATCATTATCCCTATGGGGTCAGATTGAGACCATAAAAATTATGGCCCTGCCTCACCTCATGTACGTAATTCAGAACACTGTGGGTTTTCCTATTATCTATCTCATGGTTTAATGATATCCGTAGAACATTTGTTACATTTTTGTGTGTGGTGGGGGAGCCAAGAATAGCCTGGCAACAGTTAATTTACCCCAGGAAACAGGGAGGTTACAGTTGCCTATATCCAATAAAATATGCAGTAGCATATCAAACACAACTTTTATGGAAATGGACCTTTATGCCACAAATGGAAAGTCTTTGGGAGACTATTTTTTGGGGAGAACTAGTATAAATGAAATACATAATTGTTTATATGAGATAGACAGTGTTAAGAAAGTTTCAGAGTTATACAGCTCATTAAAAGAGAAACTATTACAGGCAATCACAGATATAAAAGATAGCACATTTTTCCTTGGCTGTACTTAAACATTTGGAATACACCAGGGATCAAAATACAGGAAAGGAAAAAAGGTGTACAAAAACCAAAAAATTATACAGAAATGGGCAGATTTAATAGAAGGGGGACTATTAAGTCATTTGGGAAACGCAAACGTTTATGCTCAGACATAATAAATATGAACTACATTTTGTATTACAAAATAACAAAAACATTTAAATTAATTCAGAATCAGATAGTAAATAAAAAAGGGCAAACCTGGAAATGTTAAAGCAAGAGCATGCTAACATTGGGTGCTATGCATGAATGGGGCGGAGTGGCTATGCACGCTTATCTGGGGCATGTAGCCACTCAGCACCCATTGCACCCCCATGTGGCATGCACAAAATAGGGGGTGCACAGAACCACCACACCCGATCCCCCACATCCATGGACCGCACCGCGCTGGGGGCATTCCAGGGGTGTGACAGCACTACACGTATTCACTAAACTGTGTAGTGCTAGCCATGTGGGTGTGGAGGGTGGCACAGGGTACACCAGGGTAGACCCTGCCATAATCATCTGCACACCCCCACAGTCCCCATCCTCTGGACACCAGGGGACCTGGACAGTGCTCTCTGTGCTACCCCTGACCACTAGGCAGACGGTAATGGCAGGGGTAGTGGGACAGGTGAGTGGCCATAATGCCAGCATTGCAATGGCACCAGGATGTTGCGGGGGGGGGAGATGGACCGAGGTACATGTCTCCCCATGGGAGCTTGGGGGTACGGGGGTTCACAATGGTGCTGGGGCACAGCTGCAGGTGTGCAGGCCAGAGACAGGTTCTGATGCTGGGGTCCTGCAGTGTGCAGGGAGGGTGACGTTCACCAAGGCTGGGCCAGTGATACGACCGGCCGTGGGGCAATGCCACATGGGTCTATGGTGCCTAGGTGGCATGCACAACCCCAGACTCATGCATCACATCATGAGGGAGCCACGTTTGGACCTGGAACAGGCATCCCGTTGGATGCCCACCTGGGTCCATGACTCTGTCCCGGCCACCCTGCAGAGTTCTGCACACCAAGAGAGAGGTGCCACAGACAGGTGGCCAGTATTGGTGATTGCTGGTATGGGTGCACCTGTCTGTGAGGCTCAGGGTCATGAGCAAGGTACGCGACTTTTCAATGTACCCCCACCCGCTTCATGCATAGCACCCAAAATAAGTAAGGGAAAAGAAGGGTTGCTGCAAAAAAATATATAACATGATGGTTATAGCCAAAATTGATCCCTGAGGTAAAACTAATACAACATGGAATGAAGAAGGGAATTTATATTATATGGAACAACAATGGAGCAGCATCAAGGTAAAAATTAACAACGATTATATTTATGCAAAAAATAAAGTTATTCAGAAAAAAATAACAGACAGGGCATACTTTACTCTACAGATTATGGGGAAAATAAAGAACAATGGAGAAAAGCCTTGCTGGCATAATTGTGGAGCTGTGGGGAATTTATATCACTGTATTTGGGAATAGCAATATATTAAGCATTGGTGGGAAGAAACATATAAGAGCTTAGCTAAGATATTTATTAAGGAAATACCCCTAATATTTAATCTGATGATTTTGAATGATGCTGATAAGCTGGAATTATCAGAGGAATGTAAAAAAACATTATTTATAGGCACTATGGTCACAAAGAGGATAATACTGGGCAACTGGAATTCCCCTGTGATAGGAAATTTTGAGTGTATGAAATGGGGTTATATGGTAAAGGAAGCAGCACTATTTAAGAGCTTATGGGAAGAAGATGACTATTTGTTGGAGAAAATAGAACCAGCCTGAAAAGAAATACAGACCATGCTGCCATCATTGTGTACTTTTGAAAAATACACATTACAAATTTTTGGGGGGGGGAGGGAGGGTTATTGATTGATTGATCAAATGATACTCAAGACCCTGATTATGTATGTTTTATAAGTTATGATATAAAGACATGAACTATTACAATAATGTATAATGTATCGGTATACAATGAACAAGACTTTTTTATGTTAGAAAAAAATATTTTTGAAAAAAAAAAAATACCAGTGCCCACAGTGCTGATTGCTGAAACATTAATGAAATACCTGACAAACAGCTACACAGGCTCTTAGCTTCCTCCTTGTATGAAAGCAGCATGAAACAGAATTACCTTATAACTTAAAAGGACATTATCAACCCCTTAAAGCCTCAAATTGACCCTAGTTTAAAAAACACGTTATGATTAGTCACATTCTGCAGAGATGGCTGATGTACTGTAGCTGGTAGCTTGATTCTGATTCATTTTTTCTTTATGAAAGTGAAAAACAGACTGCCCACCATACTGGTGTTTCCACACAAAAACATCTATGTTTACATTCCTTGATCAACTCCCACTGCACCTTTCCTGGACTGGAAACACCCCCAACACAGTCTAGCCACTTATGATGCAGTGGAATGAAAGGAGACTATCACATCATGAGCGGCTGCACTATTTGTTTCAGCTGTTCAGGAAATTTGCAAACGACAGCAGAACAAGGATTTGAAACAAAACAAGGCTGGGCATAATTACACAATTAGCATGCATTTTTGTTCTGCTAAGAAAGGAGTCAGATAAAACAACCAGCAACATCAATGAATTTTAGAGATGGTAAGCAATCATAAAATGTGGGTTTTAAAGTAGAAATAATATGATACAGAAAGGGTTGACAGTGTCCCTTTAAGCAATAGATCCCACTTACGTGGAACCAGGCTGCTTTAAAATGAGTATAGTATACTTCTAGCAGAGCTACAGTACCATACCCCATGGCTACAGCAAACTCTTTTTTAGTCAACTTTCTTTATTGGCCACAAATTCAATACATTCCATTCCGTAACAGTAACTGGGCATTATGAGTAGTGGTACGTAGGTTACAGCTACATCTCACACCTGGGGACAGATTCATAATCAGACCTTAGCAGGTTATACATATGGGGTGGGATATTCAGACTGCAGCAGGCAGGGGTGCAAGCCTGGGAGCAGCGCAACTGGGATGCGCCAGGGCATGGACCAGGCAATATTCATTGGTGCTGTGCCATGGCTCAGCACCATTGAATATGGCACTAAGGGTGCACGCACTGCTCACGGTGCAGTGGCACTGTGCCAGCACAAGTGGCAGAAGGAGAGCAGGGGGATGAGCCAGAGCAAGTACGGTTGCGCTAGGTGCATCAAGTGCGATATTCAGCACAGGGCATGCAAATGAGGCCATTATGCATGCAAGGTGCAAATGGGACCATTTGCATGTCATTATGGCCCCATTTGCATGCGGTGCACTGATTCCCTTCTACTTGCGCCTGGCACCCTGCCACACCGCAGCCGTCGGGGACCAACGCCCTGCAGTCTCTTGGTGGACCCTCCCCCATATGCCCGAACAGGCAAATGTGTCAAATATCCCTCGTGGTCCAGTGGACTGCCCGCCTTCGCCCGATCATGGGCACAGGAGTAGAATATCCCTGGTGGTCCAGTGGACTGCTCTCCTTCGCCTGATCACGGGCATATGTGTAGAATATCCCTGGTGGTCCAGTGGACCGCTCTCCAATGCCCGATCATGGCATAAGTGTAAAGTATGCCTGGTGGTTCAGTGGAGACCCCCCCAGTGCTCAGTCATGGGCATAGGTTTAAAGTATCCCAGATGGTCCAGGAGAAACCCCCCCAGCACCCGATTGTGAGCGTATATAGCGAATGTACCCCTCATGGTCCAGTGGTACCCCTTCCCCACCAGCCCACTGTGGTCCCCTGCTACCCAGCACCCCTCCCAGTCAGCAGCGGCACCCCACCCGCATTCCGCCCGGCTGCCTGCCAACTGACAGCATACAGTACTGTCTGCATGCCTATTGGTCCACTGCATGGATCAATGGGCGTGCAGACCATACTGTACTACACAGGCCCGATATGTGAATGAACGGGCCAATGGGCGCTCCTGAACAGTACTGTACTGTCAGTCGGCCGGGCGGCATGTGGGCGGGTGCGCCACCCGCCACTGACTGGGGATGCTGGGTGGCAGGGGACTGTAGCCAGGGTGGGAGGGGGTACCCCTGGACCACCAGGGGTACATTCACAATATTCCGCCTCGCGATCAGGTGCTGGGGAGTTTCGGACCACCTGGGATATTTTACACTTATTCCCATGATTGACGCTGGGAGGGTCTCCACTGGACCACCAGGGATACTTTACACTTATGCCCACAATCGGGCATTGGAGGGTAGTCTACTGGACCACCAGGGATAATATCTACATATGCCCACAATCAGGCAATGGGGAGTGGTCCACTGGACCAACAGGGGATATTATAAATGTACGCCCACGATCAGGCAATGGGGGGGCACGTCACTCCCGGGGCAGGGAGCTTGCAGACAGTGTTCTGGGTGGGTGGGTGGCTACCCATGTCTGGTGGCTGCCGTGCTGCACCCTGCAATATGGCAGCTCACCTGTGGGTGGCCATGATTTGTTCCTGGTTTTACCAGGCACAACTTTGTGCCCCCCTGAGTGGCGCAAAGTGGGGTAGTGCCAGCATTTGCGCTGCACATCCTGGGCTGAATATTGGGATGTGCCACATATGCATGGGCACACCCCCTGCACTTGTGTTGCATACATTATCAATGCACCCCGGCACATCGAGAGTTGTGCAGCGCAGCTTGCCCCTTTGAATATCGCACCGGGGCGCATTGGTGGGTTGCGCCATGCGCAACTCATTTGAATATCCCACCCATAGAATAATATATGGAGAGGAACACATAATAAGAATTTTATGCACACCCAAGGCATGAGATTCATTCTCATAGTTTATCATAGTATCCCACATTGAGGGTATGCATAAAATTCAAGTTTTGCACTCTTCTCCCCATGTGTTGTTTTAGGTAATTGCTGTGATTTTTTTTTTTTTTTTTTTTGTTACCAGCCTCACTAAGTGTAATAAAGAGAGACCTGTGGGAAATATCTAATGGACCATATTTGTTAGCATTTTCCAGTGTTTATATGATTGCATTTGCTTTTTAGTAAAGAACAGGCTTGCTGTAACTAATTTTATGCTGAGAACAGCAACGTGTGCTGAAACGGCAACTATTGAAACCATAAAGAACATTTGAGTTTTCTAATGCAAAAACATCCAACTAGCCCAAAAACTAGTAATTAAAATATTGAAAAAGTTGTACTTAGGTAAGAGATTGTGAGTTTTATGCAGCTGTGGTCCAAGGCTGTCACAGAGATAATGTAATTAGGTGTAGAGTTTAAAGTTCATTGGTGTTTTAGTTTTAGTGGTAGGTACCAAGTGTTAATGCAAAGTGATGTTTTCGTCTGATTTATTTATTTAATTTAATGTGCTTTTCAGTCATGACAATACCTGAAAGCTCCATCCTGCATCCCCTAAGACCTCCTCATTGCCCTGAAACAGTGATGTTATTATTTGTGAGGAAGGCGGATGTGTGTGTTTTGATTGTTGATTAAAGGCACTTGAGACAGATTTGCAGGTGAGTCAGCATGAGCTGTGATGCTCAGAATCTGGTGCGAGTTTGCCATTATAACCCATGGGTTATAATGGCGAATTATAGCCAGCTTTAGCAATGCAAAAAAAACAGCTCCCAGTTATTACATATAGGATAATGTATGGGTCTTGGTGTGTAACGAGAATTTACACACACCCGAGGGGTTTGATGCTACATAAACCCCAAGAGCGAAGCTCAAAGGGTTTATGCATAGCATCAAACCCCGAGGGTGTGTGTAAATTCGAGTTTACACACCGAGACCCATATTTTATTTTATATAATTGTTGGGCTTCTCTTTTTCACCTAGGCAATTATGTAAAATAATAAAAGACTGCTGTGCTGGTGCAATCAGATTACCTCAGCGAGCGAGGTCCGCTTTAACTTTATTTAAAATATTTTTAGGGTAGTCAATCCGGTAGCTGTGTGGAACATTTCAACTAATTGTAAAAATTATTTACTGCTGAGTGTCCATGGCAGTTTCTCTCTACTGTGGGTTGGTGGTTTCCTGTTCAGGAAGGATACAGCAAGCGAGGAGTTCGAGCATGCGCAGTGTGGAGAAAACCGTGCGTGTCTTTGCCGTTATAAACTCTCCTTTATAACACCAAATTATGCCATGTTTTCCCTATGGGAAAAAGGGAAGACCATTAATTATAATACAATTCAGATAATACCCTTACAGATCTCCACACACCCAGCATTGGAAAGCAAGAGTATGCCATACACAGAGCTGAATGGAAATCAACGTCACTGAAAGGCCACCTCTAAAGCTCCACACACTTTTTTATGCTTTGGGCATTGCCACCAACATTGTATACTTTTACCAGAGCTACAGTACTGTACCCAATTCTTAAAAGGGCAGCAACACTAAAATTACCCTTAAACATACTCTGAGTTGTTTATCAATTTAAAATTGTTAATAAGTGGACTGAGACACTTTAAATGTTTTGCAATGCAAGTGGAATAAGACACTTCGGAGCTTGGGCATTTCTATATGATATGCTGTCTTCTGGAGGATGAAGGCAACCCACCTGCTGATATGTTAACATAGTACAGTATAATCACTGCTCAGTTATAATGAACCTTATTCTTTCTATAAAGTACAGACTGAAGCATTGTATCCCAGTTGTAAAATGTCAATTTAAATAGGAATAAAAGGACTAAAACCAAGTTCAACGTGGATTTACAGACCATGAGAGCTGGCTAGTTAAACGTGACCTGTTAATTAATGAAAAATTCTAAGGTTTTAGAATTTTTTTCCACAAATAGAATTTAAAAAGCTACTGGTACTTTAGATATTTGGTATATAGTATTGATGGTATCACCCAGGATAATTTGGAAAACAACATACTTGGGTGGGTATTTTAACCCAACTTTAACATTTGATTCGTACAGAACAAAAAACATTATCAAGATTATAAACCTTTGAAACCAGGTCTTCCAACTCAAAAGAGGTCTCCAAGCCCAAACTGGCTGTGCTGGTGCACCACGTAGGTTCAGGTCAGTGGGAAAAAAATAAAAGATGGTATTTTTGGACAATACTTTAAATGCAGTTTCTGAAATACTTCATGGCATTCAGCTGGCTTGGAGAAAAGATATAGCTGAGCTCAAATAGAAGTCAATTGATCTCATCACTGTAGTGGCGGAATCCTTACTGGCAATTCAAACCCTCAATGAAAGGATTGACAAGTAGAAGGTGTGACAGTTAAATGCTGATTTGGGCACAATATATGCTATTTCCACTGCAAGCATGTGTAATGCTGCTCTATTGTATGCAAACACTGAGAGACTCAAAAACTACAAACGCCCCCTCCCCTCCAGTACCGAAGATTAACGAGAAGGGTTAGCAAATCTACAATAATAGTGACTTAAGTACAGATTGCGTTCAGCTTGCAGCCAAGAAAGGAAAATGTGTTTTACTTTATATAACCAGGACAAAATGCATATTTACTCTGATTTGGCAGGAGAAATGGAATGGCACAGGAAGAGGTTTATTGCACTGAAACATGGTTTTGTAGAGTTGGGCGCTATTGGCCTGGTTTTTTCAAATGTATTTCTGCAGCACTTGTGGCAGGCAGTTTTCCTGCCACAGCTGTATTCCTGCACAAGTGCCAGGTTATTGTCAAACATTCTAATTCATTTACAACACTTCACTCACTTTTATGGCATAAAAGAAATGGTGCACGCATCTAAATTTTGGATCCTGCATCATTTTTGATGCACAATAATTGTATCAATAAGTTAGATTACCTTTGTGATGGTCTATCAGTCTTAACACAATTAGCACAATTGTGACATTTTGTCTCAAAGCTATGAGACTCCAGACCCTGATTATGCTGTATTTCTGCATGCCTTTCTGTTGCTTTTATTGATTTTTATTGCTGCCATGTTATCCTGAATTCAAAATTTAATAAAGGTCAGACTGATATACCGAGGTCTGAAGTGGGTTTGCAGTCGAGTATCAATTTTAAATTGCTCTATAAAGCTGCTCTACTGCCTAGCTCAGTCAGCAAATACTTCTCTTCACCACAGTCTTTGTAACAATGATATTGTGCACGTTCATCTCTTGTACCTACTGAATATATTTCAAATTATTTGTTTGCCTACTATATCTTTCTGTTGTTCATAAGTTGTAGATTACATGACTTGACAGTATACATTAGCTAGTATATTCATAGATCCTGGATTGCACCCACTAAATGTTTACTCCAGGAGAAAATTAGTGCCTGGAGCAAACCACAGGTATACTGGAACATGCTGAAGCACAGTGCAAGTGCTAAAGGCATGTTTCAATAGGTACTGGGTCAATACCATGCTGCAAAAACAGCACGGAAATAACCACGCTGTGTGAAGCACGCCTGTATTTAGAGCGACAGGGGTATAGTAGCAGTAGGGAATTACTGCTACCCCTGTCACTCTACACTTACACTGTGAAGGGATCAAGTAGCCGTGTGTGTGGTGCCTGGTTGAGCTGCTCCTGTGGTGGAGTGGCTAAGACACCAGCACAGGTCTCCTGGTGTTATAACATTTTACTTTTTTTTTTAATTTTAAGAAAATACAGTGTTCCCCCTTTAGTTTCTCCTCATCCCTGAAGTCCACAACCCCTCAGAGTTAGTTCAAATAAATATCCATCGGCACTAAACATAGTGCTTCTGTAGTAAAAACTCTCGACCAGGCAGCCGAAAATGTAGCAAGCATAAAGAGAGGTGTACGCACGTACTCTGACATTTCGGCATAAGCCTTCCTCAGAGCCAATTGGTTCATGTATCTCCACCTCATAAATAATCAAGAATCATGAATATTAATGAGGTACATGGTACTATGTAGTGGCTAGCTAGCAAGTGTGTAAACGGAAGCAACTCTAATAATAAAATAGCGATACAATAAAATATATCAATACAAACAGAAAGAAGGTATAACAATTATATGTAGCAGTTAGCAATCCAAATTGAATTAAAAGCTCACAAAACATATCCACATGAAACAGGACATCAGCACTATAATACAGAGATAGCCTCATTGGGAAGCATGCAAACTAAGAACTTCCATATGTGACAGCTAAGGGCTCCCAATAGAATCCCTTACATACACATCACATAAAACATGCAACAGAACATCAGCATAATACTACAGTACAGGGACAGCCCCATTGGGAAACATGCAGACTAGGAACTTCTCTAAGGGCTCTCAACAGATTCACTTACATACACAAGCAGTGCACAAAAAGGAAAACATAGCCCAAAAGATATCCACTTATTGAGCCCAATAGATAAAATCTCAACCATAGATGTACACAAAGAAAAAAATAAACCCCAATAGAGTCACTACATACAGTACACAAGCAGTACAAACAAGTCTGTACAGCCCAGTGAAGATCCATCCATTTGTACCAATGAATAAAGCTTCAGATATCTCAGATATCAGTATAAATAGAAGAAAAGGGACCACTATACATGAATAATAAATGACAAATAACACATAAAAGGTTGCAAACTGTAGCAAGATAGTAAGATAAGGAGGGGAGAGGGATGGGGAGGGGGAAGAAGGGTATACCACTAGATGGGCGACTTCATTAGGGTGCCGCAACTAGTTCCCCGTCATACTGGCAAACTTTATTTTGCAGTGCTCAGCAGGGGTAGCACCGTAGGGGTGTTGGACCCCTTGCCCCATACACCTCAGATGTGGAGGTGATTATAATAAAGTACAGGGGGTGCAGGGGCCCCTGCAAACAGCCTGGACGTGCGCCCCAGGGCATTCAGTGCAATGGGGGTTGGGTGGCACAATGGCCTGGTGCAATGTTCGCCGTCAGCATTGTGCTGGTGTCCTAATAATGGTCGCCCTTTTCCTTGTTGCCATGACATGGGTGAATCAGGAAGAAGGAGGAAAGGGGGTGTAAGAGGACAGGGAGCAAAAGGGAAAGAGAAAGAAGAACCCAAAGGCATCACTGCAAAAAACAGTTGAGAGGCAGTTCATCATTTAGCCCCATGGGACTCAATGTCTGTAATGTGTGAATCCAATGACATTTCTTCTGGGATCGTTTTCATGTCAGATCTCCTCCTCTTGGTGCCACCTTCACCTTCTTGATCCTAATAAACTTGAGATTTGCTGGTGAACCATGTTGTCTTTCCACAAAGTGTCTAGCCATGGAATTTGTCAAAACACACTTTCTAATTGCTGATTGATGTTCGCAGATACGTTCCTTTAACTGGCGCTTGGTCTGTCCAATGTATCCCAATCCACATGGCCATATGAGTAAATAGATCACTGAAGCAGACAATCAGTTAATAAAAGACTTAATTTCAAACACCTTGCCAGAACGGGGGTGTCTAAATGTCTTAGTATCATTGGTGTTATTACAACTGGTACAGTGTCCACTCCTGTAGTTGCCCACAGGCATATCTGGTAGCCATGTAAGAGGCTGTTACACATTATGGTGTTAACTGTGCACTAAACGGTCTCTCAGATTTTTACCTCTCCTATAGGAGATTCTGGGACAGTCATATTGCTTCCTTCTAAATGCAGTGTCAGATTTTAGTACATGCCAGTGTTTTCTAATGATTCCAGCTTCGTTACAGTATGTTGTCACAAATGTAAGGGGCTGTGGTGCTTGATCATTTTTTCCTCTAGGCTTTAACAAAGTAGGTCTATCCACATTTGCTGCTCTCTCTAAGCCCTTTTGAATAATTTCAGGTTTGTACCCCCTCCGAACAAACCTTTGTGCCATTATCTTGGACTGTTCAGTATATTCTTGTTTTGTTCCACACAGCCTTTTCAATCTCAGCATCTGACCAACTGGAATGTTATTAGTTGGTGATCTTTGATGGTTACTAAAGAAATGTAGTAAGGTATTTCTCTCCATAGGTTTGCAGTATATGGTAGTGTTTGGATGGTTGCCTTGTTTATAGATAGTAGTGTCTGAAAAGTCCACCATTTCCTAACAGTACTGGGTCATAACATAGCCAGTCAGAATAGTGCAGTCAAGAACTGCGTGGTAAAAATGCCATCACTTTTTTTTTTGCAGGGGATCTGCCCCATGCACCTCCATACTTATAGATCCTAACTCCACGGGGAGCAGATCTCAGGGAAAGATGAAAATTGTGGGGCCATGAAATGAATACTGTTTTCACAGCCCCTTGTAAAAAAAATTAATGTCTCAAAGCAGTAAAATCGAGGCAGACCAGGATTAGAACCTTGGTCTTCACTGCCACCTGACTGAGCTGCTCCATGCCTCAGCCTTCCACGTCATTAGAGCAGCTCAGCCAGCCTCTGGAATTCTGCTGCCCTTGTCCTGTGGCAGTACCACGAACAGTGACCAGGGGTGCACTTACTGCAAGTGCTGTCAATTCCCTCTTGCTGTCCATGGCAGTGTTATCCAGTCTAACACTTTCTTTCCTTGCACTATTCTAGTAGTACTATTCTATCAATCAATCAATCAATCAATCAAAATCTTTATTTATTCAGGCGAACATCATTGAGCAAAGCTCATTTACAAGATGGACCTGAGTGGTCATACAAATGAGGATACAAGTATTATTACATAGACAAGAATAGAATAAATAGCAATACAATGGCATGAAATGATTATATACAACAATTTACATATATACAAGTAACAATAGAACCATTTAGCCTGTAGGAAAAAAAGAGGACAAAGGTATAGCAGTCCTAAAATATAAGTTATATGGTCTAAACTAGTTTTAAGTGAATATAATAGGTGATTCGGAAGAAAGAAATTGAGTTAATATAATGGATAGAAAAAGGGAGGTTTAGTTGGGTCAGATAGGTGGGGGATTATGCTTTATAAAAGCAATTGCAGAGCTCTGGAAAAAGGCGGAGAACAATCTTTGAAGGATGCCAGAGGTAGGCTATCTAGCTTCATGGATTTTGGAGAGTTCCATGCAGCTGCTAAGGAATAGCTGAAAGCAGCCCTCCCATACCGGGTGCAGGCATTGGGACCTTTAATGTGATGAGTTTACTGATCCTTAAGGTGTATGGCCTGGTTGTAATTTGGGTAAAGCAATCAGTGATATAGGTCGGTGGTTTGCCTGTTAACGCTTTGAGTATCCAGATAACAGCATTCCTATTTCTTCTGTGTTGCAATGATGTCCAGTTGACTGCCATATAAAGGGAGCAATGATGGGTGTTGGAGGGAAGGTCAGTAATAAATCTTATGGACCTGTGATACAGGGTGTCCAGCTTATGTAAGAGATGACTTGAACAATGGCAGTAGAGAAAATCAGCATAATCAATGAGGGATAGGAAAGAGGCCTGAATTAACCTTTTTTTGGAATCACTGTTTAGGTAATGTTTTATTCTAAAAAATAACCAAGTACCTTTCCAAACTACCATGAAAGGTAAATCTTAAGTTGGAGTCTTTGCTGTTAATATATTGTTTGAATTGCCCAAGATCATGTTCTGTACCCTCCCACAACATGACATTTGTCAATATAACATCTCCACATCCGGATGTCATTCCTAAATATATTATCATTGTAAATAAACCTCTCCTCCCATCTCCCAATGTAGAGATTCGCCAGGCTATGTGCAAACGTGGTCCCCATTGCAGTTCCTTTGCACTGCAAGTAGAATTCCCTTTTGTACATAAAACAGATAGACTGTAAAACTAGATCAGTCATATCCACCAGAAACTATGTTATGGGTTTAGCAGTTTCCCCTCCAGTGTCCAGTCAGTATAGGATAGCTTCTAATCTCACTTCATGTGGAATATTGGAGCATAGCCTCTCAATATCTAGTGTGACTAACGTGTCACTGTTCACTTATATTTCTTATGTTGTCCTTATGGCGTCACTGCTATCAAGTAGATAAGATGGTAATTTATTCACCAGAGGTCTCAAGGAACAATCAACAAACTTGGAGAATGGTTTCATGGAAGAGCCTATACTGGAAAGAATTGGACAGCCAATGGATTAGTTGCAGTTTTGTGAATTTTAGGCAGCAAATAAATGTACGGTTTTATTGGATGTTTCACTCTAAGATAACTGCATTCTTGTTCTTTTAATTCTCCATTTTTTTTTTTTTTTTTAGTCTTTGGTAACTGGTAAGGCCCACTAGGCACAAGTGCCTGTTTTCAGGGGCAACCTGGGAGCACTGGGTGGTTAAGTGACTTGTTCAGAGTCACACAGTATGCAAGTGAAGGTTGTGAGAATCAGACCAAGGACTGGTCTGCTGGATGCACCAAGCTCATTCACAGCTTGTTACTGTAACCTCTAGGCTATACTGCCAGCTGCACCTTTAGGCTATACTGGCCTTAATTAATGAAATTAATGGCAGTGATTTTTTTTATCAAATCTCTTGGGTCCTATGGTATTCATTTGTAATACTGGGTATCATTTAATTGCCTCTCCATCTGTACTTCATATTTATCTATGCCCCACAGCACAATAGCTCCTCCCTTATCTGCCAGTTAGATGATTAAGCAATAAGGCACGACAAGGTGTGTGTTATCGTGTAATAATGTCACTCCTTGGGTGGGTTGAAGCACGAGGCGAAGCCGAGTGCTTCTACCACCCCAAGAGTGATGTTATTACAGGATAACACACACCTTGGAGTATCTTACTGCAATTACATAATGGCTCGATGTTATACAAAATAAAAAAAAATGTTTTTAGTAGATTTTTAGTGTAGCAATAAATCTTTGTTTCTGAAAAAAAAAACATCATCCTCCAACAAATCCACATAGTGATGTTATTGTGTAATATCATCACTGTCTCAGGCTCACACTGACCAATCAGAGTCCAGGAAATTGTCTTGCCATTGTATAATTAGATTTTGATCGGCTTGTAATTCCTTCATTGCTTTACATTCCTCCCCAGTCAATCTCTGTGTAATGGTGCCAATGTCCTGTTTCATGTGGATGTGTTTTGTGTGCTTTTTATTCAGTGTTGATTGCTAACTGCTACATATAATTTTGATACCTTCTGACTGTTTGTATCTATATATTGTAGTATCAATATTTTATTTTTAGAGTTGCTTCCGTTTAAACACTTGTGAGCTGGCCCCTATGTATTACTAGTTACCTCATCATTATTCATGAGTCTTGATTATTTATAAGGTGGAGATATGTGGACCAATCAGCTCTGAGGAAGGCTTACACCAAAATGTCAGTGTACGTGCATTCACCTCCCTGTATGCTTGCTGCATTTTTGGATGCCTGGTCAAGAGTTTTTACTATGGGAGCACTATGTTTGGTGCCGCCGTATCTTTGTTTTAACTTCTGTTCTGCTGCAGCACTGTCACTGGAATTACAGCACTTTAAATTGTTTTTGGCTATGGGATATCTCATCCACACTGTTTCACATATAAAATGTTTTAGCTTCACATTGAAGTGAGTAAAGCTTATTATTTAACTACTTTGAGCTGAACAACAGGTGGTTTGAGTCTCTATTTGCAGTCTGTGCCACTGAAATGGGGATTAGTTCTGTCCCATACATTTTTGTTATACTGGTTCAAAATATCAAGTGGGCACCAGCCCATTTACAGTGTAACTACTGTGAGCCCCCCACTTCCTTGATTCTGCACTGTCCTGATTATGCCTTCAAACCCCAGCCCCCTACTGGCCACAGAAGGTATGTGGTCAACAGGATGCAATTGAGCCTGCAGTAGCAATCTGACTGATAGAGCCCAAAAAATGGCAATTGGAGCAATCTGCCATATTCATACCTATATTTGCTAATGGCCCCATAGCAGCAGCAAAGTGCTGTGCGGTATTTTGAATCCCACTGGGGCCTCATTACAGGCATGGTGCAAGCAGTGTGTGTGGCCCATTCACACAGCACCTGTCAGGGCTACCGAAAGCCTGTTCCTTGGCGTTCAGTGGTTCCTCTGATCACCTGTCTGTGTTATGTATTAATTTTACTTGGTGTCTAGTGTTCCCGTCACCCTCCAATCACCCAGCTCTGTTATGTATTAATGTTCTCTGGTGTCCAGTGGTCTCCCCCAATCATCCATCTATGTTATATATTTTTTTTATTTTTTATTGTAAAGATCAGTTTTACAACCTTTGAGTCAAAGACTCGTTTACAAAGGTCCCTCGTCAAGAAAGGTGGGGGAGACGACAAATAGAGTGGGGTTAGGACAGGGATGACAGACAGGTTAGATACATAAAATATACATTTGGAGAGTGCAGACAGCGAAACTGTACTGGAGCAAACTCGTGTAAGGTGCTAACATTGGTGAAACAACAGGAGATACATTATTCAATTAACAACATGTCACAAACTAATATGTAGAGTTAAAAGGACTGGACGGCGAGGGGCTTGAAAAGGTTAGAAAGGACCAGCACAGGCAGCTACAAACATTACAGCATCGGTTGTCAATAATATGCTGGCGGAGGGCGATTTTGAAGTGGCCAATGCCTGGGCTCTTGGAGATGGTTTCAGGAAGGAGTTAAACCAGGGAGGGCTAGTGATGGAAAGATCTTTGGCAATGGGAGGTCCTTGCTCTGGGAACGCTGAAGGTGGCTGCGGCGGCGCATCGGGTTGGTAGGGATCTAGCAGCCCGCTGCAAAGGTCCAGAGATTCCCAGGAGGGCAGAGACCTGACATGGATTTTTGGCCAGTAGGCAGGTTTGATATTTCAGTCTTTCCTCAAGAGTGAGTATTTTGTGGCGGAGTATAGCAGACAGGTGTGGGTTCTGCTGTGGGCACGGTAAGGAGCCTACAGGCTTTGTTGATGGAGGTCTGGACTTTGGATAAGGCAGAGCGTCAGCAGCTGCGTAAACAGGAGTCCGTAGTCAGCCAGTGATAATACCAATTAGGTGATGGCAAGTTTTAAGGCAGGGTTCGGAGACAGTCTTTGTGGCGGTAGAAGACCGATCCTGGAGTTCATTGCAGATGCCAAAGCTTTAAGGTGGGCGTGGAAAGTAAGGCCGAGTCAAGGTGATGCGCATGGTACTTGTAGGACGAGACCTGCTCCAGAGGGAGGGGCATGCTGGTGGTGATGTGGAGGGGAAAGTCCCTGGCATTGTTTTGCTGATGGGAGAATAGCATGGACTTAGTTTTCTTTAGGTTCAGGACTAAGCGGTGATTATTGAACCACTTTTCGGTTTGGAGGAAGGCGCTTTGCAGCATGACTTGGAGTGGGAGTGGGTCAGGGTGTGATGCAAGGATAACAGCGTCATCAGCATAGAGTAATATTTTACTGGAACAGGAGCTGGGGAGGGTGTTCAGGAATAGGCTGAAAAGGGTCGGGCCAAGGATGGAGCCTTGGGGGACCCCCGAGTGTACAGGAAGGTAGGGGGAGAGGGTCCCATTTAGCTTGACTCTTTGGGACCTGTTGTGTAGGTAGCTTGCGAACCACTTCAGGGGGCCAGCTGTGAGACCCAGTACACTAAGGGAGTTTAGTAGCAGGGGGTGGCACACTGTGTCGAAGGCCTTGGACAGGTCTATAAAGACCGCTCCTGCGAGATCAATATTCCGTGGTATATATCAATGTTCCCTGGTATCCAGTGGTCCCTCACCCCCAAATCACCCACCTGTGTTATGTATTAATGTTCTATGGTGTCCAGTGTTCTACCCCCCCAATCACCCACCTGTGTTATTTATTAATGTTCTTTCAAGTCGTGGACTGAGTATAACCCATTGGAATTTATCAAATGATGACAATACCTAAAACCTAACATATTTAGTTTTCCTTGTATTAAAGGAAAATGGTCATAATTTCAGGGCCTCCACCCCCAAAGCCTTACCCCGCCCCCTCGTCAATTAGGCATTTCACAAGGAAAATGCTATTTTTCATATATATGAACTTACTTTTTGTGTTTGCTTGCGCACAATGCAAGAAACATATTGTGGCAGCTTGGTGCCGAAGCAGGTTCTGGAGGTGCGGCACTGTTGTGGCCAATACCAGCACGGCATTTTGGGGCGTGTGTGATGTCCACCAATAATGGGGGACACAGCCAGTGACACTAGTTTGGAACGTTGCCACCAACTTAAAAGAAAATAGCCACATCCAGATGCGCTATCCCCCTACACACGCACGCATGCACGCATATTGCATGCTAATGCACTCCCCCCACACACACACACACACACACACTGTATGTTCGATGGGGGTGCCCAATCCCCTGTCGGCTCCAATGTCCCCGCCCAACAGAGAAGCGGGTGCCACGCTGGGAGCCCACCCCAGTGTGGCAACAGTCCATATGGCCAACAGGGGTGCCCAATCCCCCATCGGCTCCACTGCCCCCCGCCCCAAACAGCCTCCCAGCTGCCATGCTGGGAGCCCACCCCAGCATGGCAAAAGTCCTGCGTCATCCAAGGAAAGAAAAAAGAGACCTGAAAGAGAAAACCTTCCCTCGCTGACTGTCCTGACACCCGCTCCCCCACCGCGCCACCCTCTGAGCACCCTGCCTCCCCACACACCCCACCCAATACCTTACCTCTGGAGTCCGGGCGCGATGGACCTTCGTGGACGGGGAACACATCTGCACTCTTCAAAGCCGACGCGAACTGAGGAAATGCCGTAAGCTGTATAATGGAATAAATAAGGTTTTCAACTTTGATGCATATCTCAGGCATTTGGGAATTTTATCACAAATTTTCAACATGGGGTTTTGGGACCCCACCTCATGAATTATGTCACTGTCATTTTGTTAATCAGGCCCCAAAGGTGATTTCAGCAGTCACTGTGTGGAACCACCTTCGGGACCAATTCTAAATGACTGTCACAGTTCATGAGGTAGGCCCTCAAAACCCTATGTTGAAAAATTTAGTGAAAACATTCCAAAAATGACTGTTTTACGAGCATGCATTGGTGCTGTTCCTACACACGCTTGTAAGTTCGCAAATTTTCAATATTTTCACTCCAGATTTTCAACATTGCCATTTTACCACACCTCCTTATGAGCAGTACAGCTGTCATTTTTCACATTTCGCCCAAAATGTGTTTCCGTGCGTATAACACACAATGGCGCAGTTGGTGTGCGAAATCAATGTTCAGGACAGATTAAAAAAATCACAGTGACAATTGTTCATGAGCAGAAGTGTTAAAATGGCTATGTTAAAAATTTGGTGAAAACATTCCCCAAAATGACTGTTTTACGAGCATGCGTTGCGCTGTTCCTACACACGCTTGTAAGTTCATGAATTTTCACTATTTTTACACCAGATTTTCAACATTTCAGTCTTACCACACCTCCTTATGAGAAGTACAGCTGTCATTTTTCACATGTTGCCCAAAATGTGATTCCGCGCATGTAGCACACAATGGCGCATTCGGTGTACGAAATCAATGTTCGGGACAAATTAAGAAAATCACAATCACCCCCTTGCGAAAATTCTTAATCTGTCACTTTGCCAAAGTCAATTTCCCAACAAATGGAAATCTGCCATAGTTATGCCAGTGCACAAAGGGGGGGACAAAACCTCAACAGGAAACTATCGACCAATATCAATACTCCTCCCTCTCCAAAGCACTTGAACGAATAGTGGCAGACCAACTCTCTGATTACCTGGACAAATACAATCTACTCTGTAATCAACAGCACGGCTTTAGGAAAGGACATAGTACAACAACAGCCTTACTTTGATTTCTCTGGAGATCCACTCAGCCCTGGACAAAGGGTGCCAAACAAGGTGCAGTCTTTGTCGATCTTACAAAAGCTTGAGCACAGTCCATCATGGCCTACTTACCTCCTACTTTCTAGCCTAGGCCTGGCCGAAGGTCCTTGTGCTTGGGTAAAAGTTACCTGTCCAATCGGTCACAGGCTGTAAAATCTCTAATGAACTCTCTGACTTCAAACCAGTTCTCTCGGGTGTACCACAGGGATCAATTCTTGGACGCTCCTCTTTAGCCTGTTCCTTAACTCCCTCCCAGATATCTGCGGAGAAAATAATTTTATCAGCTGATGATGCTGTAATTCTCTCTTCCCACAAGGATCCAAACTCCCTACGAAAAGCCTGCAACTTGCTTTCTAGTGTTGAAAGGTGGTTCCTGGATAGTAAACTTGTGCTAAACCACAATAAAACAAAGCCATGCTCTTCTCCAATCACCAAAACAAAAAATGGCATACTCCACTCACCATACAAACCTCTGTAGAATTACACTGGACCAAGTAAATACTTTCAAATACCTTGGCATCACTTTTGACCAAGGGCTCACCTTTGCAACCCATTGACAACATAGAAAACAGTGAACCAACGCCTTGAATACTATTCCGTAACCGTCAATTTCTAAATCAAGCGGCATTGAGAATAGCTATACAGAGTTCCATAATCTCAATCATTGACTATGGCCTTATTATTTATGGCTCAGCTACCTCCACTGCTCTAAGGCGTATCTCAATCACTCTAAGTAAGGCCTGCCGGCTCCTCACGGGGGCTCAAAGACTGACTCACATGTGTGATCTGTACTATGAATCAGGCTGGTTGAACCTATCAAACCATCTTATTTATCTCACCAGCACAATGGCAAAAAAATCTATCTTGGGACTGACTCCATTATGTATTCAAAACCTACTCCGACTGAATCCTGGCTCACGATCCTCCACCAGATCTGAACGCCAACCTTTCCTGGTTCCGAGATGCCGGACTGCACAGGGACAAAGATCTTCGATACAGGGCCCGACATGGTTCAATGCGCTTAGTCCACCTACTCTATCCTCAACCTCGCTTGAAGCTTTCAAATCCATGTCCATTCCCACCTCACCACCACTAGCAACTGTGATTGCGCTAGATAAAGACTACTACTCCTCATGTCCATCCTCACATCTGAGGCCTCTTCCTCCTGACTAATGAACCCTCTGGTACCTCTACTTCCTGTCTCCACCCAAACTCACCCCCCTTTTTCCTGTCCCCTCTCTACTCTCCCGCTCACCACCTTTCCTCCTCTCTAGCCTCCTTTGGCCTAATGATCACCCTCTCCTGGAAGTTTCCTTAACCTCGAAATTGTCTACCGCTGAACCTGTTATAGCTTGTTTTTCTATGAAACTTAAAAACGTTACTGCTTTAAACTGTTAATAGCAAATTTATGATGTAACTTTCCTGTCTGGTTTTACCTGTAATGTGTATCGTGCTTTGTTAAATGTTCTTTGTGACGTGGAACCTTTGTAAAAGAGCCCTGGCTCAAAGGTATTAATTCCTAGACTAATAAACTAAACTAAACTAAACAGTGACACTGTTCATGAGCAGAGGTGTTACAATGGTTATGATAAAAATTTGGTGAAAAAAGTCCATAAAATGACTGTGTTACAAGCGACCATTGCGCAGTTTCCACGCACCCTCGTAAGTTCATGGATTTCTAATATTTTCAGTCCAGATTTTCACCACTGGCATTTTTCCACACTTCCTTATGAACAGTACAGCTGTCATTTTTCACACCATGGCCGAAATGTGTTTTCGCACTTCCAGCGCAGAAATGCGTGGTCGCTGTGGGAAATCACTGTTCGGGACAGATTAAGAAAATCACAGTGACACTGTTCATGAGCGGAGGTTCCAAAATGCCTGTGTTGACAATCTGTTGTAAAAAATCCAAACTAATTGCATTATGGGTGTGATAGCATGGTTTCTACACACTCTTGACTTCACCAGTTTTTTGAATATTTCGCTGTAGATTTTCAACATTGCCATTTTCCACCTCTCCATGAACAGTACAGCTGTCATTTTTCACATCCTGTTCAAAATGTGTTTTCGCTCCTGTGGTGCTAAATGGCGTAGTCGCTGTGCAAAATCAGCTTTTGGCTAACAAACTGATATTGCCACTGTTCTGAAGGTGGGAGTCACAAAAAAACCATGATGAAAATTTGGAGTGAAAATGCCAACGAACACCTGAGACATTAGGGTTTCCGACCATAACGCCCCACCCTGTAGAGATTGACAGGCATCAGGGGTGTGACTTGGGATTCTCGCCTGTAATGCTCATACCATTCCACACCCTGCAGCCAGTGAGAGGCATCGAGGTGTGCCTTGGACTCTTCGGCCCCAAAGTTCACCCCATTCTCCTATACAGCACCCATCTCACTGTATTTCTTGATGGAGTGGAGTGAGCATAAATGCCAAAGCCCCCAAGGCACATCGTGACACTTGTCAGTGTCTGCAGGGTAGGGTGTGATGAAACGGCATGGCTGTTATGCCTGATGACCCAAAGGCACACCTTAATGCCTGTCAGTCTCTGCAAGGTGGTGGCAGGGTTGGCTTCAGTTCAATACTTCACTGCCATTCCTATTATGCAGCTCTCTAACTTCTACACTACCAATGCCAATGCCAGCAAGCAAACATTCGGCATTGACAAATGCTTGTTTTAAATGTTGTAAAGTCCGGGGTTCTGCAAAACATCAGACGCTGCATGGATCTATTTCATGGGAAAGTGTGGTGATGCACATGCCCCTGAAATGGAACTGTGCAGCATCTGACATTTTGCAGAACCCTGGACTTTACAACATTACAAAAAGTAAGTTCCCATATGTGAAAAAATAGAAACATAGAAACATAGAATTTGACGGCAGATAAGGACCGCTTGGCCCACCTAGTCTGCCCATGTCCCTACCTAACGGATAAGCTGCAGATCCTAGTTAACCAACAGCCTACTTCCTCCTACCCCCCACTAGAATTACCTTATGTCTGTCCCATGCATTCTTGAATTCCCCCACTGTTTTTGACTCTACAACCTCCTCAGGAAGGCTGTTCCATGTATCCACAACCTTCTCTGTGAAGAAATACTTCCTCACATTACCAGTGAGCCATCCCCCCTCTATCTTCAAATTGTGCCCCCTTGTTTTTGCACATCTCTTTTTCTGTAAGATGCTACCCTCCTGGACTTTGTCGATTCCTCCTCTTCCTCCTTTCCTCGAGGCTATACATCTTTAGTTCCTTTAGTCTTTCTTCATATGTCTTCTGATGCAGACCCTGCATCATTTTGGTTGCCCTCCTCTTGACAGCCTTCAACCTGTCTACGTCTTTGCGGAGGGTCTCCAGAACTGTACACAGTACTCCAGATATGGTCTTACCAACTGTCTGTACAAAGGGCCAACAACTTCCTGTTTTCTACTGGTGATGCCTCTCCCTATGCATCCCAGTATTTCCCCAGCCCTCCTTACTGCCTTCTCACATTGCTGGCCTACCTTTAGGTCATCTGATATGACTACCCCCAGGCCCCTTTCCATTTTTGTTGTTGTCAGTATCTCACCCCACATTGTGTACTCTTCCCCTGGGTTTTGTTTCCCAGGTGCATTACTTTGCACTTCTTTGCATTGAATCTAAGCTGCCATACATTTGACCATTCCTCCAACCTTGCCAAGTCCCTTTTCATCCTTTCCACCCCACCTTGTGTATCAACCCTGTTGCAGATCTTTGTGCCATCTGCAAAGAGACATACTTTCCCCTTCCAGTCCCTCTGCAATGTCACTTATAAAGACATTAAAAAGGACCGGCCCCAGTACTGAACCCTGAGGTACCCCACTAGTAACCCTCCTTTCTTCACTGTGGACTCCATTAACTATTACCCGCTGTGTCCTGTTGTCCAACCAGTGTTTTACCCAGGCTACCACCCTGGGACCCACTCCCAGGCTAGCTAATTTGTTTATTAATCTTTTGTGCGGGACTGTGTCAAATGCCTTGCTAAAGCCTAGATAGGCAATGTCCACAGCCCCTCCTTGGTCTACTACTTTGGTCACCCAGTCAAAGAAATCAATTAGATTTGTCTGACATGACCTTCCCGCTGTGAATCCATGTTGCCTTGGATCCTCTGCCCCAATGGCCTCTAGGTACTCAACAATTCTTTCCTTCAGAAGTGATTCCATCATTTTCCCTACCACTAAGGTCAAACTGACGGGTCTGTAGTTTTCTGCCTCTGTCTTGCTCCCACTTTTGTGAAGGGGAATCACATCCGCCCTCCTCCAGTCCTCAGGTACCACACCATCCTCCCATGATTTATTAAAAAGGGTAGTCAGTGGTGTTATCAGTTCTTCCCTTAGTTCTTTTAGAATTCTGGGGTGAATCCCATCAGGCCCCATTGCTTTATCCACCTTCAGTTTTAAGAGTTCTTTCAGAACCTTTTCTTCTGTGAAAGGACTAATGTCAACCCCCCCTATCCAGAGTGCTTCTACTGACTGGATTAGGTATTTATCCCTGCTTTTCCATTGTGAATACTGAGCAGAAGTATTGGTTCAGTATCCCTACTTTTTTCACTGTCACTTTCTGCCCAACCACCTTCCTCTTTGTTCAGCCTCAGTATCCCTGCCTAAGTCTTTCTTGCTCCCTAATGTACCTATAAAGGGTGTTATCCCCCTTCTTAACTGAGTTGGCTATCTTTTCCTCAGTTTGGGCCTTTGCTATTCTGACTGCCTTACCCGCTTCCTTCTACTTTAACTGGTACAGTTCTCTGTCCTGCTCCTTCTGTGTTTCCTTATACTTCCTGAACGCTATCTTTTTCTCCCTTACCTTCCCCGCCACTTCTTTTGAGAACCATAGTGTTTTTTTTCTTTCGTTTTGCATTTCCCTTTCAAAACGTCTAATCAGGGTGGTAAGGCTTTGTGGGGATGGGGAATTTAACATTAAGACAGTTTTCCTTTAAAGCTTTAGACTAAGTGTGTGGCATATGGTCATTTGAATGTAATGCTATAGTCCAAGACAACAAAATTATATCCAGACCTATGTTTTTGGTTCTTATAAAGATGTAGATGATGGGCTGTATGAACTATTGGGGCATAGGGTATGTGCCCAAGGTTCATACTCCACCCGCGCAGCTCAGCACCCATGGATGGATACACAGTGGCCAAATTCACAGACACCAGCCATCGCACAGCTCCCATACATGGCCCCACCCCCAGCGCACAGGTGTGCAGAGGACTGTTCCCAAAGACAGGGCACACATCCAATGGGATGCCTGGTCTCGGTCTGCTACTGGATCCCTTGTGCCTTTGGGGGCAAGGATATGGCAGACAACATGCTGTGCACTGGTGGCACAAAGCGGCAGGTGCCCGGCCAGCTGCCCCCATCCCCTCTTGTTGTCCCCATGGGCTGGGACAGCTTGTTGAGGGGGTCTGCTGTGTCCTGACATCCCCAATGCAGATGGCAGCATCCTGGCAGGGCATGCATCCCTTACAGCAGGGGGTTACCAAGTGTAACATGTGCCCCCATGCCCAGCACACTGCACCTTTGTGAATGGCATGATGTGGGGGCCCCCTGGCACACCCCCTACCTGACCCAGCACACTGCTATCCACATGGCTGGGGGATTGGGCACATACCTGTCCTGTGCCCCCCTAGTGAATGCCACATGGGGTCCATGGGATCCTGCTCCGCAGCATTCAGATGTAGCTATGCCAACACATCTGGTTTGTGCAGCGCATTGGCAAGGTGAATAGAGCCCATAATCCTTAAATATGAGATGGATTGCTTTTTATATAACATTGGAAAATATCGTATATTTCTGATAGTAGCACCAGGATGTTCTTTTCCAATGCTGTGTATGCCCATTTGTCCCTCAACTTCAAATCACCCACCTCTGTTATGTAGTAATGCTTTCTAGTGTCTAGTGTTCACCCAGGACCTTAAAAGATGTTGGCAGAGGCTTAAAGATCAGTTGCAGTGTTTTTAAAATACTTTTCACGTATTTTATTTGCTCACCATGAGAACAACCACTCCACATATACTGCAAGTAACATGCAGGAATGATAATTTGTCATGTTCAGATGCTATTTTACTGCTTATCTTTTTTGAAGGTTTCACAGAAAATCCCTCAGACATTTTCAGACCAGCTGGCAGAGTCTTGGGAGAGTGTTGAATTCCATTCAAGCAACGATGACATAATTTTCCTCAAGGTCCTGGCAGCTCAGTACATCATATTATGACATTCAAAAACCAATCTTTGCCTCTAGTTTTCTGATGGTGGCATGTATTAATCATAGCGTTCCAGTAAAACACCATGAGTAGATATCTGTCAATTTCCTAAGCTGATCAACCTCGGTGCTCAGTATCACCCCCCTCCAAAAAAAAACATCAACAACATGATAGGCTCTTAACATGAACATTTTGGTTTCCTTTGTTCTCTTCCTGCCCTGAATGAAACCCAGCAGCTTCCTCCTTCTTTCAAAGTATTGTCCCCCAAAAATTACTGATTAATCTGTGAAAATAACTAAATATTTATCTGCAGTGCTGTACTGATCAAATTCAATAATCAAAGGTCCTCAGACAATTGAAAGTAAACATGAGTTGTTTCCATTTTCCAATCTGATGTACGTGTGTGTGTGTGTGTGTGTGTGTGTGGTATATGTGTGTGTGTGGTATACTGAAGTGCCAGGACCTTGAGGAAAATGATGTCATTGTTGCTTGAATAGAATGAGCACTCACCCAAGATTCCACCAGCTGGTTTAAAAATGTCTGAGGGATTTTCTGTGAAACCATCAAATAGGAGAGCATTAAAATAGTATCTGTACATGAAAAATGGTAATTTCTTCATTTCACATGTAATAAATAAGGCCTGGTTGTCCTTATGTTAAGGAAAAGGAGTAATGTTTTTAATATGTTTATAATATATGTGCAGTTGAGTTTTAAGAGGCATTGGAGAAGATCTGGCCTGCTCTCTGAAAAACTAATCCTCATTTCATAATTTCATACTATCGGTGTTAACAGCAGGCAACAACTGGTGTGAGGAAAAACTTTTATTCCTCCCACAATGCAGCTGGGAAGAACAGACTCGCAACTCTCTTCTGACTGGTTGATAAGATTTTAAATCCAGACTTATCTTGGCTCTAAGTTGGAGTCCAGTTCAGTGGAGTTGTGTAAGTGGTTTTCTGATTTCTTCATGGCCAAGATTTTGGAGATAATGCATGATATCTTCTCCACTGGGGGTTGGTCACCAGGGCAATGCTCTTGGAGTTGAGGTAACCAAACCTCAGGTCATGAGGATGAACTTTCAACCAGCTGATTATGTGGAAATCTGCCAGGTGCTTTCAGCAATGTGCCAGTCCACTTGCATCTTAGACCCTGCTCCCTCTCATTTGATAAGCATGGACTAGCAGATACTAAGTGCCTGTGTTTGTGGAGACCGAGAATTCTTCTTTGAGGGAGGGTGCCTTCTATGACCTCTTTAAAGAGGCCATTGAAGTCCCTCCTTAAAAAGACAAATTTAGATCCAGATGTTCTCACAAACTACAGGCCTATCTCTAGCTTTTATTTTGTTGGAAGGTTATAGAGAAAGTGGTGGAAATTTGTCTGTCGGAACACCAGGAGAAATTGGAACTCTATGAGCCCTTCCAATCTATGTTGAACTCTGTTTCCCCAAAATTGATTTCTGATGGATGGTAGGTAGGTCACTCTGGGTTTGTCTTTTGCAAGGTCCTTGCCCTGGTCTCTCCGTTGAATTAACTCCAATAAGCCTTCTCCAAACACATGTCCCTCTTTAAATGGCAATTTCTGTAGCAACATTTTTGATTCAATGGGCCCGATTTTCAAAGATAGGGGTTTCACCACATCCCGGCTGCATCAGGGACCCTGCACCATATTCCAAAAGAGCAGGGTCCCTGCACCAGAAATCCAGGATGTGCCACTACTGCAGGCATGTGCCAAAGCAAGTGGCACACCTACAGGTAATGCTACAGGGTTCTGGCTGCCCTCCCATGCAACCAAAGAGGTGGCAAGATGGCTAGGAGTGGGGGGCACATGCAAGGCTAAAAAGTGGGGTACAGGGGCAGCATAGGGCACAAGGTGGCACAGCTGTGGGGGGGAAGGGGTGGACAACCATGACATTGTGTTTGCACCTGGTGGGTGTGCTGAGTATGGCACCATATTGGCACGGACACACAGTGGGGATTGGGGGGGTACAGTGACACACAATACCATGGCCCCATGCTGGCACAGCCCAGGCAGCAGTTCCCAGGGCCATGCCAATGTGGGGCCCTGGCATTGTGTGTCACAATATCCCCAGTCCCCTTTGTTTGTCCATGCCAGTATGGTGCCATACTCAGCACCCCACCAGGTGCAAATGCAAAGTCATGGTTGCCTAGCTCTTCCCCCACCACAACTGTGCCACCCCATTCCCTATGCTGCCCCATAAATGCCTGTTATGGCTCCCAAACCACATGACTCCACAGTGTATGCAGTGGTGCAAGGGGCTTAAACCAGGTTTTCCATGGTCTATCTTCCGCCCCTTGCTGTGGCCACGGCAGGGTTTTTTGCATCCCAGAAAAGGGGATGTTGCAGCCCTGCCATGGCATAAGCCCCCTTGTGGCATTTCACACCCTAAGTTTGGCCACAAGGGGGGCACAGCACCTCAAGGACATAGCGACTCCCGATTCCAATGCAGACCGCATTACTGAATTGTGAATGCCGCATCTTTTGGCGCAAAGTGCAGGTTGCATCTCAAATTTTTGACACAAGCACCTTACATCCTTTGTACATCTTTGAAAATCCCCCTCCTCCCTTGTCTGATTCACAGAGTTTTGGCCAAAGTGATCTAGCTCTGTTAGCCAACACTGCCATTCTAGCAATGAGTCTGATAACATCCACCGTCATATCTCCCATGTACTTGGCTGTCTGCAGTGTGCACTTTGCTAGGTCTGCCACCTGTAACTTCTGTGGCAGCTGTTTGGATAGCTCCTCTAGCCATCTAATTTGGGATTTTGTGACATATAAGGCTGTGTTGTTTGTTCTAGCTGCTAAACTTGCCAACTTGAAGAGCTTCAGCATGTCTTCAGCTCTTTTGTCTGTAGGAATATTTAAGGCAATAGTGCCTTTGGCAGGAAGAACAATCTTCTTGCTGAATGCTACGTTTTGTTGGACTATTGTAGGAGCCAAGCACTATAGCTTTGGCATGTTCCCCAGAATTGGGTACATCCTATCTGGAGTATGTCTCTCTGGTATCCTTGATGGTTCATATAATTCTGACTTTGGGTATGATGTCTTTGATAGCTGGGAAGACTGGAAAAATTAATTCTGTATGTATTTTTGCTGAATCATAGTAACCAACTTGCACTCTGGGCACATTGGTGGGAGCCCAAAGCCCATGGTTGACTTGATTGATTTCATTAATTCTGGTACCAGATCAAAGGAGCAGAGTTTTGATGTTAGGGATGGCTCTTTTGTGGGCATTGGTTCACCCATGGTGTCAGACTCATGATTACATGTTCCAAAACTACATTCTCATGTTAGTGTTGCTCTATTACCCTTTCTTTCCAGGCCAACATGTATTGTCCAGTTGCTGGTCCCTTCCTCATCAGGCTTGGGATCTTGTGGGTTGTCCAGGGTCTATGACCATATTGGTGGCACTGGTGGTGCCAGATGTCTTGCCTGTATTGTGTGTTTATATTTGAGGGTCTGCTTGGGGACAGTGGCCTGACATTATTCATGACTTTTAGGTGCTCCATTAATCTTAACATAAAATTGTGTTGGTTCTCCACCATGACCACTGTGGCCTGCTGAATCTACTTTAGGATTGATGTGGCATTCATTAGCTGTTCCATGGTGCTGGATGCCCTTAACTGTGCTGAGGTGGACTCACATGAGGAAGAGTGCTCCTCAGAGAGTTCTTTCTGCTCAGTCACACATGTTGGGCATAGTAGGCCAGTTTGGAGTGGCAGCAGTTGTACTGTGCAGGAAGTGCATTTCCTACTCTGAACCATCCTGCATGGAGACATAATATGTAAACATATATAATGCTGGAGTGTCTCATGTCTGTACTCAACACTTACTCTGCTGATACTGTGATGCAGTCCAGGAGGAGGTGTTAATCATTAAGTCTACTTCAAAAACTTGCTTCTGTTTTTAAAAACCACAATAAATTTAAATTTGCAGAGTGTAGCTTTAAGTGATTAAATTAGAGCAGTTAATATAATTACCCCTTCTCTGCTAATGATATACTGCAGGATGGCCGGGTCACAATGTGGGGCGAGTGTGACGACGTCGGCAGGGTTGCCATGCGCCATGACGTCATTGCACATCACGCTCGGGGGGGGATTCAGGGAAGGCAAACATCCCTCTGGAGGACTGCAGAGATGATGGGGACTTCTGTGGTACAGCCCACATCCCACAGCCAGCCCAGCTCACTAGGATCTCCCCTGGCGCCAACCCTTAGACCGTGCGTAGCCCAGTTTGCCGGGGTACTGGGGTCTGGTCTGGGCAGTTTGGGTGGGGAGATCCTGGATGTGGGTGTTCAGGCAGGGAGTGAGAGGCTCTGGCCCTGTAAGTACCCCAGAAGGATGCCCTGTCCACCGAGGTGTATAAATAGAGTCAAAGAAAAAAAAGAATAGGACCATAAAGGAAAACTACTCCCAGCATCTTGTAAATTTTGTTTCCATGTCAACAGATGACTCATTTCCTGTAGTTATTGGGGATATACATGTTTGCTTCAGTTTATTTTCACTGTTCATGCTAGTCCCCTGTAACTATCCTGGGGGTCTTCATTTTATGCATGTTAAAATTTCCTTTTCCATGATAGCTGCATCAGCATATGAGAACGTGATTCCACAGTAACAATTTATGCCATGTATCTCTATGCTGAAAGTACAAATAACCTGCAAAAACTCTCTGGAAACCCACAAATTGAATGCAATTTATTGAAAAAACCTGCCTTGCAACTCAAACAGTTTGCAAAGCTAACTGAAGGTAAACATGGTATTTTACACCTTACTACAAGTTGCTTTGTTGAGCTCTAATTAAGTAGACAGGCATACTGTGAACCTAAAGGGTGCTGGTACATCATGTTCTCATATGCTAATGCAGCTCTCAGGAACAATGACATTTCAACAACCAGAAAATGGAGACCCCCAGGAAAGTTGCACAAGCTAGTATGAACAGCGAAAATAAACTAAAACAATCACATATGTCCCAAACAGCCACATGAAAAGAGTTGCCTGTTGACATGGAAACAAAATTTACAAGATGTGAGGGTGAAGTTTTTCTTTGAGAGTCTGTACTGCAGCCTCATCAGATGCAAAAAATAACTGGAGAGCAGAGAGCTACAAGGGGCTTAGGTGAATAGGTGAAATTTGATATGAGATCACGTGTACCTGGCAGCCTAAGAGGTGTATATATTGTAACCTAGGCTGTATGGACTGCCATGGATATAAATACAACACAATCTCAAACCAGTGCACAGTCAGGCAAAGTACAAACATTAATATAATTTACAGTTGCGCATGGAGAGGGGTTCTTTGTGCTGCTTCTATATGCTGAAAAATAGAAGAACACTATGGCCCAAATATTCAAAGTGAGTTGCGCCGACGCAAGTGTGTACTTGTGCCAAGGAGCGATATTCAGCGGGAGCCAGTGTGCAGTGCAAATCCCATTGCACCAATGCACAACTGTAATGAGTACAGGCACAAGTACAGGGGATGTACCCATGAATATCCAGCACAGTGCGATTTTCAACCATGGAACCATGGCAAATGTGCGGAGCAAATCAGGGATGCACCGCGCAGACTTGTTCCTATAAATACAGGTTGCAAGCACGCAGAAAGCACTTGCGCCAGGCGAGAGGGAGTGAGAGAGAGAGACAGAGAGAAAGAAAGAAAGACAGACAGAGAGTGAGAGACAGACAGACAGACCAAGGCAGACACAGAGGGAGAGGGACAGAGGTGGCAGTGGAGAGGGAGACAGGGCCAGAGAGAGTGTGACAGACAGGCAGACACACTGCCAGGCAGTGCACCAGGGTGGCACACAGCCCACAGCAGCCAACTGCCCGGGGGATAGAGGATAGCAAAGGTCATGGATAGTGCACCCTTCATGATGGAGGTAGTAATGAGGGGTGTGAGGGGGCAGTAGGAACAGTGATGTGGCCGTGGAAGAGCCCGTCGGTGGTATGCCTGACACAGGTGGTACCATGCCTGCATCAGCTTCGAGTAGCACAGTGATACGGAGATCATGGGCCAGTACTGCCTGAACAGGGCCATTCTGAGGCAGCTCTGTGAGCTGTGCAGTGAGGAGATGCAGGCACCCACCAGACAGAGCCACGTCATGTCAGTGGAGATGAAGGTGACAGCCATCATGTGCCTGCTCACCACAGGCACCTTTCAGAGACCAACAGGGGACACCACAGGCATAACCCAGTCAGCCACATCCTGCCTCCTCACACAGATCCTCAACGCTCTGCTACCTTGTGCATCAGAATACATCCTTTTCCCCAGCACACAGGTGGAGCATACAGCAACCATGCAGGTCTTCCACAGGGTAGCACATATGCCTGGCGTGATTGGGGCCATTGACTGCACTCATGTGGGCATCCACATGCCACCTGACCCCAAGGGTGTGACGTACATCAATAGGAAGGGGAACTTGAGTGTCAACTGCCAGGTGGTGTGCGATGCCATGGGGTGCATAACCAATGTCTGTGCCACACACCCTGGGAGTGCACATGGAGCGTTCATCTGGCACAGCTCTGCGCTGTGCCACAGGTTCGAATGTGGGGATATCCCCACGTGCCACCTAGTGGGTGAGTATGGCACGGGGAGATGGGCAGAGTATACCATAGGATGGGGGAGGGCAGGGTGTGCATGTTGGTGTGGGCGGCAAGGATAGGCAAGGGTTGCATCCTAGCATAGCAGAGGGCTAACCATGTCAATATCCACACAGGGGACAGCGCCTATCCACTGTGGCCCTGGCTGCTCACCCCCTACCAGCGCCCGTCGTCCCCAGCAGAGGAACACTACAATGAGGCACACGCCAGCATGTGCACATCATTGAGAGAGTATTTGGCATGCTGAAAACATGGTTCCATTGCCTAGACAGGTCAGGCAGTGCACTACTATACAGCCCCTAGAAGGCCTGTGGCCTATTCCTGGCCTGCTGCATACTGCACAACATGGCCATTGATCATGGGATAGCTGTTTAGGCTGATGAGGGTGACAGTAGTGGGGATGATGGAGGCAATGGGCTGGAGAGAGGTGGACAGCCACCCCCTGGGCAGAGGGATCCCCGGCTGATCCAGCAGGGAAGACAGCACAGGGACACCATAGCATGGGAGCACTTTGGTGCGCACAGGTAGGTGGTTCGGAACACTAGGCCACACAAACAGGTACAACACACATGCAGGGGCATGCATGGCAATGGACATGCACACACTGAGGTGGGAAGCAGGGGTATGGGTGACAGGGGCACACACCCACACACAACCACACACAGTACCCTGCACAGCCCCACACACACACACACACACACACACACACACACAGCCACAAGCCCCACACACACACACACACATAGGCATGGATGTGCAGCATGGATCAGATACATCGCACCAGTCCACAGGTGCAACTGGTGCAGGACTGCTGTCATCACACCCATGCCACATGGCCCAGTGGCCAGGCAATCATGCTCACAGGCAGCGTGTGGCAGGCACACACACACTGCCCATGCACACACTGAGAATCAGATGCAGACTGCAGGTGGGGTGGGCCACATGTCAGGGCAGCTGCATGGAGCCATGGCCACCACGGCTATGGGGGAGGCTGCACCTGGCCCAATCAGCAGCCACAGGCTACACATCAGCCATGGGAGGGGTAGAACCGTGGGACCATGACCATTTCCGCTCGGGTGTGTCGAAGCGCCCAAACAGCCCAACCCCAGGCATGCCTGGGATGCCAACATCTGAGCTTGGCATCGACTGCAGAGGGGTCTCCGGAAGCGGGGTACACGGGGTGGATAGCGCACTGCGGGGGGTCATCTGTGCCCAGCCACACCCTGTGACAGCCAGCAGCTCAAAGCCATCCGAGATAGTGGTGGCAATGCGATCCAGGGAGGCAGTCATGGCCTTCTGCATGCGCTGCATCCCTGCCAGGATCTGCACAGTGCCTGTCTCCTGCTGCTCAGCTAACTGGCGCATTTCCATGTGCAGTGCCCATGCCCCAGTGGTGAACTGCACCTGTTGCTGAACGGACTCCCACAGCAAATGGGTGTGCTCAGCCAGTGGCTTGGCATCTTGGGGCTTCTGGTCCAGATGCCGATCTCCATGTGGTGACTGGCCATGCTGCACAGCCCCTCTCTCTGGTGGATGCTGCACAGTGGGGCCTGCAGGGGGATTGGGTACGGCAGGCACAGTGGCAGTGGACCCTGCGTCTGGCTACCCAGTGGCACCCGCAGCCTGCTACTGCTGCCTATCCGGCCACTGCACACCACCCAGCACCTGCACTGCAGCACCACCTCCACCATAAGGCACAGCTTGGGTAATTCACACAGCTGTGCCTGCAGTGGTGGTGGGCAGCTGTTCCACTGCCAGCAGGGTGCTTGGTGTGCTGCCTGTGTCAGTGACCAGCAGGGGCATCTCCCCCACAACAGTGGCCATGTTGTCCAGGTTGAGCATTATGTCATCATTGGTGTCAGACCCTGCCCTGATCTGTGTCTCTGCGCACAGGACCCCAAGGCTGGCATCCTGTAGGAACACATCCAGGGCTTCATCCAACCTCAGGTCCAGGACATTCACCTGCACAGCGGTGATGAGCTGCAGCCTGTCAGACCCCCAAATGCCCATGGAGGTGGATAGCTGGTCCTCCGGGGCCTGTCCAGTGGCCATGGCTGCTGCTGCTGCTGGCTTCTCATCATCCGCATGGAGGCGTGCTTGTGCTGCAAGAGAAAGAGAGGCGTGTTAGTGATGCATTGCCCACATGTGCCCCCTCACTGCCACTGCCTGTGTCCTGCAGCATGGCATGCACATGGGTGTGCACACATGCACATGACAGGCATGCCAGCTGCACGCATGCCAGCACGGCTGTGTCCGCACCCTCCACACCTCCAGCTGTGCATGGCTGACATACTTACCATGCAGTGATGGGCTGCCATCCATCTGGAATCCACCGCCAGGCACACCCTCCACTCTGCTGCAGTGCATAGTGGCTGTCACCAACTCCTCCTGCGCCATGAGCAGTGATGCAACTGCAGGCACCCCTCTGGTGACATTCCAGGAAGCATAGATGGCCACCACCCTCTCCTTGATGCGCCTCTTGTCCGTGCCCACCTTCTTCCTGCACTCCTGCACTGAGCGCTGGTGGCTGCCCAGCTGGTTTACACATGCCGCTACCTCCACCCAGGCCCCAGCCCTGGCCTGTAGTATGCCCATGGCACCACTCAACAGGGGCTCCCTGTCAAGGTAGGCCTCAAACAGGGCCTTTGTCTCTGCCTTAGTGAAATTGGGCCTGCGCTCCTCACCCTCCTCACATCCCGACATGTCACTTCCTGTGGACATGGACAGCACAGTGTGTCAGTGTCAGCAGCACCCTGTTCCGTCCCCCCCTGCTGTGCTGGCTGCACCCAGTGTGCTACAGCATCATGCAAAACTTACCTCAAAAAGATGCCTGTGTTGATCTCTGGTGCTTTTATTGTGCATCAAATGCAAATGAGCTTTGGCGCAATGGTAATGACATGCTAATTCCCCCAGTGTGCCACACACTGGCTGATGAGCTCATTTGCATGTAGCGGCTGAATATCATGATTTTGCTCCATGCGCAATGAGTTTGCTCCAGAGCAAGTCACAGTGCAATGCGCACGTATGTGCGGTGTGCAGGACCGCAGAGCGCCGGACAGTGTAATGTCACCAATTGCAAACTGTGCACCGACTGCACGATGTGGGCCATGGTGCATGGTGCGTCAGGCCTGCTATTGCACTCATGCACACTGTTCAGTGGCCGAACCCTGACCCCTGCTGTGACCTCTTGCCCTGGGTGACCCTCGCACCCATGACCCCACCTAGCCATGCCCATGCCGTGCACCTCTGTGACTGCGTGATGGGCAGACAAAGCACATGTCCCCTTGGCCTGCGCGTCTGGTGCATGCTGTGGCCACGTGTGCTTACCACAGCCATTTTGCTCACTGACTCACACTTGCAGCATGGTGCAGCAGAGAGCACCACGGGTGGCTAACTGGAAGCAGGTTGAACTGGTCAATCTTGTCGCCTGCGTCCAGCCCCATGCACCCCAACTATTTGGGCAGGTGTCACTGCAGCAGCCCCGGGTAGCGGTGTGGCAGGGCATTGCTGCCACACTGCTGCAGCGCACAGGGGTGGCAAGGGTGGGAAAGCAGTGTTGCCACTGCTATGGTGACCTGGTAAGGAGGGATCCAGAGTGCCTCAGGAGGCTGGATGCACGTGTGAGGCGTGAGGCTGTGCCACAGCCAGTTGAGTAGGCCCATAATGAATGAGTGCCCTGGTGCTGTACTGTGGTGTTGGCTAGGCTGCCTGGCATGCCCTGCAGGACAGTGTACTACCATTGTGCACATCGTGGGGTGGCATCGCCCTCCGCCACTTGCATTGTGATGCTGCTGTACAGGACGTGTCAGGCAGGGGCTCACACTGTGCACATGGGTGGGTGTGGTGGGCAGCTGCTGTGGTTAGTTACTGATGTGTACCTGTCTCTGTTCCATTCCCAGAGCCTGAAAACAGGAGAAGGGCAGCAGCGTCAGGAAGGCAGGCTGCAGCGGGCCAAGGTGCTGGTGAAGGAGCAACTCCAGCACCAGTGGGGCCACAGAGAGCAGGTAGGCACTGACATAGTCCTTCGCATCATTCATGGGGGGGTGGCGAGGGCATGGGTGCAGGCATGGTCACCTGTGAAATGTGCCGTGGCAGCTATGTGTGTGTCACATTGTGCGTGGTGCCTGCCACTGTGGTGCATCCTTTGGACACGTGCGCCAGCTGTTGGTGGGGTGGGTGTGCACCCAGCTGCCACTGATGTTGCTGTGGTACTGCTGGAGCACTGTGCAATGTGACCGCCATAGCGCAGTCGTGTGGCCACTGTGCAGTGGGGACCACTGCTGCACACTGTTGTGGTGTGCTGCATTGCTGGCAGGTGTTGGCCCACCCCCCTGTGGGTGGCCTGTACGGGCCTGCCAGGGGGTGTGATTCCCCTGCCCATTGCGTGTTGTGGATGGGCATGGTTCCTTGGGACATTGCACTGATCACCTGTCCTGTCCCTTATCCTAGGTGTCTGATGGCGGCGCAGGAGGCCCATCTACTGCTGGCTACTACAGCAGCTCATCCTCATCACCTCGACAACCATGGAGGCAGTGCTGCAGGTCTAAAGGATGCTGCAGGCAGACAGGAGGCAGCGAAGACTGCAAGGAGTGGCAGGCCATGATCGCCGCTAGTCGGGCCCTGAATTTCCCTGTTTCCCCAGCTGTACCTCCCCCTCCAGTCCCCCTTCCCACTGTACAGTCCCTGTTCCCTATCCCCTTCCCTCACTTTCCTACCCTCCCCCACACCCTTCATTGTACATAGTTTATATTTCAATATATATTTATTTTGACATACCTGCCTGTGTCTGTGTCTGTGTGGCCCAGTGCCTGTCCGTGTGGTGTGCATGTGTCGTGGTGCATGTTGTGCTTCAGTAGATCACTGCTGTGTGCTGAGGTGTGTCCCACTGTGGTGGTGTCCCTCCCCTTGGTCAGTGGCTGTGCCTTGGGGTGCCCATAGGGTGGCTGTCAGGGATGTGTGACGTGTGTGTGTGCATGGCTGCGTGGTCCTGGGTGTGGCCTGCTCTGATCTGGGTGTGTAGGGGGGGAATGACCTGCAGCCTGCGGGGTCCCCCCTTGGTGGCCCTCCATTCACCATTGGCACCTCCTGTTGCCTATTGTCTGTGCCACTGTTGTGTTCTGGAGTGGGCGTCTGGGTGCCTCTGTGTGCCCTGCTATGCCCAGCTGGTGGTGGCCTCCTGTGGCCTGTCACTGTGCTTCCCTGGCTCTGTCCTTGGGTCACCTCTCTGTGCCATGCCCCCCTCTGTTGCTCTGTTGCTCTGCTCCCACGGTTGCCCTGGGGCTTATCTGTCTGTGCCATGGCACACCTGTGTTTGTGCCATGGTACATCTCTGGTTGCACCATGGTGCATCCACGGTTGCGCCATGGTGCAACTGTGCCATAGTCAGCCAGTTGTGCTGGCACAGTGTGGCCAGCACAACCTCTGAATATGGCTCCTGTTACACCACAGTGCATCAGATTTGCACTGCACCAGCCTTGCAATGGCTTTTGGCACATTTCTGAATATCTGGGCCTATGTTTATACTTTGCCTGAGTTTGTGTGCACACTAATTTGTGAATTTATTTGTAATGAACTGAAGGCAGCAAGATAGAGGGAGACAGACAAGTGTGGAAGAGTGGGCTGGGCAGTAGACTGGGGTAAAAACCATACCTGCTGTATGTGAGCCAGCAGTAGCACTCCGTGTAAAAGTAGGTAGCAGGGTTTTTTTTTTTAAAACTGAGAGTAGACCACTGTCAATCAATCAATCAATCAATCAAATCTTTATTTATCCAGGCGATCACCATTGAGCAAGCTCATTTACAAGGTGGACCTGCTGTTGGCAGGGACAAATGTACAGGTACAGATAAATGTGCATAATACAAAAGGAACAAGATGTTTACAATTAATGATAGGAGCAGTATACTGTATATACATTCCAAAGGCACATGTACAAGTAAGATATACATAACACAACAGTAACATGATATATACAATACCCACAGGAGCAGGATGTGTATGGTTGTCATATACAAGCCACAGAGAAAAAAAAAAGAAAATCATTTATATTCCTGTCCATCAGGAACATGTTAATGGCCTGTATGGAAGTCCCTGAGCTATGGAGGTACGCATGACAGTGTCTAGGGCTTAGGATTATGTGACAGGAGGGGGTGGTGTGTAAGAGGGGTGCAGAGGGTGCTAATCGTGGGTGAGGTGAGGGAGGGGGTAACAGTGGCAGAGGAGGACTTAGATGAGCAGCAGGGACTAGAATGGATGTGGAGAAAAGCGATAGTCAGGCTGCTAGGAGCGATGGAAGCAGTTACAGAACTCTGCAAATGTTTTGTCATAGAGGGTCTTTAACAAAGCAAGACTGACAGGGGAGCTAAGTCTCAGTGATTTTTGTATCCTATTCCAAAGCGTAGGCAAGACAAAGCTTATGGCAGCCCTTCCAAAGCAAGTGTTGACTCTTGGGACTTCCAGGGAAACCTGTGAGAGACTTCTCAAGGCATAGTTCCCGATCAGAATAAGGGGGAGACAGTCAACAACGTATTGTGGGAGTTTGTTGGTAAGGGCTCGGAGCGTCCATAGAGCTGCATTTCTACACTGCCTATATTGAAGAGAAGGTCACCCTACAGCTGCATATAATGAGCAGTTATGGGTGGAGAACGGGAGGCCAGTTATAAATCTCAGCACTCTATGATACAATACGTCCAGTTTTGCAAGGTGTGAGGCAGGGCATTGGCCATAAATGAAGTCAGCGTAGTCAATTAATGAGAAGAACGTAGATTGGACAAGCTGTCTTTTTGCGTCTGTGGTCAAGAGGCAATTAATTCTGAAAAAAAGACCAAGTCTCTGCCTCAGTTTTTTCAGCAGTTCTTCTGTATGTTCCACAAAAGAGTTTATTGTCTTGCCAGATACCCAGATATTTGAATTTAGGCACAAATTCAAGATTTTCACCTAATAAAGTGGAGATGGAAGGTAATGGACCAACGACAGCAGAGTAAGCCCCTAGGCCTGATGGTGAGAAAAGCATGGCCTTGTTTTTTTTTTTGCATTTAGTAGTAGCCTTTTGCTAAGGAGCTGGTGCTGCAGAGTATTAAAGTCAGTTTGTAGGTCAATGCAGGCAGCTTCAGGAGATTCACGGCTTAAGTAGAGCACCGTATCATCAGCAAACAAGTGGATACTGGCTTCCTTGATGCCTACGTCCAGGCTGTTGATATAGATGGCAAACAATATTGGGCCCAGTATGAAGCCCTGAGGAGCACCTCTTTTTATCAGTTTAAGTGGAGAGAGAGCTCTCCTTCAGCCTTGATTTGTTGCTGCCTGCCAGAGAGGTAGTCTTGGAAACATCCCAATGAGGTTGAGTCAATGCCTATAGTTTTTAAGGTGGAGAGGAGCAGGCAGTGGTCAACGGTGTCAAATGCCTTCCTGAGGTCCAGAAAAACAGCACAAACAAATTCTTTATTATCTAAGTCCCATTGCCAGTCATTAGTTACTTTTGCCAGAGCCGTGATTGTGCTATACTTTACTCTAAAGCCAGACTGCATTGGGTTAAGCAAGCTTGAATTGTCTAAGAAAGATCTCAGCTGTGTATCCCCAATTTTTTCACAGTAGCTTGGAAAGTATGGGAAGGAGGGAGATCGGCCTATAGTTATTTAGGTCACAGGGATCCCCCGATTTAAACAGGGGGATGACGTGAGCAGTTTTCCATACCTGGGGGAGGGAACCTTGTGCTACAGACAGGTTGAATAGGTGTGATATAGATGTGGCAAGAATGTGGTATGCTATTTATATACAGGTATACTGTGATGGGGCAATGACTGCTGAGCATCCTCCTGTTTTTCTAGCTTTGGCCAAGACCAACATCTGGAATTCCTGCAATCAGGGCCAAGTAAAAACAGGGTAGTAGCTGGTATACAACGAAATGCCCCTACTGAGAATAAAAATTATTAACTCAGTTCTATGCAAGCTAACCAATTTGTATAACAGCAAAAACAGAGACTGTACCTGGGAACTGGTGTAGCTGTACAAACTGTAATCAATGGAAAGCCAAAAAAATCAATAAAAAAATCTGTGGCACTTACCACCATAGATGCCACCAACTCATAGGCTAAGGAAACCAAATAACTTTACTGAGTGCTCCAATACAAAAGTGGTTAAAAAGCTTGTCTAGATAAAAAAAAACGTGTCTGATGCATTTTACTGATCTCTATCTGCTTTTCAAAAGGCCAAACCATGATCAAACTGGTATTCAGTCACAAATATCGAAGGAACAATGAAGTTATATGTCATACCAAGGCAAGATTATGACACTCAGGTTACTGCACCATTAAGGCACCATTAATAATGGTTCAGGAAGTGGGCAAACTAAACAAAATCTGTTCAGCCATTGACGGGAATAGTGCTGATTTTTTTAAATCATATAATGGTTTTATTGAGTTTTTGCATGAAGAATAACAGCTCATAGATCAGTGTACACCTTACAGCAAAACGGATCAAAAACATCCATACACATTGTATGCAGAGTTATATCACTTACATTAAACAGGATTGAACCTAGCTAACAGTTACACCTCTAGCCAAGACAGAGGAATATACTTACATAGGAAGGAAAGAAGAATACACGAGACACTACAGATAGGGTCCAAAAAAGCAGTTGTGCTGGTAGTTCAGGTAGGAGGGTTACTGTAAAGTGGAAGAGTTTTACAAAGCGAGGAATGTAAGTAGGCTTCCCATTTGGCCATATACTGGGTCCAGTTGCCCACGGTGATTGTAGGAAAGGCGTTCAAGTAGGGATAAAATGGGTTAAGGCCACATGCCAAGCTGCTCAGGTAGGCAGGGCCGCTTGGTGCAAATGCATTAACAGGAGCCGCTTGGCCTCTAGAAGGGTTAGCATCAGCCATTCACAGTGAGGTACAGCAAGTGCCCCAAGCAAGGAGGTGTCATCCATAGGTTTCATAGGTAAGTTCAAGCAAATATGGACGGGAGTCCATGGTGCTTGCCAATAAGTGTTACCCAAAACAAAATGTCTCATCATTTCCAAATGCTTGGTCTAAGCTTAATTTAAAAGAGTCCATATCGGGGCAATTTACTACTGTTGTTGGAAGGTTGTTCCATGTAGTAACTACTCTGGCACTAAACCAATTTTTCCTTCACAGTGTATTCCATTTAGCTAGGACTAGTTGTTTACTGTGTTTTCTAGTATGCATTCTGTTTTTGCTAGGTAGGATTCCCCAAATTGTCCTGGAGGGTTGAATCAGTTGTAGCTTTGAAAAGGAGGCACATGTCCCCTCTAAGTCTCCTGTAGTGGAGCGTATACATGTTTAGTGATTTAAGTCTATCATTGTAGGGCTTATTACTCATCCCAGCTATAGCCTTGGTGGCCCTACGTTGGACCCCCTAGAGCCTTGAGATGTCCTCCTGAATATAAGGTGACCAGACCTGGACACAATACTCCAGATGGGGTTTGACCAAGGCAACGTACAATGGAAGAATTACTTCCCTTTTCCTGCTTGAAATATGTCTGAGGATACAATTTAGTATTTGGTTAGCTTTTTTAATTTGGGGTCTGCAATGAGATGAACCACCACCCTACAATTATCCACCTTACTTGGAGAGAAACTGGAATTTGTTGATAACTTCAAATACCTTGGAGTCTGGATAGATAACAGGCTTGACTATTCTGTCCATATTGAAGAGCTACTTAAAAAGCTAAGACAGAGGCTTGGACTATTTTTTAGAATAAAACATTACCTAAACAGTGATTCCAAAAAAAGGTTAATTCAGGCCTCATTCCTATCCCTCATTGATTATGCTGATTTCTCTACTGCCATTGTTCCGTCATCTCTTACATAAACTGGACACCCTGTATCACAGGTCCATAAGATTTATTACTGACCTTCCCTTCAGCACCCATCATTGCTCCCTTTATATGGCAGTCAACTGGACATCATTACAACACAGAAGAAATAGGAATGCTGCTATCTGGATATTCAAAGCGTTCACAGGCAAACTACCTACCTATATCACTGATTGCTTTACCCAAATTACAACTAGGCCATACACCTTAAGGATCAGTAAACTCATCATATTAAAGGTCCCCAATGCCTGCACCCAGTTTGGGAGGGCTGCTTTCAACTATACCTTAGCAGTTGCATGGGCAGCTCTCCAAAAATCCATGAAGCTAGATAGCCTACTACCTCTGGCATCTTTCAAAGATTGTTCTCCGCCCTTTTTCCAGAGCTCTGCAAATTGCTTTTATAAAGCCTAATCCCTACCCTACCTGACCCACCTTCCTTTTCCGTCCATTATATTAATTCAATTTCTATCTTCCAAATCACCTATTATATTCTCATAAAACTAGTTAGAACCTATAATTTATATTTTATGCCTGTTATACCCTTTGTCCCCTTTTTTTCTTACAGGCTAATTGGTTCTACTGTTCCTTGTATATATGTAAATTGTTGTATATAATCATTTCATGTCATTGTATTGCTGTTTATGCTATTCTTGTCAATGTAATAATACTTGTATCCTCATTTGTATGACCACTCAGGTCCATCTTGTAAATGAGCTTTGCTCAATGATGTTCGCCTGGATAAATAAAGATTTTGATTGATTGATTGATTGATTGATTGAGATCTAAATTTCAAGTCTGGACTAGTTGTTATTCCCAAATCTTTTTCTTGGCAAGTTACTGAAAGATCATAATTCCCTAGCTTGTACCCATAATGATTATTATGTATACCCAGGTGCATAACTTTGCACTTGTTGGTATTTAGAAGTAATTTGCTATAATTGGTCCAATTAAGAACTCTATCAAGGGCTAGTTGGAGAGCAGCATAATTTTAAGGGCCATTAACCACAGTACCTAACTGACAGTCATCAGCAAATTTCAGAATCCATACATTAGGTACATCAATTTTGAGAGAAGCAATACGATATTGAAAAGACAGGGGCCTAAGACAGACCCCTGAGGTACCCCACTAGTAACCCAGGCCCAATCGGATAATACTCCATTGAAAGATACCCTCTGTTGCCTTCCCCTAAGCCAACCAGCAATCCAGTTTAGAATGTTAGTGTTTAGTTTGTAGGATTCAAGGGTATTAATAAACTCTATGTGTGGGAGCTTGTCAAAGGCCTTAGCAAAGTATAAGAACCCAATGTCCACAGAGTTTCCCTGGTCTATTTCCCTGCTAACAGTTTAATAGAAAGTTAGTAAATTAGTTTGGCAGGACCAGGATTTGGTGAACCCATGTTGTGGAGGATCTGTTAACCCAGATTGCTCGATGAATTTTAGAATATAATCTTTGATGATGCTTTCTAGGATCTTGCCTAAGCGTGAAGTTAGATTGATAAGACAAAAGTTTGAAGGATTAGATTTAGGTCCCTTTTTTAGTATGGGTACTACTGTGGCAACTTTCCACACATGAGGAATTACCCCGGTGTCTATAGAGTGTTGGAACATATTAGTTAAGGGTAGGAAAATAAACTCTGCTACCTCTTTTAGAACCTTAGGATGAATTTCATCGGGCCCTGGTGATTTGTTCACATCTAATTTCTTTAGTCTGTCGAGTACCTCTTTGGGTTCGATGGTTACCTGGTCGGGTGATGATGTTGGGGCTGTTTCTGACAGACCGGTGTTATCTTTATTAAATACAGTACAAAAATATCTATTCTGTATGTCAGCAGCTTCTTTGTTATTGGCAATGTGGCCTAAATCATTTAAAAAGGAGCCTACGCTGTTTGTTCTGCCCTTTAGTTGGTTAATATGGGAGAAGAAAGTTTTTTTGTTATTCCTAACCTGATATAGCTAATTTAATCTCATGCTGTGATTTAGCTTTTTTGATTTTGGCCTTCACTTTTTTTACCATTTTATTTTTTATTTTTTTTATTTATTTATTATTATCAGTGTCAGTGGCTCAGTAGGTAGCACACTCGCCTCTGAGGCCAGGAGATTAGAGGGCTGTGGGTTCAGTTCCCACATCTAGCACTTGGGTTAATATCTCAGTACTGACACTGTAGTGCAGCATGAGAGGGGTGCTGCACTTCTGAGGTACCGTCTTTCGGATGAGATGTTAAACCGTGGTCTCATCTGCCTGGATTGGTGGTAGTTCAGATGGATGTTAAAGATCCCATTGCACTTATCGAAAAGAGTAGGGAAATTTCTCCGGTGTCCTGGCTAAAATTTCCCTCATTCACTAAAAAAAATACCACCAACAGCTTAATCTGGTTCAAGGTCAGTTGGCTTTCATCTGTATCCCCTCCCCCGGGTCATGCCTGAAAATAGGCAGGATTTGTCTAGTGTACTTACCTGGTCAACAAAAAATAAATAAATAAAAGTATGCCTTAATCAGATTTTTAAGTTTGTCGAGCAGTAGACTCCATTTTAGTTCAAGCGGGAGATCGGTAAATTCTTTAGACCAATCCCAGCTAGCTAGGCTAGTTTTTATAATGTCAAGCTTGGCTTTGTGAAAGTTTAATATTTCTGTTGAACCAGAGACCCTTTTCATTTGGTTGCCTAGAATTTGGAAATTGACTATATTATGGTCACTATTTCCCAACGGTGTGCTAATGGAGATGTTAGATATACAGTTCTCGGTATTAGTTAGAATTGTATCTAGAATTTTATCATTTTTAGTAGGTTGTAGGACCAATTGTTCTAACCCAAGCTGGTCAAAAGTTTCCATGTATAGTCTATCACTTTTAGTGGTTGCTGTTGCCAATGTCCAATCGATATTAGGTAAACTAAAATCGCCAAGGATCACTATGTTGTTGGAGTAGAAGCTTCAGGTCCATCAGTGATACAGGGGAACCCAACACCTTGGAGCAATCCGATGCCACCAATGCCCAAAAGGACAGGAGTTGAGGGCATGTCCATAAAATGTACAACAGGTGGGCTTCGGGTTGACGGCAATGCCAACATTGAGAATGTCCCAATAAGCCACTAGTATGAAGGATGGCAGGAGTGCAGTACCAGAGGAGTAGCACCTTAAGTTGGAAGAAATGGATCTTTGTATCTTTGTAGATAAAGTGTGCGTCCCGTAAGTACCGTGTCCAGGATCTCTCAGGAATGTCAACATAGGTCAGCCATCCATTTCCGCCTACTAGAATTAGAGGGATCCAGCTGAGCATCCTTCCAGGTCTTATAAAAGTGGCCAATAGGCCACGAAGAGTACAGGACATATGAATGGATGCCAACCAGTTCCATTTGCGATGAGTGCTGTAGTGAAATGAAAGGGAATAGTGCTGATATTACTCAAATGGTTAAAACATGAACCTTTCAACTGCAAATGTTAATCTGCAAAACTGAGTTTACCTGTTCAAATAACACTGACAGTAAGAAGTGAAGAGTTTTTCCAGACCACCTGTAAATCTGGTTTTATCTGCTGTCTCGGACACAGAAGATTATGAAGGTGACCCTCCACTCCCATGGGAAACACAAATTCTAAAGCAAATGGTAACAATCAACAGGAAAATGTCAAAGACTGAAGTGTTACAAGCAAAACTTAATAATTTCCTGATAGTTATAAATCATTTGGTTATCAAAAATAAAGAAATAAAATCTGAATTGACCAAAGCACAGCAAACAATTTTTAATACTAGAAGATGAAATCCTACCTATCAAGAGCCAACTTAATTCTCTGGTGCTATACAATAAAGAATTTAACTCAATTAGCTAAGTGAATTTGACTCAAGATCAAGGTGCAAGAACATCAATATGCAGTGGCAGCCATGATATGGTCAAATATTTCCAGATGTTTCACGAACTATCTGAATAGATTCTCTCTAGTGGCCCATAGTGGTACTGCAGGCAGGCAGGACATTTCCAGATATATCATAGACATTTCAGGAAATATCTGACCATGCCTGTGGCTATCACTGTATTAGGGGTACATGAGTCATGGGATAATGAGAGGCCCCTAAGAGAAACCCTACCCAAGTAATAGCAGCCTGTATGGAGGCAGATACTGGCAATCTAAAGGTGAGATGGATAGAATTCACAGAACACTTGACCAAATTTGAATTTGCAAGGCCCACTGAGACCCATTATTGCCAAATTCTTTAAATTCAAAGATAAGGACAAATTAATGCGAAAGTTACAAAAAGACAAAAAAATCACATTAATGGATGCAGCAATTTCAATTTTTAATGACCTTTCTACAAATTTTGTTCTAGAGAGGAAACAAATATGATAATCTAAGACAGCAACTATGGTTGAACAATGGCAAAGCAACAATGGTCATCCCAGCCAAAATGAAGGTGGTGATAGATGGAATTTGATACATCTATGAAACAAACTGAGAAGGACTTGTGAAATAGACTTCCAAACATGGTTCAATAAATACTGACTAGCTTGTATGGCAATTCCCACATTCCAGTCTTGAGCTGCTCCGAGCTCCGAAATGAGTCACAACACAATAAATCTTGCATCAAAGATTTTAAAGTTTATTAGAAACCTCAATGTTTCCCCAATTCAGGCTTCCTCATGGGATACCAGAAATTAATTAAAAAACATTTTCAGGAGGTCACAGGATGCTAGCTCAGGAGTAGACACTCTCCAGGTTAGCTCCGTTGGGTCTACCCCTCCTTTTACTCCTTTTTGCAGTTTTGATCCTCAAAACTTCTCTATTTTCATATTGGGAGATACTTACTAGTGGCAAGACATGGAGGAGATGAAAAACTCTGAAGTCACTGTGAAATTTGTACCAGAAGCTACCAACTTCGCCACAGAAGCAGACCAGGCAATCCTCCCGCTAGCGCTAGAACCCAAACAACCATGGAGGAGCGTACCACCACCAATGCCTCCAGTTGCAACTACCCAAGAACTTACGATGGAACAACTGTTTTAGAACTATCATCCATTAAAGCAGCAGTACTTGATTTGATCTCTGATTTCAAAATACTCAAACCAGTCCTGCAAGAGCTTATGGGCCGGGTATCTGATGCAGAGGTCCGAATTAGCTCACTAGAAGGTCCCCATACCAGAATGGAGCCTAAAATAGTTCAACTTCATTGAGCGGTGACCTGCCTGGAAAATATCATGGATAATCTCAAGGGACGCTCCAGAAGGAATAACCTGGTGCTTCTAGGCCTTCCAGAAGGTGAAGAGGGCCCTAATCCTGTTAAATTTATCCAAATGTTTTGCTGTAAGATAGTTGGCCCTTCTCCAAATGGCCCAGGGTACATTGTGGAGCATGCCCACTGTTCACTCCGGGTCAACCCTGCTCCAGGGGACCAACCTAGACCTCTAACTTTTTGACTCTTGAACTATTTAGACCGAGTCCACATATTGAAATAAGTTAGAATCCCACAAACCCTCCAATGGGAAGGCTGACGACTATGGAGTCCATATATTGAAACAAGTTAGAACCCTGCAAACCTTCCAATGGGAAGGTCGACGACTATGACTTGTGCAGGACTTTATACTACAAGTACGACAGAAGCTAGCTGAATATCGTGCAATTAAATCTAAGTTATCTTCATATTTCATGTTTTTTTTTGCTTCAGTTGACTTCTACAGCACCCTTTTTATATTGTCTTGCGCACACAGTGCAAACAACATATTGTGGTTGTTTGAGTGGAGAAGCAGGTTTTGGAGGTGTGGTCCTGCTGCAGCCAATGGCGCCACTGCTTTTTCTGGCGGGGCTCTGTGGCACCAATGGCACAGCACACTGTCTATGACAGCGGTTGAGAAGCGTGCCACCCACTTGAAAGAAATTAGTCACTGCAATTAGGGAGTGCCCCGGGCAGTCCTTGATTGCAGCAGTGAATTACTGCTTGCCTTGTCTGGTTATCCCTTACAAGAAACATGGCAGTGGCTTCCCTGTCACTTCTCACAGTCCTCACAGAAGCCGACGGACAGCTGCCACCTTTCACAGTGCCCCTGAAAGCCAACAGGGGTGCCCAATCCCCATCGGCATAATGCTCCCCATCTCTTGTGTGCTGAGGGGGGTGCCCAGTTCCCCCTCGGCTCATGTGCCCACACTCTGTATGTACCGATGGGGGTGCCCAATCCTCATTAGCTATGGACCCCCCCAAAAAAACACTCAGGTGGCATGCTGGGAGTCCACCCCAGCATGCAAAAGTACATGCAAAAATAGAAAACCTTCTAGCATTGTTGTTTTTTTGTTTGTTTTCTTAAACCTGTAAAATTAAAAATGGTCCCTCGCTGAGTTCGGTGCTCCCTCACCCAACCTGCAGTGACCCTCTGTGCACCCACCTCCCCACATCTCCCCTCACCCCATACTTACCTCCGGAGCCTGGGCACAACGATCTTCAGTGGAGCCGGAACACGTCTGCACTCTTCAAAGCCGACCGCGAACTGAAGAAATGCCTGTAAGCTGTATAATGGCATAAATGTTTTTTTTTTCAACTTATGTGGATATCTTGGCCATTTTTGTGAATCTTTGCACCAAATTTTCAACATGGGGTTGTTGGGACCCCACCTCATGACCTCAGTCACTGTCATTTTGTTAATCGGTTCCAAAAGGTGATTTCACAGTCATTCGTGGAATCACCTTTCTGGACTGGAGTAATGAAAATAAACAGTATCTGATTCATAAGGGTAAGCTACCAAAAGCTAGGTTGCAAATTTTGTGAAAAATTCCCAAAAATGACTGTTACGGGCATGCATTGCGCAGTTCCCACACCGCTCATAACTTCAAGAATTTTTAATATTTTCACTCCAGGTTTTCAACATTGCCATTTTTCCACATCTCCTTATGAACATTACAGCTGTAATTTTTCACATCTGGCCCAAAATGTGTTTTCGCACATGTGTCACACAATGGCATGGTCGCTGTGTGAAATCAGTGTTTGGGACAGATTACAAAAATCACAGTGACAGTGTTCATAAGAAGAGGTCCTAAAAAGTGCATGTTGCAAATTTCATGAAAAAATTCCCAAAAATGACTGTTACCAGAGTGTGTTACACAGTTTCTGCGCACGCTCATAACTTTGCCAGTGTCTTGTATTTTTACTCCAGATTCTCAAAATTTTTATTTTTGCACACCGCTTGATGAACAGTACAGCTGTCATTTTTCACATGCTGCCCGAAACATGTTTTCGCACCTGTGGCACACAGTGAACGCGGTCGTTGTGTGAAATCAACGTTTGGGACAGTTTAAGAAAATCACCGTACCACTGCTCATGAGCAGAGGTCCCAAAATTCCTATGTTGGAAATCTGGTATAAGAAATCCCCCAAATAATTGCATTATAGGTGTACATTGCACAGTTTCTACACACGCTCGTAACTTCACCAATTTTGTTATATTTTCACTCCACATTTTCAATATTACCATTTTTTACACCTCCTCATGAACAGAGTAGCTGTCATTTTGCACATCCAGTTCAAAATGTGTTTTCGCACCTATGGTGCCAAATGGCATAGTCATTGTGCAAAATCACCTTTCAGCTAACAAATTGATAGTGCCACTGTTCATGTGCTAGGGTCACAAAAAGCCTATGTTGAAAACATGGAGTAAAAATTAGGAGGCAGTATAGCACAGTGGTTTAAAGCTCTGAGCTGCAAATCTGGTGACATCCAGCAGACCAGACTGGGGTTTGAATCCCACAGCTTCCAACTGCATACTGTGTGACCCTGAGCAAGTCACTTAACTTTTCTGTGCTCCCAGGTCACTCCTGTAAAAAAGCTTTCAGCTTAGTGTGCTACTCCTGGTTAAACAACTAAAAAAAAAAAAAATACAAAGAAACGCCCAGGGCGTTAGACTTTCCCACCATAACGCCCTACCCTGTAAGGACTGACAGGTGTCAGGGATATGACTTGGGATTGTTGACAGTAATGCTCACACCATTTCACCCCCACCCTGCAGCCAGTGACAGGCATCGAGGTGTGCTTTGGACTCTTCAGACCCAAAATTCACCCCATTCTGCTATACTGCACCCATTTCAGTATATTTCTGAATGGGGTGAGTGTAAGGCCCAAACACCCCAAGGCACACCTCAACACTTGTTGGTGTCAGTGAGGTGAAATGGCATGAATGTTATTGCCGACAACCCAAAGGCACACCTCAATGCCTGTCAATCTCTGCAGGGTGGCATGAGGTTGACATCGGTTCCATACTTCACTGCCATTCTTATTATGCCTCTCTCTAACTCCTGCACTACCAATGTCAACACCAGCAAGACAACATTCGCATTGACAAATGCTTGTTTCTTTTTTGGTGCCTGCTAGCTTTTTTCAGTTGATAATGCGCTGGCAATTGATTTGATTGGGGACATATAATATTTCCTTTATTTTGCTAAAAAAAGTTATATGTTGGGACTTATTTGCCTATCTACTTGCTTTTGCCTACCTTCTACATTATTTTAGAGGAGCTATAAAATGGGGTTTTACAATGTTGGATTGGGAAGGGGAAGGGAGTGAGAAGATGTACACTGTAAATCTCTGCCTGCATAGATAAGAGCCTACTCTCTCTCCCCATTATATACTCTTATTCTTTTTTGAGTAAAATGGGATATGTAACAGGATATTCCTTACTGTTATTTGGGAATTAAAGCCCATTATTGTTATGCTATACTAATCATTCCTTTTCTTGTGTGGGGGATCTGAAGGAGACAACTATCCTTCGGCACTCATGGGCTGGTTAGTTGTAGGAGGATTACTGCCTTAATAGGAATGGCAAGTGGTAAATTTGTGGGGGGAGGGGTAAAGGGTTTGGTTATTGGTGTTTTTATCTTAGTTGTTGGATGGTTATATATTCTGTTCTCTATAGTAGTTCCTTTTTGGTATGTGTTCTGGCTGGGGAGATCCCTGTAACTCATGCTGGAATGTTCCTGTATTTTAATTGCACGGTTCTTTCTGCTTACCTACATAATGGCTCACCCATGGAACATGATTACTTGGAATATTAAGGGTGGCCAATCACAGGCCAAACACCATGCCATTTTATAACATTTAAAAACTTTAAATATGCATATTGCTTTATTACAGGAGACTCACCTGGTGTCTCATCAAAAGTATTAGTTTAGAAGAGCTTGGATGTGATAGGCATATGATTCCGGGACCAGTACACAACAGAAAAGGGTTATTGTTTTATTACAAAAATCTGTCCTCTTCACCCTATTATCTGAAGTAACTGACAATGAGGGCAGATTTATCTTTGTCCATGGTTGTATTGGTCCCTCAGAGATCCTTCTTGGCTCAATTTATGGCTTGACTACTGATTGCTCCTCTTTTTTCACTGGTTTATCTATGGTACTAGCCCCCTACTCACACCTTCCCTGGTTTCTAGGTGGGGACTGGAACTTAGTTCAAAGTAATGATATAGACAGAACTTACAGGTTAAGATCTGGCCTGTCACTTACTTAGCGTGGTCTGAGGGACTTTATGGATAATTCGGGCCTAGCTGACCCTTAGCACATTTTCTACCCTTTCTGCCCAGGAATATACTTTTTACTCTCACCCCCATAACTCATATTCTAGATTGGATTATTTTTTTATTTCAAGTTCCTTGTTGACTATGGTATACTTCTGTCAATCCGAGGTCCTTTTCCTCTCAGACCATGCACCAGTAAAGCTTACCTTAGATATTTTATTACAATTTGACCATGCTTGCACCTGGTTATTCAATACTTTATTGTTATCAGTCTCCAATGTTGTAGCGATTTTGAAGGACTTTATTAAGAACCCTCTTCAAACTAACTAGATCTCAGCTGATGCCCCTGATTTGGCTTGGGAAGCTGTAAAGTGTCACTGGTGTGGGGGGCTAATCAGATTAGCTACTAAATGCAAAAGGGATATTACCTTGCGATGCAACTCCCTGCTTAACTCTATTAGGAGTATTGAGAAAGGTCTCTCCCCAACTGCTTCAGAAGATGTTCGGATCCACCTTTCCAAGTTACAAGCTCAATATGCAGAAATTTTATTGGAACAGGCCCAGAAATCATTAAAGGCATTGAAAGCTACTTATGTTGGCCAGGGGAAAAAGCTAGCAAACTTCTTGCTTTAAAACTGTGTCAGAGAACTGCAGCCCATTGGGTCAATACCCTCCAGGACCCTGTGATACTTTCTCCCATAGTTAAATCTACGGATATGGTACGTATTTTTCGGAAATATATTCAAACTTATATTCAGAAGATGCCATGCCTGAAAATATATTTGGTAACATGCAAAGTTTTTTAGAAGGCCTTAATTTGTCAAAATTACCTGCCACAGCATCTTCTAGTTGGGCATCCCCTGTTTAGAAATTAGAGGTCAGGGAGGCTATTAACTCTCTTCCATTACACAAAGTCGGCTTCACCCCTAATTTTTATAAAGTATTTATAGACGAACCTGCCCCATATCTGGTGATTCTTTATAATTATCTACATACAGCTGATTTACTAGACAACCTTCTCCTAGAGGCCCGAACAGTTATACTACCAAAACCCAGTAAAGATGTCACTCTTCCTGAAAATTACAGACCTATCTCCCTACTCAATATAGATGTTAAAATATTGGCAAAAATTTTAGCTGCATGTCTTGGTCGAGTCTGAAATGACTTGATTGGACCTGAGCAGGTAGGGTTTATGAAGGGAAGGCTCTTCAGTGACCACTTTCATAAGTTATTTAATTTGTTTTCCACCTCAAGGGAGGCCAAGCTAGATGCAGTACTAGTCTCCCTGGATGCGGAAAAAGCATTTGATAGAGTTTCATGGCCCTGTTTATTTTGGATCCTGCAACAGTTTGGTTTCCCAGAATCTTTTATTTGCTGGATTTGGGTCCTGTATTCTCACCCCTTGGCTAGAATCATGTGTAATGGAGTTCTTTCTGAGTCCTTCACTAATTCTCGGGGTACCCGGCATGGTTGCCCTATTTCTCCGTTTCTTTTGTAATTTATACCTTGAGCCCTTAACCTATAAAATTAATTCCATCCTTGATATTTCAGGCATCCCAGTAGGCACACAAGAATTCAAAATATCAACCTATGCAGATATCTTATTGCATCTTGCTAACCCCATCACCTCCCTTCAGATCTATTATTCAACAGCTTGGTGGCTTTTCCAGTTATAAACTGAATTTAAATAAAACTGTTGTGTTCCCCCTTTCCCCACATGTTTTTAAAGTGGATTTTGTTGATTTGGGGCATAATTGGGAAACTAAGTGTTTAACTTATTTAGGTATTTAAGTTTCCCTGAATATTTCTCTATCGAAAACCTTAAATTTCAATCATCTAGTGACCCAGATTGCTCAGGATTTGAATAGGTGGAGATCTTTACCTCTCATTTTATGGAGGGCTGGGCAAACATTATAAAAATGAATGTGTTCCCGAGACTATTATACCCCCTTGGAATGTTAAATGTTGTATTACCCTTTAGTTGATTTAAAGGCCTACATAGTATGATTTCCAGATTTCTCTGGGTGAATAAACCACCCCATCAATCACACAACAAACTGATTAGACCCAAGAAACATGGCAGGCTTCAGCTTCCCCAGTTTTTAAGATAATATTTTGCCCTGCGGGGTTCTAAATATTTTCATTGGGGCCTAGCAGGCTCTAATGCTTCGGACACATCTTCCCCTTCTTGGCTCACAATAGAAAATAATTTGTGCCTTCAGTACCAGATATATATTAGCTCCCTCTTATTCCTACCCCTCATAAACTTCCTCACAATCTTAGATCCACCCCACTGTATTGGTCTCTCCAAGTCCATGCCCAGCTTTATAAGCATTTGAAGTTGTCTTATGACAAAGATTCCACTCAACCCCTTCTTAATAATTTTATTATTATTATTACTGGAAAACTCCCCCTGACAGGAAGGAATTGGTCATATCTGAGGACTCTGACCCCCCCCCACCAATGACTTATTGAAACATAGTGTTTTGATTTCTTTTGAAAAATTTCATAAGAAGTTCAATGTTCCTGTCTCCAGATTTTTTTCATTTCTGTCAGTTGTGTCATTGCCTTATCAGTTTTTTTGGGGCCTCTCCCATGGTGAAATGTTGCAGGCTCCTTATTTTTATCGTGTCTACTTTGGTCCACCAAAGCCACTCAATATCACAACTTTATAAAATTATTAACCAAGTGATATGGGATTCTGCTTCCCCAGTAGCCTATTATTGGACTAATGCATTGTGCATGGATAAGGATGATAAATTTTGGTTTCGTGTCTGGACTGACATCTATAAGTATATTAAGCAAGATAGACTTACGTTGCAACAGTTTAATATACTTCATAATCTATATTTAATACCTACTAAGATGTATTGAATGGGGAAAGCCAAGTCACCTACTTGTTCTAGGTGTAAGGAATCAGATATCTCCTTATTGCATATGCTTTGGTCCTGCCCTCACATTGCTTCCTTTTGGAGCCTCATCCAAACTAAACTTGATCCAATACTTGGATTACAAGATGCTTTCACTCTGGAAATTTATATTCTGGGTGATTTTAGCTCTCTTACCAAGAGTTCTCATAAAGCCCATATGGCTCTCATTTCAGCAATTACCAAACTTTTATTTTTGAGACATTGGATTGACTTGGCTCTCCCCCCTTAGTCTGAATGGCTCACTGAAATGTTATCATCCTTAAATATTGAAAGATCTGTTGCCCGTGTTTTTAAATCCTTACATGTTTATCAGTCCAGATTCAATACTTTACACACTTTGCTTTCTGTCTTTTCCAACTGACAACTTTTGTCTCACCCAGCATGAAGTTATAGAGATCGGGGGGGGGAGTTGTAGGTGGGATGGAGTGGGGGGATTTTTGTTTGTTTGTTACTGTATTGTGGTTATTTTTAATGCATTTATTTATTACTTTGTGTCAGGGTTTGACCTTAACATTGTTTTACTAGCCCTAAACCTAGTGCAAATTGGCCAGGGCTAGTGCAGCTAACCCTGTATTTGTCCATCTTGACTAGTGCAGGTTTTTCATGGCTTTTAATGAAATTGAAAATGTCCCTGCTTTAGCAGGCTGTAGTCCATTTGCTAATCTTCCTCAGTGTTCCAGGTGGCCTGGTGTGATTAGCAGCTCATTAAGAGCTGCAATTATCTGACAGTTCAAGAGGGGGATCCAACAAAAGACTTGATGTGAGTCATTATCACTCAATTGTTAGGACATTCAGCAAATGTGCATGCTGTGATGAAAGGTAGAGTGCTTAAGTCACTAGCTTCCAGTTTGCTGAACTTGTCTTTGATTTGTCCCACAACATTAAGACCAGTGTGCCTCATTTCACAACCTTTTGAGTGTCTGTTTCCAATACTGCAGTGACAGAATACTATGATATATACACGGTATGCCCAACCAGGTGGTCTGTCCACTGTATACTTTCTCTGTACACCACTGCAGACTAGACTCTGAAGTGGCCATCCATAGACCCATAGCTGCCATTACTGACTGGTGTAGAGGTCCACAGCTCCTCTTAATGGATCACACCAGTCAATGCCATCCATGCAGTACCACCCTTACACCACCAGCATGTAATTTCATCCTAAAAACAATGCTTTGGAGCATGTATGGTAAAAAGCAAAACCTTAGTAAAATATAGAATTTTAAAAGTTCAAATAGGTATTCCTGGTATGCATAGATCATCCTACATAGAAAAAGAGGTAATAAATTTTACTACCTAAAGAAATTATGGATAAATTGAATTCTTTGATAAAAACCTTCTTATGGGGGTACTAAGCCTCCCAGACTGAGTCTGGGCAAACTCCGAGCTCCTTATGAACTGGGCGGCCTAGGTCTTCCACACTGGGATTGGTACCAATGAGCTTTCATGTCTAAACAATCCTCTGCCTCCTATTTCCCAAGTTCAAGAACACCCCACAACTCCCTTTATGGATGTTATTGGAATCTGAGCTGATAAAACCTAATACATTTACTGACTTCATATACCTGCCAATTCCCATAGCTCTCAAGGATAATCCCTGCTTATATAATACCTTTTGTGTTATTAAAAAAGGTTAATAAAGTAGTAAACCCTTCCTCTATACCACTGATATAGATGCCTCTTTGGTCTAATCCCTCTCTGACACGAGGTGGTGTACCTCTATCCAATATTAGTTGGTTACAAAAAGGCATCAGTTGTATTGGGGATCTTTTACATAATGGATCTGATACACTTATGTCCTTCTCTGAACTTAAAGAGAAATTTGGCCTCCCATGGTTTCATTTTCAAGGCTATCTACAGTTAAGACATACTCTAATAGACCTTGTTTCCGGGGTAAATCTTTCATTACCCAGCAATAAAGAGTGGGATCAATTGGTTAAAATAGGCCCACTTAGAAAGGGTGCCAGTTTAATCTATAATTCTCTCTCATTTTTTCTCACCTCATCATCTCTCATTTACTCTGCTAAACAGAAGTGGGAAGAGGAGTTGGGAATTGAACTTGATGACCAGGACTGGAGCTCCACCTGGGATTATGCATACCATGGCTGTAAGGACATACAAGGTAAGCTCACTCAATACAAAGTTTTGCATCATTTTTATAGAACACCAGTTAAACTTTTTGAAAAATGGTTCTCTTCAGATGCATGTTGCTGGAAATGTAACTCCCTCAATGCTAATATGTTACATATGTTGTGGGAATGCCCTAAACTCAAAAATGTCTGGCAGGAAATAAAAGCGAAATGCGAAACCTCCCTTTCCATGGTTCTACCACACTCTCCACTTATATTTATTTTGGGAATTTTCACATTTAAGATAAACATTACCTATAATCAGAAGTTGTGGATTTCGGTTGCCCCTACTTGTGCTAAAAGATTAATTCTTAAATACTGGAGAATGCCACATGTGCCTTCCCTAACTGAATGGTTAAATATGATGAGCTATACTGCTAACAATGAAAGAATTTCGTATTTAATTTCTGATAGATTAAATAGATTTGTTGATATCTGGGGACCTTTTCTCCAATTAAATGAATCCACAATGCCTCTTTTAAATGTGTAGGTATAATTTGCATAGGTCAGTTTATTCTTACGGCATTAATCTACTGTTGATATGCTAAATCTTATTTATGTTTAAGTTTAGAGTTATGGTTTTTAGTTATTGTTATGTTTTAATCCCTTTCATTTCCTATGTGAACTGAGGAATGAAACAAATTGTACTAATCTACTGTTTATTAGTTGAAATTTATGGTTATTGATTTGTTAATTGATATAGTGTTGTCATATTTTATATGGTGCTGAAACTATTTGTTAATTTTAATGTATTTTATTCTTTTAAAACTCAATAAAATAAATTATGGGGAAAAAAAGAAAAAGAGGTCATACAGCATGTACTGCTCCCCCTTTGACTGATGAAAGGACACTGTTATGAAAAATCTGTTGTTGTTAGGGCAGAGCATGTTAAAGCAGCAGTGCAAGAATCTGGTGAAAATTTCAACATTCTTTTTAATGCTATTTTACACTGCCACTTACCTCCTGAGTTCTGACTTGTGTGAAACCCTTCTTTCCACAATTTGAGTCTGCTGTAGTACTTTCTTCATGTTTGAAATAGCAAAAGGAGCGCTCCCTTTAATATGGCTCAGACCAGGTTTTTATCAGTATTCTCAGCTGTTTTTGAACGTCTATTGTTCCATAAGGTCAAGTAGCACTGCCTGGTGCATAATGCATTATTTTAGTCACAACGTAAGTGATATTTAAACAACAGATGGACAAAACAGCTGAGAATACTGATGAAGAACTGTTCCGAGTCATATTAAAAGGAATGCTCCTTTTATTATTTCAAACATGACAAAAAGGACTAAAGCAGACTCAAATTGTGGGCAGAAGAGTATCATACAAGTCAGGAGGTAAGCTGCAATCTAAAATAGCATAAAAAAGTATAGGTCAAAATTTTCACCTGATTACTGCACTGCTGCTTTAAATCAATACTTTTGTGCCTGGTATATATGAACAGATATGTCAAAGTTTCTTATATCTCAAGCCTCCTGTGGTTGTTTAACTCTCTCCAAAGAAATCCAAGAACTGCCCCAGGCCCACTTCGCATTGTAAGAAAACTTCCAGAAGTGCAGGTCTGGTTACTCACAGGGTGAGGGATGAGATTGTCTTTCTCTACTTGACTCTGTTCATTGCCCTGCAGGTCAGGGTAGGACTGTGGTGTGGTGCATGATGATAATGGTTATTGTGTGTGCAGAGCTAGAACTGCTTAATTGAATATTTGCTATTATGGTATTCTCTGGTTTGGTGGGGAGGGGGTGAAGAAAGCAGAAGCAAGGGCACATGGTAAAACAGTGGGGGTACACACTGTATGTGATTGTATTGCAGTCTTTTTTTTTTTGCAGGGGCAGGAAGCAATGTAGGAGCAGGGATAAATATGCAATAATCAGTATTTCTTGGCTTGCATTTTTCCTGTATAGCCAAATTTTAACATTATTATTGTGGACTAGTGCAACCATCTGTGGGCTAGTGCAATTTTTAATCAACTTGTCCAGCTGGCTAGTGCAAAAAAAGTTAAGGTTGACCCCTGCTTTGTATGTCCCTTACTGGTTGTTCTGTCGGTTCCATTATATTTGTATTTGTGTTTTAAAACCTTTTAATAAAGTATATTAAATTGCCAAAAAAAATAACATTTTCAGAACACTTATTACATGCACTTTCTTGCACAATTCATAGTTTTTTGCTGTTCACTGCATAAATTAAATATAACATTTTACCTTGTTATTTTTCTTCTGCTTATAGCAGCCGAGAGTTCAAACTCTCTGTCTGCCTCTAAAATAATAAATATTGCATATGTTTCATGCCTCAGTCATTCTCTATACATACTAAAACACCACTGCTGTACTACCTTAACTTCCAACAGTTACTGAAGTGAGTCACTTATTTATTCAAATTGTGCAAAAACCTTTGCTACCACACTTCTGACTCATCTAGTCCTTATTGTAAAACAACACTGTAGTGCTTTACAGTGAAGATTTTTGGTTTGAATTACTGTAACTACAAGAAGAGATTTTTAAATCATCCATTACTAACCAATATCACACTAAAATACTTGTAAACGTTTTGGCAATCCATGACCAAGTTGGCACCTAGAGACTTGTATATCTCTTTGCTAGAGAATACTCCCATTGTGATAACAAAAAAAAAACCTTTCCGTGAATCTATTTGTGTCTAAATGATTCTCAGCAAGTTTTCAGGACTCAAAAGTAAAGGCAAGGCAATTTTTATTTTTAGGCACCGAATCCTGGAGGCTCTGGGTGCCGTACAAATACAAAATAGAACAATAGCAAAGATAAAATAAAAACAAGCATAAATATAAAACAGAAGGCTAATAATATTAGTTGAAATACAGCAAAGGCCTGAACAGCAGCTATTAAAGATTAACATTAATGCCTAGAGGAGTAAGTCTGGGAAGGCCTGACTGAACAGGTGGGTCTTGGGGCAGACTTTGAATGCCTCGACTTAAGAGACCTCCCTAATAGCCGGAGGAAGTAAATTCCACAGGACAGGGTCAATAATAAACATGATAATAATAACTGATTATTCTTTAATTCAACTAGATATTAATATGGACAAACCCTATAGAATGTATCAAAAATCATGGAGATTTAATAATGATTTTTTAAAAAGATCAGGCTTTTCAAAATAAAATAAGGATGGGAATTAATGAATTTTAGTATTATTGTTGTAATGGGGAGTACTCCAGTAATTAAACTCTGTGACTCATTCACACCAGTGATTAGGGGAATAATAATATCTCATCAAGCACATAAACTTTAACAAAAGAACAAAAATAAAGAAAATATTACAGAAAATAAACCACTTAATTGTACTTGATCATAAAAAATACCCACAAGATGGGGATGCTCTTAGTTTGAAAAAAAACTATAATTAACAATAGGGAGGCAGCCTTTAATATCCAGAAGTTTAAGATGGCAAGATACCTCCAAAGCAATAAGTCTGGTAAAATGCTGGCTACATTTCCTTTTTTTTTATATATATCTCCACTGTATTTATTCCACCTGCTGTGGCGCTCCCGGCGTGAGGCATCCAGCCACCGGCTGTGCCTGCCTGGAGATCTGGATGGCTCCAACTGTACCCAGGAGGGTCTGGGATGGCCATCTTGCTATCCCCATGCCTCTCTCTCTCTCTCTCAGTCAGGACAGCCCTGAGACCCTCCCCAATGGAACTCCTCACAAGTCCTCTGGGCAGTGCAGAGCATGGACGTTAGGCTGCACGGTCATGCCCAGATGATTTTTCTCCTCTGTTTAACCCCTGGAATGTGGATGATCAGTTACATCTAAGTACAGCATGCTGACATCTGCCACATTCCCCCATGTTTGCATCACCACTAGTAGTACCTCTGGGCATTCCCAGAGGTCACTACAATGTCACAGATGTCCCCAGCCCACCCCAGAACCAGGAGAGCAGTCTGTGGATGCTCAATCCTAGTCCTCCCCTGCCAACCCCTGATGACCCAAGCTCATTCCCTAACCTGGGTCACCGGCGTGGCGTGAGGTGTGGTATCCAGCACCTCAACCCTCAGCGCCACTGGGCTGGCCTGGCTGCATTTCTGAAAAAAACAAAAGGAACAAATTTAATAACTGTCCTGGAAGATGAAAAAGGAAATAGACATATAATGACAAAGTGTTTCACAAAAAAATTTATCAAAGCAAATTGCAGGGAAATCTGCTGAATTTGCAAAATTACCTAAATAACACTAGGGTACAAAAAATTAACTGTAACGGTGGTGACTTTACAATTATCTAAATTAAAGAGACAATTAATACCCCTCCACACTTAGGATAAAATCCCAATACTGACACTGTAATGCATCATGAGAGGTATGCTGCATTCCTGAAGTGCTGTCTTTCAGATGGGACGTTAAACCGAGGTCCCATCTGCCTGTTCTGGTGGTTCTTCAGGTGGACGTTAAAGATCCCATGGCACTTCTCGAAAAGAGTAGGGGAATTTTTATTGCAAGAAAGATTAAACAATACTGGTACAATACACACAACAAAATAATCATTACAGCTGTTGCCTTAAACTGTAAAAGGAATATTACATCTGCTGAGAAACAGACTCGTGCCCTGATAGTCTGGGAAGCTGTGTGTCCCTTTTTACATCTGTTCCCAGTTTCTCGGTAAGCGAGGGGGCTACTGGATGGGCGAGTGCGGCTAAACAGCTAATTAAGGGGTGGAGACTGCACTTTAAAAGCACCGCGTTCTTGCACTACCTGAGACTGCTGCTGCTAATAACAACACTTCCATGCTGCATCTTCTGCCCTGTTTTCCTGCCTGTAGTCGGTTGGGGAGGTTTCTATTATATCTGCTGAGAAACAGACTTGTGCCCTGATAGTCTGGGAAGCTGTGTGCCGCTTTTTACATCTGTTCTTGGTTTCTAGGTAGAGCGAGGGGGCTACCGGGCGGGTGAGTGCAGCTAGACAGCTAATTAAGGGGCGGAGACTGCTAATTGATTTCCCAATAAAACTGTACCATCATTAGCGGCTGTCCACGGAGCAGCTATACGTGTGAGTGGAAGTACGCAGGAGTGGTGGAGTCACTTCCGGGAGTCAACGGAGGGAGACTGCATGTAAAAATTTGTACTGCTATTAGTTAGATAACTTTGCAAGTATTGTATTAGGTTATTTACTGATTGATTAGTCAGTTAATATGTGGGACTTTCAGATATTTCTGATGTGCTGTGGTATGGGGTTTTTCTTGTTAGATCATGGTCTCATATATTGCACTGAGCCTATATTAGCAAATGTTTATGATTATTCATTTGCTGACTATACATTTTCAAACTTAAGTGTCTCTACTTCTGGTCTTTCCTTAACTATAAGGAATTTTGGTAGTCTTAGTAGGAGAAATATGTATGAAATGGGGGTTTTTTGCTCAACATCTAGTGTAAAAATGTCATTTGTTTCCTTGTTGCTTGGTACTATGTGGTGTATTCTACTTTTATCTGGTGATGTGGAAACAAACCCTGGGCCTTTAATTTCAAATGAAGGAAATTATGACAACTATTGGCAAACTAAAGGTTTGAGAATAACTCATTTAAATGTTAGAAGTTTCATGTCTAGACAAGCTGAAATTGAGGCCTGGCTCACTACTTGAGACCCAGACATATTTAGTGTAACTGAAACTGGGTTGAAACCTTCAGTATCAGATAATCTTGTTGCTTTTGAAGGTTATAATGTAATACGGAAAGATAGGACCAGATAAAAGAAAGGAGGGGGTATAATGGTGTATTATAAATCTGAATTACAATTAGCAGAGATTTTTCCTGAATATAAACATACATCTGATTTTGAATGGTTGTTATTGGAACTGAAGTTGGGTGGTTGCCAAAAGTTGCGATTTTGTATAGATTATAATCCCCCAAAAACTGCTAAGAAAGGGTTGGATGATATTTTAGAGTTTGTAGCAACTATTCAATCAGGTAGTGATCTTTTGATTACTGGAGATTTTAACATTCATTGGGATCCTATAAATGATCCTTCTATAGAGACACTATTGACCAATGTTGGTCTGTCTCGGCTCATTAACTCATTTACTCATATGAATATGAATAGTCAGAACCATACAATTTTAGATTGGGTTCTTGTTAATAAACAGGTAAATATTTCTGGTGTTGGTGTACTACCTGATGTAATAAGCGACCATTTGGCCACTTATTGCATATGGAGATCTAAAAGACCTAAATTGCCTCCTGGGTTCATATCATACCATAAGTTTGTTAATGAGGTCAGTGGTGATCTTCTTATTGATTTGCAGAATATTGAGTGGAATTATCTGGATGCAATCCCAGATGTAAATATTGCTGTTGACTATTTTACTTCCACTCTTTTGGGATTACAAAATAAATATTTTCCTAGAGTGGTTAGGAGAGTTAGAGGCTCCCTTAATAAATGGATTACTGCCCCTTTGTTACATTTAATTAAATTGAGAGATGCTGCCTGGAAATTGTATAAGGTAACTAAGTAAATAAGAGATTTTAATAACTATAGGAAGCTTAGAAATGAATGTAAAATAAAAATTAGGCAAAGTAAATCTAGTTATTTTCAGAACCTACAAACTTCTAGTTTAAATAATCAAAAAATGTTTTGGTATTCTATAAATTCTTTAATTAATCCATTAAAGAAAGAATCTATTGGGGCTTTTAGTAAGGATGGTCAGGTGATTTCTGATGTGCAGGTTATTTGTGATTCTTTTTTGGACACATTTTATGATTTGTCTAGGTATACGCAGGCCTTTACTTAGGACCTGTGTACAGATAGACAATCTCATGTTGTTTCTGAATCTGGTTCTTTTTCTTTTTCATTTATTGAACCATATTGGGTTTACTATCTTTTGAAACACATACCAATTTGTTCAAGTGCATGTGAACTTGAAACCCGGTTCTTAAAACTGATTTCTGAATATATTACTTATCCACTTACTTCTATTTATAATTTGTCCTTCCTTACTGGATGTTTCCCTGATGTATGGAAACAGACAGTAATCAAACCTATTTACAAGTCTGTTGATAGAATGGACATGGACAATTATCGTCCTTTTTCTCTTTTGCCACCTTTGGGTAAGATTTTTGAGAGACTTGTGAATGAGCAGTTTACTGCCTATTTACAAGATAATGGTGTTAGGACTCATGATCAGCATGTGTTTCATAAGTATCATGTGACAGGGACGGCCTTGGCCAGGTTCACGAACCACACCAGTGTAGCTATGGATGAGGGCTTGCTCACTGGTGCTGTGTTCGTGGACCTGTCCAAAGCCTTTGATTTAGTAAGCCATCCTTTGCTGATTAGGACGCTCCGAAGTTATGGTATGACAGAGATTGCTGTTGATTGGTTTCATAGTTATTTGTCTGATCGTCCACTTAAAGTAGGACTAAATGAAGCTTTCTCAACTAGTAAAAGTTTGTTACAGGGGGTGCCCCAGGGGTCAGTTTTGGGCCCTTTGTTGTTTACGGTATTTGTAGATGTTGTTCCATCTCTATTGAATGATACACATTGCCTGATTTATGCAGATGATATTATTTTGTATAAAAGTTCAATTTCTGTTGAACTTATAAATAAGTCCTTAAATAAGGACTTTGCTATTCTATGTGGGTGGTTAAAAGGGAATTGTTTAGCATTAAATAATACAAAAACAAAATGTATGCTTTTTGGATCCAGAATTAGACTAAATAGATCTCAGAATTTGTCCATCTCTGATTTATTGGGTAATGGGATAGAGCAGGCAAAACAATTTAAATATCTTGGAGTCCTGTTAGACCAACATTTAAAATTTTCTGATCATGTAAAATCTATTTCTCGTCAGATAAATCGGAGACTTGGTGTATTATTCAAGTTCCAATCCCTGTTGACTTTACCAGCAAGACGTGTAATAGCTGAGGGTGTCTTATTACCACAGTTGAATTACAATGCATTTCTCTTTACTAACCTGTCTAATAGAGAGTTATCTCTTCTTACTAATGTGTTTCATGGTATTTGTAGGTTTACTTTTAAGTTGTCCTATTCTACTCATCATTGTGAGCTGTATAGACTATCTGCTTGGCTACCTCCCAGGATGGGTTGTCTATACAGTCTATGTTTATTAACAGATAAAGTTCTCCGTCAAGGTACAGATTCTCCATTATATTCACTTCTACACATTAAAATAAATTCACGGGAACTTCGTTCTGATCAACAAATTAAGTTAAAGGTCCCAAAGACTAAAACTAAAATGGGGGATGGTTCATTTACTTACTCTGTTGCTAAAAATTGGAATGAGCTTCCTGTTGCTTTATATGAAAATGTTTGTCATCAAACTTTTAAAATTAGGTTAAGAAATTATTTTCTTGACAAATTGCATTGTTGTTGTTTTCAATGATTATTTTATATATATTATTTATTTTGTATATTTTTAATTTGGTAATGTATGTTTAATGTTGTATTGTATTGTAATGTGAGTTTTGTTAACTGTAAACATCTTGACTGTATATGGATTCGGTCCACGGGTCGTACATGAAAATAGGCCTTTGGCTCATTGTACTTACCCGGTAAACAAATGTTTAAAATAAAATAAAAAAAAATAAAATTATCATACAGTCATGTCCATTGTACTTAATTTAACATATAAGAAAAAAAAATTATAAGTCGTGATTACATTACAAAAGGACTGAGATACATATACTAGTAAACCCTAGTGAAAAACACATTCTATTGGAAAAAAATAAAATGCCTGACTTTCACTCTAATAATGGTAATATGCTATTCTTCCAGCTCTCTTTTTCCATTGTTCCCAAGACATTCAGCCTTTGTCAAAATTAGCTTGTGATTTAATCTCAGTTTCAATAAGTTCAGCCTGCATATATGGAGAAATTCTCTTCTGTTGAAGGACAAACCTGTATCGTACCTGCCACATAAAAAACTTTATACATGTAAAAATAAGACGTAATGTACTTGGCTCCATATTATTGGATAGAATCATTTTCATAAGTTACTGTCTGCCAGCTTGGGTCTTGCCATCTGGCTGCCATGATTTTCCATACATCCTGCGCATAAGGACATTGAATAAGAAAATGCTCCTGTGTCTCTACTTGTAACTGACACGTTTCCCTAGGACACATTCTCTCTTCCATTCTTTATGTTTTGAATTACCCTTCACCCCTAACCTGCCATGAGTGCACAACCACAACACGTCCCACATCCTGGGAGGGGTTCTAATATCCACTAAACAAGCCTCTACAGCTATATAAGAAACTGGACTAATATCTTTATACACTATAGGAATCTGAAAACTTGTCATTTGTATAGTTCTATACAGAATTTTCCTATCCACCATGGAAACTTGTGTTATAGTTAGTGCCCATTTTCTTATTTTTTCTAAAGATGACATCAGGAAATTAGGCCCAACATTCTTTATTTTACCTATGAAGAATCCCTGTCCCCATTTCTCCAATAAAGGGATGATCCATAACCCTGCCACTCTCTTCCAATCCACCTGTCCAGGTTTAATAAAAGCAGAAAATGTATTAAAAAGGAAAATGCTATGACAGTAACTAATGGGATTTATTAATTTTAAACCACCAAATTTAATATCTCTGTATAATACTTCTCTTTTTATTGGATTTAATTTACTTCCCCAGATTAACTGAAATGTCATGCTTAACAATGAGGCATCACAAGAGCTCGGGGGAGGAAAAACAGCATTTAGATATGACAATTGTGGTGAAAAAAAGGTGTGCACTTGTGATACCTCCTTTTTCTTACTTTGTTGCCATTTTTTCCAAAGTTGTACCTTCTGATCACATTGTTCCAGTCTAGTATTCCAGTTTATCTTAGCCATATCCAGTTCTCCAGATTACATTCCCAAAATATTTATTGTCTTATTATTCATAGAGATTCCCCGTATTTCATCACAATGGTCTGTTGATGCACTTAGCTTGTATCTCCCACATTTCTTCGTATTTAATGAGGAATCAGAAAATTTTGAATAATGTTGTACTGTATCTAAGGCTTTTTCCGCTGAACTTGTATTACCCACCAAGAGGCATACGTCATCTGCATATGCCAGAGTTTTAGTTAAGTCAGGCACACCCATAATATCTATCCCAGAAATTACCGCATTTTGTCAAATATGCTTTAATAATGGGTCTAGACAAAACACATATAATAGGGGACTTATTGGGCATCCCTGTCTAACTCCACATGAAACTTTAATCACCCGTCCACTATGTCCATTAATTATGGGAAACATAGAAGCAATTCTATATAATTTCTGGATCCACTCAATAAATAATTGAGGGATACCATATGCATCCAATACACATTGTAAATATAAATGAGAAATTTTATCATATGCTTTTTCCTGGTCCAAACTGATCAGGAAACCATGTACCTTATCCTGATGTCCAAGGGACACCACCTCATGAAGCAAAAGTAAATTATCCTTTATATTCCACTCTTTTATGGTACCTACCTGACTAGTATCAATAACTAGTGGAGCTATTATACCTAATCATTTTGCCAGGATTTTCATCAGTATTTTAGCATCTGTGTTCATCGGACTCAATGGTCTCCAATTTTGAAGTCTTTTCCTATCTCCGTTCTTATAAATAAACAATTGAATTGTTAACCCAAACTGTGGGTCTATATCCTGGTCAGTCAATATATGGTTAAATAGTAACTGTAACATATCCACTAATGTATCCAAAAATCTTTTATAAAATTCTGAAGTCAGTTCATCAGGACCTGGGGTCGTGTTGGAGTTTAGAGAGCGAACTGCCTCTATAGTTTCCTGTGTCGAAATCAGTTCAATCATTTGATCCAAATTCTCTTTTGGTATCCAAGGGATCTAGCAGGGCTTTAATACCTCTGAAATCATATCATTTGTAACAAGGGAAGCAGAACACATTTTATTCATATATTCTGCTACTTCTTCCAAAATATCTGTTACAGATGAAACAGTTTGATCCTGATCTGTACTCAAGGAATCCATTGATCTCTGTTGGATTCTTGTATGACAACTGGCAAAAATGTTGTCCGTCGTTCCTTTTCCTGGGGTACTGATTCTATGTTTGTATGATAAAGAAGATGCCCTATTATATTGTACAGTCATCATTTGTTGTTTTAGATACTTAATCTGTTCTGCATAATCACCGAGTTCCTCATTTAAACATGAAACAACTGTCATATATTGACGCTTAAGATCCAAATATTTTATGTATTTATCCATTTGTTCTTTAAATGAATAAGACTGGAGCATCATCTTGAGTTCCACTTTGGATTGGATCCACCATCTACTGACACTGTCTACTATACATAAAACAGATTTTCTAGCTTTCAAGAAGTCCACCACTTTTTCTGCACATTGTTGATCACTAAGCATCATATTACTCAATTTCCATAATCCTTTCCCTTGGCTCATACCGTGATCCATGGACACTTTAATTTTTATCATGAAGTGATCTGACATTTCCATTGGGATAGTAAAAGCTTGTTGAACTTTAACAGTAGGTGAAATAAACACATAATCTATTCGAGTAGCTAATTTAGCTCTGTAGTAAGTATAACACCCTACCGCATGCACATGTCTGTAAGCATCCACTAGACCACTTGATTTATCATTGTCTCCAAGGTCCCTGAATTGCAATAAGTTTTGGAGGTTTTTTTGTCTTATCCTTTGCTGCCAATACACAATTAAAGTCACCTGCCCAAACCAAGGATCATGAAGTATATAAAAATGGTTTTATGGTGTTAATCATATCCACTCTTTCTTTTTTGGTTTGAGGGGCATATAGATTAATTAAGCACCACTGTAAACCCTGTCAATGAAAATCAATCAACATAACCCATCCAGGACAGATATCTAAAACTTTTGTTATACAATAATCTCACCCTGAAAATAAGATGCCCACCCCACCACATCTTTCTAAAGTCAAAGAAAAATAAGCAGGGCCCCAATTCCACAATTTTTGGGCCTGCTCCATATCACTCATTGTATAGAACCTCAAATCTTGCAAACAAGAAATGTCAATCTTATTGTCTCTTAAACCAGTAAAAGTGAGAAGTCAGCGCCTCCCATTTCTAATACTATTCACATTTAAAGTAGCAATCACAAGTTGTTGTTGTGCTGTCATTTTATAGAGTTAAAGTCATACATGCCATGACACACATTTTTTGGTTTTTTTTTAAACGTCAGAATGTTTACAAATACGTGCACTTCATCTTGGCATAGCTTCAGAATGTTGAGCCTTTTTTTTGTTCTTACAGTCATCACTGCAGCTGCTGTATATTCGTCCTCTGAATCTGAGGATCTGTCCCTTATAGAGGACCTGGTTGAAGAGGATTCAGAATCATCTCCTATCTCTTGATCTGATTCTTGCAAGACATCAAATGTGTTTGTTGTCAGAACTGTAATCACATCTTTCCCCCATTTGGGGAGTTTTGGGTTGATGGGGGATTGGGAGGGACCTGGGAGGATAAGGAGCTATATGCTAGAGATAGGCTCCATCTCAATTTGGAGGGGAGGGAAATCCTTAAGTTGAAAATAGAGGGGTTCATTGGTGAAAGGTGGGGTTTAAACTTGCGAAGGGGGGAGGGATGGGAGAGAAGGCTGCTGAGGGGGGTCCGATAAAGGAGGGATTCGGTCTCCACCCCCCTGGGGAGCTGGAGGAATGCAGGAAAAGGCAGACTGGTAAGGTGCTGACTGGGGGAAGACTGAATCCCCATGGGAACATGAGCAGGGGAAATGGAAGTATATGGAAAGGGTGGAAGGTAGTCCTGCTAAATGCCAGGAGCTTGGGCAATAAAATGCCTGAGCTCCAGGTGATACTAACTGAGGGAGAGGTGGATATAGCAGCAGTCACTGAGACCTGGGCCACTGCAGGGCATGACTGGGATCTGAACCTGGAGGGTTACACCATGTTCAGGAAGGACAGGGGGGAGGGAAGGGTAGGAGGGGTAGCAATAATACTCAAAAACTGCATTGGCATAGGAGGAGTGGAGGAGGTGGAGGGAACTGTGGAGGTGAGTTGGGTCACCTTGATAACAAATGGGGGCAAGAGAGTAAAAACAGGAGTGGAGCATAGACCCCTTGCACTGACAGAGGAGCTGGAGGAGAGTCTGGTGGCAGATGTTGGGAGACACTGCAAATTGGGCAAGGGAAGGGTGGTGGTGTTGGGGGACTTAAACATGCCAGGAACAGACTGGGAGACTATGACATCCTTGGTGGCTAGGGAACAGAGGTTGTTGGATGTCTTTCAGGATGCGTTCCTAACTCAGCAGGTGGGGGAACTGACCAGAGAGGAGCAGATACTGGATGTGGTCCTGGCAAACAGTGACCAGATTGGGGGTCTGGAGGTAAGGGACCCATTGGTGGGGAGCGACCATGCCACAATCTGGTTCTGCCTGGACCTAGGAGGAGTAGAAGGCTGTACAAAGACGGAGGTAACCAACTTCAAGGGGGTGGATTTCAAGGAAATGGGAAGGATTCTTAAGAAGCATTTGGATGGGATTGGGCCAGACATGGATGCTGACAGTAGGTGAGAAATCATCAGGAGGGGGCTGCAGGATGCTACCAGCACCTGTGCAAGAGTAAGATGAAAATGTGGTAGGGCCCGTAAACCCTGCTGGTGGACCAGGGAGGTTCAGCAGATGGTGAGGGGAAAGAAGGCAGCTTATAGGCATTTCAAGTGCTCAAGGAGTGAAAGGGATAGAGAGGAGTACAAGCTGGTGGCCAGAAGGGCCACTAGGGTGGTGAGGATGGCTAAGGCAAGGAAGGAGCAGAACCTGTCCAGGGAAATTAGGAGAGGGAATAAGGGGTTCTTTAGATACATTGGGGAAAAATGAAGGGTGAAGGGGCAGATTAACAGGATTAAAACAGGGGAGAGATGGGCACAAGTTCCGGAGGAGCAGGCTGAGGCACTAAATGAGTACTTCTCCTCAGTTTTCACCAAGGAAAATGGGGGGCTGCATCATACATGGGGGAGATGGTGAAACTGAGGGGGGGACTCTTGCCAATCGTCAGGTCTGGGGAGAGGATGGGCCATCATTGACAGGAGGGGAGAAGGTAAGGCAGGGGGATGAGGTAGCGGAGGTGGAAATCACAGCAGAGAGAGTGAGGGAAGCCCTCAGGTCCCTTAAGACAGAGAAAGCACCGGGGCCAGATAAACTACATCCCAGAGTGCTGAACGAACTGGCAGATGTCCTGGCGAAACCCCTGATGGAGCTTTTCAGCATCTCTCTGAGGACAGGGTGGGTGTCCCAGGACTGGAAGGTGGCACATATAGTGCCTATCCACAAGGGGGATCAAGGGAGGTGGCAGGGAACTACAGGCCTGTCAGCCTGACATCGGTGGTGGGCAAGGTGATGGAGGGCATTGTCAAGAAGAGGCTGGGGGGACCTTGAAAAGTCAGGGTGCCTGGACGATAGACAGCATGGATTCATCCCAGGGAAATCATGTCAGACAAACCTTGTGGAGTTCTATGACTGGGTGATGAGAGCCTTAGACCTGGGTAGACCGGTGGACGTCCTCTATCTTGACTTCAGTAAGGTGTTTGACTCTGTTCCTCATGGGGGTCTGTTGAATAAGCTGGAAGAAATGGGGGTGGGGAACAAGATGATCAGATGGAAAAGCAATTGGCTCCAGGACTGGACCCAGAGGGTCATGGTTGGTGGGATAGTCTCATCCCCAAGGACGGTCATTAGTGGGGTCCCTCAGGGATCAGTCCTTGGGCCCCTCCTGTTCAATGCCTATGTCTCTGACATAAGGAAGGGTATCAGAAGTGAGATGAGTCTCTTTGCGGATAACTCAAAACTGGGGGAGGTGGTGGATGGAAAGGAGGGAGGGTGGCCCTAGAGGGGGACCTGGAGGCTCTGGAAAGGTGGTCTAGAAAGTGGAAGCTGAGGTTTAATGCAGGGAAATGCAAGGTACTGCATCTGGGAGCCAGAAACCCGGGCCAAGAGTACACCCTGGGGGGGGAATGCTACAAGTCTCAATGGCTGAGAGAGACCTGGGGGTGGTGGTGGATGTCAAGATGAACAACTCTGAGACTTGTAGGAGGGCAGGGGCCAAGGCAAACAGGATGCTGGGATGCATCGCTAGGGGGATCACCTCCAGAAGAAGGGAAGTGATACTCCCCCTTTATAACTGCTTGGTGAGACCGCACCATGAGTACTGCGTGCAGTTTTGGAGGCCACATTTAAAGAGGGACATTGAACACCTGGAGAGGGTCCAGAGGAGAGCAACCAAAATGATCTGGGGCTTGGGGGACAGGACCTATGGTGAGAGGCTCGAAGAGCTAAATATGTACACATTGGAAGAGAGAAGGGACCGGGGGGACATGATAGAGGTCTTGAAGTACATGAAGGGGTTAAATTGGGGAGAAGCAGTCAAGGTGCTCCGAAGGAAGGAGGGGGGCAACTAGAGGGCATGGGTGGAAGCTGGAGGGGGGAGATTCAGGAGAGAAAGTAGGAGGTGCTTCTTCACTGAGAGGGTGGTGGAGCCATGGAATGTGCTGCCCAGGGAGCTGGTGGAGGGGTTCAAGAGGGGGTGGGACAGGTACAGGGGAAGGGTTCTGGATGCAAAGTCTGGTGCAGTGGGAAGATCCAGGACTGGGAAGGGAGAAGCCAGAGAGGACGAGGGGGTCAGCAAGATCAGCTCCCAGGGTGGGGGCCAACCAAACAAGCAGACACGAAAGACCGTTTGGCCTATTCTGCTGGCATTTTAGTATGTTAGTATGTTATCAGATTTAATTGTCCTTTTTTTTGATATAACAACAGTTGATTCCAGTGGTAGCATAACTTGAACATGGGGTTCCTGTTTATCACCCCCAGTCCCTGATGAACAATTCTCCTCATTCTGGGTATCCATTTCCTGTGTCTGCCTATGTGGGTTTAACTCCTCATCCAACTCTTCTGTATTTAAGCCTGTTATTATCACAAGTGGGGGAGTTGAGTGGGGGGTATTTTTTCCTGTATATCTGTTTCAGATACTTCTGGGAGTACATGATCCTGGGCAACACTTGGACCCAATATCATATTTGTTGCATTTTTTGCTCTGATTTGTTGTTGAGTCTCGATACTTATTTTTTGAGCTTTTTCAATCATTATTTCTTGATTCGGGCTATCTGCCCTGTTATGGGGCGTACATTCACAGATTCTGTATACATGACCTTGTTTACAACATAAATTACAGAGGGGGATTGTTTGTACAGTTTGTAGCAATATGTCCTAATTCACAACATAAAGAGCATTTTACTCTATCACATGCATTATTCAAATGTAATTGAGATCCACGTCTAAAACAGGTTTTCGGTTGTTCTTGATAAAAACAATGTCCCCTTTCAGCCCCTAAAAAAAAAAGTACTTGGTAGATGTTGAGTACCATGAGCCCCCACATGGAGGCGTACTTTAAACTTCTAACCTCCTGTCCATAGATGTTCTTCATCCAGAATAGGGGAAGGGTCACCCAGAATAACACGTTTATTTTGTAACCAATATTTAATGTCAGACATTGCAACACCTTCATTATGAAATAGTATAGTGATTTGCTTTGTCTGAGGCTTTGTTGTAGGGACGGCTGTAAAAGGAATCCACAAGGCTGAATGTTGTTGTTTTTTCATACGCTGTCCAAAACCGGTCCAGTCCTACAGGAGATTTAAAACTTATGTCAAAATTTGAGTCTCCTGATGCATGTATTAATGCATAGATCTTGTTTGAGAAAAATCTCAGTGAGTCTTTTAATAAGGTTTTTCCCACATATATTCTATCAGGGGGGTGTTCCAGGCCCCCCTGATATTGTAGTCTAACTACATTTTTTCGTTAGGCTGGGTTGACCCCCGAAAAGGTTCCTTCATTTCTACGAAAAAGATTCCACATAGTAGAGGAGTTCATAATTTGCGTGTTTTCTGATTTTTCAGTATCCTGGGGAACCACACAATCACCCCATTTCTCTGGGACCTCTTTATTAGTTTTTTTCCTTTTAAATCAGAGCCCAGTTGGATTACTGAGTGATGTGTAGGGAACCTGGGATTGTTGTTTTCTACAGTAGCAGGAGATACTGAAGAAGCAATTACATCTTTTGAATGTTCATCTTGATTCCCAGTCCTTGACTCAGTTCTAACCAAAGGAGCAGGAATTCCCTTTACCTCAGGAGTCCAGCTCCCCCCCCCCTTCTTTAGGTTGCCATCCAGCCCCTTTCAATGCAGAATTCACTGACCATTGTTCATTGTGTTCATTTTCAATATTTGTTGCTATACAGGTCCCATCCAATTGTTCAGATATCCCTGAACAGGATGTGTCATCTATATTATCTATACATACTTTAGAGTCACATTTAAGAATTACTTCAGAAACATTTTCTGTTTGAACTCCCATAGGAGTTGTCATGTCAATACTCACAGGCTCAGGGCATGTTTGTACTGGAGGCAGCTTTGCAGCCTGATCTTCTACAGGATTGCCAAAATTTTTGACCGCATCGCTAAACTCTAATGAAGGCTTTGGCCTGTCTCCACCGGAGTACCGATTCTCTGTCACAACAGATATTGGAGAACTTTCTACGACCATTTCTTCATTTCCAATATTTACATCAAGTAGCACATTATCACGGTCACTTATTCCCCTCTCAGGGGTGGATAGTACCTTCAAAAGGCGTACCTGTTGTTCCATACTGAGGGCTTGCACAAAATCTACTTCGTGTTGAAAACCAGCTGCAATCAATTCCATTCGACTGTCATTACATGAGCTGCCTATTACCTCCTCCATACTGTCGCCTTCACCTGATTTATTTTCTGTAGACATCTCCTGCTCCAAACCTACAGAAAGGGAGATCCCTTCTGCCACATCATCACATCCTCCACCTCCTGTGTCCGGCAGCAAACTGAGTCCCTCCATCCCATCTGCAGGAAGTGACAGCATCCCTGCAGGCAGAGTAGGAGAATTTCCCCAGCGTCCTGGCTAAATTCCCCCACTCATTAAAAAATAGCACCAACAGCTTAATCTGGTTCAATTTCAGTTACTTACCATCCGTATTTCCCCACTCCCCTGGGACACGGCTGAAAATGGGTAGAATTGCTTAGCATTCCTTTCCCAGTCAACAAAAACTAAATAAATAATATTATGCCAAAAAAGAACAGCCTTGTTTGGGCAATTTTACATCTGGATTTTATATAAATCTTGTTAGTCAGTTGGTACTCGGGTTTGAACTTATGCTAAGAGAACTGGGTAATGGTCTCAGACAAACACCAAAATCAATGGAAGAAGCTAAAATAATATTGATTTTGATTTTGAAAGATGGTAAAGATTGAATCAGAACTAACAGCTATCATCCAATAGTTTTATTAACATAGAAACATAGAATTTGATGGCAGATAAGGACTGCTTGGCCAACCCAATCTGCCTATTGTCCCTACCTACAGTGTTACCGCAGACCCTACTTGATCTCTGGCTCATCTGCCTTTCCACTAACACTCCCTTATGCCTATCTGATGCATTCTTGAACACCACCACTGTTTTGCTCCACCACCTCCACTGGAAAACTGTTCCAGGCATCCACCAGTCTTTCTGTGAAGAAGTATTTCCTCATATCTTGCCTGAATTTACCTCCCCAGCTTCACTGCATGTCCCCTTGTTCTTCAGCCTCTTTGTTCTTCAGAAAAATACTCCCCTTTTCTACCCTCTTTACTTCTGTGAACTATTTAAAGGTCTTTATTACATCTTCCTCTCTTCCAGGCTGTATATGTTGAGGTCTTTTAGTCTCTTCCCATTGGGTTTCTAATGCACCATTTTAGCTGCCCTCCTCTGGACAACCTCCAATCAATGTTCTTCCAAAGAAGAAGGGACCAATTTTCAATGGATTGAGAATGCTGCAAGCCCAGGTGCTCTGAACATACAGTGCATGGGGTGTGCAGCATTTTCTCAGCCGGTGAAACGGGATTTTCTATCCCGAGCACCAACTGCCATGAGTTAGTCCAACTTTTTGTGGTCTAACTTGTAGCCATCCTGGGTACCCTTTCTAAGGGGCTTGCACCAAATATTTGGTGCAAGCTGTCATAAATCAGGTAAAGTGTTGCAACTGCTCCCAATGTATCAAAATCGAGTGTAGTTTCAGAAAAGGTGTTTGGTGCAGCTGCACCAAAAGCAGGTTTGAAAACTGGGCTCATGGTCTCCAGAACTGGACACAGTACTCTAGGTGGCATCTCACTAGCAATCAATACAGAGGCAACACCACATTTCTGCTGGTGATACCCTTCCTTATGCACCCCAACATCCCACTGGCCCACCCAACTGCCTTGTCATACTGCTTGGCCACTTTTAGATAATTTGATATGGTTAACCCAGGTCCCCTTCCTATTTGGTGGTCACCACTACCTCCTCTACCATTCTATATTCCACTTCTGGCTTTTGGTGCCCTACGTGCATGATTTTGCACTTTTTCACATTGAAATCTGGCTGCCATACCCTTGACCATGCCACAGGTTTTCTAAGATCTCTGTGCATTCTTCCCCCCAGAATTTCCACCTTCTTGCAGATTTTGGTGTAATCTGCAAAGAGGCACAGCTTCTCTTCCAGCTGCTTTGCAATGTCACTCATAAGAACATTAATGAGGACCAGTCCCAGTACTGATCTTTGAGGCACCCTGCTGGTCACTCTCCCTTCTCTGGAGTGAACTACATTTATCACCGCCCTCTGTCACCTATCACTTAACTAATTTCTTACCCAGTTTAACAAATTTGGACTCATCCCTACGCTGCACAGCTTGGGTCTCCTATTAGGAGCTGTGCCAAAAGCCTTACTAAAATCTAGGTAGGCCATGTCCACTGCTCCACCCTGATCTAATTGTTTATTTATTTTTTTTATTTAAAATTTGTTAACCAAGTAAGGACACTGGGCAAAGCCCTTCTTCTGGACCAACACGGACATATAGACAACAAGATATAACAAAATATGCATATTTACAATTACTTATTACAGTTACATACGTCTAAAGGCAGTAAATAAGTTTTGAATTTTGCTTTAAATTTAGGCAAGGAAATAATTGATCATAGAGATAATGGCAAATTATTCCATAACCTTGAAGCTACTGATACAAAACAATGGGAGCCATATCTATTTTTATCTATATAAGCTTGTAGAACAATTCCCATATTGGATCTCAAATTAACCGATGAGTCTCTAATCGCCACTAAATTTGTCAGAGGAAAAAAATTCTTAGAATATATAGGTTGTTAAACCAGACAACCCATTGAATAAGTAAATGTCATGTTTGGAGATAACCAACCTAAAGAAGAATATAAAGTGCAATGGTGAGACCTCAAAGGTGCAGCAAGTATAAAACGACAGATGTTGTTGTATGCTACACCCAAGACCTGACTCTCCCTTACACCTAAATTAAGGTAAAGTAAAGAGACATAGTCTAGGTGCAGCATCAAAGTGCCTAAAGCAATGGATGTTCGTGAGTCAAAGGATACAAATTGTTTAAATTTGTACAGCAAATCAATTTTCTGATTTATAGACCTACTGACCTTGGGCATGTAACGTGAGACTAGGGTCAAGTATGACCCCCAGATATTTAAATTCATTAACGTGTCACAGAGGCATGGCTGCCATCTGCAACACCGACAACCCGGGTTCGGGAACGGACCCGGGAGTCAGAGGGTCAGCCGAGGGGAGTAGGATGGAGCATCCACAGGACTGTTCTCCTACTCCAGGGGGAGGTGGGGTAGAGTGTCTGACACACCAGGGCCCCCAGTGGAGGCTAGGGGTACCTCAGTGGTCGGCACCGACACATATAGGGGCAAGGCTGATGCGAGACATCATTGCACGTCCCCACCCCTGAGGGATACATACAAAGAAAAATATGTCAGCCCCCACTGATGAGCTGGCTCCGGTTCCTCCCCTCTGGCCATGACAGTTCTGCTACTGACGGCCCTACTCAGGGGGGCATCCCCAAGTATGAAGGGGATGGTACCTGGAGCCAGGCAAGCCCATTTGCAGAGTTAGGGGGCCAGCAGGAAAAAGAATAAAATGAGAAAAAAAAATTCATTAATCTGCTCCAGTTCAATACCAGAGCAGTCATGTATCTGCAACCTAGGATTCTCTTTCAACCTAAACGTACTGCCAAATACCATTGTTTTCATTTTTTTTCACATTCATAACCGTTAGGTTTTTTGACACCCAAGAACAAAGCAACTGAAAATCCTCCTCTAACTCAGAATGAACCAGATCAATTGTGTGACCCTGAGAAAACAATATCAGGTTGTCTGCATAAAGAAGACAGCTGCTAGAACTAAATATGGAAGGAGTATGATTTATGAATAGTGAAAACAACAGGGGTCCAAGTATGGACCCCTGTGGTACCACACATAAAACAGGTTGAGATTTTGAAAACACAGAACCTATAGAGACTCTCTGAGTCCTGCCTGCCAAATAATTTTTATTCCAAACAACAACACTGTCTGAGATGCCCAAATCATAAAGCTTCTGACAAAGCAAAAAATGATTGATCAAGTCAAAAGCCCTGGTCAGGTCCATGAACACCATCCCCATCAGTACACCCCTATCACAACCCTGCAGGACAGCATTTGTGAATCTGACCAGGGTCATGCCAGTCCCACGACCACATCTAAAGCCATGCTGCTCCATGCAGAGGACACCGTTAGGTTCCAAAAAGCTAACAATTTGATTGGAAACCAACTTTTCTAAGATTTTACTTAATGGATTTAAAATAGATATTGGATGGTAATCCTCTGCACCAACAGACCCATGCTTTTTATGGACTGGCACAACCTGAGCCTTCTTCCAAACTGAGTTGAAGATTCCTGTTGTAAGGTGCAAGTTATAAATTGAGCAGAGTGTGCCAGCTACATATGGTGCAGCCAATTTAACAAACCCAATGGAAATAAAAAGTGGGAGCACCACAATTCACATCAAGACCTTCCTGATTACCATCAAGCTCACCCTTACTCTTAGAACAATCATCCAAACCAGAGAGGCTGGTCACAAAACTAGATACAGCCACAAATTTATCATTAAGTAAATTGGCCATTTCGGACACATCTGTTACCTCCTTACCTGATGACAATAAAGAAGTAATATCTTCCCTTTTTGGGGGGACACCAGCATATTAATTGTGTCCCAAAATCCTTTGGGATCTGAGGACTCGGCCTAAAGTTTTTTCTAAAATAGTCAATTTTGGCCTGCTTTATCTTATTACTTGCCAAATTCCGAGAGTATCTATATGCTTCTAACAAGCTGGGGGGTAGGGACTGTTTATTTGCCATCCAAGCAGTATTTCTCTGAGCAGTCAAATTCCCTGGCCATCCAATCAAAAAATCTGTTAGGTTAATTTTATATGACCTCCCCCACTCCAATGAATCCATGCTGCCTCGTGTCTTGTAACCCATTGGATTCAAGATGTTCCACAATATTTTCCTTTAGCAGTGACTCCATTAATTTTTCTATCACTGATGTCAGACTGACTGGCTTATAGTTGCCAGCATCCCTGCTGCCACTTTTGCACAGTGAGACTACAGCTGCCCTCCTCCAGCCCTCCACAACCACTACTGTTTCCAGTGAGCCGTTAAGTAGAACTGTTGGATTGATTTCAGATGTATTGAACCAAAATCTATCAGCACAAACAGAGAAAACGCAGAAGGAACTAAATAAACTTATTCAGTGTGTCTTTTTATTCTGAAAATAGCAAGTGTCACATAACAGATTTACTCATAGCAACAAACTACAGGCAGTTTGAATACAGGTGTGCTTCATGACTTCACCGCTTAATTGCCTAATCCAAAAATATTTTCAGCAAGTGTTCTGTTTTCTTTTACTTTTTAATTTTTTTGCACCCATATTCAATTTAGAACCACTACAACATAATGTCAAGCATGCACAATGCTGGGGGGAGTGACTTCTGCTCCCATAAGCTACCCCTAGCCTCGGGAGTTAGTGGAAACTGACATGATGTTGTGGTCTTTTTAAAATCTACCCTCCTGAAGTCCAGGACCCTCGCCCTTATATGATTCAGTTCCACTGCTGTCCCTATGTTAAACCACACTATACAGTGAACACTAGTCCCCAGGTGGCCCTCCATTTTGATATCTGCAATACTATCCCTGTTAATGAACACAAAGTCTAATATTGCTCCATCATGAGTGGGCTCCCTGACAAGTTGCCTGACGAACATCCCCTGCAGGGAGTCCAGGATGTCCCTACTTCTAGCTGAAGATGCAGTTTAGATGTTTCAATCTACATCTGGCAGATGGAATTATTAAATACTGGTTATAAGATATTAGCAAAACTGATTATCAACAGAATTAAGATTGCTTTGCTTGAGGCCATACACCCAGATCAGTTTAGATTAATTCAGTGAAGAATAATTGCCCTGACTACCAGAATGATTCAAATGTTATTCCATTATATCAAAACTCAAAAAGATTCTTACCATACTGTTGCTATTGATGCTAGCAAAGCATTTGATGTTTCGGATAGGACATGTGTGATAAAGTGTACGGAAATGAGAAGTCTACCAAAGATCTTATACAAAATGATATAATTATTGTATGCTAACACTACTGATATATTTTTTTATCAATGCACAGTTATCAGAGCCCTTGTATATGCTTAATAAGATCTTTCAGGGATGTCCCCTGTCACTGGTATTATTTGTTTGTTATTTGTGATGTTTTTAGAACCCTTCTTCAACTATCTAAGAAATAATCAAGGAAATCAAAGGAATATCAGTTAATGATAATCATATTAAAGTTAATGCTTTTGCAGATGATGAGCTGCTGCTGGACAAAAACATAAACCTTTGTTTACTTACCGTATATACTCGCGTATAAGCCGAATATTTTAAGACAAATTCAGCATGTCATATAGTACTCCTTGGCTAATAGACGAGTCATTCGGTAATTTCAGGTAACACATAAAGGTATCTCCGTTGTCAGCATACACTTTCACTGTCAAAAATGAGTTCCAAATGTAAGCGCTGTGCATATGATGCAGCATTCAAGCTGCGAGTGATTGAACATGCTGACAGCACCAATGGCTGTGCCACAGCACGGCACTTTGGTGTTAACGAGAAGCAAGTACGTGAGTGGAAAAAGCAACAAGAGCTTCTCAATGAAATGCCGAAATTTAAAAGGCATGCCATGGTGAGCGGCCAGCATTTCAACTGCTTGAGACAGATGTGAATGAGTGGGTGCTCGCATGCAGGCAGAGCGGGTATATTGTAACCCGCATGTCGATTCGAATGCAGGCTCTGAAACTCACCAAGCAAGAGAAATATCAGCAAGCTGGCATTGATAATTTCCTTGCTTCTGCTGGGTGGTGCTCGAAGTTTATGGAGCGTAACAATCTTACCATCCGTCAGCTTACCAAAATCTCCCAAAAACTCCCCTCGGATCTTGAGGCTAAGGTACACAGCTTTCACCAATACACTACAAAAATGAGGAAGCTGCATGGTTATGAGTTGTCTCAAATCGGTAACATGGATGAGACACCGATGAATTTTGGCCTCCCCTGTAACCGCACTGTGAACCCCTCAGGTAGCAAGACAGTTCTAATAAAAACTTCAGGTTACGAAAAAACACACTTCACTGTAGTGCTGTCATGCATGGCAGATGGTACTAAACTCAAGCCAATGATTATGTTTAAAAGAAAGACCCTGCCCAAATTTGCCGATTTCCCCGGAGGTGTTCTTGTGTACCCACACCCTAAGGGATGGATGGATGAACAGCTTGTAGGAGTGTGGCTTGAGAAGTTACGGGGTACCAGACCTGGCGCTTTGCAAAAAAAACGATCGCTACTTGTGTGGGATATGTTTAGAGCCCACTTGACTGATTCTGTTAAACAGATTGCTAAACAGAATCGCACTGACATGAGTGTTATTCCGGGAGGTCTGACATTGATGCTCCAACCCTTGGATGTCTGCCTCAATAAGCCTTTCAAGGATCACCTCGTAGCTGTGAAGCGACGGATGATGTCAGGCACAGGCGCTAACTAAGGAGGCAATCTTAAATGACCTGACATCGAACTTGTAAGCAAGTGGGTCGAGGCAGCTTAGGAGGATATTCCAGGGATATGGTCTTGAAATCATTTCTGAAGTGCGGTATGCTTAACAATCTCGACGGAACAGAGGATGATGCCTTGTTTGAGGAGACAGAGGAGACCGAGGAGATGGAAAACGAAGAACAAGAAGATGATGACAGCACATATGCTGATGTTCTCACCGAAGAATTCATGGCAGAGAATGAGGCTGCTTTAGAATTCTCTGACTCTGAGTCTGAGGAAATTTAAACGGGACTAAATGGGACTAATGGAGGGATTAATGCATTTTGTGGCACAGCAAGTATAAAAAGCAGTTCAGTTGTTGCTGGTTATTTATATGGTGATAAGCAAAAAAAAAAATAAAGTACTTGGTGATTGGAAAATGATCCTATGTTTCCCCATGTTTGTCACAATGTGGGCGTCGGCTTATACGCGAGTCTTCGGGTTTTCTTTATTTTGCAGCCAATAATTGGGGGGGGGACAACTTATACGCGGGTCGGCTTATATGTGAGTATATACGCTATTTTTATCGCTGCGTAGCAGAGCTATGCTGATGTATTGCTATGATGTAGTAGAGAGAGGGGACTGTGGAAGCACATGACCAAAGATCTGAACTGTGTCCTTCCACAGTGGATTTGAAGAACATGCAGTCCTCTTCATTAACCACAGTGCTGTCTCCTACCCCACTGGGTGCACTATTTTCCTGCGCTGAGCTCACTTCCAGTTTACTTCTGGGTTCGATTGCCATCCCTGTATGAATTTTACAAATGTCCTGTAATAAAGAAAACAATCCCTCACTGTTTTTTCATCTTTAAACCTGTAAAAAGGAAAACAGTCCCTCACTGATTTGACCCCTGCCACCCTACCTTCCCACCCTCTGATTACTGTCCCAGTTATATATGTAACATTTCCCTGCTATCTAGTGCCCCCCCACATTTCTATAGTGTTTTCCTGATGTCTGGTAACACCCTCGCCCTCTGATTGCTGGTGCCCTATAAGTATAGTGCTTTCCTGTTGTATCTTAGCTCCCCTGCCCTCTGATCCCCAGCCCCCTATATGTTTCCCTGGTATCTAGTAGCACCCTCACCCTCCAGTCCTCATTCATGTTTTTCTGGCGTCAAGTGGCATACTCCGCCCTCTGATCCCCATATCCCTCTATGTTCCCCTGGTGTCTAGTGGCACCACCAACCTCCCATCACTGTCATGCGACCTGTAATAAAGAAAAACATCACTCAGTGTTTTTTTTCTGTTTAACACTGTAAAAAAGAAAACAGAATAACACTTTATTTTAGGTGTCATTAACTTCACTGGGCCCAATTTTCAAATGACTTGGACCGACGCAAGGGACTTGCATCAAAAGAGTTTTATGCAAGTGGTGACTTGCATCACCATTTGCATTAAACATGATTTTCCAAATGAATCAATCAATCTTTATTTAACCAGGTGAGCATCATTGAGACAAACTCATTTACAAGATGAGCCTGGGCATTTACATATATATATGTACAGGCAACAATATATGCAATGTTACAACAATTGGGAGTCCAACAACGCAGTAATTCAAAAAAAGAAAAGAAAGTAAATAAACAATAGGTACAGGGCAGGGATATATACAGTGTTACAACAAATTAGTGTTCATACCATGCAGTAATGCTAGCATAAAGAAAGAGAAAGTGCACATATCTTAGAAGAAAGCAGCATACATATTATGGTACGAAAACCTATGTACATTAGCTGTGACAGGAACCTATGCAGCAAGAAAGGGTAAAGAGAAGGGTGAGTAGAAAGAGGATGGGGGAAAAGCCAGAGGGGGAGGAAGAGTGATATGTTTGGGAAGCAGCCTGCATCTGGTCAAGACACTGCAGCACCAAAGCCCCTTTGCACCAGGGTTGCAACAAACAACCATGTGTGCCAGGATGCAAGGGGGCTTGCACCATGGTGGGACTGCAACACCTCCTTTTTGGGGAATTTCAAAGCCCCGCGATGAACGCAGCAAGGGTGACCACTTAGACCAGACAGGAGCTGGTCTAAGTTGTTTGCAACAGTGGAATGATGTCAGAGAGGGGTGCAGGGGTGTATCAGAGGCCAGGGATATGGCAGTGTGGGCACTGGAGAGAACTGTATAGTATCTGAGAGAACCTCCTGTTGGGGTGCTGGTGCATGCTGTATAATACATCACAGTAACAAGTGCTACACATATGTAATAACCCCCCGGATCCCTGATGTCACCTAAGAAAGCAAACCCCCAGCCCTGATTGCCTTGTGTCCCCTGATCCTGATCCCCATCAAGTCACGGCATAAATTCTCCCAGGTGGTTCAGAGGACTTCCCTCCCCCACCCCAGCCCCCTCGATCACACCTGTATAAAATTCCAAAATTATGCCAGGTGGCCCAGTGGACCGTTATTAAAGAGAGCCACCGCACTCAGGAATGCCGTGCTGTGGTCAAATTTCATGAAAAACAGTGAAAGTACCGTACCTTTGCTGAAGGCTACAGCGTATGCCAACCAAGAGTAAAAAACTCTGTTTTAGAGTAAAACTCACCAGCTCATGCTTCTTATATCCAAATTCCTTTATTAAAGAAGATCACCAGAGTCACACAGTCCATAAAATCCACAGTTTGAAATACAGATACACCACTCCCCACGGCTTAACTTGTACTTCCTGATCACCTGACACATTTCGCCCAATCACAGCTTTCTCAAAGGTGAAATGAGAAAGGTAAGCCAATACTTACATACAGAAAAAAATTAAAGAGACACACACTTAATTAAGATATGAGTGCACCAAGGTATCACCTAAAAAGTGTCACAACACGGTCAGGTGTAAAAAGATCACACATTATCAAACAAATACTGTTAAAAATATATATATATAAACTAATCACAACAGCTGTCATCTATATTTTTTCATAGAGTTTATATTTTATAGGATATATCCATTATTACGGATTATTAACTGGTAATTCATACTCTCCAGTCATATAAATAGTAATCATGGTAAATATTACCAAATATTGTTGCTCAATATTTATCATGTATAATATAATTTATCTCTATAAACAATTAAAAATGCAAACCTGACCAAGGTAATGAAAGAAAGAAAAAGGAATTTGCACGTCGTTTTTGATAAACTCAGAACAGCACAGAGGGATGCTGGTGCAAATCAGTTCTGCAAAAAGAAAGAAAACAGATAGACAAATTAAATATCAATCACAACAAAAAAAACATATTTTTTCCAAATAATAATTTCTTTAAAAAATGTTTCACTTCAATTCTGCCATTCAAACCTTTTTCTTCCATTGCTTTAAAGGCAAAAATCCAATACTGTTCCCTTTTCAACAAGAAATTGTCATAGTCAACCCCTCTCCTGGACATAACTGGTTTCTCAATGCCCAGGTATGTAAATATATGATTTTTCCTACCTCTAGTTTTAAACACATGCATTGTCAAAGAATTTGTGCGATCTTCCCCTTCTATTGCTCTCTCATGTTCGCCTGTTCTTAATTTAAACATACGTTGTGTTTTTCCAACATAGAAACAGCTAAACTTACAAGTTGTTAAATATACTAGTCCTTTAGTGCTGCATGTAATGAAGCCTCTAACAGGTGTAGCTCTACCATTCAAAGGAAGACAATAACATTTTGTGGTCACTAACTTAGAACAAAATTTACAATTGCCACATTTATAATTGCCATCATCTCTCTTCGGGAGCCACATCCTTGGTGTATCCTTAATGGGTTGTAAGGAATGTATTACTTTGCCCTTAATAGTTTTTCCTTTCCTAGTTCCTGTTTTTTAGGCCTGGATCTTGTTTGGCTATATACTAATGTTTCTTAATGATTTCTGCAGTCTGTCTGGATTGTGGGTTGTATGTGCTGGCAAAAGCAAGCTGTGGGTCTACTTTGTTTCTTATTTCTTCTTTTTCTTCTAATAAAGATTCTCTAGGGATCCCATCCACCTCACTTTGCATTTCATATAGAAGTTTTTGGGAATACCCTCTTTCACTTAATCGTGAAGTGAGTTCACTAGCTCTCATGTTATACATTTCTGTGGACCCACAATTTCTTTTTGTCCGAATGTATTGCCTTTTAGGAATAGTCTTAATGACATGTTTTGGATGGTTACTACTAGCCAATAATATGGTATTACCATCAGTGGGTTTTCGATACAAATCAGTTATAAGCCCCCTGTGACCCATCCTTTTTTATCACCAGATCTAGAAATGTTATTTCCTTCAAATCAACAGACATACTGAACCGAAGATTTGAATTACTACCCTCCAGATACTGGATGAAACAGGTTAATTCCTCTAATGTGCCTTTCCAAATAACCAAAATGTCATCAATAGAGTGTTTCCATAAGTCTAACTTCTGTAAATATACATTCTTCTCAGAACATATCATGTCGTGTTCCCATTTAGCCATGTACAGCTTAGCTTAGTTGGGGGCAAAACTAGCCCCCATTGCTGTTCCTTTTTTCTGTAAAAAAAATTATTTTCCAAAGAAGAAAGTATTACATGTCAATACAAATTCAGACAATTGTATAAGAACTTCTGTAGCTGGTTCCAAAATCTCTCTAGTGTTTAGAAAAAACTCTAGTGCCTCAAGCCCTTCTTTATGTGGAATATTGGTATACAATGAAGTAACATCCAGAGTAACCAAATACCAATCATCTTCAATTGCTATTTCTTCTAATATTCTAAGAATAGCCCCAGTATCCTTAACATATGAGGGCATTAGTTTCACTAAATCAGTCAGAAAAAAATCAACATATTTAGCGAGAGGTTCAGTTAGAGAACTATTTCCTGACACAATTGGCCTGCCAGGGGGGTCTTGTAAGTTCTTATGAATTTTAGGGAGACAGTAAAAAGTGGGCCGTATAGTATGTTCTGCCATTAAAAAATTAATCACATTTAGTGGAACCCAATTCCTTTCCCTAATCAAATGTAGGTAACTATCTATTACCTCCCACCCCATCAGGTATTGTCCTACCACCCCACATCCCCCAATCCCAAATAGAAGCTGATGGCCAGCACAACCCTCTCTTTATGCCACCACAACTGGCTGCCAACTGTGCTCGCATGGACTGCATACTGTAGCTCAGTGAATGAGCTGCCATTCATTACTGTATACAGTATGCTGTCCATGTTAGCACAGTCAGCAGCCAGCCATGGTGGTGTGAGAAGGGTTGTGCTGGCCACCAGTGTATATTTTGGACTGGGGAGGATGTGGGGTGGTGGGACAATACCTGATCAGATGGGAGTGCAGAGGGCCCACTGGGCCACCTGGCATAATTTTGAAATTTCATACAGGGATGATCAGGGGGCTGGGGTGGGGACGGCAGTCCTCCAAATCACCTGGGAGGGTTTATGCAGCAGTTTGGTGGGGATCAGGGTCCACTAGGTGATCAGGGCTGAGGTCTATTTTCTTAGGTGACATTGGGGACTGGGGGTGTTATTACATATGGGTAGTGCTTGTTACTGTGTTGCATTACATGGCATACACCAGCACCTCAATGGGTGCTCACAGATACTATACAGTTCTCCCCAGTGCCCACACTGCCATTCCCCTGGCTCCTGATGCACCCCCTGGTACCCTCCTGGTCTACTCTTTCTCTCCCCTCCTCCACCATCCTGGTTTCTCTAGTGTTGCACCAGGTGGGGGTTGCCAGATATCTGCACCATCTCACACAGCTGTGGCCAGGTATTTTGTGCATCTTGCATTCTGTGGCAAACCCAGGTAGTTTGGCACAGGCATCCTGCTGATATAAAATCTGGTACAAGATGCCTGCCTCAACTGGGGTCTGCTGCAACCCTTAGAGTGATGCAAGTTGCATCACTCTAAAGGGGTCTTTGAAAATTGAGCCAACTGTAACTACTTATAACTACATTGTAACTGTACTGTAATACTGTGCAGTTACAGTACATGTAACTAGTTTCACATTTGCATGTTGTGTACTTACACACAATTTGCATGAAATAACTGCACTGTAACTACTGCACAGTTACATGTAACTACTACGTAGTTGTTAACTAGTTTCACATTTCTGTGTGGTGTACTACTCACACAATTTGTATGCATGTGCAAATACTACTGTCTCCCTTTCAGCACAAATCAATTCATTCTGATAAGTGTAGCTACACATTTAACAGTAGTTGCAAAGTGTAACAGAAAATATGTTGTACAACTACCACTGTAACTTCTGGCATTATGAAATGTGTTCTTACAAGGGCAACTGCACATGTAATAGTTACTGCAAACTGTAACAGCAAATCTATTGTGTAACTACTATGCTACTAAATTTGCCATTATTACATTTGTAGTTACAAGTGTAACTACATATGAATGTAGGTCTTATGCACTGTTTCAACAGTCTATGTCTATCTGACATTTAATTAAAGGGTAATCACACAGAAAAACTTAAAAGTGTAATAATAATGGTAACTAAAATATGAGTACAATGTAACTTCAGTCTGCTACACTTAAATGCACTGACTAGCAAACTCTTTAGATAATGTTCCATGTCTGTATTCCAGTTTTTCATGAACTTACAGATTAATAAACATGCAGTCTAATATTGTGAATTCATACACAGTATAACTGCACACAAAAACATTTTAGTTGCATAATTACTAATTGTCACTGAAACAATATTGTGGTTAAGAAATAATTGTATTGTTTTCACAACTAATGCCTAGGTGACATGTATTTGCAAGTGTGCACACTTACATTTACCAGATGTCAGTACTGTAGCTGTGATGTAAGTTCTCATTCAGAAATCAGTCCCTCATGAACTTACTGCTTACTAAATATGCAATCTAATATTGGACCCTATTCACACAGGTGTCAGGGAATGTGTCAGATATGCATACCCAGGCCTGGTGATCAACAACAGCCATCCAGTCAGATGGATTGCCCACCAGAAGACAGGATCCAGCGCTCTGTGTTGAGTGGGGAATAGTGGAATTTTACTGGTCCTCCCAATACTGCAGTTTTCCAATAAGGGGACCTACTAGTCTTCCCATGTTCACCGACATGCCCCCAACCCTCATGGTATAGTCAGAAAGCTGGGGTAGCTTGGTGTGAAGGATGGTGCCATCATCACCACCCTGTTCAGCTGGTGGGAAAGGCATGTAATGGCTAAGGAAGGGTTCCTGCCTGTGTAGCTGGCACCATCCACCATCACTCGATACAGCAGATCAGGCATAAAGCATAGTATGTAGCCATTTCTGACCTCCAGCCACCCACTAGGGCAACAGCAGGGCAGGGCTGTGGGTGCAGAAGAGTTGTGGGTCAATGCCACAGAAGCAGAACAGTTAAAATTGGTTAAGTGCACAACACTCATTGTGAAACCAGTTAGCAACTACAAAGTAGTGCAGTTACAGTGTAGTTATACAGTAGTTACAGTGTATTTAGTGACATATGTTACCAATGCATGTTGTCCTTCAGAAATCATTCCCTCATGGATTTACTGCAGTATAGTATAGTGGTTAAGAGATTCCCATAGCCACCACTTGTATATTGTGTGACCAAAAATAAAAAATTTAAATAAAAATAAACATGTGATCTAATATTGTTAATTGGTATTCTATAAAACTCATTAATTTACATACTTACTTACTGGCTTGTAACAGTGCTGTAGTTACTAAGGAATGAGATGGTTCTGTGGCATTGTTTCCATGGTTGATGCTTAACTAACATGTATTTGCAAAGCAAGTATGCAGAAACGGACACTTAAAGTGTAAGAAGAAGGTGTAACCATGCTGTAGTTATTAAGGAATGTGCTGCTTCTGTGGCATTGTTTCTATAGTTAATGCCTAACTAGCATGTATTTGCAAAGTAAGCATGCAGAAACGGACACTTAAAATAGAGTGTAAGAAGATAAGTGTAAGTACTATACACTTACCTTGATTAAATATCAGTGCTATAGCTCTGATGTATGTTCTCCTTCAGAAATCATTCCCTCATGAACGTGCAGCTTAATAAACATACAATCTAATTTTGTTAATTGCTATACAACTACATTGTCTACTCATACAATAAAAATCAGTCATTCACATAATTACCTATTGGCTTGTAATAATGCTGTAGTTACTAAGAAATGTGTTGCTTCTGTGGCATTGACTCATATCTCTTCCTTAGCCATTACGTACCCTTCCCATCAGCTGAATGTGGTGGCGGCCATGGCACTATCCTTCACACCAAGCTACTCCAGCCCTCTGATTATACCAAGAGGACTGAGGACATGGTGAGGAACACAGGCAGACTAGTAGGTCTCCTTAATAGAAAATGGCAATGCTAGAAGGACGAGTCATATCCCACAATTTCCCACTCCACACAGTGCAGGATCTGTCTGGTGGTGAGCAGTCTATCTGATTGGATAGCTGCTGTTGCTCACCAGACCTGGGTATGCACATTTGACACATTCTCTGCCACCTATGTTAAGAGAGTCTAATATTAGATTGCATGTTTAGTAAACAGAAAGCTCATGAGGGACTGCTTTCTGAATGAGAACTTAAATCACAGGTACAGTACTGATATTTGGTAAATGTAAGTGTGCACACTTGAAAATACATGTTACCTGGGCATTAATTGTGAAAACAATATTATTATTTCTTAGCCACAACATTGTTGCAATGCCAGTTAGTAATTATGAAAAACATTTTTTTTTTTTTTTATATTTACTGGTTAGAGTCTGGCCGATCTTTACAAACTCCATAATTCACACTTGTAAATCATGGAGTTCCTTAAACCACGGTTGGCACAAACAGTCATGAGCCACCCTCAGCAGCTGTTCAAGAAGCTGTCCTCATGCTGGCAGCCCATTCATGCTGCTTACAGAAAACCGCCAGTGCAAAGGAAACAGACTTCTCAGAGAACTGAAAGAAAAAGTTAGGCACAGTATTAAATGCACATTTTGACAAAACCAGTAAATATAAAAAATAAAACATGGGGAAGACTGTAAATTCAGATTTTATACACACCCTCAGTGTATGATGGCCAGATAAACCCCTCAGGCTTCTCTCTTGGGGTTTATGGGGCATCACATACCTCAGGTGTGCATAAAATCCTCATTAACCATGCTTCCCCATGCATTATTCTATAGGAGCCCCAGTGAACTTTTCAGTCTGCAGCAGTTGCCACAAGAACAATCAGTGGCATGAGCCATGGGGGCATTCGTTGGCGGCCATAACCACAAGTGTTCAGTCAGTGGCCGTTGCCACAAAAAGAATCAGTGGCATGAGCCATGGGGGTGTTCAGTCGGTGGCTGTTGTTGAAAATCAGATGTGCTTGACTTGGTTCCCTGCTGAAGGGGAGCCAATCAGGGTGCAATGCACCAACATTTAAAACTCATCTCCACTATAAAAGTGGAGCCACTATCAAACTAGGACTGTGCTGGGTCAGCAGTCATTGTTGCAGGAACTTCGGTCAGGAGCCCTGGTGAACTTTTCAGTCAGCTGTAGTTGCTGCAAGAAAAATTGGCAGCAGGAGCCTCAGGTGCATTTGTTGGTGGCTGTAGCCACAAGTGTTCAGTTGGCAACCATTGCCGCAAGAAGAATCAGTGGCAGGAGCCACAGGGGCATTCAGTTGGCATCCATTGTCACAAATTAGCTGTGCTTGGCTGGGCTCCCTGCTGAAAGGGAGCCAATCAGGGTGCAAGGTGCCAACATTTAAAACTCAGCTCCCATACAAAAGTGGAACCACTACCGAACTAGGACTGGTCTGGGTTGGCAGCCGTAGCCGCAGAAACTTTGGGCAGGAGCCCCGGTGAACATTTCTCCAGCCCTCCCACCCCCACCTCTACTGATAATTACTCCCTGGGCTCCTCCCTAAGGGAAGATGCACTAGTAGGAAGCAAGTGGGGAGGTATTTCCCCACAAGAAAAAGGGTCTGTTTAAACTGGAGATGGGGAATTAAGTAATGAGTGTAGAATGTGTGGACCTTGTTAATGACTGTGGGCTCTACAGGGTGGGCCTAAATTCAAATAAAGCAAGTAGGGAGCTGAGGGGTATTCTCTAAAAATACCAGATACGGTGATATGAGAAATTAAGCACTGAATATAAAATGCATAGACCTTATTAAAGAGTGGACTCTCCAGGGTGGGCCACATGTGTGGACCTTGTTAATGAGTGTGTGCTCTACAGGGTGGGCCTAAATTGCAGCAGTTCCTGAATTTGTTTAATACGATTGATTTTGTGATTTGGGATAGGCCCAACCCAGCCTCCCCAATCCTCCCTCCACAAGCTCATTCACATTTATAGGGGAGGTGCTGGGTCAGGATTGGTTGTCAGTACAACCTGGTGCAGCATCCAGACTGACTGATCATATATGACCATTTCAAAGGGAGGACAAGGGGAGGAGAATAACATGGTTAGCCCTAGTAAGGGGGACTGTCCTAGGGGTTGGGGCAGGCAGCATGAAGCGGGAGAGAGATGGAGGTTTGGTAGGAATTCAGGTAAGGGCATGGCAGGGATTTATTTAACTCTAAAAATTGATTATCGTTTTGCTCATAAAAGTGCTAAATCTTTGTGAAACTGCATAGCTCTTGCCTCACTGTGCTTAACAAACACAGCACTTCTAGAAAATCTATATAAATACTTTCTGTACAGTTAGTATAGTCCCAAGAAAAAAACTGCTAATCAATTATTTAAAACCCTGCATGAGGAGGGTAGTAGGCTGCAGCAACTGTGGGGCAGCTATTTTTTATAGGGGTCGCATGGAGAGCAGGGTGTTATCTGGTGTACAGGCAACCTAAGCAGCTCAGGGAAGAGATTAGGTGGTTAAGGGCAGAGATAAGGAGAGGGAGGAGGACAGATTGGTGTAACAATCCAGGACTGAGGGCACATGGGTGTGCCCCAAAAGATTGCAGGCAACCCAGGCCAAGGGTAGAAGGGGGAGGGGTATAAATGGACCAAAATTGCCTCATGAGGAACCACTGGGTACAGATGAAGGGGAGTGGAGAAGGATAGGGAACAGGGCAAGAATGGGCCTACAGCAGATAGAAAATGCAGGTCTCTCAACAGTATGCCAGGTAGAACTCAGAGCAGGGAGGCGGTGTCAAGCAATAGGTTCTTGGTGCTGGCTACACTGGAGAAGATGAAGGTGGAGGACCTCATAGACAAGGCTGGTGAATAAGAGATTACTATCAACCCAGAGGGCATTGGTAGGGTTTCTGAAGGAGGCAGGGCTTCAATGAGTAAGGTTAAGGGCCGGGGGATGGGAGACTGGACAGGGGGACAGTAGCTAAGGAGAGTGAGGGGAGCAAGGGTGTTTGGTGGTGAGAAGGGAACAAGAGGGTCAAGGGATTGAGAGGGGTATGGCAGGTTGGACAGGTCAAGTAAGGGGTTGCAGAGAAGGGGAGGGAGGTATGGGAGATAAGGGTAGGGATGCAGCAGAGGGAGGAGGCAGATGGGTCCTGCTGGAGGGAGGTCAAATCAGAGGAAAAAGGGAGAGGGAGGAGGGAAGGGCAGAGACTGGGATGGAAGGGGGAACAACTGTGCTGGAGGAGGAGGAGTGGAGAGGAAGGGGAAGGGAAAGGGATAATGGAAGGACAAGGTGAGCAGATCATGGAAATGAGGGTGGGATCCTAGTGTTGGGAGACTCAGTTCTGAAGGGGATCAGATGGGGAAGAAATGGGAAAGGCATAGTCACATTTGGGTGGAGGCCATGCCAGGCATGACAGCAGAAAGGGTGGGTCAATCTGTTCTGAAGTATGCTAGGAGGGGTAGGGCGATTTCGCACATAGTTCTGCATTTGGGAATGAATGACCTGGTGGGAAATATGGTAGATGTAGTCCAGAGGAGGTTTGAGGAGCTGGGGTTGATTTGTGTGGAGGCAGGAAGATCAGTAACCTTCTCGGAGTTGCTTCCAGTACACAAGGCAAGTACGACAAGGAAGCTGAGAACAGAGGACTTTAACACATGGCTAGGAGAATGGTGTCAATCCAAAAGGTACAGGCTGGTGGGGGGGTGGGGAAGGACCTGGAAGGGCAAGGATGTCTACGCCAAGGACAGGCTACACTTAAGTGAGGAGGGCAGGACAGTCTAGAAACAGAAACTGGGGGAATACTTAGCAAACAATGAGAATTTAAACTAGAAGAGGAGGTGGCAAGTGGGCAGGAGTCAGGCAGGATCCACAGGTAGGAAGCCAAATAAGCTTACCCCATACCATCAGCAAGGGACTTAGGGAGAGGTCAGAAGGGAATACTAGAAAGAGTGAGCAAGTAGGGAGAGGGGGGAAGGAAGCATGGTGGAGGGTGGTAACTTTGACTGCTAGGAGTCTAGGGAACAAAACAATGGAGTTACAGGGTCTCATGGCAGATGGGGAGGTGGACATGATGGCCATCACCGAGACATGGGCCACCCATTATCATGACTGGGACCTGGCAGTACCAGGGTATAGGATATTTCTGAGGGACAAGGTAAAAGGGAAAGAAGGGGTGGTGCTGTACGTGAAGGAAGGACTGAAGTGTGTCAGGGAGGTATGGGAGGAGGGCAATACAGAGTCACTATGGGTGCAGCTCCAAGACTCCAAAAATGGGACCTTCAGGATGGGAGTGGTGTACAGGCCACCCTCTCAGACTGAGGAGTTAGACAGAGAACTAGCGGGACAGATCAGAAGGACCTGCAGGAGGGGCAGCACAGTGATTGTGGGGGACTTCAACATGCTGGGAGTGGACTGGGGTACACTAGCCACCATGAATAGGAGGGAGTAGGTACTTCTGGATGCCTTCCAGGACAACTTCCTATTGCAGATGGTCAATAAGCCAACCAGGTTAGAGAACACCCTAGACCTTGAGCTGGCAAATGGTGAGTTTGTGAGGAAGCTGAAGGTGGAAGAACCACTGGTGGGGAGTGACCACCACTCAGTTTTTCACAATAAACATGGGGAAAGGGGGAGTAGAAATGGACACAAGGCTGTTAGACTTCAGAAGGGCCAACTTTGGGATGATGAGAGAAATTGTACAGGGGTATCTGTCCAGGATCCATCCAAATATGGACACTAACCAGAAATGGAAGGTGATTAAATTGGGTATTGAAGAGGCAACCACAACCTGTACAAGGGTCCAGAGTAAAAGGGCTAGGGCCAAGAAGCCTAGCTGGGTGAGCAGGGGGTCATGGAAAAAGTAAGGATGAAAACAGCCACATTTAGAAGGTACAAAAAAAAAACAGGAAGCAGGGAGGACAGAGAGGAATACCTGAAGGAGTCAAGGGAGGTGACAAGGGCAGTCAGGGCAGCCAAGGCATCCAGGGGACTCAGACTAGCACAGGGCATCAAAGAAGGGGAGAAGGCCTTCTTCAGGTACATCAGGGAGAAAAGGAGTTGTAAGGATCAAATAGTAAGGATTAAGAGGGATGGGTGGAAATGGGCAGAACAGGCAGAAGCCTTAAAAAGAGTACTTCTGCTCAGTTGGGGAAGGGAGGGTGAGCCTGGGGGGAGGTGACAGATGGAGAAATCCCAGTGGGCAGGTTACTAGAGGGCTTGAAGGCACTGAGGGTGGACAAGGCACCTGGGCCAGATGGCATGCACCCCAGGGTGCTAAGGTAGCTGGCAGAAGTCCTGGAAGAACCCTCAGCAAACCTGTTCAATACCTCCCTGGACTCTGGGAGTATACTTCAGGATTGGGGGATGGTGCACGTGGCACCCTTCCACAACAGCAGCCCCAAGGATGAGCCAGGAAACTACAGACCAGTGAGCCTCACATCCATCGTGGGAAAGCTGATGGAGACAATAAAGGAGAGGCTGGTTTTCCTCCTAGAGGCTAATGGGCTGCAGGATAGCAGACAGCATGGGTTTGTCTCAGGCAGATCCTGTCAGACCAACCTGATGGAGTACTATGACTGGGTAACCAGGCAGTTAGACAAGGGCCATGCAGTGGATGTCCTGTACCTGGACTTCAATAAGGCATTCAATTAGGTGCTGCATGGAAGGCTAGGAAGTAACCTGGAAGGCACAGGGGCGGGGGCAAAGATGGTGGGATGGGTAGTGAACTGGCTGCAAGGAAGACAGCAGAGGGTGGTGGTGGGAGAGGAGCTCTCATCACCCAGGGTGGTGACAAGTGGGGTGTCACAGGGCTCTATATTCAGGCCGGTGTTGTTTGAGATCTTCAAAGCAGGCATCTCAATAGGCATCAAGAACAAGATCGGTCTATTTGCAGATGACACCAAGATGGGAGCAGTACTAGATGACTTAGGAGGGTGGCAGGGTGATCTGACAAAATTAAAAGCCTGGTCGGACACTTGGCAGCTGGAATTCAATGCCAAGAAATGCAAGGTGCTACATTTTGGTGCAAAGAAAACAAGGAGGCACTACCAGCTGGGGGGGGGTGCAACTAGCAAAGATGGAGGAGAAGAAGCTGGGGGTGATCATAACAGGAGCAATGAACAACTCAGCACAGTTTAGAAAGGCAGCTGCAAAGGCTGACAGAATGCTGGGTTGTATTGCCAGAGGCATATCCTCCAGGAGGGGGAGGTGAGCCTGCCACTATATAGGTCACTGGAGCACACCTGGAGTACTGCGTGCTGTTCTGGTGACTGTACCTGAAGAAGGGCATTAGGTTACTGGAGGGGGTATGGGTGAAAACCCCCAGCTCAAATCACACGTGCCGTTGGAAAATCAAGACGTATTGCAAACAAAAAAAAGGCACTGCTGGTAACAAAGTGAAAAAGTTTATTTCCACAAGAACTCATGAATAAGCAAGCCACCCAGCATTACAGGATCAAAACCCTCTACCGGTTTCGCACTATGTGCATCGTCAGGAGGATGAATCAACCTATGTCTAACATCCTTATATACAGCAACCTTAAAGTGACCATGCAACAATAATGTAATTATAACATCAGTTACTAATATTATATTAAAATCAACAAAATAAGCTGGCCCAGTGGCACTGAGGGTTGAGGTGCTGGACGCCACACCTCGCTCTATGCCGGCAACCCGGGTTCGGGAGTGAGCCAGGGTTGCCAGGGGTTAGCAGGGGAGGAGAAGGATTGCGCATCCATAGGACTGCTCTCCTTCTCTGGGGAGGGGGGTGTACCGCTGCTGGTGCTCAGGTGGCCCCTGGTGACAGCTGGGGATTGCTGGTGCATTGGCAGGATCTGTGGGGATGTACTGTGGCAGACGCCAGGATCAGGGGGCATGCGGATGTGTGCGCGTTTGGGTCCTTGGGGCATCATTGCATGCCACAGACATCAGGGAATGGGGGGGAGAAAAGTGGAAAAAGATGAGCATCGGACGTGGTGGCTTGATGGCCGTCTCAAGCAGGGAGACTGGTTTGACTCTGTAGATGCGCGGTACAGTGGATCCTGGTACCGGGAGGTTGAGCTACGGGACAAGCTCCCCTCTACCCCGCCACGGGGGGTAAGCCACGGGACCACAATAGGAGGAGCCAGTGGACTCCCGGAGATGGCGGCCGGGGACCTGAGGGGGATGCCTGACAAGATAAGATAGGCAGTCTGGTGGCTCAAGGTGCATAAAGTATAAAAAAAATAAATAAATAAACAATATAAGTTACACAAACACGTTCTCCATATCTTCAGCTTCAGAAAGGAAGTAAGAGGAGAAAAGGAAGAAATTTAGAATGACCATCAAATGGGAAGTGATGGGGGGAAAAGGAAAAGGGAAGGAGTAGGAAAGGGAGGGGAGAGGAGGAAGGAAAGGAGGGAGGGGAAAGGAAAGGAAGGAGTAGGAAGGGAGGGGAGAGAGGGAAGGAAAGGAGGGAGGGGAAAAGGAAAGGGAAGGAGTAGGAAAGGGAGGGAGAGGAGGGAAGGAAAGGAGTAGGAAAGGGAGGGAAGGAAAAGGAAGGAGTAGGAAGGGGGAGGAAGGGATGGGGTTGGGGGAAGGGGGAAGAGGAGAAAAGAGGGAAAAAGAAAAATAATTAAATAAAATATCACATTCTCTATAAACACATATTCAATATATCCAGTAACAATTTTTAAAAAAACTGTTAGATGGTCTGGCATTTCATCTTCCATTATCTCAAACTGACTTTATAGTTTAAACATATTATTAATGTTACTTGAAAATTCTGGATTCCATATTCCAAGAAATTGCCTTTAAACTGGTATACAGTAGTTGCGATTTTTGATTCTTACAGACTAACAGCACCATCTAGTGGAAAAAATAAAAAAAACAAAATAAGGTTAGAATATTAGTCTTAACCTATATTATATTTACAATTACAATTCCATAACAGTCTTTATTAAATTGATTCATCCCTCAATATTACAGATACATCCTAAATGAGGGAGAACAGTTAAGACAGAATTCATTTTCGTTTTAATTTTACTTCCTTCTGTTGTTGATTAGTGGCATCAAATCCAATTTCATACTAGTTTTATACTAGGTGGTTAAGGAGCTAGGAGGCTTAAAGGCCCATATGGCTTCTTATAATAAATAGTATTTAATGTTAGGATTGGGAAGTATATATTTAGCCAGTCTACCCTTAAACATTGATTTTGAATCACTAATTATGACATTTAAAGGAAGGGCATTCCATGGATTAACAATCCTCACTGTGAAAAAATACTTTCAAGGAATATAGTTGAAACCCCTCCCAAGTAACTGGAGAGGATGTCCTCTGGTGTTAAAAACATTATTCTTAACGTCAAAACCCATGTTATATATTAGATGATAATCCTTGATAACATCATACATGAATAAGAGGTCACCTCGCATGCATCTGGTGGTAAGATACATTAACTTAAGAGAGCTGAGTCTAAATTCATATGACATATCAGTTAATCCTTTTATATGTTTGGTAAATTTTCTCTGAATTTTTTCGACCGGGAGAATTTCTTGCTTCTTAAAAGGACACCAAACCTGGGAGTTATAATCTAGGTGAGGAAGAACATAAGCTCTATACAGAGGCAATAAAACCCTCTTATTTCGAGATTTAATATGCCTAAGAATAGACCACATAACACCATTTGCTTTTTGTATTAATTTGTTTATCTGCATTTTAACTGTAAAATCATTGGTGGTATGTACACCAAGATCTTTTTCCATTGTGGTACACAGGAGGAGCTTGTTTTCCAACCTATATAAGTTATTAAGATTTTGAGGACCCAGATGCATTATTTTGCATCTGTCATAATTTAATCTCATAACCCAGATCTTGACCCATTCAGTTATAAGATCTAGATCTTTCTGAATTGATCTGATACTATTATGATCATAGCATGGCCCGCCTATTTTGATATCATCAGTGTATTTTATTGAATTTGAATGGCAGTTCGTGGTTATATCAGCAATAAAGGTCTGAAACAAAGAAGGACCCAGAACGGACCCTTTCAGCACCCCACTTGGAACAAGAACCGATTTGGACAGATGGCCATTTATCAATACTTGTTGTGAACGACCAATCAGCCAGTGCGATATCCAACTCATAATGTTGTGATTTATTGGAAGGGTATATAATTTTTTAAAGATTGCCCAATGGGGGATTGAATCAAATGCTTTACGAAAGTCGATATAAACTATGCCATAAGGTATGCGATTATCTAATTGAAGACTAACGTCTTCATAAAAGCAGAGTAAATTTGTGAGGCAGCTATGACCTTTTATGAATCCATGCAGGGTTGTATCTAACTCACTTAATGTCTTAGATATCATATCTTTTATAAGCCCTTCCAAGAGTTTGCATAAGGGGGACGTCAGACTTATTGGACGATAATTTTCCCAGTTATTTCGGGGACCTTTTTTATATACGGGGATCACATAAGCCACCTTCCAAGATTCTGGTACAAAGGAGGAGTTAATACATTGCTCAAAGAGTAATTTAAGGGGGAGACATAAACAATCAGCTAGAAGAAATAACAGATGGCCAGAAATATTATCAGGGGATGCGCTAATCTTTCCTTTCAACTTTATAAGTTTATCATGTATTAATTTTTCAGATATTGAATTTGTCATTAAGTCCTGGTGGTTTCAAGCCCCCCAGGGTGAATATCCAATAGGATTCTCTATTGAGTAAAAGGTTGTTTATACCACCTCCTCTTGGTCCCAATTTAACCACTTCGATGCCACAAAATCTGAACTCATGTTTACTAGCATCACTCAAATGTGTCTTACAATGTATTGAAACAGCGCTTCTGTCATCACCTGTTATTATACTTCTGACATGGTCTCCTATTCTGATTTTCAATGGTCTTGTGGTTTTGCCCACATAGAAGGCCCCACAGTCACAGGTTGCCAAATAGACCAAATTCTCTGTTATGCAACTACAGAAAGCCTTCATTGTGAATACTCTATCAGTATTAATTGATGTAAACTCTGTGCCCTTCTGTATTACAGGGCAATATTTGCAATTACCACAACGATGTGTACCCATTGGTCCAGGAGGCAGCCATGTGGTCCTTATTTTGCCTGCACTTGCAAGGGGCTGATAACCACTAGTTAGGTAATCACCAATATTTTTACCCTGACGTTAAACTATACGAGGTGGATTTTTTGTTGCCTCTCTCAGGCATGATTCTAATTGTAAAAGGGGCCAATATTTACGAATGATCTCCCGCAGAGCACTTGATTGTTTACAATAAGTGGTGATAAAATGGATTTGGTCAGCCTCTCCTCTTGGTTTCTTCTTTACTGTCATAATTTCAGCACGATCAATGTTGGAAACCTCATACATTGTATTCTGTACCAATGTTCCAGAGTAACCCCTATCCAAAAGACGCACACACATTTCATGTCCATGTTGTAAAAAATCTTCATTCTGGCTGCAATTTCTACATGCCCTAAGGAGTTGAGCCCTGGGAATGTTGTTGATTATATGCCTTAGATGGCAACTGGGTGCATAGAGTAGAGAATTTCTAGCTGTATCCTTATGGAATAGCGTAGTTTGGATACCATCTGTTGCATCCCTCTTAATTTCAATATCCAAAAAGGTGACACTCTTTTTGTCACTCACAACACAAAATTTAAGATTACTGTTGATATCCTCTAGATATTGTACAAATTCCTCCAATTCATGCACCCTGCCATTCCAAATCATAAAAATGTCATCAATATAACGTCACCACAGGTCAATCCTATGGTAATGAGGATTGACCTGTGCGTTGTAGACCACTGATGTCTCCCAGGTGCCCCAAAACAGGTTGGCATAATTGGGGGCAAAAGTTGCTCCCATTACCGTGCCCTTAACCTGTAAATAGTGGTTACCCTGGAACAGAAAAGCATTTTTGGTTAAGACAGTCTCCGCACATTGTAGAATGAATTGTTTCCTACGCTCATTGAGTGTAGAGTCTAAACCCATCCAATAGTCCAAGGCCAATATACCCTGTTGATGGGGAACATTGGTGTACAAGGAGCAAATATCCATGGATACCAAAAATGAATCAGGCTCCAATTGAATATCAGCCAAGAGACCCATGATGTCAGTAGTGTCCCTAATATAGGACCGCAATGTGGGGACATAATGTTTAATATGTGCATCCACAAAGCAGGATAATGGTTTTGTAACTGAGCCAATACCAGCAACTATTGGACGACCAGGAGGATTCTCCAAATTCTTGTGTACTTTGGGCAGCACGTAGATAGTTGGTCGTATAGGGTTGGGTACTTACAGACTAACAGCACCATCTAGTGAAAAAAAGAAAAAACAAAATAAGGTTAGAATATTAGTCTTAACCTATATTATATTTACAATTACAATTCCATAACAGTCTTTATTAAATTGATTCATCCCTCAATATTACAGACATATCCTAAATGAGGGAGAACAGTTAAGACAAAATTAATTTTAGTTTTAATTTCACTTCCTTCTGTTGTTGATTAGTGGCATCAAATCCAACTTGTCATTAAGTCCTGGTGGTTTCAAACCCCCCACAGTGAATATCCAATAGAATTCTCTATTGTGACTGTGGGGCCTTCTATGTGGGCAAAACCACAAGACTATTGAAAATCAGAATAGGAGACCATGTCAGAAGTATAATAAAAAGTGATGACAGATGTGCTCTTTTGATACACTGTAAGACACAGTTGAGTGATGATAGTAAACATGAGTTCAGATTTTGTGGCTTCGAAGTGGTTAAATTGGGACCAAGAGGAGGTGGTATAAACAACCTTTTACTCAATAGAGAATCCTGTTGGATATTTGCCCTGGGGGGCTTGAAATTCTAATTGTAAATATAATATAGGTTAAGACTAATATTCTAACCTTGTTTTGTTTTTTTCTTTTTTCCACTAGATGGTGCTGTTAGTCTGTAAGAATCAAAAATCATAAATTCTGTATACCAGTTTAAAGGCAATTTCTTGGAATATGGAATCCAGAATTTTCAAGCAACATTAATAATATGTTTAAACTATAGAGTCAATTTGAGGTAATGGTAAGATGAAATACCAGACCATCTAACGTTTTTTTTTTAAATTGTTATTGGACATATTGAATATGTGTTTATAAAGAATGTGATATTTTATTTAATTATTTTTCTTTTTCCCTCCTTTCCCCTCTTCCCCCTTCCCCCAACCCCATCCCTTCCTCCCCCCCCTTCCTACTCCTTCCCTTTCCTTCCCCTCCCTCCTTTCCTTCCCCTCCCTCCTTTCCTTCCCTCCTCCCCCTTTCCCTTCCCCCTCCCTCCTTTCCTTCCCTCCTCCCCCTTTCCCTTCCCCTCCTCCCCATTGCTTCCCATTTGATGGTCATTCTAAATTTCTTCCTTTTCTCCTCTTGCTTCCTTTCTGAAGCTGAAGATATGGAGAACGTATTTGTGTAACTTATTTTGTTGATTTTAATATAATATTAGCAATTGATGTTATAATTACATTATTGGTGCATGGTCACTTTAAGGTTGCTGTATATAAGGATGTTAGACATAGGCTGATTCATCCTCCTGACAACGCATGTAGTGCAAAACCGGTAGAGGGTTTTGATCCTGTAATGCTGGGTGGCTTGCTCATTCACGAGTTCTTGTGGAAATAAACTTTTTCACTTTGTTACCAGCGGTGCCTGGTTTTTTGTTTGCAATACTGGAGGGGGTGCAGTGCAGGGCAACAAATATGATCCAGGGCCTAGGGGACTTACCCTATGAGAGCAGGCTAAGGGAGTTGAACATGTACTTCCTGGAGGAGAGGAGGGATGGGGGACATGATTGAAACCTTCAAGTACATGAAGGGAATAAATAAGATGGGCATGGAGGGGCTTTTCCAGTTAAGGAGGGGGAGGGACACTCGAGGGCACGATCTGAGATTGGAGGGGGGAAGGTTCAGGAGGGAAATGAGGAGACACTTCTTTACAGAGAGGGTGGTGTCTGGGTGGAACACCTTACCAGAAGAAGTGGTATTCTGTAATACAGTGGGCTGCTTCAAAAGGGGATGGGACAGGGCAAGGGGGGGTCACTGAAGAGGGAGTGGAGGGAGGGGCAGCTGCATTATAAGGGCTGCTAGCTGCACAGTTGGGTAGACGTGATAGACCATAAGGCTTTATCTGCTGGCAATTTCGTATGTTCATATATTCGTATGTACAGTTATACAGTATATCAATTCACAGTATTAGACTGCATGTTTATTAATCTGTAAGCTCATCAAAAACTGGAATACAGACATGGAACATTATCTAAAGAGTTGCCAGTCAGTGCATTTAAGTGTAGCAGACTGACGTTACATTGTAATCATATTTTAGTTACCTTTCTGATTACACTTTTAAATTTTTCTGAGTGATTACCTTTTAAATAAAGGTAAAATAGATTGTTGAAACAGTGCACAAGACCTGCATTCATATGTAGTTACATGCCTAAGAACAAATCTAATAACGTCAAAATTAATGACATAGTAGATACACAATAGATTTGCTGGTACAATTTGCAATAGCTATTACATGTGTAGTTGCCCTTGTAAGAACAAATCACATAATGCCAGCAGACATACAGTGGTAATTGCACAACAGATTTTCTGTTACACTTTGCAACAGCTATTAAATATGTAGTTACACTTGTCAGAATGAATTCATTTGTGCCGAAAGGGAGACAATAGTAGTTGCACGTGCATGCAGATAGTGTAAGTACACAACATGCAAATTTGAAACTAGTTAACAACTACATAGTAGTTACATATAACTGTGCAGTAGTTACAGTGCAGTTATACAGTAATGCCAGTGTAGTTAATTACACTTAAAATAAAGTGTTACTGAAAACAGTCCCTTGCTGATCTGACCTCTGCCACCCTGACATCCCACTCAGCACTCACCACCCCACACCCTCAGTACACCCCACATACCCACACTCAGCTGAACTGGTCACAGGGCGAAGATCTACTTTCCCATTGAAGACACATCTTGCTGCTGGAACCTGTGACTGCAATATGAGAAAATAAGGGAAGTGTGGCTCAATATATTTAAATGGGATTTTCAACTATGAGGCATAACTTTGTCATTTGTGCATATTTTTACCCCAAGTTTTCAACATGGACTTTTTGGGACCCCACCTCGCAACAAATGGTGGTGGAATTGTGCAAATCAGGTCTGAAAGGTGATTTTGCAGTCACTTGGTGAAATCATATTCCAGGTGGGATTTGACAATTTGCACTACCATTGTTCATGAGGTGGGTCATAAGAAGGCTATGTTGAAAATTTGGGGTCAAAATATGTAAACATTATGAAGATATGAGCATACATTGAAATTATTCTACGCTCCCTCATAACTTCAGTAATTTTAAATATTTTGACCCCAAAGTTTCAACATAGCCGTTTTTTCATACCACCTCATGAATATGACAGTTTTTATTTTTCAAATCCTGGCCAAAATGTTTTTTCACACCTGTGGAGTGGAATGACATTTTGGTGGTGAGGAATCAGGGATCTGAAAATGTTCACCTATGGGGTTTGTGAGGTGGGGTAATGAGAAGGCTATGCTGAAAATAAAGTATGCAAATATCGTCTCATGTCCAGGTTATGACTGAAAGTTGCAGTATTTCAACATTCACTCATAACCTTGCTAATTGTCAATATTTTGACTCCAAACTTTCAACATACCCATTTTTTCACACCACCTCATAAAAGAGACAGATGTCATTTTTTAAACTCCTGGACGAGACATCTTTTCGCACTTGTGGTGCACAATGACATTTCAGCCAATATACTATAAATGCTACATGTCACGTTTATACAAGCAGTCATAAAATCAGTATCTTGAAAATTTGATGTCAAAATTGAAAAAATAATGTGTGAAGAGAGCATGTCTAAAAAGTGAATGTATGAAAACTGAATTTATAAAGAGTGAATCTATGTGTACTGAATGTGTGAAGAGTGAACGTGTAAAGAGTGAATGTGCCAGGCCCTACACATCAGGTCTCAAGCTGCCTCTCACTTTTTCCACCTGCGTCAATACCATCATTTTGCAGCAGTATTGCCTCTGATCACAGTTTGTTCTTACAGAAGGCAGTTGCACTTGGCAGTTTGAGTAGAGAGCAAGCTAAGAATGGGAGCACGGGGGGGGGGTGCGTGCCTAGACTTTGAGAGCTGAAATGTATGGCAAGCAGCAGGAGAGGGGAGGTTTACAGGCCTACCAGAAAGGTTTTTTTTCTTTACAAGAACAAAGTAAAGGTTAGCTAATGGTTTTAAATGTCTCTTCATTTTTTGTCTTTATACTTGTGCTGTGGGGGTGAGGATTTTTTTAAAAAGAAGTCTTCCAAAATGTCTGTGTGTATGTTAGGGCAAGTATTGTATTTTACAGTACTAACATGGCTGCCAGAATTTCTCAAAACTTTCTGCCAGACATGGATATGTGGGCTACACTGTGTCCTGTCCTATAAGGACACCGGTTCTGACCAATCAGGATGCAAAAAACTCTACCCATTTTTATGTTTGCTTGCACGCATGTGCAAGAAACATAGTGCCATCATCCGAGTTTTCCAGAGGTGTGTCAGCCTGTTCCAATTCAGTCAGTGTGTTTGCAGGCGCGGTCACAGTGCACTGATCACTGCTCCAGCTGTCTATGACAGCTGAAAATGAAGTGGCATACAGTTGAAAGGGAGAGCACCACTTCAGTGAGCAGAGCTCCCCCCTCCACACACACACACGCGCGCACGCACGCACACTGCATGTTCATGTGCCTTCCCCCTCCCCCACACACTGTACGGCCGACGGAGGTGCCCAATCCCCCAGCTCCACGCCCCCAAAGCATCCAGGTGCCACACTGGGCCCCCAACATGGCAAAATGTTTTGTAACGACGGGGTGCCAATCCTCCGCCGGCTGCACGCCCCCAAGATCCAGCTGCCACGCTGGGAGCCCACCCAGCGTGGCAAATGATGTTATGGCTGACGGGGTGCCCAATCCCTGTCGGCTCCTGCCCCACCAACATCCTTCCAGCTGCCATGCTGGGAGCCCACCCCAGCGTGGCAAACGTCCCTCGTCTTAGGAAATAAAAAAAAAACCTGTAAATACAAAAACTGTCCCTCGGCGCTTCTCCCTGCCCCCTCCCACAACCCGCACCCACCCACGCGCACCTGCCTCCCCACACCCCCTCACCCCATACTTACCTCCGAGACTCCAGTACGGACGATCTTCGGCGGACCGGAACACGTCTGCACTCTTCAAAGCCGACCCATGAACTGAGGAAATGCGGTAAGCTGTATAATGGGATAGATAGGGTTTTTTCAACTTTATTGCATATCTCAGGCATTTTTTGGAATTTTTGCACCAAATTTTCAACATGGGGTTTTTGGGACCCCTTCTCATGAATGCTGTCACTGTCATGGCATTACTCGGGCCCGAAGGGTGATTTCGCAGCCACTGCGTGAAATCACCTTCGGAATGATTAACAAAATGACACTGCCAGTGTTCATAGGTGGAGCACTCAAAAAGCCTATTTTGAAAGGTGATGAAGAAAATCCTAAAACTATTTCTGACATGTGTTGCATAGTTCTCATGCCTTCGTAAGTTTACGAATTTCAATATTTTCACTCCAGATTTTCAACATTGCCATTTTACTACACCTCCTTATGAGCAGTACAGCTGTCATTTTCACATCTCACCCAAAACGTGTTTCTGCCCATGTAGTGCACAATGGCGCAGTCGATTGTCTTGAGTATATCAATGTACCGGGACACATTAAGAAAATCACAGTGACACTGTTCATGAGCAGAGGTCTTAAAATGGCTATGTTGAAATTTGGTGACAAACTCCTAAAATTACTGTTTCTGACGTCCTTGCAGGTTCCTACGGCGCTTGTAAGTTATGAAATTTTCAATATTTTCACTCCAGATTTTCAACATTGCCATTTTACCACACCTCCTTATGAGCAAGTACAGTTGTCTTATTTTCATCTAGCCTGGCGTGTTTCTGTCCATGTAGCGCATAATGGCAGGTCGGTGAAAGCAAAATCAATGTATGGGACACGTTAAGAAAATCACAGTGACACTGGTCATGAGCAGAGGTGTTAAAATGGCAATGTTGAAAATTGGTGGAAAAATTCCCAAAATGACTGTTTAGGGTGCACATTAGCAGTTCCTACACATACCTTTATGATTCTTAATTGTAATATTTGCACAGATTTTCAACAGTGCCATTTTACCGCACTTCCTTATGAGCAGTACAGCTACCATTTTTCACATCTCGCCCAAAATGTGTTTCCGCACATGTAGCACACAATGGTACAGTCGGTGTGCGAAAACAATGTTTGGGACAGATTAAGAAAATCGCAGTGACACTAGTCATGAGCAGAGGTCTTAAAATGACTATGTTGAAAGTTTGGTGACAAAACTCCATAAAATGACTGTGTTCCGAGTGAGCATTGCGCAGTTTCCACGCACCCTCTTAAGTTCATGAATTTGTAATATTTTCAGTCCAGATTTGCACCAGTGGCATTTTTCCACACCTCCTTATGAACAGTACAGCTGTCATTTTCCACAACAGGGCCGAAATGTGTTTTCACACTTTCAGCACAGAAATTCGTGGTCGCTGTGGGAAATCATTGTTCGGGACAGACAGAGAAAATCACACTGACACTGTTCATGATCGAAGGTCCCAAAATGCCTGTGTTAACAATCTGCTGTAAAAAAATTCCCAAACTAGTTACATTACGGGTGTGCGTTGCACAGTTTCTACGCATCAAGTGACTTCACCAGTTTTTAAAGATTTTCACAGCAGATTTTCAACATCGACATTTTTTACACCGCCCCATGAACAGTACCGCTGTCATTTTTCACATCCTGTTTGGAATGTGTTTTTGCACCTGTGGTGCCAAATGCCATAGTCGCTGTGCAAAAGCAGTTTCCAGCTACCAAACTGATATTGCCACTGTTCATGAGGTGGGGGTCACAAAAAAACCATGTTGAAAATTTGGAGTGAAAATACCATCGAATGCCTGAGGCGTTAGAGTTTCTGACCATAACGCCCCATCCTGTAGAGAATGACAGGCATCAGGGGTGTGACTTGGGATTCTTGCCTGTCATGCTCATACCATTCCACCCCCACCCACACCCTGCAGCCAGTGAGAGGCATCAAGGTGTGCCTCGGACTCTTCGGACCCAAACTTCACCCCATTCTCCTATACCGCACCCATCTCACTGTATTTCCTGATGGAATGGAGTGCACATGAGAGCCAAAGACCCCAAGGCACACATGACACTTGTCGAGTGTGTGCAGGGTAGGGTGTGGTGAAATAAGCGTGAGTGGTTATGCCTGGCAAAAGGGCACACCCCAATGCCTGTCACTCTCTGCAGGGTGGTGGTGGGGTTGGCTTCAGTTCAATGCTTCGCTGCCATTCCTATTATGCAGCTCTGTAACTTCTACACTATCAATGCCAATGCCAGCAAGCAAACATTAGGCATTGACAAATGCTTGTATGATGAGCTACAAAAGACAAATTGGTTTGTTAAGATAAGGAAACATTGTAAGAAGAACTTATACATATCTCAGATTAATGTAGGGAATGGGCATTTGAAACAATCTCAAGATATATGCATATTGACTAAACTATGATTGGTAAGTGATATTAACTTTTTCATGTGAGAAGAGTGATTTATATATGTACAGGAATATGTTTCCCTTCCTTGCTTTGTAAACAACAAAAATCAATACAATATTTTCTAAATAAACAAAAAAAAAATGCACACCAACTGCCGTACCTTTTTGCAAATATGAAATGGATTGATCTGTTTGTTTTTTGTCATTATTAAATATATAAAACATTACCTTTAAAATATGTTAGTGCAGTACCACAGTTTAAACACAAGATGGTAGCCATGCCACTTGTAAATATGCATGGCTAGCGTAACCCCATAGACAGCTGGAGCAAACCAAACCAAGGCGGTGCTCACAGTGCAAGGATGCTGGTGCAACCCCAGGGGCTGACTAACCCCATATGTTACAAGCAAGGCAAATACACAGTGCACTTAGGAGGAACAAAATCAACTATCACAGAGGAATAGTCAGCTGAGAAACTGAATGAACATATAACCCATGCAGGAAGAAAACCAAAGTACATACTTTTGCACCAAAGGTGCCCTGGCACTTTGCTTCTTTGAACTTTGTCACTGGGAGGGGTTCCGAGCTAATGCACAGGAATATATGGTCACTGGGTTGTGATGTTAGAGTTGAATACCAGGATATCAGACTGATGCTCACAGAAGCAAAACTAGTACCCATGAAGACCATTGCACCCAGGTCCCCTGCATTTCAAAACAAGTAAAAGTGCAAGAGACAGTAACATAGTAAGAATTGCAGAAGGACTAGAAAAGTGTTGCAACCAGCTAACAGCACTGGAGGATATCAATCTGGTAGGTATCCAGCTCAGACATCACAGCCCAGTGACCATGTATTCCTGTCCATTAGTTCAGAACCCTGTCCCTGGCAAAGCCCAAAGGAGCAAAGCCCTGGAGCATCTTGGGTGTAAGACATTACTTTGGTTTTCTAGCTACCTGTTTTATACGCTCATTAAATTTCTCAGCTGACTATTTCTGCGTGATAGTTGATTTTATTACTCCTGAGTGGACCATGTCTTTGCCTTCCCATAGACAGCTGGCACTGGCATCAGGCGTGTGTGTGTGTGTGTGCGTGTGTGTGTGTGTGTGTGTGTGTGTATCATAAAGACAGTGGACAACGAAGAAAACAAAATGCAGCCTGTGAGAAAAAGGACTGGGAGATCAGTAGCAGAGAATGTAATGCAGCAGGAGAAAGAATTAGCCAGGGGCAGGAGAGCACGTAGAAGAAATTAATAAATAACACTAAGACCATGCACTCACAAACAGGAGCTGATGATGCCACAAACTACAAGCAAATAAACTCTCAAATCGGTGCGCAGACTCAGGCAAAGTGCAATCATAGTGTTTATTTATTACTCACCTTAAAGAAGGAGGGTTCTTTGTGCTGCATCTCTACTCTGTAATAATAATACTGCTGCATTGAAATTCATTGTGTATTGGTTGTACCACTTTTAGCAGTCCTGGAATGCAGCATGTGTAGTAAACCAGCTTAGTTACTAATCACTCCCTCTGTGGCATGCAGGGTGTCAGCATAATTTTTCAGTTAAAGCCTGAGAAGTGTTGATGGTGGTGAGCTAGGGCCATGGCCTAGTAAGTTAAAGCACGGTGCTCAAACTTTTAAAATGAAAATAAAGGGCCATGCCGTATTTGGGGGGGGGGGGGACACCAAGGCAATAGTCACAGGGAGATGCTGTCTGTCAGTGAGGAGTAGTTACTGCATATATTATAAATGTGATCAAGAAAAAAGTAAGAGTTTTGCTGAACCCACTTAACCAGGGAGAAATTTACCGTTGTCATCCTTGGCCCTACCACTTTTCAGACCCATCTTCCACCTACAGTATGAGCGATATTGGAAAAAAGATACAGATACATTTTAAAGAAATGAAATAATATATATTTTGAAAGTACAAAATGATGATCTTTACATAAAAAAGAAGTAAAACAAAAGCAAACAAAACCCCGGTGGCAGCAGGGACATTTTTTTAATGTTTTTAAGTGTGTTGCATTTCTTACTGAGGGTTTGGGTAACAGGGTGTTTTAGAGATATTAAGGTGTTAACTTAATAGCCTGACACATGCTGGAAACATAACACCCACAACAAATGCTTCAGTGATCCAGCATTTCATTTCATTTACTATCCCTGAGCCAGAGGCAACCTGGCAAGGATGGCCTCTAACGTACCCTCCATGTGACTCATTCATTGCCTCAGGTCGACTACTTCTTACTGCAATTCAGCAACAACTGTTTGAAGGGGCTGCTCAAAACAGATTGTGGCAGCAGGGGATCCTCTGCTGGGACTGGCTGAGAGGGCCCAGCAGCTGCGTCACAGGCCAAATGTTGCCCTTCTTCCTGATGTCCCCCCGTTGTCTTCCTTCAGGTTGTTGACTCTCTCTGTGTCAGAGAGAGAGAGAGAGAGAGAGAGAGAGGCCGAGAACACCACCATTCTTCTTTTTGATTTTTAATATCTTTTGCTGTTGTCCACCTTCCTTTTTTTCTGGCCCTTTGTTGCTTTTCTCTCCCTTCTCATTCCTTTTCTGTCTCCTGCATGCCTCCTTCTCTCGGACGAGTTTCAACTCCTGTAACACTTTTGCCCTCTCTCTGCTCCATCTTTACTTTGTGTTGCAATTTTTTATGAGGGACATGATGCACTGTCCTGGCTGTTCCCCATCTCCTACAGTATGTTGAGAGAGAGAGAGACAGACAGAAAAAGATTTCAGTAATTACTTTAAAAACATATTGTCTCTCTCCCTTTCTCTCACTCTCTTATTAAATTATATATAAATTTTCATCTTGATCATTAAAAATGGTTTCAGAATTGCCACATACTGATTTGCTGTTACCATTCCAATAGCCAGTCAGTAAAGCAATTTGGAGCATTTAAGATTTATAGTAAATGCCTCATCTGTGGGGAAACTTACTGAGGCAAAAACATATGTAGCAGTGCTTGACTTTTTTTTCTGCACCCTGCTTATGTGGGACTAGATATTACTTTTGCCGAGATGGACCATTACAGCTGATCCCTTCTAGTGTTAGTGTCTGCCCTGACCCTGGGCTTGCATATGCTGTGATTTATGCAAAGTGAGGCATGGGACTATGTGGTCCATTATAGGTAATGTTGCAAGTTTTAGATGCTGATTAACTTGTGTTAATTAGCAATTGCTAATTAACACATGAAAATCTGCAAGAACTTTCACCATTGACTATAATGGACCATGCAGTCCTGCGCCTTACCATGCATACGTCACAGCATATGCCAGTGCAGGGTCAAACCAAGTACCATGAAAGGAAGGGGTCAGCGGAATGATCCATTAAGCCTAAAATAGTATCCCTTCTCACACGAATAGGATGTGGAATAAAACTGTCAAGCCCTGCTAAGTATGTTTTTCTCATTTTAACATTCTCCATGGAGGAACACATAATAAAACTTGTTAAAATGCTTTACTCTCTGATACATTACCATGTACAGCATGATTACCATAGTGCATAAATTCTTCATGTCAGTATTCAGTTCTCTGTCGTTGCTGAATGACTGGAATAATGTGTTCTGATTCTGAGCAAGCATTATTAAACAGTTGATGGATGAACTATTTTATTAGCAATTTCTGAACGGGGAAAACATTGTAAAGGTACACTTCAAACCCTTTTCTCTTGAAACCAGTTTTACAGTTGCAGTGGGCGTAGCCCTGCAGACTTCATGTGATCACTGTGGATGGCCACCAGAGTTTTCTGCGCATGCACGATGACTCGCACATGTGCACTGAACTCCAGCAGCATGGCAACAGAGTCCACAGTATCCAAGATGGCCACTGGAGTGCAAAGCGCATGCAGAAGTTAATGTGCATGCACAGAGAACTCCAGTAGCCATTTTGGACATGGCGGGCTGTGCCACCATGCTGCCAGAGTTCAGTGCTTCCTTTTCTAAACAGTGGTCCACCGGACCGCAGCTGCAGTCATATTGTCTCTTGCTAGATTTTGTTAGAATAGCAGTCAGGCATTCCCAGGAGTTCAATTATCATTCTGGTAATGCCCCCACCCAACACTTGATATGCTGGCTCCACTGGCATCACAAACTATGCTCACCCAGGTGAGATAATGTAAGAGGAGACCAAGCACACTCACACCCCTGATGACACAAGCATCTATTGGGATGCTCCAACCTTCTCTCTCAGCTGGCTCCTCAGCGACCCAGGGTCACCCCATAACCTGGGTCATTGGTTCAGTGAGACACAGAACCACATCTGCAACATCAGCATGGCACATGATGTGTGGTGAATTGCATAAGAGAAAAGGAAACTTACCACTTTCAAGAACTTCACTGGTTACTATCCCCCAGGCTCCATGGCTTCCTCCTAAGGAGTAAGATGATGCTCTGTTTTTGGAAAAAAAAATAAGGATTATTTATGATCACATTTTAATACATATTTTCAGAGTTCTACTTTCTGAGACACTCAAAAAAAAGAGATTCTGGAAATCAGTTTTTGGTGGATAGAATTATGAATTCCACATTTTTTTATTTGTTACTGTGTACTACAGTCACTTGAACAGGGGAATACAAATAGCCTCACTGTACACTGCTGGTTAGTGTCAGCCCTGGTCCCCGCCAACTGATTGGTGCAGCGTCACAGACCCCACCATGTGCTAAAAGCAACAACTCACATACATCAAATTGTCCTATATTGTAAGTGTGCAACTGCCTCCTTTCATTCAGACAGCAGCTGTCTGAGGGGTGACTGTGCAGAGGTTGAATTAAAGTGCTGTGCTCATATTTATACTGGCTAATCAGTAATTACCTCACCCAAAAATGAAAATGTTTCATTTTAAAATACAAATAGTAACACAGTTTTATGAACATATGAAATTGCAGGCAGAAAAAGGCCCACAGGTCTATCAAGTCTGCCCGATTGTGCAGCTCTTAGTTTCATATCACTACAGCTGCCCCACCCTACCCAAACCCTTCCCTTCCTCCTCTTTTTTGGTCCTTCCCCCCCTTTGTGTTCTTGTCTGTACTAACCCTGCCTTTGGCTCTAGTCTATCCCAACCTCACTTAAAGCTATCCACTGTCTTTTGACCGACCAGGTCAAAATGTTGCATGCTGTACAGCACACGACATTGATCATGAGGTAGGAACAGCATGGTTGGTAAGAGCGAGAGGGTGCAAAACCATGAAAGGAAGTATGCGTGGTAGTGCACCATCTCACTCTTCCCAGTGCAGGATAGCAATCCTGCTGGGAGAGGGTCCACTGAGTAGCTGCCATGGCTCAATGGGATGAGCCACAGGCAGCAAGGGAGGCAAGCAGTGCGATGGACTGGGTTTCGATTCCCAGTCCCAGACACATGGAAATTTTTTTTTCTCACACTTTGTACGATGTTAAGTGTGCCCCCCCACCAGAGTTTGTTATTTTAGTGAGGGGGGTTGGGAGGTGCTGTCCCACGTAACAGTGGGTGTGGGGGGTGGAGTCCCCCCAAAAAAAGAATTATGCCATTTGCAATATATCATATTGTATTGGCAGTGTGGTATATTGCTATGGCATAATGTCTTGCAACATTATGACCCCATGCTGCCCTCTATGTGATTAACTCCTCCAGCAGTGTGTTCCAATCCTCCACCACTCTGTCTGTGAAGTAGTGCCTTCTCATCTCCCTCCTAAACCTTCCCCCTTCCAACTTCAGACTGCACCCCCTAGTGACCCTTCCCCCCCTTTACACAGAACAATTCTCCCTCCCTGACTTTGTTTATGACTTTCAGGTACTTAAAGGTCTCTGTCTTGCTCCCTCTTACCCTTCTGTCTTCCAGCAAGTACATGTTGAGCTCCTTCAACCTTTCCTCATACGGCAACTCCTCTAGCCTCATGATAATTTTTGTAGACCTACGCTGCACCCCCTCCAGTAACCTCACATCCTTTTTGAGGTATGGGCACCAGTACTGCACACAGTACTCCAAGTGTGGCCTCACCAGTGATCTAATACAATGGCAGGATGGCCTCCCCCTTTCAAGAGGTGATCCCTCTGGCAATGCACCCCAGCTTCCTATTTGCCCTTGCTGCCACCCTCCTACACTGTGCTGATACCTTCGTGTCCCCTGTGACTATTACCACCAGGTCCTTTTCCTCCTCTGAAGCTGATACCTGCACTCCCCATCCCAGCCAGTTGCTGTTCCTGGGATTTCTGGCTCCAAAGTACATGACCTTGAACTTCTTAGCATTAAACCCCAACTGTCACTCCCTAGACCAGTGCTTCAGTTTAGCTAGATTCTCTCTGAGAGTCTGCCTCTCTTCCTCATTGTCCACTTTTGCACAAATCTTAGTGTCGTCCGTGAACAGGTTGATCTTACTCTTGACTCCCTCTGCAATGTCTCCAATGAAGACATTGAACAAAACAGGGCCCAGCACTGAACCCTGCAGTATCCCACTCATTACTGGCCTTGGCTTGGATGTCTCCCCTCTTACAACTACCCTCTGTTGTCTGCCCTGCAGTCAGCTCTTAACCCATCCCACCAGTTTTTCCCCCTACCCCCATGTCCCTCAGCTTGCTCATTGACCTCCTGTGTGGCACCGAGTCAAAAGCCTTGCTGAAGTCAGATACAGGACATCCACAGCGTGGCCTTCGTCAACCACCCTAGTGACCCAGTCGAAGAAGTCGATCAGGTTAGTTTGTCAAGATCTTCCCGTGACAAACCCATGCTGTCTCTTGTCCTGCAGACCATTGCTATCGAGAAAGGTTATTAACCTCTCCTTCAGAATGGTCTTCATCAACTTCCCCACTATGGAAGTCAAGCTCACCGGTCTGTAGTTGCCTGGTTGGTCCATGGGTCCACTCTTGTGAAGGGGCACCAGATGAGCCATCCTCCAGTCCCTGGGTACATTCATCATCTCCAAGGAGGTGTTGAACAGGACATTTTTTAGGATAATTAAGGATGATGCTACACTATAAGGACATGATGAACTGCAGTGCTAAGCAACAGGCTATGTGTTCCAAGCTCCAACATTATGCCCTATTGTGGTATGCTTTTAGGTATTGTTGGAAAGGGCCTGTGGTACTGTGGAGAGCAATTAGAGCTAGTGATCTAACAAATTTACAGGGTTTTTACAATAAAAGTTGAGCCAGATACTAAAATACTGTAGCTAAATAATAAATAATGTTAACATTTAGCACTTACCAAGAGGTTCAGTGGCAGCAGCTTCTCCCTCCTTCCTCCTCGTTGCTAACTTGGACCAGAATTGGTTCTCCTGGACCTTGGTAACCCTTCAGTAACTGTCAGGGTCACAGTGGCACACATCAACAAAGTACTTTTTTAGCTGAGGGATTCTGTGCTTCACCTCTGTGATGCTTTTCATTTTGTTCTGCATCTTTACCCAGATTTCCCCTATCATGAAATGGGAGGGCACCAATCTCAAACAGTTTTTTATAATATTTGGACAAAAAGTCTAGCAATACCACAGTCTCTTTAATGCTAAATTTTGGTATTTTTTTCCCTGGCTTTTTTTTTTAACATTCTTTTTATCCCCATCACTACTCGTGCAACAGCCCAGGGGTACCACTGTTACTTCTCCTCCTCCTTCTCCAGGTATTCGGTTGGGTCCTGGAATACTGGAGTCACCAGTCTTTCATGCCTGGGTCCCAGTTGACCGGGGTCTCAGTGTCACACTTCTTGACTCTGAGGAGTGACTTCCAATTTTGGTTCCCCCATGTTTCCCAACTCTTGAGTGCACCAGCAAAAGGACGTCAGTCCAGACTGACAATGTACAGAGGCACACTGCAGTCAAGCACCTAACAGCGCAATGCCCTATCTGACTCCATGAGCAGAAGCCCCACCACCAGTGTTTTTACTGGCGGCAAGGCTAAAAGGGTGTGAGAGCAGCCAATGTGTCCTTCCCCCACTGGAGGGGGACAGCATCCTATAGGATGCTCTATCCACCTTTCCCGGCTAGCTTCCGACAACCTGAAGTCGTTCCCAAACCCAGGTTGCTGATGTCAGTATTAGTAGTTGGCTCATTTTCTCTTTTTTTTAATTAAATAGAAATACAATACAAAATAAAAATAATAAAAAGATACAAAAACAAAACATATATATATATATGTATAAAACATCTATCTATCTGTTTTGCTATCTATAGAAACATAGAATATGATGGCAGATAAGGACCACTTGGCCCATCTAGTCTGCTCATTTCCATACCTAATGGCTAAGCCGCAGATCCTAGTTAATCAACAGCCTATTTCTTTCTACCCCCCACTAGAATTGCCTTATGCCTGTCCCATGCATTCTTGAATTCCCCCACTGTTTTTGACTCCACTACCTCCTCAGGAAGCTGTTCCAAGTATCCACAACCCTCTCTGTGAAAAAATGCTTCCTCATATTACCTCTGAGCCGTTCCCCCCTCTATCTTCAAATTGTGCCCCCTTGTTCTTGCACATCTCTTATTCTGAAATATGCTACCCTCTTGGACTTTATTGATTCCCTTGAGGTACTTAAAAGTTTCTATCATGTCCCCCCTCTCCCTCCTCTACTCAAGGGTATACATATTAAGCTCCTTTAATCTTTCTTCATATGTCTTCTGGTGTAGACCCTACACCATTTTAGTTGCCCTCCTCTGGACAGCCTCCATCCTGTCTATGTCCTTGCAGAGATGGGGTCTCCAGAACTGCACACAGTATTCCAGATGGGGTCTCACCAACTGTCTGTACAAAGGGATAACAACTTCTTGTTTTCTACTGGTGATGCATCTCCCTATGCATCCCAGTATCCAGCCAGCCCTCCTAAACAAGTGCTGTGTCTCTCCTTCATACAGTTCTAGTCTCCACCATTAAACTTACACCCTAACTCCCAATCTCACACTACTTGTATTTCCTGCATGCATATGAAACTGTATCATGCATTTTCAAGAAAAACTGCTCATTTTCAAAAATACACTAAAAGTGTGCCATTTTTCTTTATGAAAGAAGTGCAACCTAAAGCAAAATGGTGCATTTTCACAAAATACTCCTCTCAAATTTATGTTAGATTTTGGTGCATTTTCACAGAAACTGTGACAAAGCAAATTTGGCAAATTTGTGCAATTTCACAAGAGTACTAAAATCTTTGCCCAGCACTACTTCCTTCACGGCAGCTTGTGGCAAAGTTTGGCTGCTAGCTGCTTGCAGGAGGCCCCGGCATTGATGCATGCCAAACCAAAGAAAAGTGGTCTAATAGGCATCAATATGAAATTAATTATTTTATAGATAGAAACTTTTATTTTTAGACAGGATAAGAACTGTTAGGACCACCATGGGCCTATTTTCAAAGTTGTCTTGTGAATATTTTACCCCAGATCTGGGGTACAATATATTTAATGCACCCAGTATTTGTGACAAAAATAGCAGTTTGAAAGTCCAGCCTGTCCTATCCATTTAATAAAAGAGATTGGCGGGCAGGGGAGGGAGATTTCCAAAGCCTACATCTATATGCAGTTTTCTATAGTGTGCACATATAGACATGAGACCAAATCACCCCATATCAAATTTTCATTGCTAGGTACAGTTAAGCCCAGTTTTCAAAACTCTGGCTTGGTTCTGTCCAGTTTGCAAAGATTAGATATAATTGTGCCTGAACACAATTTTTAGGCCAAGTGTGACCAGGCCTATCATTTCCATTTATGTCTGCCTTTTTCTAGCCAAAATTGGATGTAAAATACCATAAAGCCACCTGAAATGTTGTAGATTAAAACATCCTTTGAAAATAGTTCAATAAGGAAAACTGGGGTATAGACATTTAGTACCAGAACAGCTCCTGACACTGATATAACTATGAGTTGCACCCATTGTATTTTGAAATGTATTGAAAATATATGGTTATCTAATTTATTTAGTGCTTTCTAAAACTTGTACTTAAAAGAAAACTGTTAAGTAAGGGTATCTTAAAATGTTTTATATGACATTTTGCAGGTGAAAATGTAAGTCAATGTAATCAGTCCACTCGCACGCACAGCTACGGCCATTCATATTGTAACTGAAACCCTTTACAGAAATAGCACATGTACTGGTTTGTCTCTTCAAAAAACAGTTGCCGTGTTAACCCCACTCCCTTACTTACTCTATGCACCATGATAAAATTTTATTCAATACCAAGGGAACCAAAATCTAGTGGCAAAAGGATAGTTTTAGACTGCCTGCTTCTCTTTAAAAAGAGCCATATGTTCTTGATCTTGGGAATGCTTCTTCCAACATTTTTGCAAGTATTTGTGTAAATTAGGACTCTCACTCCACTAATGTTTTTCCTTCTTAAACTTTTTCTTTCTTCACACACGTCGCTCTCCAGGCAAAGTGTTTACTATTCCAAATTCTTCTCAATCCAGTACTAGAAGTATCGAAAACTGCTGTTTTTCTTCTAGCCAGCATAATATCAGGTTGCGTGTTTTCCAGGCTCCTGATACCACATTGCAATATAAATGGTCTCTCAGGACAACCAGCATGTATTAAGTGTGATTTCACTAGGGGGTCCCTCCCCTCCTGTAGCTTGAAAGAGCGTGTTGGCAGCCAACTCCTTAACCACTAGGAGCAAGGCTGTATCAGAAGCCTGTGAAACCTGCAACCTGACATTATGCTGACTATAATACTAGAAGTTGGGGGCGTGGCTTGCTGTCGGCCATAGCAGACGCACTTTTGGTGAGCTCCCTAGATGGCATCCCGATTATTTAAAAAAAAATATACTTAAAATTTGAATCCTAAATTGAAGGTATCTGAAAAGAGATTGGGTCAAAGTTGGTGATTCTCCTGAACAGAAGTTGGGTGATGGGGAAGAAAAATAATAACTCTAAAACTAACTTCACACCACGCGGTGCAACATCCAGAGTGCAGCAGTCTTCGACAGGCCTAATCTCCGAGGATCCAAAAGGAGCTGAATCCCTCCCAGCAATGCTGGAATCCTTGCAATCTGCAGTCCTAAGCCTAACTAAGACAGTACAGCAACTGGACAAGAAAATGGACTCGTACCACGACAGGATGCTGATAGTGGAACAAAAAATGGATGGGTTAATAAGTACGGCGGAGAAGACATCAGAACGGGCTCAGGCCACGGCAGCAACATGCGTAAGGGAACAGGCGCTTTTGAAATCCTGTCTGGAATTTCTCGAGAATCAGTCAAGGGCTGCAAATGTGAGAATTCTGAGGATCCCAGAAGGAAGAGAGGGAGAGGATCTGCTTGCTTTCCTTTATAACTGGCTAGAGACTACTTTTGATTTGAACTTGCAAAGTTGTCTGCTTAAAGCATACCGGATTAATCTTCGAAGAGCTACCGGCCAGACGGGCTGAACCAGGCCTGTTATGTTGCAGACAACCTCTTTGGTAGTCAGGGATAGAATTCTTTATGCTGCCCGCACCAAGAAGGGGATCGAGATTGAAGGAACCAGAGTTATGATTTTCCCGGACCTCGCCTATGCCAGCCTTATGAAGTGTAAAAGTTTTGATCCGATTAGACTACGATTACGGGAAATGGAAATCCCCATGAGCATGCTCACGCCAGCTCGACTGCAAGTGGTCATGGGTCGACGTGTTTATGTGTGTACAGATCCCAAAGATGCTTCTAAAATGATTGACACATTGGAAGCTGAAAAGGCTGCAAGGGAGGGACACTCTTCTGATGTTTCAAAAGATGAGGAAACCTGAACTGTGAGTCCATCCATCCTTAGATCTTTTTTTGACCCTCGAGACTGAAAGGGGAATACTCCCTCTGTTTACATTTCTTATGCACCGTGGAGAGGAACATTGTTATTGGTAGCTGAAACCGATTGTCCTTAAAATACGGACTGGTGATAAAAACGAGGACTTACCATAATGACCTTAAGCATGGAATTTTGAATTTTGGTTCTGGGAATGTTCGGGGTGCAGAAAGGGGAGTTCATTGAAGGGAAGAATGAGAACTTAAATAAAAAGGGGATAAAACATAAGGCAATTGTGCCAGTTCACTATTTTGGGGTATTGTTATTATAGTTATATTACTTTAAGGCATTGACAGCAATAACCAAAGTGAATGTGTAACTGTTGGGAAAATTACTATTTGCTTTGCCTCCCATATCTTGTAACAACAGTAATCCTGGATTTCAATCTGCATGTCAATCTATTAAGTAATATCATGAAGTACTGCAGGATTCTTGGATTATCTATGCATTGCATTGTAATGTCATAAAATATATAAATAAAAAGTATAAAAAAAAAAAAACAATAATAGAAGTTCAGAATAGAAAACAGTTTCACTAGAATGAGTGATATTTGAAGGTGAGCAACATTTTCAGGGCCAGACAATGGTACGTGGCCACTGAAACATTGCCCCAATGTCTTGAAAGTGGCTTGTGAAGAAATAAAAATGAAGAAGACCAACATTTTCTGGACCAGATGAAGGTATGTGCCCACTGGAAATGTCATCCCCAATGTCTTGAGAGTGCCTTGAGATGAAATAAGAATTTAAAAAAGGAAAACAGTAGAGTGAACTCCTTGTTTCATGCATGTACAGTACTTAAAAATGGGGTACCCCCTTATGCTGTACACAATAACAATAAAGCTCTCGAGCTGTCATGATGCCACAGAACCCACTCAGTGTTAAGAAATAGCCCATTCATATCACTTAGGGGTTAATTATTCTATTTGTATTTATGTTTACCAAAATAAAATTTAATTGAGCAAACCTCATTTTCAAGGAGGTCCTGGGAGAAGATTAATACTTAGTTACATATTACATGTTACATTGTAACAGTTAATAGAGTACAAAGCAATGAATGTGTGGATATGTACAGTACAGGTATAGAATACAAGAACAAAACAGATCTACATATTTTTAGCAGGAATCAGCATAAAGAAGGAAGCAGCATTATGTTTTCCCTCTGTTGTACAACGAACAGCACACTATGTCTTCCTTACACTACAGATTATCATGTATGGGTCTGTAGTGCACAAGGAGTAAAGCATACAGTGGTCACCATTAACATGATGCAGACTATACTGATATATAATGATATATCACAGGAAATCCCCATTAATTGCAAACTGATTTATGTGGTATTGCCAAATATACAGTATCCAAATATGCAGATCTTCATGTCACTGGCCACAACTGAATAAGTACATTTTTATAGGCTATGGGAGTGACAATAAGTTCTCTTACAGTACTGATGCCCTATTTGGCATCCACAGATAGTGACCATTAGGTTTGCTTCCCTATCCGTCTACCCTTCCCCCACCATACTACACATTAAGCTGGATTCAAGAACCCCAGCAGTACCGCTGAATTTGAAAGCAAAACTGGCAGTGCCTTCCCATAGTACTGTGGTATACAGGAATCTGATCCTGACGGTAGTATGCACCATTAGACAGATAATGCCTCAGGTCATTGGCCAGGTCATCAATATGAAGAAGCCTATCTGCTGCCTTGTGGGTCCCCTTGTGATGATTACATAGCATGGTATGGATCCAATAAGTGCTGCGACAAATGTGAATTGCTGCTGAGGAACTACTAAAATCCCATTCTGAATGTAAAACATATTTTTATGCCCCGCTCCTACCTTTTCTTGTAATGATCTATCATAGCGCATAGGCTCACAGTGTCGTGGTCCTTCAAGATGTGTTTTGGGGTGTTGGATCAGGATTCCATGTGTTCCTTAATACTACTGTGCCCCTTTCTGCAGGAACAGCCTTTCTACATACCATGTTTACCCACACTGGGGGTGCAGATGGTATTATAATGAGGCTTCCAGTCTGATACAGAGTGCTCCCTAGCACTGTATCCTGTGTTGTAGTAGTCAACGCTAACCTTGGGACTTGGACCGTGTACCCCCATCCTGACTCAGGTGGATATTTACAGCCAGCTGTAAGCAATACACCACTCAGATTTTCAACGGTAGGTATTCCTGAATTCAGCCAACCACAGTAAAGTAACAAGACCCACTCACTGGGTAATGTTTTCAGTATTGGTGAGATTCCTAAATTCAGCCCACTGCCTCTGAGTCTCATAAAAGTATTGCTGTGCAAATAAAATCTAATTTTGTTCAAATAAAGAGTTCTGTATATCCCTTTAGCTGGCCTTTCAAACAAATAACTAAACACACATATGATAGTTCAAAACAACAGGCATATGATCAGTTCTTCACTGTTTAGCCAGAAGCACTATTCTGTGTATTTCATTTTTTATGGCTGTGGGTGGAGCCTACAGCCATTTTGCTATCTGTAGCTTGAAAATGGAGTTTCATGGAACACATTTTTTGGTCTTTTCAATATATTTTTCCACATCTACAAATCACTATGACAACTAAAATAAAATAATCCCTTCTTTCTGTTTAGAATGTTGGAGACATAACTCCAAGCTGTTTGTCAGATGACCATTACGAAACTGAAACAACTTGTTAAATATTGGTTGCCTATTAAACTGGAGATTTGTTTACTCCATTTGAAATGGAACAGCTTGCAAATTTAAATGCTTAGTATTTAAACATTTTTTGCTACTAACTTTAGTTGGGGATGAATATATATTTCAAGAAGATTCATACCTCATAAATGTTACCCTTTCCCAGCAAAGTTTGTAAATATTTACACTGTTTTTTAACCTCTCAAGACCTATCTGATAAAATGCCAGGTCTTTAGTGAACTAGCCAGACTAAGTATGTACATTTATTTTTAACAGAAAAGGCTGCCTGCTTCCCAAACATAACAGATACAAGCTACTGAGATTTCTTATAGTAAGTGTGTGTGTGTGTGTGTGTGTGTGTGTGTCTGTATAAATGTTTCTAATTTATTTGCAATGAATTTGTTTACGGGCATTACTAGTATCTTTTGAAAGATTGTCTGACTTGTTATTATTAATTTTGAGTACAGTTCATGAAATAATTAACTTGATATTTGTTATTTCATATAGTCCCCAATTATGCCTTATGCACAGCATATAAATCAAAATCATTCCAAGGCCATCGTGATATATAATATTAATACTGAGCAGCAAATCAGAGCTCTTTTCCTAATAAAAGGCTGCTGATATAAGAAATAAAGAACAAAGTCATACATAAGGGACCAGTAGCTTATGGAAAAATCTATAGGGATTTATACAGGGATTTGATTCTGCCACTGTGGGTAAAACATATGGAAAATTAGGGCTTCTTACAGGACAATGGTTATTTGGATCTGAGAACACTGAAAATTTCTTATCCTATATTATGTATCCTGGATAGGACAGGGGATATGCTACATCTCATTGTCACAGGGATGTTCATTTACACATTTTTGCACAGTATTTACTCATGCTGTCCCGGATTAGATACAATATCTTGTTTTCAGTGGGGTCATGATTTTACCATTTTTATAATGTATTTATTCAGGGTACCTAGTCCAGGGACCCTGTGTTGAAAGGAGATACGCAGCGCATCCCAGTGGAAAAGGGAGATGTGCCACACAACTCCAACAATGCACAGCAGCAGCACGATATTCAAATGTAATAGACCCAGTAACTTTCCAACAAGAAGTATCAGCATAACAACAACAACACAAAAACATATTTCTAAAAAAGAGTGACCAGTGGGGTGCCCCAGGGCTCTGTACTGGACCCAATCCTGTTTAATATATACATCTCTAACATGACAATGAGTAAAGACAATATTTTGTCTAAATTTGCAGATGACACAAAATTGGGAGGTAAAGTGGATAATTCAGAAAGTATAAAAACATTTACTAACAATTTGATACAGATTGAAAAATAGGCAAATGAGAACAGTATGTTATTCAGTGTTGATAAATGCAAGATTTTACATTATGGAACAAAATATCTATGTGCAAATTACTACCTTAATAAAGTCCAGATCTCTAAATCTACTTGTGAGAGAGATCTTGGTATCATGATAAACCATAAACTCACTTCAACAGATCACTGTATTAAAATCTCTAAATAAACAAATGGATTACTAAATAGGGTCAGGCGGACATCTGTTTCTAGGGGTGAACATTGTCTAATTCCTATCTAGAGATCTTACATTAGATCTCTTCTGGATTATGGTACACTCTTTTGGAGCCCATACCTAAAGGGAGATGTAGCTATGTTGGAGGGTGTCCAGAGGAGAGCTACCAAAATGGTGTTAAGAACATCCAATCTTGACTATGCTAGAAGATTAAAAGAAACAGGCTTATTCCCACTTAATAGAAGAAGATGTAGAGGGGATTTACTTCTTCTACATAAAATTCTGAAAGCTAGTGATATGATGGACCATTGTGATATAAAACTGGCCGACACACATTTAGTGAGGAGGTTGCACAATAAAATATTAGATGCAATGTGAGCCTTTGGAAATGAGTCTATGACTCAAAGGGTTGTAATTCTGATTTTCTAAATAAATAAAAATACCTCTAAAAGGGATCATTTTTATTCAATCAGAGTGGCCAAACTCTGGAACACTCTTCCACATGATCTAATTGAACTAGACAACTTTAACTCCTTTAAAGAGCTGTAATGGTCGGCAGGAGATGTCAGACACCCAATTTGTGTGGTCTGACTTCAGCCTTCCCACAATCAGTGACATTGTGATGGTCATCCAATCATTGCGTCCAACCAACTGTGGTTCGTACCTGGGCCCCACACATCTCCTAGTGGGCTGTGTGGATAAAATTGGTCCAGTCCTTGCTGAGATAGTCTGGAGGTCATTGGAGAGGGTTTTTTTTCCAAATCCTCTGAAGGAGGCTGTGGTTCAGCCCCTTCTTAAGAAGCCCTCCTTGGACCCGGATTGTCTAGCTAACTACAGGCCTGTCTCTAACCTGCCCTTTGTGGGTAAGGTTATTGAGAAGGTGGTCGCATCACAGCTGGATGATCATTTGACCAGCCACAATGTCTATGAGTCTCTCCAGTCTGGATTTAGGAAGAGACATAGTACCGGGTACTAAATGACCTCCTAATAGCGAGAGATCAAAGGACTCGTTCCATCTTGGTCCTTCTTGATCTCTCTGCAGCATTTGACACCATGGACCATGGTGTGCTATTGGAGTGCTTGCGGTTTATCTGTGGGCTGTCTGGTACAGTCCTCAGTTGGTTTCAATCTTTCCTTGAGGGTAGGACTCAGAGGGTGTTGTCTGGGATATTTTCCTTGGCATCATTCCCCCTATCCTGTGGGGGTGCTGCAGGGCTTCATTTTGGCACCCATGTTGTTTGCGGTGTACATGCTGCCGTTAGGGGTGATTATTAGGCGGTACAGTTTGAGTTTTCACTGCTATGCAGATGATACTCAACTGTACATGTCCTTTGTGCCCGGCCAAGATGCTGCCTTTTCGGTCTTTAACAACTGTCTGGCCAAAATCCAGGACTGCATGAATGTGAGTTGGCTGCAGTTGAATCCAGAGAAAACTGAGGTGTTGGTTGTGGACCTAGGTTGCCGGGAGGCGGGTTTGTTGGCAAGATCACCCTCGGGTTTATGGCTTGGGGGTGTTCAGCTAACTACCTCAGACCAGGTGTGGAACCTGGGCGTTGTGTTTGATGACTGTTTGACACTTAAATCTCAGGTGTCGGCAGTTGTCAAAGCCTCTTTTTACCATCTGAGGAACATCGCACCTGGTTCCTCCGGACGATCTTCCTATTTTGGTCCACGCCTTCGTTACCTCCCGCCTTGACTACTGCAACGCCCTTTATCTTGGACTACCGGGGGTTGATATTCGACGCTTGCAGCTAGTGCAGAATGCAGCAGCCAGGCTACTGACTGGCTCCTCTAGGTTCAGTCATATAATGCCTGTGCTCCGCGGACTGCACTGGCTGCCAATATGCTGGTGAATCACCTTCAAGGTCAGTTTGCTGACCTATAAGGCCCTACACGATCAGGGACCTAGCTACCTGAAAGATCTCCTTTGTCCCTACTGTCCCTTCCACTCTCTCTGATCCACTGATGAGGGATTGCTAGAGATTCCCAGGGTTCGCTTAAAGACCTCTGGGGCCAAATCATTTAGTTTTATGGCCCCAACCCTGTGAAATTCTCTACCTCATCAGGTGCAAGATTGCCTGACTGTCCAAAGCTTTAAGGTGGCATTAAAAACACATCTTTTTAGCCCTGCATACAATGATTTTTACATGTTGCAGCACTGGATTAATTTTACTATTGTTTTAATTTATTGATTTTATTATGTTATGTACAGGCACCTTGGATTTGGAAAGGCGCCTTTTATAAATAAAGTTTGATTTGATTTGAAAAAAGGATTGTACATGTGGCTCTCGTCCGTTACTCATCTGGAAAAATAACTTGCATTTGTGGGGCACAATCACGATGGGCCTCTGGCTTCCTTTTGTCCTATCCAACCTAAGTAACCTAAATAAAGTTAATATATGCGACTGGCAAAAAGACACTCAATGTACCTCTGACCCACAGAATGTTTCCCATGAATGCAGCTCCTTAGTAATACCATATGTTAGGAAGAGGTATAAATGCAGTATTTGCTACACAGCATAATATATTTTTAATAAGAACCCAGCTGTAAGAACTTAGGAGAATTACTATGTTAGCCAAGAGTTCAGCTCCACAATGAGAGTTCCCACTCCAAAGCATTAGTCTTTATAGCCATGACAAAGCACTGAGATTGCATTTTTGTTAGTTAATCTAGGCATTTGATCAAGATCTGATAACAAAACAGTACCTTTTTAAGGGGCGCTATCTCCAGGATCAGTTTCCACCTTAGTTGAATCAGTGACACTGCATAAGCTGGTGAAAGAAAAACCACCACCTGCAAAATGTTAATTAGACAAATATTTCTCCCATTTCTTGGTCTGAGGGGGTGACAGTCCCATTCTCTCATACTCCCATTAATAGCTCGAGCTTCTTTATAATCAGGTAGTTCGAGCTTCAGCAACCTTTACCATCTTTTTTCATTTATCCTCCGTTTTCCAATTTTACTTTTGCCAGTGTCAGGAATTAATATGTACACCTACAAATAAATGAGAAAATAACTCTCTGAGCATAATAAATTATATCAGCACTTGGTATTCAATCCCCGCTCCCCTAGGCAAGGTTAGCATACCTGTGGAGGAATAGAAACTTGCATAATAATGCTCCATGGGGAGAAAATCCTCATAGAACTTTGTACATCATCCACTTGCAGTTCAATTTAGACACCTGCTGCTGGTGTGCTCCAACTCCGGTCACTGACTCCACTACCACTTTTACAACCGGACTTCTCCGGGGCAGCCATTATCCGTGACTGCATTTTACTCTATTACCGGGGCAAAACATTTCTCACATGTGTTAAATATTACCAGATGCCTTAGTCTTTTTTCTATTTTCCTGGTATTCACAGGTTCAGAGGATTCAGGATGCTGACATTTTGTTTGAAGGTGCCCACATCAGGTGCTGCAAATAAAAGGCGCTAATTGCTTTAGTATAAACCTCAAGTGTACAGACTGTAAAAATGTTAAAAATAAAATGTTACAGAGTAAAAATAATGTTCAAATGGTGATCAAGTACAGAGTGGGGCATCAACACTGCCATCTTGCTGCCCCCCCAGTCTGTGGTGACTTGAATATCTAAATGGCAAAAAAGGTAGGTTCAGGGCTTTCACTGGCCACTGGCATACCCATTATATAGAGGTGTGTGGCTGGAGAAGCATTCACCAATTGCTCAAGTCAGAATTTATGACTGGATTTTCTTCTTGACCAAGGCTATGGTAGTGGTATGTGCCCTGGTAAAGGTACTCATGTCTACATCACTGCTGTATGGGCCAAGTCATGTTTTACTTCTAATTAAAGAATTAAGTTATTAAATGCATCATCCTTCTTGTCCATTTCAGACACCAATTTACAGAATACTGTGTTGCAAAGATGCCACAGTATGTTCTGCCATATTTGGTCTCAATTGCTGCACCAAGGGCTCAGCTACTGCAAGATAATCGCTGCAACATCTGATTAGCTTAAACTCGTCTTTAGAGGAGCTTTTCACAACCCCTTTGCTAATTTTGGAGGCAATAGTTTTGATGACTACATATTTAGCTAGGACATTCTATTAAAAGAAAAATATTTCTGAGACATAAAAAGGTTTTAAATTTGCAGTTTCATTCCTGAAGCTCTGAAGCCCTACAGAAACACAGCTTGTAGGCTAAATTTCAGGCTCTGCCAATATCTCCCTTTCTTTTTCAGCATTGTCTGTAAATGCTGAGGTTACTTTAACAAAGTTGTTTTTTGTTGTTGTCATTAGTATTTTCTCCCCCTGGCCCCCTGGTTGGATCCTCTTACCTGGCATCCTGAATTCTCTGGCTGCCATCCATCCCGCACCCTTCTCCACTAAGCTACCCCCATGGTGGGGTGGCAGGAAGCCCCCAACTCCCCACCAGGAATGGATTCAGTATTTTGGTGATGCCCTCTGAAGGTGGTGCATTCCCGATGGATGGCCATCAAGCCATTCAACCAGGGCCCCCATTTTTCCATTTTTCTGTCAACAGATGGAGCATGCAATGCTGACAGGGGGCATGCTATGCACATGTCTACATGCAGCATGCCCACCGACTGCTTTGCCTCCGTGCCACACTGTACAGGGCCAGGCATGCCAACACCCAGCCTCTACTAGGTGTCAGGCAATTGCCAGCCTCTGTTTCCCCTCCTGGAAGAGGAGAGCTGTCCTCTGGATGCGCAATCTTCTCCCACCCAGGCCGGCCCCTGATGACCCTCTAGCATCATGAACACAGGTTGCCAGCATGGCAGGGGGTAAGGCATCTCTGCCTCAACACTTCACACCACTCGGCTGGCTACTTTAACAAAGTTTTAATAGAACTGCCATATTTTATTGGAGTCCAATTTCATTATAATACCTCTTTTTTCCACTTGTGCCTCCTGTCTCTCACCTTAGCAGTCTGCAAAGCCCACAGCAATGCCACTCTTGCACTTCCCAGCAAAGGGTGCACATTTCTCCCCCTTCCTTGAGGGACAAGTGCCCAGTATGCTCCAGTTTTGGATTCAAAGGCACAAATGTAAACCTTGATAGCACAATATACTGCCATGACACCTGGAGACTAGCTTGTTGCTGCACTTTACCATATCCCAATGTCTCTGTATTATAAGCAATTGTTTGTACTATAAAACATGGATTTTGTGTTGCATTTGTAGGACTGACAATTGCTTATTAGCCCTTGTCAGTTCTTCAAATGACTGCATAGGCAATTATCTGACCTGCCAACAACTTAATTCCAATGTCAGTAGATCTGACAGTGGCATAAATACAATAACAATGTGTTTTTGTAATAGTTATGTTATTGATTTTCTCAGATATCTTTTGCTGACACAAAATCAAAATAGTACATTGTTTTTTCATCTGTTTGCATCCATTCATTGACTGATGAATTAATAAACCATTTACTATGTTAGATACTGTATTTGAGTTAGGTTAATAAGTAATACAAATAAAAAGAAACAAAACATAGTTGCATCTATTCCGTTAATGCCCAAAAGCAATATGTCAAGTACCAGAGAATCTCAAACATTTTTAATACGTGAAATAATGCAATAGCCGCTGTACTATACATGTTGATTTTACATACCTGAAGCCTCATTTTTGGCCATTTTAGGACTAAGTTCCATGCTTCAGCCACCACTGCATTACAAGTTCTCAGCACCTGCAGACATCTGTATCATCAACCTGTTCTCCACATGAGTGGCAGGCGCAGCTGCAGGGGGATGTTATGAGTGTTCCAACCAGGAGTAACATTCTGGTGCAGCTGTGCCAAACAACATCTGCAAGCTGCGGTAAATCTTTGAGCCAATCATAAGTTGATGCCAGCTTTGAAAATATGGCACCTGCAAGAAATACTGCAGCTGCACAAGTGAAGCCCCACTTCTGCCAGTTATTCCCCACACCTGTGCCGATTTCTGGGGGTTTGAAAATCCAGCCATAGATGTGTGTGTTGCTACATAAACCATAAGAGAGAAGCTTAAGCTTCTGGTGGTTTATTTTTTTTTTAATTGTTTTATTTCATTTGTTTAGCCAGAAAGTGAACTGGACCAGAGATTTAATTACAGCCACTTCTGGTTTGGTACAGATAACAATGACACATTGACATGCAAAATAATAAAATGTGGATGGGAAGGCTATGTAGTAAAACAGCCACAGATAGGTGTAATATGATTTAATACATTTTTTTTCATTGTATTAATATTTTGCTCAGGTGAAAAATCTTTCAAAAAAGTATTTTACAAATGTGGAAAATAAGATAAGAAACAATGTTCCTTCAACATTGTGTTCTTAAAAGACTCATTAAACATCAGTGACTGAGATGATCTTAGCACCTTAGCTTGTTGAATAGGTATTACTGCTAATGCAAGCTCCACGGGAAGTAAAGATCTGAATGTTTTAGTAACAAAAATTAATAAATTGTACAACATACAATTTGCTGGTGATAAAACATAAATCACAGTACAATTTACAATAATGAGTGTTATGTGTTTTCAACAAGGTGAAACAACATAAAAAGTGTCCTATACTTAGAAAAATTACCATTCAGAATTTTGTATAATAACTGGCTACCATATTCCAAAGTTTGGAAATCAAATCAGTTTTGTAATTACAATTACAGCTTCCACAGTTAACAAGTTTTTGGATCTGTAAAGTAATTCAATATTCTGCTTCAGTTTTTAAAAATATTATTTACATGTCTTTCTATAGTAAAAGCAGAATTCCACTGTTATCCACATTTAATCTTTTATAAAAACTGGTTTGGTTGGTTTACCTTCTCCTGCCTCCCCCTGCTCTAAGTTTGTAGAAATGTAAGTAATATTTAAAATCAAAACATACTCCCCTGTCAGTATCCATACACCCTGCCCCTACCTTAATTTATTACAAATCTTATCCGGCTTGATCCTGCAGCTCTTTTTTCTTTACTTTGTTTCTGTCAAACACAGTACTCTTGCCATTCTAGATTTTACTCCCACACACAAGCCGACTTAACCCGATGACTAGGTCAGCATGTCTTTCCACTGCTCATATTTACCTAAAACATCACGTCTTCCCATGACTATGAGCCCTGAGCTCCCATTCAGTTTGATCTGACTTTGCTGTTGTAACATTCTTAAAGGTAAACTACACCCTCAGATCTTATAAATTGTATTGTTTCCATGTCAACAGATAACTCTTTTTGTGTAACTGTAAAGGACATATGTGATTGCTTTAGTTTATTTTCACTGTTCATATTACTCCTTGTAACTGTCCTGGGAGTCTCCATTTTCTAGTTGCTGACATTTCTTAGTCTCTGAGAGCTGCATTAGCATATAAGAACATGATCTGTCAGCACCCTTTAAACTCCATGGTATGCCTGTCTGCTTAGAGTTCAGTTAAACAGGTTGCAGCAATGTGTGAAATAACCACAATTATCTTCAGTTAGCTTTGTAAACTGTCTGAATTGTAATGCAGGGTTTTCCCTTCAAAATGCATTCAATTTGTGTGCTTCCAGTGAGTTTTTCCCAGGATATTTATACTGTTGGCATAGAGATAAGTGGTATAAATCGGTCCTGTGACATCATGTTCTCTAAAGCAAACATTTATATCCTCAACAGCTACAGGAAAAGAATTGTCTGTTGACAAGGAAAGAAATATAATTTACAAAAAATTAGGGTGTAGTTTTTCTTTAAAGTACTTGCTTAGTTTGCTGACAGTAATAGTGTTAAATATGTCTGACTTAATAATTTTCTCTGTTATGCTGTATCAGTTTGTAGCAGTAACAGTATTATTTATTCTTATTTCGTGCTCTCTGGTTTCTCATTATTACCTGTTGTTAAATTATAAAATTATACATTATTAATAAAACAGGTCCATTTACCCTACCTCAATAACTGGATACAACCAATCACAGCTTAGTGTGCTGTTCCTGGTCAATCTGCACAATTAAATTAAAAAATATGTATATTTCAACATCTCTTTCCACAATGTAAAGCCATTTTGGATATGTTTGTATGAAACATACTAAGTAAAATAAAATTGTGTTATATTGCTTACCAGACTACTACCTGATGTAGGTATACAAAAGATTTGCTTTTCAGATTACAATGTTGAGGTATGGGTTACTAGAAATAATATTGTGGTCCTCCATGAATAGCAACACAGTACACCCAGTTAAATTATTATAAATGTTGTAAATGGGGGGGATCTTGGAACATAAACAATGTGTCATTTAGATGACACATGGAAAGCTTGTTGGCAAAAAGAACCGCTAGTGCCCCAAGAGTCAGTTAATTGTTTTGCCAACCAGTAAGCAGAGTTTAGGTTTCTGAATGTCAGTGATGACAATATGATTGCCCTGTTCAATGAGTTGCATTAATATGTGGTGTTTAATGATATTTTGATGCCCACATTTGGTCAGCATTAGAAATATTGCTGCCAAGATAGTAGCTGTATTTCTAAACTTGATTTAAATTTTTGTTATGACAGATAAAAGGTAGGTTAAATGGACCTGTTTTATTAATAATGTATAATTTTATAATTTAACAACAGGTAATAATGAGAAACCAGAGAGCATGAAAAAGGAGGCAGTATAGCACAGTGGTCTAAGGCTCTGAGCTGCAAATCTAGAGACCTGGGTTTGAATCCCACAGCTCCCACTTGTATACTGTGTGACCCTGAGCAAGTCACTTAACGTTCTTGTGCTCCCAGGTCACTCCTGTAAACAAGCTTTCAGCTTAGTGTGCCACTCCTGGTTAAACAAGTCAATAAAAAAAATATAAATTACATTGGAAAATTGGAAATCACTTTATTACTGCAATGCATTAAATGGGTTTTACCTCATGCAATATATATTTTTTATTATCAAACTTTTTCTCATGAGCATGCCCCATGCCCAAACTTCCTCTGGTTCACAGGCAAACATCTAGTTCCACTGATATTAACATGTCCACTGCTTCCTTGCTGAATTTTTGCCCTGTGGTGTGGACTCTGGAGAAGGCCATTTAACCCCTGATGATAAACAAGAGCTAGAAGGCAACAGGCTGCCTGACATGGGACCTGAGTAAACCGAGGGCCATCATTCTATGATGGATGGGTTTCTCCTGATTTTCACTATTCCCTTCTTCCCCCCTAGATGTCTCACAAGCCTCTGAAGGGAGACTAATGAACCATAGTGGCTCTTGTTGCACGTGCACCCACCCCCTTGTGAGAGTACAGACTTCCTGACCCATGATGAAGGGTTACCACAGTGGCAGGCACGGATGTTCTCCCTCCCTGAGCTAGGCTGCACTGCTCTTGGTAGCACTTTTACCAGCACCTGATACCCACTGCCAGCACCAGAGTTTGCTCCCAAACCTGGATTAATGGCACAAAACCCCACTATGCCATCAGGAAGCCTGCCCATCAAATATGCAGATGATTACAAATGTGTGCAATAGATAAACCATATCTGCCTAGTGCAATCCTAAAAGGATGTCTTTTGTTGCAAGAATTCCTCAGAAACCATAAAGTATAAATTGACTTGCAAAGTTTAACGAAGGTACAAAATTAAATGCAATTTATTTACCTGAAGATGTCCAACTGAGATGCACCATTCCAGGTTCAGTGGGGTCTGGATGGGACCCAGTTTCGAGCAGGGCAATACTGGATCTCAGGATGTTCAAGTAATGTGCTACTGCTTAATGACATAGTAACTCGGTGATGGTGGTTAGACTCAAACCTGGGCTTCCTTATTCACAGGTCTGCATTCTAACTACTGCATTAAGCTGAGAGACACAAAACCAAACAGTTGTGTATATGTGTGTGTGTGTGTGTGTATATATATATATATATATATATATATATATATATATATATATATATATATATATATATATATATATATATATATGTATCTATCTCTCTCATCCTTTTATGGTCTCCATGTACTACTTCTCCTGAAAACTAGCTCATTGTTTGCCTATTGTGAGTGTTCTACATTTACTTATTTAGATTTTGATCAAAGGGTGAGCCCTCTGAGATAGTCAAGTTCCTTTTTTCAGGGGTGACCCAGGGAACCAAATATTCCAAGCATAAGAAAACAGTTCAGATACAGATAATTATGTACAGATATCACTGGACAGTTACATACATTCATGGACTAAATGTCTGATGCCTTGGGGATATTTGCTGACCTGGTACCTAGCTGAGACAATGACGGCGCAAAATTGTGAAGTCCCAGCAGGATGAAACACCTGTCTGGATTTTGTTATTCTCAGCTTAAGCTGGCTCAGATGTACACTACAGTCCTGTTTGAAAGGTGCTTTTTGTTCTGGCGAAGCCCTCCCAGCCTGACTTGCACAAGTATTTGCATATCTATGATGCCTTGCTCAGGAACTGAGGCTTTAGATTATGAGTACAGTTTTGAGAGATACTCAAAAAAAAAAAAAAACTTTGGATATTTTTTCTCTCCCAGCAGTCTTTCATAGATCCCAAGAACAATTCTTTTGGTAAGCACCCTCTTCAGTATGCGGATTCTGATTCTAAATGTCCATACTAGGCTGCTCTGCCTGACTATGTGCTGTGTCATGTTGCATGCCTTGAAAACATCTAATCACCTACAATGTCCAGTCCCAAGTCACATATATCTTTCCTGCAGCCATATGTATCCTTTTTCTGGTGCTTCCAATTATACAGACAGAGTTCCCAATATCCCAAGTATACAAACCGAGTTTCCAATACTCCCAAAAATACAAAGTGAGTTTTATGCAACCACAGGAGTCCAAATAGAGTATCCTGCAGCCTCTGTATCAAAACAAACCTTTCTGCAGCCATCAGTATCCCAGATAATACTCTGGGGGTCAGTAGCCATCCAAACTACTATTATGCATTTTGTCTTTGTGCGTGTGTGTGTGTGTGTGTGTGTGTAAAACAATGTTTACAACAGAAATGATTAAAATGTTATATGGATTTAACTAGATCAGTTATGGTATTTATCCATATGCAGTGTTCAACAGACTTGATTTAGTAAGTTGTAAAAAAATATAACAATGCACTTTTATAAGTAGCAATTAATATTTTACTGTATGTTGCTATTTTCAGCAGCTGTTTTATAGATAGATAATACTAGAGATTTGCAATGCCCTCCTCACCCTATGCAACAATAAATATTTCTGTACCTTGCCAATTAAAATAATTTTTTTTATCTGTATGACCTGAATTATTTATAATAACTAGTGACCCCCCTATAATGACTGGCTATCCAGTCTTGATAAAAACACCATAATAACCCGCTGAATTCCATAATAACTCAATAGTAGGTTATTACAGCATTTTCCTCCTTGTGCTCTCATTTCACTGAAGCACGAAAGAAAGCACATTGTATTTGTGTGAGTACAGCAGCTGCTGAGGGACATGCTCGCTTGCACACATACAGTTTACAGTTTTTATCTCTGAAACCTTGCACCAGTTATAAAAAAGATGCCTGTGCAAAGTTTGTTTTATGAGGAATTTTCATACACCCTTGGTGTGTGATAATCTCATAAAATCCTCGAGCTTCATTCTTGGGGTTTATAGATTATCACACACCTTGGGTGTGTGAAAAATCCTCATAAAACACATCAGCACAGGCATTGTTCTTTATTTATTTCTACAACATGCAGTTACTTTATGACGCATTTCCTACATTTTGCATAGCATCGGTTCTGGAGATTCTGTAAAAGCAACATCTGGATAAACATTCTGAAAGTGAATTGGAAAGACACCACCGATAAGGATGTCTCCTTCCTGATTAAACAAATTCACTTTGTGAGTCTTCAGTTTGCATCTTGGGTTTGCAGTTTGGTAGCTGACATCTGGTATGCCCATCAAAATCAGAACAGCACAGAGAAGCATTATCCTTAAAGTCCTTAAACCAGAAACTGATTGGAACATTTTGTCTCTAGATCTGATAAACAAGTGCTTTTTTTGCCACAGTATGACTGTGAGTTTTTATAGCTTCCCTAATGCATTACCTTGTGACAAGGCACAAACAACAATTTAGTGCAAAATAATATTCATTATTCCTTGTACGCTTCACTGCCTGAATTACTGTAATACAACGAAGCATATGAAAATGTCTATACCCATGACGTGTACTTTCAGGTGTATGTTTCAGACCCCTTTTAATGAAACAGTGATTAGTTCAGAATGTATAAGTCTTCATTTGCTCAATACTAATAATTAGAAAGAGGGTGACCCTATACTTATAGTTGCATAATTAAATTAATTTTCACTTTTGCATGTTCCACAATTAGTTCCATAACTCTGTTTCTGATAATGAGATAGTGGTACAATAATACCAGTCCCGGACTGATTTTTTTTTTGTTTAAGTGGTAGGTAACAGGAAGTTATTTAATGTGATCTGATTGCTCAAGAAATGTGTATTTCACTTAGAAAGTCATATGATAAATGGAGCATTTCCTAGGAATACAGTTTTGCTTCAAGTTACTGGATTGTATTGTATCACCATACAATATAAATGTGTAACCTGACTGCCTCAGATTGAAATGCCTGTACATGAACTGACCAGGCTCACCCCTAGAAAATGGGCACTTGTTTCAGGGCCATCCTGGAAATTCATTGAATAAATAACTGAATAAATAAATCATTTGCAAACATCAATGGAGCTGTGTTTATTCCTCACTGCATCTATTGGTGAACAAAATTATTTGATAACATTTAATTTTAAAAATGTATAAACCTTGGGCAAATTATCAAACCAATTTTTTCTCTGCTGTGCCTAGAGGAAAAATCCTTCGAGAATGTTCAGTATTTATTTTTTTCTATAAGCATTCAAAGTTTAAATTCACATCTTCATTCCAAGTGACCCTGTTTAAATGGTGTTCTGTTCACATATTAATTGCATGTAACTACGTTAAGACGCCACTTAGAGTTGCAGTTTGAAGTCACCAATGTGGGGAAATTTGACATTAGGGAAAAAGGTTCTTCTAAACCTTGATGAGTGTGTGGTGTATCAAAGTTTGAATGACTACCTGAAGCAGCATTGCCACTATTTTAACTCTGGTACTGTGTTTTAAAGGAAGAAAATGGAATTACACACCACCAGATCCCTTTGTTCTGGTTTGAGAGATGGTGTTGAATTTCTATCCTTTTATTACCAGGATATTTGATAACAGAGGTACCTCTTTCTTCCTAACCTTCTGTGATGCCAAACACCCTGTTGTCCAGTGGCCTTCTCCTCTAACACTTTGTCTGATGCTAAACACTCCTAATGTCCAGTGACACCCAACTCCCAAGCATCATTCGGTGCCAAGTTTCCCTGGTGGTCTAGTGGTATTCTCATCCCACACTCTTTCTCATACTCAGCTGTCCTTGGTGTCCAGTGACATTCTTTCCTTCTCCGTGAGCTATACAAAATATTCCCTGGTGTCTAGTGGCAGCCCTCCATCTTCCCACCCATTCAAGCATTCCCTGGTGTTCAGTGGTAGTTTCAACTCTGTTTCATCCTCCCTCACTCCCAGATAGAAATGGATATAGCCCTCTTCTCATTTACTTAGCCAGCCCCATCTGATTAAAATTAGATCTAAACTATTCTCGTGTTTTTTTTTTAATTTTCAGTTTTAATTTTTTTTTTACCAGGAGTTACACCATTGAGAAAACTAATTTACAAGGTGGTCCTGGATGGACTCAAACAAAAGAAAGTATAGATAATGAGAGAAAAGAAAAAAATAATACAATTACAGATAATAAGGTAATACGGTTAACAATGACAACAAAAAATCTTGCACATGACGTACTTTAGCAAACAACAACTAAGACCAACTATAGTGATTGGTACAAAGACGTAGGGCATTGAGGTTAAGAGGTGGTATGGAGACAGAGCAGGAGGGAGGGGAAGGAAGTTCTGAATAAGAAGGAAAAGAGAATAGGGCTATAAGGAGAAAATGGAGCAAGGGAAGGGGAGAACAGACATGACTCTGGATAGGGGATGAGGAGTTTGGGGTGGCATCTAAAGGGAGGACACAATGACAAGTGCTGACAAGTAAATGCCATATGGTGATCCCATGTTAATGAAACATTTAGCAGTAGCAATGGCAATTTTCGTTCAGAGTATGTCTTAGACATGACTTGAAGGATAGAATCCCCACAAGGTGAGTCAATTTTAGGGAATTTTGGAATGTATTCCATAGGGTAGGTAGAGCATGGTTTAGGGACAATGCACCAAAGTGGGATCTTACATATGGGACATCAAGCTGCATATCTTCTAAGTGAGTATGCACAGGGGGTACATTTGAAAAGGACAGTGATGTAAGAGTGGAGGTTCTTAGTGATTGCTCTGAATGCCCAGAGGGAGGCATTTCACCACCTCCTAGTAGCAAGAGAGGTCCAACCTATTTGCGTATATAGGGAGCAGTGATGGGTGTTATATGGGGCATTGGTGATAAACCTGAGCACTCTATGGTACATCATATCTAGTTTAGCTAGGGCTGTTTTGGGACTATGTCTATAGAGAAAGTCTGCATAGTCAATAAGGGGGATAAAAGTCATCTGAACAAGCCTTAATTTGCTTCATGAGTTAGCAGGTACTTGATTCAGAAGAAGAGTCCAAGTATTTTTTTCTTAATTTTTTTGAGAATTCATCAATGTTATGAGAGTTTACAGTCAAGCCAAAACCCAAGTATTTAAATTTGTCCTCAGTTTCAATGGGTTCCCCTAGGGTTGTCCTAATCTGTGGCTTGTTAAATGGGAGGTTTGGGGATACTGCTTTGGTTTGTGGAGAAAGAAACCTAACTTTTGCCTTCTTGGCATTAAGCAACAGTTTCAGCTGGATCAGGTTGTGGTGTAGAAGGACAAATTCATGCTGCAAATCAAGATGTGCAGACATGAGGGTGGGCCGAGCAATGTACAGTACAGTGTCATCTGCAAAGAGATGCTGCTACAATTCGGGTTTGACAAAACTTAAGGCTTGCTACAGTGAGTGGGATTGTTTTAAAATCTCTTGGAGCTGGAGTATAGTGAACCTCTGGTGAGAGGTGGTACCCTGATGAAACTTTGAATTGTACTTTGAAAACTACTGTGTCCCAAGTAGTGCACATTGGGTGTGACTATCCACTGTATACTAGCCTCGGTATTACTGCAAACAGCACTCTAGGATACAGGGGTTATCTGGCACCAGGCTAAATGCTCTATGGAGTCAGTGTCATTTTTACCAGAACAAGGCCATAAGTGGGATCAATAGCAGTCTGTACAGCTCTTTTAGGAGCTTTCTAACAGTTTTTATTCAAAAGTAAGGGGTTTTAACTCCCTGGCGTGGAGTGCTAAACAGGAAGCAGGAAGCTGTCACATTTCCAGTTTGGCAAAACTTAAGGCTTGGCTACAGCGAGTGAAGCAAGCGTGCATGGGGCCACACACAGAGACACGTGCATTTGCGCATGTCTGCTGTGTCCACTGGTTCCACTGGGTAGCTGAAAGGAATTATACATAAAGCAACAGAAATTTCTTGGAGTGCTTGCTTTAGCCCTAACATGGTTATTAGCAAAGGCTTTGTTACACTACAGTCGGGTGATATAGCTATACTCTGTATACTGTGTAATAAATTCTGTCTGGAAATTCAATCAGGATTTGATGGCTTGGCATGTGAGGAATGTTTAGAGATACAGTCTCTAAAAGTAAAGATCAAAGAACTTGAATAAAAAATAAGTGGACTTCAAATAAAAATAAACATAATAAAATCAATATGTTGTCTACATCATGTCCTACCAATATTATGAATCAATCCAACAAACCTCAAATAGATTGTCACAAAAGAGCAAGAGAGTTAGACAGTAGTACAGATGAAGAGTGGAGCCCAGTACAAAACAAAACTAAGTGTAAGAAAGGTAGAAGATGTATGGAGTTTTCTATACTAGTACAGAATAGATTTTCACCATTAATACTTGTTAGAGAGGACCCTACCAAGATAATTGATAACAACAAGCTAAACCTCCCAGGTGACACTGATAAACATGATCATAATACAAATAAATCTATTTCGCCCCAGGTAATTGAGACTGATATAAACCCAATTTCTTCCACACCACTAGCTGTAGCAGGACCTTCTAATGACCAAGTTCCCAGACCCCTGATTTTACCATTTATTGAAACCTCCAACTCCGGGTGTAACAAAACAAATAATAATCCAGATGTTTCTAATGGATATAAAAGACAAGTCATAGTCCTGGCAAATTCCATCATAAAATACACTGATGGTTACATCTGTAAAAGGGACAAAAATAATACAATGTGCTTAAGCTACAGGGGTGCTTGGATCCAGGATATAGATCGAATTGCCCCTAATATTGTTAAAAATGCTGGGGAAAATCCCCTGGTAGTAGTCCATGTAGGGACTAACGATATTATGAAATTTACTATTGATAATATAAAAGAAGATTTTGCCAAACTTGCTAACACAATGGGACAAATTGTGAATTATGTATCTTAGAAATCTTCCCAGTACCAACAGCAAATAGGTCACACCAAAATAAAATCAAGCAGATTAATGAGTGGCTTCGTAAATGGTGTCTTCAAAAAAAATGAGCTGTATCACCCATTGGGAAAGATTTACTGGAGATAACAGTCTTTATTGCTGTAGTGGACTCCATCTTAATAAAAAAGGAGCAGCAGTACTGTGACACAAAAACCATCAAAGTCACTTTAAACTGACTACTAAGGGACAGAAAGGGATGGCCTCTGTTAAAGCTATACACGTAGAAGGTTCTTACATGTTCCTAGCAACTAATGCTAGAAATTTGACGGTATCAAAACTTTCTGAATTAACAAAGATATTAATGGATAAAGCAATTGATATTGTGGCAATAACTGAAACTTGGTGGGATGATACACCAGGTTGGTACACCAATGTACAGAGCTATGCTACTTTTAATAAAAACAGAAACAATAAAAAAGGGGGAGGGGTGTGTTTGTGTCCAATAAAATTAATGCAATGGAGTACATACCAAGCAAACATGTGACAGAGCTAGAAGGAATATTTGTTAAAATTAAACCATAAAATGGCAAAAGTTTTATAATAACAAACTACTACTACAGACCCACATCCGCTGATTTACATAGCAACTAATTGTTAATTTCAGAAATTGAGCAGATAGCCTCAGAATCAGATGTAATAGTTGTTGGGGATTTTAATCTACCTGGAATCAATTGGGAGAAACTTACTACAAACACAATTCTTGAAGGTTTATTCTTGGATTCATTCATAAATTCAGGGCTGGAACAAATGGTTCATGAACCTACTAGGGAATCTAATATCTTAGACCTGGTACTAGCAAATCTGGTATCAGAGATATCAAATCCTATAGTTACTGGTCCTATTGGTAATAGTGACCATAATACTATAATTTTTAACATCAACAAACAGAAACAATGTCTAAGTAGAGTATGCCACAGTTATAATTACAATAGAGCTGATTATACTAAAATCAATAAAACAATCTTGGGGTATAATTGGGAAACATTGTTTAAAGACTTGAGTATTGAACAATGCTGGACTTTATTTAAATCCATCATTACAGAACTAGGACACTTATATGTTTCTATTAAAAAAACACACACAATCAAAAGGGAAAAATCCCACCCTGGTTAACTAAGGATGTCAAAAATCAAAGCTCTAATAAAGAAAAAGCTTTTATAAGAATGAAAACTAATCAGACCCCATCAAATATTTCCAAATACAAGTCTGAATTGAAAAAAACTAAAAACATAATCAGAAGGGGAAGAAGAAAGGTTGAATTTAAACTGGCAATAACAAAAAAAGGCATTTTTTTCATATATAAATAATAACAAACAACAAAGCTTTGATTCAATCAACTTGATTGATAAAGAGAATGAATTGACTAACCCATTGGATATTGGTAACAAAATGAATATATTTTTTGGATCAGTGTTCAATACTGATCCAAGGTTGATTTTTTAAATACAGGAAATTCTTTTCCTGAACTAATAACAACAGATGAAATAGTTAGCACAATTAAGGAGATGAGGGCAGATTCTGCAATAGGGCCTGATGGTATGAATCTCAAATTAATTAAAAACACAGTGTCTTCTGGTTAAACTACTATTTAACAAATCAATAATTGTAGGTAGTATACCCTCCGACTGGAAACAAGCAATAGCAGTCCCTATCTATAAAAAGAAGGAAAATAGAAAGGAAACTGAGAACTATAAACTGATTAGTCTTACATTGGGGGGGGGGGTGTAAAGCAATGGAAAGAATTCTTAAAAATAGAATTGACATCCAGATGGAATAAAATGGAACCAGGGATCATAAGCAGCATAGATTTGTTAAGAGAAGGTCTTGTACTACTAACCTACTCACTTTCTATGATCCCATTAGTAGCTCATTGGATAGGGGCATACCAGTTGACATAATATATCTGGACTTTCAAAAAGGTCTTCGACAAGATCTCACATTACATGTTAATAAAAGAACTGGTTGATGTCAGATTGGATCAGTATACCATAGGTTGGACAGCCAATTGGTTAACTGACAGAAAACAGGTTGTTAGAATACATAATGTGCTATCCTACCCTATCTAAGTGTTAAGTGGAGTGCCACAATGATCCGGTTTAGGCCCAGTTCTTTTTGGTATATATATAGTTGACCTACACAAGGGAACCACATGTCATAGCAGTAAATTTGCTGATGATACTAAAATCAGTGGAGAAGTTGATAAAAGTAACAAAATCCTATCTTTACAAAAGGACATTGACGTACTGGAGAAGTGGGCAGAAAATAATATGGCCTTTAATGAGGATAAATGTGTAGTAATGTATCTAGATCAGCAAAATTTGAATTCTGATTATCTCAATAATTTAGAGTTTATTTATTGTTTTAGGAATTAATACCTTTGAGACAAGGCTCTTTTTACAAAGATTCCACGTCATAAAAGTACATAACAACAAGACATGTTCCAACAATTGGTCAGCAATTTACAAAGGCTGCAATACAACAGTAATAATTCAATTACAAGAAGGAAAGAAACTCAGAGACATTTAAGGAAAAGATAAGGAGGGAAAAGTAGGAGGAGATAGAGGGAGAAAAAAAGTTCAGTAGCAAACAAGACTAGTTAGTGGTACTCCGAGTGTCTTTGTCAAGTGAGAGGTCGTGGCGAGTGATGGACAGCTGTAAGTGCAGTCAGAGGGTAGAGTCTTTAGTCAAAGCAGTCACAGGAGCTGGAGGCTGTGAGGTGAGCGTAAAGCATAGATTTGAAAGCTCCCAGTGATGTGGAGGATAGAGTGGGTAAGCTAAGGGCACTGTACCAGGTAGGGGCACGATAGGCAAATGATCTTTGTCCCTGAGCAGTCTGGCATCTGGGGACCTGAAAAGGTTGGTGCTCAGATCTTCTGGTGGGATGAGTGCCATTATTCAGGCAGAGTAGATCTTGGATACATGGGGGAGTGAGTCCCAAGATTGATTTTTTTGCCATCAAGCATGTGAGATACATTAGGCGATTGGAGAGTTGTAACCAGCCAGTTTCCATGTAGAGCTCACCGGTGTGGGTCCATCTCTGTGCTCCAACGAGGAGTTGACAGACCTTGTTTAGGGCTTTTGAGATGCGCCTTAGTGCGGTGGTAGTGGCAGAGCCAAAGATAATTAGACCATAGTCTATGATTGAGATGATGGAGCTTTGTATAGCAATCCTCAGGGTAGCTTGGTTAAAGAATTGCCGGCTCCGGAACAGTATTCCAATGTGTTGGTTCACTGTTTTTGCTGTGTTATCAATGTGGGTCGCAAAGGTAAGACCTTGATCAAATATGATGCCAAGGTATTTGAATGTATTCACTTGTTCAAGAGTATTTCCAGGGGAAGTTTTTATTGTGAGTGGAATATGCCTTTTTCGGTTTTGATGACTGGTGAAAAGCATGGTCTTTGTCTTTTTTGTGATTTAGGACCAGCTTGTGATCAAGGAACCACTTTTCAACACAAGAGAAGGCAAGTTGCCGGCTCTGATGTAGTGGTTTGGGATCCTTATGAGAGGAGAGAATTACAACGTCATCAGCATATAGTATTATTTTTTGGGGACAGGATTCAGGGAGCGAGTTTAGGAATAGGCTAAAGAGGAGAGGGCCTAGGATTGATCCCTGAGGGACACCTGAGAGGACCAGTTTAGAGTCAGAGAGAACATCAGAGATTTTTACTGTTTGTGAGCGTTGTGTCAGGTAACTTTTAACCCAGGCACCTGGTCCCTCAGCTAGCCCAATATTGAGCAGTAGTGAGATTAATAAGCCATGGTGAACAGTATCAAAGACTTTTGTGAGGTCAGTGAAAACAGCTCTGGTTTGGTATCCCTTATCCATGGCATTGTGAACTTCTCCTGAGAAATCTAGTAGAGCCATCGAAGTATTGTGCCCTTTCCTAAATCCATGTTGTTGCATGCAGAGTAAATTATACTTTTGCAGGTAGTCTGAGAGTTGATCAGCCACAATCCATTCAAGGACTTTGGAGAGGGGTGGAAGTATTGATAAAGGTCAATAGTTCCCTGGTGTGGATTTGTCACCCCCTTTGAGCACTGGTGTAACTATAGCAGACTTCCATTTGCTGGGAAATTGACTTCAGCAGAGGAAGAGATTGAGAATTTTGGTGAGAGGGTGGATCACTTCTTCCAAAGTGAGAGACAGAATTTTTAGATCAATAGTGTCACTGCTTGTTCTTGATTTAGAGCAAGCCTTTTTTATATATTTGTAGGCTTCATGTGCCTTAACTATTTTAAAGTGAAATAACGGTTGCCTAGGTGAGGTGATGTGGGATGCGAGTTTTGGCAAGGTCAAGTCTGAGAAGAAGTCTGGCAGGAGGACCCCACTGAGGTCTGTGAAGGTTTTATTTAGGGCATCAGCCATAACCTTTGGGTCAAGGGTAGTGGCGCCATCAACATTCATTATCGTAGGAGAGGATTTGGACTGCTTGCCCGTAATATTTTGGATGTTGTCCCAGAAAGATCTCCCATCACCCCAGGTGGTTGCTAGGGCATTTTTGAAATAGGAGTTCTTCATTTGCCTGCTTTGTGAGGTGCATAGGTTGCGTGCCTGTTTGTACGTCTGTGTATCCGTCAAGGAGCCTGTGGCCCTGGCTATGGCCCAGAGATGGTCACGAGCTTTGAGCTGAGTCAGTAGTTTGGCCATGAGCCAAGGATTAGAGACAGCTTTGATTTTATGCTTTTTTAATGGTGCGTAAGTGTCACAGGCAGTGTTGAAAGTTGTGATAAAGTATTCTAGGGCACGGTCAACATCTAGAGTATTGTAGATTGGGGACCAGTCTTGTTGTACGAGAGAGGTCTTGAGTTTAGTGAGATTTCCACGATAATACTTGATTTTAATACTTGAATACTTGATTTGAATTTACTTGATAATAAACTGCTAAAACAAGTTACATCGGAAAAAGATCTAGGTATCCTGATTAACAGCCAGTTACTTCCAGGTAATCATTGCAGACAAATTGCTATAAGAGCTAATTACATCTTAAACACCAATAAAAAATCCTTTCTTAGTAGACAGAAGCCATGTGTACTTGCTCTATACAATTCTTATATTAGACATCATTTGGATTATGGATCATCTTTTTGGGCACCATTTATGACAAAGGATAGGAAGCTGTTGGAGGGCGTTCAGAGAAAAAAAACCTAAGTTAATTCCAAGACTGAGAAATTTACATTATGAGACTAGATGTAATGAGTTGAACCTGTACTCACTAGAAGTTATGCGTATGAGAGGAGATTTGTTTCTTCTCTATAAAATCCTCCGAGATGGGCATTTAATGCAGGAATGTGGGATAAAATATGCTGCCAAACCTATTAAACTTCAATGCAATAAACTCCAGCACTTTGTACCAAGAGCATCATTTTTTATTTTTATTTTAGTTGTTTAACCAGGAGTAGCACACTAAGCTGAAAGCTTTTTTACAGGAGCGACCTGGGAGCACAGGTAAGTTAAGTGACTTGTTCAGGGTCACACAGTAGGCAAATGGAAGCTGTGGGATTCAAACCCAGGTCTGGCCTGCTGGATGTCACCAGATTTGCAGCTCAGAGCCTTAAACCACAGCGCTATACTGCCTCCCTAAAAATAAGAATAAAAGAAAATATTTTTTTCTATAAGATCAACTAAACAATGGAATAAACTGCCACAATCAGTAGTTAGTTCAGTCACTATTGAACAATTTAAAAACAATTTAGATAAACATTTACAGAATTGTGTGAACTGTTGATTGTTCCACAAAGTGTGGAGGGTAGACTCAATCGGTCATAGGGCCTTCTTCTACCTAAATAAACCATGTGAACTGTGTAAACACTTGCCAAACGAATGTTGTGGTCAATGTTATTAATGTAAATAGTGAATAAAAGGGGCCCAAAGATAGATCCCTGGGGAACCCCTCTTAGCACTGTTTTCTGAGGGGAGAGATCACCCTGAGCTTTCACCAGTTGCTGTCTTCCTATATGGTAGCAGAAAAAACACTTCAAAGCTGTGTCATCTAGACCAATGTTAAGCAGCACATGCAGTAATACATTATGGTCAACAGCATCAAAGGCCTTGCTCAACAGCATCAAAGGCCTTGCTTAGAGCAAGGAAAAGTGCTCAGATGCAGTTCTTAGTGTCAAGGGCAGTTTGACAGTCATCTGTAACTTCGGCCAAGGCAGATACAGTACTATGTTTGGGCCTAAAGCCATACCAAAGAGGGTTGAGCATATTGGAGGATTCCAGATGGTGTCTTAGTTGTGAATTAAAGGAAAACGCCATGTTAAAATCAGAAAAAGATATGCAGTAGTCTTTTTTTCTGTGTTCTAACTAGTTCCCAGTGTTTTCTTTTCCTCTGGCTGTGAGAGATGTTTTTTCTAACTTTCCCTAACTGTTTTATTGCCCTTGGAGGTTGCCATTCTGGTTTCTTTATGGCCTCTAGTCTTCCCAAAGTACCCTTTGGTGTGATGTCTAATTGCCCCTGCAGGGAGCCAGTGTCTTGTTAAAGGGTCTGTCACAGCTCAGCCACAGAGAAAATACTTCTTCCAGAGAAGACACACTACTAGATTTTGGGTGAGTGTAATCATTTTTTTTATATATATCAGTACCTTGTCCTGCTGTGTTCTGCTGTGTGTGTGTGTGTGTGTGTGTTTGAATCATGTCACTGTTTACTCTATTCCTCTCAGTCACTTTCAGTTTTTGCACCAGTACCAAGTAGTAAAAATTGAACATCACCTTATAGGTTGTAACATAGCAGGACAAGGTACTAATGTCAAAAAATAATGATTACACTCACCCAAAATCTAGCAGTGTGACTTCTCTGAAAGAAGTATTATCTTTGTGGCTGAGCTGTGACAGACCCTGCTAAATCTAAGGGAATAGCTACATCACTGTCACATGAGCCAAGGTGCATCATAGGAGAAAGAAAGCCAATAAACCTATTTGTGATGGAGATCCCAAGGGGTCGTAAAACTACCATACAGCTAGCAGGCTAATTTAGAAAAAACTCCTAATAGCAGACAAAGGGAAGGACACACTAGGATTTAACATACATATCAAAACACTCTATATAACATATGTTTTTGCACGTTCTGGGTGGACTTCTCCTTTAACTAGTTTTTTGAGCATTTTTGATAAGATAGGTAACAGTGATATTGGTGGGTAATTGTTAAAGTCACTTGGATCAATGGATTTAAAAAGTGGGACAATGCTGGCTGTTTTCCATGTGGAGGGAAGAGTCCCCTGAGAGAGGGACAGGTTGAAGAGGTGGGTAATGGGTGATGCCAGTATGTAGTCACCTAATTTTAGGAAGAAAGGTTCAGTGTACAGAATGAGTAGGAGAGGAGATCTTCAACCAGTTTAAGGGTAATGGAGGTAAAGGTGAACTCAGTGGGGTGGTGGGAGGCCTTGGTGGAGAGCATATTGGGATGTTAATGCAAGAATGCGAGAGTAGCTTACTGACAGGGGAGGTGTCATAAACGAGCCCAGCAGTGGCAAAATTACTATTTAGTAGTTCTAAAATGTTATGCTTGCTTGTGAAGGTCCTATCCTCTGACATTATTTTATTAGGTAATACCAGTGAGGTGCTATGCCCCTCAATCTCCCTTTAAATTTGCCAGAATTTAGCAGCGTTGTGTTTTGAGAAATCTAGTGCTGTTTTAAAATATTTTGCTTTTTCAGCCCGTATTAGCTTGATACAATAGTTCCTGGAAGTTCTAAAGACCACCCCAGTCTGATGCTAGTTTTGATTTCTGTGCCTTTTTCCATAAGAAGTCTCTGTTAAGTAAGGCCAATTTTAGCATATTGGTAAACCAGGGACAGTATTTTCTTCTCGTTTCAATTTTTGCAAGTGGAGCATGTGTGTTGATTACCTTTAGGATAAGGTTCTGAAAAATACTGAAGGCCTCAGAGACAGATGGAGCAAGATTAAAGTCTTGCCATCTGATACTGCTTACATCATCCAGGAAGGCATTGCTACTGAAGTTCCGGTGGCTTCTTTTGTAGATGAAACTGGAGCTGAAAATGGGTTTGGGTAAAAATCTTACACATGCAACTGCTGTATGATCACTAATGTCATTGTGAAAAATTCCAGTGTGTGTGAAATTTGATAGGGTTTATTGCTGAGAATTAGGTCTAGAAGGGTACTGTGCATGGGGTTTTGGGGATTTGGGTGGGTAACATCAGAAACAAGCTGCGTCAGTCCTAAGTCATTGCATAGGTCTTTTAGAGGTTTGGAACCAGGGGAATTCCGATCTAGGTTAAAGTCACCCATAATGATAGATTCAGATTTAGTAGCTTCTGATAGTTTGCGTAGGTGTGGAAGGATCTCAAGGCACCCTGATGGTGTCTATAACAGTCGGTTATGTATAAGGGTTCCTCAGAAGATAGTGAGATGTTTAAGGTGAGGCTTTAAAACTCTTTGGACATAGTATATTGCAACCTCCCTTCCCTAGATTGTCTATCTGTCCTAAACACACTGTAAGAGGGAATATTAATGTCGTGGTCAGTGGTGGATCCACGTAGCCATGATTAAGAAATCACTATTGCGTTAGGAGAGGTATGTATGACCCATGCCTGTAACAAATCAAGCTTTTTGAGTAAGCTGCAGACATTGATATGTAAGAGGCTGATGCCTTTGAGCTGGGTTAGATCAGAGGGAGATGCAATGGGTGTGTGAGATCCAGGATTAAGTTCCACATTCCCAGAGCAAAGCAGTAAGATGAGGAAAAGCATCTTGAGTCTGCTAATTATTACTTTCAAGTATATTAGCTGGCCCCTTTCATATGGCGCATGACCACTTGCGGAGGAGCATATGTCGGTGTAATAATGGGATAGGGACAACACGTAAATTGTCACACGTAGTGATATGCTTAGAGGTGCTTGACTATAACATGCAGGCTTAGGAAGCTGGAAAAGCACTGCATGATTCAGGTAGCTAGTACCAGGAGAGTGAAGAAGCTGCTGGCAAAAAGGCTTGCCTATGTTAAAGGGAGCGGGGGGATGGGGGTCAGTGAGGAGGGCAACTTGCTTGTAATATTGTTAACAGATGCCCATGGTATCAGGGGGATATTGCTAAGACTGATGATATTTTGCAGGAGAAAGCAGCTCATGAGGGTATAGAAAGCATCCCAGAAGGCCCCTTCTGTATGGTCTCATACATAATGTTTTCCATAAGAGAGAGGTTGTAGGTATAAAAAGTGTGAGAGCATTTTGTAAAAGGAATAAGGAGCAGATAAAAGATAGTGCAGAAAGATAGGAATCGGAACACAATATTAAATTGGGAACTTTGTTCCTCTAGTGGTTGGTTGATAAAAGGTACTAACGGAAAAAGTGACACTTTGATATACACCAATCAGCATTGATGCATCATGTGACTGGCTACTGCTATAAATAAAATGCACCAAATAGAGCAGTTGGGAAAGTGCTCCAAGGAACTAGTGGTTGCAGAGAAGCCCATACCTTGCAGCTAGTTCTCGATGGGTTGCCCAGGCGGAGCCTCCAGAGGAGTGGCTCCTTGCAGGGATCCGAGGAGGAGCACCTGATCATGGCAGATGTGCCTGTGGGGAGAAAGGGGCAGGTTAAATTTAAGGAATACCAAATAAAAAGAGCTGAGAATCACTTTTGGCTAATCAGAGGGAGGGCTAGTAGGAGAGAAAGCAGGGGGTGGGAGGTGAAATGGAGACAAAGGGCAAAAAGTACAGTTATGTAAGAACTTACCATAACAGTAGATCTTCAAGAGAAGCTCTTGCAGTAGGTAATTACATATAGGACTGACGTCGGCAGGTGGCAGGACCCCACGGAAACATTTCTAGCTAGCAGTCCCTGGCGAGGGACCACCCCCACGTCAGGTGACCGGCATCAGAAGACGTCGGTATAAAGGGGCGGTCCCTGATGCCTGCCTTCCAGTTCTTTCCCACCACAGGCCAAAAGAGGCCGGACGAGAGAGGAGCGGATATTTCCATCACTGGAAAAGGAGCTGAAAAGCCTAGGGGGACGGAGGACGGAGGATCGGAAGATATTATTTATTGCAAGAGCCTCTCTCAAGATCTACTGTTATGGGAAGTTCTTACATAACTGTACTATTTTACTTCGAGAGGGCTCTTGCAGTAGGTAATTACATATAGGACTGAATCCCAAGCAGTCTGGAACAAAGAGAGGCACCGGGAGGAGGAAAACTACTCCAAGAAGCAGTTCTAGCTGTGCAAGCTTCAAGATAGGAGGCCTTGCAGAACAGCCAGCCCGAAGCCTGCTCTATGGTGAGAGGCAATATCCAAACTGCAGTGTTTAGTAAAGGTATGGACGGAAGTCCAGGTGGCGGCAGCACAGATATCTGCCGCTGACACATTCTTGAAACAAGGCGCTGAGGCAGCTACTCCTCTGGTGGAGTGGCCTCTTACTTGACCCGGCAGAGTCTTGTTGTATTTATCATAACAGAAATTTATGCAATGAGCCAACCACTTAGATAGGCATTGCTTAGAAACAGCGTTGCCTTCCCGTTTATGAGCAAAAGAGATGAACAGTTGATCAGTCTTTCTGAGATCCTTCATCCTGTTGGTGTAGTATCTCAGAATCCGGTGAACATCCATAGTATGGAGTAAATACTCCCCCTGATTAGAGTACTGTGTGAAAAAGGAGGGTAACTCTATGGACTGATTTAGAGTAGACTCCGCTACTACCTTAGGGAGAAACTTAGGGTTTGTGCGCAGAGCAACTCGTTCCTTGTGAAAAATCAAGTATGGAATTTTACACATCAGGGCCTGGAGCTTGGAAATTCTCCAAGCTGAAGCAATGGCCACCAGGAAGAGAGTCTTCCATGAAAGGAACTTCAATTCTGTGGAAGCTGCCGGTTCAAAGGGAGGCAGATTAAGTTTCTCGAGAACAAAGTTCAAGTCCCAAGGGGAAGCAGGAGTACGTATAGAAGGTCTCAGATGGAGGACCCCTCTGAGAAAGGTCTTAGAGACCTCCAGTTGAGCAAATGTCTTGTCTGCAAAGGGGGATATGATAGGCCGAGATGGCCGCCATGTGGACTTTCAGAAAAGAATGACTGAGACCCAAGTCAAACAGATGGTGTAGGTACTCCAGTAGAAGCCCCATGAATGGAAATGTGCAGGTAAGCATCCTGCATATCCAGAGCACACAGCCATTGACCCAACCGGAGAAGGGGCAGAAGGCTCTGCAATGAGAGCATTCTGAACCTTTTTTACTCCACAAAAAAATTCAGGGAACTGAGATCCAGAATAGGTCTGAGATCTCCTGTCTTCTTTGGGACCAGCAAGAAATGTGAATAGTAACCCGTCCCTTGAAGATGAAGGGGAACGGGTTCTATTGCTTGTTTCAGAAATAGAGCTGAAATCTCCTCCTGGACCAAGAGAAGGTGTTCCCATGAATATGATGACTTTAGGGGGGGTGGCGAGGTGGTTTCTGTAGAAACTCTGTAGAGTGTCCTTCGATCACCTGGAGCACCCAAGAATCTGATGTTATCCTCTCCCATCCCGGAAGGTGGAGGGAAAACCTCCCTCCTACCGGTTCCTCCGGGGAGTTCAGAGGCTGTGGGAGAGGGAAGGAGTCAGGTGGTGTGGGGCAGCGCCGCAACTGAAGCACCTGCTGCTTTTTTGTGTGGGGGGACTTAGCAGCTGTGGGGGTCCGATGTTTTGTGGCCCACCTTCCCTGGGGTTTCGCCTTGGGCTGATTCCATCTGCGAAAGGGACAGTGCTGCGGCTGGTGGGGGCGGTACATGGAGTCAACAGACTTCAGTGCCATCCCCTTCTCCTGCAAATCATTGATGATGTCCTTGACATCACCACTGAAAAGCACCGACCCCCGGAAGGGTGCTTCCTGGATAGCAGATTGCACTTCCGGGACCAACTCTGACATGCAGAGCCAAGCATGATGACGTAAGCCTACAGTGAAAGCTGAGCTCCGTCCAGCAGTGTCCACTGCATCGTAGGTCACACGAAGCATGTATCAACTGGCCGAACGTGCAGAGCGGACAAAATCAGCCAACTCCTGCTTGACTTGGGAGTCTGGCAGGGAGTCCAGTTTGGCTTCCACCTGAGTAAGAATGGCCTCCTGGTAGTCCCCCATATGGACGACCTAGTTCAGGGCCCTAATCCTCAGCGTGGAGGAAGCAAAGATCTTCTTTCCATACTGGTCCAGTAAGCGGGATTCTTTGTCAGGTGGCGAGGAGCTAAGATGTTTTGGGTTGGCCGACCGGCCGTGAGCGGCGCTAATCACAACCGAGTCAGCACGAGTGTGAGAATCTAAAAAATCAACACCCTCGGGAGCCTGGTATAGCCTATTCAACTTCCGCGGAAGTGGGGCTAGAGCCGACGGCTGTTTCCAGATGGTGGTGACAAGGTCGGCATGAGGCTCTATCCAGGGTGGCATCGAAGTAGGAGCTGTCACAGGCAGATCCAGATGCTTGGTGAGTTTCAAACACTGAGGGCCTGGTTCCAAAGAGTGCCACTGATGAACCTCCTGGATTTTCCTTAGCAACTCCGTAAAAGAAGGATCTTCCGGAGGAGACTTCGGAGGAGTCCTTGGCCTGGACTTCTATGGAGAGCATGGCTCATCGTCCCTTTCAGAGCAACCATTGGAGGAATCTGAGGAATCCAAAGGTGAAGAGGAAGAGGAAAAAGACTCCCTTTCCCAATCTGGGGGAGGAACGGACCCCTTGGGAAGCACCCGGGGAAGCGTTTCCTGTCCCTCTCTGGCCCCAGACAGGAGAGCCCTGGAGTCCGGAGGTGGTGAGAGAGTGTGCCACCTCAGATGTACAGGAACCTGAGTTGGCACCATCATCGGTAGGTGGCTCTCGACCTCCCTGGTGAGCTGAGCCCTGGCCTCAGCCCACCGGGAGGTCAGAGTCTCCTGCAAGTCCACTGGCGGTTGTGGGGGCGGTGGAGGAGGAGGAGGAGGAGGAGAGGGATAAGGATATAGGTTGTACCCATATGGAGAGAATCCAAAACCCAGCGGCGGGTAGCCTGGCGTCGGGTACTGCGGCGTCAGAAAGACCAGCGTCGGGTACTGCGGTGCCGGATACTGTGGTCCTGGGTATGTTGGTGTTGGATAGGACGGAGGGTACCTGGGAGCCGGAGGAGCTGCCGGAGCAGACGGCCCACCCGGCGGCCTCACAGGCGGATCCAGGTTGGAGGGCCTGGAGGGCGGAGGGCCCAGCGGTGGGGTGACATCTGGAAGTGGGATGTCGGCTGAAGTCGGTAAAACCAGCATCGGGGCCGGCGTCGGGGGCCCTGGCGTTGGAGGTACTGGTGTCAGAGATAACGGCATTGGAGACAGCGTCCGGGGAGCTGATGTCAGATCTGGCGCACCTATAGGAGGATGGTCTAACAGAGGAAGATCCCCAGCGTTGCCCGGGGAGGGAGGGGAAAAATCCCAGGGGTCAGGCTGGGGGGATCCTGGGTCCCCGGATGGCAGTGAAGGCTGCGGAGAACCGGGGACGATGGACGTGGGTAGGTCCGTCGTCGGTTCTGTCGCTGACCGGACATCGGATGAACCGACGTGTGGTTTTACGGCGAGCTCCCGGCGGGCGCCGGAGAAGCCAGCGTCTGGCTTATGGGAGCCTTCACTGGAGGCACCGAGGAGAAGGATTGGCCTGGTCTGGCAGGAGAGGGGCAGCGCTCCACCCCAAAGTGTCGTGCGCCTTACCGGCTTTCTCAGCGCGGACGTCGGAAGAGCCAACGCCCTGCTTACCGGAGTTGCCTGTGCCAGTAGGCCTCAAAGCTACGGCCGAACCGGGCAGAGGCCTCAATTGCCGGAGGTGCCCGAAAGGCCCAAGCGTGAGCCAGACAGGTGGGTTGCCTGAAACCTCCGAGGCAGCCAAGAGCCGCGACCCCTAAGTGAGACATGGTAGAGGAGCCCTCAGTCCCAGTACTCTCTCCTTGTCTTTCTTTTTCCGATAGCCTTTGGGGGAAGTGCACGCCTGCCTCAGTTTTTTGAGCTCCTTCTCCATTGAACTCATCTTTTTCTTCAAAATGTGGGCTTCCAGGGATTGCTTCCACCTTTTCCGGGTAGCCATGTTGAAGCTGAGGCAGTGCTGGCACTTCTCAACCGGGTGATCGGGCCTAGACAGAACAGGCACAGGGAATGGCCGTCCTTGCCTTGTGCAGCGACATGAGTCGTACTTTTTACGCAGGCTCAGAGGGTGTAGGGGACGACATACACCAATGATGACCTGATGTTTTCAAAAAAAAATCAGAATAACTCGGTAAAAACCAACGAAGGGAGGCTGACGAAGCAATGAACTTTTCCACGAGGTGCTGCATGAGCTAACGATGGGAAAGAACTGGAAGGCGGGCATCAGGGACCACCCCTTTATACCGAAATCTCCTGACGCCGGTCACCTGACATGAGGGCGGTCCCTCGCAAGGGACTGCTAGCTATAAATTTTTCCGTGGGGTCCTGCTACCTGCCGACGTCAGTCCTATATGTAATTACCTACTGCAAGAGCCCTCTCGAAGTAAGATGTAAAGATACAGAAAGTCTTAAACAAGAGAAAATGCAGCAAACACAAATTGGCAAATTCAGTACAGTAGACTGTAAAAATGCAGTCCTAGTTTAACAGAGGTTACAGCTAAACATTTTTTCCACAGACCAGAATTTAAGATGAAGCCAGTAGAGATGAAGGAGAAAAGAAGTGCCAAGTTCAAAAAGTGATCCAAAGAGCTGGCAGTTGCAGAGGAGCCCATACCTTGTGGCTATTTCTAGGCGGGTGGGTGGGTTTGCCTATACAGAGTCACCAGATGAGTGGCTCCTAGCAGGGATCCAAGGCAGGGTGCCCGATCAGGGCGGGAGTGCCCTGAGGCTAGTTCTGGGTGGGCAGGTGGATTGCCTAGGCACAGCCACCAGAGTAGTGACTCCTAGCAGGGATCCAAGGCAGGGTGCTCGATCAAGGCAGGAGTGCCTTGCGGCTAGTTCTGGGTGGGCAAGCAGGTTACCTAGGTGGAGCCACCAGAGGAGTGGCTCCTAGCAGAGATCCAAAGCAGGGCACCTGATCAGGGCAGGAGTACCTTGTGACTAGTTCTGGGTGGCCAGACAGGTTGCCTAGGTGGAGCCATCAGAGGAGTGGCTCCTAGCAGGGATCCGAGGTAGGGTGCCTGATCAGGGCAGGAGTACCTGTGGGGAGAAAGGGGCAAGTTAAATTTAAGGACTGTTAAACAAAAGAAGCTGAAAATCACTTTAGGCTATCGGGGGAGGACTAGCAGAAGAGAAAGCAGGGGGGTGGGAGGTGAAATGGTGGCAAAGGGCAAAAGTAAAGATATAGGTTTTTATTTTAAGTCTTGGACAAGAGAATATGCAGCAAACACAAAATAGCAAATTCAGTATAGTAGACTCTAAAAATGCAGTCCTAGTTTAACAGAGGTTGCAGCTAAACGTTTTTTCCACAGACAGAAATTTAGAAGGAAGCCAGTAGAGAAGCAGGAGAAAAGAAGCATGAAGTTCAAAATGTGCTCTGAGGAGCTAGTAGTTGCAGAGGAGCCCGTACCTTGTGGCTAGTTCTGGGTGCGGAGGTGGGTTGCCTAGGCAGATCCGTCAGAGCAGTGGCTCCCAGCAGGGATCTGAGGCAGGGTGTCTGATCAGGGCAGGAGTGCCTTGTGGCTAGTTCTGGGTGGGCAGGTAGGTTGCCTTGGTGGTGCCACCAAAGGATGGGCTCCTGGCAGGGATCAGAGGTGGGGTGCCCGATTGGGGCAGGAGTGCCTTGTGGCTAGGTCTGGGCAGGCTGGTTGCCTAGGCAAAGCCACCTGAGAAGTGGCTCCTAGCAGGGATCAAGGGTGGGCACCCGATCAGGGCAGGAGTGCCTTGCAGCTAGTTCTGGGTGGTGGGGGGGTGCCTAGGGTGGAGCCACTAGGATGAGCGGCTCCTAGCAAGGATCCAAGGCAGGGCACCCAGTTAGGGCAGGAGTGACTTGTAGCTAGTTCTGGGTGGGTGGGCTGGTTGCCTAGGTGGAGCTGCCAGAGGAGCAGCTTCTTGCAGCGATGGCAGTAAAAACCCTATTCAAGCAATAATGCATGACAGGGTGTGCATTATGCTTGGATAACATCATGTCTTGGTTGGTCTGGCACAAGGATGCAGGCCAAGTGCATCCTGCATCCAAGAAGTGACATTATCCCAACACAACACACACCCTGGAGTTCATTATTGTGATTGTACAATGACTCTTTTGTTTACAAACATTTGTTTAAAATACAGCACTTTTTTTTACTTTACGTAAGGGCAGGTATAGCTATTGAAATGAACCCCATCATTTCTGGTTTGTTCAGTAGGTGGTGTTGTTGCCAATGTTCTGTCTCTCTGTTTCTGTTGCTCCCCCTGACCCCCCTGCCTTTCTGTCTCATTGTATTTCTGTTGCTCTGTATCATCCCCCTTCTTGGTTTTATTCATTTCTAGTATTGTGGTTCTCTAACGCCCTCTTTCTCTGTCTTGCACCCCCTCCCCCGGTTTAATTATAATCTTGTGATGTGGTTCCCTGAGTGCCCTGTCCATTTTCTTGAAGTACAGTAACTGTTAAGTGCACACACTGACTCTTTAGTGCTGAGTGTGTTTATGGCAGCTTGCAGTGGGGTTCACGATGAAAATGGAAAGCACTGTGGTGGGGAGTCCAGGAAACACTGCTATCAAGTTGATCATACGGACAGCTTTCACATTTGTGAGGAAACTGTGTCATAAGACCGGGAGGGATTTCTGGTTTTAGATATTTTTGTTTAATTTAAAAAAAATGATCACAGTCACTTAGTTTGCTGGGTATTTACAAGGACTGCCAATACTGAAGTGGGACTGTTGTGAAGCTGATCACAATGATGGCTTTCACTTTTGTACATTTGTTTTAAACATTTGAAAAAGAGAAAAGTGATAGAAGGAATATGGGGAATGTGTGAGGGTTCTAAGGCTAATTTGTGTGGGTCTATGCTCTGTGGGAGGGAGGAATGTACATTTGTAAAAATTTTTGGAGCACTGGCAACACTCAGAATGACCAAGCCAAGTGTGGGCAACTTGGACATGGTATGTGCAGTGATTTGTTTAGCATGCTAAGCATCCATGTGTGTGCTGGGACTAGATCCATCATATAGTGCTGGAATAACATCATAGGGCCACCTCCAAACTGACCAATCGGTGTCCAGGATTCTTTTTTGCCATTGTATAATATATAATAGCATAATGCTAATTTTAATTTAAACAGGTGATGGCTGAACGAGAAGGTGAGGGTAAGACTGTGCTGCTCGGCAACAATCAAAGAGTAGCTTGTCCTACCAGAAAACAGGCAGGTGCAATTCCGGGGCTGCTGACCCCAAACAGACTAACTAATGTCACAAATATGAGCTGCACTCCAAAGTCAACGGTACTATTGCAGTTTAAACATTTATTATGCACATTTTCAAAAATAACAAACCATAATGGAAGACAACTCCAACCAGAAGCCTTTGTACTTTGATCAAGTAGCTCCTCGTCAGGAAGCAGATGAATATCTATATGACTGAAGCACTGAGGCTTCTGGCTGGAATTGCCTTTTACTATGGTTTGCTATTTTTGCAAATGTGGATAATAAATGCTTAAACTGCAATAGCATCTTTGGCTTTGGAGTGCATTTCATATTTGTGGCATAGGGCTGTGTTGCTCACTGCCACCACAGAGAGAAAAGGAGAGAGTCAGTGGGGGTTGGTAACTCATGTGATGGCTCTCAGTGTCACATATCAGGTTTTGGGGACAGGGTGTTTACTGGCATGGGGGTGCCATACTTTAAGTTTAGAAGAGGTGGTAATTGTTTTGCAGTGCTGGAGATGGGCTCTTGGTGCTAGGCTTTAAGGTTAGAAGGTTAGAGGGTCGATGGCACTTGAGATGGGCTGGTGGTGCAGAACTTCAACTTTGGTGGGTTCAGTAAAGTTAGCCGTCTCCCATGATGGGATCCCAGCAGTGGACTTCATCTAATGGAGTTTGGAGATGTTTTGGCACAGGGAATGGTGTCCTGGTTCATGACCTAAAATATTTGGGGGTACGGGGTGTTTGTTAGCAGCATGGATGGCCTCCTGGTGTAGGACTAGAGATCAGGGCAGGCTTTTCAAAAGTCATAAAATGGTTAAAACGTCTAGTTACTTTGGGGGATATTTTTCAAAGGTCCTAAAATTGATGCATCTCCCAGTTATATCAGGTGAGATTTTCAAGCTATAAAATGGATGCAACTCCTAGTTACACCAATGTCAGAAACTGCCCTGGTATGTCTAGACCATGTTCTGTCTTGTTAGAGCTATTTTCAAAAATTGGATTTACCTGCAGAATTTCTGCCTGTTTTATGTTTTTCACATCAAGTTCTGGATAAACAAAATGTCAGATATAGATTTAAATGACACCAGTAGAATAGGTCTAAAAACTGAGTCAAGGCACATTTACATCTGAACTTTACAAATTGGATATAACGAAGAGTTTTGAAAATTGAACTTATAGTAGATACTATGGGCTTGATTCTCAAATGGACTGGAATACCACAAGCCCTGGGTGCACCAAATGAGTGGTGCATGGGGCTTGTGGCATTGCCTGGGTGGCAATTGGGATTCTCAAGCCCCGAGCCCCCCATGCATCACATGCGCCGAGTTAGACCAGCTTTTGCTGGTCTAACTTTGCTGACTTTTATAGGGATTTGTGCCAAGCATTTAGTACAAGCCACCATAAACAGGGTAAAGTGTCACAAAGGTGAGCAACCTATGAAAATCAGGTGCATCATGCCACAAAGCGTTTGGGGCTGCAGGGTTTGATACAGGGTTTGTGAAGGCCCTGTGTCAACCTTCGAGAATGGTGTCCCATATGTCCTAGATTTGAAAATTGGATGTAGGGGCAATTTGGCTTGTTGAACAATATGAACTTTCATCTAGGCAAGTCAAGGCAAGGCAAAGTTTATTTAAAAAGACGCCCAATCCCAGAGGCTCTGGGCACCGTACAAATAAAATTACACATTTATAACAAGATCAATAAAAATGCAAGAGAAAATTATTTAAACATAAAAATAATTAACCCATATAAGAACATTCCCCATAAGTAAAAACTAACCATCAAATTACCAGATTTTCTAGACATAGGCTTTGAAAATCCACCCCAGGGGGGTTTTGTCTACTGTGGGAATGGACTTCCAAAGCCCATTTTTGGAGTTAGGGTTGCAGTATAATTGCAACCTTGGTGGTTTACACTAGCCACATGCCTAAAATCACATCACAGTGTATGGTAGAACATTGATTTACACAGTGATAAGTTCAAATTCAGTTTTTTTTCAGTTTACCACATACATAAAATACATAATATGTACACAGGAAAAAACTAACAAGACATATCCATTCTTCCTAACTTTAAAAAAAGCTTAAAAGCAAAACTGGCCAGTGCAAATGAAGTTCTAGCACTTTAACTGGAAATGTATTTAGCAGCTGTGGCATCATCTTCCTCTTTACACATCCCCCTAGTACTGGAGCTATCCATCTATGCCTCGCAGTATTAACAAACTCTGGTCAGAGCCGATATGGCTGTGAAAAGCTTTTGGGATGCTTTTAACATAGAAACATAGACTTTGACGGCAGATAAAGACTGTTTGGCCCATCGATGTGTGCCTATTTCCCTACCTACAGGATAGGCGGCAGATCCTAGTTAACCAACAGCCTATTTCTTCCTATCCCCCATAAGAATTGTCTTATGTCTGTCCCATGCATTCTTGAATACTCCCACAGTTTTAGACCCCACAACCTCCTCAGGAAGGCTGTTCCATGCATCCACCACCCTCTCTGTGAAATAATATTTCCTCACATTGCCCCTGAACCGCCCACCTTCTATCTTTAAATTGTGTCCCCTTGTTCTTGCACATCTCTATTTCTGAAAGATGCTACCCTCCTGGACTTTGTTGATTCCACTGAGGTACTTAAAAGTTTCTATCATGTCCCCCCTCTCCCTTCTTTCCTCAAGGGTATACATATTAAGCTCCTTTAGTCTCTCCTCATACGGCTTCTCTTACAGACCCTGCACCATTTTAGTTGCCCTCCTCTGGACTGCCTCTATCCTGTCTATGGCCTTGTGGAGATGGGGTCTCCAGAATTGGACGCAGTACTCCAGATGGGGTCTCACCAACTGTCTGTACAAAGGGATAACAACTTCCTGTTTTCTGCTGATGATGCCTCTCCCTATACATCCCAGTATACTCCCAGCCCTCCCTACTGCCTTCTCACATTGCTTGCTAACCTTAAGGTCATCTGATATGATTACCCACAGGTCCCTTTCCTTTTTTGTTGTTGTTACTACCTCACCACCCATTGTGTATTCCTACCCTGGGTTCTTGTTTCCCAGGTGCATTATTTTGCACTTCTTTGCATTGAATCCTAGCTGCCATACTTCTGACCATACCTCCAACCTTGCCAAGTCCCTTTTCATCCTTTCCACGCCTCCTTGTGTATCAACCCTGTTGCAGATCTTTGTGTCATCTGCAAAAAGACATACTTTTCCTTCCAGTCCCTCTGCAATGTCACTGATGAAGACATTAAAAAGGACTGGACCCAATACTGAACCCTGCAGTACCCCACTAGTAACACCTCTTTCTTCAGAGTGGACTCCATTTACAATTTCTAATGAATTGCACAATGCAGATCTGTGGAGAAGCAGTTTCAATGTGGTCTTCCTTTTACACATTTTTACAATGTGTTTTCCTGGGATATGCTTGCTGATTGTTATGTATTTAGTCTAGATAATTCGCAGAAGAAATTGCATCTTATTTTCAGTGGGGCTGTACACCTACACAATATTATGCTGCATTGTGTAAAATCATAATGCACTAAAAGCAATATTTTACATCTGGGGGGATATATTAAGTGCCAGATCGATGCAAGAGCAGAAAGATGCATTGCACAAACAGGGTGCACTGTTTGGCACTGATACAATATTCAAAGAGAATGTGCCACCAGTACAGGGTGTGCATATAGTGAAGCCCACCAAGATGAAGCGCAGCACTGCAGAATTCTGCAGTAGAGTTATTGCAGCAAACAATGCAGTTTCAAAGGGAGTTGATCCCTTTTGTCATGCAATAAACCTGTGACTCTGCACTTCAGCCTGGTGGGCTTCATCGTTCCTGTTGAAAATGTGACCCTGGACAGGAGTCGTAGTGCAGGCGGCTGCCAAGTCAGGTGCATCTGGGGTGACCCCGTATGAATACCTTCATGGGAAAATATGTAGCACATACCAGTATGCACCACAGCCCCATGGGTGATATTCAGCCCAAGAATGCAAATGAACTAATTGAGCATGCAGGGTGCAAAGGGGCCTTATGCATGCTCATTACCAGCCCATTTGCATGTTGGCATGGGGATGAATGTGCCAGAGCAGCTTTTGCCCTCAAACCCCAACCCCGATCACTCCCATGTGGGACAGGCCCTGAAGTCTTTGGTGGTATAGTGGCACCCCCCCCAACCTGTTCCACCAGCCCCGATCATACTGGAGCCCAGGTTCTATTGGTTCCATATTGTAGGGATTCCAATGCCATCCCTAATTGCACCTGAATACACCTACAGTCCATGTCCATAGTGTAGTTGCCCCTGCTCCCCCTCAATGGTGCACAGACACCCCTTCCCTGACCCCTTGCCATCCCATTGCGATGAGTGGCTCTGTAATGAGATTGTACCACTCTATAAGCAGGTACTGGAGCACTCACAGTAGGATGCTGGAATGTGTTATACATAGGCATGAGCTGTGTGTGTGTGGGTGATAATACCTAGTGGCCATACTCCTCAGGCACTGGCATGCGGATCCATCATCCTGGTGCCATTGTACTGCTCAGTGTGGGTGACAGCCAATGCTGTACCCACTCACACAGGTTCCAAAACAGGCACATTACAGCAGAACTCCCATTTGTTTGTACAATTGGGGAATTGTGGATGAACTATCTATAGCATGAAGCGTACACTGCAAATGGCATTTCAGGATACCGCACCCCATGGCACCTGGGATACTTCAGCAGTCAAAAGGGTAGGATGTTACACAGGAAAAAAGGGGAGAGTGTGGACTTGTAGCAGTGCATAACAGCAGGAAGATACAATATCAGCAAGGCATGCATTGGAGGTAAGTAAATTCCCTCTTCAATTTGCCATGGATGTACACACGGCTGCATACACTGGTGGATCCACAGCTGGCATGGTGCTCCAATGCACGGTACAGCCAATTGGGTCATTCCAGAGTGCAGATCCCCAGCCCGGATTCAGTGCAGTCAATGGCTGGCCATGGCAGGGTGTGGAAGGCAGTGCGAGTCTTTGCAACAGGTTGAGTATGGGGGGAGTGAGAGTGTCTGTGTACAGGAGTGGTGGATAGGAATCCTCCAGACAATGGATATGGACCATGATTTCCTCTGGTGCAATCAGGTCTAGGGGGGTCCTACACTATGGAGCTCTTCAGGGATGGAGTTGGCTAGATTGGGGATGGAAAGGAGGGGTACCTTTAGTTCACCAGGATTGCCAGGCTGCTGTGCACCTGGGTGCACATCTGCAGCCTGCCTGTGGGTGGCTGGCCAGGTTAGGCCAGCTATTCATGGCCTAACTGTGGGCCGCAGTGCTTTGGACTATGGGGGGCACATTCCCACTGAATATGCTGCAGCATGGCATATGCATGGGGCTGCCCCCTTGACTTGAATGGCATACCATTTGTGTGTGCCCTGGCCTATTCTCTTGCAGCCAGCGTATCTCATACATTTTAATTTCGCGCTGCTGTGCATTGTTGGAGTTGTGTGGCACATCTCCCTTTTCCACTGGGATGCACTGCATATCTCCTTCAAATGTGGGGGCCCTGGACTAGGAAGCCTGAATACATTATAAAAAATGATAAAATCATGGCCCCACTGAAAACAAGATATTGCATCTAATCTGGGACAGCCTGAATAAATGCAGTGCAAAACTGTGTAAATGAACATCCCTGTGAGATGTAGCATCTTCCCTGCCCTATCCAGGATACAAAATATAGGATAAGAAATATTCAGTGCACCCAGATCCAAATAACCATTACTCTGTAAGAAACCCCCATGTTCCCTGTGTTTTCCCCCACAAATGCAAACTCAAATCCCTATATAAATCCCTTTAGATTTTTCCATAAGCCACCGGTTCCTTATTTATGACTTTTTTCTTTATTTATCATATCATATCAACAGCCTTTTTTTAGGAAAAAAGCTCTGATTACCTGCTCAGTATTAATATTGTGTGTCATGATGGCCTTCGGATGATTTGGATTTATAAGGTATGCATAAGACATATGGGGGACTATATGAAATAACAAATATCAAGCTCATTATTTCATGAACTATACTTAAAATTAGTAATCACGAGTCAGACAATCTTTCAAAAGATACTAGTAATGTCCTCTTATAGTTGTTAGTTTTCAGACAGATTCTTACAGACTTTTTTCTGTCCACCTGATGGAATCTTGAATGAGTTAAGTAAATGTTATTATTTTATCAAGGCCCTGATCCAGCAGCTCAGTAAATACACACTCAGTATATCATACTATAAAATGACAAAAAAAAGTCTTGTGTTTGCAGTTGTTTGAGCAGGAATTTTATTAATATGTTATTTTTGTTACATCTATGTTGGTCCAATAAAAGGTATTAAATCGTTTGCTTTTGTATCACTCATGGTTTGTCAGCAGTTAATTCATTAGATGAGGTCTCCCTTGCCAGAGATTGACTGCTTCCCCAACCCTCCCCCAAACACACACATGCACTCACACACACTTACTATAAGAGATATCAGTAGCTCTTATATGTTATGTTTGGAAAGCAGGCCACAGCCCTTGTCAAAAATAAATTTATGTTTTTAATCTGGGTAGTTCACTGAAGATCTGGCATTTTATCAGATAGGTCTTGAGAGGTTAAAAACAGTGCAAATCTTTACAAAATCTGCTGGGAAAGGGTAACATTTATGAGGTATGAATCTTTTTTGAAAGATATTCATCCCCAACTGAAGTTAGTAGCAAAGAATGTTTAAATGCTAATCATTTAAATATGCAAGCTGTTGCATTTTGAAGGGGTAAGTAAATCTCCAGTTTAATAGGCAACCAATATTTAACAAGCTGTTTCAGTTTCCTAATGGCCATCAGATAAGTAGCTTGGGGTTATGTCTCCGACATTCTAAACAGAAAGAAGGGATTATTTTATTTTAGTTGTCATAGTGATTTGTAGATGTGGAATGATACATTGAAATGTCAGCAAAATGTGTTCCATGAAACTCCATTTTTAAGTCACAGATAGCAAAATGGCTGTAGGTTCCACCTAGAGCCATAAAAAAATGAGACATCTATGAACAAGGTGTTTAACTGATACGCACACATTATTGTTAAAAAAAAAAAGTAGTCTGTGGTCTCAGACATATTCCAGACACTCCAACTATACTTTTTACTAATTAGACCTAGACACAAGCAAACTAATGCCTTTCTAGTTACAATGTTTCACAAAATGAGAGATAAATGTCAGGCTCCCAACTTGCCTCGATAATAGCATGCAACTGTAGATTAGAGACATCTGAAATTTTTTCCTAAGTCAACAAAGTAACCATTTGACGAAATTCTATGCTTGGCTTGGATCATATAACTGTTTATTTTAAGCACAGGAAATGGTGCCTATAATGACTCCTAACACATTTGTTTTAATGTGTTGCTTAAATGTGTAAACCAGCAACTCATGTTGGGAAATCTTAAGCATTCAAGCCAACATAATTCTGGGATTATTTCATTATCTATTTCAGCAACTTTCTTCCAATAGTAAGTTGGTCTAATAAGAGCTGTTATTCAAGAAAAGGCATTTCTGCTTCTTGTCTTAGGATGGAAGCATGAGTATCTCTTGGGAGACCCAACCTGCATCTGCTACAGAAATTTTGCATCATCTCTAGTTCTCTAGTGATTAAATCTGTTAACTACACTGCTGCATCATTTAAAATTTAGGCATGCATTTTTTTTCATTTAATGTCTAGAACATCTTGTAAATGATTCTGATCCAAATTCTCCAGCAAATTTCATTATGCCTTTAGCTGTTGGAAAGATTGACTGTTTTATGTGTTTAATATGCATGCCCTATTTTTGGCTCTTATCCACGGTCACTCCCATATATTTATTATTTATACTCCTGTACTTCTTTTAGTTTCAAATTATCTATAAACTACAGTTGTGCTTTTGTTTTTTTTCTTTTTCCATAACCATTATTTTCTCTTGTTTACATGTTTATTTCAAGATCTAAATTGGAAAAATGTTCTATTGTAGCTTTGAATGCTCTTATGGTACCAATTTTGGTTCTTGAAAATAATATGGTATCATCAGCACACAATAATGTCAATATTTTCCCCATTGACCTTTAGTGGGTGAGAATCAACCTTATTTAATACTTTAAAAAGTGTTTCTAAATGTAAATTAAAAGGGATTGGAGCCAAAAGGCACCCCTGCTTTACCTCTTTTTGAACATACACTGTCTCTTTCAGATTCCCTTCCCTAGTTAACTCTAATCTTGGCAGTAGTTTTGTAGTGGAAAACCTTCAAAATATTCAGGAGCCTAGGACTGATTTTCTTGTTTATTAAAATAGACCATATTGTTTCCACATACAATTGCTGAAAGCACCTTTGATGTCTATAAATGTAATAAAAATGCACTCTATTTTTGCTTACCGTACTTGTCAGTAAGATATCTTAATGAAAAAAGACGGTCTATTGTACTAAACCTTGAGCAAAAATCAGCTTGACACACTGACAGAAGAGTTTCTATTGCCACCCATTCCTCAATTCTCTGCAAAATAGCTCTAGTGCAAATTATTTGCACAATGTATAAATGGGTGCTAGGTCAGTAGCACAAAGGGTGCCATCTAACCCCCTGATTAAAAAAGAAACTAGTACTCCCACTTTCTACTGTTTCTGCAACTTGAAAGGGTCACATGTTATTTTAAGTGTTAGTTTCAATGTAACTGCGGGGTAGGTAATCAATTGCATGCAATAACTACACTGTAGTTGCATGTTTGTTGCATCTAAAATAAAATGTCACCTTGAAAGTATCATAAATAGTTGTAAACAATTTGGCCTATCTTGGGGCCCACCAGTTTGTGTCCTCTCAGTTGGAATACAGTCTATGCATGGGGCTTTGTTTTTTTTAACCAAAATCAACCATTTTGGGAGCTGAGACTAGTGTCCAAGAAGGCTAGTTACTTTCTAAACCTAAGAAGGCAGTGATCATTGCTTACTTTGCATAAAGTTAGAAAAATATTGATATCAAATACTGGATGAAATTACACATCCTATATTGTTATTGGTGTCCAATACCACCAAGTCCCAAAAAGCCTGTGCATCTTTATTTGTGATGGCCTGCTGAGGGTTTCCCAATAGATACAGTACTTTCTATAATGTTTTTTTTTCTTCCCCTTTCTGAGGAGGGTTTTGTATTCTTTCTTCTTTTTTTTCTTTCTGAGGAGGATTTTGTATTCTTTCTTAAGGTATGTTAATGCTGACCAGAGCTCCACATTCATGCTTCTACATAGAAACATAGAATTTGACGGCAGATAAGGACCGCTTGGCCCACCCAATCTGCCCATTTCCCCTACCTAATAGATGAGCTGCAGATCCTAGTTAACCAGCAGCCTACTTCTTCCTACCCCCAGAATTGCCTTATGACTGTCCCATGCATGCTTGAATTCCACCACTGTTTTTGACTCCACAACCTCCTCCGGAAGGCCATTCCATGCATCCACAACCCTCTCTGTAAAAAAATACTTCCTTAAATTACCTCTGAGCCACCCCCATCTTCAAATTGTGCCCCTTGTTCTTGAACACTCTTTTGAAAAATGCTACCCTCTTAGACTTTGTTGATTCCTTGAGGTACTTGAAAGTTTCAATCATGCCCCCTTTCCTTGAGGCTATACATATTAAGCTCTTAAAGTTTCTCTTCATATGTCTTCCGGTGCAGACCCTGCACCATTTTAGTTGCCCTCTTCTGGACAGCTTCCATCCTGTCTATGTCTTTGCAGAGACTGGGTCTCCAGAACTGCATGAAATACTCCAGATGGGGTCTGACCAGCTGTCTGTACAGAGGGATAATAACTTTTTGCTTTCTACTGGTGATGCCTCTCCCTATGCATCCCAGTATCCCCCCAGCCCTCCTTGCTGCCCTCTCACATTGCTTGCTCACCTTTAGGTCATCTGCTATGACTACCCCCAGGTCCCTTTCCATTTTTGTTGTTGTTAGTATCTCACCCCCCATTGTGTACTCTTCCCTTGGGTTTTTGTTTCCCAGGTGCATTATCTTGCACTCCTTAGCATTGAATCTAAGCTGCCATACATTTGACCATTCTTCTAACCTTGCCAAGTCCCTTTTCATCCTTTCCACCCCACCTTGTGCATCAACTCTGTTGCAGATCTTTGTGTCATCTGCAAAGAGACATACTTTTCCTTCCAGTCCCTCTGCAATGTCACTTATAAAGACATTGAAGAGGACCGGTCCTAATACTGAACCCTGCGGTACCCCACTAGTAACCCCCCTTTCTTCAGAGTGGACTCCATTTACTATTACTCTCTGTGTCCTATTCTCCAGCCAATTCTTTACCCAGGCTGTCATCTTGGGGCCCACTCCCAGGCTGGCTAACTTGTATATTAATCTTTTGTGTGGGACTTTGTCAAATGCCTTGCTAAAGTCTAGGTAGGCCATGTCTAGGTAGGCCATGCTGTTAATTTACCTGTTTTCATACAGACTTTCCTCAACTGGGAACAATCATTGCCAAATTACTTTGGATGAATATTATACTAGTTTTTGGTTGACCTTTTTTGTCATATTCACCACATTCTTCCAGTATTTGATCAATTAGTCTGTCATAGCCATGGATACAAACAAAGTAACAAAATCAGCCAAAGTATCCTCCTTAGCTAAATGTTTACAGTGAACAGTTTCAGTGAAACTATGAAGTAACTCAACCACCTACAAAATAAAATAGGGAGTACATATAATTTTCTTTTTGTTCCTAACTACCATGCTCTCTGTAATATATTCCTCTGATATTGGTACAACCTTATGTGATAGACCATGCTTCCTAATGAAGTTTAAAGTAACTGGATGTTAGTCACTATCCCATTCTTCCAGAATATTTAGTCTGTATGCCATTGGGAAGGAAAAGGCTTCCATCAATGCCAAATTAATTACCCCCCACCATTGGGTAGGTAATTTTCCCACTATTTCTCCTCTTGCTCTCCCCTTTAAAATTTTTAGCATGTTCTCCACAGCAAACTTCATTAGGATCTTACCTCTTCTGTTATATTGTAGGTCTGTGGAATTTCTTAATGGAATTCCAATGGTATCATCTATGGTCCACATGGAGGAGTAACATTCCAGTAAATTTCCAATTCTAGCATAAAAGTCCCCCATAATTAACAGTGTAATGTTTTTATATTTCCCCATAACCTCCAACACATCCTGACTCAGTTTGTTAAAGAGCCCCTGACACCATTGTGACAACTTTGAGAAAATGTTAATCAATCAATCAATCAAAATCTTTATTTAACCAGGTGAGCACGATTGAGTAAAGCTCATTTTCACGATGGACCTGGGTGGAATACAAGGTCAAGTGTACAATATATATACAATAACATAAAGGTTCTCAATAAATATAGAATTCAAAGAAAATGGCAAAAACAGTAACATAGTTGAACATACGAGCAAGTTCCATACAATTTAGCAGCTAGAAATAATATATATATATATACACAGGAAGCCCAAGCCTGATTAATAGTCAAAGGTTATCAGGTTTCAGTGGGAGGTAAACAAATATACCCACAATAAGGTAGAACAGTTCCAGCAAGACTTGGGTAATTTAGAGATTTGTGGGGGTACCAGTCAGGGCCGGTAGGAGGTGGGAAGGGGTGTGGAGGAGGAATTGATAAATGGGGGGTAAGGGTGGAGACCGAAGAAGTGTGATTAAAGTTGGCACAGGTGCAAGGAGTACGTATTTCAAACATGAGGTAATAAATAGGTGCAACTCCTGCTTTAAACAGGAGAGGAAGGCAATCATACCTAAATAATGAATGTTTAAAGTGGATGAGTATTCCATAGAACAGAAGTTATAAAAGGGAGATATTGTGTGCAGTGGGGGAAAGGGACCAGGACACCATGTGTAGGTATGGAGAAGTCAGGCAGGATATGGGAGGGCACTGCAAAAGTAGGGGCAAGTTAGGGATGAGGGAAGCAATTAAGGGGTTCCTTGAATGAGCGAACATATAGTGATTTGAAGGCAGCCAGGTTTATGGGGGTGATCAGTTTCAAAGATTTTTGTATCTTATTCCATAACATTGGCAGCACATAGCTTATTGAAGCACTACAAAAATGTGATTTGACCTTGGGTACTTTCAGGGAAATATATGCGGTACTTCTCAAGGAGTAATTGCCTATCACACATAATGGAAGACAGTCAGAGATATATATTGGGGCAATTCTTTGGTGATAGCTCTGAATGCCCAGAGTACAGCATTTCTTTGATGTCTATAGCAGAGGGATGACCATCCCACAGCTGTGTAAAGGGAACAGTGATGGGCGGATAGGGGAAGACCAGTAATAAACCTTAAGGCTCTATGATAGAGTGTATCCAGCTTGGCGAGCGACACAGCGGGGCCCTGGCTATAGAGAAAATCTGCATAGTCCAAAAGGAAAAGAAAGGTAGTTTGGAACAGTCTCAACTTAGCATTTTTAGTAAGAAGATGAATGAGCCTAAAAAAGAGACCAAGCCTCTTTCTAAGTATTTTTGTCAGTTCCTCAATATGGTCAACGAATGAGAGTCTATAGTCGATCCAGACTCCCAGATATTTTAATTGTAATGTAATGTTTAGCACAAGTCAGCTTATATTTCAATACTGTTTTTGTATTTCTCATTCTTCGTTATTATTAAGGACATTTGCATGTAAAGAGGATCGCTGCCCTATCTGTTCTGGCTGCTTGCCTACATCTGACATGGCAGTTCAGTCTATGACATCACAATCTGTTGCTGTGGGGATAATTACGATGCCATAAACGGGGCATTATTTATTTTATTTATTTATTTAAAAGTTGGTGACCAGGAAAAGCACCATGAACAGAAGCTCATTTCCAGGTGTAGGATAGCAGAAAGAGCAGATAAAGTCGAAAGGACAGTAAGCCTATTTCTTACAGCTGTCCTCAGTAATAAAGAAAAAAGGTAAATAATTATAGAAAATACATGAAATATAAACTGAACTGTCTAAATCTCACATTTTTTCCAAGTTTTTCTAATGGTGTCAAGGGGTCTTTAAAGAAGTTTAATTCTGCATTATTTTTCAGTTTAAAGGAAATATAGATATTTATTACTATACACACTCTGGCCTTTTTTTCTGTTTAACTATCACTGTTCAATAATATGGAGCCACAGTTCTTGCTACAGTACATTTATCACATACTAATGCTGATATTAAAGTTATTAGCCCCCCCCCCCATAATGCCCTGTGATGGAATGGATGTCTGTAATGCTCCTTTCTCCCGTAAATTGCTTCACAACCCTGCAACATAGGCAACAAAGATTCTGATAAGGGATGTAGTGGGATTTGTACCAAACCTCTTTTGTTTTAAAGTTCATCCTTTAAGGCCTCACTGTACTGGATGATCAGCCTGTTGACTAGCTCTCAGGGGAAGAGGGAGTGTTAGCAAGCAACACCTGAGCCCAATAAAGGGAGATGGGTAAACAACTCAGCAGAAGGCAATCCTAGACCTCATGCTCACAAACAAGGACAGTGTGATAGGGGTAACATTGGAGGAGCATCTGGGGAACAGTGTCACTGTGGTTTGACATCACAGAAGGAACAGAACCAAACTGCACACAAACACATATCCTGGATTTTAGGAGGGCAAACTTTGGGAAAATGGGGACATGCTTGAAAGAAGCACTAATAGGAATGCGGAGGGAATCAGGGGTGGAGGAACAGAGGGCAATATTTAAAACAGGGATTAAAAGGGCAACAGAATTATGCATTAAGCAGGTTAGCAAGGGGAAAAGGAAGAGGAGGCCATTATGGTTTTCCATGGAGGTAGTGAAGAAAGTGAAAGCCAAAAAGATTGCATTCCAGCAATACAAAAAGACACAGGCAGAAGGGTATAGGGAGAAGTACCAGGAGAAGCAAAAGGAGACAGGGAGGTCAGTAAAGGAAGCCAAAGCTCAGACAGAAGAGCGCATTGCAAAACCAGTGGCTAGAGGGGACAAAACCTTTCAGAGATACATAAGTGAAAAAAGAAGGGTAACGGGAGGGATAGTGAGACTGAAGGGGGAGGACAGAGGCCATATGGAGGATGACAACAGTAAAGCTGACATACTGAACAGATATTTCTGTTCAGTCTTTACTGAGGAACAGGAGGGTAACAGGCCTGAAGGGAGTACAAGGTGTGGGAATGGTGCAGAAATGGACACAAGTCTTTTTACATGGGAAAGGGTCTTAAAGTAACTGGAAGGAATTAGAGTCGACAAAGCAATGGGGCCAGATGGGGTGCACCCCATGGTCCTAAAGGAACCAAGAGAGGTGGTGGCTGAACCACTGGTAATCCTGTTTAGCCACTCACTGGAAACAAGGGAGGTACCCAAAGACTGGAGAACAGCAGATGTAGTCCCCTTATACAAAAGTGGGAACAAAGAGGAAACAGGGAACTACAGACCAGTCAGCCTGACCTCGGTAGTGGGGAAGATCATGGAAGCACTATTGAAGGAGAGATTGGTGGAACACCTGGTTGCCAACTGACTACAGGACCCAAGGCAGCATGGTTTCACTAGGGGGAGGTCGTGCCAGACCAACCTCATTGAATTTTTTGACTGGATGACAAGGGAGGTAGATCAGAGAAAGGCAATGGACGTGGCCTATCTGGACTTCAGCAAGACCTATGACACTGTGCCACACAGAAGGTTATTAAACAAACTGGGGAATATGAGAGTGGGCAGGACAGTAGTGCAGTGGGTGGGTAAATGGCTGGAAGACAGGACACAGAGGGTGGTGGTAAATGGTTGTCACTCCACCGAGGGAAGAGTGACCAGTGGGGTACCTCCTGGATCAGTGCTGGGACTGGTTCTATTCAATGTCTTCATCAGTGACACTGTGCAAGACCTTGAAGGCAGAATTTCCCTGTTTGCTGATGACACAAAGCTCTGTAACAGAGTAGACACACCAGAGGGTGCAAACAGAATGAGGAGGGACCTGCAGATGTTTGAAGAATGGTCCAGAGTTTGGCAGTTGAAAATCAATGCAAAGAAGTGCAAGATAATGCAGATGGGACACAAAAACCCTGGAACAACATATCAGTTGGGGGTGAGGCTATAGCAAGAACCAAACAGGAAAGGGACCTTTGGGTTATCATCTCTGATGACCTCAAGGTAGGGAAACAGTGTGACAATGCAGCAGGTAAAGCAAAAAAAATACTGGGATGCATAGACAGTGGTATCACCAGCAGGAAGAGGGAGATCATAATTCCACTATACAAGACACTAGTGAGGCCCCACCTGGGGCACAGTGTACAATTCAGGAGACCTTACCTAGGTAAGGACATAGGGTAGAGAAGGTTCAGAGGAGAGCAACAAAGATGGTACAGAGATTGCATCACAAGTCTTATGAGGACAGACTGAAGGACTTGAATATTTACTCCCTGGAGGAGAGGAGGGAGAGAGGGGATATGATAGAGACATACAAGTACTTTACAGGGAGGAACAGGGTGCAGGAATACACCATTTTCCAGTGAAAAAGATGTTCCAGGACTAGACAGATGGGGTCATCCAGAGTTGGACCTTTTTGCATCCCTACTCAATGCAAAACTGCCATGCTTCTGCTCGCTAGAGCCAAGACCTGGAGTTTTCTGGCAAGTTGCACTGTCCTTCTCCTGGAAAGGGAGGTTTCTTACGCCTTCCCACTCTTTCCTCTGGTTCAGAGTGTGCTCATCAAGCTACAGATGGAGGGTACCACCCTAATTCTGGTAGCTCCATTCTGGCCTCATCAGATATGGTTTCTATTATTTCAACAGTTGGCTGCGGAACCTCTAGTACCCTTGCCCCTTTGCAGGGACCTGTTGATACTGGCTCAGGGGACCCTGGTCCATCCAGATCTGAGGCTCTCCAGCTGCATGCCTGGCTCCTGAAGACATAGTCATTGCTCACTTCAGGGTCTCCAAGAAGGTGACTGATATCCTGGTGGCCGCCAGGAAACCCTCCACCCAAGTCACTTACTCGAAGTGGAAGTGCTTTGGTATATGGGCCACTTCCCATCACCTGGACCCTTTCACCTGTCCAGTCAACCAATTTCTAGTATCTCCCATCCTTATTGAATGCAGAACTGCAATATTCCTCCATTAAGGTGTACCCGTCTGCTGTTTCAGCCTTTCATATGTCTATTGCTGGTGACATGGTGGCCTAGTCGGATGTGGCCCGTACTTTTCTGAGAGGCATTTTATGCTTAAAGTCTCCTAGCTGGAATCTGGTCCTGGGTTGGGACCTTAATTTTATGCTCAAGAAGCTGATCCTGCCTCCATTTGAGCCAGCCACATTCTGCGGATGAAGTTTTCTGTTGTGGAAAGTATTATTTTTAGCTGCTATTACTTCCGCTCGAAGAATTTCAGAGCTACAGGCTCTCATTTGTGAGCAGCCTTATTTGATTTCTCACAAAAACAGGGTCTCTTTGCTTACTAATCCCAAGTTTCTTCCTAAGGTGGTGTCTGAGTTTACTCTAAATCAATCTGTCCACCTGCCTTTTCCAGAGCATGCCAATCCAGAGGAAGCATTGCTCCGCACTTTGAATGTGCACAGAATTCTCAGGTACTATACACACCGTACTAAGGACTGCAGAAAATCCTCTTAGTTGTTTGTTTCTTTCACCCCTAGCAAACAGGGCACTCCAGTATCTAAACAGTGCTGGTCCAAATGGCTGGCCAATTGTATTACTTTTTGTTATAGAAAGTACGGCAAGAACTTGCCAGTGTGGTTCATGGCCATTTAACCAGAGACATGGTGACTTCTGTTGCCTGTTTCAGGAATGTGTCAGCTGTGCTGCTGCCACTTGGGAGTACTGTTCAGACAGTCACCAAGCACTACAGTCTGAATATTGCCTCCGTAAGGAGGGCATGCATTGGCCTAGCTGTGCTTCATGGCCTTCTTTCTTGTGCCTCTGGCCTCCTGCCACCCAGACTGTCATGTGCTTAGTACTGCTTGGGACTCATTCCATAGGTGTGACCTGATGACAGAGATATCCCCAAAGAAGATAAAACAGTTAAGAAAGAACTTACCGTAACATATCTTCAAGGGAATCATTGTCAACAGGTCATGCCGGCCCTCCCTTCATCCCCCTTTCTCTCTCTCTCTCTCTCTCTTCAGCTTAGCAGTCCAGTTGTTCCAGTCTTTTTGCTAGCTGGGCACCTTGTCTCTCTCAATTTCCCAGTGGGATGCCTATCTCCTATGGCCTCTGGCTAGTGAAAGAACTGAGGAGAGAGTGGGGCTGCCCATGCTTATATAGGGCTTAATAAAATAAAACGGAGCTCGACGGCGGCATGGGTGGCCCCTGCTAGACTGCTACAGAAAAGCTTCTGTGTGATCTTAGCGTCTGATGGTTAAGTTCCAGAGGTGCGACCTGATGACAGAGATTCCCTTGAAGATCTGTTACTGTATGTTCTTACATAACTGTTCTATATTTGAACAGAAGTTCATAATGTTTGTCCAGATGGACAACATTATTTGGACAGCACCAGAGAATATGGGATAAGTTCACTAGTGTTATTCTTACATCTCCAGCATATCTTTTTCTCCAGGAGAGACCTTTGAGAGAGGGTGTAATAGATACTATGTAAAATCTTATACTGTATTGTTCTGCCCTGTAATTCTCTTAATGTTCTCATGCCATTCATCCATTTCTCCCAGTCATTAGGTTCAATTTGAATTCCTAGTTCTTCCAGCCATCTTAATTTTCAATTATTGGTTAAGTCTGGGATATTAATATTTTTATTAATACATGTGTCAATTCTTCCAGAAGCACCCTTCCATATTCTTATTTTTAGAAGTCCCATTCTTTGTCTATTTTGGCAGTGGGTAGACAATCACAGGAGGACATGAAGGAGGCATCACTGATGGAGGACAATCATTGCCTGGCATTACTGCAGGCAGAGGGAACTCTAATGTTTTCAAGAAGGTCAAAAGCAGAAACTCCAAGGGCTGTGATGACAGAGGCAAGGGCATTAGACTTTGTAAAAGCTCAGACACTGTCTGACAGAGTAGCTGTACATTGATTGGCCCTGGTAGTATCGACAACAGAACCACAGCGGACAGCAGACTCAATTGGGGGATTCACAGACTATGCCAGACCACAACCTTGATGTCTGAGAGAGGGTCGGGGGGTGGACAGCAGAACCAGAGGCTGTGGCCTGCATTTTGTCTTTTTCACTTGTCTTACCTTTTTTAGAGGAGCCAGGACTCTGCTAGAGAGGCATCATTTTCTCTGTGCCTCTTTTCCTTGTCTGTACAGCAGTGTTTGTCCACCAACTTAGCAGACCTAGCCCTCTTTTTCACTGAATCAGTGGCAGACACTGCTTACAGCAGAGAACTGCGAGTCAACAGCAAACCCGGGAGAGAGGAAACAGTTGACAACAGTAAAGCCACTTTGTATGCACCTTGTTTCTCCTCCACTGCCTTGATTTTTAAATACAACTCCAAGACCTTTTTGCAACATCTCCTAGTGGCCTGGTTAAAGCCTTAACAAATGTTGCAGACCTTCATGTTGAGAAAGACCTAAGCAGCGAATGCAAAAGGAGTGGTCATTCTTGTGTATCTGAACTCCGCTGCATTGACAATAATGGAACAATTCTGATAGCAGCATAGAAGTATTATATTTAAAATAAGTAAGTAGTACCAGGATTAGCGATGCCTGCAAAGTTTGATGGCATTCTTCTGCAGTGGTAGACCGATGAGCAGTTGATGGCGGATGAAAGAACTGAGGCATGGTGAGGCTGCCCACATTATACAGTATATAGGTAGCGATGATGAGGTGCATTGATGTGGGTGATTCCAGCTAGCAACATTTTTCAACTGGTCTTGACACTGATGGCTTACAGTTCCATGATATGCCTGAATGGGGAGGGAGATATCCTTAAAGATCATCCAAAATCTCAAATGAATAAACCCAGTTTAGTGAATGTCTTTCACTAAATCAGTTGTGTACATTATAATATACAAGCACACATGCTAAAACAGGTCACTAAAGGCCACTGCCTGAAAACAGGACCTGTGTACGAACATATACGAAATTGCCAGCAGATGAAGGCCATATAGTCTATCAAGTCTGCTCAATTGTGCAGTGCAGCTAGCAGCCCTTATACTGCAGCTGCCCCTCCCACCTCCTATGACCTTCCCCCTTGCCCCTTGAAATTCCTTTTGAAGCTGCCCACTGTTCTACAAGATACCACTTCCATGGGCGATGTGTTCTACTCCAATACCACCCTCTCAGTTAAAAAGTGTCTTCTTAGTTCTTGATTGAACCTTCCCCCCTCCAACCTCAGATCATGACCCCGAATGTCCCTCCCCCCTTAACTTGAAAAGTCCCTCCTTGCCAGTCTTGTTTATTCCTTTCATGTACTTGAAGGTTTCAATCATATCTTCCCTATCTTTCCTCTCCTCCAGGGAGTCCTTGTTCAATTCCCTCAGCCTCCTCTTATAGGGTATGTCCCCCAGCCCCTGATCATCTTTGTTGCCTTGTGCTGCACCCCCTCTGGTAACCTAATTCCCTTCTTCAGGTACAGGCACCAGTACTGGATGCAATACTCCAGGTGTGGCCTAATGAGTGACCTATATAGTGACAGGATCATGTCCCCCCTCCTGGAGGATATACCCCCTGGTGATACAACCCAGAATCTTGTTGGCCTTTGCAGCTGCCTTCCTACATTGTGCTGAATTATTCATTCCACCCATTATGATCACCCCAGGGCCTTCTCTTCCTCTATCACGTCTAGCTGAACCCCCCCACCCAGCTGATAGCTCCACCTTGTTTGTTTATTTCACTGAAATATAGCACCTTGCACTTTCTGCTATTGAACCCCAGCTGCAAAGTGTCCAACCAGGTCTCCAACCCTGACAGATCATCCTGCAACCCTCCCAAGTCATCCACTACTGCTCCCATCTTGGTGTCATCCGCAAACAGACTGATCTTGCTTTTGATACCCATCGAGATGTCTGCTATGAATATCCCAAACAACACCAGCCCCAGCACAGAGCCCTGTGGTACCCCACTTTTCACCACCCTCGGAAATAAGAGTTCTACCTCCCACCACCACCTCCCCTGAAGCCACTTCACTACCCATCCCGCCATCTTTGCCCCACCACAGTGCCTTCCCACCTACTTCTTTTTTTTCCTTCTTTTTATACTTATGTTTTATTAGTTTGCATAATAAACCATACATTATTATACATTTCATAGCCTGCAAACATCCAAACAGTAACAACAGATGGAATAACACACTACTCCATTAATAAACAGTATAATAGTATCTCCAGGAAGATTACCAAATTCTGGAGGGCTATACAAAATATATCAATTAAATCTGAAATAGTAATGATCTGTGGAACTGTAGCTCATGAGCATGTGGTAGTACCTCAAAAAAAAAAAGTCCTGAAACTGTCCTTCAAATAGCTGTGCTCCGATTGGAGCTATTGGGTACCACATTTATAACTAAAGAAATGTCCAACATGGGGGAAACCAGCCCTCCAAAATTAAATATAGACTCAAGTTGGAGCCACAGCATTACTCCTTCAACTACTGGGTACCCTCCTGAAATACTTGGAGAAATACAGTTAAACCCTCCAGTGGCAAGTAATTAACATTATAAACTTGTCCTCAATGTAGTCTTAAAGAAAATAACATTTTCCCCAAACACCATAAACCTCTTATAACATTCGTAACAGTTGGTATTGAGCTACAAAACCTGTATTGGCTCCCTGGCAAACATGAAAATTAAACAATTTCAGTACTTTAAGTAACAGTCTCTGAGTCAATTTGGTCACCTTGATCCGTCTGTCTCTTCCAGAAGGCTTCTACTTTGGCTGCCCATTTTCCTGCATCTTGCAGATCGGTAAAGATGAAAACTTTGTCCTCATGCACTAGATGAAGCTTGGCTGGAAATAACATGGCGTGCACAATATTCATCTCCCATAGTTTTACCCTCACTCAGTCAAACTATTTTCTCCGCTGATGGATCACATAGGAGACATTGGTGAAAAGATGAAAAGTATGCGATTCAATGTTAAAAGGTCTGCATCTTTTTGCAATATCAAAATCTGATCTCTGGTGCCCATACTCTCCATGACCACCATCAGGGCTCGGGGAACCTCCTGTGATACTTTTCCATAAGACCGTACCCCTATATGCTTTTACTATTCTCCAATACAAATGGTCTGCCTGACTCCTGACTTGTTCCAGCAACCCATCTTTAATATAGAGTTGGGGACAGACACCTTCAGTACCCTCAGGAAGGCTGATAATACGTATGTTGGCACTTTAAATTTGATTTTCCAGCAGTTTAATCCTATCATTGGTATGCTGTGCCTCCCGGTCCCAGCCTAGAGTCCCCGCCTTGCATTTGTCAGCATACCTTTTGAGCTCTTCCAACTGTCCTTTGATCTGCTCTATTGCAGTTTCTGTCAATGTTAATCTGCCTGAGATGTCATCTAGCTTGCTGTTAAAGAGCTGTTGACACCATCTGGCCAAAAATGCTACATTGCAGAAATAGAATAAGCATATCCCCAGTAAATCTCATACCAAAAAGTAGAGTTCTACATTACTTCATTTTAAAGTTATTAGCCATTTTATAACCATGATTTCACTACCTATTTAAAAAAAAAAAGCCTGTTTCAGTGAAGAGCTGCTGCTGATGTCATCTAGGGACCTTACAGTCTAGTATTTCCTGTCAGCAAGCTTATAGGACCTGTTTCTCTAAAGTTGTATAGATCATGCGCAATAGTTTTCATAAGTAAAACAGGCAGCACAAGTTAGTAAACATTGCTTTAAAAACTTTGTGTTTCAGGCTTTGTAACAAAACTGACAATATTTTGTCTGGGTGCCTTTTTATTGAGGTCCTTTTTTCCTGGGTTGCTGAATGCTGGGTCATAGCACACTTTGAGAGGTTTGCAGACTGAATATGTTTCTGTTTTGGAGAAAGGCTGAGCTCATTCACACCTATCAGTTGAGGCAACTTCTAAGAGTGGTAATTAAAAACAATTATCCCCTCTCCTTGTCAATGGGGTGGGCAGACTCATCTATGTTCTACTCTAAATTACACTGATCATTTTACCAGACCTAACACTTCCACCCATAGTAGGAAGTAACATACATAAGGCTGCTATCATACTGTAAAGCAGACAACGACCAAACAGCAGTGAAATTACTGTATCAACATTACAATACTAGCAGCAAATACAATTTCCTAACAGGCACATTAGAGAAGCACTCCAAATGGCTTCAGCAGCCTGGAGACATGCTGACTTAGCATCCAGTAACACTGGAGAAATAGACCACACAAAAACAGCATTAAATAATACAATTTTATAAACTTTGTTACAAAACCTGAAACATATACAGTTTTTATAGCAATGTTTACTGATTGGCGCTGCCTGTTTTACTTGTGAAAACTATTCCACACGATCTTTACAGCTTTGGAGAAATGGATCCTATAAGCTTGCTGACAGGGATTACTAGACTCCAAGGTTCCTACATGACATCATCAGCAGCTCTTTACTGACACCAGCTTTTATTGCACAGGTAGTGCAATCAAAGTTACAAAATGGCTAATAACTTTAAAATGAAATAACATAAAAATACAATTTTTGGTATGAGATTTACTGGGAGTATGCTTATTTGGATTCTGCAATGTAGCACTTGTGGCATCAGCGGCTCTTTAATGTTAGATATGGAGGATAAAAGCACTTGCATTTTACAACTGATTGCATCATCTCCTCTGTGCCATCGCTCTCCTTCGATTCCAGTTGGTATGATCTTGTGGCAGGCCCCACTACTACCGACTTTCCGGGGTCTCGCTGGCCATCTCACACATGATCAGCCTTTTTAGGGTTGCCCATGATACAAAGACCCTCTTCGGCTACAGTTCAATACCACTTACAATCTCAAATTGTAAGTAAAATTCCAAAATTTTAAGTTTATGTTAAACGCTGATATGGAGCTATGTCAACTTGCATCCACACTGCTTGGGCTCCACAGCGCCCCCCCCTTCCAGCTTACTTCCTATTCTCCCATGTGGCACTGAATCAAATGCCTTACTGAATATATGAAACTGCCAGCAGAAAAAGGCCATTTGGTCTATCGAGTCTATTCGACTTTGCAGCTACCACCCCTACTGTGCAGCTGCCCCTCCCACCCTGATGTCCAGGTAGAGTACCTCTACCTCATGGCCCTGTCTAGCTGCCTAGCTACTCAGTCATAGTAATCAACTAGGTTGGTCTGACAGGATCAGTCAGAGACAAACCCATGCTGTCTACTGTCCTGCAGTCCATTAGTCTCCAGTAGGGAAACCAGCCTCTCCTTCAGAATCGACTCCTTCAGCTTACCCACAATGGATGTGAGGCTTACAAGTCTGTAGTTCCCAGGTTCATCAAACTAAACAAGGTAGACAGTTATGTGGGGAGTAGTACAATGTAATGGCTGTGGGGCAGCAGTATTCCGGGAGTCTTTCTGGAGGCTGAGATGCTGCCCTGTTTGCAGACAACTATCTGCCCTGAGGGAGGAAGTTGCCCATCTTCAGGCTGCACTGGACAGTAGCAAGGGAACCTCCCCAATCCAGGGAGCACCACAGCCACCACCACTACCTCAGAGGTTGCGAAGAAAGCACAGCAGTTGGACCACAGTGGGTTCAGGGAGGGTAAGGGTGGTGGAACAGAGGCACACCCAGTGAGTTGTTCCACTCCACAATCCATACAGCATTCTGGGGAGCATAGTTCCCCCTATGGATGCACCCACAGAGGAGACTAAGGAGGGTGCAGACAACTGTCACAAGGGAGGCCCTCAGGAAGGAGGCAGAGGGCACCACAGGGAAAGGAAGCAGCTCCTGGTGGGGGACTCAATTATTAGGGGGATAGAACTGGGGGGAGCAGGGAAAACTGAAGTAAGGTGCCTGCCTGGTGCCATGGCTTGGGAGGGACAGGAAGCGCATCCTTAGGATCATGAGAACAGTTGCACGGGAGTCTGAGCTGGACGTCATTGTCCACCTAGGGACAAATGACTTGGCTCATCATGGGATTAGAGCAGTGCAGAAGGACTTTGTAGAGTTGTGGAGGGGCTTAAGACAAGTAGCACACACAGTATCCTTCTCAGAGGTGCTGCCTGTCAGTGGCATGGGTGAGGCGAGGGTACTTTGCACCATGCAGTTTAACGAATGGTTGAAAAAAACAGTATGGAGCACAGAGGTTTGGCTTCACTGGGGACTGGGGTTCCACCTGGAGGGACACCAGCCTATACTGGCAGGATGGTCTACATCTATCCAGGAAGGGAACAAGTCTTTTGGGCAATCAGTTCAAATGCTTCATTGGCAAGCTTTTAAACTAGTCAAGGGGAGAGGCACCGATAAGCAGCAGGAAAATCCCAGCCTCCTCCTACAAAATAGGGTACTAAATGAGAAAAAGACCAAGGTAGAAAGGTCAGTGGGGGGATGCTGCCACAGAAGGTAAAGCCATCAAGAAATGGAGAGCAATGATTACCAATGCCTGTAGTCTGGGTAACAAGCTTCCTGAATTAGTGGCCTTGATGGAGGAGGAACTTCTGGATATCATGGCAGTCACAGAAACATGGTACACACAGAACCATGACTGGGATGTAAACATACCAGGATACACTATCTACAGGTGGGACAGGGAGGGTAAAAGAGGAGGAGGAGTACCTCTCTACATAAGAGAAGGAATCAAAGCAACAGAACAAAAGGGTAAAGAGGGAGCAGAAGAAGCACTGTGGGTCAATTTGGAGGCAGGCAATGGCAACACAATCCACACAGGGTTTGTATACAGACCCCCCTCTCAGGGGGAGGAAATGGACAAGGAAATGATAGAAAGTATATTTAGAATGGCAGATAAAGGGGAGATATTGCTGATGGGTGATCTGAATATGCCAGATGTTAATTGGAATGCAGCTACAGCAGCCACTTCTAAGAGTGGGGTTATTCTAGATGCCCTACAGGGGGCATGCCTTAGACAACTAGTATTGGAACCTACTCGAGAGGAAGCAATCTTAGACCTGGTCCTCTCAAATGGAGATGGAGAGAGGATTACAGATGTAGAAGTGGGTAGCCATCGGGGAACTAGCGACCATCGAACAGTATGGTTCACAATAAACACAGCAATAGAGTCAAGCCATCACAAAGGCAAAAGAACTGGACTTCAGGAGGGCTGATTTGCCAAAATGGGTGAGTGCCTAATGAATGCACTAGCAAATGGGCAGGAAGGAGGGGTGGAAGAACAATGGGGAATAATAAAAACTGCCATCACAGAGGTAACAAGCCTTTGTGTGAAGCAAATAAACAAAACAAAATGATGTAAGAAACCACTATGGTTCTTAAAGGAGGTGGCAGTGAAGGTTCAAGAGAAAAAGAAAGCATTCAGAAAGTACAAGGAATCACAGAAGGAGCAGGACAGAGAATTGTATCAGTTAAAGCAAAAGGAAGCTGGGAAGACAGTCAGAACAGCAAGGGCCCGAACTGAGGAAAAGATAGCCAACTCAGTTAAGAAGGGGGATAAAACCTTTTTTAGGTACATCAGGGAGTGAATGAAGACTAAGGGAGGGATAGTGAGGCTTAATAAAGGGAAGGGGGTGGGCAGAGGGTGACTGTGAAAAGGCAGAGATACTAAACAAATATTTTTGCTCAGTATTTACAAATGAAGAGGGGGAGGTACCTAAAACAAACCATAGAAACACTCTGGATACAGAAGTTGATACCAGCCCATTTACAGAAGAAAGGGTTCTGAAAGAACTCTTAAAACTGAAGGTGGATAAAGCAATGGGGCCTGATGGGATTCATCCCAGAATTCTAAAAGAACTAAGGGTAGAACTAGTGAAACCACTGACTACCCTCTTTAAAAAATCATGAGAGGATGGGGTGGTACCTGAGGACTGGAGGAGGGCAGATGTGATTCCCCTTCACAAAAGTGGGAGCAGGGCAGAAGCAGGAAACTACAGACCAGTTAGTTTAACCTGTGATAGAGAAAATGATGGAATCACTTGAAGGAAAGAATTGTCGAGTACCTAGAGGCCAGAGGGCACAGGACCCAAGGCAGCATGGATTCACAGCAGGAAGGTCATGCCAGACAAATCTGATAGATTTCTTTGACTGGGTGACCAAAGTAGTAGATCAGGGAGGGCGGTGGACATGGCCGACCTAGACTTTAGCAAGGCATTTGACTCAGTCCCACACAAAAGATTAATATACAAGTTAGCCAGCCTGGGTGTGGGTCCCAAGATGATAGCCTGGAAAGAATTGGCTGGAGAATAGGACAAAGAGGGTAATAGTAAATGGAGTCCACCTGAAGAAAAGGGGTTAGTAAGGCCGCAGGGTTCAGATAGATTCAGTCCTCAACAAGCCTTAGTGTTTAAGTTACTGCAGAGGGACTGGAAGGAAAGTGCATGTCTCTTTGCAGATGACACAAAGATCTGCAACAGAGTTGATGCAGAAGGTGGGATGGAAAGGATCAGAAGGGACTTGGCAAGGTTAGAAGAATGGTCAAATGTATGGCAGCTTAGATTTAATGCTAAGAAGTGCAAGGTAATGCACCTGGGAAACAAAAACCCAGGGGAAGAGTACATAAAGGGGGTGAGATACTAACAACAACAAAAATGGAAAGGGACCTGGGGGAAGTCATATCAGATGACTTAAAGGTGGGCAAGCAATATGAGAGGGCAGTAAGGAGGGCTGGGGGGATACTAGGATGCATAGGGAGAGGCATCACCAGTAGAAAACAGAAAGTTGTTATCCCTCTGTACAGACAGCTGGTGAGATCCCATCTGGAATACTGTGTGCAGTTCTGGAGACTCAACTTCCACAAGGACATAGACAAGAAGGAAGCTGTCCAGAGGAGTACAACTAAAATGGTGCAGGATCTGCACCAGAAGACATATGAAGAGAGACTAAAGGAGCTTAATATTTATAGCCTCGAGGAAAGGAGGGAGAGGGGGGACATGGTAGAAACATTCAAGTACCTCAAGAGGATCAACAAAGTCCAAGAGGGTAGCATCTTTCAAAAAAAAAGAGATGTGCAAGAACAAGGGGGCACAATTTGAAGATGGGGGGGCGGCTCAGAGGTAATGTAAGGAAGTATTTTTTTCACAGAGAGGGTTGTGAATGCATGGAACAGCCTTCTGGAGGAGGTTGTGGAGTCAAAAACAGTGGTTGAATTCAAGCATGCATGGGACAGCCATAAGGCAATTCTAGGGGGTGGGGTAGAAAGAAGTAGGCTGCTGGTTAACTAGGATCTGCAACTTATCCATAGGTAGGGAAATGGGCAGACTGGGTGGGCCAAGCGGTCCTTATCTGCTGTCAAATCCTATGTTTCTATGTTTAGGGCTGCTCTTATGGAGGAGTACCATGGGAGCCATCCTCCAGTCCTGATGTACACTCTCTGAGTTTGGGAGGCATTGAACAGGTATGCCATCTGGCCCCAACACCTTGTCTACCCTCAGAGCCCTCGAACCCTCCAGTACTCTTCCCATTGTGATTTCCCCATGGGTCACCCCCTCCCCCTCTGTGCCTGCCCTCTTCCCCTTGTGTACAGCCCCTCCTTTCTCCTTAGTAAAAACTGAGCAGAAGTATACATTTTAATGCTTCTACCTGTTCTGCCCCGGTTTCCACCCATCCCTCTTAATCCTTACGATTTAGTCCTTGCAACTCCTTTTCTCCCTGATGTACCTGAGGAAGTCCTTCTCCTGCTCTTTAATGCCCTGTGCCAGCCTGAGCTCCCTAGACACCTTGGCTGACCCAACTGCCCTTGTCACCTCCTTTGACTCCTTCAGGTACTCCTCTCTGTCCTCCCCCTCCCCATTTTCTTGAACCTCCTGAAGGCAGCCCTCTTCATCCTTAATTTTTCCATGACCTCCTTGCTCACCAAGCTCAGTTTATTGGTTATAGTCCTCTTACTCTGGATCCTGGTACAGGTTTTGGTTGCCTCCTTTATGCCCAGTTTGATGATCTGCACTTCTGATTTGTGTCCATATTTGGATGGATTCTAGCCAGATACCCTTTTACTATTTCCCCCATCCTCCTGAAGTTGGCCCTCCTGAAGTCTAACACCCTTGTACCTGTTTCTACCCCCTTCCTGGCCATATTTATTGTGAACCACACTGTGTGGTGGTCATTCCCCGACAGTGGTTCCTCCACCTCAAGCTCTCTCACAAACTCCCCATTAGCCATCATGAGGTCTAGGGTGTTTCCTAACCTGGTTGACTCAGTGACCATATGCAATAGGAAGCTGTCCTGGAAGGCATCCAGAAGTACCTACTCCCTCCTATTCGTGGTGGCTGGGGTACTCCAATCTACTCCTGGCAGATTGAAGTCCCCCACATTCACCATGCTACCATTCCCAGAGGTCCTTCTGATCTGTCCCACTAGTTCTCTAACTCCTCTGTCTGAAAGGGTGGCCTGTACACCACCCCCATCCTGACAGTTCTATTTTTGGAATCTTGGATCTGCATCCATAGTGACTTTGTACTGCCCTCCTCCCAGATACACTTCAGTCCTTCTTTTACATACAGTGTACACTCCCCCTTGCCCTTTTACCCTACCCCTTCAAAATATCCTATACCCTGGCACCGCCAGGTCCCAGTCATGGTAATGGGTGACCCACGTTTCAGTGATGGACACCATATCCACCTCACCATCTGCCATGAGAGCCTGTAACTCTATTTTGTTCTCCAGGCTCCTAGCATTCAAGGTTACTACCTTCCACACCATTTTCTTCCCCCCTCTCCCTTCATGCACTCCCTTTTCAGTAGCATCTCCCCCAGAACTCTCCCTTAGTCCATTGCTGCTTGTATGGGGGGGTAAGATCATTTGGCGTTCCATCCTGTAGCACCTGCCTGATTCCTGCCCACTTGCCATGCCCCTGCTCCTTGTTTAAATTTGCTTCACTTGCTATCTATTCCCCCAGTCTCCACTTCAATACCCTCCCTTCCCTCTTCACTTAAGTGTAGCCTATCCTTTGTGAAGAGTTCCTTGTACTCCCAAGTCCCCCCCACCAGCCCATACCTTTTGTACTGACAACAGTTTCTTAGCTACATGTTAAATTCCTCTATCCTCAGTTTCCTTGTTGTGCTTGCCATGGGCACTGGAAGTACTTCCGAGAATGCTACTGATCTTCCCACCTCCTCACATATCAATCCCAGCTCTTCAAACCTCTTCTGAACTACATCTACCATGTGTCCAGCCAGATCATTTGCAACCAAATACATAACTGTATGAGGTTTCTCCCTACTCCTCCTAGCATACTTCAGTACAGAATGACCCACCCTTTCCGCCATCATTCCTGGCATGGCCTCCACACGTATGTGACTATGCCTCTCCTCTTGCTTCCCCATCGGATCCCGCTTGGTATTGAATCTCCCAACACTAAGATTCCACTCTTGTTATCATGTTCTGCTCTCATTTGCCTCCTTTTATCTTGTCCCCTTCCTCCCCACTCCTCCTCCTCCTCCTCCTCCAGCACACTGGTTTCCCCCTCTGCCCCTGTTGTAACACCCCCAGTCCCTGTCCCTGCTGTTATCTAGAAAATCTAGATTTGTTATCTAGAGTCCAGCTCTAGATCTATTAGGTTCTTGGATGTCTGTAGTGTTAGCCAAAGAACACACACAAGCAGTAAGTGATAAGGAAAGTTTATTGCAATACCCGCACCAAACGTGACAGAGAACCACAAGGGAGTCAGTTTCTCACCAGTCCTTGAGGAAGGTATAATTCTCCCTGGGGAACAGGCTTACCAAGGTTATATAGTAGAAATAGCAACATAGTTACAGATATGGCAATATAGTTACATTAGACGGGTATCCTAAATAAGGTGTATGCAAGGCATCTCCCTTGGGTAGTTACATAGGAAACAGAATTTCTAATGAGTAAGAAGTTAGAGGAAATGCCTTAGTCAGCAATAAATTACAGACAAAGAGAAATGGCGAGTATAGAGAAATACATGTGGCAAGATACCTAAGTAAAAGACACAAACTACATATGATTATATGAGAATATAGGAATATACAACAATCACTGAAGATCCAGAAAAGCCCTCTGATCAGCGATAACCTAGATAAATGCATTATAGTGAGGCATAATGTATCATGCATGAGCGTAAAACATGACTCATAACAGTAAAACAACATAAAATATAATGTAAACATAATATATAGTAGCATATATGAGCAGCAAAGCACATTCCTAATACCCATGCCTGTACGATGGGTATCTACATATTAGTGCAAATAGCAGCATCACAGTATAAGTGATCAGAACTACATTATAATATGTATGTGGGACAGTAGGGGGTGCATAACCCATCACATAACAATCCCCATCTTGCCTTGGTAGAAGAGGCAACATAAAAGGAAGATGGTTAGACACCATTCATTTACAGACCTGTGGCACGAACCTGGTAAAGGGAACTTGAACTGGTCACAATGGTGTTTTAAGACAGCAAACTGTAATGATATGGCAAAGGATTAGTAAACCTTGAATAACTATGAAAATTTAAAATGTAAACTTGACAATGGGTGTTCCAAAATCACTGCAGTATCATCACTGATTATATCATGAAGTGCTGCCTAACCCTTAGAAATATTTTTACTGCTGTAAATGAGGCGTGTATCTGTCCTACTGAGAAGAGAGTGGAGAGACAAACTCAAGTTGTTAATATGAACATTAAATATTGGTACAAACTCAGAGCACCAAGATAGTCAGGGATAGACTTCACGGTATCAGGTTCTGGGATGGGAACAGGGGTGATGACAGTGTGACCTATAGCAACATGCTGTTTAGGGAAAAAACAGAAGTTAGAAAAGTTCACATCACATAACTTAGAACCATACCAAAATTGCTTATAGGTACTCACCACACAGTATTCTCTATCAGTAGAGTAAACCACCTTGGAAGATGGTATTTTCCATTTGCATAGTTCAACAGGGCACAAAATATCAGTGTCCACAATCCACAAACCACGATTAGTGCCAGGGATAAATCCAAGGTTTCTTCCAGTGTTAAATGTAGTTCCATTATTCATTTTAGATCCATTTAAATTGCTCATAGATAGATTGAAAGTGGAGGCACAATCCCAATTGCTTGGCGAGTAGCCACAGATTGGCCTTACAAGTTTGATGATGCCACATCTGTACAGGAAGTGTTATCCTTTCCATGTACAATCCACATTAGGTGCCAACCAAGCATCCAAGACCTCATAGTAAACCAACAAAGGAGGTAGTTCCAGGCTCTCACAATAGATGTCTCCCATCAGAATGACCAATAGAATGGATTGTAGCCAAATGATCAAAGGTGGAAGCTGTAGGATCAAACTGTGGCAATGAGACTGTGAATGTCATAAACATGGCGTCCTTGATTGTGCAGGTATGTGTTTCAAAACACAGAGCAATGCTCGTATGTGTGGAGACATACCCAAGGTTCCTTGCCATAGACAAAGGAATAGAACATGTCGGATAAGCATTTAACACAAGCAGCAAATGTACATTTGGGGCAATACCACTGTTCCATACGTCTATCATGTATGAGATCAGGAAAATGTCCTAATTCCAAATCACAGAAGAGATTACTAATGGATGTAGGAACATAAGAGCCATAGGCAGTGCGAAGGATTTCCCTGGCTATGTGATGCTCTGCTGCTTCCTTATTAACAGAAATTAATTCATTAATTTTATTCTTTGTCAAATCAAATTCCTTCGCAATATCCTTCATGTTGTAAACTGTAAATCACTCTTCTTGAGCAAGACCACGTACACCATGCAAAAGGGGAGGTCTGATATTATATTTCATACTATCATAAACTTTTGACATTTGTGCTTGAATATGGGCTGTATCAGCCCTAATCCACATAGACATACCAGAACCAAATAAGCCAGAGGCTAAACCTGTTTCTGCAACAAAACGTTTTGCACGTATGGACTGTTTACTATTTTTAGATGTACCACTAGGTTCAGGCTTTAAAATTCCTCTATGTGTGGTGCTATCAGCCCCAGTATAGGGATCATTACTGCGTACCTGGTAAGCTGCCAGAATATCCAATAACATAATTTGGAAGAAGCCGGAAATGTTTGTTGTGGAACAAAAACTGAATTCCTCCTAATTCCAATAGGTAAGATTTAAAACCACTGAGACATGCGTGAACTGCACATTACTGACTATGGCACCTGGTTGAGAAGTGGCAACTAGACCATTGGGTGGACCTGGTTCCTGTTTTGGGCCCTCAATATCTGGTGTTACAAATTCTGGTAGAACTTTTAGGACAACAGCAGTGGTAGCCATATGATTCTGTATGCAAAATTCCTGATTATCAACAAATTTTAAACAGGAATTTAGATCAGTCCTAGCTGTTAGGTTGTACACTCCAGAATTTGTGAGTTGTACCTGTTGGAGGGATAGGTTACCACCAGGGAAAATCCTGGCATTAGGCCAGCTTCGGAGGGTTCCTTTGTAAAGGTGGGCTACTAGTATTAGATCTCTACTGTGAAATGCATACAACTCAATTTCAAGACTGGATTGATCCAAGCAATGATCAAAACATTCAGTAGGGCCTCACTGCCCTCCTGAATGGTGACCGTGTGTTCTAGGACATTAATGTGGATTCCACGGGTTGCTTTGATATTCCGTGGGCTTGCGAGGTACTCTGCCTCAAAAAGCTTGCTGGGTTGGGGGGGTCACTGGTATCTTATCTGTGTTACGATATACGAGTTGGACTTGCAAGAAGACCAAGACTAAAAATAAGCATAAAGCAGCCATCTCTTTCTGGAACCTAAAAGAGAAAAAAAAAACATTGAGTCTACTTTTCCTTACCCTATTGGGTACAATAGTACTGAACTATCTTCTTTATATAGTTTCATCTGATTGGCATGTAGCCATTTGTCAGTGAGTTTGTTGTTCTGGGGTAATCTAACTTGGTAGACTTATGGACTGATCTTGTTTACAGTGGGGTAGGGTCCCTCCCATTTGTTTTTAAATGCATGAGTAGGTTGTACAAATCTGAGAACCATTACCTGATCCCCAATCTGCCAGTCCACATCATGTACATTTTTTTCAAATTGTATTTTGGTCTGTTGTTGGGCCTTGCCCATATGTTGTGCAGCAAACAAGTGTACCTTTTGGATGCCTTTTTGGAGTTGCTTGACATATTTATCTATTGATAATCTGTCAGAGGTGGGAGTAAACAGGTCCAGAAGTAGGTGTTCTGGTAGTCTCATGAACTGTCTGGCCATGACTTCAAGTGGGGTAACATGAAATGGAAATCATGTACCTACCGTAATTCTTGATCTTCTTGGACAAAGTTTCCACCACTCATTCACACTAATGGGAGTAAATCAGAGGTGCTAGGACCCAGCGGGAGCCAAACATTTTCAGAAGGGCCGGTGCCAAGATGGAGCTGTGAGGAGCGGTACCATAAGCCAGGCTCTTGTGGTATAGAGTATCTCAGCATTGCCCCTCAACCACCTCAGTACCTTTTTTCCCCAAGGAGGTGAAGTGTAGCTAACCTAGAGAGGAGTAACCTATAATTCGGACATAAGATAGTCCAAATGACCCATGTAAGAAGGGTCAAAGAAATAAAGTCTTCACAGCCCAATGAATGGAGAAGTGAAGACCATAAACTGAGAAGTGAGCCTGGGGGATGGTGGGTGGGCATGTGAATGAGTGGTGGAGACTTCATCCAAGAAGATCAAGAATTACGGTAGGTATATAACTTCCATATCTTTCTGGACATAAAGTCTCCACCACTCAGTCACACTAATGGGAGAATACTGAGCTAAAAATTCCCCTGAGACAGGAAGCAGGAGAGAGGAGCTCACTTTTTAGGACAGACGTACGTTAAGAATTGTCCTGCCGGCTAGTCTGGTGGCACAGAGGGCTGAGGCGCGGGTGCCTTACCTCAAGCCACGTTGGCGACCCGGGTTTCGGGAACGGACTCAGGTTGCTGGGGGTCGGCAGGGGACAGGAGAGGATTGAGCATCCTAAGACTGCTCTCCTCCCTCGGGGTGGGTTAGGGCAATGCCTCGCTTTGTAGCGGCCCCCAGTGGAGACCAGGGGCACTACAAAAAGCAGTGCGACAGGGAAAAAAAAAGAAAAGTGGAAAAATGGTGTCTGAGTGACTGGATGATGGCCGCCTGGATCCCCCACCTCCATGGAACCCCCGAAGAGCCAGGGGAATCCCGATCCCAGCAGCATCAGGGCCGAGAGCAAGAATGCCTGAAGGCAATTTCCCTCTGGAAGAAGGGGACCCACCCGATAAAGGGTTATATCGGGCTACCCTGGTTGGCTGCGATCTGGGATCAGGGAGAAGCTGGCATCAGGGTGGGTTTGGAATGGAGTAGCGGGGGTAGTCCGTGGCAGAAGGCCTGAAGGAGAGGCCGGTCGCACCCAAGGGGCGATAAATAAATAATACAAAAAAAAAAAGAATTGTCCTGCCAAAAGACTGATGTTGTCTGGCATCGGCATCCAAGGCATAGTGCTTAACAAAAGTATGAGTAACTGAGCTCCAGGGAGCCGCATTGCAAATATCTGCAATGGAGACATTACGGATTTCCACCACAGATGCCGCGACTCCTCTGGTAGAGTGAGCATGCACTCTGCCTACCAGCTTGACCTGTGCCATGAAGTAGCAATGGTGGAGGCATGCCACTAACCATGCCGAAATGCATCTGATAGCAACAGGCTGACCCAGCTGGGTTTTGCTGAAGGAAACAAACAGCCATTGAGCTTTGTGAATTTCCTTCATTCTATCCAGATAAAATCGCAAAGCTCTTTTCACATCTAAAGAATGAAGGTTACATTCTCCATTCTGAAAATCAGCAAAGTAGGTAGGAAGGACTAAGTGTTGATATAGATGAAATTCTGAGATGACCTTAGACAGGAACTTAGATGAGTCCTAAGAACTGCCTTGTCCTTCTGAAATACAGTATACGGAGGGTCTGTGACAAAAGTGTTTATTTCAGATATTCGCAGAAGTAATGGCCACCAGGAAGGCAGTCTTCCAAGAGAGGAATTTCAACTCTCAAGTAGCTACAGGCTCGAAAGGTTTACGAGTGAGCATGTCTTAACACAAGTTTAATATCCCAGGCTGCAACTGGATGCCTAACAAGCAGTCTGGTATATAGAATCTCCTTAAGAAACCTCTTAACTACAGGCAGCTGAGCCAGTGACATAGAGAGTACTGGTACATGATATGCTGAAAATTGCACAAAGATGAACTTTGACCGTGGAGTATTGTAGGCCTAAGTTTGAGAGGTCTAATAGATTCTCCAGGATTTTATTTGGTGGGCAGGAAAGGAGGAAGAAGAAGAAGAATCAACATTTATATCGCGCTTTTCATACATAGTATCCCAAAGTGCTTTACAAGCAATGCTAGACTGGTAGTGAAGTGACTGAATGTGTGGTGGTGACCATATCGCACATCATCACCCACACACACAGCCTGGATAATTACATGAACCGATCTATGGGAAGGGGAATGTTGGCCAAGACACCGGGAATGTTTCCTGCTCTTCGCGAAGAGTGCCCTGGGTTCTTTTACTTTCACAAGGACACCCACCAGGACAACACCAGGATGGGCAGAAGTAACCTCAGTTTAATGTCTCGTTCAAAGGATGGCACACCCCACCAGTACAGCACCCCCCCAATACTGCACTCGGATGCCAGTGATTTTTAGGTGCAAATCCAATCCTGGTGTGGGACAAGAACCCACGACCTTCTGGTCCAGAGGCAGATCTGCTACCAACTGAGCCACGCTGACACCTAAAAAAAGGGTTCCAAGAGAATTTTGCACACCAGATAGAGAAACACTTCCATTTGGCTGTGTAGATTTTTCTAGTGGCTGGCTTGTGTACGGCCAAAAGAATATCTGAAACCCTATGAGAAACATTAAACCTATTCACCTCTATCTTCTCAGGAGCCAAGCGTTATGGTGAAGAGACCTCAGATTGGGATGGACTACAGGGCCCTGTGTCAGAAAGTTCATCTGAAGAGGAAGCAGTTTCGAAGAGGTTTCTGATAATCTGTTGATTAGGGGAAACCAGAGCTGACAGGGCCAGAAAGGGCCAATGAGAATCATTCTGCCCCCCTGTGCCTTTAGTTTGAGCAGCACCCTCCAAATTAGGGGAAGAAGAGGAAATGCATATAGAAAGCATTTTGTCCACTGCAGCCTGAATGCATCCTGACAAAAAACGCCATGTCCTGGATTTCTGGAGCAGAAGAGAGGCAGTTTTGCATTGAGAGGGGACGCAAAAAGGTCCAAGTCTGGAGTTCCCCACTCTTTGAAGAGTGACTGAACGACGGTTAAGTCAAGAGACCACTCATGAGGAACTGACTCCGTTCTGCTGAGACAGTCTGCCAGCTCGTTTTATACACCTGGCAGGTAAACTGTCAAAAACAGAGCCTTGTGCTCTAGTCACTATTCCCATACTCTCATCACTTCCCTGTGTAATAGGTAAGAGTGTGCACTGACCTGTTTGTTGATGTAATATATCACAACCTTGTCTATTTGAAGGAGAATGTTCTTGTGACAGAGTATGTCCTTCAACGCCCGGGATGCATCGAGGATGGCTCTCATTTCCTAGGTGTTTATGTGAAACTTGAGACTCATCCTGAGCCCAAGTACCCTGGGTGTAGAGATTCTGGCAATGAGCCTCCCAACCTATCAGGGACGCATCCATGGTAATGGAGATCTGATGATCCAAAGGGGCAAAGGTATATCCTTCAGAAGGTTGTCCTCCTGAGATCACCAGGTGAGTGACCCCTTTAGAGATTCCATCACTTTGACGAGAAAGGACTGGGGGTGAGTGGTTGGAGACCACTGAGTACTGAGCATCCACTAGGAGGTTCTCATGTGGAGACGAGCCAAAGGTACAGTGAACACTGAGGACGCCATGAGACCCAGCATCCACTGCATCGACAGAGCTTGCACTGAGCTGTGTTCTCTGATGAAGCGGGCCATCTGTAAGATATCATTCCTTCTGTCCTCCGGAAGAAAAGCTTTCGCACAGGAAGTGTCCAGAAGGGTTCCTATGAAGAGGAGCTTCTGGGAGGGCTACAACTATGACTTTTGAAGTTCAGCAGGACTCCCATGGATGTGAGGAAGTCTGAGGCTGTGGCCATGGCCTCTAGAGTCTCTTGCTTGGAGGGGCCTGCTAGAAGTCAGTTGTCCAGATATGGGAATACTCGAATTCTGATTTTTCTTAGGTGTGCTGTGAGAACTGCACAGCACTTTGTAAAAACTCAAGGCACCGAGGACAGCCCAAAAGGCAGGACTCTGAATTGATAGTGCTGATCCAACACCACAAACCTTAGGTATTTGTGGTGTTTTGGGTGTATGCAAATGTGTTGGTAGGCGTCCTGCATGTCCACAGAGGCTAACCAATCATGCTGATGAATCAGAGGTGGAAGGGTACCAAGTGGTAGCATCCTGAACTTTTCCTTGAGAAGAAATTGGTTTAACTTCCTGAGATCCAGAATAGGGCACATGCCACCAGTTTTCTTTGGAACCAGAAAGTAATGGGAGTAGAAACCTGTGTTTCGTTGATTCAACAGAACTACTTCTACTGCCCTGTTATTCAGAAGGCCTTGTATCTCGGAAGCAAGAAGGCCTCACTGTGTCACAGACATCCTGGGCTGCCATTTGGGAGGATGATCCGGGGGGGGGGGGTTCTGACAGATTGAGAGAGAACCCCTCGTGGATTATCCCGAGGACCCATTTGTCTGATGTTATAGATTTCCAATGATTGCAAAACTGAGTCCGATGTCCTCCCAATGCTGAGGTAGAATCCCCCTCGGGCAGCTGAGGTGGGACCTGGACCGCGAACTCAGAAGATGGCACTAGGCGCTTTGGGGCCTTGTGCTTTCTGCTGCATTTTCTTTTGCAGCTGGGGGTTTTGGTTTCTGGTAAAGCCCCCTCTGCCTTTACCACAAAAGGACTGATGGCTGTGAAACTGCCACTTGTTCCCACCTCCTTGCGAGGAAGCCAGCAGAGTTCTAGCTGTTTTTATGGCAGACCTAGTCTTCTGTGCCGCCTCTAGTGCCTGTTCCACCTGAGACCCAAAGAGATACATATTATCGAAAGCTAAGGCCATGACCTTTTGTTGGGCTTCATTCGTGAACCCCGAAGTATGCAGACAGGAATGGCGATGGGTGCAAATGCCAGACACCACAGCTTGGGAGGCAGTATCGAAGGCGTCCATTACAGCTTTAATTTACTGATTGTTGGACTCGATACCTCTAGTTATGGCCTGTAGTAGCTCTGAGTTGACCTCAGATTCAGCCTGAGCTTCTACCGTTGCTTTGAGTGAATGTCAGAGAACATATTCATATTGAGAAAAATATCCCTGGTAGCTGGCAATACACATGCCCAGAGTTGAGGCAGCAAATATTCTCTTACCCAAGGTGTCTATTTTGTGAGATTCCTTGTTTATAGGATCAGCTGTAGACTCCTAAGGGAGTACAGCTTCATCATTCTCTGCCAGGACCACTATTACATTAGCAAAGGCTTGTGAGGCCAAGACAGGGCGATCCTTGGGAGGGGCATATTTCCCATCTATGGACTTGGCCACAGAAGGAATAAGAGCCAGACTATTCCATACCATCTGGGAAACAGTCTTGAAGGAGGGCTGTACTGGAGGGGTTAAATCCATAAGGATTTCTGGAGCATGTATATATTGGAGACGCAGAAACTTCCCAGGATCGATTTCCGCGGTCTGGAGAGAAAGAGTAGAAATTAAATTCCTGAGCATAGACTTAAAGGAAAGGTCTTCAATGACAGGCTCTGCTGAAGGATTGATCCCTGCCCACAGGGCAGAATCGGCATCATCACCCAGCCAAAGATCTGGATTGGGTTCAAAATCATCCCCTGATAGTCTGGGGGGACTGTATGGACAGAAAAGGAATGAAAACTAGTAGGAAGGAGAAAGAATCAGAGTCAAAAACCTCTGGAGGCCATGTGACGCTATACAAGCCCTCGGCGCCACCGAAGAAAATGGCGCAGAGAACATAGGCAGCACCGACACAGAAAATGGCACAAGTGTGATGCTGCACACAACACCAATGCCACCCCTGGTGCCAAGGATGGCACTGATGGAAAGCACAGCACCTCACATGGCACCGAGTGGAACCCTGGCACCAACAGGGAAAGCGGCACCACAGACAGCACTGAAAGGGACCTTGGCACTGTAGCAGAAGTCTGAAAACTGTGATTTGAAGGCAAAGGATGAAGAATAGAAGGAGAAAAGGGCATCGGTGTGGACCCCTGCGCCGCAGCCATGTGAGGCCGATAGACACCAGAGTGCGGTGGTGCCGCGCAACTAGGAAGTCCTAACTGCCCCACCTGCTGATTCACAACCGACAGGCCCGAAGGCCTTGGTGAAGGACTGGCTGGCTGGGGCAGCTGGGACAACCTCCAAGCCCACTGCTCCATAAGAGTGGCTCAATGGAGAAACTGCTCATTGGAAGCTCCTCTAATTGGCAGAAAGGGGCTCCGATGTCAAAGAGACCGGCTACCAGAGACAGAAGCCGTTGATTCCGAACAAAGTGGAAACCATCTCCTTGCCCTAACAGATGACCGTCTATGCACAGACATAGCAGAGGGTGACCTCAAGAGATGCCGTTTCTTCTTGACCGGTGGGCCGAAGAGCTCGAGGGTGAATGGTGCAGAGAATGGGACTGTTTCTTTTAATGCTTTCGGGAAGACTGCCCATCTTCCCCCCCCACCCAAACACTGGAGTGTCCATTGTCAGACCCCACCCCTCCGGAGAGGGCGGTGGACCAGACCCAGCTCAGCTAACAGAATAGCTTTCATACAAAATCTCCCTACCGTCACCTACCCCACTCATGGTCGACTCCATCAATGAAGGGCTGAAGACTTCTTTCTTGTATAATATGAATGTAAGCCCCCCCCAAGCCTGGCGCTTATGTAAGGTGGCAGGGGGCTTCCACTGTCCTGGGGGTACTCGTGTATCTGGTCCATTGATGTGGCTGGACCTGATACCAGCCTAGCTGAGACTGTGATTATTGTTGGTGCTAGTTAGGAACCAGGTGTCTAGCTAGAAAAGTGCGTGCTACTCGTTTTGGGTTCCTACAAAGACAAAAGGCAGCTCTACCCCTCCCCCCTCCAAAAAGCAAGACAGGAGAAAGACTGCCTGCAGGCATGGGAGGCTCTGGCTACCCTTCCCCCATGGCAGGAAGTAGAAAGGCAGGGCTGGTGGGAGAGAGAATAGAGAGTTGGGGGAGTAGGGTTGCCACCTTTGGATAAGATGAAAACCGAATACTAAACCACACCCCCAAACTCCACCCCTAACCCTGCCCCTTTTATGACTAATGAGGGCATCGCTTGGACTCTGATTCACTTGATTTATTCAGAATTGCTGCTGATATAACATTGTGTACAACTTCTTTAAGTTACATCATTATTATTTTTGGTTTATTTGATTTAAATATTTTAAATTTAAGTGTGTGCTAACATTTGGTGGGATTAGAGAGGGGGATTCAGGGGGCTTTCCATCCTGTGTACACAGCTTAACTGACAAATCAAGTGACTACAAGGACACCTCTGACAACTGGTTAGTTTGGATCAGGTGGCCTTTCCTGGTAAAACTCTTTCAATAAATAAACAAACTACACCAGTAATAGTGGACAAGATGTAATTACAAATATCATCTGCCATTTTAAGATGTGCTACTGTCCCTCCCATTTCTCCTACTCTAAAGTTATTTGTAATGTCAGAGACGTTTTTAAAAGTGGTAGGAACTATTCTATGCTGTTAAATACCCTATTTTGTTTTCCATGTCAGTCATACACAGCAGATAGCATGATATGTGATCTGTAGTGTGGAGGCAGTATAGCGCCATGGTTTAAAGCACTGAGCTGCAATTCTGAGAGAGCAGGGTTTGAATCCTATAGCCCAAACGTGCATACTTTGTGACCCTACACAAATCACTTAATTCCCTTGTGCTGCCAGGTTGCACCTGTAAACAAGCTTTAGCTTAGTGTGTCTCTTCTGGTAAAAAAAAAAAAAAATAATGTTTTGAAAACATTTTTATAAATTGCCTAAATTTGCAGTGCCATCAAATCTAGATTGGGTTCCTGTCATCTCATCAGCTACTGCTCTCTCACTCTCCTCCTTTTCTCATTTCTGTAGCTTAGCATGACATTAGCCACATTATTCTGTGCTGTTCATCTGAAAGGCCTGGATTGGTCTTCCTGGAATATCCAAGTAGTATGAAAATTGACAACAATAACTACTGAGGAGAGAGAGGCATAGTATTGCTAGAAATGAAAAAAATATTAGATTATTAATTTAACAACAAAAGGGGTAACACATATTAAAATATAGGACAGACCCTAAAAGAAAAAATGGTGAATGTTTAAAGGTATAAAAATATTCCTTATCACAGCAGTTAAATACCTTACTCACAGTGCAGCCTGGAAAGGATTAGTTTGATTTGCTGCTAACGGTCTTAATAGCCCTACTTTACACCTCGCAGACTGACTGGTATACAAACAAAGGTCTTCATGACGTCAGAATGTGTTTGTAATCTGACCATGCAAGTAAAATGGCGAAGGATTTAACATAATCTGTTTTACAAGCATGTGTGCATTCAAAATTACTGAAAAAGTACTATCTCTGAGTAAAACTGGATTAGCAGGTAAAGTTTCTGAAACATTGTAAGTCCATACTGGGACAGGAAGCTACCCTAATGTGGTGCCTGTCTGGTTTCAGAAAATGAAGGTGTTAATTAAGGTGGTATTGTTTACCCTTTCCGTGAATAATCTTCCAATTTGCTGGTGTGAGGTTAGAAGTGACAACTGAGCAGACAGGGACACATTTGGCTCTTCAAGTGCCCTGCTCTTAGGCACTTCCTGATTAGCATGCACTGCAATCAAGTAATCACATTGAAATGGCAGACACTTGCTTACAGTCAGATGAGAAGAAAATGAAACAGTTAGTGGGGAATCTAACAGGTGCTGCTTGACCCACCATAAAAAACGAATTTGCAGTGGTGAAAACAGGAGGACCGAATCTGGACTTAGAAAACCGAATCATTCGGTCAAAAACCGAGTAGGTGGTAACCTTATGGGGGAGAGACAGAAGGAGAGCAGGGTGGAGGAACAGGAGGAAGGAGAATCCCAGGCCCCACAAAAAGGAAACTAGAAGGCAGTTTTGGTGGTTTTGCCTGGCAAAGGCTCCGGGGCTGCATCCCTCTCCACCCCCCTCTCTCTCCCCTTTCAAGTATAAGGAACAGGAAGGAGCCAGACAGCCACTGGGGCTGTGCAGGAGGGCCCCTGAGGTTGGTTGCTCAAAAGTACTGAGACAGACTGTTTGGTCTGAAGGTACTGTGACCTCCAGCCTGGGGCGTCTGGGACAGATCTTCCTGCCAGGGGAGAAGCTGGGGAGACTAAAAAGGCACCAGGGGGAGTTGAACTGCTGTGTCCCCCCCATTGCAAAGATCAGAAGAACCAAAGAGAGAAGGACGAACAGGCCTGCCTGGTGAAAGCCATATACAAAGGCCTGCGGGCGAAGCTAGAAAGGCAAGGCAGGTGAAGAACTATGCCACCCATTTCGTGGGAGATGACGTGCTGTGGACTGCAGGGGTCATCACACCATCTGGGCACTGTGAGTACTCCGAGCTGCAGCTCAAGGGAGACCATTGTTTTCTTTGCCAGGAGGGTCAGGAGGGAACCGTCACATCTTTGTTTTCTTGGAACTTGTGCGAGTGTGTAAGGGCCCCAACGGTAAACAGCAGGCCGGCAGACTAAGGGACCATAAGGTACCTACTAACTGTGACTGGTCTGGGTGCACCCAGGAGAAGGGGGGAAGTGGGGATAAATGAATGTTTGGTAACCAGGAGGTTTTGGAGGAGTAGCCGCCACCTTCTTTGTATTAGCTTGTAGTAATAAACTGGACATTTATTGTTCATCTGTTTCACCTGCTGTGTATGTAAAACCATTGTGGGGAGTGATTGTGGGTCCAGGGGGTGTCATCACAGGCAGTTGTTAAAGGGAAGACCATTACTTATCCTGGGAAAACATTCTAACCTGGTCTACCCACAGGAGGCAACACAGGGGCCCAAGGTGGAGGCACTAAGGCGCCACAGAAACTACCAGTAAGGACCCAGGCCTGGCCCCTCTGGGAGGTACTGCTGAGCCCCTGAGACTGCCGGGACCGGCCCAGATGATCCAGGTTTGGGGGTTCCCAGAGGAGAAGTGCAAGAGGGTCTTGGAGAGCCTCAGGGGTATGGCACTAGATGTGATACGGTCACTCCGGGCCAGCCAGCCCCACTGCACACCTCAGGACTATTTGGACATCCTGCGGAGCACATTTAGGGTGGTCAAAAAGAGAGAGGCAGTGCTGGGCCAGCTGTGGGGCACCACTCAGAAAGTGGGCGGGAAACTGTCCCAGTACATCACCCGAGTCAAGACTGTGGTGCGCAAACTGACGGAAGCGGGGCATGACCCTCCTGCCACGGTGGTGCAAAAGCAGTTGGAGCAGATACTGAGAGGAGCAGTGCATTTCAACTGACTGTGGTTGCCCTTGGGCTGCGGGCTCGAAAAAGCGACCCCCCCTCCAAGCAGCTACTGGACAAGGTCAAGGAGAAGGAGGCACAGCAGAAAGTGGGGGCCCCGAAGGGGGCACTCGCCGCCACCAGCACCACACTACAGCCCAGGGAGTCGGCCCAGCCTGAGTCAGTCAGGTCACTGGACCTGGGGGCGGTGTTGCAGGAGGTTCAAGGCATGAAGGACCTGGTACAGGCAATGCAGCTGGCCATGGAGTCTCTCTCTTTCCAGGCCCGGGAGGTGCCCGACACCCGGCAGCCACCCCAGGCTATACAGCTTCGCGGTCTGGCCCTTGAGGGCCCCTAGGCCCCAGGATGGGTGGATTTGCTTCAGGTGTGGGCAGGATGGCCATACCAGGCGGGGGTGCTGCAGGGAGGCAAACCCCCAGCTGATAGCTGAGAGGCACCGGAGTCAGGAAAACTCCAATGAAGGGCCGGTAAGGGAGCAACCCTCACCCCAGAAAGTGCCTTGCTCCACCCTCTGGACTGACCCCCATATACCTACCAACCAGGACATGCCTAGGAGCCTAATCGGCCCTCGGGCTGACACTGAGGTTCCTGTGGAAGGGGTGGCCTGCTCAGCGCTGCTGGACAGTGGATCCCAGGTCACGATCATCAACCGGCCCTTTTAAAACCAGCATCTCACCCACCTCCCCCTCCGACCTCTGTCCGGATTGTCCCTGTGGGGTATCAGCAGCACGGATTACCCTTATGATGGGTATTGTGTGGTTAGTATCTCCTTCCCAACCAAGGAAGGGGAAGCCCCACCCTCTATAGAGGCCCTAGCATTGGTCTGTCTGGAGCCAAAGAGCATGTTGGACACCCTGGTGCTTACTGGAATCAATGCCAACATGTTTGAGCGTTTGACCCAGATGTGTCATGACCGGGGTGGCACAGGTGAGCTTGCAAGCCTGTTGGTTACTGCCGCTGTGAAGTGGTTGGGGCTTGAAGTGACCGGCGATCTCACAGGGGTCAATGGAGAAGGGGTCGGGGTAGTTCAGCGATTGGAAGGGGGGAGACTGACTCTTCTCCCAGGGGCTGAGTGCCGGGTGGTAGGAATCACCCAGTTTGACTGATTCCCCTTGGGAGAGGCTCTCATGCTCGATGTCCCTCTCCCGGGCAGTCTGCCACCCGGGCTCTTAGTCCAGAGGGGGGTGCTGCCCGCCCCGGCCAGTCCCCAGGCCCAGTGTGTTACAGTTAGGGTTCAGAATGAGTCAAGAAAACCAGTGACCATCCAGCATGGCTGTGTATTGGCGTGCATCTTTCAGTGTGACAGGACCATGTCTGTTGCCCCCGGTGAAGATCCAGGGGAGGAGACAGACCCATCCTTGTTCGATTTTAGAAGCTCACCAATCTCTGATGCCTATAAACAGAGCCTGAGCTAGAAGTTGGCGGAGCGTCGTCAGGTCTTCTCTTTGCATGAGTGGGACATGGGATGTGTCACCAGGGAAGAGCACCACATCCGACTGAGAGACGACCTCCCATTTAGACAGCGGCCACGGAGGTTAGTCCCCGGGGATGTGGAGGATGTTCAGAAACACCTAATGGAGTTGCTGGGTGCCAGAGTCATCACAGAGTCCTGCAGCCCGTATGCTTCCCCTATAGTGGTGGCTAGGAAAAAGAGCAGAGTGGTGAGGATGTGCATCGACTACAGCTCACTAAACAAATGAACTATCCCAGACCAGTACACAGTGCCCAGAGTGGAGGACGCACTGGACAGCCTGTCTGGGAGCAAGTGGTTTTCCATGCCGGACCTTCTGAGTGGGTACAACCAGATACCCATGGCTGAGGAGGACAAGGAAAAAACTGCTTTCATATGCCCACTGGGATTCTACCAGTTCGAGCTTATGCCACAAGGCATATCTGTGGCCCCAGTCACCTTCCAACGTTTGATGGAAAGGGCTGTGGGAGACATGAACCTGCTGGAGGTCACAGTCTATCTGGATGACCTTATCATTTTAGGGCAGACCCTGGAAGAACATGAGGCCCAGTTGATGAAGGTCCTGGACCAACTGGAGGAGTTCGGCCTGAAGGTTTCCATCGACAAATGCCAGTTCTGCCAGCCACAGGTTAAGTATGTTGGGCATACAGTCTCAGAAAAGGGGGTATAGACTGACCCAGATAAAGTAGAGGCCCTCAAATTGTGGCCACGGCCCACCCACTTGCATGCCGTGCAGTCTTTCTTGGGGTTCTGCGGGTACTATCGGCGATTCGTGAAGGATTACTCCCTGGTAGTGCATTCCCTGAATGACCTGATACAGGATTATCTACCAACTAACCGGAGGAAGGGTCAGGCCCCCTGCCAGGACTACCTGCACATTGGGAGGAGCCTTTTGTGTCCCGTTGGATGCCAGAGTGTGAGGAGGCTTTCTGGGAGATCGTCCAGCGAATGGGGAGGCTCCAGTCGTTGCTTTTGTGGACCCGCTTAAGCCCTACGTCCTGCATACTGACGCAAGCCTTACTGGGCTGGGGGCAGTCCTGTACCAGGAGTATCCAGAGGGGTTCTGCCACGTGGCCTTCACTAGCCGGGGCCTGACCTCCTCCGAGAAGAACTACCCAGTGCATAAACTGGGGTTCTTGGCGCTAAAGTGGGCGGTCACGGAGAAGTTCCATGAATACCTGTATGGGGTACCGTTCACTGTGCGCATGGACAACCCTCTGATCTATGTCACCACCACAGCTAAGTTGGATGCTGCGGGGCATCGGTGGTTGTCGGCCCTCTCCATGTATAACTTCAGCCTGGAATATCCGAGTGGCAGGCCAATGTGGACGCAGACGCCCTGTCTTGCCGTCCACACCCCAACACCCCCGACCTCCCAGTCTGGGTTAAGCCCGCTCTGGTGCAAGTGCTCTGCTCCCAGGCCGGGTCCCCTGGCAACACCACCGACTGTCCCACCCAGAGCACAGAAGTGCTGGGAGCTCCCCCTGAAGCAACCTCCCCCCAACTTATCTGAAGTTCGCTGGCCTGGACCTTTCGTCCTTGCCCCAGCCTAATAAGGCCAATTTGCAGCGGAAGCAAAGGGTAGACCCTGGTATCCGAGATCTGCTTTGGACCCTCTCTGAGGGGGTGGTCACCCCGGCAGGTGCAGAGCACCCACCCTGAGGCTCAGGGGCTGGTTAAGGAGTGGGACAAGTTGGTGCTGCGGGATGGGTTGGTAATGTGGACCATGCAGGATTGAGATTCCTCGGGACGTTCAAGACAGCAGCTGTTGTTGCCCTGGGGTCTACCGGGAAGTGGTCCTCAAGTCACTGCATGATGATATGGGGCACCTAGGCTACCAAGATCTGACCTATCCGAGCTCGTCTGGGGATCCAAAGGTTGCTGGTACTAGATAGGGACCATGGGTAGAGTCAGTAAAGTGCCTATTGTTGGTCATGGGTTTCCCAGAGGGGCTTGTCGGGATGACAAGTTTCCTGCAAGGGGAGTATGTAAGCCCCCCCCCAGCCCAGCACTTATGTAAGGTGGGCAGGGGGCTTCCACTGTCCTGGGGGTACTCACGCCTGGTCCATTGATGTTGCTGGACCTGATGCAAGCCTAGCTGTGACTGTGATTGTTGTTGCTGCTAGTTAGGAACCATATGTCTAGCTAGAAAGGTGCAAGCTACTTGTTTTGGGTTCCTACAAAGAGACAAGGCAGCTCTACCTCCCTCCCTCCTCCTCCAAAAAGCAAGACAGTAGAAAGACTGCCTGCAGGCATGGGAGACTCTGGCTACTCCCTGCCCCATGGCAGGAAGTAGAAAGACAGGGCTTGTGGGAGAGAGAACAGAGAGTTGGGGGAGAGAGAGGAGGAGAGCTGGGTGGAGGAACAGGAGGAAAGAGAATCCCAGGCCCCCAAAAAAGAAACCACAGGGCTGTTTTGGTGGTTTTGCCTGGCAAAGGCTCTGGGGCTTCATCCCTCTCCACCCCTTCTCTCTCCCCTTTCAAGCATAAGGAACAGGAAGGAGCCAGACAGCCACTGGGGCTGTGCAGAAGGGCCCCTGAGGATGGTTGCTCAAAAGTACTGTGTCAAACTGTTTGGCCCGTCTTTTCGCTCTTGGACTTCTCGCTCCCGACAGTACACTCCGGCGTCAATTCGCACCTATGACATTACACTCCCTGGCAATTGGCTCCCCCACTTGCTCCCTTTTGCAGCTCAAATGCCCCTCCAGCAGTCCATGCCTTACCATTTGGTCTTGTACCCCAGTAATCTAATAGTACAATGCTCCAAAAAATCGATTAGTGCATTGGTCATCTATACACAGTCGTTGACAGGCAGCCTTGTGTCGTGTTGCAGTGTAGAAAATAAAACCTTTGGGATCACATCAAGCCTTCAGTAGAATATCGTAAAAATTGTAGCTTTTAAGACAGATACCATAAAATAGCTTAAAATCAGATATAAAATCAGACTTTTAAAAAAATCCAAAATAACAGACAATAGAACAGCAAACTTACATGTTCAGCACAAGTTAAAAGCGCAAGTTAAAAGATTCATCATGGGAACAAATTCTAATGCTATTATCTAAATCAGGGAGTCAGGTTGTTCTGCACTGAAACTACTATTATTGCCTATAGCTATGTCTTCTCCTCCTTCAAATTGTATTTCGGCTACCCCCACATTCAGTAATAAGAGATCACTGGTCCAGTGGTAGCATCAAGTTGATTAAGCCGCCAAAAATTTTATTTTTATCGTAACCACGAGATCTTTGGAACTTTAAACTTTTCAGTGCCAGAGCTAAGCTAGCTTCACACTCACAGAGCAGAGCTCAGACTTCAACAGCCTTCTAGACACCAGCCTAGAAGTAAACTGCACAGTTGAACTTGGTCCCTTACGAAAGACCCTGCGGGAGCGATTTGGGTGGGAGCGTGTTCTCATAGTAGAGTTTACGTGGGAGTGTACTGTCAGGAGTGAAAAGAGGGGGAGCGAAAATACGGGAGCGAATTGTCATGTACCCGTTTGGCCTGAAGGTACTGCGACCTCCAGCCTGGGGCATCTGGGAGGCTGCTGCATCAGGAACAGATCTTCCTGACAGGGGAGAAGCTGGGGAGACTAAAAAGGCACCAGAGGGAGTTGAACTGCTGTGCCCCCCCCATTGCAAAGATCAGAAGAACAGAGGAAAGAAGGACGAACAGGCCTGCCTGATGAAAGCCATATACAAAGGCCTGCTGGCGAAGCTGGAAAGGCCAGGCAGGTGAAGAACTATGCCACCCATTTCGTGGGAGATGACATGCTGTGGACTGCAGGGGTCGTAGCACCATCCAGGCACTGTGAGTAAGCCAAGCTGTAGCTCAAGCGAGACCATTGTTTTCTTTGTCAGGAGGGAACCATCCTCTACACCAGTTTATCTTTGTTTTCTTGGAACTTGGCGAGTGTGTAAGGGCCCCAACGGTAAACAGCGGGCCGGCAGACTAAGGGACCATAAGGTACCTACTAACTGTGACTGGTCTGGGTGCACCCAGGGAAAAGGGGGGAAGTGGGGATAAGTGAATGTTTGGTAACCAGGAGGTTTTGGAGGAGTAGCCTCCACCTCCTTTGTAATAGCTTGTAGTAATAAACTGGATATTTATTGTTTATCTGTTTCACCTGCTGTGTGTGTAAAACCATTGTGGGGAGTGATTGTGGGTCCGGGGGGTGTCATCACTGGCAGTCGTTAGAGGGAAGGCCATTACTTATCCTAGGGAAACGTTCTAACCTGTACTATTCACAGGAGGCAATGCAGGGGCCCCAGGTGGAGGCATTAAGGCACCACAAAAAACTACCGGTAAGGACTCAGGCCCGGCCCTTCTGGGAGGTACTGCTGAGTCCCCCGAGACTGTCGGGACAGCCCAGGTGAGTGGGATTATCAGGGGGGTGTTACATGAATTAAGAATGTAATCTGTACTTTTCATGATAAAATACAAAATAATAAACAAAGCTGTTAGTTGAAGTTCGACTCCCAGCGGGCGAGCAACGTTGTCAATGAAGCTCACTCGACGGAGGGAAAAAAGGAACAGAGGCAGTTGGAGGGTCGACACCGAGATAGTTTATACTGCATGAGCCTGGCTCGCAGTACCGCTCCTCGTGGCTCCATCTGGGCGCCAGCCCTCCTGAAAAAGTTTGGCTCCCGCTGGGTCCTAGCACCTCCGGTGTACTCCCATTAGTGTGAATGAGTGGTGGAGACTTTATATCCAGGAAGATCTCGATCTGCCTGTTATCACTGGATAGGTGATGGTCATCTTTCACCTTTTTGTAGGGGCTGTTTGTTGGGAGTTCTTCCTCAGTCCCTTTGTCAAGGAATCTGAACACTGCCTTCAAATGAGGGTCCTTCTTTTGTGCAGATGATAGATCTAAGGGCACAAAAGGAGTTTTTTTTTTTTATTCACAGCAGCAATGCATGCTGTATTTGAGACGGGGAGTTTTCATTTCCCATCTGTCCCCTCCTTGAGCACCTTATTTCACCAGTCTGTGGTCACAAAAAGGGAAATAAGGTTCACTCTTACAGTATCATAGTAGTTTACAAGCTCAGGAGGACTACGCCTTTGAATGAGCTTGCCACCCTAAGGTGGATTAACTTTATAAATATTCAAATGTTTTACTACCCATGTACTGGTCTAGCTGAACTTTGAAAGACTCCAGAGTATTACTCTCAATAATTGGATAAGGGAGAGTATTCCATAGGCTAACCACATGTTGTGTGTACCATTTGCATCTCTTTTTCTGGCAGGGACTGAGGAAGAACTCCCAACAAACAGCCCCTACAAAAAGGTGAAAGATGACCATCACCTATCCAGTGATAACAGGCAGATCAAGATCTTCCTGGATATAAAGTCTCCACCACTCATTCACACTAATGGGAGTACGCCGGAGGTGCTAGGACCCAGTGGGAGCCAAGCCTGGGAAATAAGATCCCAGACCTGCAGGCAATAATGTCAGAGGCTAAACTGGACATAGTAGCAATTAGTGAGACATGGTTTACCAGTAACCACACTTGGGAGACTTCAGTACCTGGCTATGTATTGTTCAGAAGAGACCGAGGTGCAAAAGGGGGAGGAGTGGCCCTGTATGTCAATGAAAATATCAAAGCTACAGAAATTCAGAATACACATAAGGAGCCAGAAGAACTGTGGGTCACCCTGGAAACAGGAAATGGGACAGCCATAAGAACCGGGGTTGTCTACAGGCCCCCAGACCAGGGAGAGGACATAGACACATTACTGTTAGAAGATATACAAAACATGACAGCTAAAGGGGAGGTTCTGATAATGGGAGACTTCAACATGCCGGATACAGATTGGTCAATACCAGCAGGAACATCTGCCAGAACTAGACACATAGTGGATTCCCTGCAGGGGGAGGGCCTCAAACAACTGGTACAACAACCCACAAGAGACAGGGCTATCCTAGATCTAGTACTGACTAACAGGAAAGGATCACAGATCTCCAGGTAGAAGGTCACCTGGGGGCCAGTGACCATCAAATGGTATGGTTCAGTTTGGCTACTACATCTAAATCATCCCATTCCAAGGCAAAAATATGGGACTTCAGAGGAGCTGACTTTGATAAGATGGCCAACAGAGTTAAGCTAGCCCTGGCAAAAGAAATACAGGTGAGGGGGTACAGGCAAAGTGGGCAAGCATTAAGGATGCAATACTTGAAGCAACATCCCATTGTGTTAGACAGAAAAGGAAGTGCAAAAGAAGAAGAAAACCACTTTGGTTCTCAAATACAGTAGCAGAAAAGGTCAGAGCCAAAAGGCTGGCCTTCAGGAAATATAAGGGAACACAGCGGGATGAAGATAGGGAGGCATACCAAACTGCCCTAAGGGAAGCAGGGAAGGCAGTAAGGCAGGCAAAGTCCCAAACTGAGGAAACACTAGCACAAACAGTAAAAGAAAGTGACAAGACTTTCTATAGATACATTAGTGAAAGGAGAAAGTCCAGAGGGGGTATTGCTAAGCTTAATGGAGAAAAGGGAGCATGTGAGGAGGAGGACCCTGTAAAATCATCTATCCTAAATAGATACTTTTGCTCAGTATTTACTGAAGAGAAAGTAGGGCAGGGCCCACAGCTCAGCACCATGGACACAGGGGGGAGGGAGGTGAGCACCACTCCCTTCACAAAAGAAAGGGTCCTACAAGAGCTTGCTAAGCTCAGGGTGGATAAGGCAATGGGACCTGATGGCATACATCCCAGGGTATTTAAGAAGCTAAGGGTGGAATTTGCAGAGCCATTAACAGAACTGTTTAGTGAGTCTCTGAGCACAGGAGAGGTCCCAGAAGACTGGAGAAGGGCTCATGTGATCCCGCCCACAAGAGTGTGGTAGCAGGAGGAGGCAGGGAACTACAGACCAGTCAGTCTTACCTCAGTAGTGGGCAAGATTATGGAGGCACTTTAAGGAAAGGATAGTGCAACACCTGGAATACATAGGGGCACAGGATCCAAGACAGCATGGGTTTACAAAGGAAGGTCCTGTCAAACTAATCTCATAGATTTTTGACTGGGTAACCAGAGTGGTGGACCAAGGGGAGCAGTTGATGTCGCCTACCTTGACTTCAGCAAAGCTTTTGACACTGTTCCACATAGAAGATTGATAAATAAGCTGGGTAGGCTTGGGGTGGTCAGAAGTTGGTCAACTGGGTGGTAAACTGGTTGACGGGCAGAAAACAGAGAGTGTTGGTAAATAGCATACAGTCAGAAGAGATGCAAGTCACAAGTGGAGTACCTCAGGGATCAGTCCTGGGGCCAGTCCTCTTCAACATCTTCATTAGTGACCTTGCAGATGGACTAGAGGGTAAGGCTTATCTGTTTGCAGATGACACCAAGATCTGCAAAAGAGTAGATGATCCAGATGGGGTGGGCAGAATGAGAAGAGATCTAGATAAACAATCAAAATGGTTGAAAGAGTGGCAACTGGGATTTAATGCAAAGAAGTGCAAGATCATGCACATAGGGAAGAGAAACCCTGAAGCCACCTATAGGCTGGGAGGGGAGTTGCTAGCAGTCACAAAGGAAGAAAGAGACTTGGGCATCACCATCACTGATGACCTGAAATCATCCAAGCAGACCTCTAAAGCAGTAGGTAAGGCTAGGGGGGTGTTAGGGGTATCACAAGTCGTAAGAGGGAGGTAATAATCCCTCTTTACAAGACACTGGTTAGGCCCCATCTGGAGTACTGCATGCAGTATTGGAGGCCACACCTTCACAAAGACATTAACCAAATTGAGGCAGTCCAGAGAATGGCAACCAAAATGGTGCAGGGACAGCATCAGAAGACATATGAGGACAGATTAACGGAGCTCAATATGTATACCCTTGAGCAAAGGAGGGACAGAGGTGATATGATCGAGGCATTCAAACACCTTAAGGGCACTAACAAGGTGAAAGAGTCTAACATGTTTAAATATAAGAAAAATAGCAGGACAAGAGGACACAGCATGAGATTAGAGGGGGGCCGATTAAGGGGGAATGTGAGGAAATTCTTTTTCACAGAAAGGGTGGTGGATGCATGGAATGGCCTACCTCAAGAAGTGGTGGCTATGAATACAGTGCAGGGCTTCAAACAGGCATGGTATAGGCATAAGGGAGCAATACAAATGAGTATGAATAGATAGGCCACTGACAGAGCAAAGGCCGATGGCACATTTATAAGGTAGAAAAAGAAATGGGCAGACTGGATGGACCTTGCAGTCCTTATCTGCTGTCAACTTCTATGTTTAGTTCCACATTGTGCCCCCTTTAGTTTGCAGTTATGAGATCTAGTCTGTGTTTTAATAAGATTTGTTTCCAATCTAATAGTTTCTATTAAAGCAGAATTTTTTATAGCCTTGTATGTTAGACAGAGGTTCCCCCCCCCCCCACAAGTCTGTCGATAATTCATAGAATACAAATTTAAATCCACCAGTCTTTGCCCATAAGTCTTATTTTCCATTCCAGAATTTTTTGTTGTCATTTTTCTCTGGACTCCTTTGACTAATTTTTTTCCTCTAACTGATTGTGGAACAGAAAAAGGAGCACAGTAATCCAGGTGTGATCTGACAAAGCTCTTGTGTAAGGGTATAATAACTGTTGGTTGCCTGCTCTTCATGTGTTTGAAAAATACATCCAAGAATTCTTTGACATTTTTTGACTTTAGTTATGGTATTATTATCAAAATTCAATTTATTATGTATAACTATGTCCAGATCCATTTTATTATCTGTTTGTTGCAGATAAGTTTTACTGAGAAAGTATTTATGTTTTTGATTATTATGACCCAAATGCATAACTTTGCATTTCAATACATTGAATTTCATTTTGTTCTTCTCAGCCCCTAGTTCCAAGGAATATCTCCCTCTGGAGATTTTCAGCTGCCTCTGGGGAGTTAACAATACAGTCAGTTTTGCAGTCATCCACGTACTTAGTCACCCAGGTGTTATTTGAAGACTGCATGGATGAGATTAGGATGTTGAACAAAACAGGGCTAAACACTGATCCCTGCGATACCCCAAAAGTGTGCTTGAACATTATGAAAGCACAGTTCATATTTAAACTGTCTGGTTAACATTGTGATGTACACAAACAGGTCTCTGTATTTTACAGGAGTACCATCAGAGAAATGAAAGTTTTTCTCCCAAAAGGGTAGAAATTCAGTCAGAGAGGAACAGACCCAGAGTCTGTAATGATGACAGTGTCTGTACTCTGTAGTGCCTTGCTTGAGCACTTCTGGAGTACAGGCAACAGCAGCTAGTTCATCATACTGCGCAGAAATGATGGTGCACCTCTTGTAAATACACACTCTGTCATCATTAGGCTGTACAATGAGACTTCCAAACCCTATCTGACCCTCATTAGTATGTGAGGCTGAGCCATCAGTAAAAACATGACACAGAGTAGGGTCATTTAACACTTCATCAGGTGCTAGCAGAAAGGGTGCTGGGTCAGGGGGTTGGAATGAACAATCACAGGTCTCCCCTGTAAACAGTAGACCATGGGTCAGCAAGGATGGAAACTTGGTAAGAAGAACAGTGATACAACGATCCTGTAGAAAAACAGACCAGTGTGTAAGTCTGGCATTGGAGACAGCCATGTTTCACTCCGACAATGGAAAGTTTGTGGGCCTGTGATTGGAATGGAGCACATCCAATGATGTACCTAAAAAGTACAATAAAATGTGCAATATCTTGCATTGCACCTTCTTGCCAGAAATGCCTGTTATTGTCTGTGCTGGGAATAATCCAGACTGTTCTGTATTTTGCTTGCTACTGCAGCCACAGTATGGGATGAGCAAGGTGGCACTGGTGGAGGGGCCCTGCAGCAGGTGCAGGTGGTAGCTGGCACCATGAAGGGTGCCTGCACAGTGGAGAAAAGTGGTGTGCGAACTGCACATAGCGCGCCAGCTATGATTTGTGGTTCATCAGCCTCCGGGGGTAGAGGAGGTGTTACTGGAACAACTGGCAACACAGGTTCATAAACCAAAGCTATATCCCCCCCCCCCCGTGATGATAAAATTATTGCAGCCACGGGGCATTCAGAATCAGGGTTGGTAGTAGTTTTAGCCTGTTGCAGGGCTAGTCTGAGGGACTTGTTCTCAACAATCTACTTGTAGGGTGGCCCACTGCGGTGAAACCTGTTGCCCTGTTTGTTGCCCTTGTTCTTCTTATTACTCTTCCAGTTTTTGTTACCCTGTCCATTATTGGAAGCATGGGACTTGTTACCTTGTGCCCACCTGACAGCATAGTGGGTTGCCCCACCAGAAGGCTGCTGTAAGACAGCAACCTCACCTTTGTTTTTGTTGCCAGAGTTGAGAGAAAGCACATGTATACATTGTCTGCTCTTTCAACCACTCTCAGCATCCTAAACTGTCATCTTGAGGAAAAACAGCACACACCACCTTCTCACAGAGGACTGGTGTCATGTTAAATAGAAAAAGATCTTTATATTCCACATTATCAACAGCAAACTGTTCCTTTGCTAAGGACTTGCCAGAGTTACGAGTCATCCACAAATGTTTGCGTAAGTCATCAGGAGACTCCTGGGCTTCCTGCTTTGCACTGTATGCCAGGCGTGCTCTCACAATGCCTGGATACTGTGCTGTAATCAAAGCTGCACAAATCATGTCCCAGTCCTTCTTTGTCCCATCCCTGATATCCTCTGGAAGCTTTGACCAAAGGCTAGGGTCCAAAGGTAAATGAAGCATCTGTACACAGCCGTCCCAAGGAAGGCTGAGCATTTCAAATTGTGCCTTGATTTGAGCAAGTTGACAGCTTAAGCTATCCTTGTGCTGCATGCAACCAATACGGTCAGCCATCTGCTGGGCTGAATGAGCAGGTTTATTTATTTATTGATTGAAATGTTTCACCAGGAGGGCACTCTGAACAACAAGTTGCTTGTCTCACAGTGTGACCTGGGTGGTAGGGGGTTACATATAGAAACATAGACTTTGACGGCAGATAAGGACCACTTGGCCCACCCAGTCTGCCCATTTCCCTACCTACTGGATAAGCTGCAGATTCTCGTTAACCAACAGCCTACTTCCTGTCACCCCCCCACTACAACTGCCTTGTGTCTGTCCCATGCATGTTTGAATTCCCCCACTGTTTTAGCCGCTATCTTTAAATTGTGTCCCCTTGTTCTTACACATCTCTTTTTCTGAAAGATGCTACCCTCCTGGACTTCGTTGATTCCCTTGAGGTACTTGAATGTTTCTATCATGTCTCCCCTGTCCCTCCTTCATCAAAGGTATACATATTAAGCTCTCTCAGTCTCTCTTCATACAATTTCTGATGCAGACCCTGCACCACTTCAGTTGCCCTCCTCTGGACTGCTTCCATCCTGTCTATGTCCTTGCGTAGATGAGGTCTCCAAAACTGCACACAGTACTCCAGATGGGGTTTCACCAACTGTCTGTACAGAGGAACAACCACTTCCCTTTTTCTACTTGTGATGCCCCTTCCTATGCATCCCAGTATCCCCCTGGCTCTCCTTACTGACTTCTCACATTGCTTACCCACCTTTAGATCATCTGATATGACTACCCCCAAGTCTCATTCCATTTTTTTTGTTGTTAGTACCTCCCCTCCTATTGTGTACTCTTCTCCTGGGTTTTTGTTTCCCAGGTGCATTACTTTGCACTTCTTTGCATTGAATCTAAGTTGCCATATGCCTGACCATTACTCCAACCTTGCCAAGTCCCTTCTCATCCTTTCTACACCCCCGTGTATCAACTCTGTTGCAGATCTTTGTATCACCTGCAAAGAGGCATACCTTTCCCACCAGACCCTCTGCAATGTCACCTATAAAGATGTTAAAGAGGACTAGACCCAGTACTGAGCCCTGGGGTACTCCACTAGTGACCCCCCTTTCTTCGGAATGTGTTCCACTCACTATTACCTTCTGTGTCCTGTTGTGCAGTCAGTTTGCAACCCAGGCTACCACCCTGGGCCCCACTCCCAGGCTGGCTAACTTGATTAGTAATCTTTTGTGTGGGACTGTGCCAAATGCCTTGCTAAAGTCTAGGTAGGCCATATCCACAGCCCCTCCATGGTCCATTACTTTGGTTACCCAGTCAAAGAAATCTATTAGATTCGTCTGACATGACCTTCCTGCTGTAAATCCATGCTGCTTTGGGTCCTGTGTTCCGCTGGCCTCTAGGTATTCAACAATTCTTTCAGAAGGGACTCCATCATTTTCCCTACCACTGAGTTCAAACTTACAGGTCTGTAGTTTCCTGCTTCTGCCTTGCTCCCACTTTTGTGAAGGGAAATCACATCTGCCCTCCTCCAGTCCTCAGGTACCACCCCATCCTCCCATGATTTGTTACAAAGTGTGGTCAGTGGTGTCACTAGGTCCTCCCTTAGTTCTTTTAGGATTCTGGTGTGAATTCCATCAGGCTCCATTGCTTTGTCCACCTTGAGTTTTAGGAGTTCTTTCAGTACTCTTTCTTCTGTAAATGGACTGGTGTCAATCCCCCTACCCAGAGTGCTTCTATTGTCTGGTTTAGGTAACTCCTCCTCATCTTCTTTTGTGAATGCTGAGCAAAAGTATTCATTCAGTATCTCTGCCTTTTCACTGTCTCCCTCTGCCCACCTCCCCTCTCCCTTATTAATCTTCACTATTCGTCCCTTAATCTTTCTATGTTCCCTAATGTACCTATAAAAGGTTTTATTCCCCTTAACTGACTTGGCTATTTTTTCCCCAGTTTGGACTTTTGCTATTCTGATTGCCTTCCCCACTTCTTTCTGCTTTAATTGATACAGTTCCCTGTCGTGCTCCTTCTACTTATACTTTTTGAATGCAGACTTTTTCTCCTTAACCTTCCCTGCCACCTCATTTGAGAACCATAGTGGTTCTTTACTCCACTTTGTTTTCTTTATCTGTTTCACACAAAGGCTTGTTGCCTCTATGATGGCAATATTGATTTTTCTCCATTGTTCTTCCACCCCTCCTTTTTGGCCATTTGCTAGTGTATTCCTCAGGTATTCACCCATTTTGCCAAAGTCAGTCCTTCTAAAGTCCAGTATGCTAGTTTTTGTATGGCATGTCTCCATGGTTGTGCTTATTGTGAAGCACACTGTGCAGTGGTCGCTTGTTCCCAGATGTCTACTGACTTCTAAATTTGTGATCATCTCTCCATTTGAGAGTACCAGGTCTAGTCATGCTTCCTCCTGAGTGGGTTCCACCACTAGCTGTCTAAGGCCTGCCCCCTACATAGGGTTGTGAATGATGATCAGTTACAATAGTATATGGGTAGTACAAACAACACAACATTGTAAGATTATGCAACAGCTGGAACACAAGATATTGTACAATAAACAGAAGTGGAATATTGGGTAAATTACAATACATGTCCAAAATCGTACAAAAGAACATATAAACATACAAAACAGTAATAATGCAACAGAATCATTATAGTGCATGAGTGTACCAGGAGCAGGATTGTGGTAGCACGCAAGTGCTGTTGGAGTATAAAGGATTGGGTAGGTTGTGGACACAGGTGACCCAGAAGGGCATGGGGAGAAGCAAGAACTGAATATGAGAAGGGGTAGCCATTTCCTGATTTCCCCTTCAGAATGTCGAGAACCCTTCGGGAGGGGGGTCAGGGGTAGGAAGGCAGAAACTGGGGATAGGTATTTAAGGAGGGTTAAAGCAGGAACAGCTGAGGGAGAGGTAATTGTGTATGGCAGAGGTAAGAGAGTAGTTGGAAGAGGAGTGTCATATTTCAGGGGGAGGGAATTCCTGATTTTAGGGAAGCGATGGGTGAAACCAGTCTGACCAATGAGGGTGGAGCAGCGAGGGACTGTCAAGATGTGGGCATCATTAGATCTGAGAAAGTGGGTAGGGGAGGAGGAGTGGAGAGAGAGGATGAGAGATAGGAGGGGAGTACTCCAAACCAGAATTTGGAGGTTAGTTTGGCACAGTGTGAGATAGTGGAAGGAAGGTTAGAGAGCGATAGAGTTCAAAGTGGTGGGAGTGACAGCAAAGCAGCAGGAGTTAAAGAGCGTCTCCAACTTGGTCAGGGAAGATTTGGGAGCAACACCATATACGTCACAGTAGTCAAAAATGGGGAGTATCATCTTCTGGACAATTTCACGCCTTGCAGTCAGCGGGATGCAACTACGATTCCTGTACAGAGCACCAAGCTTGGGGCGCAGTTTCTTCAGGATAGCATCGATATGCACAGAGAAGCTGAGGTGCTGGTCCAGCCAAACTCCCAGATATCTAAATGAGGTGTTCTCCAGGATGGTCCCATCAAGGGTGGGTATGGCAGGGATCATAGAGTGTCTCATCCTGGTGCCAAGCAAACCAGAGCTGAACTTTTTAAAGTCATGGTGTAAGCTGGTTTCCACAGCAGCAGGGTTTTTGCCGGAACTGTATAAAACAATATCATCAGCGTACATGTGAATAGATGAGGATGAGCAGGCTGGGGGAAGATCATTAAGGAAAAAGGAGAAAAGTAGGGGACCAAGCACTGAGCCCTGAGGGACACCAGTGTTGATGGGGAGTGGAGGGGAGATGGAATCAAGGATTCTCACCAACTGGGTCCTGCCAATGAGGTAGTATTTAAATCAGTTGGTGGCTGATGGAGCAAGGCCAACTGAGGAAGGGGAATCAAGCAGCAGGGGATGGGAAAATATCGAAAGTTTTGGCTAGGTCGACAAAGATGGCTGAGGTGATCAGGCCATCGTCCATACCTGAAAGGATGGAGTCAGTAAGCCTAAGGAGGGAGATGGTTATTGAGTGGTTCTTCCAGAAACCAAATTGGAAAGGGGTGAAGAAGGAGGAAGGGTGATAGTTGAGAGAGAGCTAAATGTTCTTGAAGTTTGGCAAGGGTAGGAAGGAGAGAAATTGGACGATAATTGCTAGGAGTGGATGTGTCACCACCCTTGGGGGACAGGAAGGACGACAGTGTGTTTCCAGGATGAGGGCACCTGGGCAGAAATAAAGGACAGTTTAAGGATTAGGGAGACAGGATAAGCAATTGTAGGAGCAGAAAGGTGGAGAAGTTTAGGATTGAGCTCATCTGGTGAAGAGCCTTTAGGGGGTTGAGGGATAGGAGGGTACTAAGAGCTTCGTCAGAGGAGACAGTAGAAAAGGAAAAAGGGAAGGGGCATGCACTGGCTGAGGCGAAGGGCTGAAGTTAGTAGGTGGCCAGGGGAGAGGGAATTTAGAAGAGACGGCGCACGAGGTGTAGTAGTCATTTAATTCACTGGCCGCTGAGCCAGGGTCAAAAACTAGGGAGTTGTTTATTTTGAGAACTGGAGGGGGAGGGGGAGAGAATAGGGCATGAACTACCCTCCAGAATTTAGATGGAGAGTTAATATTAGTCAGGAATGAGGAGTTGAAATAATCGGACTTAGCCAGTCTAGTAGCTTTAGTACATGAATTACGTAGCATTTTGTACTTGGCGTAGTCGTTTGGATGTTTAGTAGATTTGTGTTTTCTCCAGGCCTGGTCACGCTCCCTGAAGCAGACCAGTAGTTCGGTGGTGATCCAGGGGAGATGAAGCCCACGGACTCTGGTCCTTCTGAAAGGAACAAAGGCATTCCAAGTGGTAATGAATTTATCCTTAAAATAGTCAAGGGCTTGGTCAACAGAAATGGCAGTGAAGAGGGGGGCCCAGTCGGTGGAAGCAAGTGCAGAGCTGAGTGGAGTAAGGTCTAAGGATTTAAAGGATCAGAGCTGTATGATTTTAGGGGGAGGTTTGGGGTGATGGACCTTACGTACAATGAAAATGGGGCTGTGAGGGCATCAGGGAGGAGTCCAGATTTAATGATGCGGTGCAGGTGATTTTTAAGTGCCCAGTCAAGCAGGGTGTGGTTTTGTGTTTTGGGATTAGGGTGTGTGGGCTCAAGTATAAGTTGAGTGAGGTTTACAGCAGTGACGTCACTGCATAACTTGTTTAACTTGGGAGACAACCAATTTAGATTCATGTCACCCATTATGAACAGTTCACCAGATTGTGAGAGGAAGGTGATGTTGGCTAAGAGTTCAGTCGTGACTGAGGGTTGAATGCTTGGGTGACAATAGATGCCAGCCACAAAGACTGGGATTGAGAAAGGAAGGGTAATGCTGGTGACAAGGGCTTCATAGATAGCTGGGATGGAGGTAGATAGGGTGGTAGTAAAATACAGTGAGGACAGGATATACATGGCCACTCCCCCTCCATGACCCGATCGATCTTGTCTGGAGAGGAAATACCCAGAGACAGCAATGGCATTGTCAGGGATGTGGTTTTTTTTGCCATATCTCGCTAATAATTAGGATGTCAGGGGTGTGTGAAAACATGAGTTTGTTGAAGGTCGATTTTAGGTAGCAGGCTGCAGATGTTCAGGTGGAGGAGCTTCAACCCGTTAGGAAGGGTTGGAGTGGAAGTGGGGTTTGGAGACTTGTTGTTTGGGTAAGGAGTCAGGGTAGGAGAAGAAATATGGCCAGGGTTGTGGTGGATGTTCCCTGATGAAAGGCAGAGGAGGGCAAGGATGAAATAGTGATGTTTAGGACTTCTGTAATTAGAGTAGGAAATACGGGAGGGAGGGGAACAGGGAGGGAGGGAGTGGAGAGAAGGAGATAAGGAAACGAAAGGCAGAGAGGCTGGGGGGGAGTAGGGAAAGTGGGGTCTGTTTACAAGAGGAGCTGTGGGGGTGATTGACAGGATGGAGGAGGTATTAGGAAGGAAAGTGGAGAGAGAAGTGGCAACAGGTGTAGAGGGGGAGACTCGGATAAGGGTAAGAACCAGGAAGGATGTGAGCAGGAGGGAGATGGAAACCATTCTGGGTAGGGTAGTAGAGGCTTTGTACAGACTTACAGATTCAGATCACACCACTGAATGTCAGGACATAGATAATTTGCTTTAAGCATGAATGACCCAGGACAAGAAGTGTTAGGGGAGAGCAGTGGGAAGAGGAATGCAACCTACATGTCTTGTTGCCCTCTAGTGGCATTATTGTATAATCTGCAAATGGAAAAGTTGACACAAAAACAACAAAAAAACAAGCATTTGTCAATGCCGAATGTTTGCTTGCTGGCATTGGTAGTGTAGAAGTTACAGAGCTGCATAATAGAAATGGCAGTGAAGTACTGAACTGAAGCCAACCCCACCACCCCCTGCACAGAGTGACAGGCATTGGGGTGTGCCTTTGGGTTGTAAGGCATAACGGTCATGCCATTTCACCACACCCTACCCTGCGGACACTGACAAGTGTCACGGTGTGCCTTGGGGTCTTTGGCCCTTATGCGCACCCCATTCCATCAGGAAATACAGTGAGATGGGTGCGGTACAGGAGAATGAATAGGGTGAACTTTGGGGCCGAAGAGTCCAAGGCATACCTCGATGCCTCTCACTGGCTGCAGGATGTGGAATGGTATGAGCATTACAGGCAAGAATCCCAAGTCACACCCCTGATGCCTGTCATTCTCTACAGGGTGGGGCGTTATGGTTGGAAACCCTAACACCTCAGGCATTCGTTGGTATTTTCAATCCAAATTTTCAACATGCTTTTTTTTTTTGTGACCCCCACCTCAAGAACAGTGGCAATATCAGTTTGTTAGCTGAAAGCTGCTTTATGCACAGCGACTACAGCATTTAGTACCACAAATGCATAAACATATTCCGAACAGGATGTGAAAAATGACAGCTGTACTATTCATGGGGAGGTGTAAAAAATGGCAATGTTGCAAATCTGCAGTAAAAATATTAAAAAAACTGGTGAAGTCACGAGCATGCATAGAAACTGTGCAATGCACACCCGTAATGTAATTAGGTTGGGGATTTTTTACAGCAGATTGTCAACACAGGCATTTTGGGACCTCCGATCATGAACAGTGTCACTGTGATTTTCTTTATCTGTCCCGAACAATGATTTCCTCAGCGAATCACAGATTCTGCGCTGAAAGTGTGAAAACACATTTCAGCCATGCTAGAAAAATGACAGCTGTACTATTCATAAGGAAGTGTGGAAAAATGCCACTGGTGAAACTCTGACTGAAAATATTACAAAGTCATGAACTTACGAGGGGTGGGAAACTTCAGTGCTCATCAGTAACACAGTCATTTTATGGGTTTTTGTCACCAAATTTTCAACATACCCATTTTAAGGCCTCTGCCTTTAAGTGTCACTGTGATTTTCTTAATGTGTCCCATACATTGATTTCAAGACAACGATCATGCCCATTGTGCAGCATGGAAACACGCTTTGGGCAAGATGTGAAAATGACAGCTGTACTGCTCATAAGGAGGTGTGGTAAAATGGCAATGTTGAAAATCTGGAGTGAAAATATTGAAAATTCGCGAACTTACGAGCGTGTGTAGGAACTGTGCAACGCACGCGCGTAAAACAGTCATTTTTAGGAATTTTTCCACATTTTCAAAATAGGCTTTTTGAGAGCCCACCTTATGAACAGTGGCAGTGTTGTTTCATTACTCTGTCCCGAAAGGTGATTTCGCGCAGTGACTGTGAAATCACCCTTCGGGCCTGATTAACGCCATGACAGTGAGAGCATTCATGAGAAGGGGTCCCAAAAACCCCATGTTGAAAATTTGGTGCAAAAATTCCAAAAAATGGCTGAGATATGCAGCAAAGTTGAAAAAATCCTGTCTATCCCATTATACAGCTTACCAGCATTTCCTCTGTTCGCAGTCGGCTTTGAAGAGTGCAGACATGTTCCCGTCCATCAAGACTGCCGCGCCGGAGTCCGGAGGCGCGGTGGCGTGAGGGGGTTGTGTGGGGAGCGGGTGCGAGTGGGTGGGGGCAGAGATAACGAGGGACCATTTTAAGTTTCAGAGTTTGTTTTTTGTTTAAATGACGACACGGGATGTTTGCCACGCTGGGGTGGGCTCCAGTGTGGCACAAGGATGGCTGAGGGTAGGCGTGGAGCCGCCGGGGATTGGGCACCGTGGGCATAGCATCTGTTGCCATGCTGGGGTTGGCTCCCAGCGTGGCACACTGTACTGGGGAATAGTGGAGCCGACGGGGATTGGGCACCCCTGCCGGCTATACGAGAGCAGCCACGCTGGGTGGGCACCCAGCGTGGCATATGTAACTCTGCTTTGGGGCGCAGCACAGCCGACAGGGATTGGGCACCCGTCGGCTGCTCACAGTGTGTGGGGGGCGCAGCACGTATGCATGCGCAGGTAGGGAGAGCGCAGAGCAGGCGATATCTATCACTGCTCACTGAAGCGTAGCTCCCCCTTTCAACTGTACACCACTGCATTTTGGAGCTGTCATAGACAGCTCCAGCAAGCACTGGAGAACTGCGGCCGCGCCTGCAAACACACTGACTGGATTGGAAGAGGGCTGCCACACCTCCGAAAACTCAGATGATGGCACTATGTTTCTTGCACATGCGTGCAAGCAAACATAACAGGTAAAATTACAGTTTAAACTGAAGAAATTCAGCACGGAGTATTAAAACAGTCCAGAAATCAGAGGCAATACTGGATTGGGGGGGAAAAAAGGTTAAACTGGCAGATGGTAGTAACATAGTCCAGTCAGGAAGAATTTGAAAATGCCTGGCAGGATCAGAACCAAACGAGGAGCTCGTGGTCCACAGGGGCAACCAATAAGAGCTGTCCCAAGACAAAGGCAATTGTCCTTAGAAAATTTACAGCGACAGCCATGCAGCCTTGAGTTCCCGGAATGCTGTCTAGACCGTACCTGCAAGCAAGGCACAGGGAGGCAGGAAGACTCCCACTGGAGGCACTCTTAGCCCAAAGGACTATGAGAGGACACCTGCAAGCAAGGGCTCAGGGAGTGTGGCAGCAGGCTCTTCTCACCGTGGAGGTGTGTAGACCCCCACTGGAGGTGCTGTTAGCCCAAAGGGTTGTGAGAGGACAAACGATTTCATGGGGTTGCTAGGTGGTGCTCGTGGGTCTGACGAAAGTCTAAAAGTGGCCCCTCCAACTGCTGCAGCGTCTGCGCTGATTTCACAACAGTAGACTGTCTACCAACCTCTTTCAGAAATTCATCTACCTCCTGTTTAAGGACATTCTTTTGGTCCTCAGTAATACCAGTCCTACTGATGAGCCTCATTAATCATGCCTTGAATCTCCAGTGTGTCTTGTCTGGTTAAGGGAGCAATCGCCAGTCTCTGTGTTTGAATAAACACAGCTCTGTGATGTCGGCCATCTTTGAAGCTACACTGGGCACCACCATCTTGGTGTATTGCAATATGGCCACCATCACATGAGCATAAGCGGCCAGCTTGGGGATGGCATGGGAACTCAATGTGATGTGTGTGTCCATCATTTTGAATCAAATCAACTTTATTTATAAAAAGCGCCTTTCCAAAACCAAGGCATTTGTATATAATCCAGTAACATAAATTAAATACAATTATTAAAACCAGTATAATCGAGTCAGTCGGGGGGCGCTGATGAGCAGCTAAGCAGCAGGACGCATTCTCCCGGAGCTCCGTACCCTGGAGACCTAAAAATAACATTTTTTTCGCTATAAAGATAAAAAACCTGGATTCCAGTGCTATTTTTGCCCGAAAGAAGTATAAGGATGGAAGAATCTCTCACAAATGCAACAGGGAAACCCGCTAGAAATGCTGGGAAAATCTTAAGAAACAGCCAGCTGGGCCTATAGCAGAACCGGCAGGCCCGATTTCCTTCTCGGCGGCGGAGCTGGTCGTATTGGGGCAGGAGGTGACGACGCAGGTACTGGCTGCCCTAAACCCCCGCTTCGAAAAACTGGAGAACCAAATCGAAGCAAAACTACAAGAAATTGCAGAAAGAACTGCGGCGCATGGCGAAAGGCTAGTGGAGGTTGAGAAGCGTACAGCCCGAGTTGAAGATTTAATACAACCCCTACCAGAGAAAATATCCGCTTTAGAAAAAGAGCTGGAAGAGCTGAGGGAAGCTTTTGATTACCAGGAGAACTATGTTAGACAGAATAACCTTCGCTTAAGAGGGCTCCCTGAAGGGAAAGAGGGCTCTGAAATACTAAAATTCTGCGCTGAGAAGTTACCAAAAATCCTGAAATTACAACCTAAAGGGGGAAAGCACAAGATTGAGAGGGCGCACAGAGCAGTACTCCCTAAGCCAGGCCCAGGCCAACCTCCGAGAAGCATTGTTATCCGGTATCATAACTTTCAGGACAGGAGGCAGTGATAAAAGCTTCAAGATTAATCAACCTGTTGAGATAGATGGAGTGAGAATTCATGTTACACAGGACTACTCAAATAGATTGCTCAAGAAGAGGCGGATGTTTGCTTCTTCAATGGCTCAGTTAAGGGAGATGCAAGTCGAGCACTACATGATTTACCCTGCGATTCTGAAAATTAAGCATGAAGGAGCGGTATACTCATTTTGGGAGGTGGAAAAAGCAAACGATTTTATAAAGGAACTCAAGAAGAAAGCGGGATGAGAGGAGCCTGTGGAAAAGAAAGAGAAGGACTTTGAGACACTGTTGCTTTTTGAAAGGGGATATAACCCTGGCTATATTTTAGATTGTTTATGCTTAATTTTGCAAACTTTGGAACCCGGAAGGTTTCGAGTCAAATCGGTTGGTATCTGAGAGAGACTGCCTGGAGGAGAAGTATTTGTTGAAACACGGATGGAGAGATCTTTTGGAGTTGGTGCAGGGCTGGAAGAGCACCCGTAGAGACAACGAGCCGCAGAGGTGCATGGTGGACTGGGCTTGGCGTGTGAGAGTGTTTGAAATCACGCTGCCTGCTCCATCAGCCTCAGATCGAGCGAAGGACGAAGGAAGCTCCATACTTGAAGGAGACTGAAATTGAAATGTTCAACTTAAATAAATGGGGGCTGTGTGAGAAATCACTGCGATTTGACCCTGGGCTAAAAGGACTAGATAAAAGGGGTCCAGTTTTATAATGTACATATGTTATGAACTGGATCGGCCTGTGTAGGCCATAGAGGAAAAGGTCTTCGGGGGAGTAAGGAGTAGCTGTTCAATTAGCAGATCGGGAGGTGCTGCGCCAGAATGGCAGAAATGAGCAATGAAAAGCGCTTTGGAAAAGGAGTGGTGGAGGAAAGAAGCAAGTTTGGATGGTTGGGAATAGGAATAATATTGTGGAAAGGGGGGGTAAAAGGAGGATTGGTAAGGTTCTTAAAGGGGAAATTAAAGTGCTATCGAGATTCACATTTAAGGGATAAGGATAAGAGGGCAAGTATGAAAAGTAGAGACACAGATACGAGTGTGGTGATGTGGAAGCCTGACCTTGTGCAAAATAGGAGGGGCTGAGAGGAAGACAGGAATAACGTATGGATAACAGTGGTGGATAAAGGATAATGGAAAAGACAATGGTGGGAGATGAGTTGGTAATACAATCCTGGAATGTGCATGGTCTCTCTTTCCGATTAAGAGAGTGCGGTGTTAACTGCACTAAAGAGAGCACAGGTGCAGGTGGCTCTCCTGCAAGAAACCCATCTAGCACCAGGGGAGCATGTAAGACTTAAAAAGGGGTGGGTGGGTGCATGCTATGCTGCTTCGTTCAGCCCACACAAACAAGGAGTGGCAGTTTTGGTGCATAAGCATTTGCCCTTTCAGACTACAAGGGTTCTTGCAGACCCTATGAAGGGCAGATACGTGTTTGTCACAGGGATTCTCCATGGCCTGAAAGTCACGTTTGGAAGCGTGTATGTACCTGCTATTCTGGACCCAGAGTTTTACAATAATATTTTATCCATATTAATGAGGGAGCAGTTTGAAAACCTGGTGATGGGAGGAGACTTTAATTGTACGCCTGATGCTGCCCTTGATCACTCGGAGTGGAAGGGCCGCAGAGATCCTTGTATTAAGAAATGGAGGGAGGGCTTGGTGGAACTGAACCTAGTGGATACCTGGAGAACAGTGTACCCACAAGATAGAGAATACACTTTTTACTCAAATCCACATAAAACTTGGTCGAGAATTGATCACGTTTATGTGACGTTGGATTGATATGAGAAGCTCAGGAAAGTGCTACATAGTCCCATACATATATCAGACCATGCAGGAGTGGTTACGTCCTTTCGTTCTCCGGGTGAGAGGGGAGAAATGCAGACATGGAGATTCCCTACGTATATGCTAGGATCACATGAGTTTCAGGAATATGTAAAGGAGCAATTTAGATTCTATATGGAGGTTAATGCACCAACTGACACTTCTAAACAAATGCTGTGGGATGCAGGCAAAGCGTACATGAGGGGGCAATTATAGGTATATGGCAAACTATAAGAAAAACAGATTGAAAGACAGCAGACCCTTCAACAGGAGTTGAGAACACTGGAAGGAGGGTGGCAAGAGGAGGAGGTGAACAAGGAGACAAGAGCTGACAATAACCAGGCAGGCGCTAACACCCTATTGATGGATGAAGCTAGGAAAAAATGTTTTATCTGAAACATAGAGTATATGAATGGGGAAATAAGCCAGGCCCTTTGCTGGTGAACCTGGTCAAGGGAAAGAAAAATGCGGTGCATATTTTGGGGATTAAAACTAAAAAGGGCCAGGTAGTCACTAAATATAGGGAGATAAGAGATACATTTAAGAAATACTATGAGGAATTATATAGGGCAAGTGGAGAGGGAAGTGAAAAAGAAATGCTCGATTTTTTGACTAGGTATAAATTGCCCCAAATAACAAAGCAACAGCAGGAGATGCTAGGGAAGGAGATCCCCGAGAGGAAATTACTAAGGTATAGATAAGATGAAGATGGGGAAGGCATGTGGCCCAGATGGCCTGCCCATAGAGTACTATAAACTATTGAAAGAGGAGGTAAAAGAAGTAATGTGGGAGGTATTTAAGGAGGGGAGAGAGAATGGAGAATTGCCGGACTCAAATGACTCCGCCCTGGTATGTGTGATCCCGAAACCGAATAAGGACCCAATGGAATGTTCATCATATAGACCTATATCTTTGTTAAATTGTAATGCTAAGGTGTTCGCTAAAATTTTAGCTAGTAGATTGGAGAGTATCCTTCCAGAATTGATTCACCCAGATCAAACGGGTTTCATAAAGTATAGACATTCATATCATAATGTTAGGAAGGTCCTTAATGTAGTGGTTCAAGCTAAAAATATGGGGGGACGTACAGCTATACTGTCAATGGATGCCGAAAAAGCGTTTGACAGGATTGAGTGGCCATATCTATTTGCGGTTCTGGGACGATTTGGGTTAGGGGAAAATTTCATTAAAATGATAAAGGCATTATATCAGACATCTAAGGCTGCAGTTAAAGTTAATGGGAACATAACAGAACAATTCAGACTTCATAGAGGGACAAGGCAAGGGTGCCCCCATTCCCCTCTACTTTTCGCAATGGCGGCTGAACCGTTGGCAATAGCCATTAGGGAAGACACAAGAGTACAGGGGTTAAAAGGGAAAAGTGGGGGTCAGCATAAAATTACCCTATATGCTGATGATATGATGTTATATGAGAAACCTTACGTCTATGCCTGCTTTGTTGGAAATTATAGGTCAATTTGCTACATTCTCAGGCTACAAACTGAATCTGGGGAAATCTGAAATTTTGTTACTGGGAGAGGAAAGAGGAGAGGTGAGTGATACATGGGGCCTAAAGAGGGTAGGTACACACCTTACATGTTTAGGGATCAAGATAGGTAAGGACCTGAGATCACTCTATAGATTGAACTATACCCCATTATTAAAGTTGTTAAAAGGGGACATGGATAGATGGAGAAATCTGCCTTTGTCCTGGATGGGGCGTATTAATCTGCTTAAGATGAACATTCTTCCAAGAATCTTATATCCGCTACAGATGCTGCCAACAGGACTGACAGGAAAAGATATAAAGGCCTTTGAAAAACACTGCTCTGGGTTTATATGGCAGGGGAAGAAACCTAGGGCTAGTTTAAACAGGTTAAAAGCCGACCAATCTAAAGGAGGGTTGAACTATCCAGATATGAAGTTATACTTTTGACGGCACAAATGAGGATCATTAAAGACTGGGTGTACAAGCCAAAGAGGCTAGCTGGATAGACCTGGAGGAGGAGGGAATGGGGGTGAGAGTGTCGCCTCTATTAGCAGAAGCACGTAGTAGGGGGGATGCGAGACAAACGGGTTTCGGTATTTTAGTGAAAGAAGTAGTGGATAGCTGGGACCAAATTAAGAAGTTGTTGGGCATAAAAGGGAGAATCATTTATCTTGCCACTCACAGGAATCCGTTTTTATCCCCGAGTAGGAGATCCCATGTTCCAGAAATGGGAAGATAGTGGGATAATGTGTCTCAATGATTTAAGGGGAAAAGGAATGACTCGGGAATTTAGGGAGCTTAGAGCGGACCTGGGCCTGCCTGCACACCATATGTTCAGGTATTTCCAGGTGAGGAAGTATGTGCAGGATATTGAAAGGAAAAGAGCCCCTGATGCCAGAATACAGATTGTGGAAGAATTGCTACAACAGCTTAAACAGAAACCTGAAGGTATGGTTAGAAAAGCTACGTCTCCAAGGGCCAGATATGACAAGCAAAACTAGGCATTTATGGGAAAGGGATTTGGGAGTTACACTCTCTGAGAAGCAATGGGCTTTAATGAAAGGGACGCATCAGGGCCTCCTGCTTTGTAATAAATATAAGGAGGTAGCATATAAATTTGTTCATAGGATGTACACTCCACCTGTGGCAGTGAACAGGTATAATCAACAGTCTCGACTATCTGTCAGAGATGGGTCAGCCTAAGTACCTATCTACTGCGTTGTGGTGGGCCAGATACTCCAAGATTTCTGGGATGAGGTGGCGAAGGAGCTGACAGACATGTCGGGACAGCAGGTTAGAGTAGAACTGCTCACATTACTGTTTGGTGTGGATGGCACACATCAGGAAGAGTGGGGGAGGTTGAAGAGATGGATGAGAGTACTCCTGGTATTGGCAAAACAGTGTATTTTGAACACCTGGGTTTCAGGAGATAAACCTACAATTCGACAATGGAGGAATCTTACATGGGATGTGCTGCAATTAGAAAGCTTGACATACAAGGTTAAGGGGAGGGAAAATCAATTTGAGAATATGTGGGCACCCTACTTAAACTCCATGGAACAGGAAATAATAAAATATGGATAAAGGTGGAAGAGTAAAATTAATTGTATTGGAACAAGTGAATTCTCGATTAGCTGTGGGGAGGGCATGGGTGGGACTGGAGGGGGGGAAGGGATTTCTTTTATATCTTTACCTTTACTGTTATCTGGGCTTTGCTATCTCTATTCTCTGTTTTCTTTCTTAAGCTTATCTCCACTGAGATCAATATCATAGATACAAAATATAGAGATTTACTAAGGTGGTGCTTGACGTATAAATTTTATTATAGCGATAATGGAATTATTTGCCAGTAATGGTTGGATGGAATGAGGGGGACTTATGATACGCAATATGTAACAGACTAATAAGCACTGGTGGAGATACCTTTCCTCGCTTTACTGTAATATGGAAAAAAGAAACTAATAAAAAGATTATACAAAAAAAAAAAAACAGTATAATCAATATAAACAATTTAAGACTCATGGCTGCAATATTAAAAATCGGTATATGCCAGATTAAAAAGAAAGGTCTTCAATGCTGTCTTAAAACTTTGAATGGTCGGGCAATCTCGCCCTTGATGAGGTAGAGAATTTCACAGTTTTTTTTTGTTTTTTTTAAATACTTTGTATTTATACATCCCATCTACCTCTTCTCTCCACTCTCTCAGACATCTTCTCTAACTGCACCCCCCTGATCACCGCAGTCTGCCCCTAGAGTACCTATGGTTCCACTAGCCTTAGGTACCCAGATAACCCACGGGCGGGGTGAGGAGGAAACTCTGTACTTTTTACCTCTTCAGAACCAACATACTTGAGTCGTGGAACCCCTGTACAGTGGGGTCTCCCGCTACGAGCCTGAGATGTGTAGGGAGGTGTCATCGCCTAGGACAGACCGAAGTGTTTCCCTTGTTCTCCCATACGTCGGCATGCAATGGGGCCAATGAGCTGGGAGATGCACTGAAACGTGCCTCCTGCCGACATCTACGCAATGCCCTTTTTGCTGCCACTCTGACTGCTACACCTACCACCTGAGATCCCACAGATGGTGGTATTGCAGCGGGATCATGCAGAGGACCCCCCTCCGGAGGAGAGCAGCCATTGGGCGCTCCATCCTTCTCCTACCCGGCCCACCCCCGGCAGCCCGAGCTTGTTCCCGAACCCAGGTTGCCGGCAGTGCTTCGACTCTCAGCGCCACTGAGCTAGCAGAGTTCCGCAGGGTTGGGGCCATAAAACTAAAAGATCTTGCCCCAGATGTGTTTAAACAAACCCTGGGAATCTCTAGCAATCCCTCGTCAGTGGATCGGAGACAGCGGGAGGGACAGTAGGGACAAAGGAGATCTTGCAGGTAACCAGGTCCCTGATTGTGTAGGGCCTTATAGGTCAATAATCCACCACTTTGTGAATCAACAGAAGAGTGGCCAGCTGCTGGGTTAGCCCACTCCACAGCATGCTGGGAGTCCTAACAATCAGACTCATCACCAGAAGAGGTCAGGTCAATGGGCATATATTAAAAGTCCTCCATGACTTTAATATGCCCAGCCAGTACCTCTCACTGATGGTGCAATGTCGCCATCTTTGCTCTGCATTTCATGTGATTAACCTTAGCGTTGGTAACACACAAACCCCTGACATCTTTCTGCAAGACTATATGCAGCATGTACATCAGCATGATCCCTAACCTTACTCTCGAGCTCCCCACTTACCTGGTTCAGCTTCACCCTCAGTTCCTCATTTTCCTCATGTAAGGCATCATTAGTCTCAGACAAGTCATTCATGTGTATAACCTGCTTTCTATTAAGCTTTGCTTTTTCACAATCATCTTTAAAAGCATGTCATTCCTGAACATTACTATTTGCAGTGTCATGTAAAAGGAAGTCATGCCGCTGATGCAGAGTCTGGATTTGTGATTCCAGTCTGACTGCTCGTTCTGCAAGATCAGCATTTAACACTCCCATCTAATCTCATTCCTGAAGGCGGTGTAATCTGATTCCACAGCAGCCAGCCATTGTAATGCAGCTTCTAAGCTATCAAACAGCCTTGACACAAACAAACCATTCTTATAATGATCAAAGACCGACTGCAAAGGATCAGCTTTCTCCTTTGCTGCTGTAGCAAAATCCTCAAAACCACCATGGCTACTGAGGTATTGTGAGGTTTCTGACCTCAACTCTGCGCATATTTTTTCAGAGATGTCAAAATTAAACTAAGAAACCTTTAACTGTTTGTCATTCAGGAACTGTGTTTCGAACCACAGCACATGAAAGCACACAGCTTCTGGTGTATGTGGGGGCCTATAAAGGATATCCCCACAAACTGAAAGCACTCTAGCCGTTTTCAGGGAATCTATTACAGCTCGGTGTTCCTACAGGGGAGATGGCAGCTCACTGTACAGATTTAAAAACCTGGCAGAGAGGTCCCTAGTGCCTAAGCTCCATACACTTGGGAACAGCAGACTGTGATGCTTCATACGGTAGAAGCTAACAGCTGCTTGTCACTGGAGGATTGCCCACTTCCAATGTGTAACTCCACAAGGGAAATACATATAACGTTGACCACCACTCAAACATTACTGCACGGTCGCCATTTTGTTATCTAGAAAATCTAAATTTGTTATCTAGAGTCCAGCTCTAGATCTATCAGGTTCTTGGATGTCTGTAGTGTTAGCCAAAGAACACACCAGTAGTATGTAATAAGGAAAGTTTATTACAATACTCATGCCAAACGTGTGACAGAAAATTACAAGGGAGTCCGTTTCTCACCAGTCCTCGAGGAAGGTATAATTCTCTCTGGGGAATAGGCTTACAGAAGGTTATATTGTTACAGTGATAACTACATAGTTAGGGATATGGCAACATAGTTACACTGGATGGGTATCCTAAATAAGGTGTATGCAAGGCATCTCCCTTGGGCAGTTACTAAGGAAATAGAATTACTAATAAGTTAGACGAAGGAAATGCCCCTATCAGCAATAAATTACAGACAGAGAAATGCTGAGTATACAGAAATACATGTGGTGTGATACCCAAGCATAAGACAAAAACTGCATATGATTATATAAGAATATATAACAATCACAGAAGATCCAAAAAGGCCCTCTGATCAGTGACATGGATCAGAACACATGTATAAAATATATTAAAGAAAACATGACCTAGGTAAACGTATTATACTGAGGTACTGTAGAACAGAATATGTTTGCGTCCGCAAATGTTTGCGCTACAAGATCTAAAGACTTTATCGCAGGTTGAAATGTTCGCGCCTGGGTCACTTCTAGTATAAGCATTTGCTGCTGTACTGTAATTGGTCGGCTGTAATGTACTGTAATTGGTCAACTACAGCACTCAATTGCCACTTAAGATCAGCCTGTCCTGAATGCAGTATGTAGTGTAATGTAAAACAAATGCGTACTTGATCGTTGCTTCATTTATTTGCTGCTCTGTTTGCTGTCGAATCACTTTCCAAAATACTTTTAAAATAATTTAAATAAAGTATGACGTTTTATTTGTAAATCCTGGTTGCTTCGTTCATTAGTGTTTCCGAAGATCTGGTACACAGTGCTGCCCATGTCAGTTTCATTTGTCTGCATCTGGCAGCGGTTTTCAAAATATATTTGCTCCCCGGTAATGTTCGTGCTAATTTCATTAGCGCAAAGAACGTGAAAATAAAAAATGAGCGAACATTTCCTAGAGTACAGTATAATGTATCATGCAAGATGAGTGTAAAACATAACTCATAATAGTAAAACAACATATAAGATGATGTAAACATAATATATAGTAGCACATTTTAGCAGTAAAGCACACTCCTAATACCCATGCATGTATGATGGGTACCTACATCAACATATTAGTGCAAATGGCAGTATCACAGTATAAGTGACCAGAAATACATTGTAATGTGTATGTGGGATAGTAGTGGGTGCATAACCCATCACATAACACCGCCCTGCACTCCATCCCCACTTTATCCCCGTCTTTATCTCCCCAAAGCTCCACCTACTTCCCCCCTTTGTTGCATCCCTTCCACTCTCATCTCAAACCTCCCTTCCCCTCCACCCTGCTCCCGACATCCACCTTTACTCAACCTATTCCCCCCTCCCATAACCCAACCTCAAGTCCCCCCTCCCATTCCTTTCTTCTCTGGTCCATCTTCTGCTCCTCCACAGAGCACCCCATCACATCCCCCAATCCTGCCAGAACAATGAACTGATTATTCAATGTCCCTATATTGCCACCGATTTCCTCTTTCCTTCTGCTAGTCACCCACCACTGCTGATGTTATGACTGATCCCGCCTTCCCTCCTCTCTTCCATTCTTCCCTTTTTCTGCCTTCTCTTGCCCTCGGAGTTGGGTCCCTTGGTCCCACGACGACATTTGACACCCCTTTTCCGCTCATGCTCCCCACTCCTGATTTGATTTGTCTCCCTCAGATACCCTCCTGCCATCCCCCACTGTCACATTATCTACTTCTGCAGCATGCAGTCCTCTCCTTAGCTCAGTTTGAAAACAGCTGATCTTGTTCCTAATCTGCTTTAACTGTTTGCACACCAAACATCCCCCCTTTCTCCATGCAATTTGAAAAAAAGACTGCCGCTCTGCAGTTGTTGCAGACTGCCACTCTTCCCATCTCGCTATATGCCCACCAGCGACATCCCTCATCCTCAACTAAAGGATGCACATACAAACCCCATCCCCCATCCTCCTTTACCAGTTCTGTCCATGCTCCCCAAGCTCTCCGATTACCTTACCCCCCCACAGTAGCTGTCCAACCACAAAGTTTGCCCTATCGACAAAGCAGACTGCCCCTTACACTCAACCAATAGCAGTTCGCCTTTTAACTTGACCACTGCAAATTTTCCACTACATGCCCTTAAACATATACAGCCCTAAAATGCAATCTTCATCCTGCACTTTGATTTTGCCAAAGCATATACTCAGTTAACCTCTTCACATAAAGAGCCCTAAAATGCAATCTTCATCATGCACTTAGATTTAGTCAAAGCTTAGATTAACTTTTTCAGTACCTGAAATGCAGTTTGCCCTATCAATGTGCCCCTAAACAGTACCCGAACTGGACCTTGCCGTTTAAAAAGCAGTCTGCCCTATCAAAGTGCCCCTAAACAGATATAGTACCTAAACTTCAATTTCAGCATGCACATGTTGGACCTAGAGTCAGCTGTAATTTTGAATTGGCAGTATTTGCACATACGATTTTCCCTGTAGCCACTACCTCTTTCTGTCACTGACTTGCAACCTCTTCTCTCTGCCTGATGGTGTGTCCTCTGCTGGGTGGAGCCCAATAGCAGAATTTAAAAAGGAGGCAGTGTGGAGTGGGAGAAAAAAACAGCCAACAAAACAGCAGCTCCTCTCCTTTCCGCAGCTGGGCTTTGACCTTTTAAACCCAGCCGCACAGTTCAATTTGGTGCCTCTTGCACCTGATTGGCCCTCCCTCCTGATACATTCTGTCTGGAGCTCTCCTTTGCGGTTATGGCCACTGATTTTCCTTTTGTGGCAACGGCTGCCCCACTGCTCTTTCCCAAAGCTATGGCCACTTCATCCCCAACAGCAGCTCGGCTGCTCCAGCTGGAATCCTCCTTTGTGGCTATGGTCATTGATGGACTTAATGCGGCAACGGCTACTTCTCTTCCCCAGCCCTCAAAATGGCAGCTCCTGTATCAGTCCTCACAAAGTTTTAGGTACTGCAATTTATACGTGGGCCAAAAATGGCAGAAATCACCCATTTTGCAGAAATGGTACAGATACAAACATTTCAGTGTAATACCATACGTCTGCAAGGTTTGTGGCCAATAAAAGTGCTACAGTCAGTCCAGTTCATGATCTCCACCAGCAGCAGTAGTCTGACCTCTTGAGACAGCTCTCTGCTATTGGCCAAAATCTGTCCAATTCCCCATCTGTAGCCAAAAAGGCATTTACATGGCAAATCAAAAAATACTGTATGCATGTACCCCAATACATTCTAATAGCGCTTGCAAAGTTCTTAGTCTCCTAAAAATAGAGTATTCTGTGAAAGAAATGCATTTTATTACAGTACTTTTTTGTTTACAGGAACGGAGTTGCACAGAAATTGTCACAGTGATCAAGGCTAAAACCACTACATACAAAGTGAAAACATTTAGTAGTCCAAAAACAAACAATGCAACGGACATTATACATAACAGGTAAAGGTTTAGGCATCATACTGTCATGTACAATATAACCATGTCAAGTTCATGTAATAACCATAGGAGCTGCTTTTTATCAAAGGCTCATTGAGAAGTTAAGTGTATGAGGATGCCAAGAGTACTTAATCCACTAGTCTTTGGGCTTCTAATGCAAGACCACCATGTCAGTTGTTTCACTCATCAAAATGTGCAATATTTTATCAGCAACTTAAGGTACAGCCGATAAAAATTCACAGACCTTTATCTGGTCTACCTGGGTATGTTTAAAGCAGGTTCTGACCAACTCCAATGATGGTCTGCTACCCAATTTTTTAGAAAAGACAGAGCAGTGTAAAACCATCACCTGTGCAGCTTTATCTAGGAATTCAGCTGGGCTCCACAACATCAAAAATGGCGAGTGCGTTTTGCTCAAAATGTGAACTTGATATGCAGTCATCTAAAAACAGGATCTTTAAGTACAAGTATAAAAATAAGATGTTACATAAATTCTTGACTAGTGGATCCCCAGGGCTTCAAATCCTTATCTTTCATCCCTGCAATTTTCCTGCAAAAGCCACAGACGAAAGGGATGAGGTGGGGTACAAGCCTCCTAAAAGTGTAACAGGACTGTAACTCCCCATCCATGGTTCACTGACAGAAGCCAAAAACATTCCCTTTTATTGCAAACAAGCATTTAAAGCAGCAATATTTGTTAGCAAAAAAAAATAAATCTTTTGTTCAACAAAAATGTATATCTGACATTCTTAGAGTCATCCTCCATGCATTTTTAGTTCTTAGATATTTAGTATAGATATTTTTAAAATGTTTTTTATAGCTTATTGTGTAATTAATTACTTGTACCACTAAAGCCTGCCACAAGCAATTTTAAAAAATCTCTTCCATTTAGGCTACCAGTTGAATGTACAAGGGTAATGCTACCACGTTTCTGATTGTAAACAGCACCGCACTGTACAAAGATATTTGATTTTTTTTCATGATGGGCATGGGACAGAAGTGGGAACTTTTAGAAACTTCAGAATCCTGTACCTTGGTGCAGGAATGAGAAAAAAAAATGGTTATCTTGTTATTTTTGCAAGACAAACATTATTGCTGGGGAAGAGAACAACTGTATATGATGGCTAACAAATATTACTGCTTTAAAGCAGACTCTGGCTCTTAACATCAATGGTGGCTGGCTATCCACTTTTTTCAGAAAAGAGGAAGAGCGGATCAAAACCATCACTCGTGCAGCTTTATCTGAGGATTAGGGTGAGCTCCACAACAAAATGATGGATTTAGTACAGGACATTATTTTTCACAAAAAGTGATCTTTCTATGCCATAATATAAACACAGTATGGTATTAACAGGACAGGATAAAAATAAGGTTTTGTTGCTTAAATCCTTGTAAATACTACTGTCTATGTGCTCCCTCAGTATACTGTAACGGTTAGTGTAAACAACTAAACAGTGCACAGATCGGTCAGGGTAATGTGGAAGGAGTTCGTGCACAGGTAATCCAGTTTGTAAACTTCAACTAATGCTTTATATGGTCCCTAGAGGTAAGAATTTTATCACCTTCATGTTTCCCCTCTCAACAATTAGATTACGTCAAAATTAATTTGGAAATTGTGCTTTTTATCAATGGAGCGCCATGTCAACCAAAAATATAACACAATTCTGTTTCACAGAAGACCCAGAACAATCAACTACTGCTTGGGGGGGCAAAGCTGTAGCTCAGTCAACTTTTGCTTGAGTTTATCGGCGATCTCGTTTGTGCACTGCATCAAAGGAAGTCGTGGGGGGCCCAGCGGGATGCCAGAGTACAACGTCATGATATGCTTGTTTTCAGCTACTCCAAAGCCTGTATAAATGGAAACAAAGGGAATTAATTTAGTAATGCACCATGCTATTCACCACAAGGCTTTACAAACACCATTTGCTGTCTTTTTAATTTTTTATTTTACAGCAATGCCCAGCGACTAAATCAGTAACAGCAGCAAATGACACTGGTAATCCTATAAACAATATCTGGTCACTGAATAAACGCAATCCTTATTGTTGCACAAGGCAGTAAAATGCCTCTGACACCACAAGAGGCAACCAAGTACATTAGCTTGTAGTCCACGGACTTGCCTTCCCCATTTTCATGAGAACGGGATGTTTGTCACTTGATCTTTCATCTGCTTCCGATAATAAAAAGAACGTCTTCTTACCAGTAACAGATGAGCTTCGAGAGTCTCCTCCACTGGGCCACACCTTTAAATGTTAAACCGTCAGCATTATACCATTCAGAAACCTATGCTTGCTGGGGGCTGCTCACGATGATGTGTGCTGTCACCACCTATACAGTGTGGGCAGCCCCATCACTTCTCAGTTCCTCGCTGCAGACAAGCTTGAAGGATATCTGTCAGGAACCGGGAGACCAGAACCAGGCACATTGGAAAAATAAATGACTAGAACAAAAGCCAACAAGCAATAAGGATGTCCTATCAGATTTTTAGTATCACTTTGTGTAAAAAATATTGTAATACATTATCACGATAATCTGAAGCATTTCCAATTTTAAGTCAAAATAGTTAAAACTTTATTGGAGGAAGGTGGAGAATTGGGAATCATGGCTGCACCTAGGTAAGGATATCCTGCCAAAGCAGCAAGTAAAGACGTTTTATCACGTTATATTGTGGTATACTGTGCTACACAGTTATCTTGTTTTTCACAATGATATATTATCATCAGTGTTGGTTATCATGACATATCTAATAGGCAATGTAAGGAAACCTCATATAAGATAGCACTGCAAGCAAGTGCATTATCTAGAAACAAGATAACTGGGGAAGGAAGGTGGGTGTGCTGTGGCCCAAAGGAGGAGATTCACTCAAAGACAATACAGTTACGTAAGAACTTACCATAACAGTAGATCTTCGAGAGGATCTCTTGCAGCAGGCCACACCTATGGAATCAGAGGAGCCAGGACCACACAGAAACTTTTCTAGCTAGTAGTCTACCAGGGGACTACCCACTCTGATGTCACATGTTGCCATTACTTGATCCCATGAAAGTGGGTGGCCCCTGTGCCCTCCTCAGTTCTCCTGCTGGAGACCATAAGCCACCTAGCATCAGATGGAAACTAAGGAGGAGCCAAAGGTTCCCTTCGATGTACATATGACAAAGAAGGTTCTCCACTAAGGAAAAAGAAAAACCGACACAGGAAGGCAGACAGGCCTAGAAGGAAAGAGGGTGGGAAGGCATGATCTGTTGCAAGAGATTCTCTTGAAGGTCTACTGTTACAGCAAGTTCTTACGTAACAGTACTATCTTACTCAGAGTGTCCCAAACAGTTTTGGCATTCAAAGAATGAGTCTGAGTGGTCGGAAACCAACGGCCTAAGAAAGCAGGCCCTGAAGCACAGCTAGGGGAACAAAAAAAAAAAAAAAAAAAAAAATCGGCTCTACTCCTACAGGCAATGTCCAGATTGTAGTGCTTGGTAAAGGTGCAGATAGTAATCCAAGTACCACAGCGCAGATCTCTGCCTCTGAAACAGGCAATAGAAGTGGCCATGCCTCTGGTGGAAGGACCATCAATAGCACCAGGAAGATCTTTCCCATACTTCCTGAAACAAAAAGTAATACAATTGGTCAACCACTTGGACAAACACGGTTTTGAAACAGAACACCCTCTTCCCAGGGGTGAAAGAAACAAACAGTTGCAAGGTCTTCCTGCAGTCCTTTGTATGGTGTGTGTATTAACAGAGTTCTATGTACATCTAAAGTGTGGAGCAATGCTTCCCCAGGATTGGCATGCTCTGGGTAAAAAAAACAGGCACCGCACCACATGGTTTGATTTAAGGTAAACTCAGACACCACCTTAGCAAGGAACTTAGGATTCATCCACAAAGACACCCTGTCTTTGTGGAAAACCAAATATGGAGGCTTGTACGGGACAGCCTGAAGCTCAGAAATCCTTTGAGCAGAAGTAATGGCAACTAAAAATAACACTTTTCATGACAAAAAGTGAGCTGGCAACCGGCTCAAATGCAGCCAAAGTAAATTTCTCTAACACAACATTCAAGTCCCAATGGCAGGACCGAATTGCAGGCAGGAAACTTCAAGTGAAAAATGCATCTGAGAAATGTACAGGACACCTCCAATTGTGCCACTGTACGGCCTTCAAAGGCACATGGAAGGCTGAAATTGCAGACAGGTACACTTTAATAGAGAAGACCAGAGTCAGAGAGACAGCAAGTACTCTAGAACCCGATTTACTGGACAAAAGAAAAGGTCCGGCTGACATGACGCAGCCCATTGAGCAAAACGTTTCCACTTCATGGAATAAATGGCCCTGGTGGAGGGTCTCCTATCTGCCACCAGGACATCAGCTACCCTGGGGGGACACCACAGACCTAGCCATGGTCTCAGGAGCCTGGCATGAAGATGCAGGGATTTGAGGTCTGAATGGACTACAGTGCCCTGTTCCTGGGAGACCAAGGCAGTGCACAGAGGCAGGGGCACTGGAGGCTCCACTGTCATCTATTACAGTAAAAAGAACCAAGTCTGATGAGACCAGAAGGGGGCGATGAGGATCACTGTGGCCCCTTCCATCTACAGCTTGATCACAACCCTCTGAAGCAGGGAGAAGGGAGGTAAAGTGTAAAGAAACCGCCCTTTCCAAGAGCAGAACAACATGCCTCACCAGAAATCTTCAGGTCCTAGAACGAGCAAGCATATAAATTTCAGTTTTGCGATGAGGGGGGCGCAAAAAGATCCTGCTCTGGCCGACCTCACCTGGCAAACAGGTTTTCCTTTTCCATCACTGTGGTCAGCAGTTTCCAGCCGTGTGCTTTGGACTGTGACCTGCTTAGACTGTCCGCCAAGATGTTTTGGGCGCCTGAAACACAGACAGTTGACAGTTCCAGACTATGTTCTAAAGTCCAGTACCAGACCTTCATTGCTTCCTGACAGACAGGCTAGGACTAAGTGCTTTCTGTTTGTTGATGTAGTGGACTACACTGATGTTGCCAATCTGCAACAGCAGAAGGCCTGGGTATAGCAGAGTCTGGAAGGCATGCAGGTCACAGAGGACAGCCCACATGTCCAGGATATTGATGTGGAGAGTAGACTCCACCCTGGACCACGTCCCTTGAGTTTGGTGGGGCCCCAGACGAGCCCCCAGCCCCACAGCATCTGTGGTGAGAACTTGCTTAGAGAAAGGAATGAGGAAAGGAACCCACCTCTTAACAGACTGCTAGGTTCCATCCACCAAAGCAGAACTTTTTTGACTGGAAAGGAGACTAGGACAGTACAGTTACGTAAGAACTTACCATAACAGTAGATGTTTGAGAGGAGCTCTTGCAGCAGGCTATAACCATTAGGACCAACGCCACAGGCATTAGGACCCACCGGAAAAATTCTTGGCTAGCAATACCCAGCAGGGACCGCCCGCCCCCCCCCGACGCTGGCTCCACCCCAACGTCGGCCACAGTATAAAAGAGGGAGGACCCAGCTCGACCTTAGTTCCCCTGCCAAGATCGATGAACGGGCCCTGATGAGAGAAAGAAGCGAAGCCTGTAGATGTTCTGTACACCTCATTCAGGGGATGGAGGGCAGGAAAGCAGCGCCTGCTGCAAGAGCTCCTCTCAAAGATCTACTGTTACGGTAAGTTCTTACTTAACTGTACTATCTTACTTTCAGAGGGAGCTCTTGCAGCAGGCTATAACCATTAGGACTGAATCTCAAGCAGTCCCACGCCAAGGAGGTGCCTAACCCCGGGAGGTGGAAGGATGGGATGATGCTGGAAACACAGCAACTCATGAAAGAAGTCCCTAAAAAACTGCTAAGCCAAAACCAGCACGACACCTGGATGCAATGTGCAGGCTGTAGTGCTTCACAAAAGTGTGCACAGAATTCCAGGTGGCAGCCGCGCATATGTCTCTTATAGAGACATTCCTCAAGGTGGCAAAGGAAGCCGAGACTCCCCTGGTGGAGTGACCCCTAACTGGGCTTGGAAGGTGTTTGTTGTGCTTTTCACAGCAAAACACAATACAGTGGACAAGCCACTTAGAAATAGTCTGCTTAGACACCAGGTTGCCCGAGTGTTGTGGCACGAAAGCCGCAAACAGTTGCTCCGATTTGTGGTGTGCAGCTGTACGCTTAAGGTAGTACCTCAGCGCCCTGTGAATGTCCAGAGTGTGAAGGACAGCTTCTCCCCTGTTGTAGGGAGAAGAAAAGTAAACTGGAAGGTCAACCAACTGGTTGAGAGTCAACTCCAAGACCACTTCGGGAAGTAACTTAGGATTTGTTCTGAGGGAAACCCTTTCCCTGTGAAAAAACGAATATGGCTCTTTACACATCAGAGCCTGAAGTTCAGAAACTCTTCGAGCTGAGGTAACAGCAACTAAAAAACAAACCTTCCAGGAAAGGTAACGCAGCTCACAATCAGCCGCTGGTTCAAAAGGAGAAGAGTGAGCTTCTCCAACACAAACAGGAGGTCCCAGGGTGGGACAGGATCCCTAATAGAAGGTCTCGTATGCAGAATATCTCATAAAAAGGTGCGGGCCACATCCAGTTGGGCTAAGGTTTTATCCTCCAAGAGGGCATGGTATGCAGAAATGGCCCACATGTGCACCTTTATGGAAGAGTAGCTCAAGCCTTGTTGGTATAAGGAGAGGAGATACTGCAACACTGAGTTCACCGGACACATAAGGGGGTCCAGACGGTGAGACGACGCCCATAAGAAGAAACTCTTCCACTTCATAGCATAAGTGGAGCGAGTAGAGGGCTTCCTCGCCGAGATGAGGATGTCCGCCACCTCCTGGGAGACCCCGGACCTGGATTTTGCTACGTCTGTAGGAGCCAAGCATAAAGGTCCAAAGACCTGAGATAGGGATGGACCAGTCAGCCCTGATCTTGGGACAGTAACTTCAAGCATATTGGCAGCGGAATTGGAGGTTCCGAGGACAACCACTGAAGTAGTGGAAACCAAATCTGCCGAGGCCACAATGGGGCAATTAGAATCATCTGAGCCCCTTCGGCCTGTATCTTCAATGGAACTCTCTGAATGAGAGGGAAGGCATAAAGAAACCTCCCTGCCCAACAAAGGAACAACGTGTCTGGCCAGAAAACACCAGGCGTGGGCTCTTGCTAGCAGAAAGTTGGCAGTTTGGCATTGCGTGGGGATGCAAAGAGGTCCAAATCTGGTCGACCCCATGTGTCAAAGAGCTGGTCCGCTACTGACTGCAGTAGCTCCCACTTGTGCGCCTCGGACTGAGACCTGCTTAGGCTGTCTGCCAAGTCGTTTAGGATGCCTGGAATGTGCACTGCGGACAGAGAGATGCGACACTCCAGCGCCCAGTACCAGACTCTCATCGCCTCCCTGCACAGGGGGTAGGAGTGGGTTCCCCCTTGCTTGTTGATGTAGAAAACTGCCATGTTGTCCGTCAGAATAAGCAGAGAGCCTGGGACAAGGTCCTCTTGAAAAGCATGTAGCGCACTGAGGACCACTTGCAATTCCAAAACACTGATGTGGAGAACGGTCTCCGTAGGGGCCCAGACTCCTTGTGTTTGGCAGGACCCTAGATGTGCCCCCCATCCCAAATCTGATGCATCTGTCGTTAGGAACTGATTTGGGGGATCCTGACGGAAAGGAACCCCTTTCTCTAGATTGAGAGGCTCCAGCCACCAAAGCAGCGTCCTCTTGACCGGCTCTGTGACCCCGACCATGTGGTGTAGGTTGTCTGAGCATTGGTCCCACTGCACCCTGAGCATCCGCTGTGGGACTCTCATGTGGAGGCAAGCCAAAGAAGTAACAGGAATGACCTCCGCTATGTGCCCCAGAAGTCTGAAGAAGGTCCTAGCCTGGACCTGAGGGGTTACAAGGACCGATCCGGCAATCTCCTGCAGGCAATCGCCCCTCTCTAGGGGTAGAAAAGCCATGCCTTGGACTGAGTCCAGGACCGCCACTATGAAGACAAGTCTTTGGCTGGGCTCCGGGGAAGACTTTGTAAGGTTCAGGGTGATCCCCACCTATCGGAACAGAGTACAAGTGTCTCCGAGAGCCTGAAAGAGGCACATCCTTGATGGGGCCGCAAGCAGCCAATCGTTGAGGTAAGAGAAGACATAATGTCCCTGGCGGCTTAGATCCGCAGCTACCACTGCCAAACATTTGGTGAAGACTCGAGGTGCGGAGGAGAGGCCAAACGGAAGAACCCGGAACTGACAATGCGCCCCCTGGAAGCGGAACCTCAGGTACTTCCTGTGGGGGGGGGAACCCCTATATGCATGTACACATCTTGCATGTCTAGGGAACACAGCCAGTCTCTCCGGTGCAGCAGAGGGATAAGGCCTGGAAGGCATACCTCTCAACTCTCCCTGATTTTCAGGGACGTCCCTGATTTTGCCTCAAATTTTTCCTCTATTCCTCGTAAAATTTGTGTTCTTGTGACAAAACAGAGAGTAAAAGCACAAAATAATGTCAAACATTAAAGTTACAGACTTGTTATTCTTCAGAAAATGCACCTTAACAGAAATTCCTTTATTCTATTAGCTTTGTGAATGAATAGTACCAGATTTTAAGATGTGTCCCTGATTTGAGGTCTTTGTCCCTGATTTTTTAAGCCTTGTCCCTGATTCATGAGGTAAGAGGTTGAGAGGTATGCTGGAAGGGTCACCATCCGGAACCTTTGGTACTCTATGTAGTTGTTCAGAGAGCCGAGGTTCAGGATGGGCCGCAGATCCTGCGTTTTCTTTGGAACGAGGAAAAAATGGGAGTAATTTATCTTTTTCCCCGCTGCTGTAGAGGGACTGGTTCTATCACCTTTTTTTGCAAGAGGGCCTGAATCTCTCCTTCTACAAGAGAAACGTGAGAAGGAGGATATCTTGAGGACCTTGGTGGAGTATCTGGGGGGATCTCGGTGAACTCCAGCGTATGTCCCCTCCTGATAATGTCTAGGACCCACTGGTCTACAGTTATAGAGCTCCAACCCTTCAGGTGAAGGGAGAAGCGACCCTCAACTGCCTCCCCTGGTACCTTCTCTGGAGGAGAGAGGGTAGGAAGGGAGTCATTGGGTGGAGCCAGGAGTGAGCAGAGAGGCTTGGAAGGACTTGGGGCCACAAAAAGGAGCGCCTCCAGGTTGCTGGCTGCTGGCTCTCCTTCTGAAGCCACCCCTCTGGCCCTGCTGATGTTGGTTACCATGGGCTTGAGCTGCTGAGGGCTTCTGAAATGGCAGTGGTTTCGCTCTTTTCTGGTCCCCTCTGTACATTTGCCGTACGGACCAGATGAAAAAATTACTCACCTTAGTAACTGTGTTTCTTCTAATGAAGCCTTGCTGTATTCTGACAATCTGCAGTTAGCTCCAGTCTTTAAACTGCCCCGGAGAACAAAGGGTTAATTTTCTATGCAATGCATAGAACGTTAAGCTCGAGCTCGGTTGAGGTCTCTGTCTGCAGCCCTTTGAAACCCAACCGTCAGAGTCTTATGAGCAAACACTCACTAGCTATATTAAGTGGAAATTGTAAAATTTTTAACTGGCCAACTGGCAACAAAAAGTTTTGGATTCCCAAAGGAAGACTCAAGTCAGGAAACCCAAAACCAAAAAACAATCCAAAATAAGGATAACAATACATCAAAACACCCAAATAAAAAGGAGGGTGTGCAAGAAGCACCTCTAGGATGCAACACTGCAGCTGCCCACCCACTTCCCAAAAAACAGGTTCTGAGAGGGGAGGCAGGAAGGGAGGTCAGAATACAGCAAGACTCCATTACAAGAAACACATTTACTAAGGTAATTTTTTTCTTCAAACAACATGAAGTCTTGCTGTATTCTGACAATCTGCAGACTACCAAGCAGTACCTCCATGGAGGAGGGACAGAACTTACTTTGGGAATAGGCTCTAAAGTACTGCTGTGCCAAACCAAGCATCACTCCTAGTCTGGATATCCAGAGAGTAATGCTTGGTAAAGGTATGGACTGTTTTCCAGGTGGCTGCTTGACAAATTTCTAACAGAGAGGATATCCCTGGTAGCAGACAGTGAAGCAGCTATACCTCTTGTAGAGTGAGCCCTCAGGCCTGAGGGTGGAATCTTTCCCAGATTCTCATAACAGAATTGTATACAAGACACAATTCACCTGGCAATAGTTCTTTTGGTGGCAGGTTTGCCCTTTCCCATTTCCCCATACGTGAGGAACAACTGGAGGGAATCAAACCTGTGACCCTTGGTACGCTCTATGTAGTAGCTAAGGGCTCTTTTAACATCTAAGCTATGTAGCCTCCTCTCTCCTGAGGAAGAATGATCAGTGAAGAAGACAGGAAGAGACAGACTGATTCAAGTGGAAGTCTGAAACCACTTTGGGCAAGAACCTCCTATTGGTTCTAAGGACCACTTCATCTCCACAAAAGGAGATAAAATCAGCTTCTACTGACAGGGCTTGCAGTTCACCGATACGTCTGGCAGAGGTAATGTCTACCAAAAACAGTTTTCCAAGCCAAGTACTTAAGCCCTGCTGAGGACATAGGCTCAAAAGGAGGTTGCATAAGTTGAGCAATGCAAACATTTAAGTCCCAGGCAGGGGCAGGATCCCTAAAGGGAGGATTGGTATGAAGCAATCCCTTGAAATATTTACACAACACAGGATGAGATGATAGTGAGGAAGACTTCCCCACTGACAGAAAAGCAGAAAGAGCTGACAAGTGTACCCTGAGACTAGCTGGTCTGAGGCATAGGCCATTAAGATGGACCACATAATCCAGAATTGTAGACAATTCAGCAGTGTCTGGAGGAATATGCTTCTTGGAGCACCATTTGCTGAATCTTTTCCATTTGTAGTTAAGTCTTTCTGGTGGAGGGCTTTTGAGTAGCTTTGAGAATATCCAGAACCCCCTGAGACAGATGCAAATCTGCATGCTCTAACTCTTCAAGAGCCATGCCTTGAAATTGAGAGACTGAAGACTGGGGTACCAAATCCTCCCCTGAGAGGAGGTTAACAGGTTGTAATTCCTGGGAAGAGACAGGGGAAGATGGACTGCTAGAGACAGCAACAGGGGGTACCAAGGCTGCATGGCCCAGTCTGGAGCAATCAGAATCACTTTGCAAGGTTGTGCCCTAATCTTGACTGGAACTTCGAACAGTGGAGGAAAGGGAGGGAAGGCATACAGAAATTTCCCTTCCCGGTTCAAAAATCAGAGCATCCAGATTTACTGAACCCAAGACTGGGGGTCTGCAACAAAACAGAGGAAGCTGATGATTGTCTGGGGCTGCAAAGAGATCTATCTCTGGAGTGCCCCACCTTGAGAAAATTACTTTCAACACTACGGGGTCCAGGGACCATTCGTGATGGCCCTGGGAGATCCTGCTCAGTGCATCTGCTAGCACATTGTTCTTCCCTGGAAGGTGGACTGCTATCAGAGAGGTCTGCAGGGAATAGGCCAGGGACCACAATTTCATGGCCTCCGTGCACAAGGCCATAGACCGAGTGCCTCCCTGCTTGTTGATGTACCACATGGTGGTGGTGCTGTCTGTTCTGACCTGAATTACCTTGTTCTGCACAGACTGAGAGAAAGCTTGCAGGGTTAGAAAAACTGCCCTGAGTTCCAGGAGATTGATATGAAGAAGAGACTCCTAAAGGGACCACAGTCCCTGGGCTGTGAGAGCCCCCAGATGAACTCCCAACCCCAAAAGGGAAGCATCCGTGGTAAGGACCACTGAATGAGACAGAGTGACAAATGGGATCCCTTGCCTTAAATTGTCCTGATCCTGCCACCACTGAAGAGCTTGGATCAGTGTCCGAGTCACTGGAATCAGCTTGGTAAGAGGGTCCTTCTTTTGGGACCAAAAGGCCCTCAGATGGAACTAAATGTCCCTCATCTGGAATCTTGCCCCTTGGACCACTGCTGTAGAAGCTGCCATGAGGCCCAAGAGCTGAAGGAAGTGCCTTGCTGGTCGGGACACCTGCAGGCTGAAGGAAGAAGACAGTTCTACAAGAACTCTTGCCCTTTCTAGGGGAAGAAAGGCTCTTGCTTTGACAGTATCTAGCTCTGCCCCTATAAAGGTAAGAAGCTGCACTGGTTCGAGGACTGACTTGGGGAGGTTGAGAAGTAACCCCAAGGAAGAGAGTACTTGCTGGGTCACTTGCAGGTCTGCCTTGACTCAGTCTGGAGACTGACCCACTATGAGCCAGTCGTTCAGATATAGAAAAATGGAAATCTTCTGCCTTCTTAAAAAGGCCATTACTACTGCCAGGCACTTTGTAAACACCCTTGGAGCTGATGTTAGGCCAAAGGGCATTGCTTTGAACTGGTAATGGCTTGAGGGCAACTTGAACCTGAGGTACTTTCTATGGGAGCACCTGATGGGAATGTGAAAGTAGGTATCTTTGAGGTCCAGGGAGGCTAGCCAGACTCCTGGCCTTAGAGAAGGAAGAATTATTCCCAGAGTCACCATCTTGAACCTTGGTTTTAAAAGATGTTTGTTCAGGTATCTTAGATCTAGGATGGGTCGCCACTCCCCTGTCTTTTTTGGGGTAAGGAAGACCTGGAGTACAGACCTTTGCCCCAGTGTAGGGTAGGAACTCTCTCTACGGCTCCTAAGGCCAGAACAGATGAAACCTCTGCCTCTAAGGCTAGGGTTTCAGAGAGACTTGCAGGTGGAAAAGATCTGGCTCTCATCTTTGGACATTTTTTGAAGCTGAGAACCAGTCCCTGGCTTACTACTTCCAGGACCCACTTGTCTGAAGTAACAGACACCCAGCCCTGGACGAAGTAAGCCAGCCTGCCCCCTACAGGGATAGGAGAGTTGACCCGGGCAGACCCATCAGGGTGTCTGCTTGGCAGGGGCCTTTGGCTGAGGAGTGGATGCAGGCCTGCTCATCCCCCTTCTGCCTCTCCCTCTGAAGAACCCCCTCTGTGAAAAGGGAGAAGAGGACTGTGCTTGGAAGAAAGGCCTATGAAAAGGCCTGCCCCTAGAATGCTGCCTTTGAGGAGTTGCCTGCCTCTCCTTGGCCTGTGCACTCCTATAAGTGGTCCTATATTCCTCCATCTTCTTCATGTAATTCTCTGTCTGCTCCCCAAACAGAGAATTACCTTCCACAGGGAAAACCATGGCCTTAGCCTGGATGTCCTGTCAGAGGCTAGTACATCTGAGCCAAGCCATTCTCCGAAGAGCCACAGATGTAGCCATGACTCCTGATGACACATCACTGGAGTCCACAGCAGCATGGAACTGTACCTTAGATGCATCAATCCCATCCGCAGCCACCTCCTCCAGCTCCTTGGCCAGCTGGGGGTAGGCCTGTTTAGCCAGTACCAGTACAGTGTCCTACCTGGACTTCTGGTACCTAGCTGTAGAGGCCATATAATTAGCCTGCCTGAGTTCCAAAGAGGATGCCATGTATTGCTTCTTTGCCAAGGCATCCATCCTCCTGGAGTCTTTATCTGGGGGGTGTGAAGCCAAGGGGACATTAACCCTGTCACAGGCTGCAGCCTGCACGACCCCAACATGGCTGCAATGCTGGTAGAAAAACTCAGTCTGAGCCTGATAAAGTGTACCTCTTATCCATTCTTCTATCAACAGGAGGTACAGATTTAGGAGACTAACATTTTTTATGTCTGTTTCCAAAAAGATTTGTGCAAGGGAATACACAGCCTCCTGGACTCTGGGATGTCCATCATTTCTACAAAATCAGGCTCCTCTTGATCCTCTGTAGCTTCCTCCATAGGGAGCTGAAGAGTTTCAGCCACTTTCCTGTAAAACAAATAGTGGGGAGGGAACACATAGAGCCTAGGAGGGGAAACACCAGAAGGTCTGTCTTGGGAGATGTCCAGTTCAGTGGGCACATCCAGACTTTCTGCTCCATCATAGTCATCATCCTGTTCATAATCCCCCTCCTCCTCAAATTCCAGTTCATAAAAATCTTCAGGGGCATACTCCTGAACCGGCGGAACCGACGAACCGAGCCCCTAGCCAACGGAGCTGGATCAGACAGAACTAAGCGAAGCGATTCAACAATCCAAATCTCTCAGGCAATCTCATCAGCGGTGAGAACATGAACCTCTGGATCCGAAATGGCTGATTTGTCTTTCCTTTTTGTAGGAACCGATCCCTCAGGATCGGCTCTCCTCTTGCCCAAAGAAGTATCGCCCTGGTCAGAGGGCACTCCTTCTGGTTCAGTCGGAACCGAACCGGGCTGGCCATCTGGGGCAGCAGACTTCTCGGCCTCCTTTTCCCTAAGTCTACCTAATCTCTTTTCCAGGGTCGACTTAGGAAAATCTTTTCAAATTTGGCAGTCTGTATCGAGGTGTTCAAACCCCAGACAATAAACACAGGTGGTGTGGGGATCGGCCTTAGCAAAGACTTCCCCACACTCACTGCAGTGTTGAAACCCAGTGGACCCGTTTTTTTCTTGGGTTTCTCAGACATGGCCAACCTACCCAAACTTACCTTTTTTCCGGCAACCGCCAGGCAAGACTCTCTTATCGGTTCATAACCGTGTCACGAGTATTGGAAAAAAACATTTAAAACACGTTTTTAATTTTTTAGAACCGATAAGGACCGGTGACCAAACTAAAGCAAAGTACAAGAATTGAAAATATAGGATCGGTTCAGTCGAACCAATAAAAGAAATTACAATTTCCACAAAGTAAATCAAAACTACTATTTAGTACACACGGTACCGGAGACAGAGCCTGAACCCACAATGCGGAATAATTTTGGCTTAAAACCAACACTTTGACTTTTGAACCGAGCTGAAGGAGAAATCTCCGGAGCGACTGTTCGGTGAGGAGCAGTAAAGAATCTGACAGTTGGGTTTCAAAGGGCTGCAGACAGAGACCTCAACCAAGCTCGAGCTCAACGTTCTATGCACTACATAGAACATTAACCCTATGTTCTCCAGGGCAGTTTAAAGGCTGGAGCTAACTGCAGATTGTCAGAATACAGCAAGACTTCATGTTGTCTGAAAAACTTGCCTGACTCCTGGAGACAAGAGATAAGAGACTCTGTCTCCTGCTCAGAAAGGACGGAACCCTGAAATGGAAGGTCCTGGATTCCGGACTGCAGGTGCTGGTGAAAACCTGAGACTCTCAACCAGGCGTGGCGCCAGAGGCAGACATGTGCCACTGCCACTCTGGCCGCCGTATCTGCAGTGTCATATGAGGCACGGAGATCATGCGTGCCTATGTCCGAGCCCGATTTTTAAAATGTCCAGGAGCTCCGTCTTTTCTGCAGAGTCGGGTAAGGCAGTAGCTAGCTCTTGCCCCCTCTCCCATAATACATTCTGGTACTGGACTATATATGTGAGGAGGTTGATTCTTATGGAGCAGGTGGAAGCAGAGTAGACCTTCTTGCCCACCTGGTCCAAGTAGCGGGATTCCTGGGTCAGGAGGCTGGGCGCCTAGGTGCTTAGGCTGCTTGGATTTGTTGTGGGCAGCTGTAATCACCAATGAGTCCACCTGAGGGTGATATGCCAGGAAAGGTTCAGCCCTTGGGGCTTTATACAGCCTATCTGACTTTTCCGGAACCGCCGGGACTGAAGCTGGATGCTTTCAAGTGATCCTAGTGAGATCCTGGAAGGTATCCACTAAAGAAGGTGCCATTAGAGGTTTGGGATTCTTTTGCCTCAAGTATTTGGCCAGTCGGTGGTGTTCCGGGTCCAGGTCTTCAATTTCCCACTCACTGGAAGCCTGGATATGCCTCATGACATCCATGAATGTCGGATCATCAGGAGGCGAGCGAGGTTAGTCCTTCTCTCCCGGAGAGACCCCAATTTCCGAGAGGGATTAGGAAGTAAACTGAGTAGATGACCTGCTACTGGGCCTTGAATGGCCTGAGCTGTCTCTCGGATTCCCCACCGCTCAAACGTCGGCAGCTGCCGGACCAACATCGGTCCAAAGACCGGCATCAGCTACGGGACTGACACAGCAATGACCGATGTCGGGAGTGGGAGCAGGCCCACCTAGGAGAGTGGGAATGGCTACTGGACTGGGGTCAAGACCGGCAACGGCTACCGGATCGGGAGGGGTGCTGACCACAGTCCTCAGACCTAGATCAGGAATGAACCTTTGACGGCGGGTGCCGCAGTGGTCACCCGGGGTCTTCCGCAGGGAAGAAGCGGGAAGGCCCTCGGGTTCAGCAATGTCTAGCTGGTCATTCGGGTCCGGCTTCGGTGGAAACTGCACTTCTTGTGTACCTGACTCCAACAGAAGGTGAACAGCTCTTGCTGCTGGTCCTTGTTAAAGACCATGGCTGCGGTCCCTGGAAAGGGAAGTGGTGAAGTTGGATCAGGCAGGTCGTGGAAGGGCAAACCTCACTCCGAACCCTGCAAGGCGGACGATTTAGGAGTCCCCGAGGCCGCTCCTGCTGCGGGGTCTTCCACCACTACAACTTCTATCAGCGTCTGTATGGAGGCCAGCATCGGTACTATAGGAGTCGGTGCCAGGGTGACCTTCTCACCCGGCGATTTGCCCAAGTCGGGTAAAGCTCAGACCTTCTTAGGCACAGCCGTAGCTTATGCTAAGGGGTCTGGGGGAAGGGGGGTAAACCTTAGAGGAGCCACCTTTGGTTTGTGCTCATCCCTCGAAGTTCCTGCCTTGGCTGGCACGGGTTTCTTAGCAGGAGGGCTCAGCACCTTGGAGCCTTCTGGGTGCTTGTGATGGTCCCCTGAGCCTGGGGGTCTTCTTGGGAGAAGAATGGAAGTGGTACAGAGACCGGGAGCGATGATGGGACCAGCTACAGTCTTTTTCGTGAGAGCATTTACCGGACTTGTCCCGATGTTTGCTGCCTTTTTACCCTGAGGTGTGCAGAACATCCATGTTCTTCTCCAGAAGGTGGGCCTATAGAGCCTTCAGGTGCCCAATTCTCATCCGACTGGTAAACCCTTGGCAAATGGAACAGGACGCGCTGTCGTGGTCTGGGCCCAAGCAAAAAACACTTGGTGTGGCCATCCTGCGATGGGATTTGGTGGCCACATTGGCACTTATTCTTCTTGGGCCCGGAGGAGACCGACGACGGTGACGACATGCGCCGGACTGGAATCGGAGGACGAAGCGGTGGAAAAATCGTTGAATACCCGACGGAAAGCAAATAAATTTTGGAGATAATCCTCTTCTTTTTGGTGGGCTGGATAACCAGAACTTCCCCAACATGAGCGGGTCACGCCGGGAAAAGAACTGGGGTGGAGCAGGGTCCGCCCCCTTTTATACTGTGGCCGAGGTCGGGGTGGAGCCGATGTCGGGGGCGGTCCCTGCTGGGTATTGCTAGCTAAGAATTTTTCTGGTGGGTCCAAATGCCTGTGGTGTTAGTCCTAATGGTATGGTTATAGCCTGCTGCTACAAGAGCTCCCACTCTAAGTAAGATCTGCTGTTCCAGGTCATCGGTACATTGATCCCACTGGACCCTCAGTGTCCACTGTGGAACCCCCGTGCAGTCAAGCTAGAGGCACTGTGATGACATTCGCAGCCAACAGGCCAGAGAGACGGAGGAAGCCTCTGGCTGTGACATACCTGCTTTTGTACCAGCAGGCAGGCTTGGGCCAACAGGTGATTCACCCTGTCCTGGGGCACGAAGACCACACTCTGAACCGTATCCAGGACTGCCCCTATGTACTGGAGGCGCTGACAGGAGTTCAAGACTGACTGGGCAGACTGACTGTGATGCCCAGGTCCTGAAACAGGAGAGTGGTACTTTCCAGAGTATGCAGCAGGTGTTCCCTGACTGTGCTTTGAGGAGCCAGCTGTCCAGGTAGGCAAAGACATAGAGCCCCTCCCTCCCTCCTGAGGGCTGCCGCCACTACTGCCAAGCACTTGGTAAACACTCGAGGGACCGAGGTCAAACCAAAAGGCATAGCCCAAAACTGGAAGTGCACTCCCTGAAATTGGAACCTGAGGTACTGTTGGTGGGAGGCACATACTTTGATATGTAGATATGCATCCTTCATGTTGAGGGAGCAGATCCAATCTCCCTGATGCAGAAGAGTCAGCATCCAGAATTTCTTGTACTGAAAGAAGAAATGAAGCTCTATGAGGTCTAAAATGGGCCTGAGATCCCCTGTACATTTGGGGACCAGGAAAAAGTGAGAGTAGAACCCCCTGGCCTGCTGAGTCTCTGGGATGTATTCTATGGCCCTTTTGTGCAGCATGGTGCAGCTCTCCTCCCAAAGCACTGGATTATGGTCTGGTAAGAGGACTGAACCAGAGGTTTTCCTGGAGGCCACTCCAGGGTGTGATGGCTTTCTATAGCTGCAAGACCCATGTGTCTCTGGTGATCTCCCTCCACCTGTCCAGGTGGAGGGAGAAGCAACCCTCAACAACCACCCCCTGCCTCGCTGGAGGCAGGGGCCTGGAAAGGAGTCATGCTGATATAGCACTTGTAGCCAAGGCCACACACCTGCTTCCTGGGGTTTTCACAGTGATGGAGGCAGGGGTAGGCAGGGCTGTGGCTGCTCTGTGTTTCACCCTGAGGCTTGGCACTGGGTTTGGGTCTAACGGCAGCACAAAAGGGTACCCGCTGACCACTTCTAGGCTGGTTGATGTGGTAGAGTAGACGGACCGCAATGTGCAGTCGGAAGCTTGCTGGTTTGAAAGTACATTCTGCATATCCACCTTGAACACTTTATACCCCCATAGGGGCTTTCATGATGGATTATTGTACATCCTGGACAAAACCCAACACTCTCAGCCAAGAATGATGTCACAATCAAATAAATGCCCATTGCAGTCACCCAGGCTGAGGCATCCATGGCATCATAGGCACAACGAAGGTGGCGCTCACCGACGCCGGCCACTGACTGAATACTCTGGAGCAGCTGTTGTCTAGGGGGTCCTCTAGGAGGGCTTTAGCTGTATCTTTGTCCTGAGCCCAGAGCTGGTTCTGAAACTGGACCATACAGATGATGTAGTCAAGTACCCTGATGGTCACAGTGGCAGAGGCAAAGGTCTGCTTGCCAGTGAGGACTAATCTCTGGGACTCCTTGTCTAGTGGGAGGGAACAGAAGTGTTTGGGAATCTTGGTGTGGACATGGGTAGCATTAATGACCATGGAGTCCGCTTGTGGCTGTTTAGCGAAGAAATGCTTCACCACCACCACAGCCTAGTATAGCCAAGCTAGGCCGATGCCAGGCAGCCAGGGTGGCATCCATAAAGGGTTTGATCAAAGAAGGACTGACCAGAGGAGGGGCATCTGGCAGGCCAAGGTATGAGGACAGACGGCACCAGATAAGGTCCTGCTCCTCTGTGTCAAAGCCTATGGCTACCTGCAACTGTCTCAGAATAGAGAAAAAGGATGGGTCATCGGGGGGACCAAGGGATACTTTGAGGTGTGTTTACCATCAGAAGACACCACAGAGGTGGAGCGGAAGGGAGTAACACCTCCATCTCCCTCAATCCTTTCATCTTCCTTATTAGAGAGAAGGCAGTCTGGATGACACTCGTCCTTGTACCCACAGTCTTGGGGGGGGGGGTAGATGGCACCCGATCACGAGCTGCACTCCATGGCCAAGTAGGGGAGGGGGATGGGGACAGGCACATTAGGCCCCTGCAATGCTGGGTCTGGGGCAGTCAAGCCTAGCTTGCATAAAATCCCACAGAAAGGAAAGCATGACCTGAAAATCCACTGTGACCGGCATCAGGACACCTATCAGTGTCAGCTGAGGGGGGAGCCGGCGCCGGGGAAGGTAGCCTATGAGGCTGAGGTCTGCAGGGTGTCTCCTCTACCAGGGTCATCAGAAAGGGTGAGAATGACCGAGGAACAACTCTGGGTAACACTGGATAAGGCAACGGCCCCGAGGTAGAGGTTGTAGCTGAAGGAACAGGGTGAGCCCCTGAAAGCGCTGATCCAGTGCCAGTCAACGTCAAACCAGTGGAGCCGCCTAACTGATGGCCAGCAGAAAATAAAGGCTGAAATAGCAGGGGCTGAGACATTGGTGGGGCACCCGAGTCTGAAGAATGGACACCTGCCAAAGTGAGATTAGCAGGGGGGGGGGACTGCCAATGGTATCCCTGTGGGAGAGAGGGCATGCACGGCAGAAGGAGCCACTCCCAAAGAGGAGGATGGCTCCACTGTGGTTAAGGCACAAAGCGGTAACTGTGAATGAGCTGGGGAGGACCTGGGCTTGGCGTGGTCCTTTTCCCAGTGTTCGTGCTTCCTGCTTCATTTGTCCCGTGCCTTGGAGTGTGAACCCAAGCATATGGCCAGGGAAGCAGAGGAAATCTTGACCTGTAGCTCCTTCTCCATATGGGCGACCTTCTGCTTGAACAAGAATCTTCCAGGGTTTTCTGGAGGTGGTAGCCTAGCTGAAGCCATGGCAGATCTCACAAGCTTGGAGGTCATGGTCTGGGCCTAGACAGTGGGCACAAGCTTCCTAGCCATCCTAAGAAATCTTCTCGATGCAGGCACAGTTCCTAAAGACTATCCAGTGGAGTATCTGACTGCAAGCTGCAGGAAAGGACTGGTGTGGTGATCGACAGGTAGCCCACCTAGATATCAAGTCACAGAAGAAACAGGAACCACACTCACAGAAATAAATACTTCACCCAAACGCTGGAGATAATGCTCAAAATCACAGCCTTATTACAAGTAATCTTGTGTGTGAAACAAACAGACCGAGCTATGAACCACAACAGCCCCGGCACTTTGAGAATACCTTTCTTCATCAGGGGGAATGGCAGGTAGAGACATATGTCAGTTTAAATACAACATCATATTAAAGAGCTATTGACACCTCAAAGAAAACTTTTAAAAACTTAATAGTTATGTACAGTTCTGCTTGTATTCCATTTGTATTTTATATATTTCTTCTCCCCATAATTTAGTACGAAGGAAATGTGTATGAACACATGATCTTTATACCCTTATAATTCATCTGCCTCTGCAACGAACTCCCTACTTCAAGTCACAATCCTCTGTTGTGACATCACAGTCTACTGTCAAGGGAGTAACTGTGAGGTCACAAGCAGTGCTCTATGACCTCAGGGAGAAAGCAGCAGTAACAGATGAACTCTTCAGAAGCAAAAAGCCTATTTTCATTTAAATAACCTCACTAATAAATAACGGGGAGGAATACAGAACTAATGGGAAAAAAAAGCTGGACTGTGTCTAAATATTATGTTTTTTTAAAAAATGGGAAAAATCCATTCAGCAATTTGATTGGCTGAGCCACTCGTTTAGGTGGGCATCTATCAGACAATAATGCCCACCTAAAACAAGTGCCATCCCAAGATGCCCCATCACCCCAAAAATATCCCTGTGCCACGTACTTTGCACAGCATTCACCAAGACCACTCGTGAAGGGCACTGGTCAGCAAGCCACAGGAGCTTTAAAATGTCGACTAGACGCAGTAAAAAAAAAAAAAAAAAAAGAACAATTATTAAATCACAAGCAAATTTCGAGCTTCTCACAGCCGAAGGTCTCCAAAAAATGTTAAGAGACCTTGAGGAAAACAAATTCAGAGCACCGGCAGGTAAAAAATGGAAAAAGTACAGTTACGTAAGAACTTACCGTAACAGTAGATCTTCGAGAGGAGCTCTTGCAACAGGCTATCACAATAAGGACTAGGCCGCAGGCACTAGGACCCTCTGGAAAACTTCTCAGCCAGCAGGGACCACCCCCGTCGGCTCCGCCCTGACGTCAGCCCTGGTATAAAAGGGGGCAGACCCAGCTCCACCCCAGTTCCCCCGCCAAGTCCCACGAACAAGCCCTGACAGGAGAACGAAGCGAAGCTTGAAGATGATGCTCTGCACACCTTGAGAGGGGGATGAAGGGTGAGAAAGTAATGCCTGCTGCAAGAGCTCCTCAAGATCTACTGTCACGGTAAGTTCTGCGTAGTCTGGAAATGAATTCCTACTTAGACTGGGGAGCCTCTTGCAGCAGGCTATCACAATAAGGACTGAATCCTAAGCAGTCCCTCGCCAAGGAGGTAATCGACACCGGGAGGTGGAAGAGAGGAAGCTGAACACAGAAGCTCAAGACAGGAGTCCCTGAAGGACTGCCAGGCCAAAGCCAGCACGGCGTCTAGAGGCAATGTCCAACATGTAGTGCTTTATGAAAGTGTGCACTGAATTCCAGGTAGCGGCCGCGCATCTGTCCCTAATCGAGACGTTCCACAGCACAGCGAAGGAAGCAGACACTCCCCTGGTAGAGTGACCCCTACCCGGGCCCGGAAGGGGCTTGTTGTGCTTCTCATAGCAGAAAGAAACACAGTGGACAATCCATTTAGAAATGGTCTGCTTGGACACCGGTTTACCCAAGTGCTGTGGTGCGAATGCCACAAACAATTGCTCCGACTGATGGTGAGAAGCCGTTCGCTTAAGGTAAAACCTTAGCATCCTGTGGATGTCCAAAGTGTGAAGGAGAGCTTCTCCCTTGTTAGAGGGGGAAGGGAAATAAACTGGAAGGTCAACCGACTGGTTGAGGATCAATTCCGAGACCACTTTTGGAAGAAACTTAGGGTTCATCCTCAGGGAAACACTTTCCCTGTGGAAAATTAAATACAGCTCTTTACACATCACAGCCTGAAGCTCGGAAACTCTTCAAGCTGACGTAATGGCAACTAAAAAACAAACCTTCCAGGAAAGATATCGCAGCTCAAGAGGGGAAGAGTAAGCTTCTCCAACACAAAAAGGAGGTCCCAGGGTGGGATAGGATCCTGAATGGGAGGTCTCATGTGAAGAATCTCCCGTAAAAAGGTGTGGGCCACATCCAACTGGGCTAAGGCCCTGTCTCCCGAAAGGGCGTGATAAGCTGAGATGGCCCACATGTGCACCTTTATGGAGGAGTAGCTCAAGCCTTGCTGGTATAAGGAGAGGAGATACTGTAGAGCCGAGTTCACTGGACAGGTAATGGGATCCAAATGGTGAGACAAGGCCCACAAGCAGAACCGCTTCCACTTCATAACATAAGCAGAGCATGTGGAGGGCTTTCTCGCCGACGCAAGAACATCTGCCACCTCTGGGGATACCCCATACCTGTATTTTGCTGCGTCCGAAGGAGCCAAGCATGAAGGTGTAAGGATCGGAGACTGGGATGGATCAGTGAGCCCTGATCCTGGGACAGCAACTGCAAGCATACTGATAGCAGGATTGGAGGTTCCATGGATAGCCGCTGCAGTAGTGGGAACCAAATCTACCGGGGCGATAAGAATCATTCAAGCCCCCTCGGCATGTAACTTCGACAGAACTCTCTAAATGAGAGAAAAGGGAGGGAGGGAAGGCGTAAAGAAACCTCCTTGCTCAACAAAGGGATAATACGTCTGACCAGAAAACACCAGGCATGGGCTCTCGCGAGCAGAAAACTGGCAGTTTGGCGTTGTGTGGTGACACAAACAGGTCCAGCTCTGGACAACCCCATGTGTCGAACAGCTGATCCGCTACTGATTGCAGTAGCTCTCACTCATGCGCCTTGGACGGAGATCTGCTGAAACTGTCGGCCAAGTCATTTAGGACACCTGGAATGTGCACCGTGGAGAGAGTGATGTGCCATTCCAGTGCCCAATACCAGACTCTCATTGCCTCCCTGCACAGGGGGTAAGAATGAGCGCCCCCTTGCTTGTTGATGAAGAAGATGACCACCATGTTGTCTGTCTGAACCAGAAAATAGCCCGGTATAAGGTCCTCCAGAAAGGTGTGTAGTGCACTGGGGACCGCTCGCATCTCCAGGACACTGATGTGGAGTTCGCACTCCTCGGGGGTCCAAATGCCCTGCATTTGGTGGGCCCCCAGGTGCGCTCCTCACCCCAAATCCGAGGCATGCATTGTAAGGGTCTGATTCGGGGGCTCCGGATGGAAGAGGACCCCTTTTTCCAAATTACTGGCTCTGTGATTCTGACCATGTGGTCTAGGTCGTCAGAACACTGATTCCACTGCACCCTAAGCATCCATTGTGGGACATTCATGTGGAGGCGGGCCAGAGGGATGACTGGAATGGCCACTGCCATGTGCCCCAGAAGTCTGAGGAAGGTCCTTGCTGGGACCTGAGGAGTTATTAGGACTGATCCAGCTATCTCCCACAGGTGATCACCCCTCCTACTGGGGTTAGAAAAGCCATGTCCTGAACCGAATCCAGGACCGCTCTGATGAAGAGGAGTCTTTGGCTGGGTTCTGGGGAAGACTTTGGAAGGTTCAGGGTGATCCCCATGTCTCGGAAGTGAGTATAGGTGTTTCCGAGAGCTTGAGGCAGGCGTGACCTTGACGGGGCCGAGAGCAGCCAATCGCCCAGGTAAGGGAAGACATAATGCCCCTGACGTTTTACAGCCGCAGCCACTACTGCCAAGCATTTCGTGAAGACTCGAGGAGCAGAGGAGAGGCTGAACGGAAGAACTCGAAACTGATAAATTTCCCCCCAGAAGTGGAACCTCAGGAACTTCCTGTGAGGGGGAAAGACCCCGATATGCATGTCCGCATCTTGCACGTCTAGGGAGCAGAGCCAGTTCCCTTGGTGCAGCAGAGGAAGAAGACCGGGGAAGGGTCACCATTCGGAATCTTTTGTACTCTATATAAAGATTGAGAAAGCTGAGGTCCAGAATGGGATGAAGGTCCTGAGTCTTTTTTGGGACCAGGAAGAAGTGGGAATAATACCCCCTTTCCCCGCTGCTGCAGGGGGACCAGTTCTATCACCCTTTTTTGCAAGAGGGCCAGTTTCTTTCCTTCTATGAAGGGGATATGAGAAGGAGGATATCTGGAGAACCTTGGTGGAGTGTCTGGAGGAATCTCCATGAACTCTAGAGTGTGTCCTCTCCTTATGATGTCTAGGACCCATTTGTCTGCAGTGATCAAGCTCCATCCCTGAAGGTAAAGGGAGACGCGACCCCCTACCACCTCCCCTGGAACCTCTGCCGGAGGAGGTGGGGTCAGAAGAGAGTCGCTGGTCGGAGCCAGGTGTAGGCAGAGAGGCCTGGGAGGACTTGGGGCCACGAGGAGTGCCTCCAGGCTGCTGGTTGCCGGTTCTCCTCTGAAAGCCACCTCTCTGGCCCTGCTGATTTCCACGGGCTTGACCACCTGAGGGCTTTCGAAATGGCCGCTTATGCTGTCTCCGCTGGTCTTTATGGTACATTTGGCAGACAGACCAGATGAATTTGCCTGACTCTTGGAGGCGAGAGATGAGAGACTCCATCTCCTGCCCAAACAAAACAGCACCCTGGAACGGCAAGTCCCGGATGCCAGACTGCAGATCCTGGTGAAAGCCACAGACCCTCAACCAGGCATGGCGCCTGAGGCAGACATCTGACACTGCTGCTCTGGCTGCCGTATCCGCATTGTCGTATGAGGCATATAAAACATGTGTGCCTACGTCCGAGCCCGATTTTAGGACGTCCACAATCTCCATTTTCTTCTCGGAGTCTGGCAAGGCATTTACCAGCTCTTGTACCCGCTCCCAGAGCACATTCTGGTACTGGACCATATGCATTAGGAAATACAGGGATCTAATTGAACAGGTGGAGGCAGAATACACCTTCATGCCCACCTGGTCCAAATAACGAGACTCCAGACTGGGAGGCTGCGAGCTGAGGTGTTTGGGCTGGTTAGATTTATCATAAGCAGTCATAATTACTGAAGAGTCCACCTGAGGGTGTTCAGCCAGAAATGGTTCATGCCTCGAGGCTCTGTACAGCCTGTCCGATTTCTTTGGAACTGCCGGGACCGAAGCCGGACGCTTCCAGGTAATCCGGGTGAGGTCCTGGAATGTGTCCACTAAAGGAGGCACCACCAAGGGGTTTAGGCTCTTTCTGCCTCAGGTACTTAGCCAATTGCCAGTGTTCCGGATCCAGGTCCTCTGTTTCCCACTCTCTGAAGTCCTGGATGTGCCTCATGACGTCCATGAAAGCAAGATGGTCAGGAGGTGAGCGGGGCTGGTCCTTCTCTCCCGGGGAACCCCCCATTCCTGAAAAGGGAAGAGGAGGAAGGGCTACTGGGTGTCGAGTAGCCAGACCTATCTCTATGACCAGCCCCTCCTCGAACGTCGGTGACTCACCGACCGACAGCAGTCCGAAGACAGACGGTGGTCACGGGACCGACAGCAGAGTGGAGACTGACGTCGGGAGCGGTCCTGCCTAACAGAACGAGAACGGCTCCTGGTGCGAGACCTGGCCTGGCATCGGCTACCATATCTGGTAGAGTGCTGGTGTGGGTCTATGGACTGTGAACGGGAACGAGCCTTGGGAGGAGGTGTAGGTGGCGGCCTCTTGGGGGTCTTCCTCGGTGAAGATGCACCTCCTGACTGTGGTTCACCCGAAGGGTCCGGAACCGGTGATAGGGCCGGCTTGGGCGGGGGGGTCCACTTCTGGACCTGCCCCCACCAGAAGAAAAAGAGATCCTGGAGCTCATCCTTCATAAAGACGGAGGCCGCTTTCCCCAGAAAGGGGATATCCGGAACATTGGCCCTGGAAGGAGAGCCCCCTGCAGAGCCCCGGGGGGAGGAGGAGGACTTGGGGGATGGAGACGCAGCCCCTTCGTCGGATGCATCTAGATCCTTCGCCCCATCACCCGGTGTTGGTAAAGGGATGGACGACGGGTTACCGCCAGGGGGCGGAGTGTCCATTGACTCTGAGGGCGCGCACTTGATGGGCGGCGCCAAGGCCTTGGAAGGCGGGGCCAAAGCTTGCGCCTCCGAGGACTTAACGCTGACCCAGAACGGAGTCACCTTAGGCTTCGCTGGCCTCTCCCCTGAAGGCCCAGTCTTAGCCTGATCTTTGGATTTTGGACGCTCACCTGAGTCCATCGAACCACGGGCTTTCTTGGGAGAGGGCCGCGAGCGGGAGTGAGACCGGGACAGACTATGGTCTTTTTTGTGGGACTGCTTGGTTTTATCCTTGTGTTTCACCTTCTCCCCTGAGGTGTGTAGATCCATCTTCTCAAGGAGGTACGCCCTTCAGGGCCTTCAGACGGTGGATCCAGGTCCGGCTGGTAAATTTCTGGCAGGATGAACAGGTCGCGGTGTGATGCTCAGGCCCCAGGCAAAAAGACGTACTTCTTGTGGCTGTCCTTGGATGGTATCTGGCGGCTGCAACCGCACTTACTGACGTGGGGTCCCGATGACGAGACCGAGGGTGGTGAAGACATACGTCGGTGACTAAAAGCTGTCGAAAAAAATTGAAGAAATTAGTGTAAAAGGTTGAAAAACCTGAAGTTTTTTAGCTGGTGCTGGCAAGCCAAGACCGATGGACTCTTCACGCTCGTGGGACGCGGTGGGAAAAGAACTGGGGTGGAGCTGGGTCCGACCCCTTTTATACCAGGGCTGACGTCAGGGCAGAGCCGACGTCGGGGCAGTCCCTGCTGGCTGAGCCGCTTTCCGGAGGGTTTTAGTGCCCGCGGCATAATCCTTATTGTGATAGCCTGCTGCAAGAGCTCCCACTCAAAGTAAGATCAAAGACTACAGAAACACCTGAAAGGGCAGAACAGATCCAGGACAGTGACAGAGGCCCCCCATACCAACACAGATACAATGGCAGACTCACGAGGGCAGTGAAACATCCTATGCTACTCAAAAACAGCCCCAGTCCAGTAAAACCAGTAATGCTGCCACCAACAGTGCCCTAGTTATTATGGACATTGAGCAGAAGCCCCAAAGTGAAAGTTCCAGTACCATATCCCACAAGCACAAGCACAAACGGCTGAATGGATTTTTTTCTGTTTTGTAAGCTTTTTAAAAATCTTCCTTTCTCTCCCATTCTGTTTCAGCTAGATAAGTAACTCGGTATCCTCAGCTGTTTTTGTCCATCAATGGTTTAAATATCACTTCTGTTGTGACTAAAATGAAATACCTTGCAGCAGACAGTGCTCCCTAACCTTACGAAACAGTTCAAAAACAACTGAGATTACTGATGAAAGCCTGGTCCAAGCCATGTTAGAAGGAGCACTCCTTTAATTATTTTACACATGAAAAAGAAAGTACTACAGCAGACTCAAATTGTGGAAAAGAAAGGCATCATACAAAAAGGTTTTTGGATTTTTACCTTACAGTGTATTAACGCATTAGGTCTCAATGATAAATGGGATTTGAACCAATCTCTGTTGTATCAGCGGATAACTAAAGTGGTGGTAGTGCAACATACCTCATACCGGACTGTGTATGGTTGTATTTATAAGGTATGCATTAAAGCAGTAGTGCATCAGTAGGTAACTAAGTTGCTGCCTGTGTCTGGCTGTATTTATAAGGTATGCATTAATGTGCATCTGTATTTTCTGACTACTGTTTTTATTTTGCAGGTCCTATTCACCTCTTTCATTTTCACTCTAAGAGTCTGGTATCTAGCTGATGCATGTATGTCTCTTTTGTTATCCCCCCATGTACATACCTGATGTTTTATATCTTTGCTCCACTAAACTGTAAAAATATTCATTTGGCTATATTTGAAAATGTAATTTATGTTAGGAGGACTGGATCCCCATGGCCCCACTCCAAATTTCTATTTTTTTTTACTGTATGCCTTATTCAGATGACATAATTTATTTTCAGTTTATGCAAAAAAAATACGAGTCTCTAGCATTTAAAGGTTAGTAAAGCGCTTATTATGCAGCTCACTGTATATGCTTCAGACTTAAAGATGTTAAATGAAGCAGTTTTTATAATGCCAAACTCTGCATATTATCTACTACAGCAATTCTTCTTGTATTTATGCAGTTTGTGATGTTACGATTTATGTACTTAATATTAATGATATGTAGTATTTAAACAGATGTAGGTGTCTACCTGCCATGCCTCCCAATGAAGAGAAGTATTCTCAAAGTGCTGGGGCAGTTGTGGTTCACAGCTCAGTCTGTATTTTTCCCGCGAGATTACTTGGTAATAAAGCTGTGATTTTGAGCATTATCTCCAGCGTTTGGGTGAATTATTATATATTAATTTCCATAAGTGCAGTTCCCTCTTCTTCTGTCATACTTCCTGAAGAGTTAGTCAGAGCTGGAGCGTGGCATAAACGAAAAAGGAATCACTTTAAAAGTAAAGTGAAGGAGAACTAGGGAGAGAAAACAAAATAAAACAGACAAAATGGCGGTCGGCTGAAGCTGGTGGAATTTCTAAGAGGTCTGACGTGTGATGGTTGACGGTGGGTAAAGAACTGAGGAGGGCATAGGTGCCGTCCACTCTTACAAGATTGGGTGACATCAGTGTGTGATGCAGTGGGCGGCCCCCTGGTAGACTGCTAACTAAAAAAAGTTTCCGTGTGGTCTGGCACCTGGTTTCTGTAGTTCCATAGGCGTGGCCTGCTACAAGAGATACCCTCGAAGTAAGATCAACTATTACTAATAAAAACTGTTCTAGCTTTGCTGAGGACATCTCCTTCATTCGGTCACACCTCTGGAATGATTCCTAAGCAGTACAAAATGTACCCAGGGAGATGGTCAGCGTCAGTCATGACATCATGACAGGCAGCCTTGGAGCACAGCAAGGCCAAAGCAGGCACGTTTATGAGAGATTATGTCCAGACCGTAAGGTTTAGGGAAAGTACTATATGAGCAGTACTCCATGTGGCAGCAGCACACTGGTCTGCTGCAGACAGACTGCACAACCATGCCACAGATGTGGCCATGCCACGCATGGAATACCCAAGAACAGAACCAGGAAGTTCCTTACTAAGTTTACCATAACAAAAGCCATCACAGTTGACCAACCATTTGCAAAGACATTGTTCAAGCATGGGAGCCCTCCTTACCAGGGGAGAATGAGAGGACTTTCTACAGTACTTGATCAAGGTAGGAAGGTGAGGTTCAACGAACATCAAGTATGCAGTAACGCTTCACTTTGTTAGCATGGTTGACTTAGTACACAAAGAGGTTCTTGGATATGGTTCAATTCAATGTGAAATTAGAGACCATCTTACAAAGAATGGTGTGTATAGAAACCCTATCCTGTTTAAAAATGAAATATTTATTTAATTTTTTGTTTACCAGCTTGAGTACACTAGGCGTGTAAATGTCCATTTACATAAAGGCTCAGAAACCAGAGCTACATCTCAGAAATACTTCATACAGAAGTAAAGGCAATAAGAAATTCTGGCCAGAACAGATAGGGCTGCAGCTGTGGTAGCGGAGAGGCTAGAGGAATGCAGTGCTGCAAATGCCTTTCTGAACAGTTAAAAATCCTACATGCTCAATACTGGAATTAATGAACATGAGCCCTGTGAAAAATGTGCATAAAAGTATCACCACGCTGAGAATGGGATGTGGCAAATCTGATATACTATGTATAATAACAGAGAGGCAATGAGATATCAAATTTTAATCAGTGCCCTGCTTTTACTCATTTGTACACTGTATTTACCCAAGACAGTGCTGCAGAGATGTTCCATCTCATTTTCACTGGTGTCCTTGTTTTACAAATTTTTAAAAAGCACTTAACGGCTATTACCTGTCCTCTGTGTGCTACTTGGGGTTGTGGTGGCTAATACCTTGTCATTCTGCCACAAAATATTTTCTCTACATCCCCCCAAATGATTGCTGCTCCTATAACCAATGGGAATCACAGACTGAAGCACAATACTTAGACAAAGGATTGGATGCAGCTTCAACGATAACACAGGTGCCATTTTCCATTGTTTGAAATTTCACAGAGGTGCGATTCAATATAAGCACTCTATATGCATAAAACACCAAATTTGTGACATAGTAATGTACAGAAATGAAGTCAGCATCAGAGGGCACACTACCAATCCCCCAACAAGACCCAACTTGAGAAGCACGACCGAGCCGGCATGAGTGAGCACACCATAATCAAACAAACATCCCATAGCCAATTAGCAGGGTACATAAAAAATGCAAAAAAAACCAAAAAACAAACATTAAACAGTTTTAATATAAGACCTGCTAATAATTAAACAAGGACTAATACTAAGCCACTACTAGACTGTGATATGGTGTCCATACCACAATTGGCTTCCCTATACTCAAAGTCACTTCCAGAACAGCGGTGATCTCCTGTGGAAATCATTTGAGAAGACAAGGGATCAAAGACGCAACAAAATGGAGGAGGAATAGGCAAATAATTAAACTTTAAAATCTAATGTAATTTTTTTTTTTCTTCACCCTTTCTGTTGCAATTTACATAGCATTACTGCTAGGGAATTAACACTACTCTCTGAAGAGGTTCTATGTCATCACTATGACGAATGTAGATCGACAAAAATGAATTTCAGCGATACACACGTGCGGTGAAATGGAAGAAGGCGCCCGAGATACAAGTATTTCTTTTTAATGCGGGGGCGCACTCCAGGGGGGTGCACTCCAGGGGGGTGCATGTCGGTGGGGGTGAAATACTTGGAAAAATAAAAAGCCGTCTGCTGGGGGAAGAAAACAAAAACAAACCTGTGCCACACCGGACCCGAACCCTGCACCTCCCAAGCGACCAGCCATCTCACCACGCTAGTGGTCCAGCTTGGCACCTGCCCACCGCACCCCCTCCCCAAATGGGCACATTTTGCCCTTAATGCCATACCCAATGTCACTGATGAAGGCAATGAACAGCCCCAGCTCCGAGCCCTGTGGGACCCCACTGGTTACCTCTCTGGTGCCAGATAACTCTCCCCCCACAACCACCCTCTGGGTTCTGTCCCTCAGACAGTTTTCCACCCACCCTGGCCATCTTTACCCCAACCCCAAGATCCACCAACTTCCTGATAAACCTTTTGTGGGGAACAGAGTCAAAGGCCTTGCTGAAATCAAGACAGAGGATGTCTACCACTTGGCCCCTATCTAGTGTCTTACTGACACAAAGAAGTCAATCAGATTTGTTTGACAAGATCTCCCCCCAATGAACCCATGCTGCCTCTCATCCTGGAGACCATACTCCTCTAGATATTCCACCAACCTTTCCTTTAGTATGGTCCAATGAGCTTGCCCACAATGGAGGTCAGACTAACTGGTCTGTAATTCCCTGGGATAACTTTGGGACTGCTTTTGTGGAGGGGCACCACATGTGCTGTTCTCCAGTCCTGCGGTACCACGCCAGACTCTAGTGAACTATTAAATAGGTCTGCCAGTGGCCCTGCCAGCTCCTCAGCCAGTTCCTTTAGTACCCTTGGATGTACTCTGTCTGGGCCTGGTGATTTGTCCACTTTCAATGCCAGCAACCCCTCCCTCACTCTATCCCTATATCTGTGTTCCCCTCCCCCCCGCTCCTCTTTTCCCTCCTGAAGGCAGTGGTCCGTCGTCCTCTCTGGTGAAGACGGAATAGACATACAGGTTACTCAACTGTAACAGGAGTTCTAGGAGTGGTACATATTGTTCATCCACACTTTATGGCAGGTTACTTGTTGCTTTAAATCTTGCCGGAAGGTCTTCAAGCTGGCTCCTCCCACCCATCTGGGTGGTAAAACCCTCAGCTCCACTCCATGATGCCAGATCTAGCCCGCTGGAAGCCAGGTTGCACGTCGAAGCTGGGGAGGTCAGGTGGGTCGTGTGAATGAACAACATATACCACTCCTAGAACTCCTGTTACAGGTGAGTAACCTGTATTTCTAGGGACGTGGATATGTTGTTCAATCCACACTTTGTGGCAGACTCCTAGCAGTTCTCTGGGAGGAGGGAGGCAAGGCGTGCACCCACTACTTAGGGAAGAAGGACTAGAGAACCGCGGTCCCAAAACCAGCATCCCGGCGTGACTCTAGGTCAACGTGGTAATGGTAAATAAAGGTATGTGCTGACTTCCAAGTAGCAGCCCTGCAGATTTCCTGGATAGGAACATCCCTAGAAGCAGCCACCGAAGCAGCGATATGGCGGGTAGAATGAGCTCTTATCCCTTAAGGAGGCTCCATGCCCGCCAACCTATAGCAGAGATCTACGCAGGAGGTGACCCACCTGCTTATCATCCGCTTGACTGCAGGTCTGCCAGGTGCGGCTTCAGTGTAGGTGACAAACAGCTGGTGAACCTCTCCCTGAACTTCAGACGTTCACTCCTTGTAATCAGCGAGTGCTCTTCTAGGGTCCAAAGTATGGAGCCTATATTCGGCCTCCGAGGTGTGACTGGGGTAGAACACCGGCAGAGTCAACACCTGGTTAAGGTGAAACTCCGACACCACCTTCGGAAGGAATTTCAGATGGGGGCGAAGGATAACCTTGTCCCTGTGGAAGACCAGATCAGCAGACTTGATGGAAAATGCCTGGAGCCCTCCCATCCTTCTGGCTGACATTATAGCCGCCAAGAAAGCAGTCTTCCACGACAGGTGGGAGACATCACACCTGTGCATCGAATCGAATGGCTTGCCCATGAGCTTAGCCAATGCCAGCAGTAGATCCCACGGAGGTGGAGGTTCTCGCACCAGAGGGGATATGTGATCAAGGCCTTTGAAAAGCGCCTAACCACCTTCTTCAGCGCCACTGACTGCTTGCTGGCCCGCGTCCGGTAAGCAGAGATGGCTGCCCAGGTACACCTGGAGGGTCGTTGACCGAGGCCCTAGCTGAGAAAGGGACCACAGGTAGTCCAAAGTACTAGCCAAAGAACAGGAAGAAGGGTCCAACCCCTTGTCCTGAAACCAAATGGAAAATCTCTTCCATTTGAAGGCGAAGCATTTTCTGGTCGACTCCTTACGGGACGCCTCAATGTCGTTAAGGACCTCGTCGGAAAGACCCAAGGCCTGGAACTCTAGCCGCTCAGGAACCAGGTCGTCAGGTGCAGGGATTGAAGGTCCGGATGGAGAACCTTCCCCTTGTCGACTGGAAGCCACCTTGGCAGCCTGGATCTGAGGCTGAGGAGATCTGGGTACCAGAACTGGCAAGGCCAGTCTGGGGCTACCAGGATCACCTGCGCCTTGTCCGTCCTCGCCTTGAGAAGCACCTTGTGGATCAAGGGAAATGGAGGGAAGTCGTAAAAGAGGCCCGGAGTCCACGGCCTCGAGAAGGCATCCCCCTGCAGCGAGCCCTGCTGAGAGGGGTGGGCGTGAAACAGCCTCAGCTTTGCATTCTCCTTGGAGGCGAACAGGTCCACCTGAGGGGTGCCCCAATGGGAGAACAGGTCTTGCACTACCTCCAGCAGGAGAGACTACTCGTGAGATGCAGTGCCTATCCGGCGGAGGGCATCGGCCAGAATGTTGGAGGCTCCTGTCACATGGATGGTTAGGAGATCCGCTTCCAGGCTGATCACGAGAGACCAGATGCGGACAGCCTCCTTGCAAAGAGGCAAGGAGTGCGTCCTGCCCTGACGGTTGAGGTAGTACGTGGTTGTGGTGTTATCCGTCTGGACCTGAACCACCTGACCCCGTACAAACGGAGCGAAGGCAGTGAGGGCTAGTGGAACCGCTTGAAGCTCCAGCAGGTTGATGTGGCATCGAGACTCCTGAAGGGACCAGAGGCCATGGGCCCGGAGATCCCCCAGATGGGTATCCCAACCCATCAGAAAGGCATTGGTCGTTAGAGTGACCGTCGTCTTGGGGCAGACAAATGGGATACCCTCCTGCAGATGAGCTGAAATGAGCCACCACTGCAGGCCGTCCCACTTCTCCTGGTGTCCACTGTCACCTGCTGGTCCAGAAGACCGGAATGCTGTGACCACTGGCTGGCCAGCCCCCATTGCAGGGGGTGCATATGCCAGCGGACCACGCTGGTGCAGGCAGCTATAAGGCCCAGAAGGTGCAGGAAGTCCCAGGCAGGGCGCAATTGCCCAACCAGAAATGACTGGGCAAAGGAGTAAAGGACCTCGGCCCTGTCCACCGGAGCTGGGCTCTCGCTCGAAGAGAGTCGAGCTCTTCTCCGATGAACTGAATTACCTGCAATGGCACGAGTTCAGATCTGGCCTCGTTGATGAGGAGGCCAATCTGAGAGCAGACCTGGAGGGCCAGATCCCTGGACCACTCCACCTCCAACCTGGAGGGGGCTGCAATCAGCCAGTCATCCAGGTAAGGGTACACTCGGAACCCTTGGTGCCACAGGAATGCTGTCACCACTGCCATGCATTTGGTGAAGACCCTGGGAGCTGGAGAAAGGCCGAAGGGCATGGCCTGGAACTCATAAAGAGATCCCTCTGCTCTGAGGCGGAGGAATCGCTGCAGAGACGGACGGATTGGGACGTGAAAGAATGCGTCCTGGAGATCCAGAGAGCAGAACCACACGCCTAGTTCCAAGGATGGAATGATATGAGCCAGAGTGACTATCTTGAAGGTGCGTGGCCTTAGGAACTTGTTCAGGTCGTGCAGATCAAGAATGGGGCGCCAGTCCCCTGGCCGCTTTGGGACCAGGACGTACCTGGGCACAAACCCTGGGTCTGGAGGAGGGTCCGCCACCTCGCTGATCACCTCCTTCTGGAGGAGCAGGGCAAGGTCGGCTCAATGAGCCAACAGAGAGGCAGCGGAACCCGTTGTCCCTCGTGGGACGACGGCTCGATAGGGAAGGGACTGCTCGAACTCCAGAGACAGACCCCTGCCGACCACTTCTAGCACCCAGCGGTCCATGGTGATAGCGGACCAGGCGGAAAGGAAGTGGCGGAGCCATCCCCCACGGGGGAAACCCAGGGAGGAGTGACTAGGCTGGGGGCGACACCCCGCAACCCATCACTGGGCAGGTTTGGAGGAAAGGCCGGCCGAGGGGCCTCCTGGACCCTTCCCTCCAGGCTTCCTAATGGAGGAAGTGCAGACTTGGCCTTAGGGTTCCAAGTGTGAGCCTGCTGGCCCTGTTGCTGGTGCTGCTGGGCCGGACGTGCTGCAGGAGTGAAAGGGCTTATGCTGCTGCTGGCGGCCTTTGTCCTTATGGGCAGACGTGACAGAGTCCAAGGTGGCATTGAACTTCGCGATCCTCTGGAGATGGCCTTCCACCCCTGGACCAAATAAGTCAGTGCCCAGGAAGGGAACATCTGCCAGCTTGTGCTGGGTGTCCGCCGTGAAGGTGGAGATCCGCCGCCAAACTCTGCGGCGCATGGCTACTGCGGCCGCTACCAACTGGGCACAAGAGTCACCGATGTCCAAAGAAGTTTGGAGCTGCTGTTTAGCCACCGCCCTTCCCGAATTCCGCACCTGCTTGACCATCTTCTGAAGGTCAGCTGGGAGATGGGGAAATCACTTCATCCAGGGAACCCATAAGGGCGTGTGAAAAATGTGCCATCAGTACAGCCGAGCTAGCCTGTCGAAGGCCTAGGGAGGAGGCAGCATAAACCTTCCGTCCCAAATAATCCAGCTTTTTGGATTCTTTATCGGGTGGTTTGTCCACGTCCCTAGCGTTCCTGGAACATCGGAAAACACTGTCGGTCACCGGCCCCTCCACAGAGGGTGCTCCGAGAAACCGGAGGTGAACCGGTGGGGACTGCGTACACCGAGCCATCCTGGCCAGGCGGGACAAGCTGAGACCGCGCACACAACTCCAGGGCCGGCCAACAATGGTTTTGGTCACCGGGAAGGCCTCCGTAACGGAATCTCCTTGGTCCAGTATCTCCGTGAGGGGATACCTGGCCCATTTCTGAACGGGTTCGAGCTGCATCCCAGTGGACTCTGAGATGAGTCAAAGTATTATCAAGAATGAGGATGAGCTCTCGTCCACTGACTGACCGCCTGCAGATTCCAGGTCAGTGGGCATGGAGTACAGGGAAGAGTCGACAGACTCCGAGGAGCCTGCAAACAGCTGCAGAGCGCCTGAGCCACCCTCCACCTGCCGAGGCCGATCGGGAGTGAGAGTGACTGACAACCTGTGGGGCAAGCCCTGACCCGACCAAAAATTCTTGGTCGAGTCCCCAGTCTTCAATTGAGGAGGTGGTGGTTCCACCACAATGGGCGGAGTAGCTGGTTTTGGCCGAACAACTGGCGACAGGGTCAGCTCCTCGATAACCACGAGGGGTTGCTTCAGTCGCTCCAGTGACAGCCAGTCAACTGCCGGAGAAGGCAACGGAGTCAGCTTGTTACCGGTCAACAAAAGTTGCTGCCACATCATGTCCTCGTAGCGCCGACGTAACTTACGTCACAGCCTATCCTACGAAGAGGACAAACAGGACGAGTGGTGACGCCACTTTTCATAGTGCCGGGACCTACTCAACATGGAAGAGGACCGAGGCCGAGGCCAAGACCTTCAGGGTTGCCGAGGGTGGGTCAAACAGGGGCCGGGGGAAACCTGCTCATCCCTCGGTTCAGGGTCCTTGACCGGGAACTTCGGCACAAGAGCCACGGGTAAGTCCTCGGTTACCACCAGGGGACCCAGTGAAGAAGGGTTGTTGGCTTCTCAGCTGATAAATGATATAACTAGTCGAGAAAATCTCGGCGCGTCGTAGTGTCTTGGCCAGCTGACCTGATGGAGACACCGTGAAGCCAGCGGCCTTGGCTGCAACCTTGACCGAAGTCGAGAGTCGACGGTCAGGTGAAGGGGATTTCTCCCACTCCCACGAATGTCGGCAGTGGGACTTACCTTTTGCTTCTGTTTTCTTGGACCTACTGGTATGTCCCGATGGCCCTTCTCCCTTGGTGGAGAGGGACTGCCAAAGCTCCTTAAAAGAAGCAGTGTAGGAGAAGCCCAAGGAGAGCGGGATCAACGCTGCGGCCGAGGTGGAAGATGAAGCGTCCTGGGCCGTCTCCTCCTCGAGGGCGATCAACTGCTCCAGCTGCTCCGTGGAGCCCACAGTCGCGGACACCGCCCAACAGGCCTCCTTCGACTTCACCGGCAGGTACAGTTTCTCAGGGCGCCCAAGTTGTACACGGGCAGTGTGGTCCTCTAAAACCGAGGCCGTGAAGAACTTGCACAGATCGCAGGCCTGTGGATTGTGGGCAAGACCCAGGCAGTAAACGCACATGGAGTGCGGATCGGTCCGGGACATCATCTGCCCGCAAGGGCACCGACAGAAGTCAGGAGTGGATTTGTCCATCGCCGCCACAAGGGAAGATGAAGACTGTAGTCTAGTAAACTTTAAAATTATTTTTGGAAAACCCAAAGAGTTTGGATCCAGGTCTACAACGCAGAGTGCTAAGGAGGGAACCTGAGATCCAAGCGGTAAGGAAGATCTGGAGTCATGGGGTGAAGCCGAGGGTTTTCCCACCCGTGTGGGTGGGAGGAGCCAGCTTGAAGACCTTCTGGCAAGATTTAAAGCGGCAAGGAATCTGCTACAAAGTGTGGATTGAACGTATCCACGTCCCTAGAAGTATTCATTTAGTGTATCTGCCTTTCTCATATTATCTTCCACCCACTCCATCCCTTTCTTAAGCCTAACAATCCCTTCCTTCTTGTCCCTTTTCTCACTTACATAGTGAAAGAAAGCCTTCTCTCCCTTCTTAATTCCTTCAACTATCTGTAGCTCCTTCTGTGCCTTTGCTCGCCAGACTTCCTTACTAGCCTCACTAGCCAACCTTAGGTAATTTTTCCTACCCACCTCTCTCTCTCTTGGTCTTCCTGAATTTTCTATAGGCCAACTTCTTTTCCCTTACTGCCTTGGCAACCCCAGAACAGAACCAGCTGGGCACGTTGGCCCTTGTGTTCTTCCCCGAGCTTAATGCACTCATCTGTGGCAACCAGTATTCCTTCCTTAATGATGGTCCACCCCCATATCTGCTCTTATGCCCACCAGATGGTTCCTTAGCACTTCACCCATTTTCCTTACGTCTGCCCTCCTGAAATCCAAGATTTTGGTCTTAGTCGGGATACTTTCCCATCCCATATCCAACTGGAACCACAGTGTGCAATGGTCACTTCTACACAGTGGCTCCCTGGCCATTATCGTTCTGTACATGCTTCTCATTTATGAGCACCAGATCAAGAATTGCTTCCGCTCCTGTTGGTTCAGCGATGCCCAGAGTCAGGAAGCCACTCTGCAGTCCTTCCAAGATCACCCGACTCTTAGTACATGTTGTGGATGGTATGCTCCAGTCCACTTTGGGCAGGTTGAAGTCCCCCACAATTACCTCTCCTTTCGAGAAATGGGACAAAAAACACAAGAAGGGCTGAGGTAAACTGGGCTTTGTTCAGGTTTCTGCTTGATGACCTGTTCCCACTATGATCCTGCCATCGACTGCGGAGAGGACTGTTTGATCCGCCAAGTTTATGTGGGGAAACCACCCCCATGAATGGAAAGGGGGGAGATCGGTGAAACGCTTATTTTCTGTTTTCTTTGGTGTTTAAAAGGAACCATAGCCCTACAGTAAGAACACAACACGGAGCCTATGTGGCTCAGGTAGGAAGCTATAACGCACCAAAGTTGTTGTATTTGTAGTCACCACGAGTGTTAGCTGATGGCGCCTTGCAGTTTAAGTATGGGACATGGGCTTCAATGCTTTCACAATGGACTAAGAAACTCCTGAACGCTGTTTTGAAAGGACTTCCTCAACTTTAATTTTGCTGTGAAGGGGGTTTATATGGCTTGGGGGCAACCTGGTATCCCAGATAAATTCAGGGTAGCGGTTACTCTTGCAAATAGGGCAGGGGGGAGGAGTCTGAATCTACAACCTGAGGAAGCTGTGGGGTCTAAAACTGTGGGAGAATTCAAGAATGCATGGGACAGACATAAGGCAATTCTTGTGGGGGGTAGGAAGAAATAGGCTGTTGGTTAACTAGGATCTGCGGCCTATCCTGTACGTAGCGAAATGGGCAGACTAGATGGGCCTAGCGGTCCTTATCTGCCGTCAAAGTCTATGTTTCTATGTACAAATAGGCCTCGAGGGGAAGATAACACAAAATTCTAGATATACTGCTTTACTTTGATAATGCAGGGAGTAGATAAGTTAAAATTGTGGACAGGAGGTGGAAAGCGATGCTAAGGGGAAAACAATAGGGAAAAGCACAAGCAGAATGGATCAAAGAAAGTGAGATCTAGGAGATAAGAGATCTGGAGTGTATATGTACTACCAGAATATGAAGGCTGATAAACAGGGTGCAGAGGAAGGGGGGCGTTGGGGGTTCTGATACACGAGATAAAACAAAGTAATCTAAATCAAATGGTAAACATGACTGTATTTTATCCTGTTAGAAGCTAGTTTGTTATGGCTGGGCTTGAGGTTTGTCCAGACTAGTTACTGTTCAAGACTGTTATACAAGCTCTTTTATGTTTATTTTTTATGGATGTGCTGTTTATTGTGTGTTGATGGGGAGAAGGAGGAGTATAAGGCTGATCTATTCTGAGGCTAAATGGCAATATAGAAAGAACACGAGGGAGGATCATAGCTAGGCCACAACATTGCAATATAATTTCCTGGAATGTCAGTGGTTTCACCTCACCTGCAAAAAGAGCCAAAATTCTGGTGGCACTTAAAAGGAAGAATGCCATTACATCCATGCTACAAAAGATGCACTTGACACACAGCATGATAAACTTGTGGGGCGGATGGGTTGGGGTTTGCCATGCATCCTCCTACGGTTCTCATAAAACAGGTGTTGCAATTCTTTTGCATAAGAATCTTCCCTTTGAACACATTCGCACAATTAGAGGCCCACTAGAGGGACAATATATTTTTGTAGTTGGCAAGATTCGAGGGAGAGAGATCATACTGGGAAACATTTATGCTCCGGTGGTAGTGGACCCTGAATTCTATCAAAATATGCTGGATCTGATGATTAGGGAACAATTCCCCAATCTGATTTTGACGGGGGATTTTAACTGCATTATGGACCCCAAACTCGACTACTCAGGTACGAGGTTCAGAGACAATGTCTGTGTAAAAAACAATGGCAACAGGGTCTCGCAGACCTTGACTTGGTAGATGCCTGGCGAGTGGCAAACCAAGGTGCTCAAGAATACACATTTTATTCAAACCCCCATGGTATCTGGTCCAGACTGGATTATGCATTTGTGCCCAGTGGCCTCTACCCCAAGCTGCAGAAGGTGACCCATGGTCCTATCTTCCTATCGGAACATACCATGGTCCAAATGGAAATAAGAGTTGGCACATACATGGGAGGAGAGGGGATTATGGTGTTTCCTGACTTACCTATTGACTAAACAGGAATTCAAACAATTTCTCAAAGACCAGTAGACCAAATTTGAAGCTACAAATAAGGGATCTGTAGAATCTACGAGCATGTACTGGGAGACCAGTAAAGCTTTTATGAGGGGGATGATAATAGGCTACACGGCAAGACTTAAACAGGACCGAAAAAAGAAACAGCAGGAATTAGAAGAGAGGGTCAAGACCCTGGAAACCCTGGTAGCTCAAACGGGAGACCCTGCCCAGAAGAGGGAACTGTGTATAGTAAGAGAAGCCCTAAATTTAAATGTGCCAGAGGAAGCGGGGGGAAACTATTCTTTGCACAGCAAAGAATCTATGAATGGGGGAACAGACCTGGCCCCCTACTGGCGAGGCTAATGAAGGGTGGTAGAACTCCAAAATGAATAGTAGCCATTAGAGATAAAACAGGGACTCTGATACATGAGAAGAGAGGCATAAAGGTAAGTTTTAAACAATTTTATGAGGCACTATATAAAGCCAAATGCAGGGGGTACGAAAGAGGACATGGATAGATTCTTGGAGGAGCCAACAATACCACAGCTTACTGAACATCAGAAGGCCACGCTGGGGAGCAAGGTTACAATAGAAGAGGTGATAAGGGCAATTGGGACGCTTAAGAGTGGTAAAGCAGCGGTACCAGATGGCTCTGGCAGTAAACAGTATAAGCAGCTGCAGAAGGAAGCTGCTGCACCTCTTAGGGATGTTCTTGAGGAGGCAAGGGGGGGAACAGAGGGTTCCTAAAACCTGCTGTGAAGCCAATATATGTGTAATACCTAAACCAAACAAAGATGAAACTGACTATGCCTTATACCAACCCATCTCTTTGTTGAATTATGACTAAAATTATGACAAAGGTACTGGCGTTCAGATTAGAAAAAATTTTACCCTTCATCATACACATGGGCCGCAGAGGATTCATACAAGGCAGAATGTCCTACCACAATATTAGACAGCTTCTGAATATTATCCATTGGGGCTCTAAAGTCAAAGACCAAATATGTGTTATGTCAACGGATGCTGAAAAGGCCTTTGACAGAATTGAATGGGAATACCTAATGAATATATTGGCCATATCTGGGGTAGGAGAGAAATTTCTCCAGTTAATAGGGGCATTTTATAGAACACCCTCTGCCAGAATCCTGATTAATGGTTCAGTGTCTGAGGATGTCACTGTGGAAAGAGGTACACGTCAGGGATGCCCTCTCTCCCCCCTGCTTTTTGCAATGGCTATAGAACCATTGGCTATTAAAATCAGGGAAAACCCTCAAATTACTGGTATTCCCGGAAAAGCAGGTAGGAAGTATATTATCACCCTATATGCTGATGATATTCTCCTCTTGGTGAAACACCCAGAACAATCAATCCCAGCCATACTAGAAACTGTAGAGGCTTTTGCTACATTCTCCAGATACAAGTTTAATATTAATAAATCAGAATTAATGTACTTAAAGGTGGACAGAATGGGAGAGGAGAATTCATAGGGCCTGAGACTGGTGAGGGACGCATTCACCTACTTGGGAATAAGGGTGGGTAAGGATCTGAAAGATTTACATAAATTAAATTACTTGCCAATTATAGATATCATTCTTAAGGACCTAAATAGGTGGAGAGCCCTGCCCATCTCATGGATGGGTAGGATTAATCTCCTTAAAAATGAATGTCCTGCCAATAATTTTATATACAACACAAATGTTACCATGGGGGCCTAACAAGAAAGATATAAAATAACTGGAGAGAGAGGGTTTGCTGACTTCATGCGGCAAGGTAAAAGACCACGGATTAGTCTAGCAAGATTAAAGGCTGACGGCACGAAGGGGGGGAATGACTCTCCCGGACATTAAGGGCTATTTTAGCCACACAATTTAGCTATCTACACAACTGGGTTAATATAGAGGAAGCAGCAAATTGGCTTGACTTAGAAGAAAGAGGTAGTCCAGGAAGAATTTCGGCATACCTGGAAGAGAATGGCTTAAGAGTCAATAAAGCACTTGAGAGCCCTAATCCATTGGTGGTTGCCAGCCTGGAAGCATAGAGAGATGAAAAAAAAAAGACAAAACATAACTCATATTAACACTCTCCTAATATCGGTGGCCAATAATCCAGATTTCTTGCCTGGCCTAGAGGATGAGGGGTTCCAGGACTGGCAAAGGAAAGGCATTAGATGTTTAGGAGATAATAAAGAAAGGGGAATACTAGGAATTAATAAAACAGCAGAAGGCTCACGCCCATATAAGCTGTTCCCACTATATAGTGGAGGCATTCGAGATGCCAACTAAGTAATATCTATCCAGATTTACCTTAAATGTGTTAAAACTATCCTTCTCCACCACATCCTGTGGCAACTTATTCCACTCCCTTATAGTTCTGATCTTAAAACTATTCTTTTTTAGTTCTGTCCTATAATTTTGTTTAATGAATTGGAGTCCATGTCCCCTAAGATTATACTTCTGTGGCCTATGTTCCAATTTGAATTCCTCTCTAAATTCTTCATTATGCATTACCTTATAAAACAACAGCAAATCTCCCCTCTCCTTCTCCTAAATTCTGTTGGCCATAATTTAAGACTCAACAGTCTTTCTTCATAAGACATATTTTTTAACTCTGGAATTAATTTAGTTAGGGCTCGTTTTGGCCTTTCTACAAGAATCTTATCTTTCTTCAGAAATGGGCTCCAACTTGCCGAACAATAGTCCATAATTGGTCTTATATATGTTTTATACATTGACAATAATATCCTTTTCTCATGAGAAAAGAAACTCCTTCAAATGCAGTGTACCAAATTCATTGCTTTCTTTGTAACAACCTCACAATGCATCTCACTTTTTAGGTCATTTGAAACACAAACTCCTAAATCTCTTTCTCCATTTGACTCTATTACTCTTGTTCCCTGCAAATAGTAATCCTGACGGATATTATTTCTTCCCATATGTAATACTCTGCATTTTTCCATACTCGGCATCATTCCATTCCTAACAGACCAATTTCCAATGGTTAATAAATCTTGCCCGAAAGCAAGCCCTCTCCTCAAAAGTATCCACTACTCCTCCAATCTTCACATCATCCGCCAATTTACTAACTTTATTTGAGGTATTAATATTCAAATCCCTTATGAAAATACTTAACAATATGGGGCCCAGGATGGATCCCTGCGGTACCCCGCTAGTCACCCTCCGCTCCCCAGACAAATGACCATTCACCCTCACCACCAGTATTCGACCTGACAACCACCTCTCTTATCCACTTCACCATGATGTTATTTATACACAATTCCATCAACTTAGTTATCATTCTATGCAGAACCCCATCGAAAGCCCTAGTGAAATCCAATTATGCTACGCCCACTGCCCTACCGTCATCCAGTCTTTCTATCACGTAATTGTAGAAAGTAATCAAATTAATACTACTTGATCTATCTTTAATAAATCCATGCTGCATTTTGTCATACAGTTTATGTTGTTCTGAATAATTACTTGTTTCATTCACTATTATGCCTTCTATTATTCTTCCCACAACCGACGTCAAACTTACTGGTCTATAATTTGCCACATCATCCTAGATCCCTTTTTAAAAATGGGCACCACAATTGCAGCTCTCCAATCTCTCGGCACAGTCTTCAAAAAAAGATCTTCTGCCTATATCAGCTATTATCAGGGCAATTTCTTCTGCCACCTCCTGTAGAAATCTAGGATGCAGTCCATCATACCCTGCCGATTTAGCTACTGTACCTTAAGCTTTTTTAAGTCTGAGCAAAACTTTTTCAGATGTAATTAGCTCAATTTGGTTGTTTTATAACTTGTGGTACTTCATTTTCCTGACCAACTGTTCTTCATTAAACATAGTACAGAAGAAACTATCGAATTCCCTGGCCGTATCTATAGGATCTGAAATAAGCTCCTCTCTTATCTTGATTGGTCCTATTGGTCTATTACTATTTCTTTTATTATTAACATAGGCAAAAAAATCCTTCTGAATTTTGTCTTGAATTAGCTAAATTAAGTTCTATTTGAATCTTTGCTTTTCTAATTTCCTTTTTCAACTGATATAGAATTTTCCTATACTTTCCCCTATTTTCCTTTGTTTATTGCTTCTTCATTTTTCTAAACTGCTTCTTTTTCTTTCTAATCAAACCTACTATAGCCCTATTTAGCCAAATTGTTTTTTTCCCTCTGTTATTATAAACTTTTTTCCTTTGGAACATATCTTTCCACCAGACTATTGTTGATTTGACTAAAACATTTTCCAAGATTCTTCTACCGATAGTCCTTCTGTTAAATTTGCCCAGTCAATACTCTTTAGTTCCTGCCTAATTTTTGTATAATTTGCCTTATCATACAAGACATGAACTGTATTTCCCTCATTTTCTTTTTGTGCAACTTAAATGTAATTATATCATGGTCACTTGATCCGGGTGGGGGGACTTATTCTGATGTTATTAATACCTTCACTTATATTTGTTCATTTATATTTGTTAAAATGACCTCCAGTATATAGCTCCCTCTGGTTGCCATTCAGACACACTGTTTCACACCTCCTGCTGTTAATTCACTATGTATTCTCTGTGTCCTACAACTAAACTTGTTTCCCATCCCAGGTGATCTCTGGGATATTTAAATGCCCCATAGCTATAATATCATCTTTACATGCCCTATTTGTTATATATTCTATAAAAAGATCTGTATCAGTATCCGACGGTCCATAGAAAGTTATTAATTTTATCTTTTTCCCAGTTATTCCAGTAATATCTACTTCTATAATTTCTATATTACCAAAAACACTATCAACTTATATCTGATGATGTTCAATATCCTCATATTATATATATATATGTATATATATATATATATATATATATATATGGCCACTCCTCCCCCTATCCTCTCCAATCTATCTTTATGTAATAGTTGGTACCCCTCAATTTATTTATTCCAACTAATATCCTTATTCCACCATGTCACAATGTCCCCTGCATCTTAGGATTTCCAATACTGCCATTTTTTCTCTGTTGAGTCTTCTGGCATTAAGAAAAAAAACATATTTACCTTATCCTTTAGCAGATATCTAATCGCTTTATTTTCCTTTGGGGTAATCTGATTGTTCTCTCTTTGACAATCTATGAAATTCTTTATTGTCCCCTCCTTATTTAGTTTAAACATTTCTGAACTTCAGTTTTAATTCTGTTTCCCAAAATTCTGCTGCCTCTAAAGTTTAAATGTAAACCATCTCTGCTATAAAAGTTGTTTATGCCATCAAATGCATCCCAATGCTGTAAAAACTGGTAACCACTGTTTTTGGTCCACTTTTTGAGCCAAGCATTTGTTAATATTTTTCTTTTATACATCGAGGCCCTAGGTTCCGGGAGTATATCAGAAAAAAATCACTACCCCATCCTTCTCTTTCAATTTACTCCCTAATTCCATAAATAATTGTTTCCTACTTAAATCATTTATTCCTACATGTACTACTGGTATTGGTTTCATACCTGCATCCTGAAAGATATTATCCACCATCTTACATAAATCTTGCACCCCTGCCCCTGAAAAACTGCTCACCATTGTATTTTCTTTATCACATCCATATATATATCTATCAGTATATTTAATGACCGAATCCCCCATTACTATTGTTTGTCTGCTGTTACTCCCTATATCTAATAGTGACGGAAGAGGGGTCTCATCCATGCTATCAGAGGGTAGGGGGTTCAAGGTTTCTTCACTTTGGGGTACTTCCCTTTCAAAAACCATGCTAAAAAGCGGTGGGGGTCTGGATTTTCTGTACTTTGGGTAACTTCCCTCTCAACCTCAGTATGTTCTGTTAGCTGGATTTGTCCTTGTCTAGGAGACACACTCTTTAATGGTGTTCTTCCACGTTTTTTTCTTTTTACTGCTGTTACTTTGCACCAACCATTATCATCCCCCCCATTTCTGTATCTGTGTATACATCATGCTGTTTTTTTGCTTTGCCCCATACTGTTCCCTATCTACCACTCTTTCTACAGTTCCACTCTTATTTAAACTTGATAACTCTCAACTTTCCACTCATTTCATTCTGACTACTTTCTATTTTTTCTAATCTAAACATTGGCTCCTGAATATTCTTTTGAAATTCCTTATTTTGGAGACATTTCACGCATTCAAACGCCGCATAGTCTGTGTTTTCATCTACTAATTTATACATTCTACATGCGAGATACTTTACTCCCAAATCCCCATTTACCGTCAAAATGGAGTCTGCCATACTTGTCTTCACTCAATATTACCTCTACTATTTGAGGGGATGTAAGGTAGCTCTCTAAACCAACAAGCTATTGGTCGTAGATTATGTCCTGCAACCGTTCCTCATTCACCCGCGAACACACATGCCTCTCTGCGTACTCGGCTCACGGTGTTCGCTCCTACCCTTAAATTTATTTTCTGGACCCCGGAAGTGACTGTATTACTCACTCACCCTCTCCCCAACAGTACCTCACAGAAGCACTTAACGTAATTTAAAATCTATATGCTGCAGACATCCAGGGATCCTGCCATACTAACAGGCAGCCCCTCACATTTAAAACCCGCTCTGACTAAGTAAGTGGCTTCACTACTTCATGTAGTTCTCCTCTCAAAAATATTTAACTATAGGTCTCCATGTACTGTAGCTATCTGTCTCAGCCTCTACACACACCAACAATACCTCAAGGCAGAGACAGTAGCCACGTAGAATAGTCGTCCTAAAGGTTCCACACACTGAAATTCACTAATGAGGCACACCACCTGTCCCTCCGCCAACACACAAGCTTAATCGTGCAACTCACTCTATTGCGGCGCTCGCTCTTGCCCTTGAATTTATTTTCTGGATCCCAGAAGTGACTGTATTACTCACTCACCCTCTCCCCAATAGTACCTATGTGCTTTCCAAGCCATCCAGAATGCACTAAATGTGCCATCATCCCGTATGTTCAGATATTTTCAAGTGCGGAATTACCTGAAAAAGTTAAACAGACCAATGGGTCAGGAACCTGCCATACAAGAGACTGATTCTGGGAGCAAAAGATAATGAAAAGGAACTTATTGGGAGGGTGACCAAATTTGATAGGTTGCATTTTCAAGGGGAAACACAAAAAGCTAAACAAAAGTGGGAACGAGATTTACAAGCAGAGATCTCAAAAGAGAACTGGGAGATGCTCATTGGTACCCACAAGGGCTTACTCCTCTGCAATAAATTCAAAGAACTGCAATATAAATGTTTACACAGGTTTTACTGCCCCCACCGAGCACAGTACATAGTTTCTGTCCAGGGATCTCCCCTAGTAGGCAATGTGGGGGAGCCAGAGGCACAATTATTCACTACTATTGGGAGTGCCCAGTAATCCAGAAATACTGGAAGGAGATAGTGGGAGAATTTGTTAAAATGGGGAGGGAGTGAAATTCTCCACATACTCTCTATTGTTAGGAATTACCGACCAAGCAGAGGAAGAATGGCAACTACACCCCAGATGGATTAGAATCATATTGGTTGTAGCTAGACAGGGCATACAAAATATGTGGATCACGAATCATACCCCAACAATGAACCAGTGGAGAAATATAGCTATTAGGACTCTCTTGACTTGACAGGCTGACATATGCACTCAGAGGAAGGCAGGAGGCATTTCTGGACACCTGGGGGGGGGGTTCTTGAGCATACTCTCCCCAGGAGAGATATTCGTATTACAGGAGGGCAGTCTAATTTAAGCACAATAACCACACAGAAGACAGCAGTTAAAAAAACAAGTAATTTCTGTGACTGCCATCACAGAGGTAAAAAGCCTGTGTGTGAAGCAAATAAACAAAACGAAACGATGTAAGAAACCACTATGGTTCTCAAAGGAAGTGGTAGTGAAGGTTCAAGAGAAAAAGAAAGCATTCAGGAAGTACAAGGAACCACAGAAGGAGCAGGACAGAGAACTGTATCAGTAAAAGCAAAAGGAAGCTGGGAAGGCAGTCAGAACAGCAAAGGTCCAAACCGAGGAAAAGACAGCCAACTCAGTTAAGAAGGGGATAAACCTTTTATAGGTACATCAGGAGCCGATGGAAGACCAAGGAGGGTTAGTGAGGCTTAATAAAGGGAGGGAGGGTGGGCAGAGGGTGACTGTGAAAAGGCAGAGATACTAAACAAATATTTTTGCTCAGTATTTACAAAGGAAGGGGAGGTACCTTAAACAAACAGTAGAAACACTGGATACAGAAGTTGATACAAGCCCATTTAGAAGAAAGGGCCCTGAAAGAACTCTTAAAACTGAAGGTGGACAAAGCAATGGCCTGATGGGATTCATCCCAGAATTCTAAAAGAACTAAGGGTAGAACTAGTGACACCACTGACTACCCTCTTTAACAAATCATGGGAGGATGGGGTGGTACCCGAGGACTGGAGGAGGGCAGATGTGATTCCCCTTCACAAAAGTGGGAGCAAGGCAGCAGCAAGAAACTACAGACCTGTTAGTTTAACCTCAGTGGTAGGGAAAATGATGGAATCACTTCTGAAGGAAAGAATTGTTGAGTATCTAGAGGCCAGAGAGGCACAGGACCCAAGGCAGCATGGATTCACAGCGGGAAGGTCATGCCAGACGAATCTGATAGACTTCTTTGACTGGGTGACCAAAGTAGTAGATCAGGGAGGGGCTATGGACATGGCCTACCTAGACTTTAGCAAGGCATTTGACACAGTCCCACACAAAACATTAATATACAAGTTAGCCAGCCTGGGAGTGGGTCCCAAGATGACAGCCTGGCAAAGAATTGGCTCGAGAATAGGACACAGAGAGTAATAGTAAATGGAGTCCACTCTGAAGAAAGCGGGCTACTAGTGGGCACCGCAGGGTTCAGTATTAGAACCGGTCCTTTTCAATGTCTTTATAAGTGACATTGCAGAGGGACTGGAAGGAAAAGTATGTCTCTTTGCAGATGACACTAAGATCTGCAACAGAGTTGATGCACAAGGTGGGGTGGAAAGGATGAGAAGGGACTTGGCAAGGTTAGAGGAATGGTCAAATGTATGGCAGCCTAGATTCAATGCTAAGAAGTGCAAGATAATGCACCTAGGAAACAAAAACCCAGGGGAAGAGTACACAATGGGGGTGAGATACTAACAACAACAAAAATGGAAAGGGACCTGGGGGTAGTCATATCAGATGACCTAAAGGTGGGCAAGCAATGTGAGAGGGCAGCAAGGAGGGCTGGGGGATACTGGGATGCATAGGGAGAGGCATCACCAGTAGAAAACAGGAAGTTATTATCCCTCTGTACAGACAGTTGGTGAGACCCCATCTGGAGTACTGCATGCAGTTCTGGAGACCCAGTCTCCGCAAAGACATAGACAGGATGGAAGCTGTCCAGAGGAGGGCAACTAAAATGGTGCAGGGTCTGCACCTGAAGACATATGAAGAGAGACTTAAGGAGCTTAATATGTATACTGAGGAAAGGGGGGAAGACATGATATAAACTTCAAGTACCTCAAGGAATCAACAAAGTCCAAGAGGGTAGCATCTTTCAAAAAAAAAAAGTGCAAGAACAAGGGGCACAATTTGAAGACAGAAGGGAGCAGCTCAGAGGTAATTTAAGGAAGTATTTTCACAGAGAGGGTTGTGGATGCATGGAACGGCCTTCTGGAGGAGGTTGTGGAGTCAAAAACAGTGGTGGAATTCAAGCATGCATGGGACAGTCATAAGGCAATTCTAGGGGGTGGGGGTAGGAAGAAGTAGGCTGCTGGTTAACTAGGATCTGCAGCTTATCCATTAGGTATGGAAATGGGCAGACTGGGTGGGCCAAGTGGTCCTTATCTGCCGTCAAAATCTGTTTCTATTTCTTTACTCTCCCATCTCAGACAGGGTGTAAATGGAATTTTTGACATGTCTTTAAGGCATACAGAGCACAACCATTTTTCTCTTTTCCTCTGTTTTACGTTCCACTTTATTCTTAAACCTGTTTGGTAGTTACTTAATTCAATTTAAAGTAACTTTAGTCATTTTTATCCTACTGAGTGTAAGAGGCTTGAAAGTAGTTTCAAAAGAGATGTTGTGAAGTGATTATATTAGAATAATAGAACTACAAAGTTGCCAAATTTTAAGTTCTTTTATCAAGAAATGGGTGTCTAAGGGACAAAAGAACATATTTCAGGTACGACAAACTGTTATGGAACTCATATATGCAGCAATAGGACACGGCTTTAAACATTACTGGAACTGTACCTGTACCCTGTAAGTAACTGTATTGCTAATGACATCTATGAATAATTCTAATAAAAATATTATACAAAAAAATTAAAAACGTCTAAAAACTGCTCCGTTTGTAGTGGAGCACCAAGTCAGCCTAGTTGCAGGCTAAAAATGATACTAGCCTTCCCTTGTGGTATAGATAGCAGTAGATGAAAAACAGGGGCTGGTACACACCACCAATACCCCACAATGCCCCACAAATTCAGGAAGTGCTGGTTAGGTTGGGAGGCTACACCTACCACATCACACACCACTATCACATACAATACAGTTATAAAACAGTTTGCCAAGGCATTTTATTCACTTTCCGACGGCCTCTCTCTCCAGAGGCACGCAACTCGACTAGCACCAAACCCTTTTTAGCTAGCACACCCAGGTAACAGGTCCAAATATCACACTCACTTCGGGGAAGGCAGCGCAATATACTTGACCCAGTGGGCATACAACCAACCTGCTTCACAACCCCCTTCCGACTCAATTGAGACGCTGGTATTTTTCTTACCTTGCTGGATCTTTACACAGATCCTTGTTAGCATGGCTGCATATGGTGACACTCTAAGCACTTTAACAGTTATGTCAGAATTATCAATACTGTTCCACCATTCACACTCAAAATGAGAAAATGTCTCAGGCAGGTTTAAAGAAACACAAAGTTTACTAAAAATCAAAAACAGTAAATAAATGCACTACACATATACATTAAGATTACAGTCAGAAAAGAAATGGACAATTACAAAACAAAGCGTCTTGTAACTGATTTAGCTAATTCTATCTTAGGTTTTCAGTAGGCAAATGATTTGGGCCGTTACCTATTTTGGCTGAAGTGTCCCTTAGAAATCCAGAAACAAAGACTAATAACAAGTCCATAAAAGAGTGGCTGTCCTTTCAGTCAAGCTTCACCAATATCGAAGAGGCCAAGATGTCCCTCCCTCCTCCCTCCTTGTGATATCACAGCCCTGAGCTGCTTATGTGAGGTCACATTCAGTCCTGTATACTTTATAACATGCAGCTACATAGGCAAACAAGTCAGATTACATTTAGAATCTGCAAATATAGCAAATATTTTAATTATAACAAGACAGTATGTCTTCCTCATCAGAGCATAGTTTATAACAGCATTCCCCCTTTGACCTTCAGCAAATCATCTTGATGAGCTATTTCACATAGCTGGTTAAAACTTGACATAGCTCTGCCAAAAGAACAGCTTCCCTTTTGGTACATCATAAAATACAATATTTTATGACAAGCTGCCTTGGTTCAAAGCAGTGGATTGTTTTATAACCTGGTTTTAGTATAGTCCTAGGAAGTCAGGTTTTTTTTTTTGTTTTTTTTTTTTTTACAAAAACCATCTGTTCCAGCAAGCAAGGGCAGAACATTTTTTTCTTGTAAAAATCCAAGGTCCCATGATGCCTTGTGCTGACTGCCATGTTTCATAAGCAGAACTCGAAAACATATATTTATATCAAAATTATATACACACAACTACAGATGGCTATTTCCGTTACACCACCATCATGTTAAGAGGTCGTTCACTGCAGAGGTCAGAAGTTCACATTTATTGGTCAGGGACTGGGATTTGCTTAGTCCTTTTGCCAAGATGTTTTGAGTGCATGGGAGAAATATGATGACAGCTGTATGCCATGAGACATGGAACAGTACTGCACTCCCACTGCTTCCCTGCATACAGGATAGGAGAGTGTACCCCCTTGTTTATGTAGTGCATCACACTACCATTGTCCATGCCAGTCAGAAGTGGGCCAGTGCTGATGTCAGCCTGGAAGGCTTGAAGGCCAAGCAGAACAGTCCTCATCTCCAAAATGTTATGGTGAGAGCTGTACAGTGGGGATCAAAGACCCTGGATTAGGAAGGTGCTCAGATGTGCACCCCAGTCGAAATAGGACACATATGTGGTTAATGTCTGCAAAGGTGCAGGATGAAACCCTTAGGGGATTTTCCCACATCTCTCTAGAAATCCCCCAAGTTAGAACTCGCTATGGATCAAATTCAATAAGCCACACTCTGCCTACTATTTGGAACAATGTACAGAAATCAAACTCTCAAAATTTGTCAGCGTAGCTAACTTCAAAGCCCTCCTCAGGCAGTCCTTACATGATCGCTGTAATTGCTATGCATAAACCTTAACTTACCTTCACTTAGGCAGTCATCTATATATTCATCCCCTAGACTCTGCTCCCGAAAGCCTTTTTTGTACACCACTGGGCAGTCACCCACCACACCTGGGAAACTAGGCAACTCTGTCACCTTCCCTTCTTACCTTCACAATCAATGATTTCATTACCACCCCCCAACTACTTTTCTCAAACCCGTCCTGCAGTAGCCAATATACTTATTACTCAATCTAGCTCGGCTTGCTCCCCTATAGCTTGCCCTGTTCGCTATCTCCTTCCCAGCCCAATCCCTCAGCCCTCCCTAACAATTTATCATCTTCCCTCCTTCCACATTTACCCCTGCCCTTGGTCTTCCTCTCCCTCACCACTGTCACACTGAGCCACTATGCTATAGGCACCGGGCTCCTTCTCTGGGCTATACTCCTGGTCATGCCCTCAGGCTTCTTTCCACCTGTCTGCATAATGACCATCCTGTCTAGCTCTCAGCTTACTCCCCTGGTCCATGGGTTGCTGCAGTTGGTATCCGCTGGGCACTGATATCATCCAGCAGGTGTCTACCCCCCCCCACACGTATCCAATTTTCAATTGATGTTCCAAACCCTGGCACAGCAACAATATGTAATGAATTGTATGCACTTATTGCACTTTCTGTACTTCATTTGTTGTATCAGCGAATGTTGCTTTACCAAGCATGTACTCCATGTATCCACAATTATCTCTAGTATGCGATTTGTATTTGTGACTTGTGAAGGCCCAGGCCCATCTTGTGAATGAGTTTTGCCCAATGATGCTCCACCTGGTTACATAAAGATTGAACGATTGAAAGAATGGAATGCCCAGTATCAAACTGTGGCAATCAATCCATTGCAGTAGTTCAAGAGGGGAGACAATGACCATCTGTCAACTGTACCCAGTGCCCATTGTGGAATGCGCACGTGGAGACACGCACAAGGAACAGTGATGATGGCAGCAGCCATCAGGGGGAGAAGTCTCAGTATAAATCTCACACATATATGATGGCTGTTGTATACTATGTGAGCCTGGGCTATTAAGGCATCAACTCAGTCCTCTGGCAGAAAGGCACTTCCCACAGCAGTGCCCAGAAATGCTCATATGTATTGAAGATGTTGATAAAGGACCAGAACCAAATTGGGCTCTTATACCATGACACCCATGTTCCTCGAACAACTGCCTTGTCCTCTCAAGAGTGTGAATAATGGCCTCCTTACATGAAGCCTTCAGAAGCCAATCATGCAGATAAGGTAACATAAAAAGACCTTTCCTTCATAGCGCCTCTTCCACTACTACTAAGCATTTGGTAAATACCCACGGTGTCAAGGAGAAGCCAAAGAGCATGACATGAAATAGATAATGTTTGCCCTGCAGCATGAACCTCAGATATCACTCTGCACCACTTACAGATCTTGATATGGAGATATGCATCCTTCATATCCAGTACATATAACCAATCCCATTTGTAACGTGGAGATGAGGGCCTGACGGAATGCCATCTGAAACTTTCTGAATTCACTGTATTTGTTCACACTCCTGAAGTCTAATACAGAACGCAGGTCCTCAGTCTACTCTGGGACCAGGAGTAACGCCAATAAAAGCTTGTGTTCATCTCTTAAGGAGGATCTTCTATAGCTCTTGTCTGAATTAAAGGCTACTTTTGTTCTCGTGAGACAAGTGGTCTGGAGGATAATGACAGGACGGCGAAGGATGCACTGAAGGGGGAGACAGAAGCTCCAGAGCTTGGTCGTGTTCTATAATTTCTAGAACCTACTCATCTGTAGAGATCTCACTCCGTTATGATAAAGGGAGATCCTGACCCCCAACTATATCCCCAAAGTTTTTTGGTTGAGGGGGAGGCACTGGGGCTGGCTGGAGTACTACCTGTACTGATACATTTATTGCAATCTTGGAATTTGCATGTTGAGGGAGAGGAGTCCCAGGAGAGGACCTCTACCATGGTTACAGAGTTGTTAACAAGGGGTATGAGCACCTCTAGCAGCCGGCCTACAAAAAGCAGCCAGCACAATCCCTAGAAGGCTGTGGGTCCAATGCTTCCATGGACCTCAGAGTCATTTTAGATGACAGGAGCTCCCTTGAGGCCATTTCTGCATCATTGCTCAACAGTTCCTGTCCCCTGAAAGGGGCATTGAGGACATACTGCTGCACATCAATAGTAAATCCAGATTCCCTAAGAGATGAATTGCCGCAGAGGCAAATGCCTAAAGCTGCAGCCCTGGCAGAAGTATCAGAGGAATCACATGGAGATCTCGACAAATGCCTCCCAGTACCTAAGCCTGCTGTAGGAGTTTTTATGAAGAAGTTGTTGGCAGATAAGAGCCTTCGGCCCACCTAGTCTGCCCACTTCGCTAGTAACTGTGCTTCTTCAAGCTTTCCTGGAACAAGGTTGTACCTTTCCCCTGACTACCAGTATCCCCCATGTCTATTCCATGCATTCTTAAATGCTGTAATCGTTTTTGCCTCCACCACCTTCTCTAGCAGGCTGTTCCATTTGTCCACCACTCTCTCCATGAAGAAGTACTTCCTCACATTTCCTCTGAACCTCCCTCCCTCCATCCAGTTTCATCCTATGTACCTTCGTTCTTGAGAATCCTTTTCTTTGAAAAATTGCATTCTCCTGCACCTTTTTCTTCCTACTTAAATGTCTCAATCATATCTCCCCTCTCTTCCAGGGAGTACATATTTAAGTCCTTCAGCCTATCCCCGTAGAGACTATAATGTAATCCCGGGCATTATCTTGGTTGCCCTCCTTTGAACTGCCTCCACCCTATCTATGTCCTTACGTAAGTAGGGCCTCCAGAACTGGACACAGTACTTGAGGTGTGGCATCACTAATGTCCTATATAATGGAATTATCTCCCTTTTCCTGCTGGTGTTTCCCCTTCCTATGCATCCCAGCACCATGTTTGCTTTTCCTGTTGCCTTGTCACACTTCCTACCTACCTTGAGGTTATCAGAAATGATAACCCCTAGATCCCTTTCCTGCTTGAAACATTCTATCCCCAAGTTGATATGCTGTTCCTGGCTTTTGTGCCAATGTGCATTATCTTGCATTTTTTAGCACTGAATCCCAACTGCCAATCCCTTGACCAATTATCAAGCTTCTGCAGATCTCTCCTCATTCTATCTATACCCTATGGCACATCCAGCCTGTTGCAGAGCTTTGAGTCATCAGCGAACAGGCAAATTTCCCCTTCTAGGTCTTCTGCAATGTCCCTGATAAAGACATTGAAGAGGACTGGACCCAGCACTGATCCCTCTGGTACCCCACTGGTCACTTTACCCTCTGCAGAGTGAATGCCATTTACCACCACCCTCTGTGTCCTGTTATCCAGCGAATTTTCTACCAACTTTACCACCATCTTACCCACTCCCATGCTCCCTAGCCTGTTTAACAGCCTTCTATGCGGCATAGTGTCAAAGGCCTTGCTGAAGTCCAGGTAGGCCACTTCTACTGCCCTCCCCTGTTCCACCTCCCTGGTCACCCAGTCGAAAACTCAATGAGGTTAGTCTTGCACAACCTCCCTCCTGTAAAACCATGTTACCTTGGGTCATGGAGACCACTGGCAACTAGGTGTTCCACTATTCTTTCCTTCAGTAGTGTTTCCAAGATCTTTCCCACTACCGAGGTCAGGTTGACTAGTCTGTAGTTGCCTGCTTCCTCCTTGTTTCCACCTTTGTATAAAGGGGCTACATCAGCTCTCCTCCAGTCTTTGGGCACCTCCCCTGTTTCCAATTCAAGCTGAACAGGGTTGCCAGAGGTTCTGCCACCACTTCTCTCAGCACCCTGGGATGAAGATCAGGGGTCGGAAGTTGGAGCATTGCTGGTGAAAGACCCTGTCAGAGGGTGACAAACTGGCCTTGCATGCTCATTACTAGGAGTATCAAGGGGCAATCAACCGTAAGAAGGCAGAGTTTCTGTCTAAGGAGATTGCTGCAGGGAAAGACAGACCATCTCAGCTCTTGCGGACTGTGGACAGACTGTTGCATCCTGTCCGTCTACAGCCAAAAAAAGCTTTTTCAATCACTTTGTGAGAGGAGTTTGCTCCATTTTTCTCTTGACAGGGTGTCCGCCATCCAGGTGGGGGATTCCATCAGTGAGACAAGTGTTGTCTCGCAGTCACTGGCCTGGAATAAACAGAGACACTCCATCAGTCTGGGATGAGTTTAAACCAGTGGAGGTGGCCAGAGTCACAGAGGTGCTCTCGATGCTTAAGCACAGTTATTGTGAACTGCACCCAGCCTGGACTAGTTTCTTTTTTTTTTTTTTTTTAAACTATAGTCTCTCTCTCCTCCCTACACCAGAGCCTCGCTCAGTCGGGAGACGCCAAGGGAATTATCCCACTGCTGCCTTACCTGGATCCCAGAAGACACCCATGGAGCTGTGGCTATACCCCCCAGGCGGGTATGAGGTGGGGCCTATACACCCCAATCAATCATCGTTTCGTCGGGTACCTTGGTGGTCAGGTAGTCAGCAGCTATTAGTGTCCATTCCCGGCACTCCTTCCCCTCGGTGCTCTGGTGTCATTTTTCCCTATTCTAAGGAAGTGGCTAAGCCCTGACGTCAAGGCGCCTCCACCGACATCCTCACCACGGACCCTCTTTGTGTGCTTGTGCTCTTGCTGTACCTCCGGTTTCTGCCAGAGGCCAGTCAAATGCAGAGTCAGAACCCCCCTTCTTCCCAGGAGAGGACAGCTGTCCTCCGGATGCTCGATCCTCTCCCTCCCTCCCCTGCCGACCCCCAACAGCCCAAGCTCATTCCCAAACCCGGGCTGCCGGCATGGCGCGAGGTGTAGCATCCAGCACCTCAACCCTCAGTGCCACTGGGCTGGACCCCTGACTCGTTTCTTGATGAGATGTGTCGAGACAATTGGCCTGGTGTTTAATGTTGGAGGGAATCTTTCTGGATACCCTGAAAGAGGCTCTGGTGAGACCCATCTTGAAAAAGCCATCTTCTGACCCTGATGTCCTGGCGAATTACTGTCCAATCTCCAACCTGCCATTTCTAGGCAAAGCTGTTGAGAAATTCATGGCGCAACAGTTTGAAAAACACCTTGTATCCTTTGATATCTATGAGCCATTCCAGTTGGGTTTCAGGGCTGGGCATAGCACCAAAATGGCGTTAGTCAGGGTGCATAATGAGCTTCTCAGGGCTAGAGATAGAGGTGACATGTCAATTCTTGATCTCTCATCAGCTTTTGATACCGTGGATCACATCGTGCTTCTTGATCACCTTCAGGAGTATTGTGGACTCGCCTGTATTGTCATCAACTGGTTTGAGTCCTATCTCTCTGGTAGGGAGCAGCAGGTGGTGATGGGGGAATTTCTCCTCCTCCCTGATGCCCCTGTCACGTGGAGTACCTCAGGGTTTGATCTTGTCGCCGATGTTATTCGCGGTATACATACTGCCCTTGGGAGAGCTCATTAGGCAGTACAGTTTAGGGGTTTACTGCTATGCAGATGATACCCAAGTGTATTTGCCTTTTGCCCCACGAACACACGATACCATGGAAGTGGTTAACAACTGCCTGGCCGAGATCAACGACTGGATGTCCTCCAGCTGGTTGCTACAGAACCCGGACTAGACGGAAGTACTGGTGATTGAGCTGGGTCGTGGGTGTGATGGGAGATCCTCTGGAGTGGGTACAGGATTGTTCCTGGGATCCACGCCATTGATGGCTTCCCCTAGGGTGCAGGATCTTGGCGTTGTTCTGAAAAGCAGCTTGACACTTAAAGCTCAGGTGTCATCTGTGGTCAAAAGTGTTTTTCACCACTTGAGGAATATCGCCAGGATTAAGCTCCTAGTCCCGCCTAAAGACCTGCCATCACTGGTGCATGCCTTTGCAACTTCAAGGCTTGATTACTGTAATGCTGTGCGCTTCGGGGTCATTGGAGGGATTCTCCGCAGACTGCAGCTGGTGCAGAACACAGCGGCTCGGTTGCTGATGGATCTGGCAAGGTTCAGCCATGTGACCCCAATCCTGCAGGCTCTGCACTGGCTGCCTGTCAGGTGAAGGATTCTCTTCAAGGTGGGCTTGCTCATCTCTAGGGCCCTATATGGGCTGGGCTCTGGCTATCTGGCTGATCTAACACCTGCGTCCTCGGTCCGTTCCCTCCGCTCCTTGACTCAGGGCCTCCTTGATGTTCCCAGGGTCAGGCTAAAAACATTAAGTGACCGTGCCTTTAGTGTCACCAGGCCAACCCGGTGGAACACACTGCCAGTTGCTATCAGGGAGGCCCAACAGTCGAGCTGTTTAAAAAGGGGATAAAAGCTCACCTATTTCATATTGCCTTCCCTGACGAATGAGACTGACCTGCACTAATTTTAAGAAGCTATTTATTCATGCTGAGATTTATTTATTGTATTTATACCTTTTACTGACTGTTGCGTTTGTACTGACCCTACCTCTTGATGTAAGGTGCCCAGAGCCCCAGGGAATGGGTGCCGGATAAATAAAAATGCGCCTTGCCTACCTCATCTGGTCAGATTTTATAGAAACATCAGGCAGTGCAGCAATGCTGGACATAACTGACTTCCACAGGCTATTCTGATATTTTATAATGTAAGACTGGCAATTCGCAATCCTAAGGTCCAGTGAAGCAGAGGCATAAGTCCTCTTTCTCCATTAAATCCAGCCTCCTAGATTATTTATCAAGGGACAAAGAGCTTGTATGTCTTGAGGTTACAGACCCATCATGAACAGCCATTATCATCATAAACACTGTTTCCAGTTGTGAGGCATAATAAGGTTTAGAAGAAGGTGCAGGATACGGTTTATTGGCCTTCCTAGGTACTGCAGGTCAAGGTGCTGGAGGATCTTCTAGAACAGGAAAGACAGAAGGAATCACAATGAAAGTAGCGGTGGGAACCTTCAGAAACTAGAACAGGTTGCATTTAGTGAAGTCTTCTTCCTCAGCAGCAAAGCCCATCGATTTTTACATTTTTCTGAGTACAGTCTGAAAATAGGCATCCTTAGAAGGGGATCTATGGGTGCAGGCAACCGTGTCCTCACTACAAGAGGACAATGCAGAGCTGGAGTCAAAGCCTTCAGGATCCCCATCTCCTTCCTAATCCTCCAAATCCTTCACCATAGTCAGGATTTTAGGAGTACACTTTACTTCACCAATGGAAAGGAAAAAGGGGAGTTTCTTCAGGAGTCGACATTGATGGTGGTGAAAGACAGGGAGGAATTACAAGGGTAGTTTGGGTCTGTGAGCTATCCATCTACATAGCTGACAAGACCGTCATCGATGGGGCAGTACCTGATGATGGAAGCTGCAAAGTGCCACCAGTGGAAGAGCCTGAGCCTAGCCTCCCCGTGTCTCAGACAGTAATGGGGCTATGGGAGTTGAGATCACAGCCGCAGGACTTTGAATGGGACTTAGCCTTTGTTCATAGTGTAGACCTGTACATCACTGGCAATGTATGTGACTTTTCTTTGTGTTTGGAGTGGTGGTCAGACAAATTAAAATGATGTACTCACAGTAATTCCTGATCTTCGAGGATATGATCACCATTGATTCCTAATACTGGATCTGAGCCGGAGGCACTAGGACCCAGATGGAGTCAGAATTTTTTCAGACGGCTGGTGTCGTGGTAGGCAGTGCGCATGCATGACATCAGGCGTCCACGCATGTGGCTGCTGGCTTACTTTTGTGCCAGCTCCAACTGCCTTAGTACCTTTTTAACCCAGGAAGTGAGCAGCATAACCTAACAACTTATGCACTTAACCCATGGGCATGAGATAGTCCAGGTGGTCCATGTAGGATGGGCCACCAAATCCAGTAACATAGTGCCACCACAGCCCAAACCAAGCATAAAGGGGTGAAGACTAACACAACCATATTGGAGTAAGGTCAGAGGATGGTGGGCGGGCATGTAAATCAATGGTGAAAATATTCTTAGAAGATTAAGAATTACGGTGAGTATGAAGTTTTAATATCTTCCGCAAATCAGTCTTCACCACTGATTCCCACTAGTGGGTCAGAGTACCAAGCTCAGAAAAAAGTCCCCCAGACTAAGGCAGGTAGAGGTGAAGGCTCACTCAGAATAGTGATCCACTCAGGATTGTCCTGCCAAAGGTGGTGTGCTGCCTGGCACAGACATCCAAGGCACAGTGCTTTGTAAGTGTGTGCTGTGCTCTTAGGTACAGCTCTGCAAATTTCTCTGACAGCCACAGAGCATATCTCTGCCAGAGATGTGGCAACAGCTGTGGTGGAGTAGGCACATATGCTGCATTCCAATTTAACCTGAACCATAAACACGGCAGTGGTGAAGACAATTCACAATCCAGGCAGAAATGCACTTGACAGTAACAGGCTGTCCTTTCTAATTAGGATCTAAGGAGAAAGAACTGTTTGGATTGTCTGAAGTCCTTGGTTCAGTCCAGGTAAAGCCTTAGGGCCATCTTGACATCCAGTGAGCCGAGTCTTTCCCCCTCTCATTCTGGAAGTTGACAAAGCAGGGCTAAGACCTGGTTAAGGAGGAACTCCGACACCACTTCTAGTAGAAATGTTGGGTGTGAATGGAGAACAACACTGTCTTTATGGAAAACAGTATAGGGAGGATCTGTGACCAAAGCATGGATTTCAGATACTCTGCGAGCAGACATGAAAGCCACCAGAAATGCTGCTTTCCAAGTTAAAAGTCACAAGTAGCAATAGGCACAAAAGGTTTGTGAGCACGCATATCAAATACAACGTTGTTATCCTAGGAATCTGGGACTTCCTGCTGGAAGGCCCTGCGTGTAAAATGCCCATGAGCAATCTCTTGAACAGTGACAGCTGTGACAGGTACAGGATACAAACAGGCTCATGGTATGCTGAAATAGCACACAGGTGGAGTTTTACTACGGAATACTGCACACCAGCATCACAGACGTCCAGTATATACTCTAAAACCTTAGCCGGAGGACACCTGAAAGGGCATATGTGGGTTTTGGAGCACTAGATGGAAAATCTTTCCTGTTTGGCTGTGCATGTCTTCCTAGTGGAAAGCTTGCATGCAACCAAAAGTATTTCAGAGACCCTTCGAGACACCTTGTACCTGTTCACTTCTATATGTACATGAGCCGAAGCCTGAAGGTGAAAGAAGCGCAGGTTAAGATGGAGCAGTTGACCCTGTGTCAACAAGTTTGTCCTGAGTGACGGAGTCCTCAGTCTGCTGACTGAAAGTCTGTTCAACAAAGGAAACTATTGTAGAACTATTAATATTCCAGTAACAGAATTTCTGCGCTGTCAGTTGACTGCACGCATTCGCAGCAAACAAGTTTTGTGCGCCACGGGTTTAAATCCCTGCATCACCTGATCAGCTGTCAAGTTCTATTTAAAGAGCTAATCTGGCACTATTACTGTTCCCTTGCTACCATGTTGCTCATCAAGTGGCTTACCTCATCAAAACCGAAGGCTGTTATGAGGGATTACTCCAGCTTTCAAACTTCTGGAATCGTACCAGAGTTACTCATTGCAAAAGCTTGCATTTTGAGCAAAGCGGCAGAATCTGCTGCCAAAGAGTTGTCTGCTTTTGCTGCTGCCCCAGTCCACTTCCAAAAAAAAAAAAAAAGATGGACACGGAACGCCCACTAGCCACCCCAAAAGATGGACATAGAACGCCCACTAGTCACCCCAAGTCCGTTTTGAGGTCGGTCATCATGGAGTTCTAAATGGCATAATCAATGTGGTTCTTTTTTTTTTGAAAGCCATCAAAAATCAAAACTAAGTGAAAGTACTGTGTGCAAATTTAAGACCGATTACCTGGTGCAGTTAAAGGGACACCCTGAACCCTTCGTAACTTCCACATGAGCTACCAATAAAGCCTCAGGGTCGTCCTACAGTCCTGAAGGAAAGTGTTGAGGAGCTAAAAACAATTGTGCGGTCACTGCCTTTGATGGAACAGTGATAAACGGCAGACTGCTAACAGCAACCACACTCAGTATTGTGAAATCCACCAACCCACAGCTGTTAACTGAAAACGGAGGCCTTCTGGCATTCTCATGACAATGGTCATGGCTTTTTTTAAATGCATGGGTTTCAGTAATAGAAATGGCACAAAGCTCGCATGCAAAACCCCTGAGGACTTTCCTGAGCTCAAAGAATGGTTTCTAAAAAGGAATTGCTACTTCAGCTGTTCCAGAGCTCATTTCAGCAGAATACTAAATTTAGACAAAACTGGGGTGAATCTCATCCCTTGTTCCGAGTGGACCATGGACGCTGTTGGCTCTAGGCAGGTGAAGATTGCAGGGCTCGGTGACAAATGACAGGTCACTGTTTTGTGCATAATACTATCCAGCCATTACCTCACACCCCAGACAACCTATAAAGGTAAAACAAAAAACTTGCCAAGCCACCTACAAATTCCCAGCCGACTACAGCATCACACAATCTGAGAATCACTGGGTCAACACAAACACAACAGTACAGTACATTCAATAGGCGCGTGTACCTTACATCAGTGCCATTAAATCACAAAATGACCTCCCGAAGGAACAGCGTGCCTTATTAATTTTGGAACAGTACCATGGACAACACTACTGAGGAGGTTACAAAGGTCATGGAAGAGAACATTATTCCCATGTTCATCCCTCCCTCCTGCACTGATGTGTTACAACCTTTAGATGTAGCGGTTAATAAAGTATTCAAAGATTAAATTAAAAATTAACTTGCAAATTGGTATTCCAATGAAATTTCACGCCAGCTGTCCAGGGGTGTAAGCAATTCAAAAGTAGACGCGGACTTACACATGGCAATTCTGAAAAACCATCATGCACAGTGGCTAGTAATAAGTGCCTTCATGGTTTCGAGCATGCTGGAATTAGCAAAGCACACAGCGACTGCTAACTGACTGAAACAAGTACACCATTACCGGTACCTTGATGATGTTTAATCTTTCTTTTCTGATATGGTCTCTCTTCTTTCTTGCAGAGTGAGAAATTCCAAGACTGCATGGGGTCCAGAAGACCAGACAACTGCTTGTGCTGTAAATACGAGCTGATTCAGGAAAAACACTTCAACGTTTTTACATTTTTCTAATTTCTTCCTTTATTTAAAAGAAAAATGCTCGCTCCTATTTAACATTTTTTTAAAACGTGCTCTACAAAAGTTAAACTGTTGTGTGCTGTTGGCAAACTTGGAGTGGAACACCACTTGCAACCACAGACAACCAGAATGCCGGAGACATGTGGTCAGGTACCTTGACAACTAATAATCGCTGTTAACATATTTTCATGGAAGAGGTGCCAATAGCGATTATAGTGGAAACATTTGGACAGCGAATATTGATAGTTTTACAGTACAGGCCAGCGGGGGTGGGGGGTCACTAGAATCCTTCTGCATCCAATTTGAGCAATACTCTCTGAATGAGAGGGACTGGAGGGAACATATACACAAACAGATCTTGCCATGATTGTCTGAATGCACCCTAGCAGAAAGCTCAATGTTCTGGACTTTCAGAGCAGAACTGAGGCAGTCTGGCACTTAATGAGAATGCAAAAAAGGTCCACATCTGTGGTACCCCAGTAGTCAAACAGCAATCTCATGACTCTAGAGCTAGTGCCCACTCGCAAGGTTCAGCCTCTGTTTGATTGAACTTGTCTGCCAAAGTTCTGGATGCCTGGCAGATAGACTGCTTGGAGCAGAATCTCTCGCTTAAGGCACCATTCCCACACTCTACCTTCCTGCAGAAAAGGCGAGTGTGTGGTCCTCTTTGATCACCGACATAATACATGAAAGATTTGTCTGTTTGAAGGAGGACTGTTTGGTGGCTGACTAAATCCACTAAGGTTTTCAGACTGTACAAAACTGCATGCATCTCCAACACAGTTATGTAGAGATGAGTTTCTGATGGGTCCCAGATATCCTGCGTCTGAAGGCCCTTGCAGTCTGGGCTCCCCCACCCAGCAGTGATGCCATCAGTGGTAAGAACCACATCTGGATTTGGTGGGAAGAAGGGGAAGCCATGGAGGAGATTTTCCTCCAGTGACGACCATGTCAGGGACATTACCAGGGGTTTGGTCATCTGAATGGGGTGATTCTGAGGGTGCGATTCTTGTGACTATTGAGCACTGAGCATTCACTGAGTAGTACTCATGTGTAGATGCACCAGGTGCACTGAGAACACTCAGGAGGTTAGCAGTTCCAGCATGCATTACATGGAATGGACTTGCACAGTCGTGCATTCCATGATGTAGTATGCCCTGTGCAGTACTGCTCGTAGTAGTCCTTCTGGAAGAAAAGCGTGGATAAGGGTTGTATCCGAACAGCTCCCATGAATAACAGCTGTTGGGAGAGTCTGAGCTGCAACTTGTCGAGGTTCCTCAAGACTCTCATTGAAGTTAGGAAATGAGAAGCAGTGGCCACTTCTTGTTCTACCTCCTGTTGGGACAGGCTTGAAATTAGCCAGTCATCCAAGTACGAGAAGACTTGGGAGTCCCAATGTCCGCACATGGGCTGTGACTGCTGCAAAGCACTTTGTAACAACTTGTGGCACAGAAGAAAGTCCAAAGAGCAGGACTCTGAACTGGTAATGCTGTCCCAGCACAACAAAACAGAGGCATCCGTGGTGGCCAGGATGCACCAGTATGTGCTGGTATGTATCCTGCATATCCATGAATGCTAGCCAGCTCTGACATTTCAGGCGGGGTAGCAGGGAGCCAAGAGAAATCATTTTTAATTTTTCTCAATCTGTAAATTTATTCAGCTTTCTGAGGCCTAGAATGGGGCACAGGCTCCCTAATTTCTTATGAACTAGGAAGTTGTTGGAATACAATCCTGTTTCGTTCGGACTCTGGCACTATTTCCACTGCCCTGTTGCTTAGAAGGCCTGCAATGTCCTGTGCCAGAAGCGCTGACATGTGAGCTGACAAAAAGTGTTTCCTTCTGGGTGTATAATCTTTGGGGGGCGGGGACAGGGGTTTCTATGAAATCAAGGGAGTACCCATCTCGGATAATCTTGAGGACCCACTTGTTCTGTTGTGATGACGACACCCACTGACAGTAAAACTGGGTCAAGCATCCCCCCCCCAACTGGTGAGGAGAGTTCTACCTTGGGCAGCTGAAGCAAGACCGGGGCCGGAGCTTCAGATAGTAACACCTGTGCCTTCAGCTGCACTTTCTTTTGAGGCTCGGGAGGCTGATTTCTATTATTTTGGGCTCCCTTGCCTCTGCCACGAAAAAGGCTACTTGTTGTGAAAGACCCCCCTTTCCACTATAAGTTAAAGGTAACTGGTCTGGAGGTCTTAAAGTCGTTTTAGTTTCATTAGACACCTTGAGAGATTACTCCACCTGCTGTCAACAGGTAAATACAATTAAAGGGGACATTCACTACCTATTGCTGGATGCCCAGGGTGAAGCCAAAAGTCCATAGCCAGGAATGCTGCCTACTGCAAATGCCTCCAGTTGCAGAGCAAGATGCCACATCAAATCCATCCATCCACAGAGGCTCTGAACTGATGACTGTTGGATTCAATACCCTGCATAACAGTCAGCAACACGTACTGTTTAGCCTCTGAATCTGTCAGAGCCTCTGCCAGAGACTTTACCTTGCTCCAGAGGGTATACTCACACTTGGAAACATGCCCTTGGTAGCCAGCTATATTCATGCCCAGGGTTGCTGGAGCATACGCTTGTCTGCCCATGGTGTCAGTCTTGCACAACCTCCCCATTAGCAAAGTGTGCAGTGACCTCTTTGGGCATAATGGCCTTGTCATTCTCAGAAAGAATAACAATAAAATTCACTCTGGGCTGAGTGAAACACACCGGCTTATTTTTAGAAGAAGCATAAGTCCCATTTGCCTGCTTGGGGACAGCTGCAACCAAAGCAGGTCTCTGCCAAACTGCATCAAGCAAGGTTTCTAGCTCGGTCGGAGAGGAGGAATTAAACTGACCAGCATACTGTATTTGTCACGTTAAGGAACTCCCGCTGGTGATGTCTAGCCTGGTCAATAGCTGCTGGCTTGAAAGTCACTGCTAAGTGCATATTTCTGAACCGAGCCTGGAAAGATAGGTTTTCCTGCAGTACAGACACAAGAACTGGGTCAGACCTCCTGACCATAAAGAGAGTTATCACCACCTTCGGAAATAATGAGGTTGGGATCTGACTCATCTCCCTCTACATGCTCCCTGCAAGGAAAATAGAACAGAGGGTGGGGTCACAGAGCTGACAATGCAGTGTGTGGCTGCTACAACACCGTCTGCCCCAGTCCCATTTGGCAAAGAACCTGTGCCAGGGGTGGCATCGGAAATGACATTGTGGATGGCACCATGAGGGTTCCTGGAATGACGAGCCCCTGCAACATCAGGCCTCACACTGGGCCAGGCCCAGAAAGGCCTTAATCCAGCACCGGACACGACATCAAGACTGGTGTCGATGAACCAGCCAGCACCAGAGTGCCTGGCAGTGGCCTCTGTAGTTGTCCCCTTCCTCTGACAGGATGGAGGTGACCCCACAAGCGGGGCAGACATTGGCCACGCTGCTCCCAGCAAGGACCTGAAGGCTGTTGTCACAATCGCACACTCTTCTGGGCCCAGCAGCACCACCAGAGGATCCAGCCCAGCCAACCTCAAAGGGTCAGAGGCCTGCACTGCTAATGGTGCCACTTGGGCCAGATGCTGTACCCACTGCTCCCTATGAGCTGCCCAATGGTGGGACTGCCCACCACAGCCTCAGTAAAAGACAGGGGCTCCAGGCCTGAGGCACTGACCTCCCAGGCCTCGATGTCCCCAATGTCACTGGTGGAGACCTCTGACTCCAGGAAGTTGAATGTCTGGTGGCAGACCTCACAGTGGGCAACCTCGACTGGCACCTGGACCCTGATGCCCAGCATGTGCGGGATTAGTACCGGTTCTTTTTGTAATTACAGGAAGACTACCTTTCCTCCAGAGTACAGGACAGCCTGTCAACAGAACTCCTCTTGGAAGGAAAGAGTGGACCGGACACGACCCTGCTTCCACAGCAGCCTGCCTCTTCAGGCTCCCTACCGTCCCTCCATGATCACTGACTGCTGACACTTGGTAGAACTGAGAGAGAAAATGACAGTTACACAAGAACTTACCGTAACAGTAGATCTTATAGAAAGAGGTTCCTGCAGTAGGTCTTTACAAGTAGGACTACGCCCCCTGGTGTCAGAACTGCACAGCAAATTTCTAGCTAGCAATCATTAGCAGGGACTGCCCCCAGTGTCACCTGATCAGGCGTCAGTGTGACGGTATATAGGGAACAATCCTCATGCCCGCCCTCCAGTTCTCCCGCCATGGGGAGGGGGGATGGAAAGGAGCGGGCGGATAGGGATTGCGAGGTCAAGGGAACGCCCTGGGGCAAAATGGGCTCAGGAGAGGGGTTCTCCCTGTCTTGTGCCCATACCCAAGGGTTCTGGTTACCAGCAGGTAACGCGGTCATCGTCGGAGGTCCATCCTGCACGAGCGGTGTTGTGCAATGCTAGGTCTATTAAAAACAAGACGGCTATTATAGCCGATCTTGTTGGGTCAGCTGACCTAGCTTGCATCACTGAGACCTGGCTGGATGAGAATGCTGGGCCAGTATTAGCCGCAGCAGTTCCGGCCGGGTACTCGGTGATACACCGCTCGAGGCAGGATCGTAGGGGCGGGGGTGTTGCCATTTGTTTTAAATCAGAATTGGGCCTGGTGGAGGTACCAGTGGGAGTCGCCGGATCCTTTGAGTGTGTCTTAGGCGAGGGTGTGGGGTGCAGGATACTTCTCGTATACCGTCCACCAGGTGACGGGAATGTTTTCCTGCAGGAAGTCGCAGACTTCATTGTCGACCTAACATTGGGGTCCCCCAGATGGTTGGTTCTGGGCGACTTCAATGCTTGGGTCGACGATGAACTCTCACGTTTTGGTCAAGACTTCCTCCAGTTGATGTTATCACTGGGCTTCACACAGGTAGCTTCCTCCTCGACCCATATTGGTGGGCACTCATTGGATCTGGTGTTCCTTCTGGGGATGGGGATATCTGATTTGGTGGTGGAACCACTCGGATGGTCTGATCATCACTCCATTAGGTTCAATTTTGAGGCCGCCTCTACTAGGTCAGCCCCTTCAGAAATGGTCCGGTACCGCCCATTGAGGGGTGTGTCCCCAAATGACCTGATGGCGGTGCAGGACCTATCGGATCTTCCGATAGATTGCTTGGATCCAGGTAACCTAGTACAGGCCTATAATAGGGCAGTTACAGGGGCCCTGGATTCTATTGCACCTGTTCATGTTTGTCCGCTCACTCTTCGCCCCAGGTCTCCGTGGTTTGATGAGACCACGAGGGAGTTGAGGAGGGTAGGACGAAGGCTGGAGAGGCGTTGGCGGAAGTCCGGTCTGGATGATGATAGACTTAGTTTGATGGACCATTATATGGCCTATCAATCCACAATCTCTCGTCAGAAGGCAGAGTTCCTGTCCAGGAGATAGCGGCTGCACGGAATAGACCAGCCCAGCTCTTTCGGACTGTGGACAGACTGTGCAATCCAGTCTGTCTTCAGCCCGAGAGGGCCTTTTCCACAGAACGGTGTGAGGAGTTTGCTCTCTTCTTTACAGATAAGGTTGCCAAAATCAGATCAGACATCCGCTCTTCCCTCTCCAATGGGGGTAGTGATGGTCGGCCGGAGATGTCAAACACCCAGTTTGCATGGTCTGACTTCAGCCTCCCCAAAATCGAGGATATTGTGATGGTCATCCGAGCGCAACAACCAGCCAGCTGTGATTTGGACCCTGGCCCCACATGTCTCCTAGTGGATTGTGTGGATAAAATCGGCCTAGTCCTGGCTTTGATAGTCTGGAAGTCTTTGGAGAGGGGGATCTTTCCCGAACCCCTCAAAGAGGCTATAGTTACGCCTCTTTTAAAGAAACCCTCCTTAGACCCAGATTGTCTAGCAAATTACAGACCAGTCTCTAACCTACCCTTTGCGGGTAAGGTTATTGAGAAGGTGGTCGCACTGCAATTGGAGGATCATCTAACCAACAACAATATTTACGATGCTCTCCAATCTGGATTTAGGAAAAGGCACAGTACCGAGACAGCACTTGTTCGTGTACTAAATGACCTCCTAACAGCGAGAGATCGTAGGACCCATTCTATCTTGGTACTTCTTGATCTCTCTGCAGCATTTGACACTGTTGATCATGGGGTGCTGTTGGAGCGTCTGCGGTCCATCTGTGGATTATTTGGTATGGTCCTCAGGTGGTTTAGATCTTACCTCGAAGGTAGGACTCAGAGGGTGGTGTCGGGAATTTTTCCTCGGCATCAGTCTCCCTGCCTTAATAGGGTACCGAGGGGCTCTATTCTAGCACCTATGTTGTTCACGGTGTATATGCTGCCTTTGGGAGCAATTATAAGACTATATGGACTGGGTTTTCATCTATGTTGATGATACCCAGCTGTATATGTCTTTTGTGCCCGGCCAGGATGCTGCCTTGTCGGTATTTAATAACTGCCTTGCAGAAGTCCAAGATTGGATAAGTGGGAGTTGGTTGAGGTTAAACTCCAAGAAAACTGAGGTGTTGGTTGTGGATAAAGGTCGCTGTGAGGCGGGTTTGTCAGTTGGATCGCACTCTGGCTTATGGCTTGCAGGCGCTCCACTGACAACCTCAGATCAGGTGCAGAATCTTGGTGTAGTAATTGATGACCACTTGACGCTTAAAGCTCAGGTGTCAGCGGTGGTCAAAACTTCCTTTTTCCATCTGAGGAATATCGCCAGGGTGAAGCACCTGGTTCCTCCAGAAGATCTTCCAACATTGATCCATGCCTTTGTTACCTCCCGCCTTGACTATTGCAACTCCCTGTACCTAGGGTTATCGAGGGTTGAACTTCGCCGTCTGCAGCTAGTGCAGAATGCGGCAGCCAGGTTGTTGACTGGTTCTTCTAGATCCAGTCATATAATGCCTGTGCTCCGTGGACTGCACTGGCTGCCAGTATTTTGGCGAATCACCTTCAAGGTCGGGCTTCTGACCTATAAAGCTCTACATGACCAGGGACCAACTTACCTGAAAGAGCTCCTTCGCCCCTAGTGTCCCTTCCGCCCCCTCCGATCCACTGATGAGGGATTGCTGGAGATTCCCAGGGTCTGTTTGAAATCTCCGGGGGCTAGGTCATTTAGCTTTGTGGCCCCGACCCTGTGGAATTCTCTACCTCATCAGGTGCGAAATAGTCTGACTGTCCTGAGCTTTAAAGGAGCCTTGAAAACCCACCTTTTTAGTATAGCTTTTAATGATTTATAGTAGTTTTAAATTCTGTTTATTTATTGTTTTATGATACTGTGCAGGCGCTTTGGATTGGAGAAAAGCGCCTTTTATAAATAAAAACTGACTGATTGATAGACCTCCGAAGAGGAAACAGGAGAAAGGAGTGAAATACAGCTCCTTAGGCCCCAGGCTCCAGAAGCAAAGCCCTGGGAAAGGAAAAGAGGCTAAAATAACAGGAGCTGGGGGAAGGTGGGTGGGAAATCTAGACCTACTGCAAGAACCTCTCTCGAAGATCAACTGTTACGGTAAGTTCTTACATAACAGTCATATCTTACTTCAAGAAGGTTCCTGCAAAAGGTCTTTACATGTAGGTCTGAATACCAAGCAGTCAAAAATAATGAAGGAGTTGGAGACTAAGTTCTGGGAGGAAGGAGCACCTGCCAACTACAAACCTTCTTAAGAAAGAAGGCCTTGCAGAATGGCAAGGCCAAAACCAGCTCTATGTCCAGACTGTAATGCTTGGTGAGTGTATGGACAGAGGACCAAGTGGTCACTGCACAAATATCAGCAGTGGACACATTCCTGAGAAAGGCCGTTGAAGCAGCCATGCCCCGAGTAGAATGGCCTTTCACCTCCCCCGGAAGGAGTTTCCCATACCTGTATATGTACGAGATGCAGTTAGCCAACCATGTTGGCAACCCTGTTTGGAGATGGCCTTGCCCTGACATTTGGGAGCGAAAGTCACAAACAACTGGTCAGACTTTCGACACGATTTGGTCCTAGAGATGTAATATCTCAGAGTCCTGTGCACATCTAAAGTGTGCAGAAGGTATCCCCCCCATTGGAATAATGTGGGTAAAAAGCCGGCAATTCAACGTTCTGGTTCAAAGTAAATTCCGAAACAACTTTGGAAAGAAAGGAAGAGTTAGGCCTCAGAGCCACCCGATCTCTGTGGAAAATCAAATAAGGCTCCTTACAGACGAGGGCCTGAAGCTCTGAAATCCTTTGAGTTGAGCTTACAGCGACAAAAAAAGAGCGTTTTCCAGGACAAGTAACATGTCACAACTTGCTGCTGGCTCAAAAGGGGCAGAGTAAGTTTTTCCAAAATAAAATTTAAATCCCGGGGGGAACCGGATTAAGGTGAAGGATCCCCTTCAAAAAGGTTCTGAAGACCTCCAATTGAGCAAGGGTTTTGTCGTCCACCCCCACCACTGAAAGTTGGTAGGTGGAAACCGCAGATAGGTGGACCTTCAGAGAGGAATAACTGAGGCCCGAATCAGACAGGTGCAAGAGGTACTCAAGGACCTGGGAAGCAGAGCAAGAGAATGGATCGATGCCCTTAGCCATGGACCAAACAGAAAATCTCTTCCAGTTCATAGCACACGTGGATCTGATAGCGGGTTTCCTAACCTCTACTAGAATCTGGGTGACTCGAGAAGAGACGCCATAACAAGAGACATCTATGTCCAAAGGTGCCACACATGCAGGTGGTGAGACTTGAGGCTCGGGTGCACCAGACTGCCCTGCTCCTTAGACAGAAGGTCATGGGAGACAGGAAGAGGTACTGGAGGTTCCAATCAGCTGATGCAGCAGAGGTAACCAAATCTGCTGAGGCCAAAGAGGGGCTATGAGAATCATGTGAGCCCCCTCTGCCTGAAGCTTCAGCAGAACCTTCTGCAGAACAGGAAAGGGAGGGAAAGCGTACAGAAATCTCCCTGTCCAAGATAGGGACAGCGTGTCTCGCCAAAAAACACCACACCCAGGAATGAGCGAGCAAATGCTGGGTAGTTTTGCGTTGGATGGGGAGGTGAACAGATCTAATTCCGGCTGACCCTACTGAAGGAAGAGATATTCCACTACCTCCTGATCAGCTCCCACTCGTGAGCCTTCGTGACAGTGCAGCTGAGACTGTCCGCCAGGACGCTGTAAACTCCTGGAACATGGGCTGCTATCAAAGACAGGCCGTGCTGGACTGCCCAGTACCACACTCGCATCACCTCCCTGCAGAAGAGGTACGACTGGGTGCCTCCCTGCTTGTTTATGCACCAGACTGTAGCTGTGTTGTCAGTCTGGACCAGTAGTGTTCCCGGTATCAAGAGGGACTGGAACGCTTGGAGATCAAACAGCACCGTTCTTATCTCCAGAATATTGATATGTAGCTGTTCCTCTAATGGAGACCATGACCCCTGCGTTCGGTGGTCTCCCAGGTAAGCTCCCCATCCCTGGCCCGAGGCATCAGTCGTCAGGATCATGGAGGGGGATTGGGGTGGAAAGGGATTCCCAACAAAGGGTTGGAAAGATCCTGCCACCATAGGAGATCCCTCTTCAGGCTGCTCGAGACTAGAACCATGTGGTCCATGTCATCTAGACGTTGATCCCACTGGACCAGGAGGGACCACTGGGTCACCCTCATGTGCAGTCTGGCGAAAGGGACTGTGGGTATGGCATAAGACCCAACAGGCAGAGAACAGAGCATGCCTTGGTCCACCGGGAGGAAGATACCAATGCCACTTGTTGCCTCAGAGTTTTTGCTCTGTCCGTAGGTAAGAAGGACCTGCCCTGAACTGCATCTTTTTTTATTTTTATTTAGTTGTTTAACCCGGTATAGCACACTAAGCTGAAAGCTTTTTTACAGGAGCGACCTGGGAGCACAAGGAGGTTAAGTGACTTGCTCAGGGTCACACAGTATGCAAGTGGAAGCTGTGGGATTCAAACCCAGGTCTGGTCTGCTGGATGTCACCAAATTTGCAGCTCAGAGCCTTAGACCACTGCGCTATACTGCCTCCTCTAGCACTGCTCCAATGAACTGGAGCCATTGGGAGGGTGAAAGTTGAGACTTGGGAACATTCACAGTGATGCCAAGTCTGGAGAATAGGTCCAGGGTGGAGGACAGGGAAGCCCTCAGACTGTCCTGCGATGATGCTGACAGCAGCCAGTCATCCAGGTAAGGGAACACATAAATCCCCTTGCGGCCACTGCCACCACCGCTAGGCACTTGGTAAAAACCCGAGGTGCCGAAGAAAGGCCAAATGGGAGGGCCTTGAACTGATAATGGTTCTCCTGAAAGGAGAATCTCAGAAAGTGGTGGTGGGCCTGGAGGACAGGGATATGTAGTTAAGCATCCTTCATATCCAGGGAGCACAGTCATCGTTTCTGTTGGAGCAGGGTTAAAAGACCCTGGAGCATCAACATATGGAATCTCTTGTAGTCTACAAAGAGACTGAGTACGTTGAAGTCTAGAATAGGTCTCAGATCTCTCTTTTTGGGAACTAGGAAGAAGTGGGTGTAGTATCCCCTTCCTATTTGCCCTGGCAGAACTGGCTCTATGGCTGATTTTTGAAGCAGAGCCTGGATCTCCTGATGGAGAAGATCTAGATGGCCTGACGGGTAGTCAGACCTGCTGGTGAGTTGTCTGGGGGTCTGCCCAAGAACTCAGTTGAGTGTCCTCTTGTTACTAGCTGAAGGACCCAAGCATCTTCGGTTATCATCCTGCACCCTTCCAGGTGCAGGGCGAACCTCCCCACAGGTTCCTCAGGAGACATGGGGAGAGAGGGACCCTCTTGCGTCAGGATGCTGAGAAAGTGCCGTTTACCACTCCCGGCAGTGCGTTTGGATTTGCCTGAGGGTCTGGGAGCCAGAACCAGTGGGTGCCTGCTTACCCTGTCACCTACCTTGGTTCTGCCTGTTCCACCTCTTCTGAGGGATGAAAGGACTGCTTGGGTTTCTGACCAGAGCGGATCTCCTTAAGTGACCTACCACTCTCCTGTAGCTCTGTGATAATGTCCTTTGCCTCTTTCCCAAATAGGACAGGGCCCCTGAAGGGGGCATCCAGTAGGGTGCTCTGGACGTCTTGCACCAGTCCCGCAGGTCGATGCCAAGCCACGCACCTCAAGCAAATGCCTGTAGCAGTGCACCGGGCCACTAAGTCAACCGTATTGTAAGTGGCCCTTAAAGCATGGCAGCAAGAAGACTTATTCAGTCTTACCTTCTCCAAGAGTTGATTTCTGAGGTCCTCATCTGGAATTTCCTGCAAGTCCTTCTCCAAATTGGACAAAGCTGATTTTTGGAAGGACACTATATGGGCTACATAATTCAACGACCAGATGGCACAGGTCGATGAAGAATAGACTTTGCGTCCATACTGAACCATTTGTTTGGATTTCTTATCCAGAGGAGATGCATTCAGGTGCGTCGACCTGTCATGGGCTGCAGTGATGACCACAGAGTTGGCCCTTTGGTTGACCAGTCAGATGACCGACCCCTTCCAGGGGGTGATAGGTTCGATCGGCTTTTCCGGTGACAGCCGGGATAGAGGACAGCTGTTGCCAAACTGTAGAGGTAAGATCCTCATGCGGTCCTGTCCATCGGGAAATAGGGAGGGGATCCGCACTTGTGAGGTCTAGGTGCTCAGCCAGACATTTCCTCTTGGGGTACAACTCCTGAGATGCCCAGCCACAGGCCTGCTTGATGGACCTCAAAAGTTCCACAAAGGAAGGATCCTCCAGTGGAAACTTCAGGGACTCCTTAGGTTGGGGTTCAATGGGGGGAGTGAGGTTCCAAATAACCAACAGACTCGGAGTCCGAATCAGAATTAGAGGACTCCAGCCTGCTGGGCAAACGGGTAACGTCTGGGACCATCTCCATCACCCGAGCTCCTGGGAGGGGGGTTCCAAAGAACGCCCATCCAAACCCCTGTCTGACGCCCTGCCCAGAAAGGGGGGGGAGGGGCTCCTGCTAATGGTCCTATGAGTTGAGGTGGGGACCACGACCATGTGGGGTCATCCCAGTTCCTGCAGGAGCTGGTATTTTGCATCCTGCCAACATGTCAGAATGGAAGTGGGTGGAGGAGGCGACGGAGAGGGTGGTGTTGGAGGCTGGTATCCTGGGTACCTTATATAGTAGGGAGGGTAGCCAGCAGGCTGGTACAAATACTGGTGCGGTTGATGACCCTGGTAGAAATGACCCTGCTTATAACAGTGTATGACCTATATGGACATTTTCATCACTTGAGACAGAGACTGGTAAACTAATGCATGTGCTTACCTTTCATATCTGTAAATTATAGTTCTTTTAAAAGGAAAGGTATTGCTATACCTGTAAACTTATGGAACCTGTAAAAGCTAAGTGCTTATGTATTCTTTGTAGATGAACAGTAGTGTTACAACTGGCAATTATCTTCAATAAATGCTGAAGTTTAAAAAAAAAAAATAGTAATATGGACCAGGGAGTGGCCCAGCGTCGGGGTAGGCAGGTGACCTAACATCTGATCTGAGAAAGGTGAGGGATGCAAAGGGAAAGAGAGCCCCGTTGCCTAGTCTGGCCCTAAGACTAGAGTCTCAGACAGAGTGCCTGACACAGGAAAGGTCTCCTGGACAGCCCCACTCGGTTCCTCGGCTAGGGAAAACTAGGCATTGGGCAGGGTCAGTAAGTCCCTTGGAGGAGAATCCACGTGGGATGAAGGAGGGCCTGGAGGCTCACCCTGCGCGACGGAGACTACAGAGGTGTCCGATGACAGACTTATCAACGGAGACCTGGTGGGCATCGCAGGAGCAGACATCCGACTTGCAGGTGGCGGTCGAGCTCACACTAGCCGGGTGGCTGGAGCGAGGCGGAGTGCCTAAGGCTGAGCTCCCGAGGGGAGAACCGGGGTGAGGCTCAGCAGCCGAGCCTTCAACAGGGCCCGAGGTGTCCTCCAGAGAGGAGCCCCATGACTGCCCACTGACCAAGGACAGAGGGGAAGAAGGCATCTGACCTGCCGGAACAGATGTAGATCCTTGAGGCAATGTACTTACCGGAGTGGAGGCCTCACTCACTGCAGCGTCGGCTGTCCAATGATGATGGGATGGAGAATGATCCCGCTCCCGGCGTTTCTCCTCCTTTCCCTTTTTCTCAGGAGTGGGTGAAGAAGCGTGTTCCCTCAGCTCCTGGAGCTCTTCTTCCATCGATGAGAGACGACGCTTCAAGAGGTGAGCATCGAGGGCCTTCTGGCGATGGGTGCATGTGGCCTGGTTAAACGACTGGCAGATCTCACAATCTGCCACCTGGTGCTTAGGGCCCAGGCAAAGAACACAGCAGGAGTGGTTATCCCCACGCGGAATTTGGGTGCTGCACTGTGAGCACTTTTTCTTAATTTTCCTCAGAGACATACACTGAGAAGAAAAGGGGCAAAAAACATGCATGTTTGCAAAAAAGAAATGGCGGATGACTGAGCTAGTTCACTGTGAGGATCAGACGAGTTCAGGTTGATGGCGGGAAAGAATTGTAGGCGGGTGTGGGGACCACCCCTTATATACTATCACGCTGACGCCTGATCTGGTGATGCCGGAGGTGGTCCTCACTAATGATCGCCAGCTAGACGTGGGAAACTATAGGCTGGTCAGCCTAACATCAGAAGTGGGAAAGGTTTGTGGGGGGGGGGCACTGCTTAAGGAAAGGATTGTGGAACACTTGGAATCCAATGGAGCACAGGATTCAAGACAGCATAGTTTCACAGCAGGAAGGTCATGTCAAACTAATCTGATAGATAATTTTGACTAGGTGACGAAGGAGGTGGATGGGGGGTGGGGATGGTAGATATTGCCTACCTCGATTTCAGCAAGACCTTCGACACAGTTCCACATAGGAGACTGGTAAATAAGTTAGGCAGCCTGGGTATGGGCCGTAAGGTGGTGAACTGGGTAAGCAGATGGCAGAGGGACAGGAAGCAGATGGTGGTGATAAATGGAATTCAATACAAGGAAGGGGGGGGTGACCAGCAGGATGTCTCGGGGTCAGCCCTGGGGCCAGTCCTTTTCAGTGTCTTCATTAGTGACATTGCGAATGGACTTGGTCAGAAGTGTGGCAACTGAGGTTCAGTGCAAAAAAGTACAAAATCATGCACCTAGAGGGTGCAGAATCATAGCTGAGAGTTACAGGATTTTTTTGGGGGGGGGGGTACATCTGCTGGCAGTCACCAGGGAAGAAAGGGACTTGGGCATTATCATCTCAGAAGATCTAAAGATGGCCAAACAGTGTACAAAAGCCGTAGGGAGGGTCACTGGCATGTTGGGATGCATAGGCAGGGATATCACTAGGAGGAGAAGAGAGGTGGTGATACCACTTTACAAAATGCTGGTGAGGCCACATCTGAAATATTGTGTACAATTCTCTGGAGGCCACATCTTTGTAAAGATGTAGACAGAGTGGAGGCAGTTCAAAGAAGGGCGACTAAGATGAACAGAGACTGAAAGACCTCATTATGTATACACTGGAAGAGAGGAGGGAACAGTGAGATATGATAGAAACTTTCAAGTATCTTAAGGGCATGAACAATGTGGAGGTGGGTAGCATCTTTCATTATAAGAAGAGTACAAGAATGAGGTGGCACGAAATGAGATTGAAGGGGGCAGGTTGAGGGGCAATGTGAGAAAGTTTTTTTCATGGAAAGGGTGGTGGATGCAGGAAACAGACTACCCCAAGAGGTGGTGGAAGCGAGACCATTGGGGGGACTCCAGCATGCATGGGATAGGCACAAGGGAACCCTAGAAGTGGGAGAGAGAGGCGACAGCCACTGACTGAGTAGGGTCAGTGGGCACTGTTAAAGGTAAGGTATACCGGCAGACTGAATAGGTCTAGTGGTCCATATCTGTCATCAGTTTTCTATGTTTCTATGTAACTGATTGGCAGAAATGAAAGAAAACTAGGAAAAATAGGTCTCGGCACCATAAAAAGGGACAGGGAAGAAAAAGGCAGCAACAAAGGCGAAAAAGAGTGATATAATTGTTAGCGTCCGAAGAACAGAACTTAGGCTGTGTGTGGTGCAGCAAAATAGTGAACGTTCCCATGGAGTGCTACCGACGGCGCGAGAACAGAACAGAACTAAGGAGGCAGCCAGTATCTGTTACTGGTCAGCCCACAAACGCCACATCAAACGTTGGCCTCAGGGGTGGTACCGTCCCTGATGTTGGTCCCCTATCTCTAAAACTTTAAAGGCATACGCTCTCGTGGAGTACCCGTGCCTCCGGTATAGATTCACCAGTGATGAATGGTGAAGACTGATTCTTGAAAGATCAGGGGGAAACTGTGGGACCACTGGAGTGGCCAGTTCCTAGGTACCACAACAAAATCTGACTGCGCAATCAGATGGGCAAGAGAGACAGACAAATAGCAGAATAGGAAAGGATAAAATAGTGCTTTGCTTTTAACTCTCTCTCTCTCTCTGCGAAACAAATGGGACAGGGTCTTACTCAACGCTGTCACACTCTGGACAACCCCATCTTGCGAAGAGGTTGTTTACCTCAGAAGTCAGCAGCTCTTATTCATGGACCATCAACTGGGACCTGCTTGGTATGTCCAAGACGTTTTGGAGACCTGAGAGATACGCGGAAGATAGCTGAAAGCCGCAAGACAGTGCCCAGTATCCTACTCCCACTGCTTCCTGCATAAGGGACAGGAGCAAGTGCCCCCTTGTTTGTTGATGCATCACATTGACATTGTCTATGTGGAATAGCAGAGGACCAGAGCGGAGATGATCCTGAAAGGCTTGGAGGCCATGAAGAACAGATCTCATTTCCAGGACATTCATATGCAGCTCGGTCTCCACCTTGGTCCATGACCCCCTGTGTCTGGTAAGGGCAGAGATGAACACCCCAGCAAGAGCCCAAGACATCTGTGGTGAGGATCTGTACAGGAGCAGGTAGAAGAAATAGAATGCCCTTCAGCAGGTTTTCACGATCCATCCACCATAACACTACTCTTTGAAGATTAGACATGGTGAGAATAATTTATTCTAGTGTGTCAGTCAGCTGATCCCACTGGACCCAGAATGTCCACTGAGAGATCTTCATATGAAGATGTGCCAGTAACACAGTCACTATGGCCACAGCCATGAGATGTATGAAATGCAACACTTCTCACAAAGACATAGTGGCTCCTGTATACCAAGTGTGCTTGGTCAATCAGATTGTCGGCTCTGTCTGTGGCATGATAACACATCCCTTCTCTGCATCCAAGACTGCCCCCTATGTACTGTGGTCTTTGGCACAGAGTCAACATAGACTTCAATGCATTCACTGGGACCCCAAAGTTCAGAAGCCAGTTGTCCAGATAGGGAAAAAATATATAGACTTTCCCTGTGAAGGGCAGCTGCAAATACTGGCAAGCATTTGATAAAGACCTGTGGTCCAGAAGACAAGCCAAACGGTAATATTTTGAACCGACAGTGTTCTCCCTCCAGCATAAAGCAGAGGTATTGTCTGGGATTTCCTGATCTTTACACGAAGATATGTGTCCTTCATGACCAGAGAACAAAGTCAGTCCCCTGTCTGCAGAAAGGGAAATGGGAGCCTGCAGGAATACCATTCAGAACGCTGTGTGTTCAATGTACAGGTTGACAGCCCTGAAGTCCAACACTGGACACAAAACAGTATCTGGGATAGAAACTTTTGTTTCTCTCCTGAGGAGGAACCAGTTCCATAGCACTTTTTTGTTTCTTTGCTTTGAACAAAGACTGAACTTTTTCCTTTAGAAGGACAAATGTTCTGGAGAATAAAAGGAAGGATGTGGAGGATGATCTAGAGGGGATTTGCAACATCTTCAGAGCATGCCCCCGTGCAATTATCTCTAGAACCCACTTGACTGTAGTGATCTCTCACCACTGTTTCAGATGCAGGGGGATCCTGTCCCCCCACACTCACCTCTGACGGTAAAGGCCAAGGTGGGGGCAGAGATGGAAGTGTGTCAGGTGGAACTGGTGGTGGCATGGCCGCTGGAACCAATTTCTTTAGGTGCTTTTGCATGGGCACCAGTGGGAAGGGGAGCCACCTCCTTTACCACGGCCCTTCTGACGGTAGGCATGGCAATCTCAGACATACAGCAGCATGGTGAAAGGAGCCCCAATCATGACCCCTTGCAGGAATGGGATACAGAGACTTTACTGACCTTAGAGCCATTTTTGAAGTCTGATTGCCACGGAGGGGCTCTTCTACATCATAGCCAAACAGTTTTGTCCCTTTAAAAGGAGCATTCAAAACTGCCTGTTGCATATCACTTGCAAAGCCAGCAACTCTAAGCCAAGAATATATCTTCATGCAAACGGAAGAAGCAACAGCCCTGGCAGAAGCATCAGAGACATCATAAGCTGAGCGTAGCAAATGTTTGCTGATCTTAGCACCAGCAGACAATGTTTTAAGCAGATCATTCTTGGCAGGGTCATTGAGTAAAGTCTGTGCAGCAGTACAAGTGTTTTCCACAGGCTGTTCCGATATTTGATCATTTGGGCCTGGCAGTTTACAATCCTAAGGCCCAATAATGCAGAGGCAGAAGTACGTTTGGCCCATCACATCCAGGCCTCCTAGATTCTTTATCAGGATGCAAAGTACTAATGTGTCTAGGGGCCTTAGATCTACCATGAGCAGCCATTATAACCACAGAGTCAGTTTCTGGCTAGTTAGCATAATGAGGCTTTGCATATGGTGCAGGATGTTGCTTATCAGCTTCTCTAGGAACTGCAGGCAGGGAGTTTGATCTAAACCATGCACCTAAGGTAATATTGTGTTTTTTTTTTTTTTACTTTTGATTTATATTTTTATGTAGACACAGTGAGGATAATGCTTTGATACTATTAATCTAGAAGCATAGTACGAGTTCATATCTTTAAACCATAAGTACATTACATAGTGGAGGTAAAACACAAGATTTTTGTTGGTAGTTGCGATTCCAATTTTAAATGGATTCAGTTTGCACTGAAGTGGGAGGGGATTTAAGATAATACATACTAGGTCTGAGTACAACAGTTCCCCAACATCTGGGGAAGAGTTATATTGAGGAAGGGGCTGGCCTTGTCCTTCAAATCAGTTAGTTTAAATAACGGCTTCCCTGTTTGTTACAGTTGTACTCAAAATACAAATTCTGGGCGAAATAGAGCTATATGCAAAAGCCAGGCGAGTCCATCTGTTCATCAGGGTTATTGTCAGATTCTGTAGTTGAACCGTCATAGTCTCCATTTTGTATATTTCATAAATTGTGGTCTTCCAATCAGTAATACTGGGGGATCTGATCGAAGCCATAGCCGGGTTATCACTTTTTTAGCTGCTCCCAAAAGTATATTAGTCATATAAATTTGCTGGGAATTCTTTACGTGATCGGGATAGCGTAGTAGAAGAGACATCTCAGAGGTAAGGTCCCCCAAACTTGGAAACAGTTCTTTAAGTTGTTTACCTACCCCTTTCCAATAAGTAATCAGAGTCGGGCAGTACCATAGAATATGCGAGTGTGTGACTACCTTGCACCTGCACCCTCTCCAGCAAGAGGAGACTTCGCTGATGGAGTATTTAGTCGTTATCTGTGGAGTGCGGAAATTACGCGAAGTTATTTTCCAGGAGAACTCTCTCCAAGAGTAAGAGCTGGTTGTTTTATGTTGTCTTCTCTCCAGATTCGTAGCCAATCCTCTGGGGACAGCTCGAGCATTAATTCTGCCTGCCAATTAAACTGTGTGATCTCCATTTCTTTGGTGGGGACATTTTGTAAGGCCTTATAAAACCTAGAGATCATATGTAGGTGTGTGATTTCTGAGTGTATTCGAATGAGAAGGGGGCCTAGTGGTGGGGTCACTCTTGTAGTGACTTCCAGTCCCACCTCTGTCTCCAGATAATGGCAAAGCTGTAGACAGTGGACAAAATCTCGCTGTGATAATAAGAACTTGGCCTGTAGTTAGGCAAACATTTTAAATATACCCTGGTCATAAAACTGGTATGCATGCATCAAGCCCCTCTCCTGCCACCGGAAAAAGGTTGGGTCAGTCAAGACAGGAAAGAAATTCTGAAATCTGGCTGGAATACCCATCCATTTAGCCAGAAAGGTATATTCCAGATGGGTCAGAAAGTTCGCCCAGTTCTGAAGCAGGGTCCTGGTGAATAGGGAGCACAGTCTTGAGGAGGCTGGTATTTGAGGATGAAATACCTGTGAGTAGTTCAACTGAACTTTGGACATATTCCTTTCGATCTGAAGCCAGACCGGGGAGCAGTCCCATGGGAGTATCCATTTTGAAAGATGCATTAAGATAGTTGCACTTAAGTATTTATATAGGTTGGGTAATGCTAGTCCACCCTGATCTTTAGGAAGCTGTAGTCTGTGTAGTGCTATGCGTGGTCTGTCTCCCCTCCACAGAAAGGTACAAACAGCCTTCTCCCACCTTCCCAGTTTTGTACGTGTCAAAGGTAGGGGAATATATTGCACAAGACAAAATAGTTTTGGTAATGTATTCATTTGAACTGCCTGTAATCTAGTTAAAACTGAAATTGGGAGGGGCACCCATCTTAAAAGATCCGCTTGTACAGTTAAAGAGAGTCATAATTTAAGTCGCGTAGACTAGAAAGGTGCAGGGGGATTTTAATTCCTAGATAGGTTATATATATGACCTATGCCATTTATAGTTATATCTAGCCATAAGAGTTTGGGTGAGGGTGTATTGTAAGGCCAAGACCTCAGATTTCCCCCCCAATTTATCGTATATCCAGTTTATCTTTCTATTTGAGGTAAGAGCCGGGATAGTGTTGCAAAGGATTTCTCTGGTCATGTAATGTACATAAGTAAACTGTCAGCACAGTATGCCATTTTGTGTTGAAGCCCATCAATTATGTAGCCATGTAATTGTTCCGTTTGTCTAAGGAGCTGAGCTATGGGTTCTCATATAAAGCAAAAAGGTACGGGAATTGGTGGCAGCCCTGTCTAGTGCTTCTGAAAAGCTGGAGACTGTGAGTGTGATCCATTAATCTTTACTATTGCCTCTGGGGAGGAGTAAATTCCCCGAATTGTATCCAAGAATTCCTGAGGAAAGCCAAATTTTGATAGGGCAGACTGTAGAAAGTTCCATTATACCATATCAAATGCCTTCTGGGCATCTAAACTTAGTAATATTAAGGGGGTGTCTGAGAATTGGGTGTGATTCATGAGGTATAAGGTACGTTTTTATGTTGTCTATCGTTTGACGGGATTTTATAAATCCCGATTGATCTGGGTGGATTATAGTGGATACAACATCATCTAATCTGTGGGCAAGAATGCTTGTGTACATCTTGTAGTCCTGATTTAGTACGGAGATTGGGCGGTATGAATCACATAATTGAAGGGGCCTCAGGGGTTTCACTATTGTCAAAATAGTAGCTTGTCTCCAGGACTCCGGGAAAGTAGTGGTTGTGGCTCACTTGCATTGCTGTTAGGAGAGGGGATTTAATGGATTCCCATGCACCCCCCCTTGTAAAACGCTCCCCCGTATCCATCTGGATCCAGACTTTTGCCATTCTTCAGATTTTTCATTACAGTGAACAGCTCTTGGGCTGTGATGGGTGAAATTATCTTCTCCTTCTGGGAAGTGGTTAGGGTTGGGAGTTTTATTTGTGCCAAAAAGGTAGAAATTTACTGGGGGTCTGCTGTGTTGGGGTCAGAGTATAGGTTCATAGGAGGGGATTCAAGTTCAGTGAGCCAAGGCCCTTTTTTGAACTTGCCACCTGTTCAGAGGTGGTATTCATATTTCTTACCACCCATGTATTCGTCCAGATACTTTTTAAAAACTGTCATATTTGTACTTTCCACTATTTCCTTTGGTAATTCATTCCATTTGGTCACCACCCTTTGTGTATACAATGTACTCCTTTTAATTATTTTATTATTGACACCCTGTAGCTTATATTTTTGTGACCTAGTAGATGTTACACCTGTGTTCAACTTTAATCCAAGTGTTTCCCTCAGAAATGGATCATTCTTAGTCCTATAACTGAGACAAAGATCTCCTCTAAGCCTTCTGTATTCCATCGAATACAAGTTTAAGCTTTGAAGCCTTTCCTTGTATCCTAGATTCTTAGTAAATTGTATCTTTCTTGTTACTTTTCTTTGGACTCTTTCTATTAACTTTTGTGATCTTATATTTTGAGGGACAGAAAACTGCATACAATATTTTAAATGTGGTCTAACCAGGGCAGTATACAATGGCATAATAAAGTACAGTTATGTAAGAACTTACCATAACAGTAGATCTTCGAGAACAGCTCTTGCAGCAGGTTACACCATTAAGACTGAAGCCAGCAGGCGTCAGGACCCCACGGAAATCTTCTAGCTACCAGTCTTTAGCGGGGACCGCCTCCAACGTCGGTCCCACCCCGACGTCCAGACGTGGTACATAAGGAGGCTGTCCCCCAGATTTCAGTTTTCCGCCGGAGACTCCGGCCGCAGGATGACATCAGAAGGGAGACTGAGGATCCGCCATCAGAAGAAAAAAGGAAGAAAGAGCGTTAGCTCCTGCCAAGGCCTGGTAGGCCATACCTCCTCCAAAGCGGAATGGTGGGCGGGAAGGTACCTGCTGCAAGAGCTGTTCTCGAAGATCTACTGTTAGGGTAAGTTCTTACGTAACTGTACTATCTTACTTCGAGATACAGTTCTTGCAGCAGGTTACACCATTAGGACTGATTCCCAAGCAATAGCACATCTAAGCATTCTGGGAGGAGGCAAATAGGAGAGATCTTGAGCAAGTCCTGACTCTAGGACAGGAGACCCTGTAGAACGGCAAGGCCGAAACCGGCTCTCCGCCGTGATGTAATATCCAGGCTATAGTGCCTAATAAATGTGTGCACTGAGCTCCAAGTAGCTGCAGCACAAATGGCCGACGTGGAGACATTGCGCAGTGCTGCAAAGGAGGTAGCCACCCCTCTTATCGAGTGGTCCCGGATTGTACCCGGAAGGGGCTTCTGTTTATTGTTGTAACAAAAGGAAATACACTGGACAAGCCAGCGAGAGAGGGTCTGCTTTGAGACTGGCTGGCCCCGCATCCTCTCCGCGAAGGATACAAATAGTTGCTCCGACATGCGAAGCTGTTTAGTTCTGTTCAGGTAGTACCTTAAGGAGCGGTGAACATCCAGAGTGTGAAGCAATGCCTCTCCTCTATTAGAGTACCTGGGAAAATACACAGGCAGATCGATGTCCTGGTTAAGAGTGAGGGCAGAGACCACCTTAGGCAGGAATTTTGGATTCGTCCATAGAGACACTCTGTCCTGGTGGAAAATTAAATAAGGCTCCTTACACATGAGAGCATAAAGCTTGGAAATTCTCCTTGCTGACGTGACAGCAACTAAAAGTAACGTTTTCCAAGACAGAAAACGCAGTTCACAATCTGCAGCAGGTTCAAAGGGGGGAAGCGTGAGTTGTTCCAGGACGAAGAGTAAGTCCCAAGGAGGGACGGGATCCTTGATGGGTGGCCTAAGGTGTAACACCCCTCTCAGGAAGTCTCAAGAAGCATCTATCTGTGCCACTGTGCGCTGACCTACCGAGAAGTGGTAGGCCGAAATCGCACAGAGGTGAACTTTAATAGAGGAGTAGGCGAGACCAGAGTGGAAGACGGAAAGCAGGTATTCCAGAACCAATTTCACTGGGTATTCTAAAGGGGAGAGGCCACGTGCCTGTGACCACAAGCAAAATCAGCGCCATTTATTTATTTATTTATTTACGAGATTTACCAGATAAGCATACTGAGCATACATCCGCTCGTTTCCAGATGCGACCTGGGTCAATTTCATAGCGTACGTCGCATGCGTTGCCGGCTTTCTGCCCGCGGAAAGAACTTCCGCCACCTCTTGCGAGACCCCGTGTCGCATAATGGCTATGTCTCGAGGAGCCAGGCATGCAGGTTCAGTGAGCGTAAGTCCGGGTGGACTAGTGAACCCTCCTCTTGAGACAACAGATGGGAGCTGAACGGCAATGGAACTGGAGGTTCCCTGGACAACTGCGTCAGCATGGGGAACCAGATCTGCCTGGGCCAGAAAGGCGCTGCCAGGATCATTGTTGCATGCTCCCTGCGCAGTTTGAGAAGGACTCTCTGGATCAACGGGAAGGGAGGGAAAGCGTAGAGGAATCTGTCCGCCCAGGAGAGGGACAACGCGTCTCACCAGAAAACACCAGGCCCTGGATCTAGCGAGCAAAAATTGGGCAGTTTTGCGTTGGATGGGGAAGCGAACAAGTCCAACTCTGGAGTGCCCCATCGAAGAAACAGATCCTCTACTACCTCCTGAAGAAGTTTCCATTCATGAACTCTGGCCTGGGAATGACTCAGGCCATCTGCGATTGTGTTGTCCACTCCGGAAACATGAACTGCAATCAGGCTCGCGCCATGTCGGATTACCCAATCCCACACTCTCATAGCTTCCCTGCAAAGGGGGTAAGAGTGTGCGCCTCCCCTGTTTGTTGAGGTAATACATCACCGCCGTATTGTCTGTCTGAAGCAGGAGAGTACTCGATGGAATTTCTGACTGAAAGGCCTGCAGGGCGTAAAGGACCGCCCTCATCTCCAGGACGTTGATGTGAAGGTGGGCTTCCTGAGGGGTCCATGTTCCCTGGGACCTCACCCTGTTCAGGTGCGCTCCCCACCCCAGCCCTGAGGCATCTGTGGAGAGGATTGCCTTCAGGGACGGCGCTGTAAATGGGACCCCCGCAGAGAGTGTCCCTGGGTCTAGCCACCATTGCCAGTCTCGAACCATGGCATTTGTGAGTCTGACCGGATGCTGCATGTGGTCTTGCCTTTGGTCCCACTGCACCTTGAGCATCCACTGAGTTACCCGCATGTGGAGCCTTGCCAAAGGGATGGTTGGAATGGCCGCAGCCGTGTGTCTGAGCAAGCGAAGGACCAACCTGGCGGGGACAGTCTTCTTCGCCGAGAGATCCCTGATGAGGGATCTGATGCGTTCCGCTCTTTTAATCGGGGAGAAAGGCTTTCCCCTTGGACGGTGTCCAGAACTGCGCCTATGAACTGCAGCTTCTGGGACGGTACGAGGAGAGACTTCTCGTAGTTGATAAGAATGCCCAGACATGGGAACAGATCCTGGGTGCTCTGAATAGCCAGCAACAGGGCCTCTTTGGAGGCGGCCATGAGAAGCCAATCGTCCAGGTACGGGAACACGTAGTGGCCCTGTCTTCTTAGAGACACTGCACGACTGCCATACACTTGGTAAAGACCCTGGGGGCCGATGAAAGTCCAAACGGAAGAGCCCAGAACTGAAAGTGGTGGCCGAGAAACTCGAAGCACGGGAACCTCCTGTGCGCTTGAGCTACTGGGATGTGCAGGTAGGCATCCTGCACGTCCAGGGACGCTAAGAAGGCGTCCTTTTTCAGCATGGGAATGAGCCCTTGGAGGGTCACCATGCGAAAACATTTGTAAGCGACTGACGTGCTGAGGTTGCTGAGGTCCAGAATTGGATGGAGGTCCCCTGTTTTCTTCGGGAACCAGAAAGAAGTAGGAATAGTATCTGGATCCTTTCTGGTTCTCTGGGACGTACTCCACTGCTCCCTTTTGCAGGAGTGCGAATACCTCTTGCCTGATGAGTGATCTGTGCTGACCCGAGTAACGGGAGAGCAGAGGAGGCCTTGTGGGTGGCTTGTCCACGAATTCTATAAAGTGACCTTTTTTGACCAATTGAAGAACCCACCTGTCGGTGGTGATGGACTGCCACCCTGGCAGGTGGTGAGCGATGCGACCCCCAACCTTGGTGTTCCATTGATCCTGAGGGGCGGGGGCTGGTAAGGAGTCATGCTGTGGCGGATGAGGGTCCTGCGGGCTGGGCCGACTCTGCAGAGCGTTGACTTCGGCCCGTGGACAACTTCCCCTGGGCTCTGTGGGAGAAGGAGCCCCTCTGTTGTGGACCGGTGCGGGACTGCTGTCTCTGCATCCGGCCTCGAAAACGGCTTTGGTTCCTACGAAAGGAACTAAGCTTGGGTCTGTACATGGCCTGGACAGACCTCACCGCCTTCCCGGCCTCTTGGAGTTTGGTGAGGACCTTCTCCGAGGACTCACCAAAAAGAACTTCTATGTGAAACGAGGTGTCCAGGATGTTCTTCTGTACGTTCGGGGTAAATCTAGAGGCACGGAGCTAAGAGTGTCTCCGGAGGCATACACCTGAGACTGTCACTCTGGCCGAGGAGTCCGCAGAATCGTACGCGGCTCGCAGCACCTGGGTTCCCAGGTCCGAACCCGTGCGAAGGAGTTGTAGCAACTCCTCCTTCTGCTCACCTTCTGGCATCTTCTCCACCAGATCCAGTCCCTGCTCCCACAAGGCATTCTGAAACTGTACCACGTGGGTTAAGTAGTTAAGGGACCTGATGGTGCAGGTAGTGGATGCATACGTGCGCCTGCCCATAGCGTCCAGCTGCTTGGACTCTGGGTCTGGTGGCAGGGTGCTCCAATGTTGCGGCCTCTGGGACTGGTCACGAGAGACTGTAATGGCCAGAGAATCGGCCAGAGGATGTGATGCCAAATACTGCTCCTCTCTAGGGGCCTTGTAAAGGCGGTCAGCCTTCTTCGGCATCGCCGGGAGTGAGTGTGGACGTTTCCACGCTGCCTTGGTGACGTCCACGAAGGTCTCCACCAAAGGTAGCACCACCACAGGCTTTGGATCTTTTTGCCGAAGATATCTGGCAAGGCGCAGTCTCTCACGGTCGAGTTCCTCTGCGTCCCAGCCCATGTTCTCCTGGATATGTCTCATAGTTTCTGAGAACGATGGGTCATCCGGAGGAGATCTTGGGAGCTCACGTGGGTCCGGAGAAGGGATGCTGATTGGAGAGGGGGATCTGGATCCGTCCGAGAAGTCCGATCCCGTGTCCTCCGTCGAAGGCGAATGGCGGCGTCTTCTGGGTCTCTTGGGGCTGGGTGACCCTGAAGAGGATCTGGACGGAGGTCTCCTCTTGTCTGGTCTACCCAAGGAGGATCCGCGCAGGCTCCTGGGGGGGGAAGGTACTCGGCCTGCAGCCCCAGATGGAGTAGGGGGCGCGGGGGCCGGTGGAGTCACAGGTGGAGGAGGAGGAGGAACAGGAGGAGGTGTGGGAACCACATCCTTTTTTATGGTATCCCACCAGTAGGTGAACAGCTCCTTAACCTCGGAAAAGCTGAGGCCCGACGACGGACCGGGCGTCGATGGTCGGTCGTCGGGTTCCGGCGTCGGCTCCCCAGGGGCCTCGGGTTCCGGGGAGGGTTCCCTGGGGGGTGCGACAGGACCGGGTTCGCCCGTCTGGTCCTCAGGCTGGGTCAGCTCCTCCTCCGTGAGCGCCTCCTGGCCGACATCGGTGGGAGGCGTAGGGGTTCTCCTCTCTATAGGGGCGGGCGTCGGTCCCCCGGCTGGCGTCCGTGGTGGCGAAGGCCTAACCGGCGACGGGCGTCTGGCGGTCGTTGGTTCTCAGGACCGATGGTGCTTGGCCGACGGGTGTGCAGACATCGGATCCGACGTCCTCTTGAGTGAAGTCAGCTCTTCGGTCTTCCACTGGGGAGAAGGAGGCAAGGAGACTGACCGGGCGTCGGGATCCGGATGACGGGAACCAGACTTGTGGTGGTGGTGGCGGTCCTCTGACCTCGGCAGGGCCTTGGAAGCTGAAGAAGAAGAAGGCCTGGAGGTCTTGGCCTGAGGAAGAACCTGAAGGAGTCTTCACTGCTGCAGGGGGAGGCTGAGAGCGGGCCCCGGGAAGGGGAGCGGTCGGACCGGGAGTCGGAGCTACGGAAGTCAGAGGCTCTAGAAGGGGACTTTGATCTCACCCTCTCCCTATGCTTCTCAAGTTGTCTCCAGGCTTTTTCAGACGATTACCCCTTGGAGGCTGAATCCATGGCCTTAACCTTTTCCTCGAGCAGGAACGCCTGCAGGGTCTTCTGGCAACGGATCCGGGTCCAGCTATTAAATCCCTGGCAGAAGGTACAGGCCCAGTGTCGTGATCTGGGCCTAGGCACGGAGCCTAGGCCGAATGTGGTCTTATACGGATTTGCTTCCCACAGGCGCACCTCGACGGATGGCCTTCCACAGAGGTTGGAGAGGACATCAGACAGCAACTTTGAAGAGAAAACAAACTTTTTTCCAAACGGAAGAACTTAACCAGGCGTCACATGCTAGAAACGAACCGAAAGGGTCGAGACATGCAAGTCGACAGCGGGAAAGAGCTGGGGAATCTGGCGGGACCGCCTCCTTATGTACTACGTCTGACGTAGGGGGCGGGACCGACATCGGAGGCGGTCCCCACTGAAGACTGCTAGCTAGAAGATTTCCGTGGGGTCCTGACGCCTGCCGGCTTCAGTCCTAATGGTGTAACCTGCTGCAAGAGCAATATCTCGAAGTAAGATCTCCACTGCTTTTCTGCTCTTAATATTCCCCCAAAATACACCTCAGTATCTTGTGACACCTCTTAACTGTCTCGAATGTGTGTTTATCAAAGGAGAACTTATCAGTGCCGAGTACCCCCAGATCTTTTTCTTCCATTACAGACTGAAGAATTATATTTTCCACTGTGTATACATGCATGGGATTATTTTTACCTATGTGCACAACTTTGCATTTTCCCATATTGAAAAACATTTTATTATTATTAGCCCATGTAATAAATATATTCAAGTTTTGTTGGAATATTTTAGCATCCTCAGTACTCTGTATCAATCCCCCCAGTTTGCAGTCATCTGCATACTTTCCGATCCACACTTGACCAGTTGTTTGGAGAGTGGATATCATAACATTAAACAGTGTTGGTCCCAGGACTGATCCCTGGGGGACCCTACTTGTAATCAGACCACTGTGTCCTCCAATTCAGCCATGATGCTATCCATTTTATTATGTTTGCTTGCACACATGTGCAAGAAACATAGTGCCACCATTCGAGTTTTCGGAGGTGTGTCACCCCCTCTTCCAATTCAGTCAGTGTGTTGGCAGGCGCGGCCCCAGTCTGCCAATGCATGCTGGAGCTGTCTATAACAGCTCCAAAATGCAGTGGTGTACAGTTGAAAGGGGAGCTACGCTTCAGTGAGCAGCGATAAGATATCGCCTGCTCATGCGCCAGCTCACACATGCATACTGCGTGCTGCCCCATGCACACACTGTATAGCCGACGGTGTGTCCAATCCCCCATCGGCTGTGCTGCGCTCCCCACCCAAAAAGCCTTCCATGCCACGCTGGGTGCCCACCCCAGCGTGGCAACTCTGGTATAAGCCGACGGGTGCCCAATCCCCGTCGACTCCACTGTCTCTCCCCTAAGAGTACAGGGTGCTATGCTGGGAGCCTACCCCAGCGTGGCAACTGATGCTATGGCCGACGAGGGTGCCCAATCACCAGTCGGCTCCCCCCCCCAAACAGCTCAGTGCCGCTGGGAGCCACCCAGCGTGGCAAACATCCCGCCATTTTGATAAAAAACCTGAAACGTGGAAAAACGGTCCTCGGCGTTTTCTTCCCTGCTCCCTCCCACAACCCGCACCCATCCACTGCGCACCTGCCTTCCCACCCCTCACCCCATCCTACCCGGACCTCGACAAGCGATCTTGGTGGACCGGGAACACGTCTGCACTCTTCAAAGCCAACCGCGAACTGAGGAAATGCGGTAAGCTGTATAATGGGATAGATGGGTTTTTTCAACTTTGTTGCATATCTCAGGCATTTTGGAATTTTGCACCAAATTTTCAACATGAGGTTTTGGGACCCCTTCTCTTGAATGATGTCACTGTCATGGCGTTATCCGGGCCGAAGGGTGATTCGCAGCCACTGCATGAAATCACCTTCGGCCCGATAATGAAATAACACTGCCAGCGCTCATAAGGTGGGCGCCAAGAAGCCTATTTTGAAAATTTGGTGGAAAATTCCAAAAATGACTGTTTTACAAGTGTGCTATGCAGTTCCTATGCAGGCTCGTAAGTTCGCGAATTTTCAATATTTTCATTCCAGATTTTCAACATTGCCATTTTATCACACCTTCTTATGAGCAGTACAGCTGTCATTTCACATCTCACCCAAAGCGTGTTTCCGCCCGCGTAGCACACAATGGGCAGATCGGTGTGCAAAATCAATGTATGGAACAAATTAAGAAAATCACAGTGACACTGTTCACGAGCAGAGGTCTTAAAATAGCTATGTTGAAAATTTGGTGAAAAATTCCTAAAATGACTTTCCACGAGCATCGTTCTTGGCGGTTCCTCACTGCGCTAGTAAGTTTGAATTTTCAATATTTTCCTCCAGATTTTCAACATTGCCATTTTATAACACTTTCTTATGAACAATACAGCTGCCATTTTTCACATGTCGCCCAAAATGTGTTTTCGCACATGTAGCGCACAATGGTGCAGTCAGTGTGCGAAAGCAATGTTTGGGACAGATTAAAAAAAATCATAGTTACACTGTTCATGAGCAGAGATCTTAAAATAGCTATGTTGAAAATTTGGTGACAGAAGTCCATAAAATGACTGCGTTATGAGTTAGCATTGCGCAGTTTCTACGCACTCTCGTAAGTTCATGACTTTGTAATATTTTCAGTCCACATTTTCACCAGTGGCATTTTTCCACACTTCCTTATGAATAGTACAGCTGTCATTTTTCACAACATGGCGAAATGTGTTTTCACACTTTCAAGCGAGATCGTGGTCACTGTGGGAAATCATTGTTTGGGACAGATAAAGAAAATCACAGTGTCACTGTTCATGATCGGAGGTCCCAAAATGCCTGTGTTGACAATCTGCTGTAAAAATCCCCAAACTAATTACATTACGGTGTGCGTTGCACAGTTTCTATGCACGCTCGTGACTTCACCAGTTTTTTAAATATTTTTACTACAGATTTGCAACATTGCCACTTTTTACACCTCCCCATGAACAGTACAGCTGTCATTTTTCACATCCTGTCCGGAATGTGTTTGCACCTGTGGTACTAAATGTCGTAGTCGCTGTGCATAAGCAGCTTTCGGCTAACAAACTGATATTGCCACTGTTCATGAGGTGGGGTCACAAAAAAAAAATGTTGAAAATTTGAAGTGAAAATACCAACGAATGCCTGAGGTATTACGGTTTCCAACCATAACGCCCAACCCCGTAGAGAATGACAGACATCAGGGATGTCACTTGGGATTCTTGCCTGTAATGCTCATACCATTCCACACCCTGCAGCCAGTGAGAGGCATCGAGGTATGCCTTGGACTCTTTGGCCCCAAAGTTCACCCCATTCTCCTATACAGCACCCATCTCACCGTATTTCCTGATGGAATAGGGTCGCATAAGGGCAAAGACCCCAAGGCACACCGTGACACTTATCAGTGTCTGCAGGGTGGGGTGTGGTGAAATGGCGTGGCCGTTATGCCTGACGACCCAAAGGAACACCCCAATGCCTGTCACTCTCTGCAGGGTGGTGGTGGGGTTGACTTCAGTTCAATACTTCACTGCCATTCCTATTACGCAGCTCTGTAACTCCTACACTACCAATGCCAATGCCAGCAAGCAAACATTCGGCATTGACAAATGCTTGTTATGTTTATGTGGAGATTATTTTTTTAAGTTGTTCCATCAAGACAAGATGTGAGACCTTACCAAAGGCTTTAAAGTAATCGAAGAAAACAGTAGCTACTGGAATGTTTTTATCCATTGCTGCACTAACAGGCTCGAAAAAGTTAATGAGGTTAGATAAACATGACCTCCCCATAGTGAAAACATGTTGTTTTGTGTTGTGTCTTGACTCTCAATTTCACATGTTCCAATATATATTTTTGGAGTAGTCTCTCCATTATTTTACCAATGGTAGATGTGAGGCTTACAGGTCTATAATTACATACCTCTGCCCTAGTTCCACCTTTAAATACTGGGAGTAACTATAGCAGTTCTCCACTCCTTTAAGGCAGTTCCTTCCAAAATAGAGGCATTAAACAACTGAGTTAAAGGTCCGGCTACTTCATTGACTAAAGTCTTCAGAAAATATGATGTTATTCCATGTGGTCTCACAGCACTATTCAATTTTAACTTTTTAACAATTTCTATAGTTTCCTTTATGGTAAATACTGGATATTTATAGGACTCCAAATTCTGATCATAATCAATTATATCCTTTGGTTCACAAACACTCAAGAAGTAGTTATTTAGTCTAGTTGCTATGTCTACCTCATTTCATACTAGGAAGAAGTAGACATACATAAGGCTATTGCCCATAAATGTATGTCTCCAACATGGCTGGTACAAGAACCATCAATTTACAAAAGATAGTGGTTAAGTTTCTGTTTGAATGTACCTTTGGTATTACAGTGTAAAATGGAATTAGGGATAGAATTCCATAGGGGTATAATTCGTTGGTATAGTAAGCCCTTCTTTTTGTTGTTCTAGGGAAGGTAAGTGCAAGTTGGTGAGGATGGCTTCTTAAGGTGCGGTCTCTATTGTTGTAATTCATGTTTAACTGCTGTAGTAATTCTATGTCTGAATGGATTTTATGTATTAATAGCAGATCACCTCGCATCCTTCTCAGTTCCAGTGGATACATATCCAGTTCCTGAAGCCTAGCTTCGTAGCTTTTGTCCTGTATGTTAGTGACCATCTTCGTTAGTCTTCTCTGAACCCCCTCCAACCTGCCGTCTCTCCTTAGATACGGATTCCAAAGGGGAGAACAGTAGTCCAAGTGGGGTCTCACGTATGCTCTATAGACTGGCATGATGCAGCACCTGTCTCGAGTTTAAAAACTTCTTTTAATGCAACCAATTAATCAATTTGCTTTGTTTGTAATGTAATTACAATGGCTACCTGGAGTGAGCTCCGAATTTATGATTACACCTAAATCCTTGTGTTGGGCCACAGATGTTAGTATACACCCATTTAGTGAGTATTTATTTACTGTATTAACTGTACCAAAGTGCATAATTATACATTTATCTAAGTTGAAGATCATATAGTTGTTACAGGCCCATGTCTCAATTTTACTGAGGTCATTTCTATAAATTGCTACATCTATGGTAGTTTTAACTGGTGCAGCTATTTTAGTATCGTCAGCTAATTTGATAGAAAAACTGTTTAAGTTGGTAGTTAGATCGAATAAAAAGATGTCGAACAGTAATGGTCCCAGAACGGATTCCTGGGGCACATCACTGGTAACCAAACAAGGGTCAGATAGGTGGCCTCTTATACACACACATTGTGTCCGTTCTTTTAACCATTCCTCTACCCATTTTATGATATTGGAATTTATGCCTAAGGTTTTCATTTTATTTATTAAGAGGTTGTGGGGTACTTTATCAGAGGCTTTTTGGAAGTCCAAATAAACAACATCCATGGGTATATTACTATCAATGTTCTTACTTATATATTCATAAAATACCAAATTAGCAGTAAGACGTGATCTATTTTTTTTGAAACCATGTTGGGAACTGCCTTTTAATACTTTTGTTTCTAATTCTTGTTCAAGTTTATTTTTTAACAGAGTTTCAAATATTTTGCCAATAATGCATGTTAAGCTAATAGGTCTGTAATTAGAGACTGCAGTTTGGTTTCCATTTTTGAAAATCAGTGTAACCACTGCTTTTTTCCAATCGTTTGGAATCTTATTACTTTTAAATGACATACTGAAAAGAATATAAAGAGGATGTATTAACCAGCACTTTGATTCCTTAAGTAGTCTGGGATGTTTAGTTATGATACCCTCACTAGTCTCTAAGGGCCCCACTGTTGGCTGTTTGCCTTTTAGTGTACCTATATAACTGAAAAACATTTTCTTATTATCCTTCACTCTAGTTACCAACTTCGTTTCTAATTCCTTTTTGGCCTTTCTTATATTTAGTTTGGTTTTCCTTGCACTTAACTTAAATCTTTCCCAAGTTCTTGGTGTTTGATTCTTTTTATATGCTTTGTAGTGTCTATTGTTTTTCTTTATAGGGTCTGATAATAGTCACAGAAGGCTGCTAGAATATTCTTAGTGAAGTACTGATATTGACCTGTGGTGGGGTGCTTTATTTTTGAGATGATGTGCTGTTATGTTTGTCAACGTAGTCTGTAAGCCAGAATTTTGGATGCCCTACAGCCCCCCTTAAAAAAACTTTGATGCAGACACATCAATGCCTGTTCCATCCGGGTCGTGAGAGCGCTCTGGATTTCAGACTGCATACAGGTTAGTTACTCGGTGTCAGTCAAGTCTCCAGCCATGTGCGCCTCCTGCAATGTCTCAAGTTGTTCTCGAAGATCCCCCATACGCACTTCATTCTGCCTTTTCTTACGGGCTGCAAATTCTATAATATAACTTCAAAGGACTACTTTAATGGTATTCCACAATAGTTGTGGAGAGGTCTGTGAAGCTTCGCTATCTCGGATAATTTCAGGGATCTTTTCTTTTAAAAGGTCTTTAAATTCCAGGTCTCGGAGTAACAAGGGGTTAAATCTCCATAGTGTGTTTTCTTTCTTGGGTAAGTCCCAGTTCTAAAGAGACAGGAGCATGGCCTGATAAACAAATATTCATTATTTCTGCCTTATGCATCAGTTCTTTATGCTCCCCACTAACGCACAAATAATCAAGTCTAGTATAATGTATGTGGGCATACGAGTAATATGTGAATTTCCGTTGGGAGGGGTGTAACTGTCTCCAGGCATTGATTAATCCTAGATCTTCTATTAGGCGTCTGAGATGTTTCGGTCCTGGGGTCCGAGGGGAAAGTCTGGTAGCGAATGTGTCAAAAGAGGGGTTCAGTTGACAATTAAGGTCTCCCCCTAATAGTAACACTCCCTTCTGTCTCATCAAAATAGCATCTACAATACGCTGAAGAGGAAGTGTCACTCCCAGGGGGAATGTAAGCACTACATATTGTCAGGGTAAGACCCTGAATCCTCCCTACCGCAAGTGCCAGTCTGCCCTCTCTATCAGCATACTGGTCCTGTATCTGGAATTCTGAGGTTTCTGGAATTAAAACGGCCACACCATGCCTCTGGCCATTTTGGTAAGTGGATTCTACTATCTGTGAAAAGTCAAATTTTTTTTTTTTTTTTTTTTATTTAGTTGTTTAACCAGGTATAGCACACTCAGCTGAAAGCTCTTTTGCAGGAGCGACCTGGGAGCACAATTTAAGAAGTTTTTGGTGTTTGGCTGATGACAGGTGTGTCTCCTGCAACAGCAGGATGTCTGGCTTCAATGTTTCAAAGTCTGCATAGTCCTGTATCTTTTAATAGGGCCGGCCAGCCCATTCACATTGTGTGAAACTATCTTAAACGGGACCGCCATGGTTACATTTTTGGGATCTCCAAGTAACCTCCCTTCTACACCTCCTGAGCTTCATACTACGTCAGAACAAACACTGTGTGAGAATTAAATGTATGCATCCCTAAAAGACAGATTCTAAGCTTGACAGATCCTCTTGTGTCCATTATAGAGATATTCAAAGAAAAAATATATATACTGTCTAATAACGCAACTGAAAAACCTGGTGAACTAATCCCTAAAGGCCAACAGAAGAACTAAACACAACTATGTACAGTACTTCCATGTGGAAATTACTAGAGACTTCCAATACCAAAACCTCTAGCTGAGGTCCTGGCGAGGGTGGTATTTTTAACCACCTAATTGGGATCCGTGGTCTTCTCCGTGAAGAGGATCCCATGGGGAGACTCTTGCCCCTAATCATGGATAGGGAAGGATAATCCAAGAGGAGGAAGAAAAATATGGGAAATAAAAATTCTAGGATCATGGATATGTTGTTCATCCAGACTTATTGGCATGTCCCTTTCCCCTTTAAGGATAGCCAGACGTCTTCAAGCTAGCTCCTCCCACCCACCCAGGTGGTATAACCCTCGGCTCCAGCCCCACAACGCCAAATCTTCCTTTCCGCTAGAAAATTCAGGTTGCCTCCTTCGTGCTCCACATTTTGTAGGCCCTGGCTTCAAAAACCTTGGGCTATTCCAAAAATGTGTTTAGTTCACATTAGCGATCGCGACTACTTATCTTCAATTATGGAAAACAAGTCTTTCCCCGGATTTCGCCAGTGTTCGTGCGGCCAGAAAATGTTGCGCACCAATCCCCACACCGCTTGCGTCTATCGCTTGGGTGTCGACCATGACACCTCAAAGTGCAATTTTTGTCTTGCATTTCACCCGACGTCCTCGACAACTGTCTTGCATGCCTGAAGTTGGGGAGACTGGGAAAAACGGAACTCTGGTGAAATCAAAGGAGGCTCGGTGGGTGGTTTTCGTGGCTGCGGGATCCACCGAGCAATTGGAACACATGCAAGCCTTTGAGGAGGAAGCGGCTTGTGCAGGGGAATATTCCTCTCGGAGCTTCTTCGTTCCGCTCAACCTGGGCTCCACCTTCTCGGGTTCCTTCCGAGAGTTGTGCCAGTTTCTCCAGACTAAGGCAGAGGGTCCTGCGGGCGTGCACTCCTCTCAGTCCCATAAGCGGGAAAAGGACCCGGGATCGTCTTCGTCTCTGCGATGACGTTCTTGGGATCGGGAGAAATCCCGGTCCCAGGAACCGGCAGTCTCGACTTTGGTCTAAATTGCCTCTTCAGCCACTGGCTTCTCAGCTTTGCCGTCTGGCCAGTCGATCGAAGTGTCGATCGACAAGGTTGAAATATTCATCGACTCATTGTCGCAGACTCCGGTCACTGACTCCTTCAATCAGACTCCGGCCTTTTCTTTCCCTGACAAAGAGACCAAGCCCACTGGGAATCCCGCTGAGGAAGTGGTCCCCGACCCTGGGAAATCACTGGTCCTGCCAGTGTCTCCCAAGCGACTGAATCGGCCCATCCAATCTCGATAGAGGTCTAGGACCCCCTCGACAGACAGGCCGAGGAAGAGCCACAAGCGCCCAAAAAAAGAGGCGACGCCATCGGTCATCCTCGTCCTCCTCGCATGAGGAGAAGCTTCGGTGGAAACTCCGTCGGCGCTAGGAGGACCTCATGTGGCAACAGCTGATTTTGTCCAGGCACAAGCCGACCCCGGCTTCTACTCCGGCCATTATTTGGCTTTCACCTCCCAGGCCGAAGTCGGCTCCCCCACCTGCAGAGCCAGCGAAACCTCCGGTTCGGCCTAAACTGGTCTCTCCACCAATCGTGTGAGAGGGGCTCCTTCTAAGGAAGACAGACCAGACACCGGGTATCCCCAGTGTCTTTCGGTCACTGCCAGCCCGGACTGCCCTCGGCGGGTTGAAGGTGACCTGGGTGGTCAACCGTTTTATCCGGATTCCTCAGATTCGGATTAGACTGGCCTACATTCTCATCCTGGGGATGACAAATCGGCTAGTGGGATAGCGACGGAGGAAGGTCCTTCGTCCTTTCAGGGCATTCTTTGCCTCATCACTGAGTCTACAGGGATGCCCCTGAAACCTGTCCAGAAAAAGGTAGCGTACCCTCTCACGGACATCCTCAAGAAAGCGGATACCCCAACGGAGGCCTTTCCTGTGGCCAAGGCCATAGCTGGCCAGGCCTTAGAACTCTGGCAATGCCCTGCCTCCTGTCCAGCTCTGTCTGCCCGCATGGCCCACAAGTATGTGGTGCCCACGGGGTCACTTGCGGGGTTCACAGAGCACCCTTTAGCTGAGAGTCTGGTGACCGCCTCTGTGTTCAGGCATACTGGCAGTTCTGCAGACACTGTCCGACTCCCAGAAAAGAATCCAAACACAGAAACATAGACTTTGACGGCAGATAAGGACTGCTTGGCCCACCTAGTCTGCCCATTTCCCTACCTACAGGATAAGCTACAGATCCTAGTTAACCAACAGCCTATTTCTTCCTACTCCCCAAAAAATTGCCTTATGCCTGTCCCATGCATTCTTGAATTCTCCCCAGTTTTAGACCCACAGCCTCCTCAGGAAGGCTGTTCTACAAGGCACCACCCTCTCTGTGAAAAAACCCTTCACATTGCCCCTGAACTGCCCTCCTCTATCTTCAAATTGTGTCCCCTTGTTCTTGCACATCTCTTTTTCTGAAAGATGCTACCCTCTTGGACTGTGTTGATTCCACTGAGGTACTTAAAAGTTTCTATCATGTCCCCCCTCTCCCTCCTTTCCTCAAGGGTATACATATTAAGCTCCTTTAGTCTCTCCTCGTATGGCTTCTCTTGCAGACCCTGCACCATTTTAGTTGCCCTCCTCTAGACTGCCTCTATCCTGTCTATGTCCTTGCGGAGATAGGGTTTCCAGAACTGGACGCAGTACTCCAGATGGGGTCTCACCAACTGCCTGTACAGAGGGATAACAACTTCTTGTTTTCTGCTGGTGATGCTTCTCCTATACATCCCAGTATCCCCCGCCCTCCCTACTGCCTTTTCACATTGCTTGCTAACCTTTATGTCATCTGATATAATTACCCCAAGGTCCCTTTCCATTTTTGTTGTTACTACCTCCCCCCCAACTGTGTAATCTTCCCCTGGGTTTTTGTTTCCCAGGTGCATTATTTTGCACTTCTCTGCACTGAATCCAAGCTGCCAGACTTCTGACCATTCCTCCAACCTTGCCAAGTCCCTTCTCACCCTTTCCACACCTCTTTGTGTGTCAACCTTGTTGCAAATCTTTGTGTCATCTGCAAAGAGGCATACTTTTCCTTCCAGTCCCTCTGCAATGTCACTTATAAAGACATTACAAAGGACTGGACCCAATACTGAACCCTGCGGTACCCCACTAGTAACTCCTCTTTCTTCAGAGTGGACTCCATTTACAATTACCTTCTGTGTCCTGTTGTCCAGCCAATGTTTTACCCAGGCTACCACCCTGGGACCCACTCCCAGGCTGGCTAATTCAACTACTAATCGTTTGTGTGGGACTGTGTCAAATGCCTTCCTAAAATCTAGGTAAGCCACATCCACAGCTCCTCCCTGGTCTACTACTTTTGTCACCCAGTCAAAGAAATCAATTAGATTCGTCTGACATGAACTTCCCGCTGTGAACCCATGCTGCCTTGGGTCCTATGCCCCACCGGCCTCTAGGCACTCAACAATTCTTTCCTTCAGAAGTGATTCCATCACTTTCCCTACCGCAGAGGTCAAACTGACAGGTCTGTAGTTTCCTGCCTCTGTCCTGCTCCCACTTTTGTGAAGGGGAATCATATCCGCCTTCCTCCAGTCCTCAGGTACCACACCATCCTCCCATGATTTGTTAAAAAGGGTAGTCAGTGGTTTCACTAGTTCTCCTCTTAATTCTTTTAGAATTCTGGGATGAATTCCATTAGGCCCCATTTCTTTGTCCACCTTCAGTTTCAGGAGTTCTTTCAGAACCCTTTCTTCTGTGAAAGGTCTGGGATTGACCCACCTATCCAGAGTGTTTCTGTTAATTGGATTAGGCACCTTCCTCTCCTCCTCTTTTGTGAATACTGAGCAGAAATATTCAGTACCCCTGCTTTTGCACTGTCCCTCTCTGCACACCAACCGTCCATTCTATTCAGCCTCACTATCCCTCCCTTTGTCTTTCTACGCTCCCTGATGTACCTATAAAAGGTTTTACTCCCCTTCGTAACCAAGTTGGCTATCTTTTCCTCAGTTTGGGCCTTTGCTATTCTGATTTCCTTCTACCTTAACTGATACAGCTCTCTGTCCTGCTCCTTCTGGGTTTCCTTATACTTCCTGAATGCCATCTTTTTCTCCCTGACCTCCCCCCCCCACCTCTTTTGAGAACCATAGGGGCTTTTTCTTGTTGCCTCTTGGATCATTCAGCTCAAAAGGTCTATGCGGCCTCATCTTTAGGCCTTCGTTAGGCAAGTTCGACCGTCATCATGGCACACTTATCCCATGCCCTCTTGGGGTCTTTGGACGAAGTGCTCCCACACCTCCCAGTGGACAAGCAAACCACGGTCAAGCAGGTCCTTGATCAGGGCGGGCTGCTGCCAAACAGCAGCTTCAGACAGCCCTGGACATTGAGGAGTCTTGTGCCCGCCCGAAGGCAGCTGCAGTTGCCTCTCTTCGTAGGGCTTGGCTGCGACTCTCCTCTTTCCTGGCAGATACTCAGCACAAACTAGCTGATGTGCCTTTCCTGGGAACCGACCTTTTTGGCCCAGGTGTGGCTGGTCACCTTCAGCATACTGAGCAGTCCAATGCCACCTTGGACGCTACTTCTGCTAAAGGTTCTTCGAGCAAGAAACAGCAGAAGAAGCTGCCTTTTGGACACTCTTCCCCTGTGGCACAGCAACCTTCCTTTCAAGATGGGCAGCAGCAACAGCAGCAGAAGGCTCAAGCTTGGCACCCATAACCCAAGCCTGGGCCCTCCCAGGCCCGTAAAGGAGGCCGAGGTTCAGCTTCAGGATCCTCCTCCTCCAAGCCTGCTCAGTGACGGGGCGGGGGCTTCCACCCCCTCTCCCGTCACGCCAGCCCTGGGTCCTCCCGTGGGGGGCCGGCTATGCTACTTTCACGCCTGGTCAGTTATCTCCACAGACAGGTGAGTTTTGGAAGTGGTCAGTCAGGGACTGTTTCTGGAATGTGAGCAGCACCCTCCAAGCTGAGCCCACGGGCCCCTTGGGAGGAAAGAGTATCCGTACATACTCAGTCGGCTGTCTGAGAAGACATCGCTCAGCTCCTCCTCAAGGAGGCAGTAGCTCCAGTGGTAGATTCTCCAGCAGACCCAGGCTTTGTTTCCAGGTACTTCCTGGTTCCCAAGCGGATGAAGAGCTGGAACCCCATTGTAGATCTGCACAACCTGAATCAGCAGATCAGGTCATGCACATTTCGGATGGTCACTCTGTCCCAGATCATACCATCCTTGGAATGAAACATGTGGTTCTGTTCACTGGACCTGCAGGACGCGTTCTTTCACATCCCAATCCGTCCAGCTCATTGGTGGTTCCTCCGCTTCAGAGCTGAAGGAACCATATACGAATTCCAAGCCATGCTGTTTGGCCTGTCATCAGCCCCATGGGTCTTCGCCCAATGCATCGTAGTGATGGCAGCCCATCTCAGGTGTTGGGGGGGCTTAGAATTTACCCCTACCTTGACGATTGATTCTTAGCAGGTCCCACCCAGCAAGAGGTGAAGAGGTCCAGGGACCTGGCCCTCAAGACCTGCTCCCAACTTGGCCTCTTGATCAACAAGACAAGTCGGAACTCGTGCCTTCTCAGGTGATGTGCTTCATCGGGGCAGAGCTCAACTCTCGTCAAGCCAGAGCTCGGCTCCCGGTGGACAGAGCAGAGGTTCTCTCCTCCTTTGCCCAATCATTTCTGGTTGGGCAACTGCGCCCTGCCCGTGACTTTCTGCGCCTTCTGGGTTACATGGCGGCATGCACCTCCGTGGCCCATTGGGCCTGGTAGCACATGCGCCCCCTCCAATGGGAGCTGGCCACCCAGTGGGCTCAGTGCCATGGTCATTTCGACCAGCAGATCACTGTAACCCAGAAGATGTGGGACGCTTTCCAATGGTGAACCACCCAAGATGGGCTGCAGGAAGGGATACCGTTTGTCCACCCACAGCCGACGGCCGTCCTCAAGACCGATGCCTCTCTCATGGGCTGGGGAGCCCACATAAGGGACAAAAGGGCCCATGGGTTCTGGACCCCTGAGGAGTCCCAATACCATATCAACCTGTTGCAGCTCAGAGCAGTCAGACTGGCACGGTCAGCTTTTGCTCCTCAGCTCCGGGGTCAAGTGGTTCAAGTACAGACGGACAATACCACAACCATGTTCTACCTCAACAAAGAGGGAGGCACTATGCATCTGGACCCTCATCAGCCGTCTGGAGGCGGATCTCCTAGCCATTCATGTAGCAGGAGCCTCAAACCATCTGGTGGATGCTCTCAACCGCTTAGGTGCGACATCCCACAAGTGGTCACTCCATCCGGAAGTAGCTTACAGCCTGTTCTCCCACTGGGGCAAACCGATGGTGGACCCATTTATCTCCAGGGAAAACACCAAGCTGAGGTTGTTTCATGCCCATCCCCCTCAGCAGGGCTTGCTGAAGGGGGATGCCTTCTCGAGGCCGTGGACCCCAGGCTACTTCTACACCTTCCCTCCATTTCCTTTGCTCCACAAGATGCTCCTCAAAGTGAGAAGGGATAAGGCGAAGGTGATTCTGGTCGCCCCAGACTGGCCGTGCCAGTACTGGTATCCAGATTGCCTCAGCTGCAGGCCCCCGGAGCGTCTTCCAGCATGCCCAGACCTGATCTCTCTCAATCAGGGGAAGGTATACCATCCACACCTTCAATCCCTACACCTCACAGCCTGGTACCTGAGCTACTGGAGTTCCAGGCTGTGGGTCTTTCCGAGGATGTCCTCACCATGGTGGAGGCATCCAGAAAGGAATCGACCAGGAAATGTTATGCCTTCAAATGGAAAAGGTTTTCCACTTTGTGTCAGGGCAAGGGCCTAGACCCTCTGTCCTGTCCAGTGGCTAACATTCTTGACTATCTTTGGTCTCTGTCCAAAGGGGATCTTCAGTCATCAACCCTTAGGGTGCACCTGGCAGCCATCTCTGTTTACCGGGCACAGGCCGGTCAGCCGACTTTGGCACAGGAGACGGTGGTCAGGTGCGTTTTCAAAGACCTGGATCATATATACCCTCAGATGCGTGAAGCTCTACCTCCATGTGATCTACTGCTGGTAATGGCAAAGCTCATGGGCAATCCATACGAACCAATGCACAAGAGTGTGCACTGTCACACTTGTCATGGAAGACGACCTTCCTGGTAGCTATCACGTCTGCCAGAAGGACAGGGGAGCTCCAGGCGCTTTCGGTGGACTCTCCTTATCTGGTCTTCCACAGGGGCAAGGTTGTCCTACGCCCCCACCCGAAATTCCTTCCGAAGGTGGTGTCGGAGTTTCACTTAACCAGGTGTTAACTCTGCCTGTATACTATCCTAATTACACCTCAGAGGCCAAATACAGGCTCCATACCCTGGACCTGAGACAAGCCCTCTCCTATTACAAGGAGAGGACGATGGAAATTCGGGGAGAGGTTCGCCAGCTGTTTTGTCACCTACGCTCTAGCCGCTTCTGGCAGACCTGCAGCAGAATTGACTATTTCAAGGTGGATTATATCTTGCATAAGTCTGTTATGAGTTGGCGGGCATGGAGCTTCCCAGAGGGATAACAGCTTATTCCTCCCACCATACCGCTGCACCAGTGGCCACTTCCAGGGACATCTCTATCTAGGAAATCTGTCGGGCTGCTACCTGGAAGACAGCAAACACCTTCATTACCCACCACCACATCGACCTCGAGTCACGCCGGGATGCTGGTTTTGGGGCCTCAGTTCTCCAATCTCTATTTCCCAAGTGAGTATCAGTGGGGGTGTGCACCTTGCCTCCCTCCTCCCAGAGAACTGCTAGGAGTCTGCCAATAAGTGTGGATGAACAACATATTCATGATCCTAGAAAAACAGGTTACTCACCTGTAACAGTAGTTCTAGGAGTGGTATATGTTGTTCATCCACACAGACCCACCCGATCTCCCCAGCTGCGGACACCCAAACCTGGCTTCCAGCAAGCTAAAATCTGGTGTCATTGGGTGGAGCCGATGGTTATACCACCCGGTTGGGTGGGAGGAGCTAGCTTGAAGTCTTCCAGCGATCCTTAAAGGTGAAAGGGACATGCCAATAAGTGTGGATGAACAACATATACCACTCCTAGAACTCTGTTACAGGTGAGTAACCTGTTTATTTGGGCCCACGGGCTGGGGTTAAGTGAGGGATAGGAATAAAGATGCAGTGTTCTCCGTCGTCTGTGCTCCATTTCTTCCTACTCCGTTTCTGTTACATCTTTAAGGGGGAGGGTGTTCAGGAGTGAAGGAAGGGAAGAAAAAAAAAAAATGTTCCCCTTCCCTTTTTATTTTTATTAAACCCATTAATTTCCTTTTTCCCCTGGCTGCTTACCTCCCCAATCGAATTCTTACTAACGGGGTAGGTACAGATCCTTAAAAGATAAAAAGTAATGTTCAGTGAATGTCCAATCAAAACTGCCCACAACAGTCAGAAAAATAAACTTTTAAAGCGATTACCCCTATACCATGGGCTAGATTCTAAACTGAGTGTCCCAGACTGCTCTCCACGAGTCTCTGCACAAACAATATACTCTTCAGCTGGTATTTTAATCTCGAAGCTTCAACTCCAAAGCAAGCTACCCCAAAGCAGCGCCACTGCTTCACTGCCCCATCCCGGGGGCCTAAACGGGGTAGCAGGGGAAAGGAGTCTCCCGTGACCCAGGCAACTCCCCAGTGCAGCGGTGTCCAGTGCAGGAATCTCCCCTCGTGAGCTCCATTGGAGGAGGGACAGACCACATGGTCAGAAAATGCACCAAGGGGTCAACGGCAGTCATTTCAAATAACATCCTTTCCAAGTGAGTACCTTAAGTCTCCCCAAAGGGTAGGTTCAGGGCATCCTGTCCCCCCCATGAGCAACTCCAGACCTCGCGCATGGGTCATGTCTATGAAGGAACAACAAAGCAGCGGTAGAGGAGATACACCTGCCATAAATTACTGTGCCAGCAGGACCAGTGCAGAATCAGCCAAATGAACACCCCCCCCACGGCCCGAGGTGGAGTGAGGTTTGCAGTCCACCAGATTTCCTTAGTTATGGGATCTAGGCCGAGATCATTTTCATAGCTATTTCTATCGCCAACTCCTACTAGACACTCTACCGCTCCTTTTTCAATTTATCATCCCTTGTACTGCAATGCAAAGCCAATGCCCCAGGAAGACAGATCACCCCCATCGCACTCATTTCACGATGTTATGACCAGGTTTTATGCCATTTCTTCCCCCAGGAGGTAACTCGTCTGAGCCACGCAGCTACCCCAACCAAGCTCCCGAGGTCTACTACCACTGGACGGCTGCCACTGCTTTCTTGTCCCTCAACGCCGAGCAGCAGGTCAGGGCTACAGCAGGGAACACCAGAGAGCCACTCACCCCCGAGCCAGAAATGATGCAGGGCTCAGAAAATCAGTTGCCCTTCCTAGCAAATTGGGCCAAAAGCTGTTTGATAGCTGCCAATGCTGACTGATGATTCTGTTGGCCTTGAAGGGCTGCACGTTGCGAGGTCCTAGGAGGTAGGCCTCTCTGCTGTCGGGTCAAATTGGGGGTAACGGGAATCCCCCTGAACTGTAAGTCCTGGATTGCTTCTGTTGCAGATTCGTACATTCTTTGCCCTAACGGGTACTGTACCACTAATTTACTTGGATATGGAGTATGGAACTTCAGCTGATGTTGTCGGAGGACTGGAAACAGGGGAGTATCAGCCCTCCTCCTCTGCACAGTAGTGGGGGCATAATCGTTATCAATAAAAATTCTTGTTCCATGAAAAACCTTCCCCTGTGCCCAAGCCTTTTTCAGTAGTAGCTCCTTGGTCTGGTATTTTAGAAAGCGCGCTATTATGGATCATGGTCTGGCACCCTGGGCAGGCTTGGGGCCCACTGCGCGGTGGGCTCGCACTATCTCAAACTCAAAGTCAGGGTCCGGGGTGAGAGCTGTGCAAAGGACCGTCTCAAAAAAAGTCTTGCATATCAGAGCCTTCGCTATTTTCAGGTATGCCATACATTCGTAAATTTCAGCAGCAATGTTGGTTTCCGGCATCCTCCTGTCTCCACAGTTAGGTGGCATAATTGGGTAATCTGCATCATGGTGGTCTGAAGTTGTTGTACTACAGTCCCCTGTTCCTGAGAGACCTGTTCAAGACTAGTGACCCTGGAGCGCGTGTCTGCCAGCTCGTGTTGTACCTCTTGTTGTGCTTGCTTAAAGGTATGGAACTCCATTCTAAAGTCATGCAGCTCCATTAGTATTATGTCTAGTTTTTATTCCATTTCGTTAGATTTCTTTGCCTTTGCTTTGGACGTTTTTGCGGTCGGTTGGTAAGACGATTGCGGAGATCTGATGGAGGTCTCCGCATCGGAAAGTTCAGGTTCGGTAAACTCAGCGTCTGGTGCCAGCAGGTGATATCGATTTCCCCTCTCCTCTTGTTTTATTAGTAGCCAAGCGATGTTAGAATGTGGTTGCTCGTAGAAGCTCTATTTGAAACGGCCAATTCTTAAATAAACAGTGCACAGTGTAGCAGAGCTCAAAATCTATGCTGCCATTTCTAAGAGAGCTGCACCAGATGTCCCGGTAACATCCTTTTATAATGGAGAGGGAGTAGGCCACCTCCAAAAATTCCATGTGATTCCTTTTTGTGGAATCTTCCTCTTCCACAGCAAAGTCCATAGACTGCATTTGCTGTATCATGGCTTGGAAAGATGGATCCTCAGGAGGAGATCTTGGGGTATAAACTACTAAGTCCTCACTACAGGGTGAGACAGCAGAACTAGAACGAGGTGCCAGAAATTATTCTCCCTCATATTCCTCCTCTAAATCCATGAGTCAGGATTCTATTCCACTTCATTGATGTTCGTAGAATCGATGAGGAGAGCCACAAAATGGACCGGCAATACCAGTGGTGTCTGACAGAGAGAAATCTGTGGCATGCTAGTGGAATCCTTTGACAGGGGCCAACTACCAGAAAGTCCCGTTGGCGGAACAAGTGCACTGGAATTCCTGGCAACACTGAATCATTTCTGAAAATGACACTAGCATAACCTGAGAGTTGACAATGCCTTACAAGGGAGCTGGGACCATCTGCATCGATGGGCCTTAATCCAACCATGATGTCATATCAGTCATAGTAGGTACAACGGCATCTAAATTAAGCCCTGACCTTGGTGTCTCAAAAATGGTCAGGGGAGCCATCGCTGATGCCACCAGAGCGGGTGCCGTTGAGAACGTACCTTTTCTCAACGGCGACCAGGACCACGCAGGTGAAGAAGACTTGTCCCTTCTGTCTGCTTATGGCTGGACGACAAGGAGGCCCGTGACAAGCACCGTTTCTTGTTTTGATCTTTAGACTTATTGATGGTGACTTTTCAGCCAACGGTTATGAAGATGCAGATTCTGAGCCCTGTTCCTTCTCCATGGCTTTCAATGTCTCAAGTAGAAGGACATTTTCTAGAGCTTTCTTATGGCAGTACCTCGTACCCTAGTTAAAGCTCTGGCAAATCTCAAACGTCCTCATGCTGTGAGACAGGCCCAAACAGCACACATGAACCACATGTGTGTCATCTTTATAAATTTTTCTCTGCAGTTAAAATACCAAAATAAAGGCTCTTTCCACTTAGGAGGCATACAGAGACAACCAGATAAAACACTAAGTATAGTAAAATAACAAACGGCAATGATTAGGTTAATGGCATTTTCTTCAGCAGGTCTGATGAGGATGACTGATGGTGGGAAAAGAACTGAGGAATGATGAGGCCGCCCAAGTTTATATACATGCAGATGCTGCACGTCACTGTGGTTGGCCCCCGGTTAGCAACAATGTCCACATGGTCCTAATGCTGATGGCTTTTAGTTCCAAATTGTGGCCTGATCGAGGCAATATCCTCGAAGATCTGTTCCCCCGATCCCCTCCAAAATACACAGCTGTGTCTGCTTTTGCGCCTTTGACTGCCTTCTTGATCTCCCCTCGTCTTTGTTTGCTATTTGATCTATTCCGCATCCTCCTGCTCCTCTTTGTATCTGATAAATGCCCTTTTTGGGTCCTTACTGCCTCCCTAACATTCTTACACAAACGAATTGGTCTCGTGCCTGTTTCTCTTGGTAACTGTTCTAAAGTATGACTTGGTTGGCTTGAGAGTGGTTCCTTTAATTAACCCCGATTCTGTCTACTACAACCAACTTAAACTGGATTAATTCCCTCATCCAGTCAAAACCCAATCTTCAGATATCAAAACCTCAGTCTTTGACATGGGCATGCTGGTATCCAGGACCATGGTGTTATGGTCACTGGATCCCAGTAGTTCCCCAACCCTTTTGGGTTCCCTGACCAGCTGCATCAGCAAGCAGTCCTGCAACGTATCTAGCAGGGTCTGACGTCTGGTGGGCTTAGCTACTGGAATATCCCAATCTATGTTTAAAAGACTGAGACCCCCACCACCTCCCCCTTTGCAGCCTCGCTCTCCAATTCAGCCTCTAGTTCCCTATCAAGTTTGTGCCCCTGTCCTGGCAATCTATAGACCACCCCATTCACAGCATCTTACCTAATGATATCATGAGCTGTACTGCATACTTTCTGCAGCACTGCACATCTATTCCTCCTAGGGGAGAAAATTGGAAAATGGCTGGGTGCAGCACGTGGTGACACCAACCCCTTGCAGGCTCTGCACTGGCTACAGGGCCCTCTTCGGCACCGAATCAGTTTCCATCAGCAGTAAGGCACCTACCATCGACCCTCACCGGGGTGGGGGTGGGGGGGCACTGGCATGGAGAGAAGTCCCTGGGATGCTGGACGATGGGGCTGGGGGAGGGAGACCGGTGGAAGGCGGTGCCTGCATTGCAGTGGGGCAAATGATTCACTGAAGGAAAAAAAAAAAAAATAAGAAATACCACCAGAAATATACATTCTCCACCAACCAACAAGTGATCGATTACAACAGAAAAAACTGAGGAGGTATGGGGCCACCCTTGTTATATCAGTGGCAATGAGGTAAATCAACATAGGTGGACCAGCTAGGCCAAAGTCTCCAAGTGGTCTGGATGCCTACAGTTCCAAAGGTGTAGCTCTACGGAGAGAGATGTCCTTGAAGATTCAGCTAGTAACAGACTCATGGAATGCTAAGGTAGCCTGCATTTCATGATGATGTCACAGCTTTGTGTTTCTGTCAGTGTCCTTAGTAGGATGACACGATATAGAAAAAAGCTTTTGTATGCTAACTCTGGGATGTAAAATGTCCAGCGTAACAATTATTCTAACACTTTCAGTTTCAAAATACTAAACAATTTTACTATTATTTAGTTTCAGTTATGCTTTGTACAGTACAGATGCTTCATATTGTGTACATACCTAGTTTGCAGGCATAGCTTATAAATTCCTGCACACTGAACTGCAAAACAGAAAAAAAAAAATAGGGTTACTCAAGTATTTTTTAAATTCCTTAAGATCTAAGAGATTATCCAACAGAGCTGAGCTGAAATTCAGGCTAGCAATTGCGAGAACATTACAAACCCAGAACTTGTCATCAGGAAAGGACTAGTAGGCCCATCAAGTTTACCCTATGTTTCCCTGCCTATTCCTTAGGATACCCCCACCCCCAATAATGGATCCAGAGGAACAGTGGTGCTATCATTTAAGAGGCCAGCTGACCCAGTGATTGCGGGAACTAGGGGTGGATCTTATTTTAAAGGGGAATGGTCAGCACTAAGAGCCCCACTCCCAAGTGTGGGGCTGGTCCCAATTTGCACTTTGCAACAATTTTTTTTTTCTTTTCAACCCTTACTGTTTAATGCAGTATAGCAGACTGTATCAAGCTAATTCTGTTGACTTGCAAGTTGACATTCTCTATAACTACAAATCCCAGAATTTCATGCGCCTGACATTACAGGAGGGCTGCATCAGTGGGAGATTCAATAGCCTGTAGTGCACGTTAAATCATTTATAAGCTGCAGTCAGATGTTTATCGGTCCCACTGTTTCTCCCTGGGCTAAGTATAGTCCTCTGTGACTGTACTTGGCCCCAGAGGACAGCTGGACCAGCAAACAAAAAACATGCACTCCAAGCTACTTAATCTCTTACTGCTGTAGCCCTACTCAGAGGTCAGCTGCAGGGCATTCTGAGATTTCTGGCTGCAGCAAATGTCAGCCTGCAGGTCGGCAGAATGTAGATTTTATCAGGATGATTCTGCTGACTTGCAGGTAACCAGGTCAGAAACATAGACGCTGACGGCAGATAAGGACCGCAAGGCCCATCCAGTCTGCCCATTTTTTCTACCTTATGAATGTGCCATAGACCTGTACCATGTCAACGGCCTATGTATTCATACTCATCTTTATTGCTCCCTTATGCCTGTTTGAAGCCCTGCACTGTATTCATATCCACCACTTCCTGAGGTAGGCCATTCCATGCATCCACCACCCTTTCTGTGAAAAAGAACTTCCTCACATTCCTCCTTAACTGGCCTCCCTCTAATCTCATGCTGTGTCCTCTTGTCCTATTTTTCTTATATTGAAACATGTTAGGCTCTTTCACATTGTTAATGCCCTTAAGAGGTTTGAATGTTTTGATCATATCACCTCTCTCTCTCTCCTTTGAGGGTATACATATTGAGCTCCATTAATCTGTCCTCATTTGTTTTCTGATGCAGTCCCTGCACCATTTTGGTTGCCCTTCTCTGGACTGCCTCCATTCTGTTAATGTCCTTGTGCAGGTGCGGCCTCCAGTACTGCATGCAGTACTCCAGATGAGGGATAACCAGTGTCTTGTAAAGAGGGATTATTACCTCCCTCTTACGACTTGTAATACCCCTACTAATACACCCAAAGATCCCTCTAGCCTTACCTACTGCTTTAGTGGTCTGCTTGGATGATTTCAGGTCATCAGCGATGATGATGATGTCCAAGTCTCTTTCGTCCCTTGTGATTGCCAGCAACTCCACTCCCAACCTATAGGTGGCTTCAGGATTTCTCTTCCCGATGTGCATGATCTTGCACTTCTTTGCATTAAACCCCACTTGCCACTCTTCTGACCATTTTGCCAGTTTATCCAGATCTCTTCTCATTCTGCCACCCCATATGGATCATCTACTCTGTTGCAGATCTTGGTGTCATCTGCAAACAGACAAACCTTACCCACCAGTCCATCTGCAATGTCACTGATGAAGATACTGAAGAGGACTGGCCCCAGGACTGATCCCTGAGGTACCCCACTTGTGACTTGCATCCCTTCTGACTGTATACCATTCACCACGAGGCTCGGTTTTCTGCCCGCCAACCAGTTGACCAACTTCTGACCCACCCGAGCCTACCCATCTTAATAATCAGTCTCCTATGTGGAACAGTATTGAAAGCTTTGCTGAAGTCAAAGTAGGCGACATCAACTGACCCCCGGTCCACCACTCTGGTTACCCAGTCAAAGAACTCTATGAGATTAGTTTGACAGGACCTTCCTGTTGTAAACCCATGCTGTCTGATCCTGTGCTCCTATGGATTCCAGGTGTTGCACTATCCTTTCCTTAAGGAGTGCCTCCATAATCTTGTCCACTACTGAAGTAAGACTGACTGGTCTGTAGTTCCCTGCCTCCTCCCTGTTACCACTCTTGTGGAGCGGGATCACATGAGCCCTTCTGCAGTCTTCTGGGACCTCTCCTGTGCTCAAAGACTCATTAATCAGTTCTGATAATGGCTCTGCTAGTTCCACCCTTAGCTCCTTTAGCACCCTGGGATGTATGCCAGCAGGTCCCATTGCCTTGTCCACCCTGAGCTTAGCAAGCTCTTGTAGGACCCTTTCTTTTGTGAAGGGACTAGTGCACACCTCCCTCCCCCAGTGTCCATGGTGCCGAGCTGTGGGCCCTGCCATACCTTCTCCTCAATAAATACTGAGCAGAAGTGTCTATTTAGGACAGATGCTTTTCCTTGGTCCTCCTCCTCACACTCCCCCTTATCCCCTCTGATCTTAGCAATACCCCCTCTAGACGTTCTCCTTTCACTAATGTATCTATGGACAGTCTTGTCACCTTCTTTTACTGTTCGTGCTACTGTTTCCTCCGTTTGGGCCTTAGCCTGCCTTACTGCCTTCCCTGCTTCCCTTAAGAAAGTTTGGTATGTCTCCCTATCTTTGTCCCGCTTTGTTCTTTTATATTTCCTGAAGGCCAGCCTTTTGGCTCTTACCTTTTCTGCTACTGTTCTTCAGAATCAAAGTGGTTTCACCTTCTTTTGCTCTTGCTTTTCTCTCGAACACAGTGGGATGGTGCTTCAAGTATTGCATCTTTATTGCTTGCCCACTTTGCCTGTACCCCCTCATCTGTCTTTTTTCTTGCCAGTGCTAGCTTAACTCTGTTGGCCATCTTATCAAAGTCAGTTCCTCTGAAGTCCCATATTTTGCCTTGGAATGGGATGATTTAGTTCTAGTGGCCTAATTGAACCATAACATGTGATGGTCAATGGCCCCCCTGGTGACCTTCTACCCGGAGATCAGTGATCCTTTCCTAGTTAGACAGTTCTAGATCTAGTACAGTCCAGAGGAAGAAAAGGACCTGGGAGTAATAATCACAAGTGACCTGAAACACTCTGCACACTGCAAGAGAGCAGCAGTCAAACCAAAACGGATGCTGAGCTGCACAGCTGGGGGAACTACCACCAGGGAGGTGGAGGTCATTCTGCTGCTGTACAAGTCACTGGTAGGACTGGTGTACAGTATGCAGTTTCGGTGCCCATATCTTAAGGATATCAACTTGCTAGAGACCTTTCAGAGAAGGGCAACCAATATAATTCAGGACCAGCAGGGAAACACCTATAAAGAGAGGCTCAGTAAGCTCCATATGTACTCCCTTGAGGAAAGACAGCAGGGGGAAGACATGATTGAGACCTTCAAGTACCTTAAGGGTATTAACAGGTTGAGCACAGAGGACATAGTGTTGAAGTGAGGAGAGTGGCTACAGGTGTCTAATCTGGTTGTGTGCAATACACTACTTAACGCAACAAAGGGGTGATGCCACTGTTTTCCAATCTTCAGTTTCATGAAAGGAGTGATACTTGGCAACAGCAAACCAGTCCGTACCTATGGCCAACACCCGGGATTCCAATGTCAAAATGAAAAACTCTTCTGAGTTAACTAAATTCCTTTTTACTACAAGAAAAATCCCATAAGGAAAGGTGGCTGACAGATACATGTGAACCCCTCTGTTTCGTTTTTTTAATGTTGTAGTGAGGGAAAAGAGGTGAAGAATTTTAAATGCTGGTAAGAGCTAATCTGTGTGGTTTCAGTAAAAATATATACAATCAAAAGCCTCACACTAGCACAAAGCATTACAGGTATGCAAATAAAGCAGTGTATTTTTTTGGTGCCAATTACATTCCGAATAAGACTTCCAATCAGATGTGTGCATTCACTGCGCACTGTGCTCTGAAAGTGGAAGTCAAGTGAGGCTCAAAGACAATGTGTCAGGTGGGCTTTTTTCCCATATATATTTTTCTTTCGGTTTTACTCCCAGGGACCCAGCGTACACACATGCGTGGAGGCGCATGCACATACCAGAATCCAGGGGCCCCTCCGCCCCTCCCCAGCTTTCTGTCACTGCCGTGTTGCCTATACACCCACGGACCACCACCTGGTGGGAGGCGGGACTCTGGGCAGGCATCCACCCCTTGGAGGGGAGAGTCATGGCTCAATCCCACTCCAGCCCCCCCCCCCAACCAAGCCGGCACCCCAGCGACCTGAGGTCATTCCTGAACCCGGGTTGCCGGCATAGCGCGAGGTAAGGTGCCAGCGCCTCAGCCCTCTATGCTACCAGGCCAGCTCAGGTGGTCTGTAAAGTGCCCATCCAACACTAAATCTACCCTTGTCTAGTGGATGCCTATTTCGACATATGAAAAATTCTAATTTTTGTATTACAAGGGAAAAGTGCTTTCTAGGCGTAGAACAGATTATCAAGAAAAGTTTATTGCAAAGGGATATATCTGTTGAGCAAGCTCATTTACAAGGAGGTCCCTTGGGACAAACATACATCAAGTACACTACATAGTGCAATACATGATAAAAGGATAACAAATAGATTGTGCAAAAACAGCTAAAAAAATACCAGATTCTAATGGCTTCTTATAATTACAGTAGCAGGGTAAAATCATGGAATCTGATTGGCTGTTATTTATGTGTAAAATATGGTTTACATATGGCTAGAAAAAAAGGACTGTGGAGAGTCTGGAAACCAGATCAATGGGCATTTGGAACACAGGCAATTCAGTTAACCCCCTACAGCCAGAACTGATCTTCCACCACAAACATGGCTACTACCTTTACACTGTTAAAAAAAAAAAAGATCTGAGCCCTAAAATAAAACTACCTTAAATAAAAAATAAAACAAATTAATTAACTGTACTTTCCCTGATTATCACACTTTCCTTATGTACATAAACAAATTAGAAACAATAAGTATTGTTTATAGTTGTCATTACAACTGTTTCTTTGCTGACACTGAAAAATTCCCCCTTCTATCTTTACCTGCTCATCAGGGAACTGTCTTCTTCTTGCCCTGACAGTGAGGTAATTGAGTCTCTGGCTGTAACAAAGGCCTTTGTTGTCTGTGTGTACAGAGTGTTAGGAGAGAAACATTCTGCCAGTGGAACTGAGCAGCATTTTGAATCCATGTATTCCATGGTAAACATTCTATGATAATCATTCCATATCGTGAATGCGGGGGAAAAAACAGGAAGAAGAAAGTAGGCAATAATACAATGACATCATTATCAATGACATCATTTGTTGTGAGTGGGAGGACTATTGTATCATAAATGTAAACATGCTTTTCTCAACTGTAAGAAGTTTTTAAAAAAAGCCCATTTTATAAGCGCAATAAGGCATTCTGGGATGTGCATGGAACACATTTTACCGCACGGCTAGTCATTAAAGTCACTTGGCCTTCGGCCTCGTGCCTTATTACACCCCTGGCCATGCGCAAAATGTGTTCCACGCACACCCCATCATGCCTTATTGTTTACAGATACAATAAGTAACCTGAGTATCAAACGGTTAGGAACAATTTACAAGCATAAATGTAATAGGAGTGAAACTGAATTTCGACAGAGAAAGGGTGGCTATTAATAAGTATAGTAGATAGATACAAGCAACAGAGGTCATTGGGGAGGGAATTAAGAGGGACAGATAGTAATGAAGAGGGCAATAAGGTGGCGGAAGCGAGAGGAAAGGTGATAAGGTAAGGGTTTAGTAACAATGGCAAATGTCGGTAGTAAATTTGGTCACAAGGGATTTGAATGCATTTAATGGGATTAGGGTGCAAATTATAGCTGTAAACCTGGAGACCAAGGATTGAATCTCACAACTACCAATTACTGTATGACCCTGAGCAAGTCACTTAACCTCTTGGAGCCTAATCTCAATGTAATCTCTCCTGTAACACATCTCTGTATAGTCCAGCTCTTCCTTCGGGCTAAAATGGCAGCAGCATCTCCCTACCCCCGCCCACTGATGAAAAGTGCTGTGGAATTTAGTCTGTATGAAAGGCACTAAATAAACCCACACATTTTATAAAGTAAAGACAGATACTTTTTAATATACATACCAGTTTCAGAAGAAGCATCAGCATTTATATAGCACTTTTCATGCACACTGTATCCCATTGTGCTTTACAAGCAATGAGAGACTGGTAGTGAAGTGACTGAACATGTAGTGGCAGCCAAGTCACATCAATACCCACACAGAGCCTTGGACAACTGCATGAACCGGTTGTATGGGAAAGGGACTGCTGGTCAGAAGACTGGAAAATCCCCTACTCTTGCAGAAAGTGCCATCTGTACTTTTACCTGAACACCCACCACATATGGGTAGAAGGGACCTCAGTATAACGTCTCATCCGGACAGCACACCCTGACAGTACAGTACAGCACAGCAACTCCCTACTACTGCACTCAAGTGCCAGCGTTTATAATATATGCCCAATCTGGAAGTGAGACAAGAATCTGGAAGTGGGGCAAGAATCTACGACCTTTCGTCCCACAGGCAGATGTGCTAACAACTGAGCTACACTACCACCCACTCGGGGTGTATGAGCACTTTCAGGACAGGAATAAGCAGAGAGATTACATTTATTTTACTGCCTGACTCTCAAAGGCGGCTGGTATCAGGTGTTTGAAAATAGGACTCATTTATTCCCGTTGCCCTCTTGACAGGAAATCAGAGTTCATGAAGTCATTAGACGCAGAGACACACACACACACACAGACATTTACCTGATGTTGTCTTGCACTGACATAGTCCTTTCTTTTAAAAGCATCCAACATCTGATTGTTCCACCAGCCCAAGTAGTTGTAAGTGCTAGAAAAATAAAATGCAATAAGAAACATTACGTGGTATCAGCGAATTACAGAATATGATGGCAGGTAAAGTCCGAGGGCCCATCCAGTTAACCCATTTTTTGCACCATCTATACTCTGAATCTCCTGTTCATTAGAGTCTATGTTAATGGGACCTTTCGCCATATCCCATATGTGCTTGAACCCACTCACAATCTCTGCCCCAACCACATCTGCAGACAGGCTGTTCAAAGGCAGGTTGTTCCATAAAGAAATACTTCCTCACATCTCTCCTGTATCTTCCTCCTACCAATTTCTAGTCCATGGAGCAGAGGCTCCTTGTGAAGCGTTCCTTGCAATTTATCACGTTAAAGGATATTGTCAACTCCTTTTGAATCATTCTATTGCTAGTGGAAAACCCACATTTTATGAATGCTTACCTTCCCTAAAATTCGTTGGTATTCCTAATTGTTTGATCTGCCTCCTTTCTTAGTAGAACCGAAATGCATGCAAATGGTACAATTGTATCCAACTTTGTTTTGTTTCAAATCCTTGATCTATTTTTACTACACATACTTTGTGAAGACTAGAAGCACTCCCAAACAGTGCAGCCTCTCATGATGCAACAGCCTCCTCTCCTTTCACTGCATCTTGAGTGGTTAGACTGTGTCTGGGGTGTTCCCACGTCCAGAACAGATGCAGTGGGAGCGAACAATGTGAACAAATGTATTTAGATGTGGTAACACCAGTATGGTGGGATATGTTTTACACTTTTAGAAAGCAAAAAGGAATCAAACTACCAGCTACATCAGCATGTGCTACAGAATGTGAACAATGATAAAATGTGTTTTAACCTATGGACAGTTTGAGGCCTAGGAGGGGCTGACAGTGTCCTTGCCCCTTAGGAATCTGAATGTCTCAAACATATCATACTCCCTCCTAGTCTCCAGGGACTACATGTTAGTCACTCATGAGACGATCTGCCTTCCTGACCCTCAGTCATTTTTGTTACTCTCCTCTGGACTGTTTCCAGTCTGTTTTTATCCTTACTCAGGTGGGGGTCCAGAACTGGGTGCAGTCCTCCAGGTGTGACCTTAGCAAGGACCTGTAGAGGGGGCAATATCACCACCTTTCTCCTGCTGTCAATGCCTCTTCTTATGCAAACCTACATCCTAGCTGCCTTACTGTAGGCCTTGTCACACTGACTGGATTGTTTGAGGGAGTCACTATTACTCACAGGTCTCTTTCTTTCAATGAGACTGCCAGTCTGACAGTCCCCAACTAGTAATCTGTTCTGGGGTTCCTTTTACCCAGGTGCATAACCTTGCACTTCACAATACATTTAAGCTGCCAGACCTTGGCCCACCTCTCCCACCTTTTCAGATTCTCCTTCAACTCCTTCACTCTGTTTTGACGACCCACTCTGCCACACTGAACTTTGTGTCATCTGTGAAAGGACACGACTTTCCCTGTATTCCCTTCACCAGTGTCACAAATTAACATGTTGAAGAGGACCAGTCTGTGGATGGATCCCTGTGGCACTCCACTCTTGACACCCCTGTCTCCTGACTAGAGACTGCTGACCACTACTCTCTTTTTATAGCCTTCTAGCCAGCTTCCCACCCATCTGTTTAGTTTCCCTCCTTACTCCCAAATTCCCAAGTTTTTTCAACAGGCTCCTGTGTGACACAGAACCGAAAGCTTTGCTGAAATCAAAGTGGAGTATGTTGACTGCCTGCCTCCTTTTCTATAGCAACAGTAACCTAGTCAAAGAAAAACATTTGGTTGGTCTGACAGGACCACCCCACCACAAATCCGTGCTGTCCGCTATCCTGTAGACAACTGCTTTCCAGGTAGGCTAACAGATCCTCCTTGACCAGAAACTCCATCAGCTTTACCATGACAGAGATAAGACCAGTGGATCTGTAGTTACTTGGCTCCTCCCCACCCCCTCCCTTATAGAGTGGGAACACCTCAGCCATCCTCCAATCTACATGGTCTCCCAGTCTAAAGTGAGCTGCTGAACAGCCCCTCTAGGGGTTCTGCCAGCTTTAGCACCAGTTCTTTGAGCACCCTTGGGTGCAAACCATCAGGCCTTGTACTCTATCAATCTTCTGTGCTACCAGCCCCTTCCAGATTTTATCAGCAATTAACTAAATTTGTGCCAGTTCCCAAATGCTTCTGCCTGAAGCTTTGATTCTGCTCTCAGGCAGGGGTTCATCTGCTGTCTTTTATAAAAGGTTTTAATTTAGTTTTTTCTTAAGGAAAAATAATGGCCACCATATATGCTGTAAAAATGACAATGTTGATTTGCTAAGAGTTAGGATAAAGAAAATCAAAAAAGCTCCATGTACAAGCACAGCAGGTACCTAGAAAAAACAGGTTACTCACCTGTAACAGTAGTTCTAGGAGTGGTATATCTTGTTCATCCACACTGTTTGGCATGTCCCTTTCCCCTTTAAGATCAGCCGGAAGTCTTCAAGCTAGCTCCCTCACCACGGGGTGGTATATACCTCAGCTCCATGGCGCCAGATCTTGAGCCGCGGGAAGCCAGGTTGTGTGCGTCTGCAGCCAGGGAGGTCGTGTGGGTCCGTGTGGATGAACAACATATACCACTCCTACAACTACTGTTACAGGTGAGTAACCTGTTTTTCTAGGATCGTGGATATGTTGTTCATCCACACTGTTTGGCAGACTCCTAGCAGTTCCCCAGGAGGAGGGAGGGAGGCAAGGCACACACCCCCTACTTAAAGAACAGAGACTGGAGAACAGAGGCCCCAAAACCAGCATCCCGGCGTGACTCAAGGTCGATGTGGCAGTGGGTAATAAAGGCGTTTGCTGATTTCAGGTAGCAGCCGACAGATTTCCTGGATAGGGATGTCCCTGGAAGCAGCCACTGATTCAGCAGTATGGCGGGCAGAATGAGCTCTTATCCCTCTGGGAGGCTCCTTGCCTGCCAACTCATAGAACAGACCTATGCATGATGTAATCCATCTTGCTATGGTCCATTTGGCTGCAGGCCTGCCAGAAGCAGCTTCAGCATAGGTGACAAAACAGCTGGCGAACCTGTTCTGCCAGCTTTAGCACCAGTTCTTTGAGCACCCTTGGGTGCAAACCATCAGGCCTTGTACTCTATCAATCTTCTGTGCTACCAGCCCCTTCCAGATTTTATCAGCAATTAACTAAATTTGTGCCAGTTCCCAAATGCTTCTGCCTGAAGCTTTGATTCTGCTCTCAGGCAGGGGTTCATCTGCTGTCTTTTATAAAAGGTTTTAATTTAGTTTTTTCTTAAGGAAAAATAATGGCCACCATATATGCTGTAAAAATGACAATGTTGATTTGCTAAGAGTTAGGATAAAGAAAATCAAAAAAGCTCCATGTACAAGCACAGCAGGTACCTAGAAAAAACAGGTTACTCACCTGTAACAGTAGTTCTAGGAGTGGTATATCTTGTTCATCCACACTGTTTGGCATGTCCCTTTCCCCTTTAAGATCAGCCGGAAGTCTTCAAGCTAGCTCCTCCCACCCACCGGGGTGGTATATACCTCAGCTCCGCCCCATGACGCCAGATCTTAGCCCGCAGGAAGCCAGGTTGTGTGCGTCTGCAGCCAGGGAGGTCGTGTGGGTCCGTGTGGATGAACAACATATACCACTCCTACAACTACTGTTACAGGTGAGTAACCTGTTTTTCTAGGATCGTGGATATGTTGTTCATCCACACTGTTTGGCAGACTCCTAGCAGTTCCCCAGGAGGAGGGAGGAGGCAAGGCACACACCCCTACTTAAGAACAGAGACTGGAGAACAGAGGCCCCAAAACCAGCATCCCGGCGTGACTCAAGGTCGATGTGGCAGTGGGTACAAGGCGCTTAAGGATTTCTTAGTAGCAGCCGACAGATTTCCTGGAGAGATGTCCCTGGAAGCAGCCACTGATTCAGCAGTATGGCGGGCAGAATGAGCTCTTATCCCTCTGGGAGGCTCCTTGCCTGCCAACTCATAGAACAGACCTATGCATGATGTAATCCATCTTGCTATGGTCCATTTGGCTGCAGGCCTGCCAGAAGCAGCTTCAGCATAGGTGACAAAACAGCTGGCGAACCTCTCCATGAATTTCCGCAGTCCTCGCCTTATAATAGGAGAGAGCACATCTCAGGTCCAAGGTATGGAGTCTATACTCGGCCTCCGAGGTGTAATTAGGGTAGCATACCTGCAGAGTTAACACCTGTTTAAGGTGAAACTCTGAGACCACCTTCGGAAGGAATTTTGGGTGGGGGCGCAGGACAACTTTGTTCCTGTGGAAGACCAGATAAGGGGAGTCCTCATAAAGCGCCTGGAGATCCCGTCCTTCTGGCAGACGTGATAGCCACCAGGAAGGTCATCTTCCATGACAAGTGTGACAGCTCACACTTGTGCACTGGTTCGAATGGCTTGCTCATGAGCTTTGCCAGTACCAGCAGTAGATCCCACGGAGATGGAGGTTCACGCATCAGAGGGGTTATGTGATCCAGGCCTGAAAAAAGCGTAACCATCTCCCTGCGTCCAAGGTCGGCGGACCAGCCCTTGTAAGCAGAAATGGCTGCCAGGTGCACTCTAAGGGTCACTGACCATAGACCCCCTTTGGAGAGAGACCAAAGGTAGTCGAGAATGTAAGCCACAGAACAGGATAAGGGGTCCAGACCCTTACCCTGACACTAAATGGAAAACCTTTCCCATTTGAAGGCATAACATTTCCTGGTCGATTCCTTTCGAGATGCCTCCACCATGGTGTAGACATCTTCAGAAAGACCCAAAGCCTGGAATTGTAGCCGCTCAGGTATCAGGCTGTGAGGTGCAGGGATTGAAGGTCCGGATGGAAGACCTTCCCCTGGTTTAGAGATATCAGATCCTGGCATGTACAAAGCCGCCCTGGAGGCCTGCAGCTGAGGCTGAGGAGATCTGGATACCAGAACTGGCGCAGCCAGTCTGGGGCTACCAGAATCACCTCCGCCTTGTCACTCCTCACCTTGAGTAACACCTTGTGGATCAAAGGAAATGGAGGGAAGGCATAGAGAAGGCCTTGGGTCCACGGCCTCAAGAAGGCATACCCCTGCAGCGAGCCCTGCTGAGGGAGGCAGGCATGATACAGCCTCAGCTTGGTGTTTTCCCTTGGAGGCAAACAGGTCCACCATCGGTTTGCCCCAACGGGAGAACAGGCTGTAAGCTACCTCTGGATGGAGAGGCCACTCGTGGGATGTCTGACCTATATGGCTGAGAGCATTCGCCAGTTGGTTCGAAACTCCAGCCACATGAATGATTAGGAGGTCCGCCTCCAACCGGCTTACGAAGGACCAAATGCGGACTGCCTCGCTGCACAGCAGATGGCAGTGCATGCCACCCTGTTTGTTGAGGTAGTACGTGGTGGTGGTACTGTCCATCTGGACTTGAACCACTTCACCCCAGAACTGAGCAGCGAAAGCTGACAGCGCCAGTCTACTGCTCTGAGCTCCAACAGGTTGATGTGCCATCAGGACTCCTTGGGGTTCCAGAACCCGTGGGCCCTGTTGTCCCCATGTGTGCTCCCCAGCCCATGAGAGAGGCATCGGTCGTAAGAACGACCGTCGGCTCAGGGTGAATAAATGGGACCCCTTCCTGCAACCAGTCTGGGGCAGTAAACCATTGGAGAGCGTCCCACATCTTCTGGGTTACAGTGATCAGCTGGTCGAAATGACCGTGGCACTGAGTCCACCAGGCAGCCGCTCCCACTGGAGAGGATGCATGTGCAATTGGGCCCAACGGACCACTGAGGTGCATGCCGCCATGTAACCCAGAAGGCACAGAAAGTCCGGGGCAGGGCGCAAGTGCCCAACCAGAAATGACTGGGCAAAGGAGGAAAGAACCTCCGCCCTGTCCGCCGGGAGCTGAGCTCTGGCTTGACAAGAGTCTAGCACTGCCCTAATGAAGCCCATCACCTGAGAAGGCATGAGTTCCGACTTGGCCTCGTTGATCAGGAGGCCGAATTGGGAGCAGGTTTGGAGGGCCAGAACCCTGGACTTCTTCACCTCCTGTTGGGTGGAACCTGCTAGGAGCCAATCGTCAAGGTAGGGGTAAATTCTGACCCCCCTGAAACCGAAGATGGGCCGCCACCACTGCAATGCATTTGGTGAAGACCCATGGGGCCGAAGACAGGCTGAACGGCATGGCTTGGAACTCATACAGGGTCTCTTCGACCTTGAAGCGGAGGAACCGCTTATGGGACGGATGGACTGGAATGTGATAGAATGCGTCCTGCAGATTCAGTGAACAGAACCACATGTTTCGCTCCAAGGATGGTATGATCTGGGACAGAGTGACCATCCGAAAGGTGCGTGACCTGAGAAACTGATTCAGGTGGTGGAGATCTAGAATGGGTTGCCAGCCCCCCGTCCACTAGGGCACCAGAAGTACCTGGAGACAAAGCCTAGGTCTGCAGATAGATCCGCCAAGACAGCTACTGCCTCCTTGAGAAGGAGCTGAGCAATGTCGTCTCGAAGAGCCGACTGGGTGCATGCGGAAGTCTGTTCTTCCCAAGGGGCGTGGACTCAGCTGGGAGGGTACTGCTCGAATTCTGGAGTCAGTCCCTGACTGACCACTTCGAGAAACCACCTGTCCGTGGTAATAGCGGACCAGGCAGAAAGGAAGTGAAAGAGCTGGCCCCCCACGAAAGGACCCAGAGCTGGCGTGATGGAGATATGGGTGGCAGCCCCCATCCCGTCACTGAGCAGGCTTAGAGGAGGAGGCTCCAGGACCTGAGCCTTGGCCCCCTTTTGCAGGCCTGTTGGGGTCCAGGCTTGGGCCAAGGGTGCCAAGCTTGAGCCTGCTGCTGATGCTGCTGACCTCCTTGGTAGGAGGACTGCTGGACTGCAGGGGAAGAGTGCCGAAAGGGCTTCTTCTTTTTCTTCTGCTGGTTCTTGCCCAAAGAACTCCTGCCAGAAGTGGCGTCCAAGGTGGCATTGGACTGTTCAATGTGCTGTAGGTGACCGGCCACTCCTGGGCCAAACAATTCAGTCCCGAGGAAAGGCACATCAGCTCACTTATGCTGAGTATCCGCTGGGAAGGAGGATAACCTCAGCCAAGCCCTGCGGTGAGAGGCCACTGCGGCTGCCATTGAGCGGGCACAAGAATCCCCAATGTCCAGGGTCGTCTGGTGCCACTGTTTGGCAACAGCACGGCCCAGGTCCCAGACTTGCTTAACCGTAGTTTGCATGTCCGATGGGAGATGTGGGAGGACTTCATCTAATGACCCGAGGAGGGCATGAGAGAAGTGTGCCATGATGATGGGCGAACTGACCTGACGAAGGCCCAAGGAGGAAGCCACACGGACTTTCTGCACCGAATGGTCCAAGAGCTTGGACTCCTTATTGGGGGATGGTTAGTGTCGGCAGAACTGCCAGTACACCTGAACACAGAGGCGGTCACCAGGATCTTGGCCGAAGGGTGCTCTGTGAACCCTGCAAGGACCATGCGGGCAGACGGTACTGGATATGAGGCAGGGCGCTGCCATAGTTTGAGTGCTGGGCCAACAATGGCCTCGGCTACAGGAAAGGCCTCCATCCGGGTGTCCCCTCTCTTCAGGATGTCCGTGAGAGGGTACTCCGCCTTTTTCTTGATGGGCTCCGGGGGCATCCCTGCGGAATCAGAGATGAGACTGAGAATCCCTTGGAAGGAGGAAGGGCCTTCCTCCATCCCTGTGCCAACGGACGACTCATCATCCCTTGGATGTGAGTGGAGTCCGGTGACGTCCGAGGAGTCGGGATACAGTGGTTCGCCGCCCAAATCACCCTCGACCCATCGAGGAAGGTCCAGGGTGACCGTGACCGACAGACGTCGGGGGAAGTCTGGTATATACAGGTTACTCACCTGTAACAGGAGTTCTAGGAATGGTACATGTTGTTCACCCACACTTATTGGCAGGTTCCTTGCCGCTTTAAATCTTGCCGGAAGGTCTTCAAGCTGGCTCCTCCCACCTACCCGGGTGGTAAAACTCTCGGCTCCGCCCCATGACGCCAGATCTAGCCCGCTGGAAGCCAGGTTGTGCGTCGAAGCCGGGAGGATGGGTGGTCTGTAGATGGACAACATAATTTCTTGAACTCCTGTTACAGGTGAGTAAATACAGGTTACTCACCAGTAACAGGAGTTCTAGGAATGGTATATGTTGTTCATCTACACTTATTGGCAGGTATCCTTGCTGCTTTAAATCTTGCCAGAAGGTCTTCGTTGGCTCCTCCCACCCACCCGGTGGCAAAACCTCGACTCCGCCCATGACGCCAGATCTGGCCCGCTGGAAGCTCAGGTTGTGCGTCCAAGCCGGAGGTCGGTGGGTCATGGGATGAACAACATACCATTCCTAGAACTCCTGTTACAGGTGAGTAACCTGTATTTCTAGGGACATGGATATGTTGTTCATCCACACTTATTGGCAGACTCCTAGCAGTTCTCCGGGAGGAGAGAGGCAAGCATACCCCTACTTAGGGAATAAAGACTGGAGAACCGACGTAAAACCAGCATCCTGGGCGTGACTCAAGGCCGATGTGGTAATGGGTGATGAAGGTGTGTGCTGACTTCCAGGTAGCAGTCCTGCAGATTTCCTGGATAGGGACGTCCCTGGAAGCAGCCACCGATGCAGCAGTATGGCAGGTAGAATGAGCTTTTATCCTCTGGGAGGCTCCATGCCTGCCAACTTATAGCGAGATCTATGCAGGAGGTGACTCACCTGCTTATTGTCCGGCTTGGCTGCAGGTCTGCCAGGTGCGGCTTCAGCGTGGGTGACAAACAGCTGGCGAACCTCTCCAATTTCAGCGTCGCGCTCCTTATAGTAGCGATAAGCCCTTCTATGGTCAGAGTATGGAGCCTATATTGACCTCCGGTGTGACTGGGGTAGAACACCGGCAGAGTCGAAACTTGGTTAAGGTGAAACTCCGATACCCCACCCTTCGGAAGGAATTTCGGTGGGGAAGCGCAGGACAACCTTGTCCCTGTGGAAGACCAGGTAAGGAGACTGATGGAAAGCTCCTGGAGCTCTCCCATCCTTCTGGCTCACGTAATAGCCGTAATAGTAATTGCCGGGAGGTTTGTCCACGTCCCTAGCATTTCCGGCACGCCAGAAAATGCTGTCGGTAACTAACCCCTCGGCTGAGGGATGTTCCGAGAAACCGGACAGGGAACCGGTAGGGACTGCATACTTCCTGGCCATCCTGGCCGAAGGCGCAGGGCAGGAAGCAGGGCGCTGCCAGAGCTCCAAGGCCGGGCCCACAATGGCCTCGGCCACAGGGAAGGCCTCCATAGGAGAATCCCCTCGGTCCAATATCTCCATGAGGGAATACTTGGCCTGCATGGATACGGGCTCAAGCTGCATCCCGGTGAACTCCGAGATGAGCCTAAGCAAACCCAGAAAGGACGAAGGGCTATCGTCCAGCGACTGACCTCCAGAGGACTCCAAGTCCACTCGCTCGGAGAAGAGGGAGGAATCGTCGTGACTCAGAAGAGTCCGCAAAGAGCTGCTCGGCCTGAGCCACCCTCACCTGCCGAGAGCGATCGGGAGTAGGGTGACCAACAGCCTATGGGGCATACCCTGAGCCGACCAAGAATTCTTGGTCGGAGCCCCAAACAACGGCTGTGGAGGCGGAGGTTCCACCCTAACTGGTGGAGCAGCTGGTTTCGGCTAAGCAACAGACCTGGAAACAGGCGCCTCGGCTAAAGCGAGGGGTTTCTCGCCGCCCGTGACAGTCACTTAATGGCCGGGAAGGCGACATCGTCGGCTTGTTCCCGCCAGCAGAAACTGTTGCCACATGAGGTCTCGTATCGCCGACGCAACTTGGCGCCGAAGCTTCCCTCGTCCGGGGAGGAAGAGGACGACGAAGCGCGGCGCCGGCCACCACGGGTGCCGAGACTGGAGACTGCTTGGTGGTGGGATCGGCTGGACCGCGAAGAAGTCCGAGACAGAGACCGTGAACCTCGGCTTTTCCGAGGAGGGCGCAGGGAAGGAGCGGGGGAAACCCGCCCTCCCTTCGGCTCGGAAGGAACACCCAAGGGCTCCGGAACCAGAGGCACTGTCAAGCCCACGGGATCCTCAACCACCACCGGGGGAACTGGGGAGAGAGGATTTTCGGCGTCGCCGGTCGACAACCCGTCCAACGGGTCGAGAAAAATCTCGACTGCATCGACGGGAGTCTCGGTCAGCTGACCTGACGGGGACACCATGAAGCCAGTGGCCGAAGCCGAAGGATCGACCGAAGTCGATGGTCGACTGCTCGGGAAGGGGGACCTCTCCCACTCCCAAGAGTGTCGACGGTCGGACTTACCCTTGTCTTTCTTCTTTCTGGGCCGAGAGGAAGGCCCAGAAGATGATGGTCCCTCTCCCTTGGTGGAGAGAGACAGACAAAGCTCCTTAAAGGAAGCAGAATATGAGGATCCCAGGGAGAGCGGGATAAATGCCGCGGCCGAGGAAGATGCGGTCCGCGCCGCCTCTTCTTCGAGGGCGATCATCTGCTCTAGCTGATCCGCCGAGCCCGCCGCCGCGGACACCGCCAGCCAGGCCTCTTTTCGACTTAACCGGAGGGTAAAGCTTTGGTCGCCCAAGTTGCAGACGGGCGGCACGGTCTTCCAGGACGTAGGCCGAGAAAGAAGAACACAGGTCGCAAGCCTGCGGGTCATGCTCAAGGCCCAAGCAGTAGACACACGTGGAGTGCGGATCCGGCCGAGACATCTTTCTGCCCGCATGGGCATCTCCAAACCCAGAGTCGATCTGTCCATCGGTCGCGAGGGAAATAGTTGACCAAAGTCTAGAAAACCTTAAAGATTAATTTCGGAAACCAAGAGTTAGGAACTAGTATTATACGCCGGGATGAAAGGAGGGAACCTGAGCTTCCAAGCCGGTAAGGGAAGATCTACGCCATGGGGTGGAGACGAGTTTTGCCACCCGGGTGGGTGGAGGAGCCAGCTTGAAGACCTTTCCGAAAGATTTAAGTGTTAGATGATTTCTGTTAGCAGGATGGAATACACATATCCATGTCCCCAGAACCTGTATTTCCAGAGAGACATGGATATGCTGTTCAATCCACACTTATTGGCAGACTCCTAGCAGTTCTCCGGGAGGAGGGAGGCAAGGCACCCCTCGATACTTACTTGGGAAATAGAGACTGAGAACCGAGGCTCCAAAACCAGCATCCCGGGCGTGACTCAAGGTCGATGTGGTAGGGTAATAAGGTATGTGCCGATTTCCAGGTAGCAGCCCTGAGATATCCTGGATAGGACATCCCGAAGCAGCTACCAAGCAGTGGTATGGCGGGTAGAATGAGCCTTATCCTCTGGGAGGCTCCATGCACAACCTATAGCAGAGATTCAGGCAGGTGACCCACCTGCCTATCGTCTGGGCTGCAGGTCTGCCAGGTGCGGCTTCAGCGTAGGTGACAAACAGCTGACGTAACCTCTCCTCGAATTTCAGCTGTCCACCATACATAAGCGCCATCTAGGGTCCAGAGTATGGAGCCTATACTGGCCTCCGAGGTGTGACTGGGGTAGAACACCGCAGAGTCAACACCTGGTTAAGGTGAAACTCCAACACCACCTTTGAAGGAATTTCGGTGGGGCGCAGGACAACCTTGTCCCTATGGAAGACCAGGTAAGGAGACTGGATGGAAAGCCCTGGAGCTCTCCCATTCTTCTGGCTTGACGTGACAGCCACCAAGAAGGCGTCTTCCACGACAGGTGGAAATATCGCACCTGTGCATTGTCCGAATGGCTTGCCCAAGAGCTGGCCAATACCAGCAGTAGATCCCACTGAGGTGGAGGTTCTCGACCGAGGGAAATGGTCAAGGCCTTGAAAAGGCGCCTGACCACCTCTCCCTGCGCCCACCGGGCCAAGCTTCCCCGCCCGCACCCGTAAGCAGAGATGGCTGCCAGGTGCACCTTACGTCGCCGACCTAAGCCCTTGCTGAGAAAGGGACCTGCGGTGTCTGAATGCGCCAAAGGACAGGCGGAAGGTCCCAGGCCTCTTCCTGACACCAAATGGAGAATCTTTCCATTTGAAGGCGAGCATTTCTGGTTGACTTTGACGGACTCCAACGACGCTGAGGACCTCGCCGGAATACCTGAGGCCTGGACCCTAGCTTCGGAACCAGGCCATCAGGGTGTAGGGATTGAAGGTCCGGATGGAATACCTTCCTGGTTGACTGAGATCAGGTCCAGGCGGCTGGAAGCCGCCGGAGCCTGGAGCTGAGACTGAGATCATCTGGATACCAGAACTGGCGGGCCAATCTGGGGCTACCAGAATCACTTGCGCTCTGTCCTCCTCGCCTTTGAAGGATCTGTGGATCAAGGAAATGGGGAAAGGCGAGAAGAGGCCCGGGGTCCACGGCCTCGAGAAGGCATCCCTGCAGCCAGCCCTGCTGAGAGGGTTGGGCACGGAACAGTCTCATACTTTGATTCTCCTGGAGGCAAACAGGTCACCTGAGGCGTGTCTCTGCGGTGAGAAGAGATCTTTGCACCATCTCTGGCAGGAGAGACCACTCGTGAGACGCAGCCCCTATCCAGCTTAGGCATCAGCTAGGGTGTTGGAGGCTCCTGCCACGTGAATGGCTAGAGATCCCTCCAGGCCCGCGACAAGGGGACTAATGCAGAGAGCTTCTCAATATTGAGTGCCTGGCCGCGTGTGTTCAGGTACATGGTCGTGGTACTGTCCGGCTGGACCTGAACCACTTGACCCCGAGAAATGGAGCTAAAGCGGTGGAGAGCCAGACGGACTCGCCTGAGCTCCAGCAGGTTGATGTGGCATCGACTCCTGAGGGACCAGAGGCTGCGGGCTCTGTGCTCCCCAGATGGCAGTTCCCAACCCATCAGAGATGCATCGTTGATACAGGACAGCTGGCTCAGGGCGGATAAACGGATGCCCTCCCGCAGATGTGCCAGAACGGGCCACTACTGAGAGAGTGTTCCATCTCCCGTCACTGTCACGGGCTGGTCCAATGGATCGTGCAGCTGCCAGACCATCAGGCTGGCTATTCCCCACTGAAGGGACGATGTACCAACGTGCTCAACGGATCACGCCTGGTCAGGTCGCCATGAGGCCCAGGAGGGCGAGGAAGTTCCGGTAGGTAATTGCCCAACCAGAAATGATTGGGCAAGGATGGCAGAACCCGCCCTGTCCACTGAGAGCCGAGCTTGGCTCAAGAGGCTGAGCTCTGCCCCGACTAAGAGAATCACCTGTCTGCAGACAGTTCGACTCTGGCCTCGCTTGATGAGGAAGCCAATTCGAGAGCAAACCTGAGGGCCAGATCTCTGACCACTTGCCTCCACTCTGAGGGGCTGCAGCTGCAGTCGTCCAGGTAGGGTACACCTGACCTTCGGCGTCGCAGAGGAATGCTGTCACCACTGCTATGCATTTGGTGAAGACCTGGAGCTAGGAGAGGCCAAGGCATGTCCTTATATCTCTAGCGGGATCCTCTGCTCTGAAGCAGAGGAATTCTGATGAGACGGATGGATTGGGACGTGAAAGAACGTTGCTCCTGGAGGTCCAGGAACAGAACCACGCTTCTGTTCCAAGGATGGAATTATCTGAGCCACAGTGACCATCCTGAAGGTCTGAGACCTTAGGAACTTGTTCAGGTCGGGCAGGTCAAGAATGGGAAGCGCCAGCCCCCATCCGCTTTTGGGACCAGGAAATACCTGGACACAAACCCCAGGTCTGAGTGAGGATCCGCCACCTCTCCTATCACCCTTTTTCGAGGTGAGCAGGCTGGAGAGTCGGGCTTGTGGCCGACAGCGAGGCTGTGGACTCCCTGGGTCTCGAGGGGCGATAGCTCGAAGGGTGGAGCCTGTTCGAACTCAGAGGCAGGCTCTTCCTACCACCTCCAACACCCCAGCAATCCGTGGTGATAGCGGACCAGGAGGAAAGAAAGTAGTGGAGCTGCCTCCGGAACCTAGGGGAGTGATTTAGGCTGGGGCGGCACCCCTCAACCTCATTGGGCAGGCTTGGAGGAAGAACCGGCTGAGGGACTTGGCCTTTATCACTCCTTTAAGCTTCCTGCTGGAGGAAGCCGCCGGGTTTGGGCTTGGGATGCTGCGCTGGCCCTGTTGCTGTGCTGTTGGGCCGTCAGGATGCAGGGGCCAAGGACTAAAGGACTTCTTCTGTTGATGACAGTGGCCTTTGTCCCTCTGGGCAGAGGTGTGACCGGTCCAGGGTGGCATTGATCTTTCTGACCGCTGGAGGTGTCCCTCCACTCGAGGGTCGAGAGGTCAGTCCCCAAGAAGGGACGCCCACCAACTTGTGCTGGGTATCCGCCAGGAAGGTGGATATCCTCAGCCACGCCCCTGTGGCGCATGGCCACCGGTGCCGCCACTGACCTGCACAGAATCACCTATGTCCAGAGCAGTCTGAAGCTGCTGCTTCGCCACCACCCTACCCTGGTCCCGCACCTGGAGGACCGTGGTCTGCAGGTCGGTCGGGAGATGAGGGACAACCTCATCCAGGGAGCCCAACAGGGCGTGGGAGAAGTGTGCCATCAGCATGGCCAAGTTGGCCTGTCTGAGGCCGAGGGAGGACGCAGCATACACCTTGTGCCCGGCAAAGTCCAGCTCTTTGAACTCTTTATTGGGGGGCTTATCCACGTCCCGATCGTTACCGGAACGCTGGAAAACACTGTCGGTGACTAACCCCTCAGCAAAGGGGTGCTCCGAGAAACCAGGTAAAGAGTCGTAGGGACCAAGATACTTCCTGGCCATCCTGGCCGAAGGCAGGGACAGAAGCAGGTCATTGCCAAAGCCCAAGACTGGGCCGATAATGCTCTCAGCCACCGGAAGGCTCGTGGGGTATCCTCGATGCAGTATCTCCGCTAGGGGATGGCCTGTTGGACATGGGTCGGCTGATCCGTGGACTCTGAGATGAGTCAAGCAGATGGGCTATCGCCCAATGACTGGCTCCTCGAAGACTCCAGGTCGACCTGCCTGGAGAAACGGGAGGAGTCGTCATCGGATTCCGAAGAGTCTGCGAAGAGCTGCCTCAGCCCTGAGCCACCCTCTACCTGCCGAGGACGGTCGGGAGTGAGGGTGACCGACAACCTGTGAATCCTTGGTCGGTGCCCCAGACTTCAGTTGTGGGGGCGGAGGTTCCACCACAATCGGTGGAGCAGCTGGTTTTGGCCAAGCAACCGGCCCTGGAGCGGGCAACTCGACTGGGGTGAGTGGTTGCTTTGGTCGTTTGGGCGACACCCACTTGATGGCTGGGGTCTGGACCAGAGTCGGCTTAGGCCTGGACAACAGCAACTGCTGCCACATAAGCTCCTCGTAGCACCGACGTAATTTACGCCGAAGCCTCCCCTCATCCGAGGAAGACGAAGAGGAGAAACGGTGTCGCCACTTACTCCGGTATCGACACCGAGACTGCCGATGACAGCAGGAACGGCTAGACCGAGATGAGGTCCGAGACTGAGACCGAGACCCTCAGGGGGACCGAGGGTGGGTCTGGGAAGGGGTGGGGGAAACCTGCTCTTCCCTCGGCTCGGGCACTTTAATTGGGGACTGCGGCCCCGAAGGCACAGGCAGATCCTCAGTATCCACCGGGGGAACCGGTGAAGGAGGGTTGTCGGCTTCACCAGGCGACAGCCTGTCAAACGGATCCGGGAAAAATCTCGACTGCATTGACGGGAGTCTCGGCAGGCTGGCCTGACGGGGACACCGTGAAGCCAGCGGCCTCAGCCGCAACTTCGACCGAAGTCGACGGTCGGCTGTCTGGGGAAGGGGACCTCTCCCACTCCCACAAACGCCGACGGTGGGACTTACCCTTCGACTCCTTCTTCTTGGGCCGAGAAGAATGTCCCGATGGCCCCTCTCCCTTCATGGAAAGGGACTGACAAAGCTCCTGAACGAAGCCATATATGAGGAACCAGAGAGAGCGGATAATGTCACAAGTCGGAGGAGGAGAAGATGCAGCCTGGCCGCCTTCCTCGAGGGGATGCATCATCTGCTCGAGCGCGTTCAGCCGAGCCAGCCGCCCAGAAACCGCCCAACGAGCCTCTTTGATTTTTACCGCAGGAACGCCGGGCGCCCGAGCTTCAAACGGGCAGCGCGATCATCCAGGACATTGGCCGAGAAAGAGCGCACAACTCGCAGGCCTGCGGGTCGTGATCTAGGCCAAGGCAGTAGGTGCACGAGGAGTGCGGGTCCATTCTGAACATTTTCAGCCCGCAAGGGCACCTCCGAAAGCTGGGAATAGATTTGTCCATCGCAGCTGCGAGGGAAGATGAAGATCGAAGTTTAGAAAACTTCAAAACCAATTCTGGACGAACCGAAGAGTTAGGATCCAGTCTAAAACGCAGAGCGCTAAGGAGGGAACCTGAGCTTCCAAGTGGTAAGGAAGATCTGGCATCATGGGGTGGAGCCGAGAGTTTTACCACCCGGGTGGGTGGGAGGAGCCAGCTTGAAGACCTTCCGGCAAGATTTAAAGCGGCAAGAAACCTGCCAATAAGTGTGGATTGAACAACATATAAATGTCCCTAGAACTGTTCGGTTCTCTTTTGAAGGAGCCCTTCCCACAGGCTGCTTAGGCGGTGGCTCCACCACGATTGATGGGGAGACCAGCAAAGGCCAAACCGGAGGATGGGCTGGCCCTGCGGGTGGGGGAACCAAGGGCTTCGGTTCTGAGGGGGTCAGCTTCGGCCTAGGAGGCGAAAGCCAAGTAATGGCTGGGGTAGGCGGCGGAGCCGGCTTCTGCCCGGTCAAAATCAGCTGTTGCTACATAAGGTCCTCGTAGCGCCGGAGTTACCGTCGGAGCCCCTCCTCATCAGAGGAGGACGAGGACGAGCTGTGGCGTCGCCTCTTCCTGGAGCGCTTATGTCTCTTCCTTGGCCGTTCATCCCAGGGGGTTCTGGACCTCGACCTAGATCGGGCGGCGCAACTCAGTCGCTCAAGAGACATCGGAGGGATCGGTGAAACACGGGGGTCCAGAACCGGGACCTCAATGGGGACACCAGCTGGCTGGGTCTCCTCATCGGTGAGCAAAAGGACCAGAGTCCTTTCCAATGAGTTGTCGGCCACAGCCGGCGACAGAGAGTCAATCGGGTCAAGACTGATCTCGACTTCGTCAGCCCGTCCTCGTCGTCAGCCAGATGGTAGGTCTGTGAAGCCTGTGGTTATGAGCGATCTCGACTGAGGTCGAGACCGTATGCTCCTGAGACTGAGACCTTTCTCTGTCCCAAGAGCACCTTCGTCGAAACGAAGACAGGCCAGATTCTTTTTCTCTCTTCCGAGAGTGGGAGGAGTGCGAGCCTGCAGGCGCCTCACCCCGGGTGGGGAGAGACTGGCACAACTCCTTAAAAGAACCTGTGAAGGTGGAGCCCAGGTTGAGAGGAACGAAGAAGCTTCGATTAGCCAAAGTATTCGTGGCTTCTTCTTCGAATGCCATCATGTGTTCCAGCTGCTCGGCGGAGCCCACGGCAGTGGAAACCACCCACCTAACCTCCTTAGACATCACCAGAGGGTCCCTTTTCTCCGGTCCCCCCCAACTTCAAATGTGCCAAGCGGTCTTCCAGGATGTTGGGATGGAAGGCGAGGCAAAAGCTGCAAGACAAGGTGTCATGGCCGACACCTAGGCAGTAGACGCACGTGAGATGGGGATCGATGCGCGACATCTTCTGGCCGCAAGGACATTGGCAAAATCCTGGAGAAGATTTCTCTTCCATGATCTAAGACTCAAAAGTGCGATCGCTAACTCGAATGAGTTTTAGTTTCCCGAGGTTTTGAAATCCAGGACCTACGAAATGCGTGAGCATGAGGGAGGCAACCTGCATCTTCCAGTGGAAAGGAAGATCTAGCGTCATGGGGCGGAGCAGACGTATATACCACCCAGGTGGGTGGGAGGAGCTAGCTTGAAGACTTCCGGCTGATCTTAAAGGGGAAAGGGACATGCGAAACAGCATGGATGAACAACATATCCACGATCCTAGAAAGCAGATTTGAAAGGTATGCTAATAATTGTATTAACTGTAGCTGAAAAGAATAGTTACTTACCGTAACAGTAGATCACTGGAGAATCTCCTTGACTTGAGCCACATCATGGAACTGTAAGCCACTGGCGTCAGGAGCACCTGGAAAATTTTGCTATCTTGGACCACCCACATCAACATGCCTCACTGCATCTATATAACGTAGGCATCCCCAGCATGCCTCAGTTCCCCACTGGAAACGTGCTCAGAGGATCATCAGACCAGCAGGGACAGAAGCAACCAGGATAAAACCAGGTGCACAAGACAGGTTATGGAAACCTGAGTAAATATGCTGAATTCAGGCATAATGGAGCCTATTCACAAAGGTGCAAAGTGGGTTACGTGCTGTGTAACTCCGGCACAAAGCACATTCTGCACCTACCAGGCCCCTGCGCATATCCACAAAGACCATATGACCCCTACGCACCCTACCCCCGGCCGATCGTGGAGCTCTGCATGGGGCTGGCCAGGGGCAGTGCGGAGGGTGCCAGCACCCGCGTATCTATGGACGGTGGAGTGCAGCGCCGCAGGGGCCATCATCTACACTGAGTCAGGCAAGACGTAACCCGAGAGGCCAGCTACGCTTCCCAGGATACAGCTGCCGCCACAGTGCCTCCACCTATGGAGGCCCCAGCAGTTGGGGCACACTGGAGGGGTGAGGGCAGACAACAGGGGCAACTCCCTCACTTTGCAGTCGGCACTCTGCGCTGCCAACATGCCGCTCCACTGTGGGACCCAGGTCGGCAGCTGATTGGCTGGGGTCTGCTACTTCACACCCAACCGTCCCCCACGAACCCGGCGCTGGGGTCACATACAGGATCCACACAGTGGCCAGTGTTCATAAATGTGGCCACCGCATGGATCTCCCAAGGGTGCAGAGCTGAGAGCCCGGATATGTGCCTTTGGCGCAGCTGTTCATGAATAGGCCCCAATAGCAGAAGAAACAGCATCTGAGCACAGGCAGGATAGGACCAGTCACTCGACAATGGGGATGGGCGAGGAGGGTGGGAAGGAGAACTGTGGATCAATGGAGGAGATACTCTTGAAGATCTACTGTTATGGTAAGTAACTATTCTGTCTTCTTCAAGGATATCTCCCTCCACTGAGCTACATCATGGAATGACTCCCAAGCAGTACCAAAGCATTGAGGATGGAAGGAAAGATCTAAAGACCCTGAGTAAGGAGGCCTTGCAGAACCATAAGGTCAAATGCGGCAAGTCTATGAGAGACTACGTCCAGATTGTAATGTTTAGTAAATGTACGAATAGTACTCCAAGTGGCAGCAACACACTGGTCAGTAGTGGACACACTGTGAAAATAAGCCATGAAGGTAGTCACATCATGTGCCAAGTGAACTCAGATAGGACCAGGAAGCTTACCATGCTCCTGTAACAAAAAAATACAGCATGCCAACCATTTGGAAAGACCATGCTTCGAAAAGAGGAAGCCTACCATTCTGGGGGTGAAAGCCATAAATAGTTAAGAGGATTTTGTACAACTCTTAGTATGACCCAAGTACCAACACAACATCCTACATATGGTCTAGCATATGCAGACAACCCCCCCCCCCCAGTCTGTGAGAGTCAAGAAATAAACAGAAGGTCAATGTTCTGACTTGGCGTTTGCTCAGACACTACCTTCAGCAGAAAAATTAGAACTGGTACGTAATCTTATCCTTGTGAAAATTAAGAAAAGGAGGATCTGCAACCAGAGCCCAAAATTCAGGTATGCATCCAGCAGATGTCATAGCCAGCCACTAGAACAGTGTCTTTCAATAGAGGAAACGCAGCTCGCAAGTAGCAGCAGGTTCGAAGGGAGGCACAGTAAGAGTCTCCAGAACCTAAGGTCCCACACAACAGCTGGGTCGCAGACGGGGTGGAGGGTGCAGAAGTAAAATACCTCTGAGGAACCTGTGAGAAACCTCAAGCTGGGCCACCATGTTGCAGTCAGTGAAGGCATAAAAAAAGAAACACTGCAGCCAAGTGGACCTTAATAGAGGAATAAAGGAGGCCCAAGTCCGTAAGCGACAGGAGGTAGTCTATCACCAGACTGATGGGACACAAAGGGGTCCAGTTGAGGAAAAGCATGCCACAGCATTAACCATTTCCATTTTTGCAAGCAAGTGTACCAAACAGATGGCTTCTGAGCCACCAGTAGAACAGCTGCAAACACTGGGGAAACCCCAAAGTGGGAGAGCTCTACGTTCTTAGGAGACAGGCATGGAGGTAAAGGCTCGAAGATCTGGATGCACTACAGCATGCTGCTCCTGAGAAAGAAGTCCTGCTCACAGAGGGAGTGTGACAGGTTCCATTGCCAACTACCGCAGCAGAGGGAACCAATTTTATCTGGCCCAGTAGGGGCCACCAGAATCAGGGTGGACAACTCAGCCATGAGCTTGACCAAAACCCACTGTATCAGAGAGAATGGGGAAAGGCATACTTGAACCTCTTCTTCCAAGAGAGGGACATGTTTTGCCAAAAAGCTTCAGACCCTCGAGCATGCAAGCGAGCAGAAAGGCAGCAGTTCTGCTTTATATGGAGATGCAAAAGGCCCATGACCGGGCATCCCTATTTTAGGAAGAAGTCATCCATGACTAAATCCAAGAGCTCCCATCATGGCACAGCACCCAAGACTGGCTTGAGACGATCTGCAGGTTGCTCAGGGTGCCGGACAGGAAGACACATGTCAGGAACATGTCATGGTCCACAGCCCAGTGCACAACTCTCATTTCCTTTCTGCAGAGAGGATACGAGTAGACTGCCCCCTGTCGGTTGATGTAGTACATCGCCAAAATGTTGTGCAGACATGCAAGAAGGACAGTCAGAATGGCAGCAGCCATCAGTATTATGATACAGAAGAGGCATCTGGCTGACACAGCCACTGGAAGAGACCAGTTGAGCCTGGACAACCAGAGCTGTACCAAGGTCTGAGGGCAGGAAAGCCCGACTCAAACTCGTGTCCATAACAGCTATTTACTGGAGACACTGGCAAGGACTGAAAATTGAGTTCGGCACATTCACCAGAATACTCAACTGTTCTAATAGTTGTCTGGTCTGGAACAGTGTGTATACGATAGCATCCCTCGACGGGGCTTTCAGAAGCTGGTCATCGATTTGTGGGAAGACATACAGGCCCTCTTGATAAAGGGTGGCTGCAACCACTGCAAAGCATCTGGTAAAGATATGCAGTGCAGACAATAAACCAAAGGGCAAAACAAGAAACTGATAGTATAAGCCCTAGAGCATGAACCGCAGGTACTGTCTGTGAGTCTTGCACATTTTGATATGGAAATAAGCATCCTTCATATCCAGAGGAACCCATATAATCCCCTTCTGGAGCAGAGAGAGGAGGAACTGCAGAGAACCCATTCGAAACTGAAACTACAACCAGACTGAGACCTTGAAGGTCTAGGACGAGCCTTAAATTCCCAGTCCATTTTGGTATCAGGAAGTAATAGGAATAATAGCCCAGGTTCATTTTGGCAACCAGGATGGGCTCTATGGCCTGCTTGCTGAGAAGGGTTGGAACCTCCTATAGCAGGACGACAAGATGTCCCAGAAGGTAAAGGCTGGGTTAGGAAAGGTGCACCAGAGGGACACAGAGGAGCTCTAGGGTGCATCATAGCTGAAAGTACAGTTACGTAAGAACTTACCGTAACAGTAGATCTTCGAGAACAGTTCTTGCAGCAGGTTACACCATTAGGACTGAAGCCGTCAGGCGCCAGGACCCCATGGAAATTTTCTAGCTAGCAGTCTTCAGCAGGGACCGCCTCCGACGTCAGTCCCACCCCCAACGTCAGGCATAGTACATAAGGAGGCGGTCCCCCCAAAATCCTCAGTTCTCCCGCCACAGACTCCCGGCCGCTGGATGACATCAGAAGAGGAGACCGAGGATCCGCCACCAGATGGCAAAGACTAGTATAAAAAGAATGACCCATCCCCTAAGATGGGTGCTTGACTACGACCTACCTCCAAAAGGGGGATGTGGGCGGGAAGGTACCTGCTGCAAGAGCTGTTCTCGAAGATCTACTGTTACGGTAAGTTCTTACGTAACTGTACTATCTTACTTCGAGATACAGCTCTTGCAGCAGATTACACCACTAGGACTGATTTCCAAGCAGTAGTGGCAATCTTACGCCACAGGGAGGAGGAAAGGTAGAAGTCTCCGTACAACTCGAGCCTAGGACAGAAGTCCCTGAAGGACGGCTAGGCCGAACCCTGCTCTTCGCCTCGATGCAATGTCCAGGCTGTAATGCCTGATAAAGGTAAGCACAGAGCTCTAAGTGACTGCAGCGCAAATAGCTGAGGTGGAGACGTTCTTTAACGCCACAAAAGAAGTGGCCACCCCTCTCGTGGAATGACCCTTGACCACACCCGGTAAGGGTTTGCTGCGCTTGTCATAACAGAAAGTGATGCACTGGATGAGCCACCTCGAGAAAGACTGTTTGGAGACAAGAGCTCCTTTCATTCTAACAGCAAAGGAGACAAACAGTTGATCCACTTTTCGAAACTGTTTGGTTCTGGTCAGATAATATCTGAGGCACCGATGCACGTCGAGGGTCTGCAAAGGGCTTCTCCTCGGTTGGTGTACCTTGGGAAATACACTGGTAAGTCAATATCCTGATTAAGGGTGAGTGCTGAAACCACCTTTGGCAGAAACTTTGGATTTGTCCTCAGGGATACCCTGTCCGGATGGAAAACTAAATAAGGCTCTTTGCACATTAGTGCGTGCAATGCGAGATCCTTCTTGCCCGAAATGGCAGCAGCCAAAATAACGTTTTCCACGACAGAAAACGTAGCTCGCAATCCACGGCTGGTTCAAAAGGTGGCAGCATAAGCTGCTCCAGGACAAAGGGCAAGTCCCAAGGAGGAATCGGATCCTTAATGGGCGGCCTAAGGTGGAGGACTCCCCTTAAAAAGGCATGACTAGTGTCCAATTGGGCCACCATCCGATGGCCTATGGGGGCATGATAAGCCACAAAGGTGCACCTTAATCGAGGAGTAAGCCAATCCTGAATGAAAAAGGGAAAGCAGGTAATCCAAAACCAGCTTTTCAGGACATTCTAACGGCGAGAAACCGCGCTTGAACCCACAAGCAAAATCCGCGCCAGTTCATGGCGTACGTTGCATGGGTTGCCGGCTTTCTGGCAGCAGAAAGAATATCTGCCACTTCTTGCGAGACCCCGTATCGCAACATGGCTATGTCTCTAGGAGCCAAGCGTGCAGATTCAGGGAGCGTAAGTCTGGATGGACTAATGAACCCTCCTACTGAGACAGCAGATGGGAGCTGATTGTCAAAGGAAGTGGAGGTTCCCGGGATAGCTGACGCAGAAGCGGGAACCAAATTTGTCTGGGCCAGAAAGGCGCTATCAAAATGAGCATCGCTTGCTCCCTGCGAAGTTTTAAAAGAACTCTCTGGATTAACGGGAAAGGAGGGAAGGCATAGAAGAATCTGCCCGCCCAGGAGAGGGACAACGCGTCTCGCCAGAAAACACCAGGCCCTGGATCTAGCGAGCAAAAATTGGGCAGTTTTGTGTTGGATGGGGACACGAAAAAGGTCTAACTCTGGAGTGCCCCATCTGTGAAACAGATCCTCTGCCACCTCCTGTAGAAGTTCCCACTCATGGACTCTGGCCTGACAGCGACTCAGACTGTCTGCGACGGTACTGTCCACCCCTGGGACGTGTACTGCAATTAGGTTTGCACTGTGCTGCAGTACCCACTCCCACACTCTCATGGCCTCCCTGCAAAGCAGGTAGGAGTGAGTCCCTCCTTGTTTGTTGAGGTAGTACATCACCGCAGTATTGCCTGTTTGTAACAGGAGAGTACCCGGTGGAATCTCCGACTGGAAGGCTTGCAGAGCATAAAGAACCGCCCTCATCTCCAAAATGTTGATGTGGAGATGAGATTCCTGGGCTGTCCATGTGCCCCGAGACCTCATCCCGTCTAGGTGCACCCCCCCCACCCGAGACCTGAGGCGTCTGTGGACAGAGTCACAGTCGGAGAAGGTGCTGTGAAGGGAACCCCCGCGGAGAGATTCTCCAGATCTAACCACCACTGCCAATCCCAAATCGCGGCATTCGTGATTCGAATTGGCTGCTGCAGATGGTCTTGCCTTTGGTCCCATTGCACCCTTAGCATCAACTGGGTTACCCACATGTGGAGTCGTGCCATCGGGACTGTTGCAATGGCCGCAGTCATATGTCCAAGCAGGCGAAGGACCAGTCTTGCCGGGACGGTCTTCCTCACAGACAGGTCCCTGATAAGGGATCTGATGCGTTCCGCTTTGTCTGCGGGAAGAAAGGCTTTCCCCTCTGACGGTGTCCAGAACTGCTCCGATAAACTGCAGTTTCTGGGATGGTACAAGGAGAGACTTCGCGTAATTGATGAGGATACCCAGTGATTGGAAAAGGGACTGGGTGCGGTGAATGGCCGTCCTCAGTGCCTCCTGGGGGAGAGCCATGAGAAGCCAATCGTCCAGGTAAGGGAACACGAAGTGGCCTTGTCTCCTCAGAGACGCCACTACGACCGCCATGCACTTCGTAAAAATGCGAGGTGCCGATGACAGTCTGAAGGGAAGAGCTCGGAACTGATAACGGCAGCTCAAACTTGAAGCGCAGGAACCTCCTGTGCGCTTGAGCAATGGGAATGTGCAGGTAGGCATCCTGCATATCCAAAGACACCAGAAAGGCATCCCGTTTCAGCATGGGAATTAGTCCCGGAAGGGTCACCATGCAGAAGCGTTTGTAAGCGACCAACAGATTGAGGTCGCTGAGGTCCAGAATTGGACGGAGGTCCCCTGTTTTCTTTGGAACCAGGAAGAAGTAAGAATAATACCCTAGCCTCTCTGGTTCTCTGGAACGTGCTCTAAGGCTTCCTTGTCCAGAAGCGTGAGCACTTCCCCGTGTATGAGCAGGGCGTGCTGACCCGAGTAGCAGGAAAGCAGGGAGGTCTTGTAGGTGGGCTGTCTACAAATTCTATATAGTGGCCTTTTTTCGAATTAATTGCAGCACCCACCTGTCGGTGGTGATCGACCGCCATCCTGGCAGGTGACGTGCGATGCGACCCCCGACCTTCATTTCCCATTGATCTTGAGGAGGGGCGGGGGCCGGGAAGGAGTCATGCTGTGGCAGCGTTTAATCCCGCAGGCTGGGCCGACTTTGCGGCTCGTTGGCCTCTGCCTGTGGATGACTTGGCCTGGGCTTTTCGGGTAAAAGAGTCCCTCTGCTGTTGGCCGGAACATGGTTGTTGCCTTTGTGTCCAGCTACGAAAGAGACTCTGGTTCCTACGAAAGGAACTAGGTCGAGATCTGTACATGGCCTGGACAGATCTAACTGCCTTCCCTGCGTCCTGAAGTTTGGTGATCACCCTCTCGGAGGCTTCACTAAACAGGACTTCACCATTGTAAGGGACATCTAGAATGTTCTTCTGGACGTCCGTGGTAAAACCGGAGACACGGAGCCAAGAGTGTCTCCGGAGACACACGCCTGAGGCTGCAGCTCTAGCCGAAGAGTCCACAGAGTCATATGCGGCTCTGAGCACCTGGGTCCCCACATCCGAACCCGTATGGAGGAGGGTCAAGAGCTCCTCCTTTTGACCAACATCGGGCATCTTCTCAACCAGGTCCTGTCCCTGTTCCCACAGTGCGTTCTGAAACTGAACCATCTGGGTAAGGTAATTCAAAGACCTGATGGCGCAAGTCACAGCCGCGTACATGCGCCTACCCAGGACATCCAATTGCTTGGATTCTGGGTCCGGTGGCTGTGTGCTCAAGTGCTGAGGTCTCCGAGACCGGTCATGCGAGGCAGTGATGACCAGGAAATCGGCCAGAGGATGGTTCGCCAGATACTGGCCCTCCCTCGGGGCCTTGTATAGGCGGTCAGCCTTCTTCGGCACTGCTGGAGTCGAGTGCAGATGTTTCCACGCGGCCTTGGTGACGCCCTCGCGCAGTGCGTCTCACCAAGGGTGGCACTACCACAGGCTTTGGGTCTTTCTGCCGAAGGTAGCGGGCAAGGCGCTGTCTCTCGGGGTCAATCTCTTCAGCATCCCACCCCATATTCTCCTGAATGTGCCTCACGATCTCCGCAAAGGAGGGATCATCCGGAGGAGACCTGGGTAGGTCGTGTGGGTCTGGGGAAGGAATGCTGATGGGAGAAGGAGATCTGGAGCACCCAGAGGTGTCAGATCTGGAATCCTCCGCAGACGTGGTGTACCAGCGTCGTCTGGGTCTCTTAGGGCTAGGTGACCCTGAAGTGGATCTAGAGGAAGGTCTTCTCCTATCTGAGGATCTGCCCCTAGGAGGAGGTGTTGGCTCCTTGGGGGTTGGTGACCGTCCTGCTGGCCCCTTGGGCAGAGGAGGGGGCATAGGTGCTGAATGAGTGGGTGGAGGCAGAGCCGGAGTAGGAGGAGGGTGCGTGGTGACCACATCCTTCCTGATGGTGTCCCACCAGAAGGTAAAGAGCCCCTTTACCTCTGCCAAACTCAAGCCCGACGACGGGCCGGGTGCCGGTGGCCTGTCGCTGGGGTCGGGCGTCGGGTCCCCGGGGGTCTCCCGCACCGGGGAAGGTTTCCGTGGGAGTCCGACGACTCCTGTGTCGCCCGCCTGGTCCTCGGGCTGAGTGGTATCCTCCTCCGATAATTCCTTCTGATCGACGTCCGCCGGCGACGGTGGTGCACTCCTCCTCTCTGGGGTAGCCGGCATCGGTCCCCTGACTGACGCCCTGGGAGGCGAACGCCTGGCCGGTGATGGGTGTCTTGCTGTTGTCGGGTCCTGGGAGTGCCGGTGATGCTTGGCCGACGGATGGGTCGACGTCCGTTTTAGGGACGTCAGCTCCTTAGTCTTACGGGGGACTGGGTCCGACCCACGCGGAGGCTGGGACACCGACCTGGTGTCGGAGTCCCGATGGCAGGAGGAACATTTGTGGCGCTCCCCAGACTTGGACGAGGCCTTAGAAGGAGTGGATGCAGCCGACGGCCTGGAAGTCTTGAGAGGCTGCAGAGAGGAGGAGCCGCTGGAAGATCTGACCTGAACCGGGGGAGGCTGAGATTCAGCCCTGGAGGGAGAGCGGTCTGACCACGAGACGGAGCTTCAGGAGTCCGAGGCCCTCGCCGGGGACCTGGGTCTTTCCTTCTCCCGGTGTTTTTCCCGGTGTTTGTGGGTCTTCCCTGACGACTCCCCCCTGGAGGAAGGTTCCCTATCCATGGTCTTTAGTTTCTCCTCCAAGAGAAACGCTTTAAGGGCCTTCTAGCGGCGGATCCTGGTGCGACTGTTGAAGCCCTGGCAGAAGGAGCAGGCCTTGGTGTCGTGTTCCGGGCCTAGACAACGCACACAGGCAGAGTGAGAATCCTTGAAGGGGATCTGTTTGCCGCAGGCATACTTCGATGGGTGACCTTCCAGAGAGGTGTTTGGAGAGGACATCAGATGAATTCCAAATTCGTATAAGAAGAGAGAATGTCATAGTTCTAAGTCGTCACGCACTAGAAAGAGACCGAGAGGCCGATGCTTGCGATGTTGACGGTGGGAAAAGAACTGAGGATTGTGGGGGGACCGCCTCCTTATGTATTTCACGCCTGATGTCGCGGTCCCGACATCGGAGGCGGTCCCCACTGAAGACTGTTAGCTAGAATATTTCCGTGGGGTCCTGGCGCCTGACGGCTTCAGTCCTAATGGTGTAACCTGCTGCAAGAGCTGTATCTCGAAGTAAGATCTACCTCAAGTACCCAAGCATCAGTAGTTATCTCCCTCCACTTTGGCAGGAAGAGAAAGTTCAACCCCCAATTAATACTCCCCGAGGCACCAAGGCCGGAATAGGAGAAGGGAGTCGGAAAGTGCCAGGACGAAGGGTGTTACACTGTTACCTGTTCATCTGGTGAGCCTGGCGTGGGCACAGAAAAGCAGACTGGTTTGAGTCGAGAAGATCTGGGGTCGTTGGGAGCCATGGCTTGGACCCCTGGAGTAACCCCTGCCTGGACGGGCATAGGGTCTTCGTTAAGAACTCTGCCCCTACCCCGGGGCTTAGAGTTCAGTGTGTGCACAGACCTCAGGATCACGTTGGGCATCTGAAGGTCCTGCAGTGCTAACTCAGTGTTGGTACCAAAAAGCTGCTGTCCTCTAAACGGGGCATTAAGAACTGACTGTTCAGACATTAGAGGTAAAGTCAGCAACACGCAACCAGGAGTAATGGTAGACAAATGCTGGAGGCAGCCACATCTGAAGCACCATAGGTGGATCTTAACAGGTGCATGCTAGCTTCCAGGCCATTGACAAGAGCTTGCCAGACCAGTAGCTTACCCAGGGCCATTGAGCAACTTATCAGACATTGTGACCACAGAATTCAACAGAGAATTCTGATACTTAACCATACACCTGGTAACTGGCAATTCAAAGTCCATAAACGACATAAAAAGCAGCACTCACACCAGTCAGATTAAAATAATCATCCCGTACTCTTAGACATCTTATTCAAAAAGTATTTATTTCGTGATAACAGAAGCCAGAACACCGTTAAAAGGCCAAATGTTTTCGAGTTCCCCTGAACTCCTTCTCAAGGCTTAACTGCAAATGTGCTGCTAATTACCTTAAATAGGGTTGCTTTTAAAAAGATAGTGCTTCTTATTTAATCTTTACACATATGAAATAAAACACTACATAATACTCTACTAATCTTAATATAAACACCACATAAATTACATTAAATACCAAAACCGTATGCATTTCATTCACATAGTTTGAAAAAGTATCGGGATTCAAACCTTTGCATTTAATAATCCCCTATGTGATTCCTGCACACTTCTACCAATAAGAATTACAAGAACCTGTATACTACACATCCAGTTAATACTCATTGTGCAGTACACCTGTTATGTTAATTATTTACAAATGCAATAAAAAAAGAAAGAGGAGATGGGGGGAGACAGAGGAAAAATTAATAATGAAAGTATATATTTTTTTAAACTATCCATATCAATTATAAACTATAATCCATCATAATAGAAGGTTTTTTTTCCCCCTTTCTATTTTATCGATAGACCCCCGAGTCTACATATCTTATCTTACATCAAATATCAAGTACTGGGAGAAAGCTAAATAGTAAATCTAAAACTTCATATATAGCTAAATGCTAACACATTTTTTTCTTCTTTAGTACTGGATTAATTATATCTGAAGAATCTACCTGCAGTACCTTAGTTTCTTAGATATGGCTGTAACTGAAACCTATCGTTCAACCCTCCCTGTTCTTTTTTAATAGTACCCAAAACATATTGCCAGTAGGTTTCCTTTTTTAACAGGGCATTATCTTGGTCTCCACCCCGAAGATGCACAAGCGCTTTATCTATGCCTTGAAATTTAAAAATATGTTGCTTGCCCCTTTCTTTAACATGTTGTGCTAGGGCGTTAGTCATATCGTCTTTTTCAATGGCCCTTAAATGTTCACCGATTCTGTGTTTTAATTTCCTGGTTGTTTTTCCTATATATACACACACTATTACAGTTACAAGTTGCCTTATATATAACATATTCAGAGTCACAGTCTAGAAAGTGTCTGATGTCAAACAATTTAGTCTGGTTACCATTCTGAAACTACTTTCCTGTTTGTAAATGTACACAGAATATCATTAGTGCATTTAAAAGTTCCTCATGGCAAACCCTTCTTATTTTGTTCTTTGTTGGAAAGGAAACGTCACTTCTTACTAATGTATCCCTATATTTTTTCCTCTTTTATAAGTGACTATAGGTAAATTTTTAGTACGGTTCTCCAACTTTGGTTCTAACTGCAGTACATGCCAATGTTTATTGATAATCTGTCTTATCTCATGGCACTGTGGGGAAAAAAGCTGTGATGAAATTCATTCTATGATGTTCTTTTTGTATTTTAATGTGTCTGCTTGTTAGTTTCAGGGTTTAGCAACTGTTCTCTAGGAATCCTTCATACTTTTTCATTATATTCTGTTAACTTCTCTTCTGAGAAACCTCTATTTGCAAAACGCTCTATCATCTGTCTTGCCCCTTCTTCATATGTTTGCTCTGTGAAGCAATTCCTTTTTAGTCTCATATACTGGCTGTAAGGCACATTTTCCACCATATGTCTGGGGTGACAACTGTTGAAATGTAAAATAGTATTTTTGTCCATCATTTTTCTGAACAGTCTAGTATGCACTCCCATCTCCGCTGCCCCATCCTTGGTGATTCTCAAATCCAGGAAGTCGATGGTTTGCTGATCTGCTGTAATGGAAAATTTCAAGTTATTGTTACTGGCTTCCAGGTATGCGACAAAATGATCCAACTCAGTTCTTGTTCCTTTTCATACCAGGATGAGATCATCTATGTGCGTCTGTATAAATCTATATATTCATAATATGGATCTCCATTTCTATCACAAATAGTATCTTGTTCCCACTTGGCCATATAAATATTAGCATAAGTGGGGGCAAACACTGCCCCAAAGCTGGTCCTTTGACTTGGACATAAAAATCTTGTTCAAATTTAAAGACATTGCACGTTAATACACATTCTGCTAACATAAGAACAAATTCGATGCCCTTTTGGCTGCATGTGGTATGCTTTACTAGTGATTCTCGCATAACTTCCAAGCCTTCTCTGTGGGCAATATTCGTGTAGAGTGCTATGACATCAAGGTTTCACTAACCACCATTCTGGCTCTATGTATAGATCATTTAATGTTTGTAATGTATGTGAACTGTCCCGTATGTAGCCTGGTGCTAAAGTGGCCAGGAGTTTTATTTGTTCTTCAATAAACTCTGCTAGGGGCTCTGTTAATAATCCTATAGATGCTACTAAAGGTCTTGCTGGTGGGTTAAGGAGGTTCTTATGTATTTTAGGCAACCGGTATATCACTGCTCTAATTGGGTGCTGTATCGTTAAATATTCAAAAGTTGCTTGGGTAATAATGCCCATCAACAAGCATTCATTTAAATAAATATCAGTCTGTTTCTTATACTTCAAAGTAGGATCATAAGGCAGTTTTTGATAAAATTCTGTATTCAACAATTGCTTTTTCATTTCTTCTCTGTATGCTGTGGCTCCCCATACTACTATAACCCCTCCTTTATCCGCCTTTTATAATCACTATTTTATCATTTACTGCAGAGACTCAAGGGCTTGTTTCTCAGTTTTGGTACAGCTGTAATATCTGGATTCCAGGAGCATCTGCATCAGTTTTGGCACATCTTTAATCACCAAGTCTTCATAAGTTTTGACTCGAGCATTAATCGGTGGCACAAAATTAGAACTCTTTTTGAGTCCAGACCTGACTTTAGCCTCGTGTTCTACAACTAACTGTGTAATGCTAGTTGTAATTTGTGCTGGAGTCATTACAAGAAGGTGAGGGGAGGCTACAGGCAGTGAAAGATCGTTTATTCTCTCCGTGGTCTGGGGTTGGGGGTACTTTCTCTGGGTATCTGCAAGCTTATCTGATATGTGCTCTCTCCATGTCCTATTATAACTTGTGTATTGATACTCTGTGGTTCATCTGTTTCATTACGATGGTAAAAAACGTTTAAATTTAACTTTCTTGTGAATTTATACACATCTACTATAGTATCGAATTCACATACGGTGGTTTGTACAGTAGGTGTAAAGTTCAATCCTTTTTTCATCACTTTCTTTTCCATATCTGTGCGTTTGTGTTCAGAAATATTTATTACTACTACTACTTCTATTGATTACCCCTTCGTTGTTGTCGACTGTAATCTCTCCCTCGACCTCTGCCTCTCCTCATCCTTCTCCCGGTCGTGTATTGCCAACTGTTTGGAAAATATTAGTCTCCCCTTTCCTCTCATGCCTCGTCTTGTCTTTGTATGTTGAACCTTGTAAATCTGGGACTTCGGCATATAATTCTTTCTGGTAACGTCAGGTAGGATAGCACCACTTGTTGTTCGTTCTGATGTATTTGTTGTTCCTGAGCTGCTGCCACTCGCTCAGAGTCAAAGAGATGCTGAACCAAATGTTCTTTTTTCCCCATGACATCAAATTTCCTCATCAGGTGGAAGACAGCTCATATGTTATGGAGCCTTGGCCCTGCCATGCGTAGCCATAATCATCACTGAATCCATTTCTGGTTGAGAGAAATAATACGGATTACTAGAAGGTGCAGGATGTTGTTCATCTGCCTTCTCTGGAACTGCAGGCAGAGCATCAGGTCTGTGGCAGGCAACTAGAGTAGCATCCTCCAGAGCCAAATGAATCTGAGGAACAAGTACGTTAGGGTAGGCAGACACCACTAAGAACTCACAGATTCTTCGTGAAATACTCCTCCTCTTTGTCAAATGCCAGTTTGGACTGGACCTGTTTGAGGAAAGCCTGAAAAAGAGGCTATCCTCAGAAGGTGACCTTGGAGTGTTCTCCACACTCTCCTAATTATAGGAGGGCAAAGCTGAACTGGAACTCACTATATCCAAGGGATCCAGACCTTCCTGTGTGTCATCTTCCTCCTCCATATATTCTGCATTGTGTTCCAGCTCCTCCTTAATGGGCACTGGCAATGGGTCAACAATCCAAGGAGGCAATGAAGAAGGGACTGTTGACAGACTTTACCATCATAGGACAATCCTTGCCTAGCATTACGGTGGGCACAGGAAATTCCTGCACTGTCAACGAGGTGGACAGTGGCAACTCCGATATGGGATGGTGTCAATGATGGTGGCAAGGACATAAGCCTTTGAAACAACTCAGACATTGTCTGGTACAGGAGCCGAGTGTCGACAGGCCCCAATGGGGTCCTTGATGATGGGGCAGTGCCCAACATCAGTAATGGCTGCAAATCTACTGGTGGGGGAGTACAGCCCATGCCAGACTCGACCTTGGTATCTGAAAGATGGTTGGGAGGCAGCAGAACCAGAGGCCTTGGCCTGGATCCTGTCTTTCTCAGCTGGCTCCTCTGTTTGGAGGAGATTGTGATCTTTCTGGAGAGGCAGTCTTTTCTCTGTACCTCTTTTACTTGATAGACCGGCCAAGCAAGAAAAAGTCTTAAAAAAAAGTTTTGAGGCCATTGTTTGTTTAAAGCAAGTATTCATGCTACATCAGCTTCACATAGGATGAGGAAAAAAGATGTGAGTGGATGCCATCCTCTATTTTGACCCTGAAGGTCATTTTCAAGGTCACAAAGATCAACCGTGATCAAAATGGGTATTTTCTGAATTTCACGTAGATGGACATCTACTTCACTATTTCTTTCTGAATAACTAACTTTATTATCACTTAGATGTACAGTATATACTTTAAACAGTTCAATTCTGAATTTACACAGGAATGTATAGCAAAACTGAACATAAAAGTGCGCTTTTCTCAAAATGTGTTTAACATTGTTGTTGTACTAAATCTTTCCTAGGTATCTCTGTATCTTTCTGTGAGCCTTTGTTCAGCATCCTGCAACAGGAACATACAGGGACTGTAACTTTTATGATGATTACTAAAGTCAGGATTGCCTCACTAGCCCCATCACTATCAAATTATATAGATATATACTGTACTAAAATTGTCAATGTTGAGTATGTCTGGTATGTTTCAGAAAACAGTCTAATTATTGGAATCATCTGTCTTTGCAGATAAACAGCTTGCATGACTGACGACACACGAGCCATGGAACCTGTAGCCATCATCAAGTGCAATGGTCAACACATAGACACTGACTATACATGCTGCTGCTTCTGCCAGAACCACACACCAGTGGATGACCTGCGTACAGCATTGACCAAATGGAAAGTCAGAATTAGAGTTGTTGCTAAACAGAGAAGGAAACTAGGTGATACAAGATATGTGGATGTTCTACAAAGACTTGAAATTTTATCAGAGCTACAGTTGGATACATTAGAGGTGAAGTGGCACAAGGCATGCTATAGTACATTTAGCGCAGAGAGCAAACTATCCAGATTTAGTAAGTAACGTCAGTCTTCTGCCAGTGACGATAGTGTTTCTCGGCATTCTTCCTCAAGCAATCCTCCTCCACCCACACAATGTAGTTGCCTGCCAGCAACTAACTGGAAACTCTGCATGTTTTGCAGAATACAGAACAAGAAAAAGGTTCACAAAGTGACACTGAAGAAGCTGGCAGAAGTTATTGATTATGCCAAAACCAACCCAATAATGAGTACGAGATTACCTGGGGTAAGTGATCTTATAGCAGCTGAAGTGTGCCATCACCTCCCATGCTGGGTGACATCTGAGAGACAACGCAAGCAAAATAAATCAACATCAGCACCAGAGGGCGGTGCAAGTGACGTGTGTATGGACATGCTATGTGTACACTAGATCATGTGATTGTCTCATGGCCATGTGTATGACATGGGAAAGATATGGCACAGATCTGGAGGGCACATGCAGAGACATGGGCACTCATTTGCCTCAGAGATATCAGTCAAGGGAGTAACAGTCTAAGAAGTTAAGCACTTGATTGGACCAAAGGCCAACTATGCAAGGATGATTTTGAGAGAGGCCCTTTCAATGTACCTCGATGTATCTTGGCAATCAGAGTTCATCACTGAGAAAACCCTATCACAATCAGTTCAGCAGGGTATCTTTTCATTTGAGTAAGAATCCAGTGAAGATGAAAATGGTGGTGGAATGGCCCTTCAACAAACCAACATCTGCCAGGAGATGGTATATGTTGCCCTCAGAATTAGAAAGCTCTGCTGGACAAACCACGACATTCTAGCACATGGCAAGGGATTGATCAAGAACATGTTGGACAGGTGATTCCAGATGGTCTTTATCCATTTCTCCACTTGCTGTTTGGAGGCACTGATTTGGTGAATGAAGGTCTGAAACATGAGGATGATGTCAACCGGAAGATATGCAGCATTTGCCAGTACATTCTGTATGCACTGTCAAGCAGCTGTAAGCGTACGCCAAACCATATTGGTTTAGGTCTTGCTCTGCACCAGGCTACCTGATCCAAAGCTCTCGTAGATCTGTTCCATGCTGCCAACCATACCATTGGTATTGACCTCGTTCAAAGAACTGTCACCACCATAGCTCAAGCCATCCTAGAGAAGTGTACAAGAAATGGCTATGTCCACATTTCAGACAATATTGTAAAAAGAGCAGATGATCCACTGCTCCTGTGACAACACTGATGTCCTTGAGGCAACACCGGATGGAAAAAATACATTCCACTGCACACAGATGATGGTATGGCAAAGAGGTCCTCCTCCACAGCAACAAGATCCAGGTGGCAGGTGGATCCGAGATCAAGAGCTATAAAGCCTGATGCTCTGCAAGTGTTCAAAATTATTGATCATGCTAGCCTACCATCTGGTCAAAAGCCATCACCTTCCATCAATGCTAAGACAGATGTGGAGGAGTGGTTCAGCAACAATGAAAAAGGCAAAGTCAAAAGACTTGGCCTGGGTCGTGTCACAAACATATGATGAACATCTGTCAGTTCCTGCTTGGGGAGCATTCGATGAAGCTACCAGTCTTACTGATCCGCAAGTTACAACAGCAGGCATGTTGCACATTCTTCACACACCAGCAGATGACTATGATACACTAATCTCTGTGATCAATCACATTATGAGCATTTCAAATCACATAGGCCAGAAGAATATCACCATCACAGCTGACCAGCCATTGTACAGCAAGGGCAAGGAGCTCAGATGGGCTAATCCAGAGTCTGAGAATGTGATCTTTCTCACGGGAGGACTCCATGTGTGCTAAAAAACTTCCTGAAATCCACTGGCCAGCAAATGGAGAATGCTGGGCTGGATGATCTGTGGATAGAAAGAGGTGTGCATGTAATAACAGTTACATAAGAACTTACTGTAACAGTAGATCTTCAAGGGGATCTCAGTCATCAGGTCACACCGTAGAACTTCATCGTCGGTGCAGCAGGATCCACACAGAATATCTGCAGTAGTATCTCTGGGGCTGTCCATGCCTATGTCACCAACCCTAAAAGGGCAAGAACAGCCCTCTCCCTCCTCAGTTCTTTACCCTGGAGACTAAAGAAGCAAACCCAAGCCATGGGGAACCAAGGAGAGGGAGAGGTGCCCAAGCCAGAATAAAAGGCTGGATACACCAATTAGTCAGTTCTGAGATGACAGCCTTCTAAGAGGGGAATAACAGGAGGGAAGGCAGACCTGATGACTGAGATCCCCTCGAAGATCTACTGTTTTGGCAAGTTTTTACGTACCTGTTCAATCTTTTTCGGGGGGGTGTCAGTCATCAGGTCACTTGGTAGGAACAAATCCCAAGCAGTTACAGGAGCAACAAAACAGTCTGGGAGGAGGGCCAACCAGAGCGTAAGACAGGAGGCCCTGGATAACAGCCCTACTGAAACCTGCTCTGGCTCTAGAAGCAATGTCCTGACTGTAATGCTTAGTGACAGTATGGACAGTACTCCAGGTGGCAGCAGCACAAATGTCAGTGGGCGAGACACCCTTGAAATAGGCCACAGAAGCAACCGTGCCCCTTGTGGAGTGGGCTTTGACCGCCCCTGGCAGCTCTTTGCCATAATTGTTGTGGCAGAATAAAATGCAATTGGCCCACCATTTTGACAAGCACTGTATAGAAACCTTGGCACCCTCTCTTCCTTGGACGAAAGAAACAAAAAGCTGCTTAAACTTCCTGCAGTCCTTAGTTCGCAGCAGATAACATTCCAAAATTCTGCGCAAATCTAAAGTATGGAGCAGTGATTCCCCTGGATTGGCACGCTCTGGGAAATAAATTGGACAGTGGATAGATTGATCCAGGGTAAACTGACATACCACCTTAGGGAGAAACGTAGGATTCATGTGCAAAGACACCCTTGTCTTTGTGAAAAATCAAATAAGGCTCCTCACACCAGAGGGCCTGAAGCTCAGAAATCCTTCCAGCAGATGTAACGGCAACTAAAAATAAACTTTCCAAGAAAAAAAGCATAGCTCGCAAGTCGCAGCTGGCTCAAACGGAGACCGGGTCAATTTATCCAAAACAAAATTTAAATCCCAAGCCAAGACAGGAGAACAGATTGGGGGGTTCGAATGCAGGATGCCCATGAGAAAAGTACGGAAACACCTCTAACTAAGTCACAGTACGGCTGTCAACAGGCTTGTGAAAGGCAGAAATGGCCAACAGGTGCACCTTGAGGGAGGAATACTGGAGGCCAGAGTCCAACACAAAGATCAGGTAGTCCAGAATCTAGTTCCCCAGACAGGTGAAAGGGTTCAGATGATGTTTGGCAGCGCAATGGCAAACCTCTTCCAATTCATGGCACAAGTTGCCCTAGTGTAGGATTTTCGAGTTGCTACCAGGATACCCGCTACCTGCTGGGATAACCTGAAATGGGTGATGGCTATGTCCTGAGGAGCCAAGCATGCAAAGGGACCCGAAGTTCACATGGACCAGGGTCCCCTGAGTCTGCGTCAGCAGATCCTGGCAGAGCAACCGGAGGCTCCTCTGCTAACTGTTGTAGTAATAGAAACCAATTCTGTCATGTCCAGAATGGTGCAACGAGGATCATGCTGGCCTCCTCTATCTGCAGCTTGATTAGCACCCTCTGTATCAGAGGAAATGAAGGAAAGGCATAAAAGAACTTCCCGCTCTAGGAGAGGGACAACACGTCTCGCCCGAAAACTCCAAGCTCAGGATCTAGCGAGTAGAAACTGGGTTGTTTTGCATTAAGTGGGGAAGCCAAAAGGCCCAACTCTGGCCAACTAATCTGTGACAGCTGACAGAAGCTCCCATTCATGCATGTTGGTCCGAGTCCAGCTGAGGCTGTCCTCCAGGGTGTTTTGTATACCTGGAATGTGGACTGCTGAGAGAACCAGGCTGTGATCTAGTGCCCAGTACCAAACTCTCATGGTCTCCCGGCACATGGGGTACAAATGTGCTCCCCCTTTCTTGTTAATGTAGTAGACAATAATGAGATTGTCTGACTGGATCAACAGGTGGCCTCTAAGGAAAGGGTTCTGAAAGGCCTGCATGGCATACAGAAGTGCCTGTATCTCAAAGATGCTCAGACGCCTCGGTCTGAGACCATGTCCCCTGAGTCTGAAAAGGACCTAGGTGTGCACCCCAGCCCAAGCCGGAGGCATATGTGGTGAGGATTTGCTGGGGAGAAGAAATCTGAAAAGGAACCCCTTGAAATACGTACTGTAGGTCCATCCACCACTGGAGCACCTTGGGGGCTGGGGAGAAGTGTCGTCGAGGCATAGAAACAGAAACTGTTGGCAAATAAGGACCGCCTGGCCCATCAAGTCTGCCCGGAAGCCCTTGTACTGGATTACTGCTTCCAACCCACCCACTGGTGTACCTCTATGGTTTCCCTATGCCTGTCCAAAGCGTGTTTGAATTCATCCACAGTGCTCACTCCCACCACCTCCTGAGGCAGACCATTCCATGCGTCCACCACCCTTTCTGTAAAGAACTTCCTCACATTCCCTCTTAACCTCCCACCTTCCAATTTCATGTCATGCCCCCTCGTTCTTGTGCTCCTCCTGTATTGGAAAATGCCTCCCCCTGCACCTTGTTTATACCCTTAAGGTACTTGAATGTTTCTATCACGTCCCCTCGTTCCCTCCTCTCTTCCAGCGAGTACATAATGAGGTCCCTTAATCTCTCCTCATAAGTCTTGTGCTGCAAGCCCTGTACCATCTTAGTCGTCCTTCTCTGGACCGTCTCCAGCCTGTTAATGTCCTTGCGAAGTACCCCATGTGAGGCCTGACCATGATTTTATATAATGGCATCACTACCTCCCTCCTTGCTTCTGCTGGTGATACCCCAGCATGTCACTGGCCCTCCCAGCTGCCTCAGCACTCTGCTTTGACATTTTCAGGCCCAAAATAATAACCCCCAGGTCCCTTTCCTCCTTTGTGACCATCAGTAACCCCCCCCCAAAAAAAAATCCTGTAGCATTCCACAGGGTTTCTGTGTCCCAGGTGCATAATTTTGCACTTTTTTGAATTAAACTTCAGTTGCCAGTCCTCAGATCATTTTTCAAGCTTCCCCAGGCCCCTCCTCATTTTCTCCACCCCCTCTGGGGTATCCACTCTGTTACAGATCTTGGTGTCATCTGCAAACACACAGACCTTTCCCTCCAGCCCTTCTACAATGTCGCTAATAAAGACATTGAACAGGACTGGCCCCAGGACCAATCCCTGAGGCACCCCACTGGTCACCCCCTCTCCCCAGACTGCACCCCATTTACCACCACCCTCTGCCTCCTGTTAGCCAGTTTCTAACCTAGTTTACCACCCTGTCCCCCATGCGCAGCCTACCCAGCTTATCAGCCTCTTATGTGGGATGGTGTAAAAGGCTTTTCTGAAATAAAGGTAAGCGACATCCACTGCCCCACCCTGATTTACTTCCTTTGTCACCCAGTTGAAGAAACCAACCAGACTGGTCTGACATGACCTCCCTGCTGTGAATCCCTGTGGCCTATGGTCCTGGGCTCCGATGGTTTCTAGATGCCCCACTATCCTTTCTTTAAGCAACGTCTCCATGATCTTCCCCACTACTGAGGTGAAGCGGACTGGTCTATAGTTCCTCACCTCCTCCCTGCTGCAGGATTTGTGTACAGGGACCACATGTGCCCTCCTCCAATCCTCTGGTACCACCCCTGTGTTGAATGACTTGGTCAACATGGCTGCCAGAGGTTCTGCTATCTCCCTTTGCAGTTGTTAATATCCTTGAGTGTATGCCATCTGGTCCCATCGCTTTGTCTACCTTCAATTTAGTGAGCTCCTACAGGATTTCTTTCCCCTGTGAATGGATTATTGTCCACCTCTTCACCTCCTTGGCAACTGCTGTGGCCCCTGTCCCTCCCCCTCTTCTGTGAATACTGAACAGAACTATTTATTCAGTATTTCTGCCTTTTCCATGTCACCCTCCCTACATTCCCTCTCCCTCTCCCTTAAGCCGTGCAATCCCCCGTTGTTTTCCTCCTTTCCCTGATGTACCTGAAGAATGTCCTGTCCCCTTTCTTAACTGACTGTGCTAAACCTTCCTCAGTCTGTGCCTTTGCTGTTCTTACTACCTTTCCCACTTCCCCTAGACATTCTAGATACTCCTCCCTTTGGGTCTCCTTATATGTTTCCTGAACCCTTTCCTTTTTGCCCTGACCTTTACTGCCACCTCTCTATCGAGAACCACAGTGTTTTCTTCCTTCTCTTGCCTCTGGATAACACTCTGATGCATTGGTTTGTTACTTTCAGTAAGGCTTCCTTTAGATGCTTCCACTCCCCATCCTGGCCCCATTCTCTCCAGGGCTCTTTTGATACCCCTCCCCATTTCAGCTAAGTCAGAAATTCCGAAATCCAAAACCTTTGTCCTAGTGTGACTTAAGTGAGTCTCTGTTCCTGTGCTGAACCACACAATGTTGTGATCGCTGGATCCCAGTTGCCCTTCTACCTTGACATCTGCAATTCAATCCCTGTTGGTCATTATTAGATCCAGGATTGCCCCACCTCTGGTGAGATCAAGCACAAGCTGCCAGAGTCCAGACTCCTGGAGTGAATCAAGGATGCCTCTGCTTCTGGTTGAAGCAGCTACACTGGTGTTCTAAGCCTGGCATACTGAAATCCCGATCAGTAGAATTTCACCTTTCACTGCCATCTCATGTATTTCCTCCACTAGCTCCCTGTCCTGGAGGCCTGTATATCGCCCCTGTGCGTATTGCTGTGCCATTTCCAGCTTGAAGGGTGACCCACAGTGCCTCGACCTCCCCCTGCCTACCCAGTACCTGTGTTGCCATTATACCCTCTCTGACATACAGGGCTACTCCCCCTCCCTCCCAAATACTGAGCACATTCTGGTACATCTGTTTCCCACTCATGATTAGCTGTGTACCAGGTTTCAGTTACTGCTACTATGTATAGGTCTCCTTAAATTATTAAGGCCTCCATGTCTGAGACTTTATTTCCCAGGCTGCGTGCATTTGTCACCATAACCTTCCAAGTTTTACTGCCTGACCTCTCTCTCTTTTCCTGTTTTTGGTCCCTGCATCTTCCCCCCCTTTCCTGATACTTTTCTCTTGTGTTCCCAATTCCTTTTCTACTCCCCTTCTGCTCGACCCCGATGACCTTGATATCAACTCCTCTTCCTGCTCCATTGTTCTGCTTTCTTTACTATGTGGGAGTGGGCTGCCTGAGTATCCCTACTCCTCTTGCACCCCCCCCCGGCCAGTTTACACGCTCGTCAGCAAAGCATTTAAACCATCCACTGAGGGCTGCCTTCCCCTTGCTGGACAGATGCAGTTTGTCCCCACTGTACAGGGCTGCATCACTCCAGGTGGGTCCCCAGTCCCCAATGAAGCCATACCCCTTCTCGTTGCACCAGCCTTTCAGCCATGTGTTGAAGTTACTAATGTGGAGAACCCCCCTCCCCCTGCGGACTGGCAGCACCTCTGGAAATGTCAGGGAGCTTGCTACCTTCCCCAGGCACCCTCTCAACACTGTAAAGTCCTCCTTTTCCTGATCCAAGCTTGCCTTATCCTTGGATAGGTCATCTGTCCCCAAGTGGATAAGGACCTCCAGCCCTCCCCTCCTTGCCAAAGCTTCAGCGATCCTCTGGATGCGCTCCCCTCCTTCCGAGCTGTGCCGCCTGGAAGGCACTTTACCTCCCTTTCCGCTCTACTATCTGTGCCCAAATCCACTCCCCACACAAACTGAGTTTCCCAACAGGAGTAACTACTTCTCCCAATGGAGTTCTCTTCCTCCCACCACTGCATCTCCCTGCTGGAGGACCCTCACACCTCCTCCCTGGTCTAAGCCTCTGGTTCCTTTGCAGGGCTGTCCTGTTCCTCCAACACTGTGTAGATGTTCATGAGCTGGCCTGGATGGGAGATGCATCTCGCCCCCCCCCGAACCTTCCTGAGTCCACCATAGTCCCTCCTGTCATCTGTCTGGGTGGCCACTGTGGCCACTGGCTGGGGAACTGATGGCCTCTAGGTGGGGGAAAAGCTCCCCAGTATTCCTGCCAGATCAGCTCAGAGACTGGCAATCTCCGCCCTCAGCCCAGAGAGGTGCCTACAAATGTGGCAGCACTACAGTAACCAGAATGTTTTTCTGAAGACTGCTGCACCACAGCCAGAGCACTGCACCACTCCCTGAATCATCTTGCACTTGCTGATATTCCTCCCCTCCTAACACTTCTTACTTTCCTTCTCTCCCTGTCTTTACTTGGTATTATTTGGTATGAAAGAACAGAAGAAGGCCAGAGCCCATCGAGACTGTTCCCCCACACCATGTGGGACATTATTTATCTATTATCCCTCAACCAAACATCTAATTTGCTTTTAAAGACTGTGGCACTAGTTGCCTCTACCAATTCTTGTGGCAAGGTGTTCCACACAATGGATGCTCTTATTGGAAAAAAGGGTACCCTAAGCCAGCTCCTCCACCAACATATCCATACCCTCCTCCTCAATATCCTTATCTACCTTACAATCCTCCTCCACCGGAAGATTATGTCTTATTCAAGGCCTGGTGGACCTTTATGCAGAACAAGAATGCACCCAGGTGGCCTTCTCCTCCTCCTCGGGACCTCCCCTGCTAAAGATTCAGACTGAGCAGGACCTAGCAACCCCCCACCACAGGTCTTCCTGGGGGTCACAAGGGGAACTCCAACTAGCATATGGACGACTGTCATCCTCAGATGCTGGTCCTGGACAGCAATCAGTTGGGGAATGATTCCTTCTCTTCCTCCTCCTCTGAGGATTCGATTCCTCCTCTTCCTCCTGGGAGGATCTGAGGGGCTCCTCCAATGGCCAGGAGCCTCCTAAGGAGACCATCTGTCTCCCCCTGATGATTCCTCTTTCTTTGATGTGATGCACCATACCCAATCCCTTATGGGGTGTGAGATGGAGAAGCCTGATCCAGAGCTTTGTCGTCTAGCTACTTAACTCCGGAAGGAGACCCTCTCTTTGGTCGTGCCTCCTCCAATTAATCTGTAGATGTTACAAAGGTGGCGTAGAACCACCAATCATCCCCCCTACCTTGGCTAAGAAGGCAGATCACTTATCATGCGCCGTTGGACTAACCTTTCTTTGGAGAACACCTTAATGTGGACTCAGTGGTCATGAACGTGGCCCATGACCGTACCAAGAAGCCAAAACATCTTAGCACTCAACCTCCAAACAAGAAATCTCGCCAACTGGACCAACTGGGCAAGCTGGTATATTCCTCTGCCACACTGTCCATTCGGGCCCTTAACTATCTAGCCCATATGGTACAGTACCAGAATGCCCTCTAGGATCAGGCAAGGGATCTGGTTCAAACACTCCCTGAAGATTCCATCAAAACACAGCTAGCTCAACTTAAAATCTGAATCGTATGGTGGGCAACCATGTGCTGAGGGTAGTGTACGACACTGTAGATGCTTCCAGGCAAGCGGTGGCAGCAGGGATCTGCATTCACCATCACTCACGGCTCAGGGTGTCCTGTTTTGCGCCTGATGTTCAAGCCAAAATCATAGATGCCCCCTTCCAGGGCTCTGTCTTGTTTGGGGGAGATGACCAGGATATCATCTCCCACCTTCACAAATCAGGCAAGGCCCGGAAGTTGGTGCATTCCATGTACCGGTCCCAACCGAGGTCTTTCCAACGTCAGTCCTTTCTCCAGTCCGCTCATCAACCTTCCAAGGGCCAGCAGCTGAAAGGTCCCTTCAAGTGCAAGGCTAACACCCAGTCAGCCAAAGCGACTGCCCCTAGGGTCCCCAGAGCACCCTCAGCGGCTCTGTCCACCATCGGTTCCACTGCCTAACTCCTTGCCTGACCCCTTCCCCCCAGCAGAGGCCTTGGGGAGGCAGCCGGGGGTCGATTCTCCCTATACGTAGACAGGTGGCGCACAGTAACTTCAGATCAGTGGGTACTCCAGATTATCGAATGGGGTCACACCCTCGAGTTTCTGATGCTTCCTCTGGAAAGCCTTCCCTCGCTCTCCCATTACTCTCAGGCCCACATCTCCCTCATCTGGGATGAGATTCAGACCCTTCTGCACAGAAAGGCCATAGAGCCCATCCCCCCAGTTCAAAGAAGAAAGGGGTTCTACTCCCACTTTTTCCTCATCCCCAAGAAAACCGAGTACCTGAGACCAAATCTGGACCACAGCCGTCTGAACCTCTACATAGAGTGCAAGCGATTCAGGATGGATACTCTTCAGGGGCTGTTATCTCTCCTGCATCAGGGGGACTGTCTCTGTTCCCTGGATATGCAGGATGTCTATCTCCATATCCAGGGTTTCCAGGCTCACTGTCGTTTCCTCTGCTTTTGCTTCCAGTGGGACCACATTCAGTTCTAGGCCCTCCTTTTTGGCCTTTCCTCGGCACCTCGGATCTTTACCAAGTGCCTAGCAGTGGTAGCTGTGGCTCTTCAGAGACAGGGCTTTTATGTGTTCCCTTTCCTGGTCGATTGGCTGCCGACATCCCCCTCTTGCTGTAGACCCTGGAAGGCACCTTTCAGCAATTCCAGGCCCCACGGATCACAATCAACCTACCGAAGTCTTGTCTCTCTCCGAGCCAACACTTCCAGTATATAGGAGCAGTCCTGGACTCCTCCCAGGGCAGAGCCTTCCTGCCAATGGACAGAGCAGAGTGCTTGATAGCGCAGGCCTGGCTAGTATCCTCAGGTCGTCAGGTACCAGCCAGAGCATTCCTTCATTTGTTGCAACACATGGCAGCAGCTATAGCCACGGATCCCTAGCCCACCTCCATATAAGGGCTCCCAATGGACCCTTCAGGTCCAATGGGACCAACACACCGATGACCTGGATCAGCCAGTGCTGGTTTCTGACCCAGTGAGGAGGACCTTGGAGTGGTGGCAGAACCCCGCCAATCTCCTGAGAGGGGTTCCCCTCCATACGGTGTCCCCACAGCAGATTCTAACAATGGACGACTCAGGCCTGGGCTGGGCTGCTCACTTAGCCAACCATCAGACTCAGGGGATTTGGTCAGAGTCGAAGCAGCATCTCCACATCAATGTGCTGGAGCTGTGAGCAGTTCTTTATGCTCTGCAGGCCTTCTAGACCCACATTCTTCCCGGCCCACTATTGGTACAGACAGACAACATGTCTGCAGTACACTACTTCAACAAACAGGGGGGTACCCATTCCTACCCCCTTTGTCAGGAGGCCATCGAGCACGACCTGGAACTCTCAGCCGCCCATGTTCTAGTCATCCAAAACACCCTGGCCGACAGTCTAAGTCAGCCCAGGTCGAGGATGCAGAAGTGGGAACTCCTGTCCCTGGTGGTCAAAGACCTCTTTGACAGGTAGCGCCGTCCATAGTTGGACCTTTTTGCTTCCCCACTAAAACACAAAACTGATGCTTTTCTGCTCGCTTGATCCGGGGCCTGGAGTTTTCTGGCATGACACCTTGTCCCTATCCAGGAACGGGAGGTTTCTGTACACCTTCCCTCTCTTCCCGCTCCTACCGAGGGTTCTTCTCAAGCTTCAGACAGAGAGGGCAGAGATGATTCTCAAAGCTCCCTACTGGCCACATCAAATCTGGTTCCACCTGCTGCAGCAACTGGTAGTGGAACTTCCAGTTCCCTTGCCCCTGTGCACATCAGCTTGCTCTCTCAGGATCAGGGCACCCTGGTCCATCCAGACCTCAAGTCTTTGTATCTCCATGTGTGGCTCCTGCAGCCTTAACGATCACCTGGTTTAGGGTTTCTTCCAGGTTTGCTGATGTCCTGGTGGCTGCCAGGAAACCCTCCACGAGAGTCACCTATTCCAAGAAGTGGAAGCACTTCTCCCTATGGGCCACCACTCACCACCTGATCGCTTCACCTGCCCGGTGAACCTGATTCTGGAATACCTCCTCTCCCTTTTGGGCTCAGGTCTGGGGTACTTCCCGCTTAAGGTGCACCTCTTCCCCATCTCAGCATACCATGTACCTATTGAGGGCAAGGCTGTTGCCCAGCTGGACATCTCCCGCACATTCTTGCGGAGTATACTACACTTGAAATCTCCCATTTGGGAACCTGTCCCACCATGGGATCTTCTTTTCATGTTGGAAAAGCTCAATCTGCCTCCCTCTGAGCAGACTGCGAGTTGCAAGCTATGCTTTGTCGTAAAAAGCATTGGTTTTCATTGCTGTTACTTCTGCTCGGAGGATTTCCGAGCTTCAGGCTCTGATGTGTAAAGATAGTCACAGATAGGGTGTCTTTAAGCACAAATCCTAAGTTCTTGCCGAAGGTGGTGTCTGAATTTACATTAAACCAATTCATCCACCTACCTGTTTATTTCCCTGAGTATTCTAATCAGGAGGAAGCTTTACAGCATACTCTGGATGTTCACAGAGTGCTCCCTTATTACACAACTCACACCCAACCGGTTAGAAAGACAGATCAATGGTTTGTTTCATTTGCCCCTAAAACAGAAGGGGCACCCGATTTGAAACAGTGTTTGTCAAAATTGCTGGCAACTTGCCTTGGTTACTGTTACCATAAGTACAACACGCCCTTGCCTGGGGTGGTTAAGCGACACTCCACCAGAGGTATGGCTGCCTCTACCACCTGCTTCCAGAATGTGTCTGCTGCACACATCTGCGCAGCTGCCACCTGGAAGTTCTGCTCACACGTTTATCTGACACTACAGTCTGGACACTGCTTCCAGATGCAGGGCCAATTTCAGACTAGCTGTCCTTCAGGGCCTTCTTTCATGAGCAACCTGCTGTTGCCTTTTGGCCCCCTTCCAGCTGACTTCCAGTCAGTTCTGATACTGCTTGGGACTCAGTCCTATCAGTGTTGCCTGATGCAAGAGCCCCCTCGAAGCAAGATAGAAGTTACATAAGAACATACCAGAACAGTAGATCTTTGAGAGGAGCTCTTGCAGGAGGCGCTGCTTTCCCTCCCTCCCTCCATCCATCCCCGATTGCTACTTCTCCTTTGCATTTATTCTGCTCTTCCCTCAGCTCTAAGGAACTGCCTTGGTTCTCCTTTTTGCTTTCTGTGTTGGGGTCTCTGGCGGGAGAACTGAGGTAGGTCTGAGGGACCACCCCCCTTTTAAGCACAGGCAGATGTCAGCGCATCGACGATGGGGATGGTCCATCATGGACTGCTAGCTAGAAGTTTTCAGTGTGGTCCTGGCGCCTTCAGTCCTACCGGTGTTGCCTGCTGCAAGAGCTCCTCTCGAAGATCTACTGTTATGGTAAGTTCTTACAGTTATGTAAGAACTTACTGTAACAGTAGATCTTTGGGAGGAGCACTTGCAGCAGGCAATAACCATAAGGACTGAGCAGCCAGGCACTAGAACCACACAGAAACTTCTAGCTGCAGTGTACAGCGGGGGACCTCCCCCGCCGTCAGCGTGCTGACGTCAGACCTATGGTATAAAAGGGGCGTTCCCCCAGCCCATCCCCAGTTCTCCCGCCAGAGACCCCAGCATGTACAGAAATTGGGAGAACCAAGGATGTTCCTTGTAAATGAGGAAAACAGAAGAGCTGTGATGGAGAAACAGCAATCGGGGGAAGGAGGGAGGGAAAGCAGTGCCTGCTGCAAGAACTCCACTCGAAGATTTATTGTTACGGTAAGTTTTTACATAACTGTACCATCTTACTTCGAGAGGGCTCTGGCAGCAGGCAATAACCATAACGACTGAATCCCAAGCAGTAGAGAAATAGACTCAGTCAACTGGGAGGCGGACAACGGCAGCCATAAGGAACTTATGATAGAAAGTCCTGGAGGACTGCCAGTCCGAAACTGGCTCTACACCAGCAGACAATGTCCAAACTGTAATGCTTAATGAATGTTTGGACAGACCTCCAAGTGGAGGCTGTGCAAATGTCTGCAGCAGACACATTACTGAAGGAGGCAGTCGAGGCAGCCATACCCCTGGTAGAATGACCTTTGATCTGGCCTGGCAAAGGCTTGTCGTACTTGCAGTAACAATACACAATGCAGTTAGCTAACCACTTTGATAAACACTGTTTGGAAACAGGAACCCCTTCTTTCCTGGGGGCAAATGAAACAACTGATCAGATTTCCTGAAAGGTCAAGTGTGATCCAAATAGAAATGGAGCGCCCAATGAATATCGAGAGTATGAAGTAAAGCCTCCCCTTGGTTAGAATACTCAGGACAATAAACAGGTAGGTGGATGGACTGATTCAAAGTAAACTCAGACACCACACCTTATTCAATAACTTAGGATTGGTCCTCAAAAGATACCCTTGTTTTTGTGGAAAATCAAGTAAGGTTCTTTACACATCAGAGCCTGAAGCACGGAAATCCTCTGAGCCCAATTAATGGCAACTAAAAACAGAAATCGTAGCTCGCAGCTTGTGGCAGGTTCAAAGAGGAAGAGTAAGCTTCTTCAAAATAAACAAATAATCCCATGCTGGGACTGGGTCCCTAATGGGAAGTTTCAAACAGAGAATGCTCAGCAAAAAGGGGTGGGACAAGTCCAGCTGAGCAATATTTTTGCCGTCAATGGGTGCATGGTACGCAGAGATGGCGGAAAGGTGTACCTTGACAGAGGAGTAGCTCAAACCTGAATCCGAAAGGGAAAGGAGGTACTCCAGGATGAGGTACACTGAACAGGTGAAGGGATCCCAATGCCAGGTAGTAGCCCAGATGGAGAACTGCTTCCACTTCATGGCATAGGTGGATCTGGTGGAAGGCTTCCTTGTGGCCACCAGAACACCTGCCACCCTAGATGAGACCCCAAAGTGTGCAACTGATAAGTCTGAAGGAGCCACGCATGAAGATGCAGCAACCTGAGGTCCGGGTGAATCAGAGCCACCTGTTCCTGGGAGAGCAGGTCAGAGCAATAAGACAGGGGAAGAGAAGGAGGATCCACTGCTAGTTGCTGCAACAATGGGAACCATATCTGGCAGGGCTAGTAGGAAGCTATTAGAATCATCTCTGCCCCCTCTGACTGCAGCTTGAGAAGAACTCTCTGCAGGGAAGGAAAGGCATACAGAAACCTCCCTGTCCAAGAGTGGGATAACGGATCTCGCCAGAAAACACCAGGCCCTGGCTCTAATGAGTAGAAATTGGGCAGTTTTGCCGTTGAGTGGAGACGCAAAGAGGTCTAACTTGTGACGACCCCAAAGATCCTTGCTCATGGAGGACAGGAGCTCCCACTCATTAGTTCTCAACCTGGACCTGTATAGCTGTCGGCCAGGACGTTTTGGATGCCTGGAACATGAACTGCTGTTAGAACCAGGTCGTGTTCTATGGCCCACTGCCAAATTCTCATGGTCTCCCAGCACAGGGGGTATGAGCGAGTCCCACCCTGCTTGTTGAAGTAATAGACTACTGACATGTCTTTCCCTTTTTCCTCTAAACCATCCAACCCCCCCTCCCCTTTAAACCCACTCTTCCTTCTTTCTCCCCTTCTTCACCGCCCCCCCCCGCTGACCCCTACCTGATATTCTAAGATCACTTTTAATTTTTGACCTCCTTATAACTCATTACTCATAAGGATTTAAACCCACTGCACTCAGTACAAGTCAATTTTTTGGCTACAGCAGTAAGTAAATACGGCACGTACCACACTCATGTGCCTTTTCTTTCTACATTTCTTCAGGTTATACACACAAGGAGATGGCTACCGGACAAGGGAAGTTCTGCTCACCAGGAAAAGCCATGGCATACTGGTAAATCGAGTACCCTTAAGGAGCTTGAAAAAAGTAAACCGCTAGCTCCATAAATATCTTTAAACATGGATATTTTCTTTTAAATAATTTGCTTTCCTCTCGCTTTTCTCTCCAGGATCCACCGATAATAATAGCGATGGTATTATAGTTTAAAGTATACATAACAACATGATTTAATAGTGTTTCAATAGTTGTTTTGGTTAGAAGTAAACCTAAGTATGTTAAATCCAGTAAGAATGCAAAAATGTTTTGCTGTCATGATAGGATGTCATTCACTAAATTCTGTGATGCTTCATTAGAGACAAAAAATGTGGAGAAATGTTTTCTGAGCTTAAAAAATAAGTAAGACAATTTATGTTGATTTAACAGTTGACTTGGCTAGTAGCAAACCTGAGTATGTAAAATCCAGCAGGAATGCAACCTTAGTTGTTGCTATAATAGAGGGACATATTTCAGCTCAGTTATGACTTACCTATAGCCAAAACGTTATGGAATAATGTGTTCCGAACTTTACATGACGTGAGCTCTTCTAGGTGAGCGTTTGATACTATGCGATATATTGTGATTTTATTTTACTTTGCTTTATTAAGTTTTATAACATTGTATATTGTTTAATGACTGTAAATTTGAAATGGCCTTTAAGCCAGTCATATTACTTGTATAACTAATGATGTCATGAGCAAGGAGGATTTAAGATTGCAACTGTTATTTCCTCATTAGTTCCTCTGAAGCCTTGGTGGAGGCGCGAAGCGCTGGGTCTGTGTCTGCCTAGTGAATTTAGGCTATGTAGTACGAGCCTGAATAAAGGACGTCAATTTGATTTAACCTAGCCTTGTGTACCATTTCTGCTTGTGTGCAACTTTTGAAAGTTCTGAATCAGGAGGGGGCCCGGGAGAAGGTAAGTCTGGAAGGCCTGAAAAGCAATAAGGACAGCCCGCATCTCTAGGATGTTGATGTGGAGATGCCGCTCTTGCGGGGTCCAGGTCCCTTGAGTCTGATGGTCTGCCAAATGAGCGCCCCAGCACAGACTGTACACATCTATCATGAGAATCTGGCTTGGAGATTCCACCTGGAATTGAATACCTCTGAGGAAATTGGAAAGGTTCAGCCACCAGGACAACGTTCACCAAACAGGACTGGATACTAGGATCCCCTGTAACAAATCAGCCGTGCCTGGTCTCACTGAATTGGTAGGGTCCACTGAGGCACCCTCATGTACAGGCAGGCCAGTGGAACAGTGACTATAGCCGCCGCCACATGCTCCACGAGCCTGAGAAACAACCTGGCCAGGACCTGATGCAACGAAGACACCAGCTGGACTTCTCAGGTGGTCTGCTCTGTCTTGAGGCAGGAAGGCCTTGCCCTGACCCGAATCTAAGACCACCCCTATAAACTGCAGTCTTTGGCTTGGACAGAGAGAGGACTTGGGCAGGTTCAGGGTAATGCCCAGCGTCTGAAACAAACTGAAGGTGATCTCCATTGTCCATAGCAGCTGATCTCTGGAGGAGGCTGTGAGCAGCCTGTCATCCAGGTAGGGGAAGACAAAGACCTTGCCTCGTGAGGGCCACAGTCACTACTGCCATGCACTTGGTAAAAACTCAAGGTGCTGAGGAAAGGAAGAAGGGCAGGGCCCTGAACTGGTAGCAGTTCCCTTGACAGCAAAAGCGGAGGAACCTCCTGTGGAACCAGAAAACCTGTGGAGGTGGGCAATCTTGCATATTCAGTGAGCAGAGCCAATCTTCTTGACTAAGAAGGGGAAGGAGACCCTGAAGGGTAACCATCCTAAAGCGTTTGTATTCTATGAACAGATTCCGGTGGCTGAGGTCCAGGACTGGTCTCAGATCACCGGTCTTCTTTGGAACCTGGAAGAAATGAGAATAGAAGCCCTTTCCCCTTTGATTTGAGGAAACAGACTATGATCTTTTTGAGCAGAAATGCCTGGATCTCCTCCTGAATAAGGGACATACGATCTGGATGGGTAATGGGAATGTAAGGAAGGCTGTCTGGGGGTACCTCCTAAAATTCAAGAGTATGTTCCCTTTCTACAAGCTGAAGCACCCATTGATCCGAGGTGATTACCCGCCATCTGTCCAGGTAAAGGGAAAAATTACCCCCACCGCCTCCCCCAAGGTTTCTGCTGGGGTCGGGGGGGGGAGTCAGGCAAGAAGTCATGCTGAAGAACCTGGGACGGGTAGAGTGGCAGGAGAGGCTCTAGGGGCTGAGGCTCCTTTCACCTGGGAGGTGGCCTTATGTTTGAAGGCTCCTCTGGGCTGCTGTCCCGAGCCTGCTGATGCTGGTTCCTTCAAAAGGACTGACACTGCTGGGGTTTAGGCTGGGAGCGGTACAAGGAGTGTATCGACTTTAATGCCTGACCAGATTCCTGTAGGCAGGAGACAATGTTCTGAACATCCTCGCCAAAGAGAACCGACCCCCTAAAGGGGGTGTCAAGGATTTTGCCCTGCACGTCAGGGGCCAAGCCTGAAACCCTATGCCAAGAATGGTGGCAAAATAGAGACACCAGTGGCCACCGTCCATCTGGCTAAGTCTGCGGTATTGTAGGATGCCCTTAGAACGTGATTGCCAAAGTCTGACCCAGACTTCAGAAGCTGAGTCAACTGACACTTAGTAGGGTCCTCTGGGAGGGACTGCACCAGTTCCAGAGCTTTGTCCCACAGGGCATTCTGATACTGAACCATGTGGGGTAGAAAGTTCAATGACTGGACAGCTAAAGTGGCAGAAGCGTAGACCTTCCTTCCTAATAAGTCTACTTGCCTAGACTCCTTATCTGGAGGGTGCATGGGTGTCTAGGATTTTTAGTACGGTCATGAGCAGCATTCAAGGCCACTAAGTCAGTGACTAGATGCTCCCTATAAAAAGGCTTGTCCCTAGGGGGGCATGATAAAGCCTGCCTGCCTTCTTAGGTGAGGCTGGAGTGGAAGATGGGTGATTCCAGGCGGTCCTGTTTACATCCTCAAAATGAGTCAATAGGAGGGATAACTGTAGGCAGACTGTCCTTCTTACGGAGCAAGGTTGCCAAGCATCGGCGCTCTGGGTCCAGTTCCTCCGAGTCCTAGCCCATGAGGGACTGAATGTGCCTCATGATATCCATGAAAGTTGGATCATCAGGAGGGATCTAGGGGTGTCCCTAGGTTCCTCCAATTGTGAGGGTAATCTGGAATCCTTGGAGTCCTCTGAGGAGGAGGAATCCACCCCAGATGGTTCAGAGTCTGGGACCGGCATCAGTGGATGGCACTCCTTCTTGCGCCGGTCCTCCTTGTCACCAGGAGACCAGGAAGTGGTAGAAAGAACCCAGACCGGTGAGGAAGAAGGTTTGAGGAGGAGTAGTAGGCCTCTTCTGGGGATCCTTGTTCTGCATAAACTCCCACCACGCCATGAATAGGGTGTTGCAATCCAAAGGAGATGGAGGGGGCAGTGCCAGGAGGGGAAGAGATGGATCCCCTGCTGTTGGTCCTTGGGGTTTTGCCTGCTCAGGTGTTGGTCCCTGGGGAGTTGGATGACTAGGCAACAACTCTTGTGGCAAAGGGCTAGCCGGTATCGGTCTCGAAGGGCCCGGCATCAGTTCAGCAGGTGTCTGTTGCGGCTGACCCAAAGGGGTGGTCGGTGCTGGCTGAGGCTTAACCGATGAAGGAGTCCCCGGGGTCGATGCCAGGGTGGCCGGTGATGACTGAGGAGAAGGGGGCTGATGCCAGTCAGGCGAAGCAGCCAACACAGGAGGACCCTGCATAGGGAAGGTAACTCCTGCTGGAGACAGAGGCGTTTCCCGTGACGGAGAGGCGAGCACTTGCTCCGGGCATCACTTAGAGATATCTGTCCCAGAACGTGGAACCGACGTGGGCAACGCCAAGACCAGAGGGGTGGTGGGCCGAGACCCTCTGCTCGAAGAGCCAGTTGAGCCACCTGGCTGAGAACCTGCTGGGAAAAGGGGCCTAAGCTTCAGGGACTTTGGGGCTGGGGAAGAGGTCCGAAGCCCATAAGAGTCTTCGCCTGAGATGGTAATGCGGGAGGGAGGTGAGGACATGGGCAGCCTGGAAAGGGTGAGGGCTGCTGGTGAAGGAGGGACTGATCTCCTGCAGGAGAAAGATCTAAAAGCAGCCACCTACTTGTGCGGTGACCTGGAGCAGGAAGCCAACTGGGGCCAATCTCTGTCCTTGTCTCGGTGCTTGTGCTTCCCGCTTGACTTCTCCTCTTTGTGGGAAGTGGACACTCTGGAGACCAGGGAGGAAGAAGAGCTTTTGCCCTGGAGCTCCTTCTCCATCGCAGCTAACTTCTGCTGCAGAAGGAAACCCTGAAAGGTCTTCGAGTGGCATCTCCGTGTGGCCTGGCTGAACTCCAGGCAGTGCTGGCAGGTCTCAGTGTCGTGGTTAGGGCCTAGACAGAGCCGGCACACTTATTATGCCAGTCAGAAGATGTGACTGGAGAAGAAGACATGCAGAAACTTGAAGCAAATTAAGAAAATACGCTGAACAGAGAAAAAAACTGCAGTCAAAATGTGATAAAAATGATGGTCGACTAGAAGCAGGAGTCCGTGGAGGTCCAATCTACATGGGTTAACGGCGGGAAAAAAAAACTGGAGATAGGCTGGGGGAACCTCCCCTTTCATACCATAGGTCTGAAGTCAGCACACTGATGTCGGGCCGGTTCCCCGCTGTATACTGCAGCAATAGCTTCAATAAGAGGTTGAAGGACTGGTGTGGTGAAAACAGCTTTCGCTACATTGGGGACTGGGGTACCACCTGGGATGATACAGACCTATACAAGAGAGAGACGGTCTGCATCCTTCCATGGAGGGAACTGTCCTCAGTGAGATGTTTACATACTTCCTGAGCAAGCATTTAAACTAGCCACTGGGGGTGCCAGGAGCAGGGAGATACAGACAGCGCTCCCCCCCCCCCACACACACACAGGTTAGGGCACATGTCAAGCAGAATCAGGACGTTATACCAGGGGCGATTCACCAGTACCACATGTCAGAAAAGGCTGCACACAGGGCAAGATGATATCGTTAACAAAGGTAGTAAAAGGGAAGCACCACATGGAATATGCCAGGAATAGTAGGATGACACAAGGGGCTAAACACAAGAATGGGCCGAGAGGATGCCACTTTCCATGGAAAGTCGTGCACACAAATACTCGTAGTCTGGGGAACAAGGTCCCAAACCTGATGGCTATAATGAAGGGCTATGTCAGTTAAGTGGTGTCCTTCATTAATCGCCAAGTGACCATTCTGTAGCTTAAAAATTAATGCGAAATCAAGCCCATTCATTTCAATGGGTCGCGCCCCGTGCGCTCCCTGGCCACACATCATTACGTGCTTGAGTGTGGAGGCCGAATATGGATACTTGGAATAGAGAGGGCTTCCACTGTCTAAAGTAAAGTTACAAGTCATATTATTAAGGTATGGGCTGCTGTTATTCAATAAAACCTAGCTGGAATAACTGCCGAAGAGGGCAGCTACCACTATGTGTGAGTGGCTGCCTTACATTGGAAATTTACTTTAAAGAATTTTTGTGTGATTTTCTTTAAAGAAATGAAGAGACACACATTTTTAGTATTACACTTATGATTTCAAGCTGATAAACATATTTTTAGAAATAATGCTTAATGTAAAATGGGGTGGACCACTTGGACCAGGGGAATCTAATAAAAAGGGCCCCTGAGATTTGAGTGGGTGTGTCCAGCTCTAGTTACCTGAAAAAAAAAAAAGACTTGTTTTCTAAGTGGGTACCCAAGAGAAGACATTTTCTGTTGGTGTGGACATACCCAGGTGGTTTCTGAATTGCTGTTTTTATCATTTGCACCCAACAGCTAGAGGGACTGTTGATGGGCAGAATCTACTTCAGTGTTTGGGACTTGGGAAATTTCCACAGACCTTGGGATCCACCAGCATGATTTATGAGTACACTTCAGAGACTGCCTTGCATTCGTCAGTTTGACTTTAATTTTTACTTCTAATAAAAACAACACATATCTAGCACCTTGTACCATTCTACTTCTGTGTCCTGCCTTCTCCTTTGGTTAAGGCATCCAGCCTCCCACATAAAGACTTTTGGCCTAGTTTATCAATTCCAAGTAGTGTGCTCCAATCTCTTGATTGGGGATGGGAGCCACCCAGCTTGGCACTGACATGCCTTAGCATACTTGTGCAAGCAGTCAGTGCAGGCATCTCTGGGTAGGGACTAAATAATGGAAACCCCTGACAGAGCAGGATGACATGATTCCCTGTACTCCCGAGCTTTGCTTCGCCCACTCACCCAGCATGACATGCTCCCACCATTGGATTAATTTACTAGAGTGCATCCTCCACCCACCCAGCATGACACATTCCCGGGATGTATAACTGTGGATCTGAAAATCAGACCCCAAAACTGAACTACAAAAAAGCACCAGAAAGAAAACTCTCGAACAGAATATTCTTCCCCAACAGATGGCTAAACAGCTGAAGTCTGGCTACAACTGTGTTACAATTTAAACATACATTTGAACAAATGCTTCAGCTTCACTTGGAACAACAAAGTACAGTTACGTAAGAATTTACCGTAACAGCAGGTCTTCGAGAGGAACTCTTGCAGCAGGTTACACCATTAGGACTAAGCCACCAGGTGCCAGGACCTCATGTAAAGGAACCAGAGGCTCCACTGCCAACTGTTGAAGCAGAGGGAATCAAATCTGTCGAGGCCAGAATGGAGCAATCAGGATTACATCGGCTCCCTCTGATTGTAGCTTGAGCACAACCTCTGCTATAGTGGAAGGGGATCCAAGAGAAGGACAACGCACTTCGCCAGAAAGCACTAGGCCCTGGATCTAGTGAGCAGAAACTGGGCAGTTTGGCGTTGAGCAGGGATTCAAAGAAGTCCAGCTTGGGACACCCCCAAGAGATCCTCTACTAAGGACTGTAGGAGTTCCCACCCGTAGGCCTTGGACAGCGACCTGCTTAGGCTATCGGTGGACAGAGACCCGCTTAGGCTGTCGGCCAAGGTGTTTTGGGCTCCTTGAACATGAACTGCAGGGGTTCCAGACTGTGCTCCGCTGCCCAGAACTAGACTCCCATGGCCTCCCTGCAGAGCGGTATGAATGAGGTGCTCCCCCCGCTTGATGATGTAGAAAACTACTGACATATTGTCCATCTGGATCAGCGGAGAACTCTGGGACATATCCGGTTCGAACGCCTGCAGAGCAAAGAGGATTACCCTCATCACCAGCACGTTTTTGTGGAGATTCTGTTCCACAGGAGACCAGGTCCCTTGGGAAGACTTTCCCTGAAATAAGTTCCCCATCCCTGTCCCAAAGAATCTGTCATCAGGATCTGCTGTAAAAGGGTTCAACCACCACTCCAGGGTCTGACACACTGCCCTGGAGACCTTCACTGGTTGCTCAAGGTCGTCTGAGCTCTGGTCCCACTAAACTCTGGGAGTCTGTTGAGGAACTCTCATATAAGGTCGTGCCAAAGAAACGGTCACAATGGCGGCTGCCATGTGACTTGAGAAGTTGAAAGACCACTCTGGCTGTGACCTGGCGCAATGAGGAAATCCTCTGAGCTTGTGTCTGCAAGCGATCTGCCCTGTTGTAGGGAAGGAAAGCATCCCTTGAATGGTATCCAGGACTGCCTCTACATATTGCAGCCTCTGGCTGGACCAGGGAATGGACTCTGGAAAATTCAGAGTGATCCCCAACTCCTGGGGCAACAGAAAGGTGTCTTCCAGGATTTTCAGCAGCTGGTCTCTTGTAGAAGCCCGTCAGGAGCTGGTCATCCAGGTAACGGAAGACGGAATGGCCCTTTCTCCTGATTGCTGCAGCCACCACTGCCAGGCACTTGGGTGAAGACATGGGGAGCAGAGAACGGGCCAAAGGGCAGGGCTCTGAAAGGATAGTGATTTCCTCTGAAGCTTAAGCGTAGAAGTCTGCTGTGGGATGGCAGGACCTTGATGTGAAAGTACGTGTCTTGCATGTCCAGCATGTAGAGCCAATCCCCTTGATGAAGCATTGGGAGAAGGCCTGAAAACGTCACCACCCTGAATTGCTTGTACTCCACCTAGTGGTTCAGGTGGCTGAGATCCGGTATAGGGCAAGGATCACCAGTCTTCTTGGGGACCAAGAAAAAAAAAATGGGAGTAACAGCTATTCCCTCTTTGGTTTGGAGGAATGGGCTCTATAGTCCATTGGGACCGAAGGGCCTGGATCTCCACAAGGATCAGGATGGCGTGGGATGGGGAGTAGTGGGAGGGAACAGGAGGGTTGCTTGGAGACATTCCCAGAAACTCCATGGCATATCCCCTCTATTAGGTGTGTAACCCTCAGATCTGTTGTGATCCTGGGCCAACCCTTGATGTAGAGGGGAAGCCCGACCCCCTAACGCCTCCCCTAGAGCCTCCGCCAGAGCATGGGGGTGCGAACAAGAAGTCAGCTAGAGGCATTGGGGTGGGCAAAGGAGCCTGGGGGGCTTGGTGGTTCTCTAGCCCAAGTTCCCTGAGGGCTGGGAAGGGGCATCTAAGATGGCCTCTTGGAGGTCCCAGCGAAGGCCGGAGACTAAGCCAGGAGTACCCATGGAGACCAATGCCAGTGGCCTCGGCCCTGGTGGCAGGATCAGCTGGGTGTAGGACGAGCGAAGAACATACTGCCCTACATACACACCTGACGGGAGGACATTCAACAACTCAGACGTCTTAGAAGAGTTTGATTTAGCTTTTGCCTATTCTGGAGACTTTTTCCATAAGCAATCCTGGAACTGGACTGTGTGAGCCAAACATTTAAGAGATCTGGCGGTGCAGGTGGTTGAAGAATAGACCTTGTGACCAAACTGGTCCAACCTCAGACTCATTGTCAGGAGGCTAGGAGCTAAGATGGTAAGGTTCTACCATGGGCAGCCATCAGAGCCATAGAATCAGCCCTAGATTGTTCCCCAAGTAAGGCTTGCTCCTTGGGGTTATGTGGAGCCTGTTGGTTTTTGCGAGAGCTGCCTAAGTCAGTGAGGGGCGTTCCCAGGCGCGCTTAAAGATATCCTGGGGGGGGGGGTTACCCACGCTGGCAGGACCTGGGTGGGGTGCCAGGAACTCAGCAAGACAGCACCCCTCTGGGTCCAGCTCCTCAACATCTCACCCATTAAGGGACCAGAAATGGTGAAGGTAAAGGCACACTGAGGCAGGCATCCGCAGAAGCATCGTCAGCATCTAGGGAAGACCAGGAGGAAGAGGCGCGCAGTTTACTGGAAAGGAGGGGGGGTAGCGGGCTGCGTGGAGGGGCCAGGAGGAAAGGCGACTGGGCCCTGGGGAGCAAGTGTTTCGAGCCCAAAAAAATCCTTACACTAATTCTACCAGCAATGAAACATGGCACACACGTCAACAAAAGACCAGAGGGGAACACTGGGAGGAGCTGGTGCCAGGTAAGTCGCAACAGAGGTCCCCGGCATCGGACTCGCTGGAGGAAGGGACCCTGTCGTCAGATTGGTCGATGCAGGGTTAGCAGGCATCAGCCCTGCCGGAGTCAGGTTATCGCGTGTCAGACCAACGGTCATCGGGTCACCCAGCAGATGCACTGATGGGAGCATCCGGTGTCCGATCCTCATGTGTCAGCTATGGGGAGGCGGGGGAGGCCGGTAACTTCCGATAATCGGCTGACAGGGAAGGTGCCATCTGATCCGATGCAAGTAAAGCAGAGGTTGAGGGAGCAGGTGTTTGCCAACAGCGGGCGATTCCGGACGGCGTAGGATGAGCACTCCTCCTGGTGCCATCTGGCGTCACCGGACCCTGGAGCCCAGTCCGGTGATGCTGATGCATCAGCTGAGCAGACGATGGGCTTCAACCCGCCGTCCGAAAAGTCACCAGCTGAGCCACTTGGCTTAGGCCCATAGGAATACTCGTGGGACCTAAGACTCATGGGAGTGAAGCCTAAAGAAGGCCCATACCCCAAAGACCCTCCAATGAACGTCCACTCCAGGGCAGAGAGCTTCATCAACAGGAGCCCAGAAGGACAGAGGGCTGCCGGAGGGGCACAGTCCAACCCCCCGAGGGAGGTGGAAGCGGTCGCCAACTTGTGCGGGGACCTGGAACAGGAGCGCAATCGGGGTCTATCCCTGTTATTGCCCCGGTGTGTAAGTGTCCCGATGCTTTCCTTCTCCGTATGGGCAGAAGAGGAGGAGGAGGTCCCCAAAAAGGTGGAGGCCTGTCCTGTAGGGTTCTTCTAAATGTTGGTCAGCTGCTTCAAAAAGCTGTTCAGGGTCTTCTGGCAGTGGCCTAGTCCCGCAGTTATGGCTTTGGCAATGCTGGTAGGCCTCAGAATTGTGGTCGGGGCCCAGTCAGGAGAGGAAGGCCGAAAGGCCTTCCTTTGATGGTATCTGCTTGCCGTGGGTACTAGATGTCCACCACTCGGATGAAGAAGAAATCAGGATAAATAACTGTGATATAACTACGAGTTTACCCCATCTGCCATTAGTTGGTGGTTCTCCAACCCACTTTCATGGCTAGTACTAGTGACTGCCCCTGGTAAATGAACTAACTGGTACTTCTATACAGAGAATATGGTTTATATACAGTTGCATGGTTCAATGGTGGACCTGCCCCCGTGTATTTGAATCCTCCTCTGTTATGGCTTGCCTTGTCTTCCTTTTATCATTTGACTCCCCTATTACTGCACCATTGTGTTTGTGTTTATATACTTATTTATATGTATTTATATGTTTTTATGATGGATGTTACCCGACCCTGTTCTAACCAGGTCCATCTTGTAAAAGAGCTCTGCTCAATAATGTTCGCCTGGATAAATAAAGATTTTGATTGATTGATTGATTCTTTGAAAAATAACAAAACACAAGAAACATGAGAAAAGGAGTGGTCGACTAAGAGCAGAAGTAGAGTCTATGTGCGCAGGTCAATGGCAGGAAAAGAACTGAGGTGATGCTGGGGGACCGCCCCTTTTATACCACTGGCCGATGTTGGGGTTGGGCAGACGTTGAAGGGGCAGTCCCCCACTACAGACTGCTAGATAGAAGTTTTCAGTGGGGTCCTGGTGCTTGGCAGCTTAGTCCTAACGGTGTAACCTACTGCAAGAGTTCTCACTCGAAGTAAGATCATCAATTCTCATACTGAACAATGACTTATGCTGAGCAAAAGTCCAGACTTTACAGAAGCATTTCAGTGGGATGTTCGAGAAGCTGCCATGTGGCACATCCAAAATGAAAGTGCATGCAGGAGTCCCTGCAAAGGGAGAGGCAGGAAGAGCTACAGTACAGTGGAGAGAAAAGTAAACACAAATCAAAGAAGATTCACAACTTGCACCTATAAAAAAAAAAAAAAAAATGTTCACACCAAGTATGGATTTGATTTTTTTTAATTTTTTTAAATATATTATTTTTCGTTCAGTGATCCCCCATGCCCAAGGGTCCCCCACCACCACCCAGGATTACCACCCCTGGGTGGAGCTGCCGAGCAGGCACCCCTCTCAAGGAACACTGTCTCTTGCTCTAGCTTTTAAGGGGCGGAACCACAGGAGCAGGACCCCTGGCGGGCATTACTCGCAGCGGGAGCAGCGGTGGGGGCTGTCCTGAACACAGCTGGAATTTTTTTTCCAGTATGTAGAGATACCTGTGGGTGGGGACGTGCAATGACGCCAGCATCCGCCACTCCCCGCTTGCGTGAGGCACCGGCAACCCCAGTCTCTACCAGAGGTCCGCATAGCATCGGACACTCTTCCCCCCTTCCTCCCAAAGGAGAGCAGTCCCTGGGATGCTCAACCCTTCTCCCCCTGGCTGGCCCTCCGAGTCCATCACCAAACCCAGGATGTCGGCACCATAAGCGGACGCCTTGCCGCTGCACCGGCGAAGTATAGATTTGATCTTATTAGGTTGTGACCGATTCAGAAAAGAAAACTCACAGTGCATTACACAGTTCAGTCTCCGTCCATCAAAGACTCTTCCTCCTCCCTGCCATTCTCCAGCTCTACCTTCACCAGATAAACCCAGTTTCTTGGCCTCCTTTGGGTAACTGACCAAATAGGAGTGTCTCTTCCACATTAAGTGGAGCTTTGTCAGAAAAAAGAAACTGGTGTAGTAATTTCAACTGCTGTAGTTTGTTTTGACACTGACCTGTCAACTGGCTTGAGATCCTGGAATATGAAGAGTGTGTCTTCTACATATTTAAGGTTACATCAGCAACAGGACGATCTCCATCTCCCACACCAGTACAGACCAGTATGAACATCCTGGATGAGGTCTGTGCTGATCACCTGCCATGGTGTCACTCTAATCTTTTTTTTATACAGCTTTTTACTTCTCAGGCCAACTCTCTGCACCTGTCCCTACCTCTCCCTGAAAGGCAACCACCTCCCTGAACATACCTGGAGCAAGTCCCCCATGGATCCCTCCCCCCATGGCGGGGCCAAGGGGCACGCTGCCACCCCGCCCCCCAACACCGGAGACGGAATCCAGATTGCTGCAGGCATCTGGGTGATGGCACAGGTCTGGGGAAGATGCGCAGCGTAACACTTAGCCCTCTGATTCCCGTTTCTGCTTTTGTCCCCTATGCCCCTGCTGTGACCCCACATCAGTACATGTGCATGGAGGCGCACACATCTTGTACAACCACACCCCTTCCCTTCAGACCATCTGCTGCCTGCAATGCCACAGGGCCTCAACCTGGTGGTAGTCAAAGGCAGAGATGACTGGCCACCCCACCACGGGAAAGCAGAGCAGTCCCAGGGTCCCTCTATCCTCTTCCACTCCACCAACACTCGACAACCAGTGCTTGCTCCCAAACAAAAAAAAGTCACCTGTGTGGCAGGAGGTAAAGCATTCAGTGCCCTAGTCCTCCATGCCACGGGACCAGCTCTGTAAACCTTTTCAAAGCAGAATGGAGGAAACAAAATACATTATTACATGTATAAAATAATCAAATTTTGGTGGAACTAGATACTTTTACCACCAAATTAAAATGGAAGATGCCCAAAATATTTTATAGTGAAAAAAGACAGGGTCAGATTTTTTGCTCAATTTCGTTGTGCTGCTACTCTAAATGGCAGGCAAAATAACAGGTCTTCTTTTAGCTAGGCTACATTGTTTACATTTTAAATATAGTTCTTTTTTAATTGGGGATTGTCTCCCAACAGTTGCTAACTACTCCCTTTTGACAGTAGTTCTGTTCTATACTAGAGGTAACAGCTTCCTTAATTTTTATTTCCTTGGTCTACGAGTACCCTTCCACTAGACTGGATCTGAAGTGAATGAGGTAGAAATGTAAGTTGCTAGTGATATATATGTATAATTTACACTTTGTTTTCACTTTTGTTTTGGAGGGGATCTACCCGAATGTCCTCCCAGTTCCTTCAAGGGGGGTGGACCAAAGTTACATCTCTAAATTTGTTTGGTTTCTATCTATAGGTGAAAGCAGTAACAGAGAATGGTGCTCCACCCAATCAGTCATGATCTCTGCGTTGCATATTTTGGAATAGGAATGTTATATACTGTATGTCTGCTTATAATATAAAGTCCTAATAAAAAGAATGTTTAAAAAAAAAATCTATTTGCAAATCAGTGCTGAGCATGAAAAAAACTGAACAGAAGCGTTATTTACCTGCCAACAGCACCACATCCTCCCAGAACCAAAGCACACAATAATTGCTGAGAAAAAAAGGAAAAAAAAGAAAAAGACAAAATAAATCACTTGCTTTGTTTCAATTTAAGAAAAACCAAAAACCCGAAATTCAATCACAGTATTATGTACTGTGCAGTCTCAATGCATGTAGCAGATGCGCTGAAATAAAATACAACACAAGGAGTGTAGCCTAGTGGTTGGAACCAGAATTGTGAATCCAGATTAATATTCCACCAGGACTACTTACTCACTGTGCAGCACCAAGCAAGTCACTTAACACACCCTGTATTTCTGTCCCCTCAGCAGTAAACTGTGGGGATGCAAGACCCCAAAGAAAAAGGAGATGTTGCATCTTGCTTGCACTATCCTAGGCAAGTAAGTGTCTGAACAAATGACCTAGAAGAAAAAAAATTACTTACCATAGTAATCTTGTTTCTTCCAAGGGAATCTGTACTGTTTTCTGCCTTATGCAGTTAGCCTTCACCACTCAACTGTCCCGGAGAAGAGAGAGTTAAAGAACCTATGCAAATAACGGAACACTAAAAGGCTCTAGCTCGGCTTTCAAACTACTGTCCCTGGTGTATTCTATGCAACTGTCAGATTCTTATGAAGTATGTACAAAAAAGATTCTATCTATGCTATCCTAAACACCTAATTTGCCCACTAATCAACAATTCTCTCTTTGAATAGGGACATCTGAAAAGACTCAAGTCACAGTTGCTCAAGGAAAAACCCACTCAAATTTCAACAACAGCATGAGCAACTGAGTGCAGTACCCCCCATTCTAGTAGGGTGGGAGCTCAGAATACGTAAAATATCCTCTTGGAAGAAACAAGATTACCATGGTAAGTAATTTTTTCTTCAAGCCCCAGGAAATCTTTACTGTATTCTGACTTATCCAGACTACTAAGCAGTACCTTTGGAGGTGGGCATAGCACCTACTTAGCAAACAGGCTCTGCAGTACTGCTGTGCCAAACCTGGCATCACTTCTAGCCTGAGTGTCCAGGCAATAGTGCTTAATAAAGGTGTGGACAGTTTTCCAGGTGGCTCCTTTACAAATTTTCAGCAAAGGAATGTCTCTGGCAGCTACTACAGAAGCAGCTGTACCGCTGGTGGAATGAGCCCTGGGGCCCAATGGGGGTTTCCTTGCCTAGTTTGCTGCAGCAAAACTGAATACAGGCAACAATCCAGGGTGCAACAATCCTCTCTGATGCTGGTTTGCCCCTTCCCATTTCTCCATAGGTCAGGAAGAAGCTGAGTATTATCCTGCCTATGGCCCTTTGTATGATCCAAATAATAGCGGACAGCCCTCTTGACATCAAGATTATGCAGCCTACGTTCCCCTGAACTGGAATGATCAGTGAAAAAGACAGGCATTGTAACAGACTGGTTGAGGTGGAAGTCAGACACCACTTTGGGGAGGAACTTCCTATTGGTTCTGATAACTACCTTGTCCTTATGGACTGAAATGTAGTTAGGCTCTGTGGCCTGGAGTTTACTAATCCTCCTGGCTGAAGTGACTGCTACCAGGAAGACCGTTTTCCACATCACATACTTGAGATCTGCTGAAGACATGGGCTCAAATGGAGGTTGCATTAGCTGCGCGATGCATATGTTCAGGTCCCAGGAAGGAACTGGTTTCCTGAATGGGGGGTGCAAATGAAGTAAACACTTGAAGAACTTCCTGAAAATCATATTGGAAGCTAAGGAAGAGTCCTTGCTCGCTGAGAGATGAGCAGAAACAGCTGTCAGATGTACCCTGCAGGTAGATGGCTTAAGGCCAAGAGTGAAGATGAGCCAAGTAGTCCAGAAGGACTGGCAGACTAGCCTGGTGAGGGTCCATTGCCTTCTGCTGGCACCAAATAGAAAATCTCTTCCATCCGGAAGTATAGCTCTTCCTGGTAGAGGGCTTCCTAGAAACCCTGACAAGTTCTAGGACCCCCTCAGAGAGGTGCAGATTTGCATACTCTAGGTCCTCAAGAAGCAGGAAATGAGCCTGAAGGACTTGAGGCTGAGGTAAAGGATTCTCCCCTGGGAGGATGTCAGCAGGTTGTGCCTCCTGGGGAGGCAAATCGGACTGGATAGTGACAGAGACAGGTGCAGTGAGTACCAAGGCTGCCTAGCCCAGTCTGGAGCTATGAAGGTCATTGTTGCCGATCGAGACCTGAGCTTGTTCAGTACCCTGGGCAACAGAGGGAATTGGGGGGAGGGGGAGGCATACAAAAAACTTCCCTGTCCAATCCAGCAGTAGTGCATCCAGTGGCACTGTGCCCACCACAGGATGCCTGCAATAGAACTGTGGCAATTGATGATTGTCTGGGGCTGCAAAGAGATCCATCTCTGGGGTGCCCCACCTCCTGAATACAGTCTGCAGGATCTGCCTGTTCAGAGACAACTCGTGATGGTTCTGACTGATCCTGCTCCGAGCATCTGCTAAGATATTGTCCTTCCCTGGAAGGTGGACTGCTGACAGAGAGACCTTGAGGAAGTAAGCCAGACTCCAGATTTTCATAGCCTCCGCGCACAGCAAGGCGGACCATGTGCCTCCTTGCTTGTTTATGTAGTACATGGTGGGTGTGTTGTCTTCTGACTTGCACCACCTTGCCCTGGAGCATTGTGGCAAAGGATTGGAAGGCCAGAAAAACTGCCCTGAGCTCCAACAGGTTTATGTGCATCAATGACTCCTGCTGGAGCCATGTGCAGTGTGCTCCCATAGGTGGGCGCCCCATCCCAAGAGGGAGGCATCGGTTGTTAACACTACTGCTGGGGACTGCTTCAGGAATGGTACACCTTTCTCTTAGGTTGTCTGTTTCCTGCCACCATTGAAGTGCCTGAAGGGTCCCTGTGACTGGTACTAGCTTTGACAGGGAATCTCTTCTCTGAGACCAATGAAACCTGAAGTGGAACTGGATGTCTATCATTTGGAATCTTGCCCTTGGCACTGTTGCTGTTGAGGTTGCCATGTGGCCTAACAGTTGCAGGAAATGTCTTGCTGGTCTGGGGGTGAGGAACTGGAAGGAGCTTGCTAACTGTACCAGACTGTTCACCTTTCCTTGAGGAAGGAATGCTTGCCCCCTTAGTGTGTCCAACTCTGCTCCTATTAAATCCAGGAGCTGGACCATTGCAAGACTGACTTTCAGATTCACCAGGAACCCCCGATACTGTAGGGTAACCTCTGTGAGAGCTTGAGAATCCCTTACTTGCTGAGGGGACTGCCCCACGACTAGCCAGTCTTCTAGATAGGTGAACACTCTCCCCCTGCCCTCCTCAAATGTGCCACTACCACTGCCAGGCATTTTGTGAACACCTTGGGGCAGAGATGAGACTGAAAGGCAGGGTCTGAACTAATAATGGTCTGATGGCAATCTGAACCAGAGATACTTTCTGTGGGATGGTCTGATAGGAATGAGGAAGTAGGCATCTTTGAGGTCTAGGGATGCCAACCAGTCTCCCTGCCTGAGAGTGGGGAGAATCATTGCTAGAGTGACCATTTTGAACTTTGGCCTTGTTAGGTGCCTGTTTAAGTTTCTGAGATCCAGTATAGGTTGCCACTCCCCAGTTTTCTTTAGAGTTAGGAAGTACCGGGAGTACAGGCCTTTCCTCCTCTGAGGGAAGGAGACAGGCTCCACTGCCCCTTCTAGCAAAAGGCTAGCTACTTCTGATTCCAGTAAGGATTTTTCTACTGGGGCTGCAGGTCTGAACAGCCTTGCTCTCAATTTTGGAGTTGTCTTGAAGCTGAGAGCAAGACCCTGACTTACTATCTCCAGGACCCATTTGTCTGTGGTGATGGAGTGCCATGCCTGGAAATAGTAAGCCAGTCTGCCCCCTACTGGAACTGGGTCGTCGGCCCTGAAAAAGACGTCCGGAGGTCTGCTTTGCAGGTGTCCTGGGCTGAAGACTGGAGTTAGAAGGGTTGCTGCCCCTTCTACCCCTGCCCCTAAAGTATCCTCTCTGTTGCAGATATGCTGGGAAAGCCTGAGCCTGATAAAAGTGTCTGGAATAGGGCCTTCCCCTACTTGCCCTACCTTGGTGCTTCTGAGGGGTAGATGCCGTCTCCTTAGCAGAAGCACTCTTGTAGGTAGCCTTGTATTCATCCATCTTCTTCATGTAAGCTTGTTCGCTCACCAAACAAGGAGTTCTGCTCACAAGAGAAGTCCAAGGCCTTGGTCTGAGTGTCCTGACACAGGTTAGTGGCCCTAAGCCAGGCAAATCTCCTCAGGGACACTGTTGTTGCCATAAGCCTGGCAGCACTGTCATTAGCATCCACTGCCATGTGACCTGGTACTTGGATGCTTCAATACCACATTTGGCAGTATCTGCAAGATCAGCTGCCAGTGTAGGAGGAGCTTTGCTAGCCAGTTGTAAAACACAATTCCAGAGATTTTTCTAGTATTTGGAGACAGAGAATATATGAGGCTTGCCCAATAGCCAGAGAGGCCCCTAAATATCTATTCTTGGCCATGGAATCAATTCTCATCGAGTCTGTCAGGTGGATGAGAGGCTCACGTTATGCCTGCTTTATCACAGGGAGCTGCCTGCACCACCCCTTCATGGCTGGGGTGACTGAAAAGGAACTCTGCTCCACCTTTGGCCAGTAGGTATTTCCTGTCCACAAGAGGGACAGAAGTGGGGGGTTGCAATATCTTGAGCACTTGTCTTTTAAGGGACTTTTGGATAGGGATCAGCAACCTTTTAGTTGCTGGCACATCTATCATCTCCATGTAGTCTGGTTCTTCCTCCTCCTCAGTGGTCTCCTGCTTCATGTCTCTCAATCCCTATCTTTGCACATCTATTTATGACATTTATTCACCCAATATTGCATTATTGTTCTTAGTGTTCCTCATTCTCCTCCCTTTCCAAGAAAGGATGAAAGACAGACTGACTGTTGTATGCACCAGCATGCCAGCTCTGAAGAAGTGATGCTTCTGCATTACGAAACGTCAGCGGTTTTGATGTGCACATTCCCCTACAAGCTGAAGAGCAAACTTCTGTTGTGCAGAAATCTATGTGTGTGGATATTTGTAACTAGGAGCACTGAATCTGCAAAGCAGCTTACCAAATCAAGGTAAGATATCACAAAAAATGTGTTAAGTGAGTCCATCTGTGTTCCAAGTGTGCGATTAAGAAGCTGTATAGCTCACCTTCTGACTGAGGTTAAAAAAAAAAAAAAAAACATTTAAAGTGCTGGTGACACGTTCAGGAGAACTGTAACAAAATATAATATTTAGGCACTGTCCAGCTTGTATTTACCATTAGCTCTGTATTCCTCCTCCCCATTATTCAGTAGTGAGGTCTCATTTGCCTGAAAACAGGATCTTTGTTCCTGAAGAGTTCACCTATTTCTGCTGCTTTCTCCCTACCCGAAGCAATAGAGCACTGCTTGTGACCTCAAAGTTACTCCCCATGGCAACAGATTGTGATGTCATAAAAGAGGACTACAACCTAAAGTAGGGAGTAAGCTCTAGAGGCAGATGAACTCAAAATTAACTCTAACAAACACATTTCTTTAGTAATAAATTAGGAGGATAAGAAATATATAAAATATAAATGGAATGCAAGCAGAACTGTACCCAATTATTGTTTTTCAAAGTTTTCTTTGAGGCGTCTGTAGCTCTTTAAGTGTGGGGGAAGGGAAAGCGAGAAAACACCTACAGTACCTCCCATTTGCACATCATAATGTTAGTTTACTGTTAAATAAATGTTATGCACAAATAAATTCAAGTGTTTTGAATTAAAACTGTCCCATGTATTCGCCAAAACTTGAAAGAAAAAAGACTGAACCATTCATGCTTGACAGGGTGTGTGCTCCTACCTGAGACAAGCTTTTTACTAGGGAGTCTGGGTAAAGGGGTGGTCCTAATGACTTCAGTTTTCAGCCTAACTTCTGCATGTGTTAAAGACATACCCACTATTCTACCTGCCCATAGGAGCAGGTACCCATATTAAAAAACATCCCGTGTATTGTTCTTCGCGAGTGCACAGTTAAGAAAAGTGCAATTAATGGAAAGCACTTACCTCATCCTTCCCATAAAGTAACGCCAGTTTACTTTCGTACTTGTGAACACACCGTCCAAAGTCAACCAGGTCGCTGCCACTGAACTTCAGCCCCCGGAATGTCTGTATACTCTGTGCCTGGTCCAATATATCCTCAGCAAGGACTGCAAGGAATGACAAGCCAAAACACTAAAGGGCAGCTATCTACTTTAGCGAAATATTCCATAAACCTGCTCTGTTTAGCTAGTACAGTTTATTGCAGAAAGAACAGTTACATAAGAACATACCGTAACAGTAGATCTTCGAGGGGGAATCTCAAGCATCAGGTCACACAGTAGGAACTTCATTGTCTGTAAAGCAGGATCCACACAGAAGATTTCTTCAGTTCTTTCCCCTGGAGACAAAGGGAGCATAGCTCTAACCATGGGGGAAATCGAGGAGACAGAGAGAGAGAGAGAGAGAGAGATGCCCAGGCCTAAAAGAAAGACTGAATACACTAGATAGCCAGTTTCAGCAAACAGCTCCAAGAAGGGGGAAGGTGGGAGGGAAGACGTACCTAATGATGGAGATCCCCTTGAAGATCTACTGTTACAGTAAGTAAATAGTAAGTAAGTAAGTAAATATTTATTTCTATAAGGCGCCCTTCCAAAGCTCATGGCGCCTTTACAATATCCTTCATACAATATTAAAACCATAATTATAAACAACATTTAAATTCAAAACACAATCCAACACAATTCAAGTCACTAAAAATGCTTGGTTAAAAAGGAAGGTCTTTAAAGCTTTTTAAAGCTCTCCACAGTCAGGCTATTGCGTATCTGGTAAGGTAGAGAATTCCATAGGGTAGGGGCCATAAAGGCAAATGTTCTTCCACCAGATGTTTTTAAAGTTATCCTAGGAATCTCCAGCAATCCCTCACCAGAGGATCGGAGGGAGCGGGAAGGACAGTAAGAAATCAGGAGTTCTTTCAGGTAGTGAGGTCCCAAACCGTGTAGGGCTTTATAGGTCATCAGCATGACCCTGAAAGTGATTCGCCACTGTACAGGCAGCCAGTGCAATTCGCGAAGCACAGGTGTTATATGGTTGGACCTCGGGCTTCCAGTCAACAACCTAGCTGCCGCGTTTTGCACCAGCTGTAAGCGTCAGATATCCACTCCCAGCAGCCCTAGATAAAGGGCATTGCAGTAATAAAGACGACTGGCAACAAAGGCGTGGACCAGGGTAGGAAGATCCTCTGATGGAATCAAGTGTTTCACCCCGTGCTATATTCCTTAGATGAAAAAAGGATGATTTGACTACGGCTGACACCTGCGCCCTCAGGGTCAAGCCCTCGTCAAATATAACACCAAGGTTATGCACCTGACCAGATGCCATGAGCAGGATTCCTCCCAGAAATAAACCTGAGGGTTTTCCCACCCATGGACTTGATATCCTCACCCCCGGTTCCACCACCAATACCTCTGTTTTTCCCGGGTTCGACCTCAGCCAGTTGGTACTCATCCAGTTCTGTATCTCCAGGAGGCAGTTGTTAAACAACGTACTTGAGTCGGACTCCTGCTCGGGCACAAAAGACTTATAGAGTTGAGAATCATCGGCATAGCAATGAAAACTCAAATCATAATGTCTTATAATGTCCCCTAATGGAAGCATGTACACTGCAAATAACATGGGGGACAACACCGAACCCTGTGGCACTCCACAGTGTAGGCAGCGAGAGGACGAGGAATAAATCTAACACTACTCTCTGAGTCCTACCCTGCAGAAAAGATTTAAACCAACTGTGGACCACCCCCCTTAGTCCACAAAGAAACCACAGGCGTTTGAGCAGCACCCCATGATCCACGGTGTCAAATGCTGCTGAAAGATCAAGGAGAACCAAGATAGAACGAGTTCTCCGATCTCTTGCCATCAGGAGATCATTCAGTACTCGAACAAGAGCCGTCTCAGTACTATGCCGTTTCCTGAAGCCAGACTGGAGAGGGTCATAGATACTGTGGATGTTTAAATGATCTTCCAGCTGCAAGGCGACCACCTTCTCGATAATCTTCCCCAAAAAGGGAAAATTCGAGATCGGTCTGTAGTTTCCTGGGCAGTCGGGATCAAGGGAGGGCTTTTTCAGGATCGGACGTACTATTGCCTCCTTCAAAGGATCAGGAAAGATCCCTCTCCAATGATGCCACTACTATCCCAGTAAGGATCGGGCCTATAACCTCTACACACCCCACAAGTAGGTGAGTACGGCCCGGATCCAAACCACAGCAAGTTGGATGCAAGGTCTGGATGATTCTCACCATATCCATGACTACCGGTTGACTGAACGTGAACAAGGTCAAATGGGTATTTGTGTCCCTCCATTGATCACTGCAAGACCCAATGGGGAGGCCCTGGCTGATCTCATCTCTGATACCGGATACCTTATCAGCAAAGAATGTCGCAAACTCCTCACACTGTAACTGTGACAATGCTCGACCGGCATGAAGACAGACTGGATTGCACAGTCTGTCCACAGTCCGGAAGAGTTGGGCCGGTCTATTCTTTGCTGTAGCAATCTCCCTGGACAGGAACTCTGCCTTCTTATGGGAGATTGCTAACTGATAGATTTTATAATGATCTAGCAGTCTAAGCCTGTCAACCTCCAGATGAGTCTTCCGCCAACGTCTCTCCAATCTTCGACCCTGTCTCTTCAACTCACGGATCTCTGTGGTAAACCACGGGCCCCAGGGTGAAAAGCACAGACGAACACGGAAAGAGCAATGACATCCAGGGCCCCCACAACTGCCCTATTATAGGCCAGCACTAAAGACCCTGGATCCATGCTATCCATTGGAAATCCCGAGAAGTCAAGCTCCGTCATTAGGCCTTCTGAGGTAACTCCTCTCAAAGGACGGAACTGTACTATCTCCCTAGGGGCAGGCCTCTTTCGGGGGGGGGGGCGCGAAACTGAACCTCAGGGCATGATGGTCAGACCAACTGATGGGCTCCACCTCCACATCAAAGACTTCCATCCCAGATGGAATATCAAGTCCAATGAATGTCCCCCCTGGTGGGTTGCAGTGGTAATAACCCGTGTCAGGCCCAACGAATCAGTCAGTTGGAGGAGGTTTTGTCCAAAAAGCGCGAGTTCATCGTCGACCCAGGCACTGAAATCCCCCAGAATTAACCACCGGGGGGATTCCAAAACCCTCTCTGCGATAAAATCAGCCGCCTCCCTCAGGAATTCTCTCCCATCACCTGGTGGACAATAAATGAGAAGTATCCTGAAGCCTGCACCTGCACCCACAATACATTCAAAGGAGTTGGTATGCCCCACCGGTACCTCCCTGAGGTCCAGTTCCTGTCTAAAACAGACTGCAACTCCCCCGCCCCTACGGTCCACTCTCGGGCGGTGAATCACCGAGAACCCGTCCGGAACCGCGGACCCCACAATGGGGCCCGCATTTTCATCAAGCCAGGTGCAACAAGATCTGCCACTAAAGCAGTCTTGTTTCTAATAGGCCTCGGATTGCTTAACACCGCCCGAAAGGGACGAGACTCCAAGGGTGACTCCGCTTCCTGCCTGACTAAGTCAGTGCCCTTGGGTATGGACGCAAGATACGATGGACCTCGCTCCCGCATCCATTTTACCCCAGGGCGCCTCCTGTTCTAACTGTTCCTATCCGCCCACTCTTTTCCCATCTCCCCCAAAGAGTTCCAGGATCTCCTAATCCCACCACTCCCTCGCCTTGCAATGCGAGGTATTCGGCATTTCCTATCACTTCTGAAGGAGGACATTCAAAAGGTCGGAGATACTTTCAGTCTTGAGGGAAGTATCACCTGACTGTGCTTTCACCAACCCAACACATTAAAACCTATTAATATTACTAAAATAACACGTTAATAATACACCCCCTAATCAACTATTACCAAAAAACAAACAAAAACAAACAGAAAACCACTCTCTGATGGAAACTCCACCACTTTCTCTCACAAAGTAGGGGAAAGGAGAGGAAAATTTACAAATCCCACCCACTGTCTCTCACACAGAGGGGAGAATAATATAAATTTCAAACTTAATACTTATTTAAACTAAAATGTTCAATCAACAAAGTCACTTAATCTTAGTCAGTCCACCAACTTTATCACTTCAAAAAAGGCTCACATCTCAAGGAGCCATGAATACGATAAGTTATGTAACTGTTCTACCTTCTTCGGGGGCATCTCAGTCATCCAGTCACACCCTAGGAATGAGTCCCAAGCAGTTACAGGTGCAAAATGTCTGGGAGGAAGGCAAATCTTAAGCTTAGGACAGGAGGCCCTGCAGCGCAGCCCTGACAAAACCTGCACGCACTCCAGAGGCAATGTCCAGACCGTAGTGCTTGGTAAAAGTGTGGATGGTACTCAAGATGGCAGCCGCACAAATGTCAGTGGCTAACACCCCTCGGAAATAAGCCAGAGGTAGCCATGCCTCTTGTGGAATGAGCTTTGGCTGCTGCATGCAATTTTTTGCCGTACTTGTAGTAGCACAACACAATACTATTAGTCAACCATTTAGATAAACATTATTTAGAAACCTGAACGCCCTCTCTACCTGGGGTGAAAGAAACAACTGGTTTTGACTTTCCACACTCGTTGGTGCAAAGCAGGGAATATTTCAAAGTTCCATATATTAAAATGTGCAGAGCAGTGCCTCCCTTGAACTGGCATGCTCTGAAAAATGAACAGGAAGGTGGATAGATTGGTTCAGGACAAACTCACACACCACCTTTGGAAGAAACTTAAAATCTGTGCGCAAAGATAGCTTTGTGAAAAATCAAATAAAGCTCCTCGCACTAGAGGGCCTGAAGCTCTGAAATTCTTTGAGCAGAGGTAATAGCGACTACAAATAACGTTTTCCAGGAAAGAAAGCATAGCTCGCAAGTTGCAGCTGGCTCAAAAGGAGACAAGGTTAACTTCTCCAAAACAAAATTCAAATCACAAGCTGGGACAGGAGAACGAACAGGAGGTTTCAGATGCAGGATACCCCTCAAAAAGGTATGGGAAACATCCAGCTGAACTATGGTACAGTCACACACGGGCTCAAGAAAAGCCAAGGCAGCTGAAAGGTGCACCTTGAGGGAGAAGTACTGGAGACCAGAGTCAGACAGAGAGAGATCAGGTAGCCCAGGATCTGGCTCAGACAGGTGAAAGGGTCCAGATTATGCTTGGCAGCCCATATGGCAAACAGTTTCCACTTCATGGCATAAGTGACTTGAGTGGACGGCATCTGAGCGGCCACTAGGACGTCTGCCAAGCATGCAGATGGAGGGACCTGAGTTTGGGATGGCCCAGGGTCCCCTGAGCCTGGATCAGCAGGTTCCTGCAGAGGGGGAGGGGGACCGGACTGCTGTAGTAATGGGCATCTGGTGAGGCCAGAACTGAGCTACCAGGATCATGCTGGCCCCCTCCATATGCAGTTCGATTAGCACCCCCTAAATCAGAGGAAATGGAGGGAAGGCGTGAAAGAACCTCCCGCTCCAGGAGAGGGACCACGTATCTCACCAGAAAACTCCAGACCCTGGATCTAGCGGGCAAATACTGGACAGTTTTGCATTAAGTGGGGACAAAAGAAGGCCCAACTCTGAATGACCCCATCTGTCAAATAGATCTTCTGCGATGGATGAGAGAAGCTCCCACTCGTGCATGCTGGACTGAGTCCGTCTAACGCTGTCCACCAGAGTACTTAGCATTCCTAGGACGTGAACTGCTGAGAGGGTGAGGCCATGGTAAAACACCCAATACCACACTTTTAAAGCCTCCCCTGCATAGGGGGTACGAATACATCCCCCTGCTTGTTGATGCAGTACACTGCACTACACTGAGGTTGTCCAACTGAATCAGCAGCTGAGCTGGAAGAAGATGTTTCTGAAAAGCCTGCACAGCATACAGAACCGCCTGCATCTCCAGGACACTGACATGCAGGGAGGTTTTGATCTGGGACGAAGAGCCCTGAGTTTGAAAGGGACCCAGATGAGCCCCCCAGCCCAAACCGGAGGCCTCCATGGTAAGGATTTGCTGTGGAGAGCAGATCTGGAATGGGACTCCTTGCAACAGGTTCAGAGGGTCCATCCACAACTGGAGCACTTTGCAGACTGGGGAACAGACCAGCACTAACTGATCTAATTTGTCCGTTCGTTGGTCCCACTGTACTCAGAGGCAACTGGAAAGATGTGCATGTGGAGCCTGGCCAGTGGAACGGGGGGATGGCAGCCGTCATCAGTCTCAACAGCCTCAGGTACACTCTGGCAGGAATATAATGGCTCTGGGCCACCTCCTGAGCCTGGGCAATAAGGCACTCCACTCTGTTTTTGAAGCACGAAAGCCTTCCCCTACACCAAATCTTGAACCACCACCATGTATTTCAGCCTTTGGGAAGGAACCAGGACTGACCGGGGCAGGTTGAGGGTAATGCCCAGGGAGAGAAATAACTGAAGAGTTCTCTCTAAAGATCCTAGGAGCTGTTCCTTGAATGGAGCCTTTAGGATTTAATCGCCCAGATACGGAAAAATGTATATTCCCTCCCTTTTGAGTGCCACAGCTACTGTTGCTAAATACTTGGTAAAGACCTGTAGTGCAGAGGACAAGCCAAAGGGCAGCACTTTGAACTGTTAATGCTCACCCTGGAAAAGAAACTGGAGTAGCCTCCTCTGGGGCATGGACACAGATATGTAGGTAAGCATCCTGCATATCCAGAGAACACTGCCAGTTGCCTTTCTTGAGAAGGCACACTGAACCTGGCAAAGTTACCATTTCGGAACTTTTTTGTACTAAACATACAGATTGAGGTCTTTTAGGTCTAAGATGGGCTTCAGATACCCAGTGTTTTGGGGACCAGGAATAAGCTGGAATAAAACCCCTCATTTCCCTGGCACCTGGGCACTGGCTTGATGGCCTGTTTGCGGAGAAAGGACTGTACTGTACCTCCTCCTGGAGAACAGAAAGGTGGGCCAGGGGGTAGTTGGGGGGGGGGCAGAGGAGTCGTCTCTGGGGGTTGCTCTGTGACCTACAGAGTGAGACTGCTTTTCTATGATTTGCAGAATCCAGGCAACCAACATTATGGTTCTCCACTGATTGAGACGGAGGGAGAACAGACCTCCGACAACCACCTCTTAGTCGGGGAAAGGAAGATGGGGGTCTAACAAAGAGTCAAGCGGAGGCACAGCCAGTCGCTGGGGCTAGTCCATCATCTCTAGGACACTTGACCGCGGCTCCAGTATTGGAGGAGGTGGGCAAGGTGGCAGAGGCTCTGCATTTGCCTCGGGGCCAAAAGGTTACTCCTGGCCTATTGGGCGCCTTGCGAAAAGAAGGGCACTGTCAGCTCTTAGGTTGCATGTGATAGAGCGAGTGGACAGATTTGACAGCTGTGCTATATGCCTGCAAGTCATTAATAATGTCCTGGACATCTGCCTCAAAGAGCTTAGAGCCAATGAAGGGGGCATTAAGAATCTTCTGCTGGACATCAGCAGCAAAGCCAGAGACCCTCAGTTAGAAGTGCCTATGGAGACAAATACCAGTAGCAGCAGCCCTGGCAATAGTGTCCAAGATATCGTAGATGGTCCGCAGGAGGTGCTTGTTAGCATCCTCAGTGGTCTGCAAGCATTTCAGAACCTCCTGTTTCTGGGTACCTTCTGGAAGGGCCTGAGCAGTGGCCTTGCCCTTCTTCCAGTTGGTATTCTGGTACTCTACCATATGGGACAGGTAGTTGGCAATCCTCAGCCCAAGGGAGGTGGAGGCATAAACCCTCTTGCCACAAAGATCAATTCTACGTGACTCTGTCTGGGGAGTGGGAGCCAAGGTGCTTGGGCACCTCAGACCTGTAATGAGCTGCCTTTATGACCACTGAATCTGTTTCAGGCTGGGCAGCATAATATGGAACCCCCTGAGGGGAATGGTAAAGTTTATGCGCCTTGCAGGGCATAGCTGGCACTATGTCAGCCCTGTGCCAAGCTACAGGAGTAGCATTCAGCAAAGCAGGCAAAACAGGAGGAATGATCCTGGGAGGAGACTCTGGGATCTCTAGGAAATCCACCAAATCCTTTCTGCTGGCATTATCCTCCTCCTCCATATGGAAACTCATGGCTGAGGACAACTGCTTCATGATATTGAAGAAAGTAGGATCCTCTGGAGGAGGCCTAGGAATGTGTTTGACAGAATCCTCACTGACTGAGGAAGCTGTGGATCTGTCTGATGTAAAGGATTCTTCCTCCTCCTCCTCATGAGGAAAAGTAAGGTCAGGGTGGTACTCCTCCTCAACGTTGACCTCTTCCAGATGCAGGTCCGACATTTGAAGCACTGACGATGGCTCACGGGTGGTGGCCCACGGACGTCGTGATGGGGTCGATGATGCTGCCATCGATGACGCAGGCGATGTAGGCCTGTATGCACCTAATTGGTGGACCATCACGAAGTTAATTTAGTCAAAATTTAATTGAGGTCGGCCACAGTCGAGGACTGCATCAATGGGGGGTAATGACACAGGGAGCGATGACCAACCGGAGGGATACCGAGACCCCAAAGAGCCTGTAGCCTGAGGGCCTGGAGAAGCATTAGGCCTCGACAGGAGGGCTGTCAACAACGATCCAGTTGTCGATGATGAAGGGGCCAACAACCTAGAGGTCGATGACCGGTGAATACTAGAGGAGGCATTGTCGGTATGGATCTGGTAAGCACAGACTTGGGCAGCAGATTTATGCATTGGCGCAGCCACAGCCGAAGAACCCTCGCACGAGGATGGAGAGGCCATCAGGGAGCAGTCCCAACCTCGGTCCTTTTGTGACCCCCCAAGGATTTCTCTGGCCTTAGCAGCCTGGAGCTTGACAATCCTGCCGGCGACTGGGAAGCAGGGACCCCAGTTGTCCCCTACCTGGAAATGGCTACTTGTTGTTCCATGAGAAAATTTTTAAGAGCCTTTTTGAGTCGCCTGAGGGTTGTTTGATTAAACCTCTGGCAGAGCCCATAGTCTGAGACTACATGGTCAGGCCCAAGACAGCAGACACAGAGAAAGTGTTCATCTGTGAAGGCAATCTTTCCACAGTGGCAGCAATGGAAGAGAGAAGTGGAAGGATTAACTCTCGACATAAAGCAAATAAAGGAATCTCTTTACAAAAAGAGATTCTAAAATAGTAGGTATGAAATGCGAACAAGTTGATGGTGGGAAAGAACTGAGGTGGGAGTGGGGCCTCTCACGCCTTTATAGGGTTGACAATGTCAGTGAATGACATCAATGTGGCCGGCCCCAGTTGTACTGCTGAAAATCTTCTGTGTGGATCCTGCTTCACTGATGGTGAAGTTCCTACGGTGTGACCTGATGATCGAGATATCCACGAAGATCACCTTTCTTAAATTATTATGTTTTTCTTCCCTGGGGTTTGCATTACTTTTTTGCCAACTCATCCATAAACTTTGTGCTGAGAGACGGTTTTCTGACTGCACCGTATACGTGATTTCATCGTAGAGCACATCATGACGACAAATTGTGATGTCGTAAACAAGCCAAATGTGATTTCATTTGGGGACAGTCAAGATGCTTTTAAAACAGGCCATGGAATAAGTACTTGTTAATTTGAAATATTTAAAGAGCTACTGACACCATTACGTGGTTGAAGCAAGCAACTGATTTTTTCACTCATCAGAATACCTTTGAGCTAGGAGCTCTTTTACAAAAGTTCCACGTCAACAGACAGTGGGACAGATACAATGTTTACAAATTCACAAAGACAGAAGTACAGGCTTTATACATAAGACTACCTATAGTCAAGACAAATGCTAAACAGTTGAATTATAAGCAGTTGCAAAAAAATATTAAAATAGCAGCTTTGGGACCAGGCACTGTCACTCATTTCAGGACCTTAATTTTAACAGTTTCAAAAGGGGGTGTGTGTGGAAGCAGAGGATCTGCAAGCTCAATCCCAAAGATGGGTGGGGAAACAAGGACTTCTTGTGCAGCAGGTGACAGGAGTAGAGTGGATGTGAGGTGGGGGTAGGTTAGAGTGGTGAGACAGGATTAAGAGAGGCAGGGTAAGGGAATACAGGGTGTGGAAAAAATAGGGATATTTGAACAGAGGGATTGTGAAGAGAGGGTAGGAGAGCAGTTGGGAACAGGTGGGAACACAGGTTAAAAATAGAATAAATACTTTATTTGTTCGGTCAAAGACCTTTACACTATATAAAAATTGCCTATATACATAAAATTTCCACATATAATCAAATACACATTACCATCAGAGGTAATATCCCTATCACAAAATATAAATATACAACTCATTTAAAAATCCAATGTGTCCAATGTATTTAAAGTGCATAAAGTCATTATATATATATATATATATATATATATATATATATATATAAATATAGATATATGATATATGTATATATGTTATGTCCATAAGGGTAAGCATCAACTGACCAGACTATCTCTTACCATATTTCATTCTTATTAATGCAATGTTCTTTAAATAGGAAGCTACCTGATTTATAATGTAAGCATCATGGGTAGTGAACATGATATTCAACAGGATCTCCCTATCCTTTAATTGTATCGAATTCCAAATGGGCCAAAGCCAATAAATTCTCTGTTTATTATACCATGAACAATTAAATATTACATGATTTAGATCTCTATTTCTGGACATAAACAAACATTCACAAAACTTATCCTCCTCCTTTGTCTTCTTTGAAAAACGAGCTATCCTAACATTTGCATTACAAAGACCCATACGATATCTGGTATACCAATTTCTTGTCACTTGATCCGTTATAACATCTAAATAATATCTATACTCGTGTTTTAGATCATGTGTTATTAACCAAGGTGAAATCTTTATTTTTAATGCTTTTCGGAGATCATATTCTTTATGGGCGTTTACCACTTTATTCCTTATATATTTAAAATATTGGGTACTAATTTGGATCCCTTTACAATATAATTTATTCAATATGTCCAAATCATGGTTTTCCAATAATATTTTTATCTCCTTTAACCACTCTGATCTATGACATCCTCTTTTTTTTCCCACTCCAGTTTCTCCGGTAACCGTTCTCTACCCATTCTTGTTAATTTAATCCAGTAAATCAATTTCCTAATTACTATCAATGCATTTGATGAAACCATCCCAAGTTCTACTCTCACTAGCACATTTGGTGCTGATGCAACAGACCCATTGCATTTTTATACAGTTTATTTACTGGCACTTCTGTTGATTCTTTTTTAATCCAGGCTCCAAATTTCACTCTGGTTAAGTTACTTGTGGAAAGTATTTTGCTTTTATTGCTCTTACTAAAGGTAATATAGTATTTCCCCCAATTAAATCTTTTTAGGGCTCCTGCAGTTTGTTTTAATTTTAACTTAAGGTTTTGAATATGTTTTTGCCACTTTCCATTAGAGGAAATAGTCATGCCTAAATACTCCTGCACCTACATACCCTCATTACTCTCCCTCTTCTGCTCCCACTAACATTCCACCTTCCCACTCCAAACACAGTAAAGTGGAGCATAACCGCCACATCCTATCCTCATGCAGCCTGGCAGGCCCCCCCCCCTCCACGCTACACATGAGCAACCAGCCTTTACAAGCACAGGCAAATAACCAGTCGACAGCACCAAGGCTTCCCACACCATACATTAAAGCATGAACTCCAACATCTTTTCCCTCCCCACGGTCAAGTGACCCTCTGAGCCCTCCTTCTCTTGCCAACCTCCTACCATATTCACACCACAGCTCTCCCTTCCCCTTGCTCCTCCTATCAGTCCCCATACCTAGAGACTTCCAATACCTACCATGGGGTACCCCAAGCGAATATGCCAAAGACCAGTTACCGAGCGAGTAGCAACGCCTCAGGTCACTCATACTCTGCTCCTGATGGGCAATGTCCACACCAACCCAGGCCCACAGAATGCTCCACCATCCCACCCATCACCAGTCAATGGGCTGCGCATTGCCTCAATCAACATCTGCAGCCTTCAAAAAAAAAAAAAAAAAAAAGGTACTCCTTTCAGGGGTGGGTACTCCAGCATCACCCTGATATCATAGCACTGAGTGAAACCTTGCTCTCCCCCTGTCACCGACTCGGCAGTAAACCTCTCTAGATATCTCCTCTTTCATTCCGAACAGGTGGATAAGCGAGGGGGAGGCTGCCCTCTCTATCTCAAGGACTCGCTTTCAGGCCACCTACTTCCTCTGCCCCAACTAACATCCAGGGCTCAGGCCCTCACCCTAAAATTAACTCTAGGTAAGTCAACCTCCTCTCTCCTTCTCACTACTGCCTACGTCCCTCCCCAAGACCAGAATCAAGCCTTCTAAGCCATCCTGTCCTATCTCTCTACTCTTCCCCCACAGCATGAAAAAATACTCATGGGGGACTTCAACATAAATTGGCTGGCCAAGACAGCCACCCCGTTCATTAACGAGGCTGCTGCTCTCGATCTCGCGCAGGTAGTCACAACCCCCACGGGGACATCCTCTCTACTAGACCTAGTATTCACAAACTGCCCCCACAAAATAACCAGCACCCTAGTCCTCCCTGACGCTCTAAGTGACCACTCTCCAGTACTCTGCAACTGGTCTTGTAGTCCCCTCAAAACCCTGCCTAAAAATTATCTCACAACGCAAACTTGGGCCTGGTAAACTAGCACAACTCAAGGCCCATCTCAGAGACTGGGACTGGACACCACTAGCAAACACCCTCGACCCAGATCATGCTCTTCATCTATTTATCACTACAATCAATGCTGCCTGTGGCAAGTTGGCCCCCCCTCACCAAGACTATGTCGAAAGGTAACCATGCCCCTTGGTTCTCAGACCACCTCCTAGGACTACTACAACAGCGTGACGCCCTATGGCGCCTAGCTAATGAGACCCAATGGCCTCCGGACAGGCAACGGTATAGGGAGGCCCGAAACAAGTGCACTTGGGCCATACGCACCGCCAAAGTAGACTATTACAAAGCCACCTTAACCTCCACCTGGGGCACTGGGCACAAATTTTGGAATAATATTAAGGAACTCCGTGGCAAAGCCCCAAATCTGCCACCAGACCAAATGCTAACAGACAGAAACCTCTCCACGGACTCCCTCAGTATAGTCTCGGCCCTAAACTCTGCCTTCACTGATCTCAACCATGTCCGCCCCCCCCCCAATTTCTTCAATCCCCGCCTGCCCGAATCTACCCCATCCTCCCCCCCCCTTGCTCCTCCCTTCTATCTACGTGTCCTTACCCCGGAGGCAGCCAAGCCCTAACTAACCAATGCCATTAGCCACTATCACTATAGTCACGATTCTCTGGACCCGAGACTTCTCCGCCTCACCCTCTTGGAAGTCCTAGCCCTGCTCACCCACATTCTCAACCGCTCCCTCCGTCATAGGAAATTCCCCACCAGCTGGAAATCGACCTCCATCACACCCATCCATAAAAGTGGAGACCGAATATCCACTAACAATTACCGCCCCATCTCCATTCTACCACCCCCATCAAAAGCTTTAGAGCGCATAGTCGCCGATCAACTTACTGACCACCTTTCTAAATATAACCTTCTATGCAACCAGCAACACGGCTTCCGTAAGGGTCATAGTACCACCACTGCCCTCCTTGAATTTACATCCCATGTCCACTCAGCCTTGGACCATGGCCACCTCATAGGTGCCATCTTCGTGGACCTCTCTAAGGCATTTGATACAGTCAACCATTCCCTCTTACTGAACACTCTGGCCTACACTGGCTTCTCCAGTGATGTCATGAACTGGTTCACCAGCTATCTCTCCGACAGAACACAGCTGGTCAAGGTTGGCACAGTCCTGTCCCCTAGCCTCCCAATCCGCTCTGGTGTCCACAGAGGCTCATACTTGGCCCTGCTATTCAGTCTATAGCATAACTCCTCCCGCCGGCCTGCCCCGCAGCCTGTCCTACACGTGGGGCCATGCCGTCCTGTTCGCCTCTGACCCAGCCCCCCCCTTAAACTCCACCTAACTCTCCAACACTCTTTTCGTGAAATCGAACAATGGCTCACCACCCAGCATCTAATAATTAACTACAATAAGACAAAAGTCATGATCTTCTCTCATCCCCAGAACCCACTCAAAAGCCTCTGCCCCCAAATTCTCACTACTAATCAAACCCCACTAGAACAAGTAAGCACCTTTAAATACCTAGGGATCACACTAGACCCAGCCCTCAACTTTAATCAACATATCCTGCACCTATCAACTGCCCTTAGCTCTAGACTATGCATACTTTATAGGTACAAACACTGCCTCACCCCTGAAGTACTACAACTTATCAAACTCCTCTATCCTCTCTCTGCAGACTACGGCATTCTCATCTACAGTGCCGTGCCCTCCACAGCCCTCAATAGACTCCGGCTTGTGCTTAACAAAGCCTGCCGTCTCATCCTTGGAAGTGATCGCCTCACACACACTTGCTCCCTCTACAGTACCACAAACTGGCTAAACTTAGACAACAGAATCAGGCATCACACCTGCCTAATGACCAAAAAGATAATCCTAGGCTTCACCCCCCCCAGCCCTTGACAAAATTATCCTCCCAACATCTCCTGGCAGAACCACCCATAGCTTGAACAAACCGTTGCTATGGGTACCCCATTGCCGGATTTCCCCAATTCCAGCAAACTTTCAGTTACAAAGCCCCTTCCTGGACAAACTCGCTCCCAAGCCTAATAACTGATTAAACTAGGCTTGGCCCTTTCAAAGCCAGGCTAAGGAAACACCTACAGGCCTCTAACCTATGTGACTGCAACTGACACCCCCCCATGACCTAGAACAACATTAAGAATCCTCCATAGCTAATGCTTCTACGAGGTAATTATTTGACAAACAGCCTCCTTCAGAACCTCTCTGCTACATTATGGCTGTGTGAATCACTGTAATTCATGTTACCTTGGAAAGGTAGTCACTCACTGAACAAATGTGTAACCAATGTTAAGTAATGTAAGGTAATGTAATGTAAGGTACAGCAATCTGTAAAAAATATTCTCCCTGTACCTTCTATGTATGACATGGAACCTTTGTAAATGAGTCTTTGACTCAAAGGTCTTTCTGAATATCTCAAATAAATAAAATACATAATCATACTGCCGAACAATTTTTAGTTTTTTCCCATAAATTCTCCAGTTTTGTTTACTTCTATACTCTCCAAAAACCGCTGTGTTTTCTGTTCATTCATTTTCAACCCATAATCTTTTTCTAATAAAAGAAGTTTCCCTAATTTACTCTGCAGACCTTTTCTTGATAATGCTATTAATACTACATCGTCCGCATAGGCAAGAGCAGGACAAAAGAAATTTCCTGTCTTTGGAGAGTCCATATTTTCTCCACTTAGTTGTATTAAAAACTTATTCAGATAAATGTTAAATAACAATGGTGCCAGGCCTGAGTAGGGCCGGTGGGGGGTACTTAGATGGAGGACCCAGTTTCCCCGCTTTTCTCGTCTTAATTACAGACTGAAAAAATACTCTGATCACAGATAGGGGGAACACAGACATATAATCTTGAGTAATCTGTCCCTTTGAGCCTCAGAATGGAAAGATGAGGTGATGCAGGTCTCCAGGGTTTCCCGGGGTGGGGTTAGGGAACTCTTATAAGGCCGGGAGTAAGAAAATATAGGAAGGAAAATACGGATGGTAGGTGGGGGGATATTTTACGGCTAAAGAGACTAACAGTGCTGTCTGGTAGTCATGAGAGTAGCATTAAATACAACAGCCTTTCTTTGGAGTGCTTCTGTGAAGATCCCTGTGAGACACGGGTTACTGTTTTCGTAGCTGTCCCTTCTCCAACTAAAGGAGCCAGATGAAGGGATCCATGGTGTTGCGTTCCCCAACCTTGGAAGCAAATACAAGTTTATAAAGTTTAACATAGTTGGTTAATAAGAAACAGTTTTTTTATCATATATTGTTAGATTTAACTGTTAGTTATACCATTGTTTAAAGTGGTCTAAAATGTTAAAGCACAGAATACAACTAAGTCTGAACATCTATAATCCACTACGGGTATATGCTTATGAAAATGACATAACAGGAATAGAAAACCCAGAGGATGGGGAACTGAGGGGAATTACAAAGTATTCAAATGGATAAAGCAACTGTTATATGCTCATTTAATGTGAATGGGCTCACAAACCCTGTCAAAAGAAGCGAGGTATTGTCTACATTAAAGAAGGCAGCCCCAGATTTCATTATGCTCCAGGAAACACATCTCTCCCCTCAGGAACACACTAAATTGGGGAAATTGGGGTTCAATCATGCAGTTAGTGCGTCTTAAAAGGGAGGCAGATGACGTACAGTCTCCATTTTGATACCCACTAAAACAATATTTGACCCTATAGACAAATTGGTGGACAAAGGAGGGGGGGATACATGTTTTTTAAAGGGCATTTCCAGGGTAAGATACTTACACTGGCGTCAATGTATGTACCTCCAGGTTCACATTACATGACATATAGAGATATTCTACTCCGACTCCAGGAGTGGGCTGAGGGACAGGTCATTATCCGGGGGGGGGGGGATTTTAACATAATGTTGAACCCTCACCTGGATAATACGTCTCAGAGCAACAAAAGAGACAAAGCTACTGCCAAGAAATTGGTCAAATTACTAGATGAGACTGGTTATGTGGCTGTCTGGAGGCAAATGCATAAGCAACAAAAAAATGTCACCTTTTTTTCCCCACCTCATAAGACTTATTCAAGGCTTGACTATTTTTTCCTACCGAAGGAAGCAATGGATGAGTTAGGGACAGTTGGATAGGGGACACAGTACTATCAGACCATGCTACTATTTTTCTTCAGATGACACTGGGAGATTTTCACAAAAAAAAAAAAAAAAAGACATTTTGGAGGCTAAACACATCCCTCTTACAGGATCCGGAAGTTAAGCAACAGATGGTAGATACCATTAAGCAAGCAATAAGAGAGAATGCCACCCCGGAAATAACACCATCGTTGCAGTGGGATACTACTAAAGCAATACTTAGGGATAAACTAATTGTGATTGCTGCCCATAAGAAAAAACAAAAGGAAAAGAGGACAGAGGCCTTGCAGGCAGAGATAGCTAAAGTAGAAACGCAATTGAAAGATAGGTATGACGGACAGTTTTTTAAAAAGTTAGACACCCTGAAAAAAGAGCTGCATGAGATCTTAAACTATTATGTAGAATAAAAATTTCTTTTCCTAAAGCAGCGATACTATTAGGGGGGTCCAAGAGCTTCCCGGCTGCTAGCCGCTAGGTTATGAGTACAGAGGGCCAAGGCACACATTCCTCTACTAACATACCCGAGGACCCACACAACAATGCATAAGACCACAGAAACAGTAGAAGCCTTTAAGACATATTACACAGAGTTATACTCTGCACCCCCTCCTCCAGATGATGAGGTATGGGAGCAGTACCTTACAGGCATATTCCTGCCTAAGATTCCTCCTATAATAGGAAAACTTATACAGCCAATCACAGCAGAGGATCTGAAAGGGGAAATAGCACGTCTGAAAACGAATAAATGTCTGGGGACTGACGGTTATCCTGCTGAGTTATACAAACACTTGCAAACCCAGCTTTTCCCAATTCTAATTAAGGTTTTCAATGAGACTCTGAAACCTGAGGGACACCATCCTGAATCATGGTCCCAGGCTATTGTTTCAGTTATACCCAAAATTGGAAAAGACACAAAACTGTGCCCTTCTTACTGCCCCATTTCCATCCTTAATACAGACTATAAATTATTCATGGCTACATTATGCCGCAGGCTTCAACAAATTTTACCTAAACTGATCAACTACAATCAGACAGGTTTTATCCCAGGACAACAGGCCCAGGATAACCTGCGAAGAACCACAAATATCACTGATCACATAAATGCCTCTCGTCAACAGGTGGTCTTCCTCAGCCTGGATGCCGAAAAGGCTTTTGATAAAGACTCCTGGACTTTCTTACGAGCAGTTTTGATTAGATTCGGGTTCCCGGACCAGTTTATTACCTTAATAATCAAACTATACGAGACACCGAAAGGTTTTATACGTGTGAATGGCCATCACTCGTCGGCTTTTATCCTAGAAAGAGGGACCAGACAGGGATGCCCACTTTCCCCATTATTATTTGCTTTATATCTGGAAACCCTAGCCCAGGGAATTAGGATAATCCAACCATAAGGGAATCCAATTGGGGGACAATATACAAGTTAGCCCTCTCGCGGATGATTTTACTATATTTGACCAACCCAGAGGAGTCGATTCTGCAGTTGTTTCAGCACCTTTACACCTTCTCTACCTCTCTGGGTACACATTAAATACCACTACAACAGAGGTACTAAAATTTGATTTTCAGCCTTCCCCCATGTTACGTAATCAATACCCTATGAAATGGGACCTGCCCTCAATACGGTATTTAGGAGTTAGATTAGCCACTAAATCAACACAGTTAGTACACCTGAACTACCACCCCACTAAAACAGCTATCTGAGGACATTCAGAGCTGGTCATTGCTACCTTACACAACACTCTAGAATACAGTCAATCAAGATGAATGTCTTACCCGTTTTCTCTTTCTTTTCCAATGCGTTCCCGGCCAGATATCACCCAGGAAAATGGGAATCTGGCAAAAAAAGATCATGAACTACACATGGCTTAACAAGAGACCAAGAATCAGAAAACAAACACTTTCTCTACTTAAGAAACAAAGAGGGCTAGCTGTCCCTCTGCTATTAGGATACTGGATAGTAACCCAAACTAGGATAATACTCTTGTTACAACACCCAACTTATACAGCAAGGTGGAAAGAGATAGATCTTAATACCACCTTGATTCCACCATACAAGCACAGAGCACTACACTAAATCCAAAAGAAGAGTGGACAGGTACCACATTTATAGGTACGGAAACGGCTTTACAGGGGTACAGAATGGCCCTTTCTAGAGGTGCGACCAAACTATACATCTAGAAATATAAATGGTGGACCATGAGTATAGAGCAGAACACAGCGGCAAGCAACCCCTGGTACAGGAGGCAAGAACGCAGGAAGTGTAGAGCTCCTTGGCAGCTACTCAGAGGGGACATGCTCATCTCCTTTGAAGAAGCACAGACCAATTTCAGTTGGGGACTGGGAGACTTAACATTTTATTACCAGGTAAGAGACTACTCTGGGGTTCAATTAAATAACTCAATTGGTGGGGTCTAAAAGTCTCTCTGCCCCAGAAACTTTCAAAATAATCTGGAGTTCAGATAGAGGAGAAAAGGCAATTTTGTTACTATACCAAAACTATATTAGGGATTTGCAATACTCAACTGAGTATCTAAAAAGAGAAATAGAAAGAAGATCTTAACATTGGAATAAGCACTAATGACTGGGACAGAATTTGGCACAATACATGGCGAATCTCAGTTCTCTCAGACTCAAAACCGGTCCTCTCAGGTGTTCCACAGGGGTCAATCCTAGACCCCCTCCTTTTCAGCCTTTTCCTAAACTCTCTCCCCAAATCCTGCCCAGAACAAATAATCCTTTATGCTGACGATGCCGTGATTCTCTCCTCTCATAAGGAGCCGAAACCCTTACTCCAGAGCCTGCAACTTGCTTTCTCCAATGTTGAAAAGTGGTTCCTAGATCACAAGCTGGTCCTAAATCACAAAAAACAAAATCCATGCTTTTCTCAGTCCACAAAACAGAAAAAGACAAATTCCACTTACTATCAAAACATACCCAGGAAATACCCTTGAACAAGTGTCAACATTTAAATACCTTGGAGTCACCTTTGATCAAGGTCTTATCTTTGCGACCCACATTGATAACACAGCGAAAATGGTGAACCAGCGCACTGGTATCCTGTTCCGAAACTGGCAATTCCTTACCCAAGCTGCGCTGAGGATTGCTATCCAAAGCTCTGTCATCTCAATCATAGACTATGGCTTAATTATTTATGGCTCTGCCACTACCACCGCACTAAAGCGCATCACAACCACCCTAAACAAGGCCTGTCGGCTGCTCACTGGAGTGCAAAGACGTACTCATACATGTGAGCCCTACACTGAAACAGGATGGTTTGCAACTCTAATAACATAAGGTACCTCCCATGCTTGATGACAAAAAATCCATCTTGGGCTGCACTCGGCCGTGTATCCAAGACCTATTTTGCCCGAATACCAGCATCCGTCCCACCAGAAGATCGGAACACCAGCCTCTCCAGGTCCCCAGATGCCGGACCACACAGGCCAAAGATCTTTTGCCTATCGTGCCCCCAGCTGGTACAATGCCCTGAGCTCGCTCATCACATCCTCCACGTCACTAGGAGCTTTCAAATATATGCTTTACTCTCACCGCTCAGCCTCTAGCTCCTGTGACTGCCTTGACTAATGATTCTTCCCTCATGGCTGTTTTTACTGTTTTTCATCCTCCTCTTCCTTTCTTGACAAAGGCATCTGAGTACCTCTAACTACTCTAAGTCTGCTCCCTCCCCATATCTCCTCCTACCCTTCCCACCTTGACCATTCCTCCAATGTTTTGTTTTTTTTCCTGTGATGTACTGTTTTATACTGGCTTACTGAAACCTTTATAATTTGCTGACCATTCTATGTAACATGTCTTGTTTGTTTGTACATTAATGACGTGGAATCTTTGTAAAAGAGCCATTGGCTCAAAGGTAATAATTCCTAGAACAATAAACTAAACTAAACTACTTCCTCCCCAGGATGGAGTGAATTTGCCTGGAAAATGAGAGCAAGATACTTTCGAGTCCCGGTCCTGGTTGCAAAATGGAATGACAAGGTTCCAAGTCAATGCTGGAGGAACTGTGGGGAAACATCTGCCACACATGCACATGTGTTCTGGAACTGCCCTAAATTAAAGGGATTCTGGCAAGAAATAAAAAGACAGGTGCAGGTTTAGTTTACACCCATAGATACTTTGGGTCCAGAACACCTACTTCTGGGGATATATCCTACAGAGCTTAAGGATAAAGAAACACAGTACCTGTGGAATGTTATAACTGTGGCAGCCGGTAAGGCTATCACTAAAAGATGGCTTACCCCTTCTCCTCCGTCCCAAGAAGACTGGATAGGGACGATTGAGAACATAAAGCAGTACGAGAAGGTTACATTTTCAATCAGAGAAACCCCCTCAATATCAAAACAGGTGGGCAAGATGGGAGCTTGCAATGGGGGAAGTTAGTGAATGATATGTATAAATGAGCTCAGCAGGGGTTGAAGCTACTAGAGCTGGGGATATATAAAATGGGTGGCCCCCCACGACACCAAGGAAGTAAAGGGGAAAATAATGAACAAGAGTAAAGAAACAGAACATTTTTTAAAGGAAATAATTCTTTATTAACATATAAGGGGGAGGGAGAGGTCTTATTATAACATTTGGACATGTCCCATCTATTCGCTGGTGTTAGTTGGTGGTCCTATAAGTGAATGTCAATGAAGGTGGCGTTTTTCTTCAGTGAATCCTGTTATGAAATAGAAAGAATTATTATAGACAGCAGAGACTTTTAACAAAGACAGATATAGTGATAGAAATAAAAAATGGAAAAAATATAGAGAAAAGAAAATATATTCTGTGGTAATGATTACTATTTAGATAGAAGAATTAATTAAGTTTGATGTCTTTTATTTTAAACCCCCAAAAAACAAACAAACAAAAAAAAAACACGTGTTTCTGGACCCTTTTGATGGACTCTAGACCTGAACAAGTTGAATTTTGAGTTGGTTAACTTAAGTTTTATGTGTCCTTTTAGAGAATATAGAGATGTAGCATTTAAAGAAATTGGAAGATATAAACTAATAAGAAGATTCTATGTATAAGCAATTTGTATGATATAACTGATGAATAATAGGTCGTGGTGAATCTTATATGAGTATGAAATAAAAGTTGAAGTATAAAAAAAAAAAAACAATTCATGGTCATATCAACTATTATTGTCCCCAACTACTTTTCTCCCTAACACATGTTTAAATAAGAGTCCCCGAACAATAGCAAAACAGTTGTCTATACTTACTTCAATATTCATAAGATGATCTTCTATTACCAATTCATGAACTCCTTTGCTATAGGCTATAACTATAGGGAAATTGTCACTATCACTTCTTTCAATAATCTTACAGTAAGACCAATAGGTCATATCACCACTCCAACAAATATAATCAATAACTACCAGGCCTCTTGGCCCATAATGTGTAACAATTCCTGGTTTATCTGGTTTTATTCTTCCATTCCCTGGGGCCAGATTTTGATTAATCAAAATCTCTATACATTCTTCGCCCATATTATTCGATTTTTTATCCAAGGAAATCCACTCATACTCTGCTGCTGTCAAAAATACCCAATTTTTCATGCTGTCATCTGCAAAGCCATCATAATTGGCAATTCTAGCATTCAGATCACCACATAATAATATATACAGATCAGGTCTTACATTTTGAACTTCCTGTAACAAATTCTCCAGTTCCTACCACAAAGATTCACTGAAATATCTTGAATTGATAGGTGGAATATAAACATTTATCAGAAAGAAAACCTCCTTGGTGTACTCAACTATAAAAGCTTGAGCTGTAGAGCATTCATTCATTAATACAGTATTTAGACCTTCCAAAACTTTAAAAGAGGTGAGGAGACCACCCGATAACCTACCAGTTTTACCTAATTTCTTTCCTGGTAAATGATAGTTTGCATAACCAGTCAAACAAATTTCCATCTCACTTGTTAACTAGGTTTCCTGTAAACATTGAATATGATGGTTAATAATAAACTGTTTCCAAGTCCAAATCAACTATTCTATAAGTTAACCCTGCAATATTCCATGATATTATTTTAAATGCTGCATCCTCCAATTATGCATTTTTTAAATTTTAGGACCTTCCAGTCAGACACTCAAGTCAGTCAATTTTGCAAATCTATTATCTACCTCAATGTTATAGATTATCTGGGCTTCTGTTTCCTCACTTCCCTTAATTCCATTAAACTGGTTCCCTTCAAGTGTTCTATTAGTCTTAGGGCCTCCTTGTTTCTCCTCTACCACTGGAGCTTTAAAGGTGATAGAAAATGGTTTTCACACCTCTTGATGCCCTGCAGTTGTTCTTTTATTGGATACCCAGTATTCTGATATACTTTTGACCTTTTTTGCTTAATTAATAATCTAATTGTGTTGCTTCTGTAACCACACTGACTACCTCTCTGCTCAGCAGTTGCTGCTGTCTCTTTTCATACTGCCTGAACATTCTATGACATCACAAACTCCTTTCCAGGCCATTCAGATGAATAGCATGGAATGGGAGTTTGTGATGTCTTAGAAATATGAAAATCAAGAGCAATAGCTGGCGAGAAGAGTGGAATTCAATGTAGATCTGAGGGCACCCCAATGCTAGGTTATTTATTTATCAAAAAATCATCAAAGCATATCAGAATACATAACTGGCATGGAGAGGAAGATGGAAGGGCAGTTAAGTATGCAAAATCATTTCCTATCTCCTTTAACTGTCAAATCCTTGTTCCCAAGAACTTCTTTCTATATCATATAAAGACCCATTTTATCAAACTTCTCCAAATTGTTAAAAATTGCATCATATATCTCTCTTGGATTTCAAAGAGATCCCAATCTGATCACAATAAGAATCTTTTGTTACTCTTTTAATCTCAATTAAATCCCTTAAAATGGGAATGTCCATAAATTGGCCCAGAATGTCCATAATTACCTGTTTAACTTTGTAATGATTTTTATTCCAAGTTTGTTTTAAGCCAAAGAGATATAATGTTAGGTCGGTAACTTTCATTTCTACTTGGAACCTCTTTGGTACCCTAGGTACCCTATGATACAATTCCTCACTTTGAATAATATAAATACCTATTTCATCTAACACTGGAAGGCTTCTATAGTCTGATAATTCTGAACCAACCAGGCATACATCAACCTGTCCACTTCCATTTATATTCATTTTCCTGCTGGCAAACTCAATCTCAATAAGAACCTTCTGGGATTTGTAGAACATGCAAAAACATATTGTACAATAACTGCTTAAGTTTACCAACAGATTCTTGACTTACTTCTTTAATACCAAAAATGCTCAAATAGATTTTTTTTTCTTTCACAGTCTTATTCCTACAGATATTCAGTAAATCTCTTAATGAAATCAAGTTTCACTCCCAATGGTCCCAATTTACCATTATTAAGCCACAGGTGATTTGCCAATCTTGGTTCTGCACAAAAAATAAATATACAGTCTATACCATCAATATCTTTGTCAGTTATAGTTCTCACAATATCATTTTCCCTAATTTCCATACCCAAAACTGTCCTAAACAGGTTCACAATCTTATTTTTAACCATCCTCATGGTGGGAAATAAATGTAAATCCAAACAACATAAGGTCAAGACAGCACAGTTATTAACATCTACTATCGTAGCATCTTGTTCCAATTCCAGATCCCTATGAGAAGTAGTTTGTATCGAAATTTCCTTCATTTCCACACAGTTCTTTTTTTCCCCATTCGTATTTCAGTACTTTAACATTATCAACTGTGACACATATTTGGTAGTTCACGCATTACTTTTTCCTCACCTACTCCAATTTCCCTTGACTGGATAATATTATCACTTTTAGACACAGAAATCTCTTCATGACTTAGAGCTTCCAAATTTAGATTAAATTCACCAATTATTTATTCACCAGTTGTTCCCTCACCTATCAGAAAATGACCATTCCTTAAATTGTTCCCAGTTTGAGTTTTCCTCATCCTTCTGTTTCTATTTCTTTTCCTATTCTTGTTTACAATTCTCTTTTTTTTTTTTGGAGTATCAATAATAGTTATTGCCGAAAAATCAGGTCTAAAAGAAGGTTTGGGCAGGGGAACTACTGTCATATCCTGGTTAACCTGATTACCTTGAGAAACCTCCTCAAGTTGAAATGATGGAGATTTATTATCTGCAGCCAGGACAGATATTTTGTATAAGATATCTTCCAGTCTACTACTATTTACTGTATAACAATATTTTAATAGTTTCAAGCTCCTCCTTCAGATTTAATATCTGATCCATCCAGAAACAAGTGTGCCACCTGTGGATTACACATCGAACTTCTCAGCTCCTCGCTTAAACAAAACTGATAATTTTGTAAGGTGTGCCCTGTGACATTTACCCTACTAGGTTCTCCTTCAGTCTCTGTAATCTCTATTGAACTAGCTTCATTACTCTCACTATACTGTGTTATATCCGAATGTTCTAACTTCTCTAGTTCATTAATAGTATAATGCATTTCCAAGATTATTTCATCAATATCTCTGGAAGACCCTTCAGTAATTTTACTAACTTTACTAGCTTTGCTATCTTTTCTTTGTTTATTTATCACTATTGGTGATCTCATTTTAAGCTCATTATCCTCTGTTGAAAATTCCATATTTGGAGATGGACTTTCATAATATAATATAGAATTTAAGTGATTCCCCCAGCTTTAGGTGCTAACCTTTTCACAGGCCCAGGCTCTAAGCTGGAGACCCGTTTTATTTGTATAATGTTACTATTCTTCGCCATATCTGGAGAAATCTCCACAGAAAGTGGGATTTGCTCACTATTAGTCTCCATATTGAAAGAATTTTAACTTTTTGGGGTAGAAGTAAGACCCCAAAGACTTTGTTGACAAACAGATAATATTTGTTCAAAGTCTTCTTTTGAAGTGGTATTAGGCCCAGGGCATCCTTATCCAATTTATTTTTCTGAAAATGGTCTACAATTTTCATTTGCTTTTTTCCTTTTGACAACCCCAACACACCTTTATTTTTATTTTTTTTTTTTTTTTTGAGATTTTCTTTGCCCATTTTCTAGATTTCAATTTAACCATCACTGGACTAGCAAATAGATCAGTTATTTTTCAATCTGAAATTACTTGCTGGGTAAATCCATTCTGATAGTATAGCATAAAGATCAGACTCTTCAATACCCTGGGTTTCATTTCCCTGTACATTAACCTGTACTTCCTCCAGGATTTGTTGCCTAGTTTGTACCATTTCCTTAAACTACTAGTTGTTCCATACAGTACACTATAATACTTGTTAGCTTTACTAATAAGCAAAACTCCAGGTCCAAACCCGCCAAAACACGTCCTGTCTTAACAAAAATAACAACAATAATATAAAAGATATATAAAATATGCACTATTACAAAATCTTGATTGCATACAATGGAGACGACCGCACAGTAAACACCAAAATTAACAGCCGTCTATAAACTGAAGCGTTGTTCCAATCCAATTCCAATCCAATTCTGATCCAGGACAAAATGTTCCACAGAATAGGCTATATGCTAAAACACTAGCTTCTTGCTCAGTTCAAGCAGGAGGTCTTATTTAAGTTCCTCTTCAGAGAAGACCAGATGCTGAAAGCAGATTTATGTTTATAGTGAAAAGTCATATAGCTTCATGTAGCTTCAAATAGCAATGGCCTCTCGTCGAGAGCTGGTATACTCAGAAAGTTCCACGATTAACTTTTTTTCCCCTCTGGTATTGCAACCAAGTTAAGCCAGTTCCCAGACACCTTCATAAAATGAAGCAACATAAATTAAAAACTAAAATAGGAAAAAAAAAAAAGCTCATTCACTTAAAATAATACCATCAGAGTCTTCAAATACCTAGGATGGTACATAGTCACTAAAAGACAGCCAAATTAATACAATCAATACAAAATGTAAACAGCATATGCTAAGATTAAACATAAGTTTAAACCTTACAATATCAAGCTTGGTTTTATACAGGTCACTAGAGATATAACGCAGCTTTGCATGCCCGAGCATATTTTTACACCTAAACCGTGTGTCGGCTACTCCTGAACGAAATTAAGGCTGAAATACAACACTTCAGATGGTATACTATATTATATGCAAGCTGGACAAACAATAGAAGTAAAATACAAACTATAAATTTCGACAGCTCTCTTCTTACTCGCTCCACGGCTGCTCCTCTACATTCACCTTCAGCGAAAATGGCGATTCTCAATCTCCAGAATGCCTTGTCAGCTATTTGAGCACTTAAGACACATGATCTCAAGAACCAACTGGAGGACAAAATTTACCCAAAGGCACGAAATACAAATTACAATGTTTATAAAATATATAAATATATAACTTCTAATTTACTATAGCAAATACTGCCACACTTAATCACAACATTTAGTGCTTAATATAAAATCAAATCACAACAAATACAAATATTTGATAACAAAAGCACAAAACAGACAGACAATTCAGGGGAAACACAAATAAAAGATACTTCCCTTTCTGCAAAAATTCAACACTACAGCTCAACACCTCTCAAAACTCCCCAATCCGAGCACTTTTCACTGGGTCATCAAGCAGAAGAAACCGTCTCTGTATATGCTCCAGTCATGGCTATCTCCCGGTTTTAGACCTTCCCGAAGGGCCTCTCCTTCACTTAGCCATCCTGCCTCATCGTTTGCTTTCTTCCTGCGGGGAAAAAGAACACCGGGAAACAGCACGTCTGGCAAGGCAGCACAAGAAAGACCGGTAAGATCACTTAAGCTTCGGTGGCATACCTTTTATTAAGGAATAATAGGCTTATAAATGATCCTGCTGCCTGCGCTTCTCTTCTTCAACATAGTAGTGTGCAGCCATGTCACCCAAGCTCACCAAGGAAGTTTGGATCATTGAAGCTCCAACTCGGGTAGAATATGAGCTGCCCTGGCTAGTATGCAACAGTGAGGATGACTGCTGCTCTCTCCATCTGCACCCTTAGGAGAGCTCTCTTCCGGTTAAAAACAGGAGCTAGTCTACAGGGCATTACTATCAACACAGATGGAGTATGGAAGTCAGAAATCCTCAGAGAACTTCTGGGGACTCAGAATGCCTTTAGTAGGGTGTAAGTGCCTAGGCTTGTCTGCAATCACAGGATCTTGTGTTGGTGGTTAGGGATTACATCAGGTCATGCTTAAACGCAGGGAGGTCCTCAGAGTTTTTTAATTCGCCCGGCAGATCGTTTATTTATTTATTTTTTATTTATTTAGTTTTTGTTGACCAGGTAAGTGCACTAGACAAATCCTGCCTATTTTCAGGCACGACCCGGGGGAAGGGGATACAGATGAATGCCAACTGACCTTGAACCAGATTAAGCTGTTGGTGGTATTTTTAGTGAATAGGGAAATTTGGCCAGGATACGGAAATTCCCTACTCTTTTCGATAAGTGCCATGGGATCTTTAACATCCACCTGAACTACCACCAATCCAGGCAGATGGGACCTCGGTTTAACGTCTCATTCGAAAGACGGCACCTCAGAAGTGCAGCACCCCTCTCATGCTGTACTACAGTGTCAGTACTAGGATATTAACCCAAGTGCCAGATGTGGGAACTGAACCCACAGCCCTCTGATCTCCCGGCCTCAGAGGCGAGTGTGCTACCTACTGAGCCACTGACACTGCTAAGTGCTAAGTAGTATTTAGCCAGAGGTCATACCTTACTGCTATCATTACAATTGGGTTCAGTTTTTCTTGCCGTTTTCTAATGACACACAGTATTTATTTTAGTTATTCTTAACCCTTGACATAAAATAGTCCCTACGCCAAAGGTTTACATGGGGAAAACAAATTTGTTCTTTGGCTGTGAGTCAGCAGTGAATCGTGTGTGTGTGTGTGTGTGTGTGTGTGTGTGTGTGTGTACTTCATTCTACCCAGCTGTGCTGCGACTCTTATTCAAAATTGAAATTCAAAAGTCTGTTTCTTTAGCTCTGCTGGTAACAGTACTTCAAAGGAGTGTCCTACAAAAGAGTTTAGTTAAATGCTGTATCCCATCATCTACCACAGCTCAGCTATACAAACAGGAAAAAGTAACAGTTCAGTGTTTAATTTGACCATTTTTAAAACATGGATAAATGATTCCTGGTATTGTCAGCCTTGCTCTAATGGTTGCCATCAGTTCCAGACATAGAATGCTGCAAATGTAAGTAGATCCTTGATTCTTTAAATCAATACTCAAGAGATCAGGCTCTATAAGTACGTAAATAAGGAGATTAACATAAGGCTCTCAGAATGCTGACAGCCAATCAGATTTCAGCATTCTTGAGACCCTTATAATAATATGTGTTAGATTGAGTTTAAATACTGTTTAATACTCTGCAATGTCTTGTTGTAAATCTTGGTTGTAATTTTATTGAGGATGTTAGTGCTCTGAGCCTCCAAGAAGGGGCGCTATATAAATAAAGTTTTTGTCTGTCTGTCTAGCCATCCATCCCACTGGACCTTGAGAGTCCATTGGGGGATCCTTGTGTGCAGGCTGGTCAAGGGGAATAGTAGTAATGGCTGCTGCCATCAGGCCCAAATGCCGCAGGAAAGTCCTGACTGTAACATAACTGTTCTGGGCTACCAGCTGGGCTGGAGCTCTGAGGCATTTCGCCTGTCCTGAGGAAGGAAGGCCTTGTCCTGGAATTCGTCTAGGACCGCCCCTACATACTGCAGCTGCTGACATGGGGACAAAACTGACTTGGGCAAGTTGACTGTAACCTCTCAAGGACTGGAATAACTGTCTGGTGCACTCTAGAGTCACCAGCAGACGTTCTCTGTACAGGGCCTTAAACAGCCAGTCATCCAGATAAGGGAAGACATATAGGCCCTCATACCTGAGGGCCACCGCCACTTTGGCTATGCGTTTGGTAAAGACTTATGGCACAGAGAATAAGCCAAAGGGCAACACCTTGAACTGGTAGTGTTCCCCGAAACAGGAATCTGAGGTATTCCTGTGAGGGTGGTAGACCTCGATATGCAGGTATGCGTTCTGCATGTCCAGACAGCATAGCCAGTCACCCTGCGGCAACAGAGGCAGCAGGCCCTACAAAGCAACGATCCAGAAAAAACAGTTATGTAAGAAGTTACCAGAACAGTAAATCTTCAAGGGGATCTCAGTCATCAGGTCACACAGATGGAACTTCACTATCAGTGAAGCAGGATCCACATAGAAGATTTTCAACAGTACAACTGGGGCTGCCCACACCAACATCATCAGCCGATGTCACCAACCCTATAAAGGCGTGAGCAGCACCGCTCCCGCCTCAGTTCTTTCCCCAGGAGATAAAGGAAGCAAAGCTCTCGACATGGGGGACAGAGAAGAGAGAGATGCCCAGGCCTAAATAAAAAGGCTAGATACACCAGATAGCCAGGTCTGAAAAAGAGCTCCATAAAAGGGGGGATAGTGGGAGGGAAGGCAGACCTGATGACTGAGATCCCCTCAAAGACCTACTGTTAGGGTAAGTTCATTGATAGCAGAAGAGATAAAATTTCCCCTCTACAGATCCCTGGTGAGGCCTCACCTAGAGTACTATACCCAGTTCTGGAGTCCTCACTTCAGAAAGGATAAAGATAGGTTTGAGACAGTGCAGCACAGAGTAACAGGTGACAACAGCGCAAATGTCAGCATCTGAGACACCTTTGAAACAGACCACACAGGTAGCCATGTCCCTTGTGGAATGGGATGTCACCGCCCCCTGGTAACACTTTGCCATGCTTGTTGTAGCAGGACACAATACAATGCACCAACCATTTGGACAAAAACTGTTTAGAAACTTTAACACCCACTCTACCTGGGGCGAAGGAAACAAAAAGCTGCTTCAACTTTCTGCACTCCTTAGTTCGGAGCAGATAATACTTCAAAATTCTGCGCACGTCTCACATATGGAACAGTGCTTCCCCTGCATTGGCACGCTCAGGAAAATAAACAGGTAGGTGGATAGATTGGTTCAGGGTAAATTCAGATACCAACTTAGGAAGAAACTTAGGATTCACGCGCAAATACTACCTGTCTTTGTGAAAACTCAAATACGGCTCCTCGCACCAGAGGGCCTGATACTCAGAAATCCTTCAAGAAGTAGTAATAGTAATTATAAATAACACGTTCCAGGAAAGAAAGCATAGCTTGCAAGTTGCAGTTGGCTCAAAAGAAGACAGGGTTAAACTTCTCCAAAAACAAAATTAAAATCCCAAGCCTGGACAGGGGAACGGACTGAAGGTTTCACATACAGCATGCTCCTAAGAAAGGTACGAGAGACATCCAATTGAGCCATGGTGTGGCCCCTCACAGGCTCATGAAAGGTCGAGACAGCTGAAAGGTGCACCTTGAGGGGATGAGTACTGAGGCCTGAGTCTGACAGTGATATCAGGTAGTCCAGGATCTGGTTCACAGGACATGTGAAAGGGTTCAGATGATGTCTGGCAGCCCAGATACATAGATACATAGATACATAGACAGTGTCGGCAGATAAGGGCCTATGGCCCACCTAGTCTGCCCATTTGAGCTTGTAAGTTCAGTTTGTTTTCCTAGAAGTCTGTTTCCCCTTACCCCTGCCCTCTAGAATTCCTTTATGTCTAGCCCATGCATTCTTAAATCCCGTGATTGTTTCAGCCCCCACCACTTCCTCTGGCAGGGTGTTCCACTTGTCCACCACCCGTTCTGTGAAGAAATTCTTTCTCATGTTTCCTCTGAATCGTCCTCCTCCAACTTCATCCCATGCCCTCTAGTCCTGAAACATCTTTTCGCTAAAAATAGTGTTTTCTGCACCCTGTTCCTCCCTGTAAGATACTTGTATGTCTCTATCATATCCCTCTCTCCTCCTCTCCTCCAGGGAGTACATGTTCAGTTCCTTCAACCTGTCTTCATAGGACTTGTGATGCAACCCATGCACCATCTTTGTTGCCCTCCTCTGAATCTTCTCTACCCTGTCTATGTCCTTACACGTGGTATGGTCTCCAGAACTGTACACTGTACTCCAGGTGGGGCCTCACTAGTGTCTTGTATAGCGGAATTATGACCTCCCTTTTCCTGCTGGTGATGCCCCTGCCTATACATCCCAGCATTCTATTTGCTTTACCTGATGCCTTGTCACACTGTTTCCCTACCTTGAGGGTCATCAGAGATAACCAAGATCCCTTTCCTGCTTGGTGCATGCTATATCCTCACCCCCAACTGATATATTGTGCCAGGGTTTTTGTGCCCCATATGCATTATCTTGCACTTCTTTGCATTGAATTTCAACTGCCAAACCCTTGACCATTCTTCAAGTTTCTGCAGGTCCCTTCTCATTCTGTCTACACCCTCTGGTGTGTCTACTAGATGGCAAATCTCTTCCACTTCATGGCATAGGTGGCTCAAATGGAGGGCTTCTGAGTGACCACGAGGACACCCGCCACCCTCTGGAACACCCCAAACTGGGCAATGGCTATGGCCTTAGGAGCCATGCATGGAGATGAAGGGATGGACCAGGATTTATTTATTTATTTGTACATTGGTTTACAACCTTTGAGCCAGAGGCTCATTTCCAAAGGTACCTTGTCACATTGATGACAAATACATAACAGACTTTGGGTTACAGCATATCACTGAAGACAAATACATAACAGACTTTTGGTTACAGCATATGGGTTACATAGTTAGCAAGCACATGTGATTACAACAGTTAAACAGATAAGCCAGTTTAATTGCAATGGCACATTCTTGCATGATGGTATGAGCAAGCAGCAGAGGATAACAGCAGTTCAATCAGCAATGGGTGAGGATTAAAAGAAAGATAAAGGTGTGGTGTGGATGCCGCCCAGCGGGCATTGTCAGGGCACAGAGAGTTATGCCTAAATTATAGACAGGTGCAGCTACGCGTATTAAATAGTTGGCTTCGAAGTGCGGTTTTGAATCTGGAGATCATGGGGGCATCCGAGATGGGAGCAGGCAGTGAGTTATACCAGGATGGAATTCTATAGCAGAAGGACCTCTATCCATGGGATCCCTTGAGCCTTCATCAACAGACTCCTGCAGAGGGACCGGAGGTTCCTCCACTAACTGCTGAAGTAATGGAAACCATATCTGCCATAGCCAGAATGGTGTTACCAAGATTATGCTGGTCCCCTCTATCTGCAGCTTGATTATCACCCTCTGAATCGGAGGAAATGGAGGAAAAGTGTAAAGGAACCTCCTGCTCCAGGAGAGAGACAACAAGTCTCACCAGAAAACTCCAGGCCCTGGATCTAGCGAGCAGAATCTGAGCAGTTTTACATTGAGTGGGAATGCAAAAAGGTCCAACTCATGACAACCCCATCTGGTGAACAGATCTTCTGTGATGGATGAGAGAAGTTTTCATTTGTGCATGCTGGACAGCGTCCCGCTGCAACCGTCTGTCAGGTTAAGTACACCTGGGACATGAACTACTGAGAGAACCAGACAGTGGTCTAGTGCCCAGTACCAAACTCTTGTGTCCTCCCTACACAGGGAATACAAATGTGTCTCCCCCCCCCCCCCCGTTGATATAGGAGACAACACTGAACTTGTCAAACTGAATCAACAGCTGACCTGGAAGGAGATGGTTCTGAAAGGCCTCCATGGCATACAAGACCGCCCACATCTCCAGAACGCTGATATTCAGAGACAGTTTGATCTGGGACTATGTCCCTTGAGTCTGAAAGGGATCCAGATACACTCCCCAGCATGAGCCAGAAGCATCCATGGTGAGGATTTGCTGGGGGGAGGAGATCTTGAATGGGACCCCTCATAACAGGTTCTGTGGGTCCATCCACCACTAGAGCACACTGCGGACGAGACCAGCACTAACCGAGGTAATTTGTCCGTGCGTTGGTCCCACTACACCCGTGTCCACTGGAGGACGCTCATGTGCAGCCTGGCCAATGGAACCAGTAGAATGGCCGCAGCCATCAATCCTAACAGCCTCACATATACCCTTGCAGAGATGTAACGTCTCTGGGCAGACCTCTTGTGCCTGGGCAATAAGGCACCCTGTTCTGTTCTGAGGCAGGAAGGCCTTGCCCTATGCCGAGTCCAGAACACCCCCCCCCCCATTTATTGCAGCCTTTGGGACAGAGTTAGGACTGACTTGGGCAAGTTGACAGTGATGCCCAGGGAGAGAAACAGCTGAAGGGTTGTCTCCAGAATCCAAAGAAGCTGTTTTCTGGACGGGACCTTTTAGAGCCAATCATCCAGATAGTGGAAAACATACAGTCCCTCCCTTCTGAGAGCTGCAGCTACTGCTACTAAGCACTTGGGAAAGACCCACGTCACAGAGGATAAGCCAAAGGGCAATACTTTGAACTGGTAGTGCTCGCCCTGAAAAAGAAATTGGAGGAATCTCCTGTGTGGTGGAAACACCAAGATATGCAGCTAAACATCCTGCATGTCTAGGAAGCACAGCCAGTAGCCTCGCTTGAGAAGAGGAATCAGGCTTGGCAGGGTACCATTCTGAAGTTTTTGTGCCGGACATACAAACTGAGGTCCTTGAGATCTAATATGGGCCTCAGATCTCCGGTTCCTTTGAGGACCAGGAAGAACCTGGAATAAAATCCCCTTTTCCTTTCGCACCTGGGCACTGGCTCGATGGCCTTTCTGCACAGAAGGGGCTGTACCTCCTCCCGGAGGACAGACAGATGGGCCAGGGGGTAGGTGGAGGGTACTGGAGGAGTCTTTGGGAGCACCTTGATGAGTTCCAGAGTGTCATCCCTCTCTATGCTCTGAAGAAACCAGGCATCAGACGTAATGGGTCTCCATTGACTGAGATGGAGGAGAACTGACCTCTGACCACCACCTCTTGGTCAGGGACTGAAGAGGGGGGGTCTGGCAAGGAGTCAAGTGAAGGAGGATCCAGCCAATGGGGCTGATCTGTCACCACAGGGCGATTTGCTGCAGCGCCAGAAGAGGAGGGGTCAGACAAGGCGGCAGAGCCTTGGGGCCAGGAGGCTGCTCCAGATTTTCGAGACACCTTGAGAAAAGGAGGGTGCTGTCTGCTCTTAGGCAGAGTATGGTACAGTGACTGGACAGACTCAACAGCCCTGCCAGAAGCCTGTATCTCTTTTATGATGTACCCTTCACATCAGGACCAAATAGCTTGGAGCCATTAAAAGGGGCATTAGACAACTTTTGCTGGACATCAGCTGGGAAACCAGAGACCCTCAGCCAGGCGTGTCTACGAATGGCAAATGCCGGTGGCAACAGCCCTGGCACCTGTGTCTGAAATGTCATAGAGGAGCCTCAGGAGGCGCTTGCTAATATCCTCAGCATTCTGCAAGCATTTGAGAACCTCCTGTTTTCGGGAACAATCAAGAAGGGCCTGGGCCACGGCCTCGCCCTTCTTCCAAATGGGATTCTGGCACTCAACTATGTGGGAAAGGTAGTTTGCAATCCTCAGCCCAAGGGTGAAGGAGGCATAAACCCTCTTGCCCCAGAGGTCAATCAATCAGACAGGATTCCCTGTCAAGGGGGAAGGAAATGAGCTGCTTGGGCACCTCTGACCCATCATGAGTTGCCTTTATAGAATTTGACATAGAAACATAGAATTTGACGGCAGATAAGGACCGCTTGGCCCACCTAGTCTGCCCATTTTCCTACCTAACACATAAGCTGCAGATCCTAGTTAACCAACAGCTTACTCCTCCTACCCCCCACTAGGACTGCCTTATGTCTGTCCCATGCATTCTTGAATTCCCCCACTGTTCTTGACTCCACGACCTCCTCAGGGAGGCTGTTCCATGCATCCACAGCCCTGTGAAAAAATATTTCCTCACATTACTTCTGAGACGTCCCTCCTCTATCTTCAAATTGTGCCCCCTTGTTCTTGCACATCTCTTTTTCTGAAAGATGCTACCCTCTTGGACTTTGTTGATTCCCTTGAGGTACTTGAAAGTTTCTATCATGTCCCCTCTCTCCCTTCTTTCCTCAAGGGTATACATATTAAGCTCATTTAGTCTTTCTTTGTATGTCTTCTGGTGCAGACCCTGCACCATTTTGGTTGCCCTCCTCTGGACAGCCTCCACTCTGTCTATGTCTTTGCAGAGATGGGGTCTCCAGAACTACGCACAGTACTCCAGATGGGGTCTCACCGTCTGTACAGAGGGATAACAACTTCCTGTTTTCTACTACTGATGCCTCTTCCTATGCATCCCAGTATCCCCCCAGCCTTCCTTACTGCCTTCTCACATTGCTTGCCCACCTTTACGTCATCTGATATAATTACCCCAGGTCCCTTTCCATTTTTACTGTTGTCAGTATCTCACCCCCATTGTGTACTCTTCTCGTGTTTTTGTTTCTCATGTGCATTACCTTGCACTTCTTTGCACTGAATCTGAGCTGCCATATATTTGACCATTCCTCCAACCTTGCCAAGTCCCTTCTCATCCTTTCCACTCCATCTTGTGTATCAACCCCGTTGCAGATCTTTGTGTCGTCTGCAAAGAGACATACTTTTCCTTCCAGTTCCTCTGCAATGTCACTTATAAAGACATTAAAAAGGACCGGTCCCAGTACTGAACCCTGTAGTACCGCTAGTAACCCTCCTTTCTTCACTGTACTCCATTTACTACTACCCTTTGCGTCCCTGTTGTCTAGCCAATTTTTATCCAGGCTACCACCTTGGGGCCCATCCAAGGCTGGCTAACTTGTGTATTAATCTTTGTGTGGGACTGTATCAAATGCCTTGCTAAAATCTAGGTAGGCCATATCCACAGCCCCTCCCTGGCCTACTACTTTGGTCACCCAGTCAAAGAAATCTATTAGATTCGTCTGACACGACCTTCCCATCGTGAATCCATGCTGCCTTGGGTCCTGTGCCCCACTGGCCTCTAGGTACTCAACAATTCTTTCCTTCAGAAGTGATTCCATCATTTTCCCTACCACTGAGGTCAAACTAACTGGTCTATAGTTTCCTGCCTCTGTCCTGCTCCCACTTTTGTGAAGAGGAATCACATCTGCCCTCCTCCAGTCCTCAGGTACCAACCCATCCTCCCATGATTTGTTAAAGAGAGTAGTCAGCGGTGTCACTAGTTCTACCCTTAGTTCTTTTAACTACAGAATTGGTTTCACGCTGGACAGTGTAATGCAGAAGACCTTGGGAGGCAATGATACATCTTGGCTGGCACCATATTAGGCCTGTGCCAGGTGGCAGTTGTGGTATTCCTTAGGGCTGGAAGGACAGATGGAATGACCTTGGGAGGAGATGCTGGGATTTCCAGGAAGTCCACCAGATCTCTTCGCGTAGCATCCTCCTCCTCCTCCTCCTCCTCTTCTGTATGGAAGCCCACGGATGAAGACAGCTACTTCATGACACTGAAAAAGGAAGGGTCCTCTGAAGAAGACCTAGGAGTATGTTTGATAGAGTCCTCGCCCACTAAAGAGGCAGTGGACCTGACAGAGGAAGGAGGCTCTTCCTCTTCCTCAGGTAGGATGAGATCAGGATGGTACTACTCATCAACATCAACCTGCTCCAGCTCAAGGTCCAAAGAACGAGAGACCGAGGACGGACCATGGGGAGAAGCCTGCAGAGGCCGAAGTGGTGTTCACAACAGCAGTGCAGCAGACAGCACAGGAGATGCAGGCCAATACACATCCAACTAATGGATCAAGACTGTAGTGAACTTGGTCAAAATGTCATTAAGGTCGACAACAGTAGACTGCCGCATCGATTTGGGGGGAGTCGTCTACGGCACAGGGTACGACAACGCATCTGACGGGGCCCCGTGAGCCTGAGGAGCCCAAAGTCCAATGGCCTGGAGAAGCACCATGCCTCAACAAGAGGGCTACCGATAACCCGGAGGTCAACGACCAGCTGACGAGTGCAGCAGGCAGTGGTACTGTTGGTTGGAGTCTGAGACTTGGACAGCAGCAGGCGTCGGCAGAGTTGCAGCCAATGGAGTACCTCGGACAAACAAGAGAAGGCCGTCGGGGAGTGAGAATGCTACCAGAGGATCGAGTCCAATCTCAACTTTTTTATGGACCTTTCCCCAAGGACTTGTCTCTGGCCTTAGGAGGCCTGGGAACTTGACAAACTCACCAGCGACTGGGAAGGAGGGAACGCAGAGGACCCTAGCCCAGAACTGGCTACTTGTTGTTCCATTAGGAATTTTTTGAGACTATTTTTTCATCACCTAAGGGTGATTTAGTTAAACTTATGGCAGAGCTCACAGTCCGAGATGTCGTGGTCAGGCCCAAGACAGCATACACAGAGGAAGTGTTTGTCTGCAGAGGCAATCTTCTTTCCACAGTAGCAGGGATGGAAGAGAGAAGCAGAAGGATTAACTTTCGACATAAACAAGGTAAAGGAATCTCTTTAGAAAAAGAGATTCTAAAAAGCCAAGTGTAAATAAAGCATAGGCAAAAATGGCATGAAACTGCATCTGAGCTTCTGCGGAGACCCATATAAACAGAGTCGATGGTGGGAAAGAACGAGGGAGGGAGTGGGGCTGGTCAGGCCTTTACAGGGTTGGTGACATCAGCAGACAATGTCGGCATAGACGGCCCCAGTTGTACTGCTAAAAATCTTCTGTGTGGATCCCACTTCACTGTCGGTGAAGTTCCATCTGTGTGACCTGATGACCAAGATACCCCTGATAGAAACATAGAATTTGACGGCAGATAAGGACCGCTTGGCCCACCTAGTCTGCCCATTTTCCTACCTAACACATAAGCTGCAGATCCTAGTTAACCAACAGCTTACTTCCTCCTACCCCCCACTAGGACTGCCTTATGTCTGTCCCATGCATTCTTGAATTCCCCACTGTTCTTGACTCCCGACCTCCTCAGGGAGGCTGTTCCATGCATCCACAACTCTCTCCGTGAAAAAATACTTCACATTACCTCTGAGACGCCCCTCCTCTATCTTCACCAGCTCCTTGTTCTTGCACATCTCTTTTCTGAAAGATGCTACCCTCTTGGACTTTGTTGATTCCCTTGAGGTCCTTGAAAGTTTCTATCATGTCCCCTCTCTCCCTTCTTTCCTCAAGGGTATACATATTAAGCTCCTTTAGTCTTTCTTCGTATGTCTTCTGGTGCAGACCCTGCACCATTTTGGTTGCCCTCCTCTGGACAGCCTCCACTCTGTCTATGTCTTTGCGGAGATGGGGTCTCCAGAACTACGCACAGTACTCCAGATGGGGTCTCACCAACTGTCTGTACAGAGGGATAACAACTTTCTGTTTTCTACTATTGATGCCTCTTCATATGCATCCCAGTATCCCCAGCCTTCCTTACTGCCTTCTCACATTGCTTGCCCACCTTTAGGTCATCTGATATAATTACCCCGGTCCTTTCCATTTTACTGTTGTCAGTATCTCACCCCTCATTTGTACTCTTCCCTGGGTTTTGCTTCCCATGTGCATTACCTTACACTTCTTTGCACTGAATCTGAGCTGCCATACATTTGACCATTCATCCAACCTTACCAGTCCCTTCTCATCCTTTCCACTCCATCTTGTGTATCAACCCTCTTGCAGATCATTTGTCTGCAAGAGACTACTTTCCTTCAGTTCCTCTGCAATGTCACTTATAAAGACATTAAAAAGGACCGGTCCCAGTACTGAACCCTGCGGTACCCCGCTAGTAACCCTCCTTTCTTCACTGTGTACTCCATTTACTACTACCCTTTGCGTCCTGTTGTCTAGCCAATTTTTTACTACTTTGGTCACCCATAGTTCTTTTAGAATTCTTGGGTGAATCCCATCAGGTCCCATTGCTTTGTCCACCTATAATTTTATTAGTTCTTTCAGAATCCTTTCTTCTGTAAATGGACTGGTATCGACCCCCGTCTTCAGAGTGTTTCTCTTGTTTGGTTTAGGTACCTCCCCCTCCTCTTCCTTTGTGAATACTGAGCAGAAATATTCGTTCAGTATCCCTGCTTTTTCAATGTCCCTCTCTACCCACATTCCTTCCCCTTTATTAAGCCTCAGTATCCCTCCTTTGGTCTTTCTTCGCTCCCTAATGTACCTATAAAAGGTCTTATCCCCCTTCTTAACAGAATTGGCTATCCTTTCTTCGGTTTGGGCCTTTGCTATTCTGACTGCCTTCCCAGCCTCTTTCTGCTTTAAACTGATAAAGTTCTCTGTCCTGCTCCTTCTGTGTTTCCTTATATTTCCTGAATGCTATCCTTTTCTCCTTAACCTTCCCTGCCACCTCTTTTGAGAACCATAGCGTTTTTTTCCTTAGTTGTGTTTTATTGATTTGCTTTACACAAAGGCTTGTTGCCTCTGTGATGGCTGTTTTGATTACTCCCCATTGTTCCTCCACCCCTCCTTCTTGCCTGTTTGCTAGTGCTTTTCTAAGGCACGCTCTCATTTTCCCCAAAGTTAGCCCTTCTAAAGTCCAATACTCTTGCTTTTGTATGACTGTGTTTATCGTGAACCACACTGTTTGGTGGTCGCTTGTTCCCAGATGGCTACCCACCTCTAAATCTGAGATTCTTTCTCCGTCCCCATTTGAGAGTACCAGGTCTAAGAATGCTCCCTCCCGAGTGGGTTCCAGTACCAGCTGTCTGAGGCATGCCCCCCTGTAGGGCATCAAGAATGACCCTGCTCTTGGATGTGCCTGCAGCAAAAGTGCTCCAGTTAATATCCGGCATATTCAGGTCCCCCATCAACAATATCTCCTCTTTTCTGCCATTCTAAGGAAGCCTTCTATCATTTCCTTGTCCATTCCCTCCCCTGAGATGGGGGTCTGTATACAACCCCTGTGCGGATTGTGGTGCCATTTCCTGTCTCCAGGGTGACCCAGGTGCCTCATCTGCTCCCTGTTTACTCTTTAGTTCTGTTGCTTTGATCCCTTCCTTTACATAGAGAGCTACTCCTCCTCCTCCTCTTTTACTCTACCTGTCCCTCCTGTAGATTGTGTATCCTGGTATGTTGACATCCCAGTCATGGTTCTCTGTGTAGCATGTTTCTGTGACTGCCACAATATCCAGGCAACCCTCTTCTATCAAGGCCACTAGTTCAGGGAGCTTGTTACACAGACTACGGGCGGTGGTACTCATCACCCTCCACTTTTTGATAGCCTTATCTCTTTTAGCCCCATTCCTGTCCTTACTGCCTTTGCCTTTTTTTACAGTTACCTCTGTCCTGCTCCCTAATAACTTCTCTACCTTGGTGTTTACCTCACTAATTACTGTGTTTTATGGGGGGAGGCTGGGATTTCCCTGCTCCTTCTCAGTGCCTCCCCCCTTGGCTAGTTTAAATGCTTGCCAATGAAGCATTTAAACCTCTCACCTAGGATCCTGGTTCCCCGGACAGATGCAGACCATCGCACCAGTATGGGTCCGCATCCCTCCAGGTGGCTCCCCAGTCCCCAATGAAGCCAAAACCCTGAGCTCCACACCAGTTTTTCAACCATTCATTGAATTCCCTGGTGAGGAGTGCCCTAGCATCACCCTTGTCATAGACAGGCAGCACCTCCGAGAAGGTTACCGTATGCGCTACTTGTCTAAGGCCCCTCCCCAACTCTACAAACTCCTCTTGCACTGCTCAATGATGAAGATCCTATTGTACTGGATGTAAATTAGTTCCTTGAGGTCCAGAATTGGCTTCAAGTCCCCTGTTCTCTTGGGAACCAGGAAAAAGTGAGAGTAACACCCCTTGTTCCGCTGCTGCCAGGGCACCGGTTCTATGGTACTTTTGCTCAGCAAAGTTAACACCCGAGCAAAGGGATTTGCTCTGGAGGGTAAGCAGGTGGAACGTCTGGGGGCTGTTCCAAGAGCTCCAGAGTATGCCCCTGCTCTACAAGTTGCAGGACACAAGCATCTGTAGTATGCGCCCTCCACTAATCCAGGTGGATGGAAAAATTGCCTCCTACCATCTCCTGACTCGGGGCAGGAAGAGAGGGGTCAGGCAAGGAATCATGCAAAGACAGAGCTGGTGAACGGGCTGCTCCCCCACCTCTGGGGCCCTTGGCAGAGGGACCAGTGGTGGAGGAAGGAGAAGGCATGGCAGATACAGCCCGGCACTTTTACTGGGGCATGGATCCTGAGCCAGCTTTTTGGGAGACCCTACGAAAGGAGGACTTAGGTCTGCTCCTGGGCTGGGTATGGTACAGAGAAAGCACAGACTTAATGGCCCTACCAGAGGCCTGCAGTTCATTGATAATATCCTGCACATCTTGAGCAAACAATTTAAAGCCACTGAAAGGTGCATTTAACACCTTCTGCTGATCAGCTGCAAATCCAGAGACCCAAGGAGTAGATGTTCAGCATACTTGTTCTCCAAAAGTCTAGTTATTGCTTTCTTGGTGGCTACAACCAGAACGAATATTAACTGGATGCTGGTGCGATCTAAATTGGTATTTTGGTATTATCTGATGGAATGGGTAATAGGATTAAAGAGTGAGTGATTCCCACCTCCCCCCAAACAGTGAAATATATCCTACAGGTATGTTATAACATCGTGTCAAAATGGTTGTAAAAGTGGCCAATCTCAGAAAATATGTGTTGCGGTTGCCAGAGACTGGACCACAGCCTCTCCAACAGGCAGCCATGTTCTGATCTGTGAATTTGGCCACTATTTTCTGGGGACCGAAAATAACGAGAGCAACACTGCCATGAGACCTCCTTTCAATATGTGGATGAAGTAATTCGATAGGCGTGGGTAGCATATTTGAACCACATGTCAATGGTATGCGAGGTTTAAGTTCTGTATTCCATCTTTGTTGAATATTCATGGTGGTGTCTTTGGGTATCTCATGCAAGGCTTTATAAATATGGCCAGTACCATGGTTCTGTATATTGCCCTTAATATATGCGATTATTAATTGGGGAAGGGTGGGGAGCTTAGACCATAAACTTCAATAGGCCATGGGTTGGTCTCTGATGTAGGATCATACCTGTAGATAACAAAAATGATCAGTGTTACGGAGGTGGTAGTCTGATAATAAGGTATCGAAGGGGATAGGCCCTTGAGGGCAGAGTAGTTGAAAGGTAAACCAAAGCCTTAGTTTTGCCCAACCCCTAGTGGCCCCATCCAGGTAGTTCAGTCTATGATACGAGTCATGCGCCAACGATCTTAGATGGAACATATGAACTGGAGAGAGAAATCTATTGCAGACCTCCAGCCATTGCTTTAGGGCAGTGGCTATGTACTGGTAGAACTTATTTAAGCAGAGACAGGAGGGAGGGTTGCCAGACAAATAAGGGTCATAGTTGTGTAGGTCGTTCAGCACAAATTCAATCTGCTTCCACTAGGGGATGAGAGAAGGTGTCATCCATAATAACTGATTTCTTAAATAGGGTGTTGGGATGCAAAATAAAATGCGATTTCAGAAATTTGATGTATTAGATGAAACCTGCAAATCCTGAATAACACAACCAGTGCCCAACCCTAGCAACAGTATGTCAGTACAACAGGCCTACCTCCTCACTGGTACCAGTGTCCCCAGGTGGTAAAGAAACAGTGCAGGCCTGAAGCAGTACAGCTGGGTGGCTGGTGTTGGTGCCTTTTGTGTTTTGATTAAACTAAGAACTCTGAACAACCTGATAACTCCCCAAGTCAAGGCAGGCCCTGTGTTTACTCACGATTCTGAGTCAATTTCTCAGCGTCTAATAGTAGGTTCAGTCAGTTGAGCTAAGGGCCTCAGGCAGCACAAGCAGATTAGCAACTTACCTTGCTGTAGTCTAATTCTGGCAGATTTTTCACCTTCCGAGATGAGACGGTCTCTGGCAGCTTGTCACCTTCTGTACAGGTTGTTTCATCTGGATACTGGAACAGACCAGTACCGAAGATCATGGCCACACACCCTACCCCGCATATCCAGGCATTAAGCTCCCAGGGGAGACGATGGGTAATGCCTGGCTGTGACACTACCTGGCCCCAGGCTGTTCACTGCTGGTAGTGGCTCTTATAATGAAGTTCAGGAGTCACACAGTCTTCCTTCTATAGCCACCAGATGAGAGTATTTCTAGGAACAAGTCCAGCTCACCTCCCAGGGGCTGGGGTAGCAAACAGTCTCTCAGGCAGTTCCCCAAACTGCAGGTTTGAACCACTAAGCAGCTTCTCCTGCTTCAAACTGGATTCCCCAGACAATGGGTATTTTCTGTAGTCATTCATGGGCTCTGTTTTTTTAACCCAAGCAACCCTTCAGGCGGTTTACAGGCTACAGTCTGACCCTCCTCACAGGCTGAGGGCTTCTCTCAGATGCTGCAAAGTTGTAGTCACACAAAGCCCTTCAACACACACACGCTGCTTCCCAGATGACAGAAAGATTTAGGAAAGTTTCCTAAAGTTCAGCTGCGGAAGCCTTAGGCTGACTTCCAAACTTGTCTCCAGCACACACTGCACGCTCCTGTCTCTCCGACAGCCTCAGGCAGAACTGCCTCGAGCTGCAATCTCTTCCAACGTCTGACGAGAATATTATTGCATCTGAATGGCTGAACCAGCTGTAAAATTAATATATATTATGCTCATTCCACATCTGATTGGGCGCTGCTAAAGGCACCAAGAACACTGTCCAGCCCCCCTACCCAGAAGCCATAGCAGCAATCCTTACACTCCTTGAATACTGACTTGACAAAGACAGGGTCAGGGGTTAGCAAGATGGCCTCCGTTAAAACAGTTTATATGAAATCCCAACATTAAAGTCTGCTTTTTAGGGCTTACAGAACATTTTCAAAGTTAATGAACACATTCCACAAATAGGCATGCCTCTGCTCTGTTATCTGGTTGTTGAACAGGCAGACCAAAAACTTTCCTATGTCTGTCATCACCACCATAGCACCAAGTCCCCAGGCGACAGGGAGAAACACATTCACTGGGAAGTCTTGGCTGCTCTTAAAGGGTTGATGACGGAGGTATGTGGGGCGTGGCTTGCGTGGGCATGATGGCGGTCACTTGTAGTACCACTCCTCGAGCATCTCCTGTGAAGGCAAACTTTTCTGTGGACTTGGTTATTTTAAAGTGCAGCGCAGCTAGTTTTACTTTAAAGCTGGCACATGGCATCCAGAAAATTAAAAACATCGACAGTCTAAACTACATTTCGGTGTGGCAGAACGACGCAAGGAGCAGGCGCGAGGCCCAGACCCATCACTGAAACCACAGGCCTGTGACACTGCGGTGGAAGAGCCGAGCATGTCGGCCTTAGAACGTTCACTGGCCGGGATTCCAGCTACCTTGGAGGCCATGCAGGAAGAGATGCGGGCGGGATTTGCCTCTGTCATGGCCCAAATGGGTCATTTGCAGTCAGTGGTAACTGGGCTGACAGAAACTACGGCCACTCACGCTTCTAACATCAGTGAACTGGAGCAGCGCATGAGCGACCTGGAGGACTCTATTCATATTATGTCCAGGGAATGCTGCAACCACGCGGACTTAATTAAAGAGCTGAGGGAGAAGACTGATGAACAAGAGAACCTTTCTCGGCGATCCAACATAAGGATTGTGGGGCTACCTGAGGGCACGGAGGGGAACTCTCCAGCTACCAGGCTGCAGCAGTGGATGGTACAACAGCTCAAACTTCCTGCGGAGGCGGTTAATTTTGAAATCAAGCGCGCGCACAGGGTAGGCCCCCCCACCAAAACCCAACGAACATCCTAGATACTGATTGATAAAGTACTTGCGGTATACAGACAAAGAAGTTGTTTTCGCCATGGCAGAAAAGCAAGGCTCCCTCAGATGTCGTAACTCCAGAGTGGATGTCTACCAGGACTATAGTCGGGAACTGCAAACCAGGCGTCAGAAGTTTCATGGTGTAAAAGCTGAGCTATACAACCTGGGGTGGCCCTTCTCTTTTATGTACCCGGCTAAGTTGAAGATTGAATGCCCGGGAGGCCCCCCGAAAACTTTCCTTAATTATTTGGAAGCTGAAAAATGGGTGGCGGCGACAGTGCGCCAGGAGGGGGAGCACGCTCTTCCTCACTAAGAGTCACTCAATAGAAAGGTAAATGCGATCCTCATCACCCAGTTTAATGTGCCTCAGTGTTAAAATGGACTGCGGTTGTAAATGACACTCTTAAACTGGTCGCTGGCTTAGCTTAGAGTGTTCCTGTTAATGGAGCCGACAAAGAGATTAGGGTTGCTTGTTTAGGCCCACAGAAGCATGAGGGGTGCTAGACTGGTCTGTGTCAGACACCTTATTGCCAAGCGGAACATCTGTGGATGCAACTAAAGCGTGGATGAGACTGGCTTGGGGGAATTGGCTCTCTCTCAAGTGCCTGGCATGGAGACATCGCTGAACGCGAGTTTCCTCTGTTGTGTTGACCGAACTGCATGATAAAAGGTACATTCCCACTGAAGACCCAACCACATCTAAGGATGTGGGTTCCATCGGGCAGAACTCATTGAAGAGACCATGGGGCATCATACAAGGAAATATCAGGGAAGTGCACCTCTTTATAAAACTGGCATGCTGGAGGATACGTGGGGCGGGGGGGGTGCATGCTTCTGCATGTTAAGTGAACTGGATCAGATGAGGGCTGGGTTGTTTCATAATGGGGCATGGGCGTAGGGGAAGAATAATATACTAGAGGAGCAACAAGGGTTGGGACTAAGACAATGCATGACTATAGTCGAAGCTGGACCTTAGTTAGCTGCATGGTCTTTCTGCATGTGCAATCTGATGTTCTCCCATACAGCATGCCGTAGTCATACACATATCTATTGTACAATGCTAACTTTACGCTGTTAAAGTGGCAGGGAGAGGTGGGTGGGGGTGATTGTGATATTCTTTCCTTGGATCAGATACTTGGTGTCTGCTCGCTTTTTTGCCCCTGCAGGTTGAGTGTTGCCGTGGTTTCTCATCCTGGAGGCCAAGGACCAGGTCTGCATGGTGAAGACAGGTAAGGTATCTGCTTACCAATGTAATATCTGTTTGCCTGCCCTGGAGACTGCGTCAACCTCTTAAACTTTGGTCAATGGAACAGAGCACTTATTACATAATTGATGCTCTGGTGACAACAGAAACTCGCCATCGCAGAAAGAGGGGTATCAGACTGGGCAGGGGTGGCCCAGTCAAGAGGGGAGGCGGGGGTAAATGGGATTAATGTTAGTGCCCCGTTGGCACTTTTGGTTGGAAAGTTACAGGGTAAGGTTTATTGGGGGGGTGGGGGGATGCTGGCTTATAAAAATACAAAAATTACTGGTTTGCAAGAAGTCACAAAGATTGAGGGAACTGCATCTTAAATGTTCCGCAGTCATACAGTAGTCGAACAGTTGCATAATCTAAAGTAATAATGGATAATCTAACAAAAGTGGTGACATGGAATGTTAATGGTTTGAAGTCGGTAGTGAAAAGACGAAAGGTTATGAATGAGATGAGAAGGGCACAGGCCCACATCATACTCTTGCAGGAGACACATATGTCCACGCTAGAGGCCCAAAAAACAGCGAAAAGTATGGGTGGTCAGTGGTTAACATCCTGTTACTCCACAAAGGCAAGAGGGGCTGCCATTTGGACCCCTAAAAATTGGATGGTTAAAGTTCACAAAACTGTTAAAGGCGAGAGGGGGAAGGTATATCTTGGCACATCTCACCACTGAGGGTGGAAGTCCCATAACGGTTGGTTCAGTATACGTCCCTAATGTGGAGGATCAAAGCTTCTTTCAGCGCCTTGCCCTGGACATGTCAACTCTGCCAGGCCCCTGGATGCTAGGGGGGGATTACAATTGTGTAACTGACATAACCTTGGATAGATCCAATCCAGCCCCGGTGCCAGTGTCAAGGAATGCAATTGCCTTGGAGGAAATAGAGCGGGTTTACTCCCTGGTGGATGCGTGGAGATACAAGAACCCTATGAGCAGAGAGTATAGTTTCTTCTCGCATGCACACAGGTCATATGTTAGACTCGACTGGATGCTGATCAGTGGCTCCCTGGTTAGTTGCTTGTCAGCAACTGGTTACTCTGCAATACTAATGTCAGACCACGCACACTTGCAGATCTAGCTAAATTTGGGGGGGGGCGAGTAAGGGGGCATGGCGGCTAGATCCCTTATTGTTAAAGGATAAGGAATTCCATGCCTTTATGACAAAAGCACTCGAGGAGTTCTGGGCATATAACAAAGAGAGTGACACCTCCCATGCGACCAGATGGGAAGCCATGAAGGCCTATGTTAGGGGTCAGGCAATCTCATATGCTGCTCATAAAAAAAGGGAGGTGCAAACACAAATAGAGGGGCTTAGAAACTGAATCAAGGCTTTTGAGAAGGCTCATATGAGGAATCCCACCCAGTCTATTTATAGAATAGTTCAAAAACTGAAATGGGAATTTAATTTATTAAATACCACTCAAATTGAAAGAAATATCTTATTAATGGGTGCCTCGGCCTACTTTGATGGGAGATAGAGGTGGGAAGTTCCTCGCCTGGCAATTAAAAAAGAGGGAGGGACAGAAACGGTCCAACAAGTTCAAAAGGTTGGGGAAAGAGTATGTGACAGCCACCAAGGAAATAGGGAAGGGATTTAGGGAATACTATAAAAAAGTATACTCCTCAGAGGTGGCCCCTACCCCGCAACAGATACAAGCATTCTTTGACAAGGCTCCAATGCGGACCCTGCTCCAGGAGCTGGCACACGAGGCGGATAGGCCTTTAGAGCTGACGGAAATTTCCAAGGCTATTAACGCCCTCTCAGGAGGTGAAGCCACGGGCCCAGATGGTATACCTATAGACTTTTATAAGGTCTTCAGGGACCAGCTAATGGGCCCACTATTTGGTGTCCTCCAGGAAGGACTAATTATGGGCACGCTGCCACCCTCCATGAGAGCCGCTACAATCACTATCTTCCCTAAGCCAGGGAAGGACCCCGGACTATGCGCCTCATATAGGCCAATTTCCCTGCTTACGGCTGATTATAAAATATTGGCTAAGATAATGGCCACTAGGCTAGAACCGATGCTCCCTATGCTTATAAATAATGATCAAGCAGGATTTGTGGGGGGTAGGCATGGGAAGCACAACATGAGGAGGACCATAAATATAGTACATGCCTGGGGTAAATCCACAGCGAAGCATGGGGCAGCCCTGTTGGCGCTCGACACAGAAAAAGCATTTGATAGGGCCGAATGGGGTTATATGCTTGAAACCCTGAAGTGGCAGAGACTGGGGTCAACAATCCTGAACTGGATAAGGACATTGTACTTGGCCCCTAGCGCCCAAGTTTTGGTGAATGATGCCCTCACTGCCCCCTTTCCACTGAGCAGAGGCACCAGGCAGGGATGCCCCTTGTCCCCACTTCTCTATGTCTTGAGCCTTGAACCCCTAGCTGCGGCAATTAGGCAGTATGCAAATATCCAGGGCTACAAGGGAGAAGGGAAGGAGCACAAGATCGCACTATATGCGGATGACATCCTTTTATATCTGCAAAACCATGGGGAAGACCTGCCTCAGGTATGAGTTACTGAGGAAATTTGGAACGCTTTAGGTATAAGGTCAACTGGATGAAAAGTGAGATCCTCCGAGTGGGGCAGCTAGATAGGCAGGAATTGGTGCATGCTTGAGGGGCTAATGATGGTTGATAGGGTAAAATATTTGGGGATCTTTATATCTACGAAGATTGGGTTGCTATATGCCCTGAATTATAGCCCCTTGGTAAAAAAAACTAAGTCAAGATGGTGATAACTGGAGAAACCTGCCCCTAACTTTAACAGGGAGAGTGAATTCAGTGAAAATGATGGTGCTCCCATGATGCCTATACTTGTATCAGTCTTTGCCGATCCGGTGCCTGCCACTCATTTTAAGCAGGTTAACTCCACGATTCATGGTTTCTTTTGGAAAGGCAAGGCTGCCCGAATAAAGAGATCGATCCTGCAACTACCCCCTGCAAAGGAGGGCTGGGGCTTCCCAACCTTCACCTGTATTACCTAGCTGCACAACTGGCTTTTCTGCCAAAGGGAATGAATCCACCAAAGCCAGACTGGATGGGGTTGAAGGAGGAGCAGCTAGGGGGCTCCCTGAGGTTCATGTGTCTATCTGGTAATCTGCGGTCCAGGTCTAAGGTAAGCGTAAGTGAGCCTTGCACTCTAGCCCTGGTTAAGGCATGGAACTCTGCACATGACAAGGTAGGGATCGAGATGGGGAATTATCAGTCTCCCTTCTCAGACCTAACAACAGCCCTGAGGGGTAGAGGGGACTATACTGTTCACCTATATCAGAGGATGAGAGTATGGCATTCTCGTAGAATTAGGTGTGCCCTTCAACTCTATAAAGGGAGGAGGCTTCTGGAATTTTTGGAGGAAGGGCACAATATCAGGTTGATCCGGGGGATTATTTTACGTACCAACTGGTAAGCCATAGATTTGGGGAAGTCATGTGCGGGGTGCATGGATGGGCAGAGCCTACGCCATTAGAGGAAGGTCTATACAACCCCGGCCGGGACAGGGGCTCTGTCAGTCTTTTACCGTACGTTGCTGGGTGCCGAGCTGGATCAAGCTCAGGACACCAGAGCTAGATGGGGAAGTGACCTAGGGGTCAAGCTGAACCACAACATCTGGAAAATGGCTGTTCATCACCTCAACACCTGCTCTAGGGACAACTGACTAAGGCAGGTTCAGTTTAACTTTTTGTATAGAACTTATTTAACACCCTCCAGAACATTGTTGACCAGAGGGGCAGCCATCTGGGGTAAGACTTTCTTTGAACACATCTACTACAGCTTTTTCAGTATTACTCCACGTCACTCCCCATGCGTGGCCAATAAAAGTGGGCACGAGCCAAGTCCAATGTGCACTCGCTCCCCAAATGTCCCCTATCATCTTGCAATGCATGTAGTACCACTCTTGAATTTTGCTGGTAGGACAAACTACATACGAGGGAACCCTTGTGAGTCTTGAGTTTCTCAGCACAGCAAGCTGTCTTTGAGTTTAAGTTTTGACTATTACTGCAACATCAATTTCATATCTGGGACAGCCGTAGCTACTTTGGTAGCATCGCCCCCTTTTTGCAGGGTGCGTACAATGTCTCCTATTCCTGGATCTAGTCTTTGCTCTCTTGGGCAAATCTTGTTTGGGTCAGTTACGGTAAGGATTTTAAGTCCAGGGCAGCTAAGTCGCAGTACAGGCAGTTGGGATAAGTCACCTGGAGCACCAAGGCTGTCCACCAGATGAGTGGCAGTTTCTGTGGGGGGGTTACTTGTCTGTGTCATACTTTTTGCATACAGCCTTTACAGTTTGTTCTGGGATTCCTACCCAGGCTGGTTTGTCTGCAGAGGATGCCACTGGGTGCAGAGACAGTGCATCTGCATCAATATGATTTAGTCCAGCCGGCCCAGTGGTAAAGAGGGCTGAGGTCCCTTGGGTACCTTACCTTTTCCCACGTCGGCAACCCAGGTTTGGGAACAGACTCTGGTTGCAAGGCATAGGCCGGGGAGAGGAGGATTGAGTTCCAGAGGACTGCACTCCTTTGCGGAGGAAGGGCTGCTGCTCCCGGCACTTGTCTACCCTCTAGCAGAGGATAGGAGGCAGGCAGCTAGGGAAAATAAAAATCGGGAATGGAGGGAGTCGTGGGGGAAGCAGTGGGATGAAGGTAAGTCCCTGGGATGCTGGGGGGGGGGGGGTCGGTGGAAAGAGCTGCCTGCACTGTGGATGGGAGGATAAATAGATTGACTACAAAACCAAAAAAAATTAAGATTTAGTACAGGCCTGTATTCAACACAGTTGTCATACATGTATAATGCGGACAGCCACCTGTGCCTGTGCAACCCCTAGGGGCGCTACCCTTAGGGCTACTACCCCTGTCTGCCCCCTCTGAGGCAGGGTAAGGGGCCCAGATCCGTGGACGGGTGCCTCCACCCAGAGGTCAGGGTTAGCCCATGTAAGACTACCTCGGTTACAGCCCTCTGGGCTACTGCAACACCCTTTTTGTCCCACTAGTGACTCCCACTGGGTACCAACAATTCTGTTCACCAGTAAACTTACCCCACGGAAAATGTAATCCAGCTCCCTTCGGGAACCCCCTGTAAAATAAGGCACAGTTATGTTGCAATCACCAAGCAGCAGTTCACCATTAATGTACACAATAGCCAGGATGTAGCTGTACAAAACAATCTGATTTATTCAGGGGGAAAACAACAAGGACAGGGGGAATCAAGTTGATTAGCTTATCGCTATACTCATCTACCTAGGGCTCTGTGCACAGGCCTATCCCTACCAGTCACTGTCCCTCGGTACCCAAGCCCTAGTGGCTAGTCCAAACCGTGGCAGCTGGTAGGGGCCCTTTCACACAGAGAAAAGAAAAAGTTAAACAGTCAGCAGTACAGTAGTTTCATTTGGATCCAATGTGGCCATTCAACAGGGAGCTACCCTGAATTAGTACTCACGACCTCCAGACAAGATAGGGTCCTTCAACGTCAGCAGGGCTACTCCTGAGCTCCACGAGACTCCTCACACATTTGTATGGCAAACTGCAACAGGCAAAGTCCTTTAATGGCAGCAGGATTTAACTTGAGCTCCTCACACGTTTATCTGGTAAACAGCAACAGACAAAAGTCCTTTAATGGCAGCAGGATTTACTTGAGCTACACAAGCCTCCTCGCACATTTATACGGTAAACAGCAACAGACAAAAAGTCCTTTAATGGCAGCAGGATTTACTTGAGCTACACAAGCCTCCTCGCACATTTATATGGTAAACAGCAACAGGCAAAAGTCCTTTAATGGCAGCAGGATTTACTTGAACTTTACAAGCCTCCTCGCACATTTATATGGTAAACCGCAACAGGCAAAAGTCCTTTAATGGCAGCAGGATTTACTTGAGCTACACAAGTCTCCTCGCACATTTATATGGTAAACAGCAACAGGCAAAAGTCCTTTAATGGCAGCAGGATTTACTTGAGCTACACAAGCCTCCTCGCACATTTATACGGTAAACAGCAACAGGCAATAGTCCTTTAATGGCAGCAGGATTTACTTGAGTTACACAAGCCTCCTCGCACATTTATATGGTAAACAGCAATAGAGGGGTACCACACCAGGCACCTGCTTCCAATGCTCCCACAAACTCACCGTCACTGAGATACTGCAAACGGCAGCCTCCACTTGTCTTCGGACCGAGCGCGATTCAGCAATTTTCTCCAGTCCTTCTTCAGGTCGAGCCTGGTGGGTAGCTGTACAGAGCACAGCCTCCTCTGACCGCCCACCGACGGGTTTCGTCCGCTGGAGCCAACAACACAAAACGGCCACTTCAGGCCTTCCCGCGCTTCCCACGCTAACACTCTTCAGCGCAGAAGCACACAGCTCCTCACTCCTCACTAGCCACAACGCATCTGGCTCTCCACAGCTTGGGGCACTCCTCTCCACTCGGGCGCGACCCGATCCAATTGGCTGGTTGAGCCTGCCAGTCACTTCCTCTGCCTCTCACTGATGCGAAAAAGTGCCATAGCCCACAATGCCTTTCCCAAATACAAACAGTTCCTCTATTGGTCAGCCGACTCTGTAGGGTCCCAAGGTACTGATTGGTCCAATTCAGCAGTTCTGGACCAAAATGGGGAAGACAGTCAAAACGGTCCTGGCTGCAAAGGAAGGCAGGTTAGAACAACTACAATATCATTACTACTTTAATAGATAGTCAGCAAACAAGCACATCTTCTAACGAAGCTCCCTCTGCACAATTAGCAATGGCAGAAACGGAGGGATTATTCTGCAGTCCAGGCAGGAGTCGAGCATAGCAACACTCAAACCCCTTCCCCATTTCAACTAACTCTGACTGCAACAGGCAGCCCTTAAAGGGACAGAATACGGGGGCCCTAACAGAGCACTCATCAGGTCCCCATTTAGGCGGCTTTATGCTGATTACCAACCAGGCATAAGGCACGTTAGAAACCCCCATTTGCAAGGGGGTTACACCTGGCTGTGTCAAGTTTAGCAGTAGTTTAGACATACATTAACAGATTGTTATTAGTCTTAACTGTTATGTGTGCTCCGTAAAAGACTTGGTCCACAATAGCCTACTTTAAAGCGAGAAATTCTAGCTTGTGTACTGGGTATTTTCACTCTCTACTGTTTAGACTACAGCTTGCGAAAGCAACCAGGCACAGTACCCCTGGGTAGCTCTGGTAAAGGATTGCCCCAAGACCACTGAAACTGGCGTCTGTGTGCAGACTACAGTATAAGGCTTTTAGGGGTCCACATAAGTTAGACGTGGGGCATGCGTAAGGCGGTAAATTATTTTGTAAAAAGCCTCGTTACACAACAGTGCATCTTGGGCTGAAAGGTTCAGAAGGTTTAAAATATTGTTTAGGTTCAGCATTAGTGTCTGATGTCTTTTTACTTTTAATTTGTTAGCAGGTGGATAGCCTTGTGTCAGGTTCAGCAACGCATCACCACTCATGTATAATCTTTGACAAACTGTCTATAATAGCCACAAACCCTAAAAATGCTGCAAGTCTTTCAGGTTTTTTTTTTTTTGTTTCGGACAAGTAGTTAAAGCTTCAACTTTACTGGGGTCTGTCTGGATGCCTTGTGTGGACACAATATGCCCCACGTACTTGACTGAGCTTTGGAAAAATTGACACTTGTCGATGGACAGCTTGAGCCGAACTTTTTCAGTCAATCTAACAGTTTTAGTAATGTGGCCTCATGTTACTTCAGGGTCTTCCCGAACACTACGACATCATCAAGGTATACTAGACATTCAAGGAGACTCATGTCTCTGACTGCTCTTTCCATTAAGCACTGAAAGGCGGCTGGGGTGCCTGAAATACCTTGAGGCATTCGAAGAAATTCATAGAAACCAAGAGGGCTTACAAAAGGCAGTTTTTCCTCTATCTTGTGGGGCCACTGGTATTTGATAATAGCCACTTCAGAAGTCAAGCATGGAAAACCACTGGCTTCCATTAAGGCAATCCAAGGCATCTTGAATTCTGGGCATGGTATACTAGGTCAGGAATCGTCCGCTTTCTAAAAGTTATGTAGTCTATGCACATGTGCACAGACCCATTTTTTCTTTCTCACTACCACAACTGGTGAGGCAGAGGGAATCCTTGACTCTTGGATAATCCTTGCAGCCAACAGTTCCTGCAAGTGTGTTCTCACATTATCAATGTCGGCCGACGCCAGCCTATGAGATCTTTCAATGAAAGGGTGCTCATTGTGAAGTCTGATGTGGTGCTCTTCCCCCCGTTATGTATCCCATTCGTGAAGTGAAGACACTTCCATCCTTTCAGCTAGTTGTTTTCAGCTGACACTGGTCTTCCACTTCTCAGGTATGGGTGAATCACCAAAGTCAAAAAGATCTGGGTCAAAGCCAGGCTGAGAGCCATCTCGGGTGAGGGTTGGTTGCACTGCTGTGTCCACACATTACACTTGAGCCAAAGGACGTCCCTTCCTGATGACATCTCTGTCGGTCACATTTTTTACTTGTACAGTAAGTCATCTAGCGTAAGAATGATCCCTTACTGGAAACACACTAGGCTTTACCAGTAGACCCTTGGGCAGGCCATGTTCCTCTGGGGCATCCAGCATCAGAATTTGGTTTTTGACATCTTTCTTTAGGCGCACCACACCACTGACAATGCACTCCGTGTAAAGGGTCAGTACATGGTCCTCAGAGTCACGACACCAAACTACTCCCACAATTCATCTTGGGTTTTGGTTGCAGTCCTTGTTTGTTGCCAGTAAGCATTTTGCACCAGGCCATGTACATGCAACACTACTTTGCTTGTCCTCCCTCTCTTGACACAGCTGAGCTAGATGACCAAACATATGAGCATTAGTGCCAATAAGGACGGGCGCTCTGTCATTCATCATGGACTCTGGACACACCAATGCCAAAGTTTCCACAGGGTCTCCCACTCCAGTTCCCTTGGAGGGGAAAGCAATCCAGACTTTAAAGTAACCCAGATACAGGCAGGACTTATCACTCAGTCCCCATACATTCAATCCATCCGAAGCCAGTAGTTTTTGGTGAGACAGATGCTGATCATACCAATTTTTTTTTTAAATAATGGTCACATGGGAACCACTATCCAAAACAGCTCAAACCAGCACTCCCTCAATAAAGACTGTTGTTTTAGTGGATGGCCGAACAAGTTTGCCCAAGTCAACTGGTGCAGCTTTAGACTTGGCTACAGACTGCGTAGTTTCTAGTTTAATTGGAGACACACTAGAGTTGCCTTGTTGCTGCATCTGACCAAGTAGTTTCGCATTTCCTTGCATATATCTTCAGGAGACCGGCACTCTCACTTGGTCTGACCGTCCTCACCACAGTGGTAACAGAACAGACCCGCACAGTTTGGCCGCAGATGAGGAGACCCATCATTTGGCTTTGATTCAGGGTGTTTGCCTTTCTGGAAGTTTCCTTTGGATCCTCTGGTAGGTACTGACCCCTGCTCGCCATTCCCATCCTTTTTGCGCACAACTTACTGAAAAGTACGGTTACATAAGAACTTACTGTAACAGTAGATCTTTAAGAGATCTCCTGCAGCAAGCCACACTTGGTAGGATGTAGTCACAAGGCACTAAGACCACACGGAAACTTTCTAGCTAGCAGTCTACCAGAGGGGGAACCACCAACCTAACCCTCCGACGTCTGCTTGCCCTATAAGAGTGGGCAGCCCACACATCGTCCTCAGTTCTCCCACCAGAGACCATAAGCAACAGCCCACTAGGGGAACCACCAAGGAGGAAGCTGAGGTATCCTAAGAGTAGAGAAGCAGAAGACTCTCCACTATGGAAAGGGAGAGCTAGGCAGAAGGCCCGAAGACCACGAAAGAGGAAAAAGGGGGAAGGAAGGAGGGAAAGAATGGCCTGCTACAGGAGATCCTCTCGAAGATCTACTGTTACCGTAAGTTCTTACGTAACAGTTATATCTTACTTCAAGGATATCTCTTGCAGCAGGCCACACTGGTAGGACGAGTCCCAAGCAGTTCTGGCAACAACTGTCAAGACAGTCTGGGTGGTTGGCCATAAGGACCTAAAAGAGAAGACCTTGTAGAACAGCCAAGCCAAAATTGGCCCTATGCCTAGAGGAGATGTCCAGACTGAAGTGCTTGGTAACAGTATGGACAGTGCTCCAAGTAGAAACTGCACAGATTTCCGCAGCTGACATGTTTTGGAAGCATGCAACGGGAGGTGGCCATGCCTCTAGCTGAATGGCCATAAACCACACCAAAGTTCCTTACCACACTTCCTATAACCAAAAACAATACACTTGGTTAGCCATTTGGATAAACACCATTTCGACACTGGAATGCCTTCTTTCCCAGGGGCAAAGGTAACAAACAATTGGGAGGACTTCCTATAGTCCTTTGTCCAGTGTGTATAGTACCTCAAAATCCTTTGCACATCCAAAGTATGGAGCAATGCTTCCCCTGGATTGGCATGCTTTGGGTAATAAACAGGCAGGTGGATGGACGGATTGATTCAAAGTAAACTCAGACACCACCTAAAGAAGAAACTTACGACTGGTATGCAAAGACACCCTGTCTTTGTGGAAGATCAAGCAGAGCTGCTCACACATCAGTGCTTGAAGCTCAGAAATCCCTCGAGCAGAAGTAATAGCAACTAAAAACAGCACTTTCCATGACAGAAAGTGCAGCTCACAACTCGCAACCGGTTCAAAGGGAGGCAGGATGAGTTTCTTAACACACAAAATTTATGTCCCAAGCTGGGACATGATTGGAGGCTTCAAGTGCAGGATGCCTCTCATAAACGTGAGAGAAGTCAAGTTGAGCCACAGTGCGGCCATCAACAAGTGCATGGTAAGCAGAGATGACTGAGAGATATACCGTGATGGAGGAGTACTTCAGATGGAAGAGTACTTCAGACTGGAGTCTGAGAGGGACAACAAGTACTTCAAGACGCGACTCACCAGACAAGTGAAAAGGTCTAGGTGGTACGATGCAGTCCACATACCAAATCACTTCCACTTCATGGAATAAGTGACTCTCATGGATAATTTCCTAGCCACCACCAAAACCTCCACCACCTTAGAGGTCATCCCAAATCTTGCAATGGCTACGTCCTCAGGAGCCAAGTATGGCGATGGAGAGATCAGAGGTCCCAATGGACCAGGGTGCCGTACTCCTGAGAGAGCAAGTCGGTGCATAAGGGGCAAGGACATTGAAGGTTCCACTGCCAGCTGCTGAAACAAGGGGAACCAGATCTAACGAGGCCAGAAGGTGGCGATTAGGATCATAGTTGCCCCTTCCATCTGAAGTTTGATCAGAACACTATGAAGGAGCAGGAATGGAAGGAAGGCACACAGGAATCTCCCTTTCCAAAAGAGGAACAATGCATCTCGCCAGAAAACTCCAGGCCCTGGAGCGAGCAAGCAGAAAAGCAGCAGTTTTGCCTTCTGTGGGGACATGAAAAGGTCCAACTCAATGACACCACCGGCTGAACACATCTTCCACCATGAAGGTCAGGGGTTCCCACTCATGAGCTCATGACAGACTGGCTTAGACTGTCCGTCAAGACATTTTTGTTGCCGGGAACGTGAATAGCCAAGAGTCGTAGGCCATGATTTATGGTCCAATACCAGACCCTCATCTCTTCCTGACAGAGGGTATGAATGGCGTCCCTCCATGTTTGTTAAATGTTGTGAACCACGCTGGTGTTGTCTGTTTGTATCAGCAGTGGACATGGAGAGAGCTGGGCGTGGAAGGCCTGCAAGGCATACAGAACTGCTCGCATCTCCAAGATGTTTATCTGAAGTTTCACCTCCACCATGGACCACGTCCCTCGAGTCTGGTGGGCACCCAGCTGAGTCCCCCAGCCGAGACTCGAGGCATCAGTTGTGATGATTTGCTGCAGAGGTGAAATGAAGAATGGCCACCCTCTCAGGGGGTTAGTGGTCTCTAGCCACCACAACAGCACCTTCTTTACTGGATCTGAGACCAGGACTGGCTGCTCCACATCATCCATACTCTGGTCCCACAGCATCCACTGAGGAATCCTTATATGCAGCCTGGCTAGGGGGACTGTAATGATGGTTGCAGCCATGAGTCCCAGGAGGTGCAGAAAGACTCATGCTGGGGCATGATGGCTGGAGAAGAGCTGACGGGCTTGATCCATCAGGTGCTCCGCCCTGTCTTGGGGCAGAGCAGTCACCCCCCCCCCCATCATATCCAGTACCTACGAGACAGGGACTCCAGCGGGGTGACTGCAAGCATGGCAATTGTGCAGGGAGGTGGCCAGCAGGATGGTCCTGGATGTTTGAAGGCTAGGGACCCCCACACAGTTTGAATCAGATCCAACTAAAATGGCAAAAGATTTTGTATAATTCTGCAAGAATTTATATTTACAAAACCAGACACCTAACTATCCAGAAAAATTAGATAATTTCTTCAGGAGGGTCAAGGTTAAAAAATTATCCCAAGAGAACATAGAGTTGCTGGATGCTCCAATTAGTGTGATGGAAACTAATGAATCTATGAAGGGGCTAAAGTCAAGGAAGACGCTGGGACCAGCCGGCTTTGCACCCGAGTTTTATAAAACATTCAGGGAAAGTCTTCTCCCACATGAACAGAGGATGTTTGGGGAGGTATGGGGGAAGGGGTGAGCAGACTCCTCCCTCCTGGTGCTATGTCCAGACCTCCATCTTAGCTAAACCAGGCAAAGATCCCACTTTATGTAACTCATATAGACCAATTTCTCTAGTGAATGTTGACCGAAAACTGTACACAACAATTTTGGCTAAGAGATTATATGGCTATGTGGGGACGCTAGTCCACCCACAGCCGACAGGTTTTATTAAGGGTAGGCTAATTCAGGATAATATGCACTGGTTACTGAATTTACTAGCCTGGCAGCAGACCCTTCCTGACCTGACCTGATGACTGCTATCTCCATGGACAACGAGAAGGCATTTGATCGGCTAGACTGGAGGTTCCTACACATAACCCTGGAAGAGGTGGGCTTTGGCCCCAATTATGAGAAAGTATCAAGAACTTATATGCAGTTCCACAAGTAGCTAGCAAAGCAAATGGGGTAATAACAGAGATTCCATTTGTCTTAAGGTATCAGGCAGATACGCTCTCCCGTCTATTTACTTTATGCATTGAGCCCTTAGCAGCAGCAGTCGAAACAATGACAGAGGCCTGGTGGTGCTGAGGGTTGAGGTGCTGGATGCCTACCTACGCTGCGCGGTGACCTGGGTTCAAGGAACGAGCTGGGGTTGTCAGGGGTCAGTGGGGGAGAGGCAGAAATAGAGATCAAGCTGCGGCGTGGCAGTTCTCTCCCAGGGAGAGATGAGAGTCACCTGGCCCTTGGCTGCCACCCGGTGGAGGACGGATGGCAGTTCGGCTATGGGGACCTCGGCAACTGTCAGGGGAGGGGCGGAAGGGGCTCAGCTGGCACCATGGGTGCATATGCGCCTCCACGCACACACATGGCTGTGTGTTAGGGCCCCGAGCACCAAGGAGAGAACGTGGATAAAAACACTATGCATCCCTGTTGCCAAGTAGGCAGGAGGTGGCAACAGGGGTCAAACAGCTAAATAAATTAAACAAAAAAACACAATGACATAATCAAAAGGATCACTATGGGTGGCAAAAATCATAAGGTATCCCTTTATGCAGAGGATTCCTTCTTCTTCCTCACCTCTCCCCAGACCTTCATTCCTGCACTGCTACAAAAAAGTAGTTTCATACTTACCATAACAGAAGATCTTCGAGAAGATCTCTTGCAGCAGGTACTACTTCTGGGTGTCTGCTAGAGGGCGCCACTGTCGACAATAGTTTTCACTAGCAGTGTTAGCACACAATCACATCATCATCACGTCAGAGACTATAAATGTGTAGGCAGCCCCAAGCATCCTCAGTTCCCCGCTGGCTATCAACAAGTAGAACAAGCCTCGAGAGGAACCGAGGGCTCATGGTGTACCACAACAGGTCTGAAAGATTGCTCTCCCGAGAAGGAGGGGAAGGAGGGAGGAATCGCACCTGCTGCAAGAGATCCTCTGAAGATCTACCGTTACGGTAAGTACGAAACTGTACTAATCTTCTTCGAGGGTATCTCTTGCAGCAGGTACTACTCTTGGGATGATTTCCAAGCAGTGAAGAAGGAAGGGTGCTCCAGTTAGGAAAGGAGACCCTGCAGGACTGCACAGCCAAAGGCAGCGTGACATCGAGAGGCAATGTCAATGTTATAGTGCTTTGTAAAGGTGTGCACTGTGGACCAGGTGAAAACATCGCATGTGTCTGAGACAGAAGCCCCAGAAACATGCCGAGGTTGTAGAGAGGGCCAGAGTAGAGTGTGCATGGATAGCACACAGTAAAGGTTTTTGGTATTTATTGTAGCAGTATGTGATGCAATGCGCAAACCAGTTTGAAAGTGTTTGCTTGGTGACTGGTAGTGCTCATTTTCCTGGAGCAAATGCCACAAACAGTTGTTTTGATTTTCCTGTGGCTTTAGAGCATGCTATGCAATACCACAATATACGGTGTACATCTAAGGTATGAAGAAGGATTCCCCGGATTAGAATAATCTGGGTAAAAGACTGGTAAATTTATGGATTGGTTTAGTGTGTATTCCGAGACGACCGTTGGTACAGTAAAAAGGTTGGATATGTGCAGAGGGGAGACCCTGTCTTTGTGAAAAATAAGGTAAGGCTCGGAACACCAGATCTTGGAGCTCAGATGTGCGCCTGGCTGAGGTAATCGCCACTAAAAATAAAGTTTTCCACGTTGGGAAACGCATCTCACAAGTGGCAGCTGGTTCAAAAGGTGCTAATGTTAGTTTTTCAGATACGAAATGTAGATCCCAGGGAGGCACCGGCCTCCGTATGGAGGTCTGAAGTGTAAGATGCCCTTTAGAAACATGCAGGCAAGTTCTTGTTGGGCAATCTGATGGCCGTTTATGGGCTTGTGGAAGGCTGACATAGCCACCAGGTATACTTTTCTGGACAAGTAACAGAGTCCTTTATAAAAGACAGTGAAATAAGGTAGTCTAGGATATCAGGGAGAGCGCAGAAAAAGGGACAGAGGGATTTGAAGTCGCCCAAGTAGCGAACCTTTTCCATTTTGCTTGGTAGGCTTTTCTGGTGGGTAGTTTCTGGGAGGCTAATAGTATGCCTGCTACTTTTGAAGACAAATGTCTTATGAAGATGGCTTCAGGAGCTACACATGGAGATGAAAAAGTGTAGGTTTGGGTGTAGTAGAGCCCCATGTTGTTGGGTGAGAAGATCTGAGTGGAGAAGGAGAGGAATGGGCTCTTTGATCGACAGTTGTCGGAGTAGAGGAAAAACAAATCTGTCTTGGCCAGAACTGGGTTATTAGAATCATTGTTGTATGCTCCAGTTGCAATTTCACCAGGACACGCTGGAGAAGAGAAATGGGGGGGACGCATATAAAAATCGACCCCGCCGCATTATGGATAAAGCATCCATGACCCTTTCTGTCCGGTATAATGGGACAGTGAAGAGGTCATCGATGATTTTCTGGGGAGGCAAAGAGGTCGAACTCCAGTGTGCTCCAAAGATGAAATATGTTCTGAAGTCCTGAGTCGTGCAAGGTCCATTCATGAGCATGACAATGACGACTGAGACGGTCTGCCAGGACATTCTTTGCTCCTGGCACGTGGACTGTCACTAGGGTAAGTCGTTGGCTTAGGGTTTCCTCCCAGACTCAAACTGACTCCCCTGCAGAGACGTTTTGTTCGTGTGGCCCCTTGCTTGTTTATGTAATTGACCACTGATGTGCGGTCTCTTTGTATTAAAGTTGACCAGGTTCCAGATATAGTCTGAGTGTCTGAAGTGCTCCCCCCCCATTAGAAGGAAACAGAAAACCGTTCTGGCTCTGTTTTCTGGAAGTCTTTGTCAACCACACTACAAGCGAAAAGTTAAGACGTGCAGTGAGCTGAGAGACGGTGGAAAAAGAACAGAGGATGCTTGGGGCCGCCCACACATTTATAGCCACTGACATGATGATGTCATTGTGGGTGGTCCCCTGCCAATACTGCTAGTGAACGCTACTGTCGACAGCAGCGCCCTCTAGCTAGACACCCAAGAGTAGTACCTGCTGCAAGAGATTCCCTCAAAGAAGATCTGGAATTATTTGGAGATGTTTTGGGGTATAAAATCAATCTAGGAAAATCTGAAAACATCAAAATAGGTGGCCGCTGCCCGCAGGACTTCTTCAAAAACTTCCCCTTTTAAATGGGTGCCAAAGACTATGACAAGATATATGGGAGTAAAACTATTACCCAATTTAAATACTTTATTTCAACTCAACTATGACAAACTATTCACAGAAATCAAGAAAGATATTGACAGGTGGTCTGCTCTGCCTCTTTCTCTAGCGGGTAGGATAGCCACAATCAAAATGAAGATTCTCCCCCGCTTCTTGTTCCTATTCCATGCGTTACTTATTAGAATCCCCAACACATTCTGGAAACAAGCCCACAAATCCATAATGTAATTTATATGGGCGAAGGGTAGGCACAGAATGCGTAGGAGAATGCTGTCACTCCCCAGAGAACAGAGCGGCCTTGTAATACCGAATCTCAAGCTGTATAATATGGCAGCGCAGCTAACCCATCAAGTCCTGGATTAAGCAGCAGACAGACACAGGGTGGCACAAAATGGAGGCCCAACTATTATCATTCATATTGCTTTCTGCATTACCCCATGAGACCCTGTCTCAACAGGTCTGGAAAGACATATTCAATCCATGGACCAGACACATGCTTCGCATGCTAGTGCAAGCTAGAGAGGCCCCCAGGACCTGCAATGAAGTTGGCCTCCTAATCAATAGTAATAGGTGACCCTAATTATGCCTCCACATACTGACCTGGAATATGTGAAATGGAACAGAATAAAGCTGACCAGATAGCAGTCACTAATTAATAATCATAATGTAAAATCATTTAGAGACTTGCAGGAGAAATATGGCCTATCATGCAGTGGCTTCCACAGATATCTAAGGTTAGACACTATATACAACCCTATGACCTAATCACCAAAACAGACAGAACTCTCACTCCACTGGAAAACGTTTTGTGCTGAGCAGTTATGTTGAAAGAAGAGAAGGTAGTGTGTCACGAGCTTATAAGATGCTAAGGGAAAATCACCCGGAGTTTACTACTCTAAAGCAATAATGGTAAGCTAAAGCGGGAATAAATATTCATGAAAATGAATGAGAGAGTCTAGGAAAAGGGTTGGCGAGTCACACCATTCGCCAGCTGGAAGGAATTTAGGTTTAACTACCCAAGACATTACTTCCACACACCAACTGTTACTTGCCATTTCCAACCAGGTCAGACGAACCGGTGTTGGAGGGGTTGTGGAAAAATAGGAACACACCGTCATATTTTCTGGACCTGCCCCAGGATTGCCACCTTCTAGTGTAAGGTGCATCGGGAGCTATCCAAGGTTTGGGGAACAAACATTCCTTATGACTTACTTTAAGTATTTGATACTACAGATGAAGGTTAATGAAATCAAGGATAACAAACAACAGGACCTTCTCCAGATACTCTGCACAGCAGCTCAGGAGGAGGTCACCTCTGACTCAAACCAGTGGCCCCCTTCTTTTGACTCATTGGTTACACAAGTTAACATCCAAAAAATGGAAGAGATTATAGTCAAATTAAGACTGGCATTAGAAAAACATACTGACCTTTGGGCTGGGCGGAACTCTAACAGTGTTACGTCATCTTAATGATAAGAGGGTTACAGCAAGGTGTCGATTCAGGCAGACACCTGTGGCTCAGCTTAATTTCCCAGTTTCATCAGCTTAGAGTATTTAATTTAGGCATCAGTTTGACTTATGCATGGGACACTAGTCAATATTTGGCTTATGGTGGTGTACTATGTGCGGTTTAACCTAGTTGGTTCCAAGTTAAAATAATACAGTTTATACCGTTCCATATTACTACCTGGTTGCACAGGTCTGCATAAATATAATTAGAGGTATAAATGTGAAGGCCTGCTGAACTCAGATAGCACAGGTGATGAATCACTTGCAAAAAGAGCTTGGAATTGTTAAAAGCAGTATACTACATAAGCATTGTATTGTACTTCAGAATTGTTACATAGTGTGGTGTACACAGAAAAGATGTATTAAGCCTGTGCAACCAAGTATTGCTTTAATAAAGATGAGTTTAAAAAAGAAGAAAAAGAAAGGAGACGGACAGAGAATAGGGGACCCCATCTCCAGCTTGGATCAGTCCAACCACTAGAGCAGGAAGTGGCAAAGTGGAGGAGTCACCTGTATGAGAGACTCCAGTTTGTCCAAATGTTGAGCCCACTGGGCATGGAGGAAACACTGTGGAATCCTCACATGCAGACGCACCAGGGGGACAGCGAGACTAGCGGCAACCATGAGGCTTAATAGTTATAGGAGAAGTCTGGACAAGTTATAGTCTCTGGAAGAGACCAGCTGAGCCTGGGCAACCAACACAGTATGTGGGACTTGCGCAAACTGATAAAGAGGTTAGTATCCTTCATATTAAGGGAACATAGCTAATCCACCTGCAGCAGCAGGGGAAGCAAAGATGTAGACAGAATATGCAGAACCTTTTGTATTATATAAACAGATTGAGGCCCTGAAGATCCAAGACAGGACGTAAATCTCTAGTCCATTTCAGTACAAGGAAGCACTGAGAACAGTAGCCTGGATTCATTTGTGCAATCATGACAGGCTCTATGGCCCTCCTGTGGAGGGCAGAATGTCCAAGAGGGTAATGCATTGGCAAGAGAGGATAGAATGAGCGAATGAGAAGAGTTCTAGGGTGTGTCCACACTGAACTACCTCTAATGCCCAAGCATATGTCGTTATCTACCCCCACTTTGGAAGGAAAGGGGAGATGCAGCCTCCCACAAGGACACACTGATCTGCATAGGGCATGTGGAGGTAGAAAAAAGAAGGCTCCAGGGGCAGGAGGCAAGCCACCAAAACCCACACATTTGGTAACTGACGTGGGCACCAGGGTCTAAAAGGAGGCCTGGGTCTGCTGGGAATCATGACCGGGTCCCTTAGAACCACCTTGCCAGGGCCACCATATGGCCTACAAAAAGAACCTGACCCTGAGGCTTTGGATTAAGAGTATGAAGGGACCTCAGAGTTATTTTAGACATCTGGAGATCCCTCAAAGCAGACTCAGTCAGAACAAAAAAGCTGCTAACTCAAAAGGCAGCATTAAGGACCAATTAATGGGCATATGTGGCAAAGTCAGTTACACACAACCATGAGTGGCAGCACAGACAAATGCCAGATACAGTCAGACGAGCTGCTGCATCAGAGGCTTCATAAGCTCACCAGCCTCAGGACCATGGGCAACAGTCTGCTGGACTTCAGTTTTATCTGCTCCATCAGCAAGCTTTTCAGCCACAAGCAAATATAGACTTCCACAGGCTGTTCTGATTTAATCATATGCAAGTCTGGTATTTGGCAATCCTAAGGCCAAGGGATGTGAAAGCATACATCCTCTTGCCATCACATCCAGCTCCCTTAATTCCTTGTCAGGAGGAAGAAAGCTCATGTGTTTTGGAGCCTTAGATCTGATATATGGGTAGCCAAATAACTACAGAATCAGTCTCTGGATGAGTGGCATAATAAGGTTTATCCGAAGGGGCAGGATATTTTTTTATCCATCTTACAAGGCTCAACAGGCAAACTGCCTGTGTCAAGCAGCCATAGTGGCATCCTCCAAAACCAAATGGCTAAGAGGAACAATAACCACAGACAGAGCAGAAACCTCTAAAAATTCATGGAGGGTCTTCTTGCAGAAAACAAACATGTAAGGGGTCGCTCACGGGAGCAGTGGTTCACAAGGTAATACGTACCAAACTACCAAAAGAAAAACCTCACACACACAATATCAACTCAGTCAGATGTTATTTACAGAGACAATTTTCAAGATAAAATTAAAAGTTTATTTACTTACAATGTCATAATGTGCTGATGTGCTGGGCGGATTGCCAAAAGGTACACGCACTCCCAGAAACTTGCAAGAAATATCCATTTTTTTTGGCAATTTTGTGGCAAGTCTCTGGGAATGTGAGCACCTTTTGGCAATATTAACTTGCAAACTGTCTCAGAGTCATTTCAGACTGAGCTGGTATCGTGTATGTGAGGTTTTTCCAGTTGATAGCTTCTTGAAGAATCCTCCTCCTCCTCCTCATCTGTGATGCCCAGCTTGGTCGGTAACTGCCGTAAGAAGGCCTTAAAACGAGGCATCCTCAGTAGGGGACCCAAGTGTATAATGTATACTGTTCTCACTACATGAACAAACAGTGGACTTGGAACCTACCCCGTGGGGGGAGGGGGGCATGCTTTCATCCACCTCTTCGTATACCTCCTCCATCAGGCCTGGATTATATTCTAGCTCCTCCTTGTCAATGGCAACAGGCAGTGGGTTGACAGCAGGACAAGGTCACACTGAAGGCATCGTTGACAATATATGCAGCGACAAACAAAGCTCATGGCAAGGTGCAGGAAGGAGCACTGTCGATTCTATCAATGGCAGTGGACCTGACAGCTGTGACAGGATTACAGTCAACTGCAGAGCCAAGGCAGAAGCTTTGGAAAACGGTTCACAGAGTGTGAAACAGCATTTGCGCATCGACAAACCCAAATAGGGTAATCGATGATCAATTCGTCAGCAGGACAATGCCTGATGGATATATCGGCAATTAAACCCCCGGCCAGGGATAAAAGCCAGTTCCAGGGTCACGGGAGGGATGGGACGCTAGACGGCAGAGCTCCGGGACCCGTCCACAAAAATCAACCGAAATCCCCCCATAAATTACACACCACGGAATTTCAAAGAGTAAAGATCTACTCCACAATAACTACGAGAAGTAACAAACCGAAAATGGCGAAAAACAACAACTCCCAAACGAAGCTAAAACAGTTGACTATGGATGAGGGCAGGGAGGGCTATGCGGCCTGTTCACGGAGAGAACGCAATCTCTTGGAGTCTTCAGTTGACACAGAGGACAGCAAACTATTGCTTCCAAAGAGGGCGGAGAGAACCCTACAAAAAAATACTATCATCAGTGCAGAAAATAGAATCCTCGCTAGCCGATTTGCGTCAAGATGTAAGGAAAATAGACGGTAAAGTGGCAGAAAACACAGCCAAAATCTCAGAAATAACAGAATTACAAGATACGGACAATAAAGTTCTCCTGTACCTGCTACAAAAGGAGCGAGAAACACAAACCAGACTGGAGGACATCGAAAACCGCTCCCGCCGAAACAATTTCCGGGTCCATGGAGTTCCAGAGGGTGCGGAGGAGGGCTACACGAACACAATAGATTTTATGCAGCACTTATTACGCTCCACGCTGGAAATACCCTCCGACCTGGACTTAACTATAGACACAGCCCACCGCTCCTTGGTCCTGAAGCCAACCACTACAGAAGCCAGGCCCCGATCGTGGGTAGTCAGGATGGTGATGTTTCAAACAAAGGAATGGATCCTTAGAGAAGCGTGACGACTCAAAGATCTAAAGTTTCAAGGGCACAGCATTTTCTTTGAGCAGGACTTTTTCCCAGCATTACAACAAGAAAGACTGAAAGCTAAAGCGGTTCTGAAAGAGGTTAGGGAGAAGAAAAAAGTAAAAGCGCAGCTGTTATTCCCAGCCAGGTTAAGGGTCCATCTGGAAACAGGCCCAAGAACCTCTGAAAATATATTAGAAGCCGCTCCACTGTTGAAGGAATGGGGCATCACACTGCCAGACCTAGAGTTAGAGGCATACGAGAGAAGACTTCAGCAAAATGTATGGCACACCGTAGGCAAAGGAGTCAAGAGGACCCGACCGGGAACCATTCCGAAAGCATTGGTGATGGAAATGGAGAAAATCATCCAGAGAGCAGAAGCAGGAGGAGGGCGAAGTAATACGGGTCAGCAAGCTGGAACACCCCCTCGACGCTGAGAGAAGAACTCATGAAGGCTGTGTAGGGTGGAAAGGCGACGAGAGAACTGGAAGAAAGAAGTGTAATAAAAGAACTTTAAACAGTACTCTAGGCAGATAAGTTGCCCTGAGAGGGCTGATCACTTTTTCCTTTTTTTCCTTCCTCTCTTTGTAGGTTCTACTACCCAATTGCTACCTTTTCCTTGGGTCTTTGACTTTTTCTGGGAGGCGGGGAGGATGGTATTGAATAAGGGAAATAATAATAAAAAAAAAAAAGAGGGTAGATCCAGCAATTTAGAAGGGTAAAGGGCCCAAAGCTAATGTAAGAGAAAAGGAGGTAACAAGGGGATGAAAAAGGCCTAACTTTTGGAAAAACCTACCATGATATAGGGGGGCTGCCAGATTTAAGGTTATGGAAACACAGAGACATAGTGGGGTAACCCCCCAGCCGAGTAATGTCCCACCGGATCCATATAAAAACACCTGGAAGTACACTTGGAGATTTTGGTAGGCTAGGAGATTAGTCAGCCGATGATCGGGCCACTAAGGTGGAGGGTTGTCAAGTGGCTGCCACACAGCTCAGGGCGGGGGAGCAGGGTTTTTTATGTCCTTGGTCCCGCCCATCGGGTTTACCCTTTAGCCCAGGGCACAAGGGGAAAAGAGCTGTAATTACCGAGGCGAGGGGAGGGGAGGCTGCTCTAACCATTGGACTGTAACAAAGTCAGAAGAGAGGAAGGAAAACGTCCTGGCAGTTTGGGGAGCGACCCCTCGGCCATCCCCACCGAAGAATGCAGCCATTATCATGGAGAAGGAGCTAAGGAGAAGATTGGGGGAAAAGAAGGGGGCATCTAGGAATCCACCGTGTGGTGGAGTGTGAGGATGATAAGGTGCTCGTTGGCCCACTAGAGAACCCTTAAGTAACCATTTCTCAGACCTGGGGGGAGTGTGGGGTGATCTCTGCATAAAGTTACTAGGCTGGGAAAAGCTCCACCACCCGAGCTTTAAGGGTAAGGACGTTAGGGGTGTGGTCCTCGGGGGGCAAACGCCCACATCACTAAACGGGGAGTAGAAGCAGGTGTAATGGCACTGGCTCCCCAATGAGGCCTTAACTGAACGGAAACACCAATAATGAAGGGTCCCCTAGACTAAGCCGGGCCAGGTACAGGAGGGGGCTGCTTCCAATGAATCCTTATGTTATGGTGGATAGATCGAAAAGGGGGGAGAAAAACACAATAAAAGGGACACTGTTACAAAGGGAGGGGACAGGTCCAGGGGAGAGGGATAAGGTCCCTGAGCGAGGATACGTGACGTGCAACTTCAGAGCGGGAAAAAACAGCTCTGAGTCTCTTAGTAAGAGACAGTGGGTGCGAGATACGCGCACCACAAGTGTAGTGACGCTACCACCCCACCCTCTCTCCCTTAATTAAGGGTAGACAGGGGTTAGGGGTAACACATAGGAAGCTAATTTTTAAAAGTTGGTTTGTTAGTAATAAAACGCTTCATTTTCTGGTGTTTTTTTTTTTTTTTTTTTTTTTTTTTAATTAGTTACAGTGTTGGACCAAAGTTGGTCAAGTTGATAGAAGTACAATGGTTGATAAACACTCTAAGTTAGGAGTTAATGGCTTTGTCTATACACGTTGTATTCCTGTTATAATGTTTTGGGTTTGTATTAGAGTTAGGATCCAGAAAGAGATACCGAGACATGAACGAGACAAGGTTAGGGTACAGAGAAGACAGAGAAGATTCAGGGATGAGGACACACTTATGGAGGCTATCGCTTCCATTGCCCACCAGGGGTCTCCAGACGCAATAAAATGGCACAACTGAACATTTGCTTCTATAATGTTAAAGGAGTAAACTCCCCGATAAAACGTACAAGGCTGTTGCAGGAACTTAAGAAGCTGAAGGGAGATGTGATTTTCCTCCAGGAAACACATTTACCGAAGTCAGAACATCTTAAACTGCGACGAGCCTGGGTGGAAAAGGTGATAGCTGCCTCGCATACCAGTGCAAAAAAGGCAGGGGTGGCTATATTAGTATGTAAGGAATTACACCTGGCAATAGAAACAACAGAAGGGGGAATGCAAGGAAGATATGTAAGGTTGTCAGCGAAAATACAGGGCAAACTCATTCATTTTATTAATATTTATGCCCCAAATAGGCAACAAGAGATTTTTTTGGAAAAAATCTTTCAGAAAATAGCTGGTCTGCCACACGGTCAAATAATGCTTGGAGGGGACTTCAACACTGCTCCCCACCCATTAAGAGACCGTTCCTCGAGGACAGAAGCCACGAACAGAATAGCCTCCAAGGTTTTAACCACGATGACAAGAGAACTGGGCCTGGTAGACATCTGGAGGGCGCATCACCCTAAAGAACGGGACTACACTTTTTTACTCAAACCCCCAACAATCATATTCGAGAATAGATCTCTTTTACACAAGTGTTACTTACCTCCACGAGGTCAAAAGTTCCATAATACATAATATGACCCTATCGGATCACTCCCCAATATCGATAGGGCTAGTCCTTCTACCTCAGAGCAGGCAAACTTTATGGAGACTAAATGTCTCTTTTCTGAACAATAAAACTTTTGTGGAAAGATTAAAAGAAAATATTAAAGACTTTCAAACAGTTCATGACCAAACAGCCCACTCCACATTACTCAAGTGGGATACCCTTAAGTCGGTGTTAAGGGGGAGTATAATCAGCTACGTTCCGGCCCAAAAGAAAAATGAACATGGATCTATAATAGGCTGAAGGATGATTTAACCGTAGCAGAAAAGACACAAGGCCAACCCTTATGATAGGCAGACCCAAAAGAATTAGCCTGAATCAGAAAAATCTACAAGAATTACGATAAGAAAGCAGAGGGATATCTGAGATTCACAAATCAAAGATATCATGAGGTAGGGGGCAGAGCATCAAAACTCTTGGCCTTCAGGTTAAGGAAAGCTCAAATAGATAGATATATTCCCTTCTTACAAGACACATGGCCACAGGGGGTAAAATGGGAGGACCCAGGAGAAATAGCACTCTAATTCCAAAAGTTTTATCAAGAATTGTACAGGGAGGAAAGGGACGAGATCCTAACCAGAAACAGAGTGAAAACATTTCTAAACACCATCAATCTCCCCAAACTATCAGAGGCAATGAAACAAGAACTAAACCGCCCCATCTCAACAGAAGAGATAATGGAGGTTATTCAACAGTTACCAGGGGGCAAGACCCCTGGTCCGGACGGCCTGAGCGGAGAATTTTATAAAAAGCTAGGCCCCACAGTAGTCCAGATACTAGCAGAGGTCTTTAACAAGTGCCTAGAAGAAGGTAGAATCCTCGAAAGCTGGTCTCAGTCACTAATCACAGTAATCCCAAAGGTGTGGAAAGACTGTACGAAATGTTCCTCATTTAGACCGATAGCCCTACTGAACCAAGACCTAAAGATACTCACAAAAATACTCTCCATTCAGCTACAAAAATATATAGAATTATTAATTCACCCTGACCAATCAGGCTTTATACCACACCGTCAGCTGAGTGATAACATAAGACGACTCTTAAATATCATCCAGAAGAAGGCGTCCAATACAAAAACAGACCTGGCAATATTCTTGGATGCAGAAAAAGCCTTCGATAGGCTAAATTGGACGTACCTTTTTCAAGTACTAGAGAAAATGGGTATTGATGGGAATTTTCTGACATGGGTAAAACTTTGTTACCAGGATCCTCAGGCAAGGGTAAGGGTAAAAGGCACATTATCACCCCCCTTTAAAATTGGAAGAGGAACAAGACAGAGATGCCCCCTCTCACCCCTGTTGTTCGCAATTAGTTTGGAGCCTTTGGCCCAGGCTATACAACAGAGTCAGGAGATAAAAGGAATAGAAGTCCAAAACACTACCCATAAAATATCATTGTACGCGGATGATACCCTAATTTTCTTGAGCGACCCAGAAACCTCGCTTTCGCACTTGTTAGTTTTACTGAAGACTTTTGGAGATATCTCGGGTTTTAGGGTTAATAAGGAAAAATCGGAGGTATTGGCCTTGGGGAGAGCCCCAGATCAGAGCTTGAGAGATAAGACCCCCTTTAAATGGGTGGATACTAAAATTAGATACCTAGGAATTTATATCCCCGTCCAAACAAAACTAATCTATAAAAACAACTATGGCCTATTAAAACAACAGATATACACCGACATAAACAGGTGGTCTATTCTCCCCCTCACATTTGCAAATAGGGTAGAAACAGTTAAGATGAACATTCTCCCACGTTTTTTGTTTCTTTACATCAGCTTCCCCCTACCTATCCCCAAAGACTGGAAGGATTTAAGGAAAAAAATATCAGACTTCATATGGGCAGGGAAAAGACCAAGAATTCGGTGGGACATACTAACAGAACATAAGGCAAGGGGGATGAGACCCCAGACTTCCCAAATATTACCTGCGCCCAAATACTACCAGTTATTAAAATGTTGATGTGTGGAAGAGTCATGGTTGGCGGAGATAGAAGAGGAAGACTGTCAGCTGGGCCCCTCAGCTTACTACCTTGGAGAATTCTCCCAAGGAGCTAAAAAGTTAAGAAATACCTTGGACACAGCATACTATGTCAATGTGGCTGAAAGCCAGACAGGAGTGGAAATAATAAGACCAGTGTGGGAATATCTTCCCTATACAACATGCCGGCTTTCCTGCCCATACAGGAGATACCTGCCTGACGGACTGGGCGATCAAGGGACTGAAATACCCAAGGCAGTTTTTAGAAGCAGACCTGTCTTAAATCATTCACAGAGATGCGAGGCGAGTTTACCTTAAAGGAGACAGATGTGTTCAGATACATCCACTACATACAGAACAACATTGGTCTAACAGAGCTGGCGCATTGCCCAGCAACCCCAGTAATATTAACCTACCGGAGAAGTATCTCACAGGACACCAAGATGTATATCTCTCAAATATATAAAACACTCATGGAAGATAGGGGCACATTGGCTATTCAGAGGGTAACAAACCGCTGGAATGCCAAATCAGGTCATGATATTCAGGAGAATAAATGGAGGGTTATCTGAAGGGGAGTTCAACAAACAACGAGCTCTCCCTCCTGGAGAGAATTTAGATGGAAAGTCAACATTAGGTTCTTCAGGACCCCAACAGTCTCGTATCATTATACCTCCCTTTCCTCGGAAGGGTGTTGGAGAAATTGTGGGCTCAAGGGAACATACCACCACATTTTTTGGGCCTGTACCCAAATATCATCTTATTGGTTAGCAATATCAAAAGAGATAACTAAAATCTTCTCCCTGAAAACAATATTAGAATTTGAAAACTTGGTACTTGGACTACCCCCAACAGAGCTGAAAAACAAACTGAAAAGTATCTATTTTATGTATTGGTGGCGGCAGCCTTGAAGTCCCTCACCCAGAAGTGGCTTAAGGAGGACCCACCCTCGATGACTCAGTGGTACAATAACATTAATCAAATGAAGAGTATGGAGGCCATTACAGCCAGGTTAAGATTGACCACAGAGAAATTTAATGCTAGATGGCTCCCGTTCATGGTCCACATAGAAGAAAAAGTGGGTACCCCTGTCCTGGAACAGATGCTGCAAGCCCAAGAAAAAGGCAGGCAGCTAAAGTCCAGGATATAATTGATTACCTGGGGCTGCACCTCAAGAGCCATTTCTTTGTTGTGTCTACAAACGGAGACTTTGGAGAAAGAGGGGATTTCCCCCCTGACATGGTAGGACTCCAAGTTGTTACAATCCCTAAAAAGAATATTGAGGAAAAAAGTTTTTTCCACAGAGAACAAGGTAGTGAGCATTTATAAACTGAGAACAAGATAGTAGAAGTTTACGATTAAGACTGGTCATGAAGGTTTACAATTATGATAGAGATATCCTTTGTTTTATAGTCTTTACAGCAAGGTAACCGAGGAGAAGAAGCAAAATGGACAATTGAATGAACTCTGTTCAAAAATAACTTCAAGTAAACACTGAAATATTTGTATGTATTCTTAGAAAGGATGTGACTAATGAATATTAAGATGTACTGGTATTCTCTTCGCTTTTATCAAATAAAATTATTTCGTTCAAAAAAAAAAAAAGCCAGTTCCCGATCTTAACCCTGGTGTCTGAGAGAGGGTTTTTTTTGGGGGGACAGGAGAACCAGAGAATTTAGCCTGGGATCAGTCTTTCTTAGCGGATTTACCTCTTAAGAATAGCAAGCCCTGGCAGGAAATAAATTTCTCTTTATCAACATGGCAGTGTTTTTCCACCAATTCAGCAACCTTCTCCTTTTTGTCTTTCAACACGTGGTGCTGTCCACCACAGGATGCAATGGGTGGACAGTAGGCTACAGGAGGAAGGGGGGTGATGATGAAAAAAATTACTCACCTTAGTAATTATGTTTCTTCTATTGTAGTCTTGCTGTATTCTGACAAGTGCAGTTAGCCCCAGCCTTTAAACTGCCCCAGAGAACAAAGGGTTAACATTTCTACGCAGAGCATAGAATGCTGAGCTCGAGCTCGGTTGATGTCTCTGTCTGTTTCCCTTTGAGCGCTAACCGTCAGATTCTTACGAGCAACACTCTAAAAGTATTCTATGTGGAAATTGTAAAACAATTTTTTTAAATAGCTGACTGGCAACAAAAAGTTTTGGACTACCAAAAGAAGACTCAAGTCAGGAAAACCAAAACTCAAAACCTAAAGCAAACAGGAATATAACAAAATAAACACTCATACAAGAAGAGGGTGTAAAAAAAGCACCCTTGAGGTGCAACTCTGCACCTGCCCACCCACTTCCCAAAAACAGGTTCTGAGAGGGGAGGCAGGGAGGGAGGTCAGAACACAGCAAGACTCCAATAGAAGAAAAATAATTACTAAGGTGAGTAATTTTTTCTTCAAACAACTTGAAGTCTTGCTGTATTCTGACAAGTGCAGACTACCAAGCAGTACCTCCATGGAGGAGGGACAGAACCTACTTTGGGAATAGGCTCTGAAGTACTGCTGTGCCAAACCGAGCATCACTCCTAGCCTGGATATCCAGAGAGTAATGCTTGGTAAAGGTATGGACTGTTTTCCAGGTGGCTGCTTGACAAATTTCTAAGAGAGGGATATCCCTGGCAGCAGCCAGGGAAGCAGCTGTACCTCTTGTGGAATAAGCCCTCAGGCCTGTGGGTAGAGTTTTTCCCAGGTTTTCATAGCAGAATTGTATACAAGACACAATCCACCTGGCAACAGATCTCTTGGTGGCAGGTTTGCCCTTTCCCACTTCTCCATAAGTGAGGAACAACTGAAGGGAGTCAAACCTGTGACCCTTGGTATGTTCTATGTAGTAACTAAGGGCTCTTTTAACATCTAAACTGTGTAGCCTCCTCTCTCCTGAGGAAGGACAATCAGTGAAGAAGACAGGAATAGACAAACTGGTTTAAATGGAAGTCTGAAACCACTTTGGGCAAGAACCTTCTATTGGTTCTAAGGACCACTTTATCCCTGTGAAATGAGATAAAATCAAGTTCCACTGACAGAGCTTGCAATTCACTGATACACCTGGCAGAGGTAATGGCTACCAAGAACACAGTTTTCCAAGTCAAGTACTTAAGCTCTGGTGAAGACAGAGGCTCAAAAGGGGTTGCATAAATTGAGCAATGCAAACATTCAATCCCAGGCAGGGGCGGGGTCTCTAAAAGAAGGATTGGTGTGAAGCACACAGGATGAGAAAATAGTGAGGAATACTTCCCCACAGACAAAAATGCAGAAACAGCTGATAAGTGTACCTTGAGAGTAGCAGGTCTGAGGCATAGGCCATTAAGATGGACCATATAATCCAGAACCGTAGGCAATCCAGCAGTATCTGGAGAAATATGCTTCTTAGAACACCAAATGCTGAATCTCTTCCATTTTGAGGTGTACGTCTTTCTGGTGGAAGCCTTTCGAGAAGCTTTGAGAATATCCAGAACCCCTTGGGAAAGATGCAGATCTGCAAACTAACTCTTCAAGAGCCATGCCTTGAGATTGAGAGACTGAGGATTGGTACCAAATCTTCCCAGAGGATGTTAACAGGTTGTAATTCTTGGAAGAGACGGGAAGATGGACTGCTAGGGACAGCAACAGGGGGTATCAGGGCTGTCTGGCCCAATCAGAATCACTTTGCAAGGTTGAGACCTTATTTTGACTAAAACTCTGAACAGGAGTGGGAAGGGAGGGAAGGCATACAGAAACTTCCCTTCCTAATTCAGAATCAGGCGTCCAGGGGACTGAGCCCAAGACTGGAGGTCTGCAACAAAAGAGAGGAGTTGGTGACTGTCTGGGGCTGCAAAGAGCTCCATCTCTGGAGTGCCCCACCTTGAAAAATCACTTTCAACACCTGAGGGTCCAAGGACCATTCTGTGATGGCCCTGAGAGATCCTGTTCAGTGCATCTGCTAGCACATTGTCCTTCCCTGGAAGGTGAACTGCTACCAGAGAGGTTTGCAGGGAATAAGCCAGGGACCACAACTTCATGGCTTCTGCGCACAAGGTCATGGACAGAGTGCCTCCCTGTTTGTTGATGTACCATATGGTGGTGGTGGTGGTGTCCGTTCTGACCTGAACCACCTTGTTCTGTACTGATTGAGAGAAAGCTTTTAGGGCCAGAAAAACTGCCCTGAGCTCTAGGAGATTGATATGGAGAAGAGATTCTTGGGGGAACCACAGCCCCTGAGCAGTGAGGGACCCCAGATGGGCTCCCCAGCCAGCCCAGAAGAGAAGCGTCTGTGGTAAGGACCACTGAACAAGGCTGAGTAGCAAAAGGAACACCTTGTCTTTAATTGTCCTGATCCTGTCACCACTGGAGGGCTTGGATGAAGGTCAGAGTCACTGGGATCAGTTTAGTAAGGGAATCCTTCCTCTGAGACCAAAAAAGCTCTCAGGTGGAACTAAATATCCCTCATCTGGAATCATGCCCCTTGGACCACTGCTGTTGAAGCTGCCATGTGGCCCAAGAGCTGGAGAAAATGCCTTGCTGGTAAAGATACCCGAAGGCTGAATGAAGAGGCTAGTTCCATAAGAACCCTTGCTCTTTCTAGAGGAAGAAAGGCTCTTGCTCTGAGTGTGTCCAGTTCTGCTCCTATAAAGGTAAGAAGCTGGACTGGTTCGAGAACTGACTTGGGAAGGCTGAGAAGAAATCCTAGAGAAGTGAGCACTTGCTGGGTCACTTGCAGGTGAGACTTGACTTGGTCTGGAGACTGGCCCACTATTAGCCAATCGTCCAGAAATGGAAAAATGGAAATCTTTTGCCTTCTTAGAAAGGCAACTACTACTGCCAGGCACTTTGTGAAAACCCTTGGGGCTGAGGTTAGGCCAAAGGGCATTGCTCTGAACTGATAGTGGCCTGAGGGCAACTTGAACCTGAGGTACTTTCTGTGGGAGCACCTTATGGGAATGTGAAAGTAGGCATCTTTGAGGTCCAGGGAGGCTAACCAGTCCCCTGGCCTTAAAGAGGGAAGGATTATTGTTTGTTTAGATATCTTAGGTCTAGGATGGGTCACCACTCCCCTGTCTTTTTTGGGGTCAGGAAGTACCTGGAGTACAGTCCTTTGCCCCAGTGTAGGGTAGGTACTCTCTCTATGGCTCTTAAGGCTAGAAGAGAAGAAACCTCTGGCTCTAGGGCAAGGGTTTCTGAGAGATTTGCAGGTGGAAAAGATCCGTCTCTCATCTTTGGAAATTTTCTGAAGCCGAGAACCAGTCCCTGGCTTACTACTTCCAGGACCCACTTGTCTGATGTAATAGACATCCAGTCTGGGACAAAGTAAGCCAGCCTGCCCCCTACTGGAATGGGAGAGTCGACCCGGGCAGGCCCATCAGGGTGTCTGCTTTGCAGGGGCCTTAGGCTGAGGAGTGGATGCAGCCCTGCTCAACCCCCTTCTGCCTCTCCCTCTGAAGAACCCCCTCTGTGAAAAGGAAGAAGAGGCCTGTGCTTGGTAAAAGGGCCTTTGAAAAGGCCTGCCCCTGCCCCTAGACTGCTGCCTTTGAGGAGTTGCCTGCCTCTCCTTGGCCTGAGCACTCCTGTAAGTGGTTCTGTATTCATCCATTTTCTTCATTTAATTTTCTGTCTGCTCCCCAAACAGAGAATTACCCACTACAGGAAAATCCATGGCCTTAGCCTGGGTGTCCTGCGAGAGGCTAGTACATCTGAGCCAAGCCATTCTCTTGATGACACATCATTAGAGTCCACAGCAGCATGAAACTGAACTTTAGATGCCTCTATCCCATCTGCAGCCACTGCCTCCAGCTCCTTGGCTAGCTAGGGGGAGGCCTGTTTAGCCAGTGCCAGTACAGTGTCCCACCTGGACTTCTGGTACCGAGCTGTATAAGACATATAATTCACTTGTTCAATGCCCCAGGAAGATGCCATGTAGGCTTTTTGCCATGGCATCAACCTTCCTAGAGTCTTTGTCTGGGGGTGTGAAGCCAAGGGAAGGCTTGCCTTATCACAGGCAGCAGCCTGCACAACCCCAACATGGCTGCATTGGTGATATAAAAACTCTGTTTCTGAGCTTGAGAGTGTATACCTCTTGTCCATTCTTTTGTCCACAGGAGGTATAGAATTGGGAGACTTCAGAATTTTTTGTGTCTGTTTCCCAAAAGATTAGTGAAGGGGAATAAACAGTCTCCTGGACTCTGGGATGTCCATCATTTCTACATAATGATACTCCATTGCTTCTTCCATAGGAAGCTGGAGGGTCTCAGCCACCTTTCTGTAGAACATAATGTGGGAAGGGGGACTCAGAAAGCCTAGGAGGGGATACACCTGAAGGTCTGTCTGGGAAGATGTCTGGTTCCACAGGCACATCTAGACTTTCACCATCACCATCACCATCATCTTCAAACTCCGGTTCATAAAATTCTTCCAAAGTATAATCACGAACCAGGGGAACTGACTGAACCAAGCCCCTGCCAAAAGGTGCTAGATTGGTCGGAACTGGACAAAGCGATTCCACAATCTGAATCGCTCTGGCTATTTCTTCGGCGGTCGGAACATGGACTTCTGGATACGAACCGGATGATTTTTCTTTGCACTTTCTTTTAGTCGGAACCGACCCCTCCGGACCGGCTCTCTTTTTGCCCGTATAAGTATCGCCCTGGTCAGAGGGCACTCCTTCTGGTTCGGTCAGAACCAAACCGGGCTGGCCATCTGGGTCAGCGGACTTCTCGGCATCCTTTTCCCTCAGCCTACCTAATCTCTTTTTCCAGGGTAGATTTGGGAACATTTTTGCAAATTTGGCAGTCTGAATCGAGGTGGTCAAACCCCAGACAATAAACACAGGTGGTGCGGGGGATCAGCCTTAGCAAAGACTTCCCCACACTCACTGCAGTGCTGAAACCCAGTGGGGCCGTTTTTTTTCTCTTGGGGGTTTCTCGGACATGGCCAGCCTAACCAAACTTACCCTTTTTTCGGCAACCGCCAGGCAAGACTCCCTTATCTGTCCCTAACCGTGTCACGGGTCTTGGAAAAAACCTTTTCAAAACACATTTTTTTTTAGAACCGATAAGAGCCAGTAACCACACACTAAAGTTACACAAGAATTAAACAAATGTTCGGTTCGGCTGAACCAATCCACACTTTTTACAAGTTCCACACAGAAACACAGTACAAAACCTATCTAGTACCCATAGTACCACAGACAGAGACTGAACCAACTATGCGGAAAGCTTTTGGGACAGAAACTAAAACCAACGACACTTGAAACCGACTTCGAACCAAGCTGCAGGAGAAATCTCAAGCGGCTGTTTAGTGAGGCGGAGTAAAGAATCTGACGGTTAGCGTTCAAAGGGGGACAGACAGAGACATCAACAGAGCTTGAGCTCAGCATTCTATGCTCTGCATAGAAATGTTAACCCTTTGTTCTCCGGGTCAGTTTAAAGGCTGAGGCTAGCAGCACTTGTCAGAACACAGCAAGACTTCAAGTTGTTTGAAGGTACAGTTACATGGAAAGGTCCAACATCTAAATTATTATAATTTTATTCTGAATTTTATTATTGACTTTTGCAGTTGCCTGTTTAGATAACCTATTGTATGTATGTATGTATGTATGTATGTATGTATGTATGTATGTATGTCCGTCCAATTGATAACATCAAATTGTACCATCTTTCTATTCCACTGCTCGGCTGATGGCAGGAGCCGTTAGTCAGTGGATGGGGGATGATGACAGTCGGGGAGGGGTATAGTTTTTGAATATGGTTTACGGTCATTTACTTTTTTCGGACTTTTCAGTCTTAAAAGATTTTTTGCTGCTGCCCAATGGGGCCAATACATTCTCCACCCTGTTAATTTGTTCTAACTCTATTGTCCTCCATTCCCCTTTCATGGCTGGTGGCAGGTGCGTGGGATCTGAGACGTGACAATTTATCAGGTTCTGGCACAGCAACTGAAAAGTGTGTTCTTATTTTAACAACGTTTTCTATTTTTAAAATGTTATTAGTATTGTGTTTAGGTTTACTAAGAGGGGCCAACAACATACAATCAATTGATATGCAATACACTGACCTGACTTCAGGCACAGACCAATCAGTCTCATCATATTTACAAGGGAACCTTAATAATTTTCCAACTGCCAGACCCAGTTTGTAATAACACTCATGTTTTATTCTCTAATGTTATTAACAAAGTTTATTTCTTTACAGATGGTCAGACAGTTAACTGGCTTACTTACCTGCAAAACTGTTATACCTTTGTTAAACAAAGTAAAGTTCTAAGTTGCAAATTGAAAATTTCAAAATATGTTGGGAAATGCTCGGAAAGTGGGCCCAGATTTATACATATTTGTTTACTCCTGGTGCTGCTGCTTCTTTTTGGCTTTGTCCATCCAAATCCTGGTCCACGTGTCAGGAGCCATGATATAAGCGATGGGCATCCTGGTATTGCACCAGTAATTCAGCTAGTCCACCTGAACATACAGAGTTTATTAGTCAAGAAGAATCCGTTTGAATGTTGGGTGGTGAAAATAAATTTGACAAAATACCATTAACAGAAACCTGGCTTTCAGATAAGATATCTAATGATTAAATATATTTGAAAGGGTACTCAATAATTAGGAAGGACAGAAAAGGTAGAAGGGTTTGGGGTTGCTTATTTTATGTTGCTGACTGTTTAACAATGGAGTATGCAAACAAACTTGAAAGCTCATTATGTGAGTCTCTATTAATGTTATTCTGGTAACAACAAAAACCTAATCATTAATAATGTTCATGTCCCTCCAGGGACTAAAACAGGGCATTGATTCTGTTTTTCAAAGTTATTTTTCATTATTCCCTGCCAAAGAGAATATAGTAGTTTGAGATTTTTAATGTAAATTGGAGTTTAAAACAGGATATGGAAGCTAGGAACTTAATTTGACAGGTTTATATCAATCAATTACTGACAACTCAGACCAATTACAAAATCAGATACGAGTCCACATTAGACTGGGTGTTTACAAATAACCCCGCTCATGTAATTTCATTAGGAATACTACCCGATTATCTTAGCAATCACTGTGCCGTGTTTTGCAATTGGTCTGCCAAACAATGTAAAGGAGAATCCAAGGTAATTACACACAGTTGTCTTACAGATCATGATGTACAGGAATCACAAGTGAAATTAAATTAACCGATTGGTTTTTCTGGGTAGGATAACTAATATAGATGAAGCTTTTGACTCCTACTGCTCACAGTTTCTATATGTGACAAATTATTATCTCTGAAGAAGGTTGGAGTTAGGGGAGTGATTAATAAAAGGGTTACACCTACTTTACTTGGATTGATAAGGCTCTGAAATAAAACTTGGACTAAATACAGAAGGAATAAAATGAATGTTCACTTGCAGGATTATAAATGTTTATGCAATAAATGTAAGTCAGCGATACGAGAAGCTGAAGTAAATTTCTTTAATAGGAAATTGGTAGCAAGAGAGAACTCAAAATTGACATGGAATACTCCAAACTCAATGATGGGAAGATCTAAAAAAACTGAAACAATCTCTACTGAAACTGATGGTATTTTGATCAATGATCCATTAAAAGGTACCAATATATTCAACTCTCACTTTTCCAACTTAGAAAAGTCCAGACCTGTCTCTTGTTCCTCTTTTGCGGTCTCAACAGATACGCATACAACAGGGAATATTTTATACAATAAACAACATGCTCTATGGATACCCAAGTTTTATTTCTGCGCCTTATCCCCCAATGATGTTCATTAATATATTATTAAGATGGATCCCAGACCAAGTATAGGCTCTGATAATACCGACTATAAGATACTTAAGAGATAGTTAGTTGCTGAATTGTTATTCCATTAACTAAACTAATATTCACCATGTCATAGTGCCTTCCCAACTAAATGGAAATGTGCCACGGTTAAGCAAATTCATAAAATTCATAAAACAGGACCAAAGACAATTGGCAGCAGATTTCTCTTTTGGCTCCACTTTCAAAAGTATTAGGGAGATAATTGTTTCTGATCAGATTACCGAACATATGGAAAAAATACAGGTTACTCACCTGTAACAGGAGTTCTAGGAATGGTATATGTTGTTCATCCACACTTATTGGCAGGTTCCTTGCCGCTTTAAATCTTGCCGGAAGGTCTTCAAGCTGGCTCCTCCCACCCACCTGGGTGGTAAAACTCTCGGCTCCGCCCCATGGCGCCAGATCTAGCCGCTGGAAGCCAGGTTGTCTGTCCAGGCCGGAAGGCGGGTGGGTGGTGTGGATGAACAACATATACCATTCCTAGAACCCTGTTACAGATGAGTAACCTGTATTCTAGGACATGGATATGTTGTTCATCCACACTTATTGGCAGACTCCTAGCAGTTCTCGGGAGGAGGAGGCCAGGCACACACCCCACTTCAGGTAGAAAGACTGGAGAACCGGAGGCCCCGACCAGCATCCCGGCGTGACCCAAGGCTCGATGTGGAAGGGGAACGTAAGCCTGCTTCCGGCAGAAGCCCTGCGGATATCCTGGACCGGAGTATCCTCGAAGCAACCACCAATGCAGTGGAAGGGTGGGTAAAATGAGCACTTATCCTCTGGGAGGCTCATGCCCGCCCACTCTGAGCGGAGACCTATGCAGGAGTGACCACCCGCTCAAATGAATCACTTGGCTGCAGGTCTGCCAGGTGCAGCTCCAGCGTAGATGACAAACAGCTGGCGAACCTATCCCGAATTTCAGCCTTACGCTCCCTGGGTAGGTGAGCGTTAAATAGGGTCCCATGGAACCTATATGTGGCCTCCGAGGTGTGAATGGGGATGAACCCCAGCAGAGACAATACCCGGTTAGGGAAGACTCCGCTGCCGCCTTCGGAAGGAACTTTGGGTGGGGCGCAGGACAACCTTGTCCTATGGAAGACCAGATAGGGAGATTCAAAGGAGCGCCTGGAACTCTCCCCTCCTTCTGGATGGCAGAGTAGCCCCAAGAAGGTGTTCTTCCACAACAGGTGGGGGGAAACTTGCACCTGTGCAATGGTTCGAACGGCTTGCCCGTGAGCTAAGCCCATACCAGCGCAGGTCCCACAGAAATGGGGATACTCTCCCCCAAAGGAGAGGTGTGATCGTGGCCTAGAGAAGGGCCAGACCACCTTATCTGCGCCACCGACTGCCTCCCGGCCCATGCCCGGAAGACAGGGGTGATCAACAGAAGCACCTAGAGGGTCGTCGGCCGAAGCCCTAGTTCAAAGAACGGACCGCAGATGGTCCGGAATGCTCGCCCGGGGACAGGAGAGGGGCCAGGCCCTATCCCATCATCAAATGGAGAAGGCGAGCATGTTTGGCCGACCTCTAGCAGGACGCCTCGAACGTCGAGGACCTTGCCGGAGGACCCAAGGCCTGGCCCCTAGCCGCAGAGGGACCAGGCCTTCAGGTGCAGGGATTGAAGGTCCAGATGGAAAACCTTCCCCTGAAAACAGAAATCAGGACCGGGCGGACTGGAAGCCACCTCAGGAGCCTGGGGCTGAGACTGAGGAGAGCTGGATACCAGAGCTGGAATCCAGTCTGGGGCTACCAGCATCGCCTGTGCCTAGTCCTCCTCCGCCTTGCCCGTAGGGTCAAGGGAAATGGGAGGGCGTGGAAGGGCCGGGGTCCAGTGGCCTCGACGGCATCCCCTACAGCAAACCTTGCTGAGGGGGCGGGCATGAAACAGTCTCGGCCTCGTATTCTCCCTGGAGGGAGGAGGGAGAAGATCCTGTGCCACCTCAGGCAGGGGAGACCACTCGAGAGGCGCAGCCTATGTCCAGCATAGGGCATCAGCCAGGGAGTTGGAGGCTCCTGCCATCAAATGGCTGGGAAACCGCCTCCGACTGCGTGAAAAAAAAAAAACCAATGCGGAGAACCTCCTTACGCCGAGGCAAGGGGCTCAACCGAACCTGGCGGGGTAGGTAGCCCCACATGGTTGTGGTGTTGTCCGCTTGGAGTTAAACCACTAGACCCCGCACAAACGGAGCGAGCAGTGCTGGGTTAAGCCGGACCGCTGGAGCCCAGCGGTTAGGGAAGGACATCGGGACTCCCAAGAGGACCAGAGGCGAAGCACTCTGTATTCCCTTAGATGGACACCCCCACCCATCTGAGAAGCATCGGTCGGAGAAGACCGTCGACTCAGGGCGGACAAACAGGATGTTCTCCTGCAGGAGCTGGAATGGTCAGAGGGGAAGCGTTCCCCTAACTCCTGGGCTGTAGTCACGAACTGGTCCGACGAACGCAGCACTGTGACCGCTGGCTGGCCCGTCCCCACTAGGGGGACGCATGAACCAGCGGGTCAAACAGACCACGCTGGAGCCAGCCGCCATGAGGCCCAGGAGGTGCAGGAGGTCCCGGCAGGGCGCAATTGCCCAGTCAGACCTGACTAGGTAAGGGAGGAAGAACCTCAGCCCTGTCCGCAGGAGCCGAGCTCGGACTCAAGAGTCGAGCCTAGTCCCGAAGAAGCATCACCCGCTAAGACACAAATTCCAATGTGGCTCCGGTAAAGGGAGACCAGTCTGAGCCTGGAAGGGTTGTAATCAGGCCGCCATCTGGGTGGGGTTACGCCTGGACCCCTCAATGCCGCAGAAACTGCTGAGCAGAGAACGAAGGGCCTGCCATGAACTCGTAAGGAGATCTCCCGCTTAGGAAAGGGAGGAGTCTCCCAAGAAACGGACGGAACGAGGAGTAAGTACGTCCTGGAGACCCAGGAAGAAGCCCCACGCCTCGTTCCGAGGATGGGATATCTGGCAGAGAGACCATCCAGGCGTGCAGAAGGATGGGGCACAAGCCCCACGTCCGTTTGAGACCAGGAATATCTGGACACGAACCCAGGGTCAGAAGGAGGGTCCACCACCTTCCTGATCACCTCTAATTAGAGGGCCAGGCAAGTCGGCTCAGCGGGCCAATGAAGAGGCTGTGGACCCAAGATCCCCGTGGGGCAACGGATCAAAAAGGGGAAAACCTGCTCGCAACTCATGACAGGACCTACCCTAAGCACCACCCAAGAGGAAGAGGTGCGGAGCCGTCCCCCCACGGGGAAACCCGGGCAGGGACGACGGGGCCGGGGACAGCGCCCCTTAGCCCGTCACTGAGCAGGCTTGGCGGAGGAAGAGGCCGAGGGGGCTCTCGGATCCCTACCTCCCTGCTTCCTTTTGGAGGAAGACGCTGGTCTGGCGACAGGCCGCCCAGCGCATGCCTGCTGGCCCTCGTGCTGGGCGGTCGAGCCGCAGAGGGCCGGGGGCAAAGGGGCTTACACAAAGGCTGTCGGCTGCCCTTGTCCCTCCGGGTGGGAGTGACCGAGTCCGGAGTGGCATCGGACTTCTCGGGCCCCTGGAGGTGTCCCTCCACTCCAGGGCCGAAAAGGTCAGTCCCCAAGAAGGGAATGTCCGCCAACTCGTGCTGGGTTTCCAAAGAGAAGGAGGATAACCTCAGCCACGCCCTGCGGTCGCCACCGATCTGGCACAGTAGTCGCCCAGATCCAGAGCCATCTGGAGCTGCTATTTCGCCACCGCACTACCCTGGTCCCACACCCGCCGGACCGTGGTCCGCAGATCGGCCGGGAGACTAGGGAGGACCTCGTCCAGGGAGCCCAAAAGGGCTTGGGAGAAGTGTGCCATCAGTGCCGTCGAGCTGGCCTGACGGAGGCCTAGGGAGGACGCAGCGTAAACCTTGCACCCGACATAGTCCATCCTTTTGGACTCCTTGTCAGGGGGCCTATCCACATCCCTAGCGTTTCCAAAACATTGGAAAACATTGTCGGGACTTCCGGTGACGTCATCGAAAGCATGGCAGCCTAAACCAAGAGCTCCTCTCGCCTCCCAGCAAGAAACGAACTCCACACAGACTCAAACAGCGTTTTTTTTGGTGAAGTATGCATAAAACACACAGTGGAGGCAAAGCAGGGAAGAGATCGCAAGCTAAAAATGAGAAGTCGCAACGCAATCTGCCCCACATGAGTCCTGCGAGTTCGACGATTAGCGGGAGGGCTTCACCCGCGAGCACAGCGGGAGCAGACACTGAATCAGAGCTGGAAGCTCTTTCTCGATCCAGATTTGAAATATTACTCGGAGAAATTAAACAAACAAGATCGGACACTAAGCGAGGGTTGGAGCAAATACATAACGACCTACTCAACTGGAGAATCGCATAGCAACCATCGAGGAGAGAGTATCCACAGCAGAGGAGACGATTTGGTGAGCCTATCGAGTGCAATCGAAAATTATTCAACAACAGGAATTTTCAGATCCAAATGTTTAGATCTAAGCCAGATCGTGAAGAAGACAATTTAAGAATATATGGCTTACCAGAAAACTGAATCCGAACATGTGTGAGTTTATAGAAGAAATGCTGAGAAATGTATTAGATTTGCCACAAGCCTTTAATTTCAGAATCGAGAGACACACAGGGCCTTAGTGCTAAGCCCACCTCGAGAATGCGAGGCCTAGATCTATTATTGTAAAATTCTCCAGTTACAGGGACAAGGAGCATATTTTGAGAATGGCTTGGAGACAACACACAGTGGAATATAAAGGGGCAAGGTTATTTTTTGATCAGGATTATCCACCCTCCATACAACAACAGAGACTGGCCTACGCGCCAATATTACGGAAACTGAGACAGTTAGGAGTTCGTTTTCAGACCCCCTACCCCTCCCGCCTCAGGGTGTTTTGGGAGTCGGGTACTGAACTGTATCAAACATTGGAGGAAGCATATCAAGCAATGAAAAATAAGGGGCATGAAGTGCTACTGATGAGAAACCAAAAGGACACTCAGGCCTCATACCAGGCTCAGTGGAAATTATCTACAAAGATGGACAATAGACCGCTGGGAGAGACGTCATCATCGCACACTATGAATGAGATTAAAAGGCTGCTTCATAATTTAACTCATACGAGGAGCACAAAGAAACAATCGGAGGAGAGAGAAGAGAATGGAGGACAGCAGGAGGTGGGGTGAAGAACAGGAAATCATGAATCCTCTCCCCACCTGGGGGTACTGCACTAAAACATCAGCCTTTTCTTAGACGGACTATCAGCCAGATCCACGGATGAAGGAATACTAAGGCTTTGGGACACTTTGGACAATCTATTACGATATAAACTTTTGGGACAATTGGAAATCAGGACTAGTAGCCCACTAAGTCGTAGGCCTTTTTTATTTCTCTCTACTGGGACTCTATATGGACATAATTCTTCTGTTATGTGATCCCTTTTTTTTTTTTTTCTTTTTTCTCTCTCTCACAGTTTGTCAGGCGAGTGGCTCAGTTGCGGAGCAAACATGGGGAGAGGATATGGGAAACAAAGGATTTGCTTCAACTCAAAGTAATGCATCTGTTATATGAATGCTGGTGGGTGAGGGCGCCTCTTTCGAGGGATACATGATTAGACCTCCCACTCGGATGTTCTTTTTCTGAGCTGGATGATATGGTGTCTCCTTGAATGTGGGGCCGTGGCTAATACCATGACCAATCTTGGGCGCGCGGGAACTTTGATGAGGACAGGCAAAACAGCAGCCCAGGACCTGATTTTAAGGTCCAAGAGGAGCAGATAGGGTCTTGATCTCCCTTCCTCTAACTCGGTATTCCTTCCGAGTCAGTAGGGACACAGAAATGTCCCCTACCTTGAGGTCACCTTGTACATAGTTTGGGAGGGGTGGCTGAAGGGGTTGTTTCTAAGACCCTGTATAGAGACAATGAAGGGCATTGTTTAATAAGGTTGGAGACACACACACAATTTTGTCTGAGGGATGGGAGGTGCCATGTATATCTTCTTTTTTCTGTGTAAGATTAAGTGAGAGACAAATGTTTTTTTTAGTTGAGAAAGCGATGAGAGGGGTAAAATGTCACGATGCAACAGGGGGGCTTCAGTACAAGGCAAGTATGTGTATATATATACACACCAAAATGAATGATAAAACTATGTTAAGGGTACTTTCTCAGAATGTTAATGGTTTGAATAACCCGATTAAGAGGTATAAGGTTCTGACAGACATAAGAGGCTGAGGCCCTCCTTTGTACTTCTCAAAGCATTTAAGTAGGGGAGGAGCATCAGAAACTGCAGAAGCTGGGCTTTAGTCAGATAGCGAAGCGTGCATATAAGGGGAAAAAAGGAGAGGGTGGCCATCCTGGTACCCAAAATATCCAGTTCCGGCTCGACTTCCACCTATGCAGACCCGGAGGACGCTTTGGTGATAGTGGTGGGGAATTTGAGGGATAGATGTTACATTGGTGTCTCTCTATCTTCCACAGGGGACAACAGGGAGGTCACCAGGGTCCTATTGCAGAAAATAGTGGATTTGCAGAAGGGAAGACTAATCATAGGAGGGGAACTAAATCAAATCTGGACACAAATAGACACCTCTAGGATGGGCAATTTCAGGCAGAATCCCACTAGTAAAGAGATAAAGGCCCACCTGAGCAAGGCCTTTTGGGTAGACTCCTGGAGAGGAGAGAATCCAGGGAGAAGAGAATACACACCTTTTTCTTACCCGCATGGGTCATACACACGAATAGACTATATCTTAATATCGGGAGAACACCAAAACTTAGTGACTAGCTGTAGGCACATTCCTTCTACACTCTCGGACCATTCTATGATCCTGATGGAAATGGAATGGAATAGGAAAAGAGGTCAGACTCTGTGGAAATTTAACAACTATATGTTGAATTTGAAGGAATTCACAGACATGGCTAAATCTAGATTGGAACAAATAGTTCGAGAGAATGAAACACCTGAAATCTCAAAAGGTATTCTCTGGGACACAATAAAAGCAGTTTTAGAGGGGATTGTATCAAATATGCGGCGTACTTTAAGAGGCAGCAAACTCAGCAGATGGAGAAGCTGCAAACACAATTGCTAGAATTGCAAAGACAGCACGCAGTCGGTAATGAGACAGTCTACACAAACATAAAAGAAATTAAACAAAAATTCAGAAGTTGATAGACATCAGAACTGAGCAGGCGCTACAACGGGTTCCGGCCAGAAATACTACGTGAGGGCCCAAGAGCCACGTGTCTCTTGGCCCATAGGCTGAGACAACAGACCGCACAAAATACTATTACCCAGATTAGAGATCCTGTCTCAGGGAAAATGATGAGAGGTCCGGAAAAGGTGTTAAACTGTTTTAACAGGTTTTACCAGTCGCTATATACATCAGATAGAAGCCCAAGCGAGTTAGAGATCCAAGATTATTTAACGAGGCTTAACCTGCCAAGCTTAACACAGGAAGTGAGAGATGTATTGGAAAGGCCCATTGAGTTGGCAGAGATAGATAATGCAATCAAGAAACTTAAATCTAAAAAATCACCAGGCCCAGATGGATACACCCCAGAATTCTTTAAATTTTTCAGAGAAGAGATTAGCTCTCAGTTATTGGAGACAAGTAGAGAGATACAGTCGGGGGAACCTCTTCCAGACAGTTGGAATTTTGCAGTCATTTCAAGTATTCCAAAACCAGGAAAAGACATCACACAATGTTAATCGTTTAGGCCTATATCGGTGCTGAACATTGACTATGAAGTATATACAGCCATATTAGCTAGGCGTATGGAAAAAGTAATGCCTGAACTGGTAGCGTTGGATCAAACTGGATTCATACTAGGGAGACAGACACAAGATAATATTAAAAGAACCTTGCATATACTGCATCATGCTACTAGGTCAGGCTCCCCGTTCCTGCTGATGAGTTTAGGATCGGAGAAGGTGTTTGATCAGGTAGAATGGAAGTTTCTAAGTCTGACCCTTGGTAGATTTGGTTTCCAGACTCAATGATTAAAGCTTTGAAAACATATATACAAAAACCTAAGGCCTATGTTAAAATAAACGGCAGGTATCCGCTCCCTTCCAGCTGCATAAAAGGCACGAGGGTAGGGTTGTCCCTCTCGCCCCTTCTGTTCGCCTCTATTTGGAACCACTAGCCCAGAGAATATGCCAGGAGAGAGAGGTGAGGGTTGGGAGACAGGGATGAAACACATAAGCTTGCTTATATGCAGATGACCTGCTCATCTATTTGTCAGATCCCGAGTGTTCAATGGGACCGCTGTGGAATTGCCTAACAGAATTTAGTGAATTAGCAGGTTATAAGCTAAATACTATTAAAACTGAAGTATTGAAGGTCCATTATATACCCTCTGTGAATTTGATGGAGTCATTCCCATTTAAATGGGACCGCACATACATTAGGTACTTGGGGGTCCTTCTTAGTTCTGAGGTAGGACATTTGTATGCACTTAATTTTAACCCAACCTTAGACAAGCTTAGGTCAGAGTTGGAGAGATGGGCTCCGACCCCCATCCCCTTAGTGCAGAGAGTGGAGGCAGTTAAAATGGTATTGCTTCCCAGATTCTTATATTTAACCCAAACACTACCCATCACTGTCCCAGACTCCTTCTTTATGGCATTACATGGGAGAATTTCTCGCTTTTTGTGGGGCCAGCAGAAGCCAAGAGTTCGCCTCTCGGTACTCCAGACTCAGAAGGAGGGAGGCCTTGCCTTCCTAATTTGAAACTATACCATCAAGCAGCCCAACTTAGAACTGTCATGTATTGGTTGGATCAAACATACGAGGCTAGATGGAAGGATACAGAGCTGGGGTGGGGTGGGGGGCCTGGAGGATCTCAACCTGGCCCTGCTCTCAAAAGAGGGCTAGAGACCTAGGGGAGGAGAGAAACCCGCATCAGGAAGCCACCTAAATAGCTGGTATAACATCCTCTAGACTCAAAGGCCAAAGGATGGAGGTACCTAATGCTGTCGGTGCCCTACCTGACATCCTTCACCCCAGTCAAGTGGGACAGGGTTTCAAAAATGGGAAGAGAAAAATTGCACTAATATGGCACTTCTTGGAGGGGATGAGATTTTGGACTTTCAGACTTTAGTTGTCAGATATGATATATCATGGAAAGATAGATTCAGATACTTCCAGATAAGAGCATATATTAGATCGCTGCAGGCACAGCTGCCCCAGGATTAGGTCCTCCCCTCAGATTACGAAAATATTAAAATCAGCTATAGAGGGCAAACTGCCTAAGGAGCATATAATTTCAATTATATACACAGCCCTTATCAATTGGAAAGGAGATACTATTCAGAGTACCAAAGAGATCTGGAGAGGGATTTGGGTATTAGGATACAAGAAGAGCAATGGAAATGGGCACTACAAAGAACACAGTGGGGACTTCAAGGTCAGTTGGAAGGAGTTTGCTTGGAAACTCTTAGTGAGATTTTTAAGACCCCTGCGATTCAAGGAAATATCAAGGGAGGAAGCTTCAAGGTGTTGGAGGAATGGGATATTCCCAGCAACGATGGGTCATATATTCTGGAGTTGCCCAAAATCCAATGTTTTCTAAAGGACCACAGCAGACCTTACAGAGTATAATTGATCCGGATTTACAACTCACCCCTTCCCTTTTTTTCTTTATGGATTATCCCAGGGGATGCAGGGATCCTAACACAGGTAAATTCTTAAAAATGGCATGCCTAGCAGCACAAAAAATAATTACAAAAAATTGGCTTTCTCAGAAGGAGATTAACATTCAGGGGTGGCATGACATAATGATCAAACTTTATAGATTAGAGGCACTCACAGCCTTACTTAATAAGAAGCTCACCAAATTTGAGTTGATTTGGAGAAGATGGGTGCTTTATATGGTAAATGGACCTTGGAATTTTATTCCTTAAAATCTAAAATATTTAGCATCCGAGGGATTTGATTGTACCTTTGAGCGGAGGTCCCCTAGGCTATAGTTTAAACCATGACAGAGTGCAGACTAAAGGAATATGCAAAGTAAGGATATGTCGACTGAAAGGGAGAGAAAAGTATGTATTAGGAAGAAATATACCCTCATACAGATTGATGATGAATGTATAATTAATGTGACACGGTATCCTCTCAGGACCATCATGTACCTGGAAAATTTGTCATTCTTATACTTTTGTTTGTAAGTGTGGTCTCCAAGGGATGGTGAATGGAAAAAAAGAAAATATACATAAATAAAGAAAGTTTAAAAAAAAAAAAAAGGAAAACATTGTCGGTAACTACCCCTTCAGCCAAGGGGTGTTCCGAGAAACCGGGCAGAGAACCGACAGGGACAAGGTACTTCCTGGCCACCCTGGCCGAGGGCACAGGGCAGGAAGTAGGCCGCCACCAGAGCTCCAAGGCTGGGCCCACGATTGCCTCAGCCACCAGGAAGGCCTCCGAGGGTGAGCCCCTCAGTCAAGAATCTCCATATGGAAGGGCCTCATGAAAACGGGCTCGAGCTGCATCCCGGTGAATTCCGAGATGACCTGGAGCAGACCCATAAAGGACGATGGGCTGTCGTCCACAGAATGTTCCGAGGAAGACCATGGGTCCTCCCTGCTAGGAAACATAGCGGAGTGGATTCCGGGCTCTGAGGGGTCTGCAAAAAGCTGCCGCAGGCCTGAGTCACTCTTCGTCTGCCAAGGGCGGGCGGGAGTGAGGGGAACAAATAACCTGCGGGACAGGTCATGGCCCGGCCTGGGTTCCACCGAAGATGGTGGGGCAGCAGGGATCGGACGAGCAACCGGCCCCAGAGAGGGCACCTTGACTGCCTCGAGCGGCTGCATCGGCCGACCTGGCGGTGGTTGCTTACTAGCCGGAGAATGAATCGGGTCGATTGATTCTCGGACAACAACAGCTGCTGCCACATAAAACTTTGAAGAGAACACCCTAACGGCATCGGGCTAATTTCTCATCTGAGGAGGGGGACGAGGAAGAATGGCAATGCCACTTGACTCGGTGCCCCGACCGAGAACGCTGAGGTTGGCGTGAGCGGCTAGACTGAGAGAAGGCCCAAGACCCGAATCCTCGGGGGAACTGAGGGCAGGCCTGGGAAGGAGCGGAGCGCACCCACTCCTCCTTCGGCTCGGAAGAAATGGCCGAGGACTGCCAACCCGAAGGTACCGGCAGAGCTCTCAGCCTCCGCCGGGGAACCGTGAAGGGATGGTGGCACTAGCAGAAGACAGCCCAGAAGGATGGCTGAGAGGTCTGCCACTGACGGGGTCCTGGCCGGGCTGGACCTTGACGGGGGACACCGTGGAGGCCAGTGGTTTGCCGCGATCCTCGACTGGAAGTCGAGCATCGGCCGGCAGGGAAGGGGGAACTCTCCTGCTCCCTCCGGAGCCGACGAAGGGACTCAGCCTGCGGCTCCTTAGACTTGGGCCGAGAGGCAGGTCCCAAAGGTCCCTCTCCCTTCAAGGAAAGGGACAGGCGAAGCTCCTTGAACGAAGCTGCATGAGGAGAGCCCAAGGAGAGCGGGATAAGCGCCACGACCGAGGAAGAGGGAGGGAAAGCCACTCCCTCCCCGGAGGGAAGAAGATCGAGCTGCTCAGAAACAGCCGAAGCGGACGCTGCCCAACGATCCGAGGAATTTTCCGGAGCGGGAAAAAATTACCGGGTGCCCGAGCCCCAAACGGGCTGCGCAGTCCTCCAGAGAGCTGGTTGAAAGAGCATAACAAAAAACTCGCAGAGCTGAGGATCATGATCCAGGTCAAGGCAGTAAACGCACGTGGAGTGCGGGTCTCTCCTGGAGGAATTGACCGGGCGCCTCTCGGGGCTGGAAAAAGAATGAGCCATCGCCGCAGCGAAGAAGAAAGGATCGAAGTTTCAGAAAACTTCCAATTGATTTCAAGATCAAATTTCCAGGAACCAGTCGAAACCAGAGCGCTAAAGAGGAACCTGAGCTTCCAAGCGGTAAGGAAGATCTGGAGTCATGGAGCGGAGCCGAGAGTTTTACCACCCGGGTGGGTGGGAGGAGCCAGCTTGAAGACCTTCCGGCAAGATTTAAAGCGGCAAGGAACCTGCCAATAAGTGTGGATGAACGACATATCCATGTCCCTAGAATATAAACTTTGGTCCAATTTTCAACACGGGTTTAGAGCCAATCATAACACTGAAACTGCTTTGCTGAGCTTCACAGGCCGAGCCTATGAGGCCCTCGATGAGGGAAAAGTATGTGGCTTTGGCTTTTGTGGACATCACTTAAGCATTTGATTTGGTGGACCATAAGGAGTTAAAGATGTTGGCCAGGGTTAGTTTTTCTGGGGATGTGACTGCATGGATTGAACATACTCTACAAGACAGGACACACAAAACTTTGATAAACAGCTCTCGTTCTAAAGAACATTTGTTGAGATCTGAAGTTCCTCAGGCATCCATTCTTGGGCCCCTATTATTTACACTCTTTATAAACTCACTCTCTGAAATCTGCAATAGTATTGAGTTAATACTATATGCAGATCTTGCTTTTTTGTTCTGTTCAGGAAATGATTTATCACATCTTCAGAAAAATCTCTCAAAAGGATTTTGGTGTATTACACTTTTGGTTTGATACACAGATTAATTTGTAATTCCTTGAAAACAAAACTTATGGTCTTCTCAAGCCCTAGAAAAAGCTCCCATAACATATTTTTTATCATCTGATAATGCTGGAAATCACATAGAAAGGGTAATGGTGATGAATTATCTTGGACTGATTTTGGATTATCAATTTACATTTGAACAACACATTACTAATTTAACTGGTAAAATTACACTGGAGGTTGGGGCTATTATACTGACTTAATAAGCACTTTACACCAGACTCTAGGCTAATTTTGACACCCAGCTTTTAACTCTCTCTTATTATTATGGTTCAGTAATTTACTTGTTTTCATCAGAAAGAATGCTTTATAAGATCAGGTCCACTTGTCATAATATTATTTGTTTTGCAACAGGACTCTCAAGAATGACACCACTGTCTCTTATATAGCTCATTCAGCTGTTTATTCCAGACTGATTTTTTACTTTGGATGACCAATTTTTCTCCATAAGGTTCAGTTGCCTGAAAACATCGTCAAATCGCGAATGTTGTGTTTATTAGATCTTTGCAGGTTCCCTATTTCTGCACAGCATTTGCACAAAATTCAATTACATATGTGGGTAAGAAATTGCATTATATGCCAAATTTTATAGTTGCACTAAGATTTCTGCTTTTAAAAGATCCCTAAAAATTACCCATTTACTAACTCTGTAAAAGTCTATCTTTATTCAATTGTTTACGGCATGCATATATTTATTACATATTTATGTAATTTGTGTATTTGTATTTGAGTGTTTTAACTGGACGCTTGTGAAAATGGGCAAGTTTGCTCACAGGCTTTTCAGTATAAAATAAAAATGAAAAGAATTATGGTAAAGCAGCCTGTGATGCATGCTGTTTGTCTTCCATTGCCTTAAGTAAACTTCTTAGGCTTTCTTGCAGCATCTGTGTAGCCTGGTTAAAACCCTGGCAAAATGCTGCACGCCTTCACATCACAAGAGCAGCACATGTACACGTCATGGGATAGTGAGCAGTTCCATATCTTTTGTCAGCAGCATAAACATTTAAAAACAAATTAGAAGCATTAATGATACTTGCAAAGTTCAACAGTGTTCAGCAGCAGTGGGCCGAAGAGTGGTTGACAGTGGGAGTAAGAACTGAGGGATGACATTATATAGGTGGTGGTGATGAAAATCGACACAGCCAGCCCCAGCTAGCAAATGTTTCCAGGTGATCCTGAAGCCAACAGCTTACAGTTCCATCGTGTGGCTAAACGGAGGGAGATAACCTCGAAAATGATCCCTGTTTCCTCATGCACTTTTAAGCCATGTAACAACAACAAAAACAGGTTACTCACCTGTAACAGTAGTTCTAGGAGTGGTATATGTTGTTCATCCACACTCTTTGGCATGTCCCTTTCCCCTTTAAGGATCACCAAAAAAGTCTACAAGCTGGCTCTTCCCACTCACCCAGGTGGTGTAACCCTTGGCTCCGCCCGATGATGCCAAATCTTAGCCCGCTGGAAGCCAGGTTTGTGCGTCTGCAGCCGGGGAGATCGGGTAGGTCCGTGTGGATGAACAACATATATCACTCCTAGAACTACTGTTACAGGTGAGTAACCTGTTCTCCTAGGATCGTGGATATGCTGTTCATCCACACTCTTTGGCAGACTCCTAGCAGTTCCCTGGCAGGAGAGAGGCAAGGCGCATGCCCCCTACTTAGGGAACAGAGACTGAAGAATTGAGGCCCCAAAACCAGCATCCTGGCATGACTCAAGGTCGATGTGGTAATGGGTAATGAAAGTGTTTGCTGACTTCCAGGTAGCAGCCCGGCAGATTTCCTGGATAGGGATGTCCCTGGAAGCAGCCACTGCTGCAGCAGTATGGTGGGTAGAATGTGCTCTTATCCCCTCTGGGAGGCTACATGCCCGCCAACTCATAGTACAGACCTGTGCAAGATGTAATCCACTTTGCAATGGTCTATTTTGCTGCAGGTTTGCCAGAAGCAGCTTCAGAGTAGGTGACAAACAGCTGGAGAACCTCTCCCCGAATTTCCACCATCCTCTCCTTATAGTAGGAGAGAGCACATCTCAGGTCCAATGTATGGAGTCTGTAATCGGCCTCCGAGGTGTAATTATGGTAGTACACAGGCAGAGTTCACACCTGATTAAGGTGAAACTCTGACACCAACTTCGGAAGGAATTTCGGGTGGGGGCGTAGGACAACCTTGTCCCTGTGGAAGACCAGATAAGGGGAGTCCACCGAAAGCACCTGGAGCTCCCCTGTCCTTCTGGCAGATGTGATAGCCACCAGGAAGGCCATCTTCCACGACAAATGGGAGAGCTCACACTTGTGCATTGGTTCTAATGGCTTACCCATAAGCTTTGCCAGTACCAGCAGTAGATCCCCACGGACGTGGAGGTTCACGCACCGGAGGGGATATGTGATCCAGCCCTTTGAAAAAGCACCTGACCACTGTCTCCTGCGCCAATGTCAGCAGATTGGCCCTCACCTGGTAAGCAGAGATGGCTGCCAGGTGCACCCTAAGGGTCGATGACCAAAGACCCCCTTTGGACAGAGACCAAAGGTGGTTGAGAATGTTAGCCACTGGACAGGACAGAGGGTCCAGGCCCTTGCCCCGACACCAAATGGAAAACCTTTTCCATTTGAAGGCATAACATTTCCTGGTCGATTCCTTTCTGGATGCCTCCACCACAGTAAGGATATCCTCAGAAAGACCCAAAGCCTGGAACTCTAGTCGCTCAGGTACCAGGCTGTGAGGTGCAGGTATTGAAGGTCCGGATGGTATACCTTCTCCTGATTGAGAGAGAGAGATCAGGTCCAGACGTGCTGGAAGCCGCTCTGGGGGCCTGCAGCTGAGGCTGAGGAGATATAGATACTAGAACTGGCGCGGCCAGTCTGGGGCTACTAGAATCACCTTCGCTTGTCCCTCCTCAAATTGAGGAGCATTTGTGGATCAAGAGAAATGGAAGAAAGGCATAGAGGAGGTCTGAGGTCCACGGCCTCAAGAAGGTATCCCCGTGCAGCGAACCCTGCTGAGGGGGGGCAGGCATGAAACAGCCTCAGCTTGGTGTTTTCCTTGGAGGCAAACAGGTCCACCATCGGTTTGCCCCAGTGGGAGAACAGGCTGTAAGCTAACTCTAGATGGAGAGACCACGCATGGGATGTCTCGTCTAAGCAGCTGAGAGTATCCGCCAGATGGTTTGAGGCACCTGCCACATGGATGGCTAGGAGATCCACCTCCAAACGACTAACGAGGGTCCAAATGCAGAGCGCCTCTCTGCAAAGCAGACGGGAGTGCGTGCCGCTCTGTTTATTGAGTTAGTACATAGTCGTGGTATTGTCCGTCTGGACTTGAACCACTTGACCCCGGAGCTGAGGTGCGAAAGCTGACAGCGCCAGTCTGACTACTCTGAGCTCGAACAGGTTGATGTAGTATCAGGACTCCTCGGGGGTCCAGGACCCATGGACCCTTTTGTCCTCCATGTTGGCTCCCCAGCCCATGAGAGAGGCATCAGTCATGAGGACGGCTGTCGGCTTGGGGCAGACAAACAGGATCCCTTCCTGCAACCAGTTTGGGGTGGTCCACCATTGGAGAGCATCCCACATCCTCTGGGTTACAGAGATCAGCTGGTCGAAATGACCGTGGCACTGAGTCCACTGGGTGGCCAGCTCCCACTGGAGATGGTGTATGTGCAACCGGGCCCAACGGACCACAGAGGTGCATGCCGCCATGTAACCCAGAAGGCGAAGAAAGTCCCGGGCAGGGCACAATTGCCCAACCAGAAATGACTGGGCAAAGGAAGAGAGAATCTCCGCCCTGTCTGCTGGGAGCCGAGCCCTGGCTTGATGACAGTAGAGCTCTGCCCTATGAAGCACATCACCTGGGAAGGCACAGGTTCCGACTTGGCCTAGTTGATCAGGAGCAGAGTTGGGAGCAGGTCTGGAGGGTCAGGTCCCTGGACCTCTCCATCTCCTGTTGCATGGGACCTGCTAAGAGCCAATCGTCGAGGTAGGGATAAATCCTGACCCCCCCCCACCCAAGATGGGCTGCCACCACTGCAATGCAGCATTTGGTGAAGACCTGTGGTGCCGATGACAGGCAAAACGGCATGGTTCAGAACTCATAAAGGGTCCCTTCAGTTCTGAAGCAGAGGAACAGCTGATGAGACGGACGGATTGGGACGTGAAAGAACGCGTCCTGCAGATCCAGTGAACAGAACCACATATTTTGCTCCAAGGATGGTATGGTCTGGGAAGAATGACCATCAGAAAGGCGCGTGACCTGAAATATTGATTCAGGTCATGCAGGTCTAGAATGGGGTGCCAGCCCCCCCCCCGTCCGTCCGCTTGGGCACCAGGAAGTACCTGGAGACAAAGCCTGGGTCTGCTGGAGGATCCGCCATTTGGAGCTACTGCCTCCTTGAGGAGGAGCTGAGCAATGTCATCTCGTAGAGTCGACTGAGTCTGGACAGATACTCTTTCCTCCCAAGGGGCACAAGCTCAGCTTGGAGGGTACTGCTCGAATTCCAGAGGCAGTCCCTGACTGAGCACCTCAAGAACCCACCTGTCCGCAGTGATGGCAGATCAGGCAGAAAGGAAGTGGCAGAGCCGGACCCCCATGGGAGGACCCAGAGCTGACATGACGGGAGAGGGGGAGGAAGCCCCATCACTGAGCAGGCTTGGAGGAGGATGATCCAGGACCTGAACCTCGGCCTCCTTTACGGGCGTGGGAGGGCCTGGGCTTGGGCCAGGGGCACCAAGCTTGAGCCTGCTGCTGCCCTCCTTGAAAGGAGGGTTGCTGTGCTGCAGGGGAAGAGTGCCAAAAAGGCTTCTTCTTCTGCGGTTTCTTGCCCAAAGAACCTTTAGCAGAAGTAGCGTCCAAGGTGGCACCGGACTGCTCAATAAGCTGAAGTTGACCAGCCGCACTTGGGCCGAAAAGGTCAGTGCCCAGGAAAGGCACGTCAGCTAGTCTGTGCTGAGTATCTGCTGGAAAAGAGAACAGTCTCAGCCAAGCCCTGCGACGAGAGGCAACTGCGGCTGCCGCCAAGCGGGCAAAAGAATCGCCAGTGTCCAGGGCTGTCTGGCAAGAGCTCGGCCTTGATCACAGACCTGCATGACCGTGGTCTGCATGTCCACAAGGAGGTGTGGGAGGACTTCACCCAAACACCCCAAGAGGGCATGGGAGAAGTGTGCCATGATAACGGCCAAACTTTCCTGATGAAGGCCTAAAGATGAGGCGTATAGACCTTTCGAGCCGAATGATCCAAGAGTTTGGATTCTTTTTCGGGAGGTCAGTCAGGGTTGGCAGAACTGCCAGTACGCCTGAACAGAGAGACAGTCACCGAAGGGTGCTCTGTGAACCCCGCAAGGGACTCCATGGGCACTGAATACTTGCAGGCCATGTGGGCAGATGGAGCTGGACAGGAGGCAGGGCGCTGCCAAAGTTCTAAGGCCAGGCCAACTATGGCCTCAGCCACAGGAAAGTCCTTCGTCAGGGTAACCCCTCTCTTGAGGATGTCCGTGAGAGGGTACTCTGCTTTTTCCTGGATAGGTTCCAGGGGCATCCCTGTAGACTCAGAGATGAGGTGAAGAATGCCTTGAAAGGACAAAGGACCTTCCTCCGTCTCTAACCCACCAGTCGATTCATCATCCCCGGGATGAGAATGTAGGCCAGTCATATCCTAATCCTCAGAATCCAGATACAACAGTCAACTGCTTAGGTCACCTTTAATCCGCCAAGGGCAGTCCGAGGTGACAGTGACCGAAAGACGCCAGGGAAGCCCAGTGCCCGGTCTATCTTCCTTAGAAGGAGCCCCTCGCACAGGTTGCTTGGGGGGGTGGTTCCACCACTATCGGTGGAGAGACCAGTTTAGGACAAACTGGAGGTTTCGCCGGCTCTGCAGGTGGAAGAACAGACTTAATCGGTTCCGAAGGAGTCGGCTTCGGCCTGGGAGGCGAAAGCCAAGTAATGGTTGGGGAAGGAGCCAGAGTTGGCTTGTGCCCAGTCAAAATCAGCTGTTACCACATGAGGTCCTCATAGCGCCGGAGTTTCTGCCAGAGCTTCTCCTCATCCGAGGAGTACGAGGATGACCAATGGCATCGCCTCTTTTTAGAGAGCTTGTGGCTCTTCCTCAGCCTTTCAGTTGAGGGGGTCCTGGACCTCGATCGAGATTAGACAGGCCGATTCGGTCACTCGGGAGACACCGGCGGGACCAGTGATTTCCCAAGGTCGGGGATCACTTCCTCGACGGGATTCCCAGTGGGCTGGGTCTCCTAGTCGGGGAAAGAAAGCACCGGAGTCAGATTGAGAGAATCGACTGGAGTCGGCGACAATGGGTCAATCGGGTCGATGCTTATTTCAACCTCATTGATCAACACTCCGGTCGACTAGCCAGACAGCAAAGCCGAGAAGCCGGTGGCCGAAGAGGCAATTTCAACTGAAGTCGAGACTGCCAGTTCCTGGAACTGAGATCTCTCCTGATCCCAAGAGCGACAAAGATGATCCCGGGTCTTTTTCCCGCTTACAGGACCGAGAGGAATGCGTGCCCACAGGACCCTCCCTCTTAGTTGGGAGAGACTGGCACAACTCTCGGAAAGAACCCGAGAAGGTGGAGCCCAGGTTGACCGGAACAAAGAAGCTCCAAGGGGCTAGATTCTGTGGCCTGAGCTGCTTCCTCCTCCTCCTCCTCGGCTTGCATATGTTCCAATTGTTCAGCGGATCCCACGGCCACAGAAACCACCCACCGAGCCTCCTTTGATTTCACCGGAGGGTTCCGTTTTCCCAGCCCCCCCAATGTCAGGCGTGTAAGATGGTCATCGAGGACATTAGGGTGAAATGCAAGCCAAAAATCGCACTTCAAGGTGCCATGGTCGACCATCCAGGCAATAGACGCACACAGTGTGGAAATTGGTGCGTGACATTTTCTGGCCGCACGAACACCGGTGAAATCCAGGGTAAGACTTGCCTTCCATAATCGAAGGTAAATAGTAATGATTGCTAATGCGAACTAGACAAAGTTTTGGAAAAAACGAAGGTTTTGAAGCCAGGGCATACAAAATGTGGGAGCACGAAGGAGGCAACCTAAATCTTCCAGCGGAAAGGAAGATCTGGCGTCATGGGGCGGAGCCGAGGGTTATACCACCCGGGTGCATGGGAGGAGCCAGCTTGAAGACTTATGGCGATCCTTAAAGGGGAATGGGAAATGCCAAAGAGTGTGGATGAACAATATAACCACAATCCTAGGAAAAAAGTAGTTTCTTGCAGTTGCATACTACATAGCCTGCATTCTCAGCACAAAAAAAAAAAAAAAACAACAACAAAAAAAAAAAAAACCTTTAAATAAACAACTGTCTCAAAATTTGTGAAGTACCATACCAGAAAATAAAGCGATCTCTTAGTGGCACCCCCCATCAAGTGGGTCTCAATACTTGCCACATTTTCAGAACGACCCTGCCAAACAAATTCCACAAATATATTTTTTACCCTAAGAGAGACTTCTTACACAGTGTCATATCAGGTGAATGCTTATTAATCTCATTTACTGCCCTTTCATGTTGCATTTTGCAGACTTTATGTTCACTGAGATACGGGCTATGTACCCATGTTTAATCTACGGTCCGAATATTGACGACACGGGATTCTTTCATCATTTGGCAGTGGTGCTAGCACCCTTTCCAGACAACATTATCATGGGGGAGATTTTAATACATACTGGGACCAAGACATGGCTCACTCGGGAACCAGGGGTTCCCCCTCGAAGGAGCTCGGCAGTGCTCCAGGAGATAGCACTTGAGAGGGCGCTGAGGAAGGTATGAGGGTACACACACCCATGCCAAAAGGAGTACTCCTCCTACTCTCACATGCATAGAGTATACACCAGAACTATTTCCTAGTCTCTCCCAATATGCTTAAGGGTGATGTTTTGTCTCAATATGGACCTATCTCAGATCATGCACCCCTTGAATTCTCTTTCTCCACCAGACAGGCACCCACCCCAGGTAAGCAGTGGAGGATGGACCCAACCTTGCTGACCTCTCATGAGTACTGGGGCATATATATCTGAGAATATTCAGGAATTCCTGGGGCACAACATGGTGGGGAGGGGAATATCAGCATTAACCACATGGTAAGCCTTAAAGGCGTTCTTTCGGGGGACCACAGTAGCATTTGCTTCACACCAGCATAGGGAAGCTATAAAGAAGCAGACCCTGGGCAAACAGATTCTGGACCTGGAGAAGGGACTGATGGATGGAAGTGGGGAGAAGAAGGAGGAGCTGCTGAAGCAGTTTAAAGGGAGACTAAATCAGTTATTAGCCCATCGCATTGAGAGGAATATTTTAAAAGCTGGAGCAGGCAATTATTTTGAAGGAGACAGGGCGAGCAAATGACTGGCGTGGAAGGTTAAAAAGCAGATGGCAGACAGAGTGATTTTGTCCATGGAGGGTAGGGACAGGGAGATAACCTCTGATCCCCCAAAAATAAATGACACCTTTAGAACATTCTGCAAGTCCCTCTACAGTACAGAAGCCCCTGGGGACGCAATTCCAGATATTTTTCATAAGAGAGTTCCCCTTCCAACACTGGGACTAGAGAAGAAAGAGGAGCTTGACTGCCCCAGCACTACCTCAGAACTGAAACAAGCTGTATGGGCATCAAACCTGGGTAAGGCCCCAGGACCGGATGGCATACCAATGGAATTTTATAAAATATTCTGGAGTGACATTAAACATATTTTAATGCTCATGGTACAGGAGACCCTGGAAAGAGGTACCCTTTCCCAATCCTTGCAACTAGCCACCATCACTGTTGTGCTGAAACCAGGCAAGGACCCCACCAAATGTGGATCTTATCGCCCCATCTCCTTATTAAATGCAGACTATTAAATCATAGCTAAGGTGATAGCCGCCAGACTACAGAGCATCCTACCGATATTAATACATCAAAATCAGGGTTTGTTAAGGGCAGGCAGGCAAAACACAATATTCACAGAACCCTGAACATCATTCATGGGTGGTCGGGAAGGGGAGGGGATCTAAATGGGCCTCCTAGCACTTGACGCAGAGAAGGCCTTCAATAGGGTAGAATGGGCATTCATGTTTGTCACCCTGGAGCGTTTTGATCAAGGACCCTGCTTCCGGTCCTGGATTCAGACACTCTACGCCTCCCCCAGGGCACAGATTCTCACTAATAACAACTTATCTTCCCTTGCCATCACTAGGGAACTAGACAGGGTGCCCCTCATCGCCCCTGCTGTACATTCTGACAACGGAAGTCCTGGCCTCAGCCATATACCGCCACCCAAAAATCCAGGGCTACACTAAAGGAGGGCAACACCAAGTAATCTCACTATTTGCGGATGGTGTGCTGTTGTTTCTGAGGGATCCTGGGACGTCTCTCCCGGCTCTAACAGCCTTATTTGATGAATTGATGTCACAAAATTAACCGGTCCAAATGTGAATGGCTGCTTCTGGGGGGAGCCGATACCACCCAGACCATTCAAAATTTCTCGCTTTCCCCAGTACCATCCCTTAAATACCTGGGAATAAACCTCCCTAGAAAGCTTTCTAACTTATGTGAGATAAATTACAAACCACTGGTAAAACAAATACAGGCCGAGTATGAACGGTAGAAAAGTCTACCCCTCACCTTGACAGGCAGAGTGAACATGGTTAAAATGTATGTACTACCGCAATGCCTCTACCTGTTTCAAACCCTTCTGGTGTGGGTCCCCAAATATTATTTCAAGTCACACCAGGAGCTATAACCACTTATTTTTTTTGGGGGCGGATACCACAATCTGACAGGAAACCCAGTGGAAACTGACAGAGGAAGGTGGACTAGGTCTTCCTAACCTATATCTCATCTGTCAGCACAGATTTTCCCCTTGGTTGACCTTCTGTAGGATGCTTCGGGAAGGAGGACATGGACAGAGATGGAAGACTTAATTAATAATGCCCCCCTGAATATGTCTTACTTTGCAGCAGCCTTAAAGTGGAAAATAGTAAAACACATAGCAAACCCATTCAGCAGACCCACGATGAGAGCCTGGCTAGCTGCCACCAGCTCTTGGGTTACCTGGCTATCTTGTCTCTGGATGCTTCCACTGCGCAAGCACTTGGGGAGGTAACAACTCCAGTTGCCCAGGTGCTTGGAGCCTAGGAACAGGTGGGGCTGTGGTGTGTTTCCCAGCTCTTTGATAAGGGGGACATGAGGCCCTACCAATCTCTGTCCAGAGATTCTGAATTCCAGCCCTCTCAGTTCTTTGCTTTCCTACAAGTCAGACACCGTATCCAACCAAACCAAAAAGGCCAAAACAACCCCTTATACATGAGGAGATCCCCTTTGGAAGAGGTATTGAAAGGTGCCCCAGGGTCTGGAAATGTTAAACCACTCACGTGCTGCTATAAGACACTACTGGGGAGCTTGACTACAGTTCTGGAGAGTCTTAAGGTTAAATGGGACAGAGATATTGGGGGGGGGAGGGGTCCTGACAGAAGGGGATTGGAGAATGATCTTCCGCAGAGTCATGAACTGCTCAGTGAACAACAGATTAAGAGCAATCCATTTTAGGGCCAGGCCGGTTGTGCTGAGGGTTGAGGTGCTGGACACCACACCTCGCACTATGCCGGCGACCCAGGTTCGGGAACGAGCTCAGGTCGGCAGGGGAGGGAAGAGATCAAGCATCTGGAGGACTGCTCTCTCTTCCCGGGGAGGGCTTTAGGGGATGCATCGCACAGGGGCGACCTCTGGTGGAGACCGGGGGAATGCAGATTTGCGCCGCCACGCATTATAGGGCGGTGCTGCAGCAGGCGCTTGGCACCAGTGCCATTGACGCCACCACCGACCGAGCATCGGGGAAAAAAAACAGACCCCCCCCCAGAAAACAAGCGAAGGCACCAACGCCAGCTCCACACTCCCAACGCTGGGCTCCTCACTCTCCCAGGCCTCCTGCTCCAACAAGCTCACTACACTATAAGATAGAGTGCCCTGGGAGGATACAGCAGCCATCCCCCATGGGGACTTAGATGCGGGGGTGTAGCCTGGTCGGAGTGAGGGAGTAGCTGCAGTCGCTACAGCGGGAGGCAGAGCGGGTTAAGCAGATGCTGGAGAGAGTTCTTCAGGTAGGGGTCGAAGAAACAATGTGTAAAAAAAAAAAGAGCAATCCATTTTAACATTCTCCATAGACCTTACTTCACCCCGGCTCTGACAAATAGAACTGACCACAACCAAGCACCTTTATACATATGTTATGAGAATGCCCCAAAACCAAGGGCTTCTGGCAAGGCATCACTAGTATAGTACAAAAGAATTTTGCACGATGACCAAGAAGTGAGAGTGGGTGAGGTGCTCTTGGGACTACCGGGGTGGGGTGGAATCAAGAAGGGAGTGGGTTTGGATCACCCATTATGGTCTCTGGCCATGGCAGTGGGGAGCAGGCTCTGGCCGATGGATGGGGGAGACTAAACACCTACAATAGCTGAATGGGCAAAAAGACTGCTACAATGTATGAAACTGGCGTACACAGTATAAAGCTAGTGGCGGAGAGCATATATTTCTAAAGATCTGGGGACCACTAGAAGGAGCCCTAGCCGAGACATGGTTCTCCAATATAGTTCATTTCATTTTTTGTGAACTGGTTAAGGACACTGGGGCAAGCCCATTTTCAGTTCCGACCCGACACTGAACAAGAACAATTACAAAACTCCACTGGATTTGAATAAGCCCTAAAGTTCTGCTTAAAATTTGAATAAGAGGTAGAAGAGCAGACTGAGGGGCAATGCATTCCAAAATTGAGGGCCTGCCACAGAGAAAGACCTTGCACCTACCTTAGTTAGAAAAGAAACATAAGTAAGAGTTATGCCACTATAAGAGTATAAATTACAGGAAGAGAACCATATATCCACCAAATCGGATAACATTATACTTAGTACTGAAAAAAAAAAAAAATAGCTTTGAAAACTTGAAGACCAAAATAAAATGTTATCCTGTTATTTAACGCTAACCAGCCAAGCTTAGAGTACATTGAACAATGATGAAAACGATAAGGACAATCCAGAACAAACCGGCAGACATTACAAGTAACAGCACCTTAAGCTCACCAACAGAAAGCTTATAATAAAGATTTGCGACAATCAAAATGTGGCAAGAGTATTCCAAGGCAATCTAAAAAGCATTTCCAAGCTATCATACAAAAAAACCCTACGACAACTGATGCGAGAAGTATGTGGGGTGCCACTCTGTAAGGAGAACTGGTAACACTGGGAGAAAAAGTCTGTATGAATTGAGATATAATGAACCTTCAGAAATGTGATGAACTGATTTTACAATCAGTACTCATGGAATGTATCACTCACTATCGATCAAGACACGTACTGTAACTGAACTCTTACCTTGGTGAGAGATGCTGTTACGCATGTATCTGCTGTTTCAGCTGAACTTTAAAATAAAGTTTGAAAAAAAAATATGTATACTTTTCCATCCCTAATGTTCCAAACCTATATGATAGTAAAAACTTATTCCATATAAAAAAAAAAAAAAAAACTGTGGAATTAGTTTTAACAAAGTATAACGAGATTCCTGTAAATTCACACAATATTTTACTAAAGTATGATCCGCAGCCTTTTATCTCTTGACTGCAGCTAATCGCATCATTAGTTCATATGTTCAGTAAGACTGCATAATAGATACATTCTCATATAAAATAAGATTAACATGCCCTTGCTCTCTCTCAGCTTAATTTATATATCATTAGAAAATGGGCAAAGACAATTCTCTCTTCTGATTGGCTGAGACACTTATTTGGGTGGGCATCTATCGGACAATAGATGCCCACCAAATAAAGAGCCCCAGCCCAAACCTGTCTGATAGCCAGCAAAGTATCTTTGTGCCCAGCACCCTGCTTCCTCATTGCCTAAAGCGCTGGGCACACAATTTCAAACTGCCGCCATCTTTCACCCTTGCTTAGTGACAGGGAAGTACATAAACAGTCAAATCTCCCAGGCTGCTCTATACAAGAAAGAAGCACAAACCATGTTCAGCTGTATTTCAAAAGTTTTCAGCAAGCACCAGTTTTTTTTTTAAATCACGACTTCCAGTACCCGGTAAATTATTTCCCATTTCAACTGCTCTTTCTCCGCTCAGGCAATCTCCCCTGCTCGCCCTCAGCGTCACAGCACATAAACTACCACTAAACAAACAAACTAAATTTTCTATAAAATATTTCCACCCCCAAAGTACTGTTCTTAAACACAGTACCGGAGCCCCTCGCCTACAAAAGCCGCTGACCTAGAAATCCTGAAAGCCAGCAGCTGGCCTACTTCTCCAGGGAATCCACACTGCTTGAGTGCTGTCACCGCCTCTACCCGGATAATAACCCCCACTCAAAAGACCACAGCAAAGGCACTAAACTGTAGCAATGTACCTCTTTTTACTCATCATCATTTTTTTGTCTTCCTCCAAGCTCGCTCAACATCCGATGCACGAAAGCCCCAAGACTTTTCTCTCCTCTGACTGACTGAGACACCATGCCATTTTCAATCCATCGCTGAGGGGACCACTCACGTTATGCAGCAAAACCCATGTTGCAATTAATATTAAAAAAGAAAATACCACACTATTCCTATCACTAAACCCAATTGGGGGGGACAGAAAAATATAGAAAATGAACAGACACAGTAAACTGATATAAAAGGGGTGTCACATGTAGCAGCTCCCTCTTGTGGAACAGGAACTATTTTGCAGAAGCTGCTGTCTCTGATCATTATTATTATTATTATTATTATTTTACTTTTTTTTTTTAAATAAAATCTTTACCCAAAAATAAAACTAAGCTGATGCCCATTTTCTAAGCCCAATAATACCCTCCAGGGTGCTCGGTATGGGCAATACCGGACCTTCCAGGGTCTATAAGGCCCTCTGCCGCTCATTATGCCCCTGGGCGGTCCAGTATTGCCCAATACCGCCCACCCTGTCAGGTGTTATTGCTTGCTCATCTGAGGTTGCTCAATTTATTTAGGCAGCATTGGGTAGGAATTAAAAAATATTAAGGCAACGACCTTGCAAACAGTTTAAACAATACTGGCCAATCTGTAGGTAATATTGCTTTTACTTTGGGTAATTTTTTTGGTAAACCGTGCTTCCCGGAAACGCAAAACAATGTAATACATATTTTCATCCGCATCAGAATTTATTTATATATACATTCTTAGTGAAAAGGTCTCCTCTTTTCATATAAAAACATTACCAATTTAAATTATGCCTCCTTTAGAAAACAAGCTAAATTTTTTCAGCCTTTGCTGACTCCTGCCTTTGGCTAGTGCAAGCGTGTTTTTATTGTGCATGGTCAGAATAAAGCAATACATTATCATTTTGTAATATATGGATAAGCCTGAATAATACCACCTTGGCCTATTGGAAAATTTTCTTGTAATACATGACTGCCAATGCCATAATACTTATCATTCAGCACTGATAATACATGGTTTCAGACTTAATAATACATGAAATATACAATAAAATATTACGAACAGGATAAGTGCGTTACAAGGCAGTAATCCCATCTCAAGGTTTTGGGGACTTTGGGATGTGACAGAGTGGAATAGGAACCTGTCCCAGTTGTTATAGAAAAAGTGTTTGAATGCAGGGTTCTATTCTGTTCTATTCCTTTCCTGTCTTTTTGCTGTCTGATTGTGCAACCAAGTTTTCTTGTGAGACCTAGGATTTGATCATCCCAACAGTCTTGCAATTCTCTGCCTCTCAGTCTCCACTTGCTGTTCTGTCTTTTTCCTCCCCTGCAGATCTGCTGGTATAAAAATATATGCATATTATTATGTGGAAATGTAACTGTTATGGGGATCCCTTTGTTTAGAAAATACAGTGTTAATTTTTGAAATGTATATAATGGTGGTTTGAGATGACTGCAAAAGGCTATTGGAAGCTCGAGAGGTTACCTGAGTGCAGGTTTTAAGACTTTTGCAGAAGAGCCGTGAAAAAGCGGCCTCAGCCCAGGGACACTGTTCTGCCAGCACCTGCCTAAAACATACAAGAAACAGGATGCTTGTTAACAATGGTGTTGGAAGGACTTATGAAAAAGCTAAGCTGTAATTGCTTGGAGGAAAAAAGGGACACAGAGATTGAAGGAAAACTCTGGTGGATGTTCTCTATTTTATTTTGCTTTTGTAAACAGTTATACTGAACAAGTTTATTTTGTTATGCTACTGCTAGTGTAAATAAGTATTTTGGTGAATTCTACAACTGCTCCTGGTTTTCCTATGCTTCCTGACCTGTGCCTCGACGACATGGGAACCTAGAGAGTGAAGCTCTCAAAGTTTCAAGTCCCCAAAACCTCTCAATGGTATTACTGCCTTGTAATACACACTTATCTATCATTTATTCTATTTATTTTTGATGGATACACAATTATCGTCACTGTAATGTTGTATGGATGGGCTATATTCTAGTAGCTGGAATGCACGTACCTGAAATAATGCATCACTTATTCTGAGATATACCTACGACAGATACTACCCGCATCCACAAAATGGCAATGGTTTGGTGTCAATCTATATGCATGCATATACAAATAAGTGGCAGCTCAACAGGCTGTGTGGTCCTAAGTGAATATTCCCACACCTAGGGTGGGTGGTGGCACGAAGGTATAGCCAAGTACTTTTAATCGCCCAAGTTTTGCCTATATTCCCTAGAACTTTACACCCTGTAGTATGTTAGCCCACCTACAAGAAGGCACAATCTCGAAATAACAAATGAATAAATAAACAAACCACTTCTGTAGCTTAGGTTGTTTGTTGTACAATAGCTATGCACTTATAATGCGACATTTCTTTAGCGATAAGATTACATGATTTTTATACTCCCTTTTAGGAGAATCCATCCAAACTGTCATTGGTTAGGTTGCGTAAATAATTCAACTCGCTGTATAATAGAGGTCACTTGAGTTGGCGTGCTTTATGACACAAGTCATTGGTCTCCATATGTGCTGCAAGTGACTGAGCTCAGCGTGGTACATAAGGAAAGTCACGAAGCTCGATACAAGATATAATGTAAGCCTTTGGGCTGGATATGGTACCTCCCAGATCATACCCAAAAATAGACATTTACTTGTTTAGTGGGGGAACCTGACGCAATACAGTTATCCAAGTCTAGGACTCACAAACTGTGTTTAACTGAATTAGTACACCATATATGCTTTACAGTAATACAGCTGGCTCAATGAAACCTCTCACCACTTTCAGGAGCCAAGTAGCAGGTTGCATTTGAAAAGTTTTGGCGGGTGCTGTGCTTGGATGCATTGTTTAGATGATGGTGGTCAAAGGTTTGCCCCTAGGACAGTGGGCAGTAAAAGCGAGGCTCAGAGGTCCTGGCCATAGGGATTCTGCAGAGCCAGTCAGATCCGGTCAGACAGGCAGCAGAAACTGGGATGCAAACAACACGTGTGTGTGTGTGTGTGTGTGTGTGTGTGTGTGTGTGTGTGTGTGTATGCAGTATCTATCTATCTATCTAATGGATATAATGTAATATCATGCCCCAAGGGACTACTAAAGGTGTATCAAGTTTGTTTTTTTTTTTTTTTGGGAGGGGGGTCATATTTAGAAGCTGCATTTGGGTAGACATAGAAGGTAAAACTGTACACTCCTATCTCAGTTACTGTTCCATATGTTGTGAATGATGCTGTAGAGATTCACTGAAACCCAGTGACATTAACACCAGTCAGTCAGTGTTTAGGCAGAGGTTGCTGGCAGAATGGCTCACTGCTTGTATACTGACAAATTACATTGAGGGTCTTGTGTTAGAAATGTAACTTTGTTTGAATTAATGATTGGCAATCTTCACAGCGCTGTTCACAACATATGCTACATGGAATGAGATGTAAATCTATATTTTAAACATCTTTCTATAAAAAAAAAAAAATGTTATCAGTGTCATGTAGCTTACCATTAAAAAGTACCCTCCGTAGCACCAAGTGGAGTTGTCACAAAGCTGTGCTTTCACTGAAGCATATTCTGTGTAGAACTAAAGATGTTACAAATGTACATGAGGAGTTTCATTTACTTTTGCAATTTCTGAATTGAAACTAGATAAATGTCATATGTGACATCTCATTTCAATGCTGCCCTCCTATCTGCACACAGACATTAAAGGGAGCATAGCCATTTCAGTTCTTATAGGCAGTGCAAGTACAGTAACACATACAAACAATTATAATCTGGCAAAACATGTCCGCTTATTTAAACAGGGCAATCATCTGTTTCAAAGAATTAGTCAAGAGTTTTTAGATCACTTTACCACAGTAGTGTGTAGTGCATCTTTGTGGCTCAATTGCCTAATTCACACCACACACTAGCCCTAGTCTGGGGAGATTAGAGCAAGGTGCTAGTTTTATGCAGCAATACTGCGAGTACCAGAGTGCCCTGGTGCCCTCCACTCAGCGGGTTTACCTGCTCTTTCACCTACACAAAATTACTACAGGTGAAAATGTGTACCCCTAGCCACGAAAGATAAGTTTATTACACTGAAAGCGGACTGTTTGAGGGGTATGTGGATGACACAAGAATAGCAATCACAAAAACTGTATATATGGATTAGACAACTGAGCCACCAAAAACTGCAACTTAGCAATGTGGTACAGTGGTGATAAGAACTTTTTATTCAGACTGCTTGATAAAACCCTTAGTTGGATAACAATACCTGCCATTGAATTTGGTGTGAATTATGCAACTGAGCGACAAAGAAACACTACACCATAATGTGGTAAACTGATAGATAAAATTGTTCTTGTTAATTCTTTTTGGCACAGCTGACTGCCCTGTTTGGAGACGTTTTTTGCAGAAATTGGAATTGTTTGTATATGGGTTACTTGCACTGTCTATAAGAATAAAAAACACTTCAATCAATGGATAAAAACATGGCTAAGTTCCATTTAATATCTGCATGCAGATAGGATGTCATCACTGAAATGTGATGTCACTCTATTTTATGTAATTTCTCTATTATTCAACAGACCCAATCTCTGCTTTCACAAGAAAATATTCGGGTGCTCCCTGAGCTAAATAAATAGGGGAGGCATAATCAGACAGAACACTGACATTCCGTAACTGAGCGATGTCCCAGCTGACTTTTTCACTTGCTAGTTACCATGTGCAGCGTGGTACCTTTAAAAATATTTTAGCCTAAGCAGAAGTCAAAACAATGGAACAAACAGTTGAACAACAGGTTTTGAGACTGAATCTGCTTTGAGGCGGGGTAAGACCTAGAGCTATTTACCATTTTCAAAACCAAACTACCAATAATTGTTAAAAATGTTGTGATTAATTGCACACAAGTTAGGGCTAATTAAATTATTGAAGATACTGCACTGCCCCGGCCACCCCGATGCTATACTTACACACCTACACAGTTCTTTAGAAGCAACTGAGAGTGACATTCAGTTTCAGCAGCCAAAGTTTCCTGTTCCCAGCTTTCTCCTGTTACTCAGCTCCACATGAATGTGTGCCCATATGGTGTTCCCCAGCCTGCTTTAGTCACCTTGGTCTGTAGGGGAAACAATCCCTGCTTCGGAAGGAATGCTTTCTCAGTGAAAACGTTGCCAGGTAGATACAATTAGGTACCCAGCAGCTGCAAAACTATAGAAACAGGGTAAAAAAGTGGATCCCAGGTAGATACATGAACAGCTCGAGGGTCAGGTGAGGAGAGTGAACTAAACCAGAAATTACCACTCATGCATGGTAGTGGATATGGGGGGATGCGGTAGTGAGGAGTTACGATCGAGACACTGGGGGATTGGGCATCCCCAGTGTCACTATTATATTTTTGGAGGGTGGGGTGGTGAGCGCAGAGTTTGGCGGGGGGGGATATATATTTCAGTGGTCACGGACAACGGGGGGAGGGGAGGAATAGTACGAGCTACTGTGGACTGTTCCAGATATGCAACCGCGGAGGTGACTTTGGTCACTTGGTGGTGTTGGATCGCAAGGAATGCAGGTGTGCTTTTCTGTAGCAAGAGGTCCACAGGGCTCCACCCACTGCAGCCCTAAAAATCAAAGTACTTCTTCAGTTTCCTGGGAACCACAAGGAGCCTGGAGAAATCACTAAAAAACCAGCATAAGATATAAGACAAATAGTTGAGTAGCGGAAAAGAAACCCGTCCGAGGAGAGCTCTATGGGGCGACTTGTTTTCTCAGGTGAAGAAAAAGATCTGGCGTTAAGCTGCGGAATGCAGTGCCACCATGCTGCAACACCATTATGCACCGTTTCAAAATGCATTCTATGTTCCACAATTTGCATGCATTCCACTCTCTCCAGGGCAGTTTCACCTTCTAGGCTAACTGCATGTGTAAGCAGAATGAGGGATCCCTGGGGTTTGAATAAATGGTAATGTTAGAAAGCACTGCTTCACACATAGGGTGGTAAGTTGTAAAATAGCCTCCCCAGAGAGTTTGTGGAACTTGGAACTTTTCAGTCTTCCTAAGCAGGACTGAACAGTTATCCTAAGGAAAATGATATTAAACGTGCCACAGCAAGAGTAGGGGTACACTAATCTTGGTTGTAAGCTGATACTTAAGTATAGTAACTGCCATGCAACAGAAGGGGCAGACAAGGTGGACCTCTTAAAATCCCTTCCATAATTATGATTTCATGTTTCTCTTTCATTACACAGTAACAATCTGCACCGGTTCTCAGAGGAGCTGCAATATATGAAATTATAACCCCACCCCACCCCAGAACAGAGCTCACCTCTATAACACATTCCTTTCTGGTCAAGCACAGTGTGTCATAAACTAAAGTCCCCATTTTTACTTGGGTCTTTCATATGGCCATGTGCAGAACTGCCACAGTGCAACTGGGCTGGCCTTGAGAGCTACCATTTACTGGATTAAGGCACAGACCAGGCTCTGGAGAAACTGTTCTAACACACTCCACTGTTAGACTATGTCCGATGGTCAGGTAAAGAACTAAAGGATTGATCTGAAAGACCAGTTCCACCCACACTTGAAATGCAACCATTAATGCAGAATCACCCAATGAAATTGCATGCCTTTAGGTGAACTTTATTTCTAACTGCCAACATGACCATTTCCGAATGGATTACATTTTAGGAAAAACAACTTTCACAAACACTTGACTATTCAGTCCATTACAGTCCTCGAGATTCAGTGCAATTCCAAGCAGGGTGAGTAAATAACACACACCACAGTAGACGTGCGCATGCACAAGCCAATGTTTTGGAGTGTGAGGTTAAGCCTTTATCAGACCTAGGATGAAGCCATGGTCTCACATGCCAAAATGACATCCATTTATCCCCCTGCTTGCAGTTACCTTAAATATTCCAAGTAACATTAAGGACTAAACATTCAAGTGTTTATGAGCTGTCTCCCCCCCTCCCCAAAAAGTGCTTGGGACTGGTCATGTTGGCGGTTTTGAAATAAAGTTTACCTAAACGCAGGTGATTTAACCAGGTGATTTCGTTTGAATGGCTGCCTCTACAGTGTGGATGGAGCTGGTCTTCGGATCCATCCTTTAGTTGCCAGTTACTGTAAAAGCCCACTGGTGCTGCCAGCTCTGGTAGGGTAAACTCACTCCCGATATCTGAGTGGCCGTCTGGTATGTACTTACTATTCACTCCCGTCAGCTCTGGAATGTGATAGTAATAGAAAGGCAACCCCGGGGCAGCTGATGCAATTTCTTCTAAAAACTTCACCAGTGTTTCTGGAACAGAAAAAAAAAAAACAAGACTTGCACCACGCTAAGATATAAGAGTCAGCAGTTCAAAATGCACTTCAGTGGACAACATTTATAAGGAGTACCCACTTTATTTTAGCATTATTATTAAACTCCTGTTACGGCACACAGCAATATTAGCAAGAGGAGTTCAGCTACTGAAGAGGACGCAGGTCAGCTCTGGTGCTCATGTAACCCCAGGTCTCATGAGCCCTAATGGAACTGTGACGTTATGGTGGCCTGACATCCAGGGCAAGCGGGGACAGGGACATATATAAATCCTGGTGTTAAATGTCCCACAATTACAAACAATATAGGTGAATTGACATCTTTTTACTGGACTAACAAGAACATTTCCGAACACAATCTTTCAGGCTCACTGTACCATTTTTCTGTAAATAGTATGGAGAATCTGAGGAAACTATCTCTGGCAGTACCCAGTTCTGCACCATCAGTTTTGCAATTAAACCAACTATGTCTTTTCCACTTCTTTCCTTCTTGTTTACAGTCTTTCTACCCCAAATACTGGAACTGCTTCCGTTGCACCATTCGTTAGTTCCCAGTCTTTCTACCTCCGACATGGAGACAGTCTCCCCTGCACCCTTCCATGGTTCCCAGTTCATTCTAGCCTCCCCATAACCTTGGTTCCCTTTCTTTCTACCCCAGACACTGGAACTGCCTCGACTGCACCCTTCCATGGTTCCCAGTCATTCTAGCCTCCCCATAACCTTGGTTCCCCCTCTTTCTAGCCCAGACTCTGGGACTGCTTCAGCTACACCCTTCCTTGGTTCCCTTTCTTTCTACCCCAGACACTGGAACTGCCTCGACTGCACCCTTCCATGGTTCCCAGTCATTCTAGCCTCCCCATAACCTTGGTTCCCCCTCTTTCTAGCCCAGACTCTGGGACTGCTTCAGCTACATCCTTCCTTGGTTCCCTTTCTTTCTACCCCAGACACTGGAACTGCCTCGAATGCACCCTTCCTTGGTTCTCGGTCTTTCTACCCCCAACACTAGGAGTGCCTTGGTTGCACCCTTCCTCCACATGGGCTGGCTCGGAGCAAGTGAGCAGCTTCCTTCACACTAGATGCCAATGCTACTCCAAAGTCAGTTCGGGGGTTGGGGGGAGTGTGAGCACTTGTGAGAACCAATCACCTTTTTACCCTACAGCCCAGTGGTGGCGTTTCTTGCCAAGTGATTGCTGAGCCCCACCTATAGTGGCTCAGCCTTTGCCTTCCTGCAACCACCTTCTTTTTGCTTAAAAGAGGCCATCTCCTACCCTACCCAGAGCGTCTCACCTCCACAATACACTTGGTCCTCAGGCTGCTCAAGTGTGGGTTTCCAGGGAAAACACATGTGAACCACAAGCCTCTAAAGGAGCAGTGCAATGCTCTGCCGCTGCAGCACCAAGCAGACACCCAACAGGGTCAACTTTTTTTTTTTTTTTTTTTTTTTTTACCATTTTGTTTTTTTAAGAACTTGTCTCTACACTCTGCTTTCCTCAGTCCTCGGTGAGATGCACAGCTCCAGCTTCTCCTTCGGCACACCAACTGGCCTATGCTCTTCAGTCTAGATCTGCTCTAACCTCCGGATCTCCCATTTAGTTGGGTGTGTACCCCCCAGGCCAAATGAGGGGGAAAACACCTAAAGTAGCTGCGCAGGCAGGGAGGAGGAGGAACCCAAGATAGTCAATTGATCAGAGGTGAGTAGGCTGCTAACATCTATGCAAAGCTGGCCTTCTCCCCCCTCCACCTTTTGACTGGAACTCCCAACCACCCAATCTCGTCCATGAAGGCTTCCAAATGACTTGTTTATTAATGGGAGGATGACAAGACATTTCATGGTCACTCACATCATCCCCCAGACCAACACAGGTGTCACTACAGCAAGGAGATAGCCTACTCCCTCTCATTGGGGCCAGGGCACAGTGCTTCTGCATCAATTTCTGGCCCCACCGGCATAGGTTGGGAAAGTCAGCAAAGAAAATAATCAGTCCCCACTCTCTCCTTATGGCAGAGAAGCACATGTCCCACTGGCGCCACAGGACTGGTCCAACAGTGTTGAGTAATCCCCTGACATGCCAAATGACAGTTCCTGGGTGCCTTCCCCATGCCACCCAGCCCTGCAGCATGCTGGCTCCATCACCATCACCATCACCACCTCCCCCAGCCACTGTATCCTACACATGTGCACAGTTCAGTCTGGTAGTACCAGGGGGCCCCCCTGACAGAGCAGAGTTGGACTTGTAGGGACAAAATGGAGGACCAGAGAGGGTCTATAAGTCTGTCTGGTAGAGGAGTAAACAGTACATATAAAAAATTCAGATGGCTACATTAGGTGTTCAGGTCTGAGAACTCCATCTGAAAAAACAAGACTCATGATACCTAGCTGTAAAAAATACTTTTTGGCTGGCCCAGTGGCATGGAGGACTGAAGTACTGCATTTTACCTTCTCCCAAGTCCAGCGACCCGTGTTCAGTGGCAAACGCATTATGCTGGGGGTCAGCCAGAGAGAGAGAAAGAGAATCAATCATCTGGAGGACAGCTCTCTTCTCTCAGGGAGAGTGGCTTGGCAGTCCTGCCAAAGGATGCCAACAAAGGGAGGGTGCTGTGGGACTCCGCAGCCTGTGCACGCTGACATGCGTGCCCTAGCAACGGGGGATGGAAAACTGAGAATGCTGGCTGGCTGCATGAAACCTCGGACCATGCTCCCGACCTCAGATCGACCACCCGCATCTGGATTTGTGTATGGGGGGGGTAGCCATCCCCTCCCTGGTCCCGCAACGGGGGGGGGGGATCAACGGGGGGTCATGGGAGAGCAACACAGTCACAGGTGGATGTGAGCCTGAGCCCTCCTGAGGGGAGATCCAAAGCCCGCCTGCCAGCTACCCCACGGGAAAACAGAAGGGGGGGACATTTCATTTTGGGGGTTACAACAAAATCCCATTTGCCTCACCTTTATTTTGTGGCTTCAAGAAAAACGGTGCAATCACAGCAATCCCATCAGCTTTGATGTCAGCAGCGTGGGCTGCCTTTTAAAAGAAAAAAAGAAAAAAGAAAAATGTAACCACATTTGATCAATAAAAAACACAATACTATCAGTTACTACCTGTTACTATCATGCCATGAGTAGGAGTGTGGCGTCTACTCCACCATACAAACGCATTGAGTGCATTAAGAGGCATGTGATTCTCACGTATGGTGCCTACAATTATTTAAAATTTTGCTAACCAGGAAAGGCACACTGACAAACACCCAAAGCGCAAATAATACAAAATACACGGACAGTCCAACTATGGATAGAAAGTAAGAAGTCCGATATGAGATTAACAGCAGTATGGAATCTTACACTGAAGAAAACAGGCAGCCCGTGGATTCATGCATAAGATACAACTGAACAATGCGAGCTAGTGTGCATAAACCATGCAATGCACTGAACAGACAGCAGATTGAAGGCCAGGAACAGTAAGCCCAAATTTGGAGAGTCATTGGTGGGGGGAACAGGAGAAACTGTGAAAAAGTTAGAAGGTTCAAAAGGTGGTGTGACTGGTATGGGGGGGCAGAAATATGCTTTTTTAGGTGTCTAAAGGTATGGAGAGAAGGGGAGCGGCAAAGGGAAGATGGGAGTAGGTTCCAGAGGGAGCTGAAATGGTCGGAGAAAGCAGCTTGCCCAGCACAAGTGAGGATGGGGAAGGGAAAAGGTGCTGAAATCCCTGGAGGGTAGAGAGTAAGAAGAGCAGGAGAGGGTGGGGGAGAGGAGTGAGGAGAGGTAGGCGGAAGGGGACCCAAACCAGTATTTAGCAATGAAGGTAGTAAGTACAGTGGCACTGGTGACACGGAGGTAGTGGGAGGATGGAAAGAAAGGAATAGGAGGAGCAATGGTGAGTACAGAGTGGAGAGTTGGTAGCAAAGGGACAGAAGGCATTACAGAGGGCATCCAATCTGGAAGAGGAGGGAGTGGTGCCACAGACCACATCTGCATAGTTGAAAACTGGAAGGACCATTTTGGTTACCAGCTCATGGCAGACCTGGAGACAGAGAGGCAGTCATTGTTGTGGTACAAGATGCTAAAAATGGGCCAAAGTTTGGCATGGATGGCATCATTGTGGGCAGAGAAGTCGAGCTTACTATCTAGTCACATATCAAGGTACCTGAAGGCAGGGACAAGGTGGGTGCCATCCAAGGGAAAGAAGAAAAGGGAAGAAGAGAACCTTGCCAGTTTTTGGCTGGTGCCAAAGGTCATGGGCACAGTCTTCTTGGTGTTGACCCCAAGCTGCTTGGCCTGGAACATGTGCAGCACTCTGTGGGACTTCCACAGCAGAGGCTGAAAGGCCAGATGTGTAGAGGACTGTGTCATCTGCATACAGGTGCATAAGCAAAGGACACAGCTGGATATGCTATACAGGAGTACAAACCACAACCCAGAGTACAGGATGCTATTCTGCTTATAAAAATGGGTTTGCACTACAACTGCACTAAAATACATTACCCAATTTAGCAAAAAAAACAAAAACTATTTTAATAGACCATGATTATCATGTTAACAGCAAACAGACACATAGTCCTTTGCCCACTCCCAGTGTATCCCACACTTGTGTTTACCTCTTCATACATTTACAGCACAGATTTCAGCAAGGCCTTCGACTCAGTGCCCCATAGGAGACTGATCAGGTGGTTAGAGGACCTAGAGGCGGGAAGCAAATTAACAAGATGGGTGGCAAAGTGGTTCAGAGACAGGGCACAAAGGGTGGTGGTAGGGGAAACTCTCAGGCATGACGGATACAGCCAGTCATGTCCAGTAGGGGTCAGTGTACAGCCCAGTGTTATTCAATGTGTTCATTAATGACACTGGAGATGGCATCAAAGGGAAAATCTGCCATTTTGTGGTAGACACCAAGCTCTGTGGGAGGATGGACACAGAGGAAAGGTACAGAACCTATCGTAGCTGGAGAGGTGGTCTGATATATGGCAGCTGGGGTTCAATTCTAAGACATGCAAGGTCATGTACACAGGAGGAAAGACCCTGAGGGCAGAATACAGTTTGGGGGTCAAGGTCACTGTATTGGAAAAGAAAAACGAGCTTACCAGTGACCTAATGTAGGATACACAGTGTAGAAAGGTTGCAGCCAAGGCCAACAGAACGCTGGGCTGCATTACTAGAGGGTTCACAAGCAAAAGGGAGTAGGTTATCCTGCCACTGTACAGATCCCTGGTGCAACTGCAACTGGTGTACAGCATGCAATATTGGAGTCACTACCAGAGGAAGGACATCAACCAGCTTGAGGCAGTGCAGAAGAGGGCAACAAAGATTGGTCAGGGACAGCAAGACAGGGTTTATGAGGAGAGACTGCAATAACTCAGTAGGTCTATTTAAAAGTTGATAACCGGGAAAGGCACACTGAGCCAAGCCTCGATTTCAGGTGTGAGCAGGGGCAGGGCATGAGTACAAATACAATTATTACAGGAGTGGTAAAAAAACAGGTATGCCACATATACAAAGGTTTAAAAATACAAATGTTACAAGGTGGAACATAGCAAAAGAAAACTTATGATATACAGTGCACAAAATTATAAAGGCAAGGGAGCAGCAGTTATGTTGGACAATAGATATAGTTGCAGCTGGAGGGTTGAGATGGGTACATGGCAGTAGTGACAAGGCAGGACAATGAGAACATTTCTGCAAGGGAAAATATCTAGTGATTGTGATAGGATAAAATAGGTGGCAGAGGATCCTGCGACGGGAAGAGAACTACGTTTGGGTTGGAATACGTACGGCCTAAGGGAACTTTGCCTGGGGTTGAGTGAGTACATCCTATGGTAACACAGCAGAGAGAGAGAGAGAGAGAGAGAGAGAGAGAGAGAGAGAGAGAGAGAGAGAGAGAGAGAGAGAGAGACAGGTGCAGATCAGGAGGGTGAGGAGAGTAGACTGGGGAGGTGCAGAATTTAGGGGTTAGTGTCAGAGGCAGGGGGAGGCCGTATGAAGTAGTTTTTAATAGATGCTGGGTTGGCAGGCTGCAGACAGTGAGGGGTAGTGAGTTCCACAAAGCGGGAAAGCGGCATGCTAAAGCTTGTTGACCTGCTAGAGAACAAATGTTAGGGGAGAAATCTAGTGAGGGCTCAGGAGAGGAGACCGAGCTGGGGCAGGGATAAGAGAGAGAAGAGGTAGTAAGGGAGAGTATGGAACCAGAACTGGCAGTGAAGGATACGGGTGGGGGGGAGACAGCCTGCTAAAGGAGGCAGTGATGCATTCTATATGGGGAGGTTAGAGGCAAAGCGGCAAGAGGCATTGGAAAGGGGTCTAGTTTGGTCAGTAAGGACTGGTGGGGAGGGGCTGAGCTGTAGACCACATCGGCATAGTCGAAGCAGAGTAGGACAAGCTTGGATATTATTTCTCTCCTGATAGGGAGGGAGAAACAAGTGTTTGCTCATATGCAACATACCTAGTTTGGGACAGAGCTTCTTGTGAATAGAGTCGAGGTGGAGAGTGAAGTCTAGTTTGGGGTCCAACCATACTCCCAGGTACTTGTAGCTGTCTACTGTAGAGATTATGGTCCCATCTAGAGCGGTTAAGAAGGGTGGGGAGGGCAGTTTGGACAGCTTTTAAGCTGAGCCGAAAGCCACTGCAGCTGTTTTTTTGGTGTTGCATTTCAGAGATTTTGCATCCAACCAGTGCAGCATGTTCTCAGAATCGGTCTGGAGGACGGGTTCGATTTGGACTAGGGAGGGTTCAGAAGCGAAAGTCACTGAATCATCTGCATACATATGAACGTGAGAGGCAGGGCAGACAGATGGCAGATTACTGTTGAAAAGGGTTGGGACAAGAATCGATCCCTGAGGAACTCCTGCTAGAATGGGAAGGGGGTAGATTTTGATTCGCCTAGCTGCACGTACTGAAACCTATCTGAGAGGTAGGCCTTGAACCAGCTGATGGAGGGGGGAGGCCAAATGATGTGAGGTCATCAATTAGAAATCTGTGGGCGACAGAAATCAAACGCTTTGGTTAGATCAATAAAGGTGACCAGTGTCAGAAGGCCCTTGTCCATGGCATTAGTAATGTGGTTAGTGAGCCGGAGCAGAGAAGAGGAGGTGGAATGGTGACAACAAAAGTAGGATTGGTAAGGAGTCAGGATGTCATTAGCAGATAGAAATGAGTTTAATCTTGCTCAAACAGAAGAGTGAGAGAGGGGAAAGGATTAAAACATTCAAGTACCTGAAAGGAATAAACAAGCTGGATAGTGGGTTCTGTTCCATCTTAGTGAAAAGAAGGCCACAAGGAGGCAGTGCTACAAATTGGCATGGGGAAGGTTAAAGGAAAAGAACACGAGACACTTCTTTACGGAACCGGTGGTATCAGAGTGGAATGGTCTCCCATATGAGGTAGTCAATCACAGGACAGTGGGGGGGTGGGGGGTCAAGAGGTGATGGGGCAGTACCCATGGTAAGGTTTAGACCATAGGCTTGGCAGACAAGCAGATTCAACAGACCAAAAGGCCTTCTGCTAGTGAATTCACATGTTTCTATTTACCGACACATTTTATCTACTGGGCTAAGCACCACCAAACTAGTACGGTAGTTAGACATGTTTCTACTCAGCCAATCTAAATGGGAAAGCCAAGTCCCCTTCAATTCACACATTTGTAATCATATAGACACTGTTCCTTGCCCCGCCCCCATTTATAACCCAACAGTGCCTCACTATGCCAAAATGTTCTGAACACTGTGCACTGATGACCTGTACATAATTTCAAGATCTTTATTAGCTGGGATAAGAACAAAGGTAGAGAAATGTGCATTTTAGATCTTACTTCGAGGGGGCACTTGCAACAGGTTACACCATAAGGACTGAAGCCGGCAGGTGCCAGGACCCCACAGAAAACTTCTAACTAGCAGTCTATAGTGGGGGACCACCCCCAGATGTTGGCCCACCCCGACGTCCACCTATGGTATAAAAGGGGCAGTTCCCCAGCACCACCTCAGTTCTTTTGCCATCACCCCATGCAAGTCGGACCTCCACAGATGCCTTCTGCTCAAGTTGACTGCCATTTTCCCCCGTGCTACCTGCGCTTTTTTATTTTACCTATTTTTCTTCTCTTTCAGTATAATTTATGCATGTCTTCTTCCTCGTCTGTTGAACATCGGCGAACAAAGTGCGCTTATGGCAAGCAACTGCCCCACTTAGCGTGCTCACTCCACCTAGGCCCAAATCACAACATTGAGGCCTGCCAGCACTATCAAGAATTCAATCAACATACCCGGCTTCACTGCCAGAAGATCATGGACTCTTCCTACTGCAGAAAAAAATTTTGTAGATGGAGAAGGAGCTTCACCAGAGTACATCCTCTTCGGTAAGACATTAGAAGTCCTTGGGACAGCACAAACACTGGGAGAAGCTTAGGGAGAAACCCCTGGTCTGCTTCCCGCTCCGGATCCCAGCGTAAGTCGAGCACCGATCATGGGTTTTCCTCCTATGGGAGGTCAACCCCCTCCACTCCATCAGCACTCTCTCTCTCTCCCCGGGCTGCCAATGGTAAAACCAACCACCCTCTTGATGGTATCCAGCAGTGGTTCTTTGAGACTCAGGACATCAACCTCAGCCTCTCAGTCCCTGAAGCTTAGGCCCATCCAGAACAGGGGTTCTCAGCCAGGTGGTTCGACCGGGTCCTCTTCAGGTGGCAGGTCTTTGCCTGTTGCCCTCCTGGTCAAGACGACTGCAAAGTCTGTTCGTAAGTCAGGGACCGACATCAGTTCATAATGCCCGGGGCATGCAGTCTCCTCACCTGCGGGGTTGACACCTCTGCCCAGCGTGGGGGTCCGCTCCCCTATCTGTGCTTCTCCCCCCAGACCGGTGACAGCCAATACCAACTCTGTCAACACCAGCTTCTCCGGCACCAATCCCGATGCTGCTGCAACAGTTGTCCCCAGCTCCCCCACAGTCGCTGACTATACCAGACGTCACACAGCTGATGCCAAAGGCACAAACACTGAATCCTTTGACCCAGTTAGACTGATGCTACGGGGTTCTTTACCTCGGGACCAGACACTGGTTATCCCAACACCAGTGGAGCCGAAGCCAGGGTTACCGCAACCTGACAAACTGATGCCAGGGCCTTCCAAACCAAATCCAAAGATGTTTGTTTCCCCCGACCTTGCCCAAATTTAACCCGCAGAGCTTAACACACTTTTTGTAGCCTGGTGAGCATTCTTCAAATGACAAGGAGACCCCAAAGAAGCCTCCAACTCCTACCCTGCGGGACCCTTCTCCCGATCCTCATAAGGACCACGTCCTTCCTAAGAAGGCTCAACGCCAGTTCGTAAGGAGCCTACACCACAGCCAACAAGACCAGACACCGGCCATTCTAGCTTCATAAACACAAGCCTCAGTTCGTTCTCTCTCTCTCTCTCTCTCTCTCTCTCCCCTTCTCGCACTGGATGCAGGTGTCAGGAGGATATTCTTCCTCCTCCTCCTCGTACGATGACTCTGGAGATTCAGATATTCCAACCAAGCCAGAGAAGCCTAAGGATGCCCCGCGGTCTCCCCCAGATGACCCAACTTTCATGGATGTGATGAGGCACATCCAGGCCCTTATGGGCTGAAACACTGAGGTAGTGGATCCCAAGCAACGTTGGCTAGCCACTTTTCTCCGCTAGGAGCCTTGCCTCTAGTGGTCCCTCCCTCTCATAGACACCTTTGAAGATGTCAATCCAGAGGCATGGAAGCATCTGTCCTCTGCACCGGCGATGTCCAAAAAGGCATATCACGTGTACAATGCCCCAAGGGATGAACCCTTCTATGGGGAGCACCCGGAGGCTGATTCAGTAATTATCAATGCGGCCCATGACCATTCAAAACAACCCAGTCACACACAAACATACAAAAGTGCACCAGATACAGGCCATTCGGTCTATCTAGTCTGCTCGAGTGTGCAGCACTTCAGTCCATTAGACTGCAGCTGCCCCCCATATGCCCATCTACTGCCCCCTCAGTTTGTACCCTCCCCTTGAATCTGTCCCACCCCTTCCTGAAACCCCCAACACTCTGCAGCGATACAACTTCCTCTGGCAAAGTATTCCACCCTGCCGCCACACTTTCTGTGAAATAGTGCCTCCTCAATTCCCTCCTGAACCTGCCCCCTTCCAGCTTAATAGAGTGCCCCCTGGTTTCCCTTCTGCCCTTCAGATTGAACATACACCTGGTGTCTACTCTGTTCAAACCCTTTAGGTACCTGAAGGTCTGAATCATATCCTCTCTCCCCCTTCTTTCCTCCAGCGTATACATATTGAGCTCTCTCAGTCTCTCCCCATATGGTCTGTCCCTCAACCCCAGGATAATTGTTGTTCCCCTGCACTGTACCTCCTCCAGTAGTTTGATGTCCCATTTCAAGTAGGGTCACCAGAACTGCACACAGTACTCTAGGTGCAGTCTCACCAGAGACGTGTATGGGGCAAGATGACCTCCCCACTCCTTGAAGTAATCCCCCTTGCTATGCACCCTAGCATCCTGTCTGCCTTCGCTGCTGCCTTCCAGCACTGAGCAGAGTAGTTCATTTCCCCAATTACCAGAACTCCCAGATCCTTCTCCTCCTCCTTGGATTTTGTTAATGAGACACCCTCCAGCCAGTAACTGTGTCCTGGGTTATTGCCTCCTACATGCGTCACTTTGCACTTCTGGGCATTGAAACCAAGCTGCCAAGTGTGAGACCATTCCTCCAGTTTTGCCAAATCCTCATGAAATACTTTTGCTCCCCAACCCCATCTACCTCGACACAAATCTTTGTGTCGTCTGCGAAGAGACTGATCTTGCTCTTAACCCCTACTGCAGTGTCAGCTATGAAAATGTTAAACAGTACTGGTCCCAGCACCGAGCCCTGTGGTACACCACCTGTTACTGCACTGAGTTCAGATGCCTCCCCCCACTACCATCATCTGCTGTCTACCCTGCATCCAGTACTCAATCTATCTGACCAGTTTCCTCCCTGCTCCCAGACTCTTCCACTTGCAGATCAGTCTACTGTGTGGCACCAAATCAAAGGCCTTGCTGAAATCCAGGTAGAGGACATCCACTGCATGGCCCCTGTCCATTGCCCTCGTAATCCAGTTGAAAACAATCAACCAAGTTCATCTGGCAGGATATGGCTGAGACAAATCCGTGTGGCCTACCGTCCTAGAGATTGTTATTCTCAAGAAATTGCACCAGTCTTTCCTTGAGGATTGTCTCCATCAGTTTTCCCACAATTGCAGTTAGGTTCACTGGTCTGTAGTTCCCAGGTTCGTCCTTGGGCCCACTCTTATAGAGATGTACCACATGTACTTCCCTCCAGTCCCTGGGCACACATCCTGAGTTCAGAGAGGTATTGAACAGTCCGCCAATGGCCCTGCAGGACCTCTGCCAACTCTCTCAGTACCCTGGGGTGGATTCCGTCTGGGCCAGGTGCCTTGTCCACCTTCAGAGACTTAAGACCCTCCCTCCCCCTTTCCACCGTGATCTCCCCATCTGTGGTTGCTTCTCTCTCACCCTCTTTCACCTCACCCTTCCTCTCAGGTACAGACCCATCCCTTCTCCTTGGTGAAGACCGAACAGAAGTATTTAAGTACTTCTGCCTGCTCAGCCCCCTTTTCTACGCATCAACTTCCCCTCCTGATCCTAACAATTTGATCCTTGCTCTTTCTCTTCTCTCTGATATACCTAAAAAAATCCTTTCCCCTTTTTTTATCCCCTGCATTACCTAGCCACCTTTACTGTCCTTACCACTCTGTTCCCTTCTCTGGATTTCTTCACACATTCTTTGTCATCTGCCCTGCTGGATCTCTTGTAGGTCAGAAATGCATTCCTCTTTTCCCTCATCTTCTCCACTACCTCTCAATTCATCCAACTTGGTTTCTTGGTCCTGGATTTCTTGCTCTGGTTCTTGACACAAGTTTTAGTGGCGTCAGCCAGTCCTGTCTTGATGACTGCCCATTTTTGTTCAGGGTCCATTTCTGGGCGAATGCTTGCTATGTGACTTTCCAGTATGTTTCCCATCCTGCCAAAGTCCGCCCTTTTGAAGTCCAGGACCCTAGTTTTTGTAGTGGCTACTTCCCTACCCAGATCGATTGAGAACCACACTGTGCGGTGGTCACTGATTGCCAGAGGTTCCTCCACTCTTACATCCCTGACCTGTTCCCCATCTTCCAGTACCAGGTCTAGTATATTCCCCTCCTTCATTGGCTCTATTACCCTCTGGGTAAGGAAGCCATCCTGGAATGCTTCCAGGAGGATCTGCTCTCAGGCGAAAGTGGTTGCTGGGATGCTCCAATCCACCCCTGGAAGATTAAAGTCCCCCACCACCATTGTGCTCCCTTTGCCACTATGCCTCCTTATCTGCTCCCCCAGTTCCCTGTCAATGTCCTCCTTCTGGGCCGAAGGTCTATAAACAACCCCCAAACAGATCCTAGTCCCTTTCTGGCTGTGTAGTTACAGCCAGATTACTTCCAACCTGCCCTCCTCCCCCTTCTTCCCTATTACATCTGATCCCTTCCCTTATGTAAATGGCAACCCCCAGACTTCCCTTTATCTCTATCCCTCCGGAATAGTTTGTACCCTAGGATGGTTAGGTCCCAATCATGGTGCCTGGTTGCCCACGCCTCCATAATGGCAGCTATGTCCACCTTTCCCTCTGCCATCAATGCCTGCAACTCTGCCAACTTGTTCCCCAGGCTCCTAGCATTTAGTGAAACCATTCTCCACATTGCTCTTATCCTTCCTGGCAAAATGGTAGGAAGAGTTGCAACTGGGGTTTAATGCAAAGAAGTGTAAGATCATGCACATAGGGAAGAGAAACCCTGAAGCCACCTATACATTGGGAGGGGACTTGCTGGTAATCACAAGAGGGAAAAAAAAAAAAAAGACTTGGGCAGCATCATCACAGATTACCTGAAATCATCCAAGCAGACCACTAAAGCAGTAGGTAAGGCTAGAGGGATGTTGGGGTGTATTAGTAAGGGTATCGCTGAAGCCATAAGAGAGACAGGTAATAATCCCTCTTTACAAGACACTGGTTAGGCCCCATCTGGTGTACTACATGTAGTACTGGAGGCCACACCTGCACAAGGACATTAACAAAATGAGGCAGCCCAGAGAAGGGCAACCAAAATGGTGCAGAGACTGCATCAGAAAACATATGAGAAAAGATTAACGGAACTCAATATGTATACCCTAGAGCAAAGGAGGAGGAGAGGCGATATGATCAAAACATTCAAACATCTTAAGGGCATTAACAAGGTGAAAGAGTCTAGCATGTTTCAATACAAGAAAAATAGCAAGACAAGAGGACACAGCATGAGGTTAGATGGAGGCTGATTAATGGGTAATGTGAGGAAGTTCTTTTTCACAGAAAGGGTGGTGGATGCATGGAATGGCCTACCTCAGGAAGTGGTGGGTATGAATACAGTGCAGGGCTTCAAACAGGCATGGGATAGGTATAAGGAAGCAATACAGATAAGTATGAATAGATAGGCCATTGACAGAGCAAAGGCCTATGGCACATTCATAAGGTCGAAAAAATGGGCAGACTAGATGGGCCTTGAGATCCTTATCTGCCATCAACTTCTATGTTTTTATGTTTCCTGCTTCCTTACCCATCACTCCAACCCCTATTTCACCTAAAGTTGTATCTATCCTTGTGGTGGGGGAGGTCCATGGGACCCCCTCTCCTGGTGATACCCAGCTTCAATGCCTCCCCCTACCTAGTTTAAATACCACCTCTCATTGACGAAGCAGAAGCTTCGGGATTTCAACACCTGTGAACCTGCGCTGCTGAAGTGTAACCTATCCCCTGCATAAAGATCTGTGTTATCCCATGTCACCTCAGTACTCAGCCTCCGGATAAGGACTCTAGGCAGACAGACTATTTTTGCAAAAAGGTCTACTCCTCAGCCACGTGTGCCATTCATTCCCTAAACTTCCTTGCCTACATGGTGCAATATCACAACATCCTGTGGGAGAAGGCTTTTGAGGTGGCACAAGCTCAGCCTGATCTCCCCGGGAAGGATGAGCTGTTGCACCTTCTCAAGTCAGGCGCTGACGTGCGGACTCACATACTCCTGACCTCCTATGATTCTGCAGGAACCGCTGTAGCTATGGGAATTTGCCTACGCTGCCACTCGTGGCTTCAGGTTTCCATGTTTGCTCCGGGAAGTCCATTCTAAGAAACCTGGACAACCCCTTTAAAGGGCCAGTCTTGTTTGGTAAGGATTCTCAAAATATAATCACTCACCTCCAAGAGTCAGGTAGGATATCTGTTCAGTTCATACACTCTATCGATCTCAGCCAAAGACAGTCCAGTGGCAACCTTTCTATCACAATCCCAAGCAGCAATCTAGAGGTCAGCAATCCAGGGGTGCCTTTAAAAGGAAGGCTACTTTCCCCATCACAGGAGATTCAGCACCCAGAGCTCCTAGAAAGTCAGAGGCCACGTTGCCTGTCCCAGTCTCCTCTGCCTGGCCCATTGCCAGACTCCCCTCCTCCAGCAGAATCCCTGGGGGAGGCGTGGGAGGGATTCACTTCTCTCTTTACAAAGAAGGCTGAGGCAGAATAATCTTGGACCAGTGGGTTCTACAGTTAGCAGAACAAGGTCATACCCTAGATTGTTGGAGATTCCTCCAGACAATCCTCCAGCTCCCTCCCATTAATCTCCAGGCCCATCTTGACTTGATTCATAACGAGATACAAATGCCCCTGCAAAAAGAGGCTACTGAACCCATTCCGCCAAAGAAAAACAGATAATCTGCACCCCATTTTGGACCTCAGCCATCTGAACAAAATTCATAGAGTACAAAAGGTTTAAGATGATCACTCTTCCCGGCCTTCTCCCCTTACTTAATCAAGGGTATTGGCTCTGCTCCTTGGATATGCAGTACAGTTACCTTCACATTTTGGTATTTCCACCACACAAGAGGTTCCTGCGCTTCTGCTTCTAAGGAAATCATTACCAGTTTCGGGCCCTGCCTTTCGGCCCGTCCTCAGATCCACTAGTTTTTACAAAATGCCTCGCAGTAGTGGCAGCTGCATTAAGGGGGGGAAGGACATTACGTCTTCTCTTACCTAGACGACTGGCTTCTGACTGCTCCTACCAAGAAGAAATTGCTCAGAATCATGGAGGCCACCTTTTCCCCCATTTCAGGATCTGGGGATAACGCTCAGTCTTCCAAAATCATCCCCTTGACCAAGGCAATACACAGGGACAATCCTATACGCCAAGCAAGGCAAGGCTAGGCATTTTTTTCCACCAGACAGAGCAGAACGCCTTTAGACTCAGGCTCAACTAGTCTCATCATCTCGACAAGTCCCAGCTAAAACAGTTCTAAGACTGTTGGGACATATGGCAGCAGCCACTGTGACAGTAGCCATGGCTCGCTTGCACAGGAGGGTGACCCAGTGGAACCTCTGGGTCCAATGGGATCAACGTTCAGATGACTTAGACCTCCCAGTGTCAGTATCCAACTTGGTCTAACAGACCATGATATGGTCTGTTAGACCTCTGGCTGAACCCCTCCAACCTTTCCAAGTGAGTACACTTCCGGTCAGAGTCACCTCGACAAATTCTGACCATAGACACATCGGGCCAGGACTGAGGTGCCCCTCTAGCAGATCGTCAGACTCGTGGCACTTGGTCCCCATTGGAAAAACATCTACACATCAATGTTTTGGAGATGCAAGCAATACCGTATGCTCTCCAATCTTTTCAGACACATCTGCTCCCTGGTCCTCTCTTGATCCGGATGGAAAACATGTCCATGGTCTTTTATATAAAGAAGCAAGAGGGTGCGCATTCTTACCCCCTTCTGCAGAGAGGCCATTAGAGTGTAGTATTAGACCACAGAGCATCACCTGAGCCTGACAGCTGAGCATGTTCCAGGCGTTCAAAACACCTTGGGCCAACAGCCTAAGCCATTCCCGGTTCAAGGTTCACGAATGGGAACTTTTTCCTGCAGTGGTCGAAAATCTCTGACAGGTGGGGCCACCTAGAGCTGTACCCATTTGCGTCCCAATCCAAGGCAAAACTGCCCAGTTTCTGCTCACTAGATCCAGGGCCTGGTGTTTTCTGGCGAGACGCATTGTCCCTCTCTTGGACAGGGAGGTTTCTGTATGCCTCCCCTCCCTTTCCACTGCTGCAGAAAGTTCTGCACAAGTTGCAGTCAGAAGGGGCAGAGATGATTCTAACAGTCCCCTCCTGGCCATGACAGATTTGGTTTCTACTTCTCCAGTAGCCTGCAGTGGAACCCCCAATTCCCTGGTCTCTGTGCTTCGACCTGCTCTCACAGGAGCAGGGCACCCTGGTCCATCCGGATCTACAGTCCCTGCACCTTCATGCATGGCTCCTGCAGACTTAGCAACTGCCAGCTTTGGGGTGTCCCCCAGGTGGCAGAGGTTCTAGTGGTTGCTAGAAAAACCCTCCACTAGATCTACTTATGCTATGACGTGGAAGTGGTTTTGCATATGGCCACCGCTCACCAACTGGATCCCTTTACTTGTCCAGAGAATCTTGTTCTGGAGTATCTCCTTTTCTTATCTAACTCACGCTTGAGTTACTCATCTATTAACGTACATCTTTCAGCCATCTCTGCATACCATGCACTCACTGAAGACAAGACTCTTGCCCAACTTGATCTATACCACACATTCTTGTGGGGTGTTCTGCATCTACAGCCTACCATATGGGACCCTGTCCCCCCTTGGGATCTGTTGTTCATCTTAGAGAAACTTATGTTACCTCCTTTTGAGCCTGCCACAAGCTGCGGGCTTTGTTTTCTGTCATGGAAAGCGTTATTTTTTTTAGTTGCTATTACTTCTGCTTGAAAGATTTCAGAGCTTCAGACTCAGATATGTAAAAAGCCTTACTTAGTTTTTCACAAGGACAGGGTGTCCTTGAGAACCAATCCTAAGTTCCTTCTTAAGGTGGTGTCAGAGTTTACTCTGAATCAGGACATCCACCTTCCTGTGCATTATCCAGAGTATTCTAACTCGGGGGAGGCCTTACTACCTACTCTGGATGTTCACCAGGTGGTTCGTTATTTAGACCGCACTCACGCCATCAGAAAATCTGATTAGTTGTTTGTTTCTTTCGCCTGGAGAAAGGAAGGGGTTTCAGTTTCTAAACAATGCTTATCCAAATCGTTGGTTAGCTAATTGCATTGTTTATTGCTACCATAAATATGACAAGCCTTTACCGGGCCCGGTTAAAGGCCATTCTACCAAGGGTGCCGCTGCTTCATTTGCATCTTTCAGAAATGTGTCCACTGTGGACATCTGTGCAGCAGCCATTTGGGACTTCTGGCCACACTTTCATCTGGCATTATACTCTGGATATTGCCTCTAGGTGCAGGGCAAGTTTTGGACTGGCTGTCCTGCAGGGCCTGCTCTCTTGAGACCTTTACTCTGACCTCTACTTCCTCCCAGCTGACTGAGGTCAGTCCTCTCGCTGCTTGGCACTAAGTCCTTATGGTGTAACCTGCTGTAATTCCCCCCTCGAAGCGAGATAGTACAGTTACATAAGAACTTGCCATAACAGTAGATCTTCGAGAGGAGCTCCTGCAACAGGTGCTGCTTTCCCTCTCCCCATCCACGTAACACAGTTTCTCCATCTTTTTAGTTTCCTCAGCTTCAGAGGAACGCCTTGGCTCTCCATTTTCTATGCTTGCCTGGGTCTCCAGCAGGAGGACTGAGGTGGTGCTGGGGGACCACCCCTTTTATACCACAGGCAGACGTCTGAGTGGGCTGACGTCAGGGGACGGTCCCTGCTACAGACAGCTAGCTAGAAGTTTTCCCTGGGGTCCTGGCACCTGCGGGATTCAGTCCTTATGGTGTAACCAGCTGCAAGAGCTCCTCTCGAAGATCTACTGTTATGGTAAGTTCTAACGTAACTACTTTCTTTTTCCTTGCAGGACACTGTTGCCAACTCAGCGAGCTGCCATAGGAATGCTTGTGCGTCAACAACTTATCAAAACATCATCAAAATGGCCTAATCATCTATTACAGTGCAATGACAAATGGCGAAACAGGAGATGACAAATTAATCTACGGCATCAAGTGGGGAGTTCTTTGAAATACTGAAGAGACTGATGGCCCCGTGGCATGGAGGGCTGAGGTGCTGGATGTCCTACTTCCACTCACACCGGTGACCTGGGTCATGCTCAGGAGCGTGCCGGGAGAGGGAGGATTGAGCATCACAAGGACAGATCTTCTCCCTCGGGGTGGGGAGTTCCTGAGCCTCCACACTCACCTGCCACTTGCGGAGCTGAGAGGCAGCACCAGCAGGACCAATCAAGAGGGGGTGGGGAGTCCACTGATGCAGTACAAAAGTTCATCAATATGCCAATGCACGCTTTACGTCTCGCTTTGACACCCCAGGATGAAAACCCGGAAGAGATGGCCCTGGCTCGCTCTGTAATCCCTACACGCGCTGCATGACCCCATGTGGTAGGCCACTCACCAAACATGGCTCTGTGCAAGCAACTGTTATCCTAAGTCAAAGAGACAGGTCAGTGATGGGGTTCGGAGAATGCTGTTGGGTCCAGGGATGGAAGGAGGAAAATGTGGAAAAACACAGAACTGTAAATCTCAAACAAATTCCTAGAGGAGACCGGATGAGGGCAGTACAACAGTTTTTAGAGAGAAAGTGAATAATTATCCATCAGAAAACAAAATTCAAGATCAGAAGGGTCTTTAGGACCATCACATCCTAACAGTACAGTTAGCTGTACACTTTAGCTGTACGCTGTGCGTTTGGGCCCCTGTGCCTTTTTTTTTTTTTTTAAGGCATATGTATCCTTTCTGTGACAGGAACAGTTAACCTTTCTACGGCAGAAACTGTAACCCTCTGAGGTGTATTTCTGTTCTGCCATCGTCTAACCTAATGTGTGAAGTCACAGATTACATCACATATAGAAAATGGGAGAGCGGCTTTAAGTCAAAACAAAAGAAAATACAAAGCCTGGATTTCTTTTGTAAATGAAAATCACCACAAAATGGTGAACTGCAGTAGGACACATGTTCTTCGTCTGAAAAATTCCAAGGCCTGATGCACTGAGACGCTGCCTGGTAGGGGAGGGTCACGTGGGACATATCTGCAGTAGTGAAGTAAAATGAGTGGAACAAACAGGCCATCTAGGGATCCCAAGAGGATTCTGTCACTGGCAGGTCTCCTCTCCTCAGCAGCAAAGATCAATAAGCAAGTAATAGTATGCAAAAAGGTAGGAGCCGGGAGTAGTGCAAGAGGCCGCTACTGATGCAGTTCACCGAGCTACAACCCAGCTGTGATACTGTAGCTACAAACAAGAAAATGAAAAAAAAAAAAGGGTGGCGTGGGGAGCCAGGCAGCCTGCACTCAAGGAGACAGATGCTGAGAAATAGGAATTTTTACTAAAGGCTTTAAGTACAGAGAGAGAGATAGAGAGAGAGAGGTACTGAACGAACATTTCTGAAAGAGAATAATACGAGTCAGGTCCTGCTAGATATATTGCAGGACTGCCTCCTGGTGCAGCAGAGCAGAGAACCTACAAGACGAGCTGCCATTCTCGATATGGTACTCAACAACTCGGAAAAAACAGGCGAAGTGTGGGTTGGAGAACCACTGGGGTCCAGTCACTATAACACCCTATGGTTTGAACTGGCCATGGGTATCCATATACCCTCATCTTAAACGGTGGTTCTGGGTTTCAGATGAACAAACTATGATCAGATGAGGGAGTTAGTCAAAAGAAAGTTTGTTGGAGTGAATGAAATCAGTGGTGTAGAAGAGAGGTGGGGAGAAATTAAAGGGACCATTCTCGAAGCATCTAAACCAGGGGTTTTCAATCTTTTTCTGTCTGGGGGCCCCCCTGACCAAATGTCAGCGGTGTCGGGACCCCCTACATGATACGGTGTGCATAATCTGTGGTGTCACGTGGAGAGGTACCAATTTACTTACTGTAAAAAAAATTTAAAAACATCACACTGTTACACCACTATAATCCAATATAAAAAAATTATTTTTATTGTCATTTTAATATAGTTCTATTTAAAATGAATAAAAATCCAGTTTTGGGGAGAAGAGACAGCTGACCTGCCAGTAATTCACATGTCTACCACAGACATAATTACCTCCTGCACTTATAATATATTTTAAAACAGCTATTGCAGTGACCAAACTATGTCCAGCACTTACATCGTGTGTGTGTGTATGTGTGTGTGTGTGTGAGAGAAAGAGAGAGACAGAGACAGCGGACCTGCCAGTAATTCATAATTCTGTGACTGACATAACTACCTCCTACACTTGCGATATGTTTAAAACAGCTATTGCAGAGACCAAACTACTGTATGTCCAGCACTTGCATTCAGTTGGGGGGGGGGGGGGCAGCTGACCTGCCAGTAATTAATAATTTTGCCATGAACGTAACTATTTTTGAACAGCACTTTTTTCACTAATTTTCAACCGTTCCTACACAAGAAACAGCAATGGACAAAAGTTACTCCAGAACTTGCACTCAACTGAAGATATTCCTTGTGAATGCGATACAGCAGTGAGTAGAGTTTCCTTGCAAGCAAAACAGACCTAGTAGTAAAAGACAACAAGCTTGCACAAATCAAAACAGGATGCATTAGCAAAACGGAGTAGTCACGGTTAAAAACAGGAGTTCTGAAACGGAAAAAGGAGCAGCAACACTGGAGCTGCTTGAAAATAATTCAAACCAGAGCTGGGAAGGATGACCAAAACCTAAAAACCGCAAATGAAAATTGGAGCAGTACACTTGAATACCAAATAACGTCCAAGGCAGAGAATTTTTTGAAATCTTAACATAGAAGGTACTTAACTAGATGTTGGGTGCAGGGACACAGCTGAACAAAGTCAATTAGTGAAAACGACACTGAATTACTTACTGAGGCAGTCGCAAGTAATGAAAATCAAAGCGGAGTTCTGTGTCACCTTAATGTTTAACAGCCCATAATCACTTTGCATTTAAACACCTATACATGGAGCAACTGCTGAATTAATTCCTTAATTACTGAGGTAGCCACAATTAAAAAAAAAAAAAAAAGAAAAAAAAAAACGGAGCTCTGTATCACAGCAGTGATATACATATAATCAATGTAAAGTGCATGAAGCTTCTGCTTATATTGGAAATTTTATTATGTTGATGCACAAGTTACTATAGGTTTATTGTAACTGAGGGTTAATAAAGGGCTCAGCTGCATGGAAAAGAACGATTAATATGTTAACCGCTAACATATGAAGAGTTTGTTTCCATGCAGTTGAGCACTTTTTTTTAACCGCTATTGCTAATTTTGGTCCTTGCTCCGCAGATCCCCCAGGAGTTGGCTGTGGACTCACGGTTGAAAAACCCTGATCTAAGCAATGCCAGAGAATGGTTAAAAGGTCAGGGAGGCAGTGAGGGCCACAAAAAGGACTTTCATTGGCTACAAGGAGAAACGGGAATGAGGAATGGAGCAAATACCAGGTAAAGATGAAGGAGGCCAAGATGGCAGTCAGCGATGCAAAAGTAGACACAGCTGCATATTTTAGAGGGGGGGGTCAAGGGAGGGGAAAAAGGGAGATAAGCGGGAACTGTTAGGCTGACGGCATGGGTGTAGGGTAGTAGAGGAGGAAAGCAGAAGTCAGCCATTCTCAAGGACTACTTCAGCTCAGCATTCACAGTGGAGGATAGGGGGCCTCTACCAGAAAGCAGCATAAAGGCTGCTGCAAGGGGGATCCCAGAAATGGGGCAGGTTGTAATCATAGGAGAAAGGGAAAGAAAAGAGTTTGCAGCCCTGAAAATAGACAAGGCTCTGAGGCATGACAGGACGCACCTAAGGGTGCTCAGGATATTGGCTGAACCCCTGACATGGCTATTCAACAGCTTACTACAGTTGGGGTGATTCCAAGAGACTGCAGAATAGTGGACGTGGTGCCACTCCACAAAGCAGGGGACAGGGAGGAACCTGGAATTTACAGTCCCATCAGTCTTGCCTCTACTGTAGGTAAACTGATAGAGACACTAGTTAAGAACCACCAAGTGGGCTGCCTGGAGAGATGTGGGCTCCAGGATAGTAAGCAAGTAAGTGTTCATGGCAGGGAGGTTTTGTCAGACACGCCTGATAGTGTTCTTTGACTGATAATTAGGGCAGCAGATTAGGGACAAGCAGCAGATATTCTCTATTTCTACTTCAGCAGGACAAATCGACGCTGTGCCCTTCAGAATGCTTTCGAAGAAATTAGAGAATCTGGGAGCAGCAAAGGGCCTAGTTAAATGGGCGGGGAAGTTGGTTGAGGGGGGAGCGCTGCAGAGGGCGGTGGTAAACAGAGCCAAATTGAGGGAAAGGGAGGCCCACAAGTGGGGGTATCACAGGGGTCAATCCTGAGACCAGTCCTTTTTAACATGTTCTTAAGCAACACAGCAGAAGGAATACAAGGCAAGATGAATCTCTTCACAGATTACACTAAGCTCCATGGCAGGGTAGACAGCGAGCAGGGGGTATGAGAGTTTAGTGGGCCCTGCAAAGGTTAGAGAGTTGGTCCAAGGTCTGGTTGCTGAAATTCAACACCAAAAAGTGCAAGGCGATACATACAGGGAATAAGAAACTCAGTAAGAAATACCAGATTGGGGGGGTGGGGGTTAAGCTGGCCACTGCTTCAGAGGAAAGGGACCGGAATATCATCATAAGCAACTCCCTAAAACAAGCTAGCCAATTTAACAAGGCCTACAGCAAGGCAGCCAGAATGCTATGGTATACTTGAAGGGGTTTTGAAAGCAGGAGCAAAGAGGTAATACTATCTCTCTTTACCTCACTGGCGAGACCCCATCTGGAGTACTGTGTCCCGATCTACAGTGCCTAGATCTGCAGAGTTGGCTAGAGACAGTGCAGTGTAGAGTAACTAAAATGATTCAGGGCAAGAGGGTAGATCCTATGAGGAGCTGAACATGTACTCACTAGAGGCCAGAAGGGAGAGAGGGGCACATGATAAGAGACCTTCAAGATCATGAAAGGAATAAACAAAGTAAACTGGGAGGAATTATTTAGCAGGAATGACGAGTCAAAATTAAGGGGACATGAATAAGCTGGTGGGCGATTCAGGAGGGATGCAAGAAAGTTTTACTTTACCAAGAGATTGGTTGAGCTCTGGAAAGCCTACCAACATAGATGGTGGGTGCAAAAACATTGATGGATTTAAGCACAATTTAGACAAAGGAAAAAAATATATATATTATACACACACACACATATATATATATATATATATATATATATATATATATATATATATATATATATATATATATATATATATATACACACACACACACACACACACACACATATACATATACATACACACATATCACATATACATACACACACACACACACACACACACACACACACACTTGTCCTTTTTCTTCCCTGGAGTTCTTGCAAGTGCCATCTGACATCCCCCGTGAACTGACCAGGCATGGGACCCTCCCTTCATCCACCATGATTTACCCCTGTAGCCGGGGGTGGGGGGGCCCTCAACTCACCATACCGGATCCAGTTCCGAGGAGGTGCCCTTCCAGCAGCTCTGCGGGGGGGAACAATCGTCATCCTGTGGCGGTGGACTCCTGTGTTTTCCATTTTTCTCTCTTGAGTGAGTGGAGCGTGCAATGACGCCAGTGGAGGGAGCACACACACATCCACATGTGCTGCTCCAGGTGTCTGCCCCATCTCTGCCAGTCTTCTGCAGCGTCGGAGCACTTCCCCCCAGCCTCCACTAGGGGGCAGTCGAGCATCGATCAGTGGTGTCCCCCTCCCCAGAGAAGGAGGGCAGGCCCTCGGATGCTCAATCCTTCTCTTCCCCCCCTGCTAATGCCCGGCGGCCCATGCTCGTTTCCGAACACGGGTTACCAGCGTAGCGTAAGGTAAGGCATCCAGCGCCTCAGCCCTCAGCACCACCTGGCCCAGAGTAAAGGATTTAATAGTTACACAGAGGGGTAGCAGTAAGGGTAAGGGTGAAAACCCTGTCTGGATAATCGGTCACAGGGTAGAGCAGGGTAAAAATGGGCTGAATGAATGAACCAACCAATGGTCTTTTTACACCAACCTTGTTAATGATTCCATGTCTACGTAATACCAAATGAGAACTACAGAGTTTACATGCGTCAGCTATGGATCTGTTGTAGGGATTTTGTGTTTTGAGGCCTGTCTGTCTCAAAGCTTGTACCAAGAAAGACATACTGAGCTGGTAATAATTTCCAGATGCATCCTATGGTCAGATTTATAATGCTGAAAAATTTCACTACTGTAGGTTGTGTTCTGATAAATCATGTTGGATGCAGTGAAATTAACTAATTACAGGGCAGTATTTCCAGATTTGTATAAAACCGAACAAACTTAACATCTGCAGACCTTAAAAGGACTGGCTCAGGCACTGAACATGTACTCGCTGGAGGCCAGACAAGGGTGGGGATATGATAGAGGCCTTCAAGTTCCTAAAAGGAATGAACAAGGTGAAACTATAAGAACTGTTTAGCAAGTAACGGATCAAGAACACAGGGGCAAGAGTGGAAACAGATGGGGGGACGAGAAAAGCTGAAAAGGGAAGTGAGAAAGCTTTACTTTACAGAGAAGGTGATGGAGCCACGGAACCATCTCAGTGCCAGCTGATGTGACGGGCACTAAAACTATCAATGGATTCAGACACGGCTAGGAGAGAGTGAAGGGCTTAGTGGTTGCAGGGAGTGTAAGGATGGACAGTGTGAGCTAGAACCCTGTATGGACATTAGGTCCCAGGCTGGTTAGTGTTTATGATCAAACTGGATGGACCACTGGTCTTTTTCTGCCATCATTGCCTATATTTCTATCATCATGCAACAATGTGATGGCAACACAAGCTGGATGGGATCTGTGTCTACAGTTAACCTGAATGCCACACCAGTCATCCAGCAGGAGGAGCTCATGTACCAAGATGCAAGTACCTCATCTTATGCACGCGCACCTGCACAGACAGACAGACACACACACACACACACACACACACACACACACACACACCTATGAAACAACGTAAAAAGTGGAAATCATGGAAACTAACCAGTTCTTGTGATTCTTTTAAACATAAGCATCCTACGTGAATGATGACATTATCCAGCCTGCAAAGGAAAGACAGAAGAAATAAAAAAACATCTGCTTGACTCTTCAGAGATCAGTTAATTTCAGTGCAAAAGCTAGTGCTCGTATCTGTAGCAAAATCTGCAAATAAATGTGAAGGTAAACAAATTTCAGTGCAGTACCTCTTTCAGTTTTACATTATAGTCCCCCACTTTCTAGTCATGTGGTCTCCATGCCTCAAACGCTGGTGCCCCCTAGTCACGGTGCGGCACCAGACCTAGGTCAGGAGGAGCATGGGATATAGTTTCCTTCAAGATGTCACGAAGTCCTGATATTAAGTCGGATGGAGTGTCGAAGAGAAATGAACTCCTATATTCCTTCAAAGCCAAGACATTACCTCAGCAATACACGCGTCTGCGTAAACCCAATGAAAAGAGACATGGGGTCATTCTGTAACCTGGATCTTCCCACATGGTACTGGGATATGCTGCTCCTAAGCCGCCGGGCCACTAGTGCCTTCATTTTCCACCTTGACTCAAGACAGACCGGTTCCTACTGTATTGAAATACCAAGGCATCTCTGCACTCACATGTATACTGAACAAATAAACTGAACCAGAGGTGAGCAGTTCCGGTACTCAAAGGATGCAAGAGGATACACTCCCTCCCTGCCCCATCCCATAATTATCCTCATCCTGCCAGCTGCGACCCACTGATCTTTTCTGGTGATCTCTGGAAACATAGAAAGCGACAACAGAAGGGGACCGCAAAGTCCACATAGTCTGCCCAAGAACCTAACTGGAACTATTCCCTCTTCCCTCCTCTGTCTTTTTGTATACTACCTTTATGTCTATCCCATGCATTCTTGAACTCGCTTACCATTTTGGCCCCCTACCACCTCCTTGGATAGGCTATTCCATGGGCCCACCACCCTCTCTGTAAAGAACTTCCTTGCATTACTCTTGAACTTTCCTCCCTTCAGCCTCATGTCATGCCGTCATTCTTCCGCTCTCTTTCAACTGGAAAAGCTCCTGAACATTAAACTTTTTTATACCCCTCATATATTTAAATGTCTCAATCATGTCGCCCCCTCACGCCTCTGTTCCAGGGAGTACACACCAGCGTGTCCTGGTATGTAACATGGTGCAGTCCCGGAATCATTTTTGTGGCCCCCCCTCAGCACCTTTTAGCCCCAGCAGTTACCGGACCCAACTTCTTCCACTGCTCCTCCCCACTAACAGGGTCATCAGGGTCCCTTCCCCCCGGTCAGGGGTGATACAGCACTCAAGAGTACCCCATCATCCATTAAGCGTCGAGCATAGTTTTTCTTCCAGTTTTTTTCCCTTCCTCTAGAAGGCACTGGCAATTCCCAGAGCTGCCAAGACACACACAGGCAAGCAGATGCAGGAGTAGGCACTGGCTGCGCATCTCATCAAGCACACAATCCTTGTACTACACAGCCTGAACACCAGTGAAGGAGGCAAAGCACCCTCAGAGAGCATAAGCATCTCCACGAATGCCTTCCCAGCCTTATCCCACCCCCTTCCACCCAAAATGGAACAATCCAACAGTTTCAAAATTAACACATAAGGATATCAGTGATTATGAGGCCACGTGTGCAAGCAAATCTGACTTTCAATGGTATGTTTAAGAGCACTCACTTATCTTTGCCTTGGTTAACCCACTCGGCTGCTAGCTGCTTCCTCTCTTCGACACTCAGAGACAGCCCTTCTCCAGTCGTGCCATTGACTGCATTAACCAAATAGAATAGAACTCAGAAATGTTGGCAGTGCTATACAAGCCACCAATGTACAACATACAATGCAGTGATTTCAAACAGTATTACCAGGTAAACGATACAGAGCACAGACATTTAAAAGTTGCAGTCTAGGGGAGGGTAGCTGGGAAGTAGAGGAAGACACTTTATGAGACATGAGATCTGCCCCTCATTTTATCCTGTTCCTTGCAGAAAAGGTGCACTCACACCAAATCTCAGTAGAAACAGGTTATACGATGCTAAATCATTTTAGTTTTTGTCAATAAGATTTTGATTCAAAGGCATTACTCAATGGAACATATGTACTTTTTTTTGCAATAACCGCTCAATCTACTTCGTCCAGGGTTAGCTGTTTAAACCCTGTCCCCATCCCTATCCCCCCAAACTCAGCCACCACCTCCCAGGACCTACCTTAGTCAGGAGTCCTCTCACCAATGTCCCCTTGTGGTGGGGCCAGAGGGAGGAGGTGCCCTTCCCCAAAATGCACAAATCTAGGACAGACTAAAGCTTAGTCCCGGGTGATAGCACAGGCTCTAGCACATTGGGAAGGGTTTCATGAAGCCCCTTCCCCGCTTTTTCCACTTTTTCTTCCTGTGCCTGCCATAGGACATCCAGCGTGTGGGTGGAAGCACTCATGTAGAACATTCCTTGGTTCCCTCCCTTCATGCTACTCATGCTGCACTACCACCAGCCCTACACTGGTGGCAGTTATAGGCCAGGCTGACATTCCTCCCCTCCCTGGGAAAGGAGAGCAGTCCTTCCAACGCTCGATCCTCTCCCGCCTCGGCCAACCCCCAGCAACCCAAGCTCGTTCCGAAACTCAGGTCGCCAGAATGGGAAAAGGTAAAGGACAAGCAGCACCCCGGCACTTTCCACCACCAGGTCAGCTGTCAATATATATGAACCTTAAAGGGGAACTGTCATCACTGAGTGTGGGGCTCACCCAACTTTATTTATTTATTACATTTTGGTGACCGGGTAGACCCATTGGGCCCCGGAGGTCCCTTTTTCAGAGGCGACCCAGGAGTTACAAGGTGCGTAGGACATACAGCGGAATAAATACATAGGACAAACAGGTTCAAGTCACAATGAAGTGAAGGACATATTGTGTAACCGGTTACAGTAGTCATAAACATGTTACGGTAGTAAACAGTTCTTTAATAATTGATTGAAGGAAATAAGCCAGAATCATCATACATTGGTTAAGGTTCACTGAGGCGCGAGCCCTAGTTAGGTGAACAACCCAACTGGGGGAGGGTTTGAGAGCCCAGCTATGTTTAGGGTGAGGCGTGTACTAGGACGGGCTGGATGGAGGTGTCAGGTAACATGGCACTGACATTGGCTCGTGGCAAGCATATGAGACTTGAGCCTTGTGCGGGAGATCTTGATTGAGGGTGCTTCCTGCACCTCCAGAGGAAGTTTGTTCCACAGGGAAGGGGCAGTGAAGGAGAAGGACTTGCCCCCTGCCTTGGTCCTTTCCTTTGGAATTTCGAGCCGATTTGGCCTGAGGTCCGCAGAATGCGAGAGTTTCGCTTGGCGGCTATCAGTCCAGCAAGACTGGGAGGCAGGGCAGGGCCAATTAGCTTGTATGCTAGGCCAAGCAGTGGGTACTGGAGGCGAGCTTCGAATGAAGGCCAACTGATTAGCGTTAGGGAGTCACAGTGGTGGCTCCTGCAATGAGTCTGGGTGGCAAAGTGGACCACCTTGTTGTACAAGACCTGTAGCTCATTAATCTCGAGCTTTGTCATCCCCTGCACTACCAGGGCGGCGTTGGCAGAAGGACACTAGAGCCAATTGCTATCCTGGCTTCGGGGATCAGCTGGTCCTTGAGGCGATACAGGGTACCAAGTTTCCCATGTATGACTTTTGTAACTTGGTCAACATGTTCTTTTAGTGTGAATCCTTGGTCCGGAGTGAGACCTAGGTATTTTATGGAGGCCACCACTTCTAATCTGTTCCCAGAGCTGGAGGTAAACTGCAGGTATAGGGTTCTGTCTTGGCCAAGGGATCTTGGCCCAAACAAAATTGCCTTGGTACTTAACACTTTGTGTGTAAAAATATATTACTGTTTACTGCAGTACAGTGGTTTGTATCACACTAATTCTGCTAACTTGGAAGCTGACATTTTCTATAACAAAAAAAAAAATCCCAGAATTCCCTGCTGCTGACATCAGAAAAGGGCTGCAGCACTGGAAGATTCAACAGCCTGTAATACATGTTATTATGCTGTGAGCTTTTGTTTGCTGTTCCTGCTGTCCTCCCTGGGCTAAGAACAGTCATAAATGACCGTGCTTAGCCCTGGGAAAACAGCTAAACCAGCAAACAGATTATCGGCGCTGATAAAAGTTCTAAAATACACTGCAGGTTATTGAGTCTCTAACTACTGCAGCCCTCTTCTGATATCAGCTGCAGGGGATTCTGTGTTTTGTAGTTACAGAAAATGTCAACTTGCAGGTCAACAGAATTCGTGTGATATAATTTACTACACTGCAATAAAACAAAATATTTTTGCTCACAGAGTGCAAATTAAGACCAGCACCATACTTGGGGGTGGGGCTCTTAGTGCTGACAGCTCCACTTTAAATACAAAAATAAGTACGACTAACATTCTACTTCACTGTAGAAAGTGTGATCCCCTCCTCCACCTCCACCTGCATACTGTGCGACCCTGAGTCAGTCACTTTACCTCCCCAGTGCTATCAAGAGACCCCCTGAAAACAGGCCCTGGGCAGAGTAGGCCTTATCCAACTACCAAAGAATTAAAACAATCTGCACAAATGAAAGCAATAGTTTGCACAGAGTTCAGAGCGTGTGTCTCATGTCCATCACATCCCAAAATGTCATCATCAGGGTCCCCCATATCAGCAGCAGCAAGTTGAGAGGTATAAATTGCATCAAGGAATCAAGTGCTTATTTTCCACGTTTACTTTAACATGTTTCAATTCATATCTGTCCTGGTAACAGAAACACAGAATTTGATAGCTGATAAGGACTGCTTGGCCCACCCAGTCTATCCATTTTTCCTACATACAGTATTACCAGAGATCCTAATCAATGTGCCACTCTGTCTCCTTCCCCCACTTCCTTTCCATTAAGACACCCTTATGCCTACCCCATGCACTCTTGACCCCTTCCCACTGTCTCCGCCCCCACCACCACCTCCACCGGAAGGCTGTTCCAGGAATTCACCACTCTTTCTGTGCAGAAGTACTTCCTCACATCTGTCCTGAACCTACTCCTCTCCAGCTTCACAGCATGTCTGCTTGTTCTTAAGATTTTTCTTTTCCTGAAAAATGCTTCCCTCCTGTACCTTATTTACCCCTGTGAAGTATTCAAAGGTCTTAATTGACAGTTCAAGTCTCTCCTCATAGGGCTTTCGATGCAGGCCCTTTACCATTCTGGCACCCCTCTTTTGTACCGCCTCCACCTTATCAATGTCCTTCCAAAGGCAGGGCCTCCAGAATGGGACACAGTACTCAAGGTGGGGTCTTACCTGTGATCTGTACAGGGGTAAAACTACCTCCTTCTCCCTACTGGTGATACCCTTCCCTGTGTACTCGAGCATCCAGCTAGCCTTCCCCACTGCCCTGTCGCACTGATTAGCTACTTTCAGCTGATATGCCAGTCTGCTTTTTTTTTCGTTAGCCAAATCTCCATGCTCATATTACTTCCAATTAAGAATTCTGAGTTGTGCTTCCACTCTAGCAAGTTCTACCTTGCCAAGTTCACCTCTAATGTGCACGTACACTTCTAGCCCCCACTTGTACACAAAGCAGAAGCAAACAAGCCCCCACCCCATTTTAGTCCTCTGGTAGCTCTAGAGCAAGACCAATACAAACATTTTAGCCCCCCGCCATCGTCCAGGACCACAGTGCTTCGGCACTTTGCCTTGATTTTGGTGGCAGGACTCCTCGGCTTCTGCAGCAGCATTTTCTGATATCTGCAGCATGAATTGTTTCTGTGGCACAGTGTAGTCCTGCTACTGGCACAGTACCACATCATATTTTAGCCATCAATGACCTCATATGCCAAGTACTGAAGATAAATGAGAGAGGGAAGGAAATTGGGCACTATGGATAAACTGTAGATTTGAACGAAAATTCACCAGTAACTATGAATTCTGCAGCATGATGCAAACTCTGCAGAAAATTCTGTGACTGCAGAATCACAGAATTCCAGGGGCCTTGGCAATAGTCAATTTATTGTCGAAGCTAAACAAACCATAGTATTCTGATCCATTTAGTTATTTATTTAAAAAAAAAAAACAAAAAAAAAACAGTGTTCTAGATTGGGTTCACCATGCAGCTGCAGCTCCCAAGTCCAACCAGACCGCTTCTGCGGCATGCTACACTCCAGCTGTTCACCCTTGCTCTGGTCTCAGAGTCAGTATGTCTGTTAGCGTAAGCAAAGTCAGGAATGGGTGGGGATGGGAAAACTACATGTGGGGGGGCTAGTAGTCTGTTTCCCCAAGTAGTCTGTCCCGACTCCCACCTGCTCTAAAGTCCTGGCACTGTTCGTTGCTTTGGTTACGTACTCAGGAGTTAAGAGAGGTGGGTCAGAAATTTGGGGGGGGGGGGTGCAAAAATGTAACTAGGTGGGAACCTGCCCTCTGATCCCACACAGTGAGGAAAGAAAGGAATGCAGAACAGCCAAGAGAAATTAAACTGTAGGGGGGAAGAAATCAGGTATAAGGGAAGAGAAATTGACCACTAACCTGTCCATGAGGCCATGGACTCTTGACTGTCCCAGAGAGGCAAGGAGGACTGGATTAATTATGAAGGCCACGGAAACAAAACAAATCAAGCAGTTTTATTTGGGGGGGGGGGTACAAATGAAACTAAACTGTTAGGTGGCCACCAACAAGGAAGGAAGGCCACACAAAGATCAAGCATCAGTGCCGGAGCGTGCCCTCTTAACCCATTTCATCAGGCACCAGCCAACTTCGGGCTTAGTTGTGGCTCTAACCTCTTCCAGAGAGTTATCGCTGCTCCTGCTTCTCGCTACTAGTCACTGCTGGTCTGTCAATGATTCGATATCACTGCAGAAAGGATAGTCAGGTTTACTCAGTCATGTCACCTGGTCTGAAATCTCCACAAAGTCACAACCACGTGTGACTAGTTCAGTCTCCTCTGCCACAAACAGTCTTCTGACAAACATACCAGAAGCCATGCCATCCCCAGGTTTAAGCTCTGATTTTTGAAGAGTCCACCACCAGTTCTCCTCATGCCCCCAAAGCTCTGATCAGAATGAATAGCCAATTAATTAAGAGCAGTTATGTAGGGAAACCACAGGAAGCAACTAGCTAAAATGGAACTGGGTGGGTGGCAGGGAAGCTGCAGGGACAAAGGCAACCGGTCACGATGTGTAGCTGGGCATGAAAGGCAGGGAGCAAAGCAGCTGTCTGATGTATGCCAAGGAGTAGGGAACTCACAGAAAACAGCTAGTTAAAAGGACCTTGGTGGGTGACAAGAGAGTAAAGCCACTGGTTAGTGCACTGGGGGGAGGGGGGCACACAGGAAGCAAAGCAGCTGTCTGATGTGCACCAGGGAGAAGAATGCCACAGGGAGCGGGTTAGTTAAACAGAGGGGGGTGAGTGGGTGGAAGGGAAACCATGGGAAGCAAGGCGGGTGGTTATATGCGTGGGGTGGGGGTGAGGGAAGCCACAGCTGAGTGTATAGAAATAGAAATGAGCAGCAGAGAAATAGTGGGGAGGAAAGTAGCAGTTTGATGTGCATGGGGTGGGAATGTGAACTAAAAAGCAGCTAGAGTAGCTAGCAAAAACTGAACTGGGCTGGCAGGAGGGAAGCCAAGGAGTAACGTGGCTGGGTGAAGGGTGGGGGAGCATCAGAGTGTGTGGTGGAGAACACAGCAACTGCTTTCCCAGCATTCCCTTACAATCTCCCCCTACTGATCAGCCTTGCAGCATTTCCTTTTAACCACTCCACTACTGATCAGCCTGCAGCCAACCCTGGTAATCCAATCAACTCTGCATTTAAAAATCTCCAATTATCCCAGCCACACAGATCAGTAACCAGGACCATTTTACTCACCTAGCAGGGTCACACTCCTCACCACCCCTCTCCGCAGCTGATGCCAGTCTAGGATGCAGAACAAGTTGTTTGTTATACCAGAGGCAATTTCTCCCTCTCTCTCTCTTGCAAAGCCATTTCAACAGATTGGTGGCCTGCACTAGACTATGACGCTCTGCCAGAATGTAGCCCACGTTGTCTGGCTCACGGAGCAGTTCCATGAGGGCCCCTAAGCACTGGAACAGCCAGCCCAGCACCAGCTATACAGCTCACTCTACACAGCACTACTCTTACTCTAATGCCAGCCACCACAACACATAATGCTGTGGTACGCTATTATTAACTATTAACAGAGCTTGCTACAAGGACGTAGGTAGGCAGTAAGCATTTAGGCAGCTTTCTCATCTTCCTTCAGCGTTGCGCCATCCTGTTTGTTTCGCGATGGGGTACACTGGGTCTGCTTGTTTGCTGCTGGATCAAGGCAGTGAGTGTGTCTAGGAAAAGGATAAGGAACAAGAAAGCAGCACTGCAAATATATATTTTTGAAATCACCAGACCGGGGGCAAGCAGATGGGAGGTACCTGTGTCACCACTGGAATGCACCCATTCATCATGGTCAGGATATACCCAACCATAGCCCGCTACTGCAGGTTTAGAAAACAAACTGCTCAGAATTAGCCAGCAGCATTGGAGCAGCAACTGCTACGTCACAGGGGCAGTGCTATGCTACCCCAGCTGGCAAGGAACTGTACACCATGGTGCAGCTGGTGTATAAGTTCCTACCCCATATGTGAGCTACAGACTGTTCAGGTAGCAAGCAGGGCCCTGTGTGGCGGGGGTAAGGAGCTGGCTGCCAATTATGCCACTCAGCTGGCTGCTGGGCGGCATCTTGTATATTAAAGGATCAGCAGCACTGTGATAGGTGCATCTCGAGCCTTTCAATTACACAAATTTTTCATGCATCACCTAGCAGAACAGTGTCATGATCAGCCTTGCTGATCACTGGCTTGTCACAGTCAAGGCTCCTCTCTGGCGATTTTTTGCCAAGCATGAAAATAATGAGCCAGTCTGCCTCCTACAGGCGGTAGGGAGGCGGCCTGTACAGACACGTCAGGGTGCCTGCTTTGCTTGAGGCTGGGCCTGGGATTGGGAACCACGCCTAGAACCCCTTCTACCCCTGCCCCTGAAGTATCCCTGCTGTGGATACTGCTGCTACTGAGGTGTAGCCATGACCTGGAAAAAGGGCCTGCTTTGAAAAGACCTGACCCTGCCTCCCCTTCCATAGGGTCTGGTAGATGGGGAAGCTTTTTCTTTTGCAGAATTGTTTCTGTAGGTGGCCTTGTATTCATCCACCTTTTTCATGTAAGCCTCGGTCTTTTCCCCAAAGAGGGAGTTTTCCTCCAATGGAAAATCCAATGCCTTGGTTTGTGTATCATGGGTAAGGTTTGTGGCTCTTAGCCAAGCAAACCTTCTCTGAGCTATAGTGTTTGCCATCCACCTGGCAACAGTGCCGTTCAAATCAGCAGCCATTTGGAACTGATATTTGGCTGCTTCCAAACCAAACCTGGCCATTTCAGTTAAAATCAGCTGAAAAGGAAGACTGTGCTTTGTCTGCCACGGCAAGAACCAACTGCCAAAGATATTTTTGGTATTGAGCAGCACAGACCTGGAAGTTTGCCTGCCTGATGGCAAAGGAGGCCAAAAGGTAACCTTTCTTGGCCATGCTATCACTCTTCCTAGAGTCTCTGTCAGGGGGAGCGAGAGGCTAGTGGAACCCTTGCCTTGTCACATGCTGTCACTTGCAACACCCCTTGGTGGTCAGGGTGTGAGAAGAATTCAGCACCTGCCTTTCCAAATGATACTTTTTAATCCAACCTCTTATCCAGAGGGGGCAGTGTTAGGTGTTTGCAAAATCTTTAAGGCATCCTTCTTCCCTTCTAGGGGCAAAATGTGGCATGAAGTGTGGCCAAGTGCCATATTGCCCTATGGAGTGACTATTAACCTACTCCTCAGAGTGCCTTATTACTATTACAACAACTGATTTCAAGTGTGTACCTTGTTGAATGTTTTCCTCATTAAAAGGGGAGATTTTTAGTACTATAGAGCGAAGGAGTGCTCTCAACCAGAGCACTCCTTTTTTGTGCACTGTAATCACTCTTATTCTATGCAGAGTATCTTACATGCAGATGCCCTGGAAACAGGCACATTCTGGGACTTTTTTAAAAACGTGATCTTCCTCGATCAATACTATATTAACACCACCACGGAGACCACTCTTACCTTGTAAGAGTGATCTCACTTACATTCTTAGGGTATCAAAACTGCTTCTCATACTCTATGAATGCACGTGAGACCACAAGCAAAAGAGTGATCTTCAGGATGGTATTAGCATTAAGAATGTTGGTTCAGAATCAGAATGCATCTTTCCAGTCATTCAACAGTGCTAGTAGATGTAATGCCGACAGGGGAGAATTCATGTGCCATTATGACCAGGCAGTACATGACAGTGTAACAAAGATTAAAGGTAAGGCTGTCGGAATGCTCATAGCCAATCAGAATAAAGCATTTCCGAGACCCTTTTTATAATAGTTATTCATACAAGTCTGCAATTATCTCGGGCCCGAGTGGTTGCCCCAGAGATGGGGTTCAGAATATTTTAGACAAACTCTGCACTGTGGTCCTGCTCCCTGTAGTGTTTTTTTTTTCCCTTTTTTTATTGTCCCTTACCTCCGAACTCTCTCCAGCGACCTCCTGATCCCCAGTCTCTACCTCCCAATGTGTCTTGGTGTTCCACAGGCTCCTCTCCAATTCCGGGCAACCCCTGGGTCTACCCTACGGGGAAGAGCTGCCCCCACCCAGGGCACTCTTTCTCTTAGTGTTCAGTCACCGGGCCGGGGGAACAGCCTGAGCTCAGAGACTGTGTACGGGAGTGTGGTCTGTGGAGGGAGGCACCTTCGCCTATCAGCGATGAGGGTTTTTTTTCCTTATGCAAGAAATCTCCTGTGGAGCCCAGCTGTTATGGCAACGTGCTGCCGCGGCTCCACCCCCAGGCATACGGCATGACGTTGCTTTGGGCTACCTCCATCCGCCACCAGAGGTCGCCCTTCGAGCAGTCCTATCCCCGTCCCACCCCTGGGAAGAGAGAGAGCAGCCCTATGGATGCTCTATCTCTTCCCTCCCCACCAACCCCCGGTTCCCCGGGCTCGTTCCCGAACCTGGGTCGCTGGTGTGACGTTCAGAGCCTCAACCCTCAGTGCCACTGGGCCAGCCTCCCTGTAGTGTTCTAATAGCAGATTTGTTGCTGAAGAGCCGACAAAAGCAGTGACAACTTAACTATTTGCTAATCATACTTTGAATATTGTGAAAAACATAAAATCTGTAATGATAAAACGCTCAAGGAAAGTAAACACACAAATTATTGACAGATTATTTGCAGAACCTTATTTTATAAGGTTCAGATGGGGAAATGGGAAGGGGGTGGAGGCTGGGAGAACCCAGTTCTGGGAGCTAAATTTAAAATCAGGCTCAATTCCAGAAGTAAAATGGGGAAGGACTGCTTCTGTGTAAAATGTTCTCTTCTAAAGGCTTAAAACTGACTAAAGTGTACAAACTGCAACATATAAGGAAATATGTCCCAGATACCCGTCAGGTATGTTTGTCCCTACATCAAAGGTGAAGGGTTCTCCCAGCAAGTTTTTTTCATTTCCAACAATGCTATGGTTCTAGAAGGGGAGGCAGCGTAGGGATTGTATGACTCACTACTAAACCACTCAGAAGAAACATTACTATGGTGAGTATTGTTTTTCCTTCTAACAGGAATTGAATACAAAAGTCATACAACTCAGCAGACTCCCAGCAGTACACTGGGAGGCTGGGTCTTGAACCTATTTAAGAAAAAGGTTTTGCAAGACCACAGTCCCAAATCTCTGGATTGGATGTCCAGTCTACATCAACTTGTAAAGATGTGTACTGTAGACCAGGTAGCTGCTTTAAAACCTTACTCCGGGGAATTCCCCTTATCACTACCACTGAGCCAGAAGTTAGCCTTGTAGTGTAAGCGTTTAGGCTTTTAGGTGGCTGCTCGCTTGCTTTCTCATAATCGAAGTATACGCAGGAAACTATCCACCTTTTGCCTTTGCCTACCTCATCATAAGTAACAAACAGATATGTGCTGTCAGTTCTGATATTTTCTCTTCCTATCCAAATAGTAACTCAGTGCCCACTTCACATCAAAAGGTATGTAGCTTCCTCTCACCTGTGTTTGAATGGTTTGGGAAGAACACAGGTAAACTGACTGATGCAAGTGAAATTCTGACACTACCTTTGGGAGTAATTTCCTGTGTGTCCTGAAACCTACTTTATCCATATGAAAGATAATCAAGACTGGTTCTATACAGAGGGTTTGCAGTTCACTGACCCTCCTCGCAGAAGTCACTACTTTTAGGAAATAACATTTTCCATGTTATGTACTTGAGACTTGCTGAGGCCACTGACTCAAAAGGAGACTCCACTAGCTGTGCAAGGCACAGGTGCAAGACCCATGAAGGGGACAGAGACCCTTATTAGGGGATATAAATCGTTCAGGCCTTTGAGTGATCAAGAGTGACTGCAAATGCACCAAGCAATCCAGAACCACAGACAAGTCTGCTTCTTGTGGGCATACCAGAGTGAAAACCTTTTCTATCCTGAGGAACAGGTTTTCTTTCTTGCCAGTTTTCTGGAAACCTTTAAACAGAGAACTGCGCTGAACTCATATGCCAGTTTCCCCTGTACCAGCTGTTGTTAAGTGATGGATCCAATTCTGTTATTGTCCCTCTGTACGGGCCTTTTAGTAAACAGCAAGTTTTTCCGATTTACACTCTAATATAAAGTACAATTTTGGAATTATGTGATGTACTTTATGTCCCTATTAGCTATAGAGTTCTATAACAGAACACGGTTACATTCTGCCAACAATGGGAGAAATGAGCAAGCGACATAAGCTACATCATACGTTCTAAAATGGTACTTATTACTTGTGTGTACATGGGAAACATCTGCTAAGATAACAAGCTTACAGAACTGAAACCATTATTTACAAATTGGCTAATGCAGGGGAAAATGACGTAGGTTCAGCACAGTTTTCTACCTTTAAAATCTCCAAAACCTGATTTGAGAGATTTATTATTTAGATTCGTCTTTTATAGAATATAAAACTGCAATAAAACACGAATTATGATTTAGATGTTTGTGTAATAGGTAGTTATATGTTTAAGAGGTTTGACTTATGTCTTGTATCCTTTGATGTAATGTGCATTCAGTGTTATGTATATTCTGAATGATATGTTTTTGTACATTTTGTGATTATTTAAAAAATTTTACGACACAGGATTGCCTTGTAAATAGGGACTTTTTGAACCTCAATGGCAAATTTCTCTGTATAAATAAAATTTTACTACTACTACTTATTTAGTTATTTTTTATGGACTGAAAAAGAGGTGCTAGACAACTCTGCCTAGTTTCAGCCTTGTACGCGGGGATATAGATGCAAACTATTAGTTGATTTTTTAACTGCTCATGGTACTTTTAGTGAAGATTTAAACCACAATACCCAAGCTCTTCAAGAACCAAGACTTCAGGTGTACTGTTCTGATATCTTAATGAGTTCCTCTGTACTATGATTGTGTGAACAGATTGTGTCTTAGGGACAGTGAGAATGGGTTTTGGTAGAACAGGACAGAGGAAGTGAATGCCGGGTCTTTCTGGCACTATTATCACTGCTGACTACCTTCTCAGTTTTAATAATTCCCTCTGTTTCAGTGGTAAATCAAAGGGATGGCATACAAAAACTTTCCTCTCCAGGTTAGGGACAGTATGTCCCTCTGGGACCATACCTCTGGAGGGTGGTCTGCAACCTAGGCAACCTTCCATTCTCCCATAAGGCAACCTGATCAATTTTTTTTGGAACATCCCACCTTTTCAATATGGTGTTCAGCACTTGCTGATCTGCTGATGATTCATGCCCCACAACCCACCCCAACTCATCCTGCTTAGGGAGTCTGCCAGCACAACGTCTTTGCCTGACAGATTAACTGCTCACATTCTAGTCTCTAAGGAAGCATACTAGGTTATTTATCTCACTGCTTATATACAGAGCTTTGTGGATCTGAAGTAATGCATTGTTGCTGTATTGCCTGTTTTGATCTGAACTATTTGTCCTTGCAACAGGGAAGAGAAAGTCTGCACTGTCAAAAGCACTGCTCAGAGCTCTAAACATGTTTGTGTGCTCCATACACCACTTACTGTCCTGTCATCTAGATGTCCTCCCCAAACCAGTAGTAAGGACCTTTCTTGGAGACTTGTGCCTTCTAACCTTCTCTGAGGTTGACCATGACTTACCACCATGCCAGAGTCAGCTTTTGAGTTAACAGGTACTGGCTAGTTCAGCGAAGCAGTTCTATGGTGCAGTACCTTCTTAAATGGCACTGGACATCTCTCATGTGTAGCCAAGCCCACAGGAGAACAGCTGTTGTGGATACCATGTGACCCAGAAGCTGCAGGAATTCCTGTGCAATCTTCTTCTTGTGACATGGCAGGAATCACTTTGCACACTGAATGAGGGCTTCTGTTCAGTGCACTGGCAGAAATGCCCTTCCTCGTACTGTGTTCAACTGTGTTCCTATGGACTCAGAACCTGGGTGGGTACTAGGTGTGATTTTTGCAAGTTTAGGAGGAATCCCAATTTTTCCAGAACACTCTCTACTACAGCTATGGAGGAAATGGTTTCCTCCTTCATTTTCACACCTACAAGCCAGTTATCCAAGTAGGGGAAAAACACCACCCCTTTCCCTCACAAGTGTGCTGCCACTACGGCTATGCACGTTGTGAACACTCCTGGTACTGAGGTTAGGTCAAATGGCAGTGTTGCAAATTGGTACTAGCCACTGCCTAACCTGAATGTCAGATATTTTCTGTGGCTGGGCTTTACTGTATAAAAGTAGGCACCTTCCAAATCCCGAGACCCCAGCCACTCACCCTTTTGCAGAAACAGGACCACTGTTCCCAGTGTCACGATTTGTTTGTGTGTGTTACAACTAAAACTTGTCCATAGGGTAGTGGGAGGGCAGTCAGTGCCACCATTCTGAATTTTTTTTTTGTTTTGTTTGTTACGTGCGTGTTCAAGAATTCTAGGTCCAGAATGGGTTGCCATTCCCCATTTTTCTTTCATGTGAGAAAGTTATCTGGAAAACAGTCCCTTCTCCTTTTAAGGAGCAGAAACTTTCTCCGCTGCTTTCATCTGAATCAGTTTTTCCACATCCAGCTCCAGGAGAACGTTTGTTCCCAACTCTGTGCTAAGAAGACTCGGTCTGTTAAACCTCAGAAATTTTACAAGTTAAAGGGATAAGCCCTGGCCCACCCTCTCCAGTACCCTACTGGTCCGTGGTAATTTCTTACCACTCCTTGAGATAGTGGGCCAGGTGCTCTTCAGCTGGCACTGAGTGTATGGTGACCTGGACAAAACTGTCAGGAGTTTGGCCTTCTTTGTGGCAGAGGGGCTGGTGTAGACCTCTGCCCTGCTCCACTTCTACCTCTTCCTTTCCAAGTGCCTTTTTGTACTATACTGTACCATACTGAACTGGGGATTCATAGTGGACATATTGCCTGCTGTGGCAGGCCCTATTTCTTTTTTTTTTTGTTAATATCATTTTTACTGTGAATTTCAACTTAGTCGATTGAGTACAGAAGAAAAAATAATAAGAGGTTACTTATAGGAATCCATCAGTACAGGGTTACATTAAGATCTCATTCATGTGCAAGGCCATTATAGTGAGGTTGGAGTTCATTGTCCTCGGCTAGCCAGTTTCATGTAGTCATTTTCAACTAGGAGTCACCCTCCTTCTTCCGGTTGGAATGCTGAGTGTTCCTAAGGGTCAGACCAGGTTACCAGAACATCCAGTGATTGCACAGTACCATCTGGCTAGCCCTGAATCCCCAACCATGCAACATCTACTGCAACATATTTAGGGCTACAGTGGGAGGCACCATGGAGTCCGCATACACCAAAGCTCTTAAAGGAACAGTGGGGGGGGGGGGAGGCTGGTGATACTCTATCTGAATGAAGATTTTGCACTGGGGAGACCAGGACCCAAGGTGGGTGGCTATTCCAGGGTACAAAGGTTTTATCTTTCAGCATGTAATACATGGAGCCATATATTCCACCTAGAGCCTAATCTTTCCCCTTTGTCATTCAGATTGTGTTTTATTTTTTCCATTTGGTACATTTTTGTTTTGTTATGGCCCACCAGTCCTGCAGTGTAGGGGCCCCAGGGGTAAGCCATCGCTTGGTAATGGCCTTTTTACTTGCTGTGAGAAGGACAGCCAGGAGGTGACAGGTGTGAGGGTCTCTAAAGCCCCTAGGGAACTGTAGCAGAATGAAGGTCTGCTTTGTTAGCAGCAAGGGTCTACCAAATAGTTCTTGGAGTTCAATTTGTAGTGCGTGGATAAATGTCTCCAATTTCGGGCATGTATACATGTGTGTGATGGGCCTTACTTTCTCCACAGTTACACCAGCAGGAGGCTGGTCGGCCCGGTGTATGATGGCTCGTAATCAAAGGTGTTCGGAAGAACCGGGCTAGATTCTTCCATGCAAATTCCCGCCACTGATGTGAGCTAGTAGTTCTAGACACTTGCTGGCATGCCCGCTCCCATTGTTCATTGTCTATGGGAGTGCCAAGTTCATCTTGCCATCTCTGTCGGATGTCTGCAGAGTGTGTGTTTGGGCATGTCATTAAAACTTGATATAATGCAGACACCAGGTGACCTTGGTTTGGAGTGGTAAACAGAGCTATCAGTTTGGTGATTAATGGGGAGTGTAGTGCTGGGTTTCGTACCTCTATTGGTAGGGATTCGAAGTAGTGTCTTACCTGTAGGTATCTGTCGTGGTGTGTGTTTGGTAGCGTAAATCTTTGTTGGATCTCTTGATATGACCACAGTACACCCCAAGTGGTAATCTGTGCTGAACAGACCAGGCTATACCTGCCCCACTGTCGAAAGGTATAATCAGTTACACATGGCGGAAAGTCCAGGAGTGTAGCTATTGGGCTTAGTAAAGGCACAAAAGGGGCAACTAAGAGTTGCCTCCTGATTTGTTGCCAGACTTTCTCTCGGTACTGCAGTGTTGGAGGTAGGGGGGTGGGTGCAATGGGGGTGAGGGTTTATGATATAGTAGAGCGTAATAGTCTGAGTTAGGAATAATCATCTGTTCAATCTCTGTCCAGTGCGTGTCTTGTGTGGATAACTGTCTACCAACTATATGGGTCAGATATGCAGCCTGGTAGTATCAGTAGAGGTCTGGGAGGGCAAGCCCTCCCACAGCCCTTGGGAGTGTTCGGCTAGACCATATGACTCTCGAGAGTACTTTATTCCATTCTGAAAATGTGGAACATGGCAAGCTAATTGGGATATTATTAAATAGATATAGGGCCCTGGGCAGGATAACCATTCGGATGATATCTAATTTTCCTGGAGAGGTTGAGGGATAGTATGCTCCAGCTGGCAAGGTCAGCCTTCAGGCGAGCCGTAAAGGAGATGTAATTCTGTCTATTGGAATCCTCAAGGTTCCTGGTCAGGTGTATCCCCAGGTATTTTATTTTCCCTAGGTCCCATCTGCAGAGGAAATGCCCCCGTACTACTGGAGAAGGAGAGTACTGTAAGGTCAACATTTCAGTTTTTGAGATGTTGACTTTATACCCCGAGACCTGCCCAGAGGAGTCCAGGACTTCCTTGACCTTTGGGAGTGAATTTTCAGGATCTTGAAGGTATAGGAGGACATCATCCGCATATAGTGCCATACGGTGTTCCTCCCCATCTATCACAACTCCCCAGAGACAATCTGCCTGCCGGATGAGCTGTGCCGGGGGTTCTATAAAGAGGGCAAAGAGAAGAGGGGACAGAGGGCATCCCTGTCTGGTTCCTCTGTGCAGAGAGAAACAGTGTGAGTGATGTCCTGAGACCTTAACCCAGGCCCTCGGGGCGGAGTAAATATTCTTGATTACTTGGACCAAGGGCTGAGGTATCCCTGCCCTATCCAGCACCAGGTACAGAAAAGGCCAAAGTACCCCGTCAAAGGCCTTCTCCGCATCCAGGCTGACCAGAACAGCAGAAGCATTATGAGTGTGCATCTTGTGTATTATGAGATACGTTCGTTTAATATTATTTGTAGTTGTCCGCCCCCCCCCCCCGACAAAGCCCGTTTGGTCTTTTTGAACTATTTAGGGAAGGACCAGCTCAAGCCTCCAGGCCAAAATACCCATGAACAGTTTATAGTCAGAGTTTAGCACCGATATTGGCCGGTACAATTCACAGAGTTGGGGTTTTTGCCCTGTTTGGGGAGGACTGAGATAGTGGCGTATGACCAGGTAGGTGAAGGGGAGGCCTCACCACTGTAGCCTTGTAAACCATTCCCATAGCCGTCTGGTCCAGAAGCTTTCATGGTCTTGGCGCGTGCTACTGCATGAGACAGTTCCGGCATTGTAATTGGTAGGATAAGCCGATTCCCTTGGTCATCATTAATTTTGGGGAGGTTAAGGGGTTGTAGTAAACACTTTATATCTTCAGTTGACACTGAATGTTCTGGAGTATAAAGGGTGGTGTAATATGTGGTTAGTGCATCTGCTATATCAGCTAGTTTGTTTAGAGGTCTACCATCTACAGGGTGGCGGATGGTGGCTATGGTCGCCACTTTTTCCTGCTTCCTAATTTGGTAAGCTAATAGTCTTGTGGCTCGAGGTCCCACCTCATAACAACACTGTCAAAGAAACATCAGGGCTATCTCAGTCTGCTGCAGAGCCAGTTTATCCAAATCTAGCTTAACTTGTTTCAGCTGTGGAGGGACAGATCTATCCCCTTGTTTATGTGCATTTTGTAAGAAATGCAGTGCGTCTTCTAACGCGACTTTATGCTCCTGGCGAGCTTTAGCCTGGGCGGAGGTGTATTTTATAAGGTGGCCACGCAGCACCGTTTTTACAGTGTCCCAGATTATGCATGGGGAAGTCTCAGTGTGGGAATTATCCATTATTATTTCCAATTTTTTCAGGAAGATACTCCCTAAATTTTTTGGACTTTAAGTAATAGGGATTTAGGCACCATTGTATTCTCTTCCTCTGTATCCACAGTTTCCATGCTGTAATTATGGGGACATGCTCTGATAATGCCATGTCCCCTATCTGGGAGCCCTCTATGCTGCCTAAGTATTCTGTCTGGGTGTAGCAGTGGTCAATTCTCGAATAGGTGTGGTACACTGCAGAGTAGTGCGTGTAATCCCTGGTGCGTGGATGCAGGTATCACTGGTATCCTACCAACCACCTCGGTCAGGAATCTGCTAAAGAACTTCTGTAAAGGGGTTTTCCTAAGGGTCCTAAGGCTAGATGAATCCAATTCAGGGTTAGGTAGGATGTTAAAGTCCCCAGCCAACATTTGGATACCTTTAGTGAATTGCATGATTTTATCAAGTAGGCTACGTATACTACTGACAGAAGAGTCAGGTGGGAAAAATGCATTTGCCAGGGTAACCTCCGTACTTCCAATTAATCCCCGGAGGAGTACTAGTCTTCCTTCAGGATCAATCCACCTTGCATCAACCTGCAGTGGAGTGTGCCGTGGGATTATGATTGTCACTCCCCGCCTTCTTCCGCATCTATAGGTGGAAGAGTAGAGCTCACCTTTTGAGAGCCGTCCCAGTTTAGAGTGCTCTTCTTTATTTAAGTGGGTCTCCTGTAAGTATATAAGGTCCACCTTACTTTTCCTGACGTGAGCGAGCACCCTGGATCTCTTGATGGGGGTGGTAAGTCCTCTGACATTTAATGACAGCAACCTCAACAGGGTCTCCTCCATTTCAAGGTCTGGGGGGTTAGGTGTGTTTAGGGAGTGGTGCGGCAACAATTCCAGGGAGCCTCCCACCTTAGAACCCACAAGCTTCTGGATATTATAGCAGTATAACCACAATCGACTTTCAATCTGTGTTAAACAGCTGTTACTGTTAAAATTTCTTATCCTAAACAGAAAAATCTTAATCACATAAATAAAACTTGTAACAGCTAACAATAACTCACTGCTTTAAACTGGCAAACAGAAACATAAAGGTCGACGGCAGATAAGGACCGCAAGGCCCATCCAGTCTGCCCATTTCTTTTTCTACCTTATAAATGTGCCATCGGCCTTTGCTCTGTCAGTGGCCTATCTATTCATATTCATCTGTATTGCTCCCTTATGCCTATCCCATACCTGTTTGAAGCCCTGCACTGTATTCATAACCACCACTTCCTTAGGTAGGCTGTTCCATGCATCCACCACTCTTTCTGTGAAAAAGAATTTCCTCACATTCCCCCTTAATCGGCCTCCCTCTAATCTCATGCTGTGTCCTCTTGTCCTGCTATTTTTCTTATATTTAAATATGTTAGACTCTTTCACCTTATTAATACCCTTAAGGTGTTTGAATGTTTCGATCATATCACCTCTCTCCCTCCTTTGCTCAAGGGTATACATATTGAGCTCCATTAATCAGTCCTCATATGTCTTCTGATGCAGACCCTGCATCATTTTGGTTGCCCTTCTCTGAACTGCCTCAATTTGGTTAATGTCCTTCTGAAGGTGTGGCCTCCAATACTGCATGCAGTACTCCAGATGGGGCCTAACCAGTGTCTTGTTAAGAGGGATTATTACCTCCCTCTTACGACTTGTGATACCCCTACTAATACACCCCAACATCCCCCTAGCCTTACCTACTGCTTTAGTGGTCTGCTTGGATGATTTCAGGTCATCGGTGATGATGATGCTCAAGTCTCTTTCTTCCTTTGTGAATGCCAGCAACTCCCCTCCCAGCCTATAGATGGCTTCAGGGTTTCTCTTCCCTATGTGCATGATCTTGCACTTCCTTGCATTAAATCCCAGTTGCCACTCTTCTGACCATTTTGCTAGTCTATCCAGATCTCTTCTCATTCTGCCCACCCCATCTGGATCATCTACTCTGTTGCAGATATTGGTGTCATCTGCAAACAGACAAGCCCTGCCCTCTAGTCCATATGTAATGTCACTAATGAAGATATTGAAGAAACATAGAACATAGAAACACAGAATTTGACGGCAGATAAGGACCGCTTGGCCAACCCAGTCTGCCCATTTCCCTACCTACTGGATAAGCTGCAGATCCTAGTTAACCAGCAGCCTACTTCTTCCTACCCCAACCCCCTAGAATTGCCTTATGACTGTCCCATGCATGCTTGAATTCCACCACTGATTTTGACTCCACAACCTCCTCTGGAAGGCCGTTCCATGCATCCACAACCCTCTCTGTGAAAAAATACTTCCTTAAATTACCTCTGAGCCCCCCCCGCCCCATCTTCAAATTGTGCCCTCTTGTTCTTGCACACCTCTTTTTTTGAAAGATGCTACCCTCTTGGACTTTGTTGATTCCCTTGAGGTACTTGAACGTTTCTATCATGTCCCTCCTTCCTCGAGGCTATACATATTAAGCTCCTTTTGTCTCTCTTCATGTGTCTTCCGGTGCAGACCCTGCACCATTTTAGTTGCCCTCCTCTGGACAGCTTCCATCCTATCTATGTCTTTGCGGAGATTAGGTCTCCAGAACTGCACACAGTACTCCAGATGGGGTCTCACCAGCTGTCTGTACAGAGGGATAATAAATACAGGTTACTCACCTGTAACAGGAGTTCTAGGAATGGTATATGTTGTTCATCCACACTGTCTGGCAGGTTCCTTGACGCTTTAAATCTTGACGGAAGGTCTTCAAGCTGGCTCCTCCCACCCACCGGGTGGTAAAACTCGGCTCTGCCCCATGGCGTAGATCTGGCCGCTGGAAGCTCAGGTTGTGCGTCAAAGCGAGGAGGTCGAGTGGAGTCGTGTGGATGAACAACATATACCATTCCTAAACTCTATTACAAGTGATGTAACCTGTATTTCAAGGGACATGGATATGTTGTTCATCCACACTGTCTGGCAGACTCTAGCAGTTCTCCGGGAGGAGGAGGCACACCCCTACTTAGGGAATAAAGACTGGAGAACGAGGCCCCAAAACCAGCATCCGGCGTGACTCAAGGTCGATGTGGTAATGGGTGATGAAGGTGTGTGCTGACTTCCAGGTAGTAGCCCTGCAGATATCCTGGATAGGGACGTCCCTGGAAGCAGCCACCGATGCAGCAGTATGGCGGGTAGAATGAGCTCTTATCCCTCTGGGAGGCTCCATGCCCGCCAACTTATAGCACAGATCTATGCAGGAGGTGATCCACCTGCTTATCGTCCGCTTGGCTGCAGGTCTGCCAGGTGCGGCTTCAGCGTAGGTGACAAACAGCTGGTGAACCTCTCCCCGAATTTCAGCCGTCGCTCCTTATAATAAGCGGCGCCCTTCAGGTCAAAGTATGGAGCCTGTGACCGGCCTCCGAGGTGTGATTGGGGTAGAACACCGGCAGAGTCAACACCTGGGTTAAGGTGAAACTCCGACACCACCTTGGAAGGAATTCGGGTGGGGCCAGGACTGCTTGTCCCTGTGGAAGACCAGGTAAGGAGACTCGATGCAGGCGCCTGGAGCTCTCCCATCCTTCTGGCTGACATGGATAGCCACCAAGAAGCGGTCTTCCACGACAGGTGAGAGGTTCACACCTGTGCACTGGTTGAATAGGCTTGCCCATGAGCTTTGCCAGTACCAGCAGTAAATCCCACAGAGGTGGGAGGTTCTCGCACCGAGGGAAATGATCAAGGCCTTTGAAAAGCGCCAGACCTTCTCCCTCGCCACCGACTGCTCCCCGGCCCGCGCCTCGTAAGCAGAGATGGCTGCCAGGTGCACCTTAGGTCGCCGACCTAAGCCCTGACGGAAGCGGACCATAAATAGTCCAAGATGCTTGCCAAGAACAGGAGGAAGGGTCCAAGCCCTTGCCCTGACACCAAATGGAAAATCTCTTCCATTTGAAAGCATAGCATTCCTGGTCGACTCTTACGGGACGCCTCAACTACATTGAGGACCTCGTCGGAAAGACCCAAGGCCTGGAACTCTAGCCAGCTCCAGGAACCAGGCGGTCAGATGCAGGGATTGAAGGTCCGGATGGAACACCTTCCCTGATTGAGAGCAGGTCAGGCGAGCTGGAAGCTGCCTGGGAGCCTGGAGCTGAGGCTGAGGAGATCTGGGTACCAGAACTGGCGGGGCCAGTCTGGGGCTATCAGAATCACCTGCACCTTGTCCCTCCTTGCTTTAAGAAGCACCTTGTGTATCAAGGGAAATGGGGGGAAGGCGTAGAAGAGGCCCAGGGTCCAAGGCCTCAAGAAGGCATCCCCCTGCAGCGAGCCCTGCTGAGGCGGGCATGGAAAAGCCTCAGCTTGGCGTTCTCCTGGAGGCAAACAGGTCCACCTGAGGTGTGCCCCAATGGGAGAACAGATCTTGTACTACCTCCGGCAGGAGAGACCACTCGTGGGATGCAGCCCTATCCGGCTCAGGGCATCGGCCAGGGTGTTGGAGGCTCCTGCCACATGAATAGCTAGGAGATCCGCCTCAAGCTGCATAGAGTGACCAAATGAGAGAGCTTCCTTGCACAGAAGCATGGAGCGCGTCCGGCCCTGGCGGTTTAGATAGTACATGGTCGCGGTATTGTCCGTCTGGACTCTGACCACTTGACCCCGGAGAAACGGAGCAAAGGTGGTGAGAGCTAGGTGGACCGCTCGGAGCTCCAGCAGGTTGATGTGGCATCGGGACTCCCGCGGGGACTAGAGGCCGTGCGCCCGGTGTTCCCCCAGATGGGCACCCCAACCCATCAGAGAGGCATCGGTCGATAGAGAGACTGTCGGCTCGGGGCGGACAAACGGGATGCCCTCCTGCAGATGAACTGGAACGGTCCACCACCGGAGAGCGTTCCACATCCCCTGGGTCACCGTCACTAGCTGGTCCAATGGATCGCAGCGTTGTGACCACTGGCTGGCCAGTCCCCACTGAAGAGGGCGCATGTGCCAGCGTGCCCAACGGACCACGCTGGTACAGGCCGCCATGAGACCCAGGAGGCGAGGAAGTCCCGGGCAGGCGCGGTGCCCAACCAGAAATGACTGGGCAAAGGAGTAAGAACCTCGGCCCTGTCCACCGGGAGCCATGCTCTGGCTCGAGAGTCGAGCTCTGCCCTGATGAAAAGAATCACCTGCTTGGCTCGAGTTCGACTTGGCCTCGTTGATGAGGAGGCCGACCTGAAGCAAACCTGGAGGCCAGATCTCTGGACCGCTCCACCTCCTGTCTGGAGGGGCTGCTATCAGCCAATCGTCCAGGTGAGAATCCCCAGACCCGGCGCCCCGCAGAAAGCTGTCACCACTGCTATGCACTTGGTGAAGACCCTGGGAGCTGGAGACAGGCCGAAGGGCATGGCTCGAACTTCGAGGATCCCTCCACTCGGCGGAGGAATCTCCATGTGACGGATGGATAGGGACGTGAAAAGCAGCGTCCTGCAGGTCCAGAGAGCAGAACCACACGCGGGTTCCAGGGATGGTATTATCTGAGCCAGAGTGACCATCCTGAAGTTTGAGACCTTAGGAACTTGTTTAGGTTGTGTAGGTGACGGAATGGAGCCCAACCCCGTCCGTTGGAACCGGAAGTACCTGGACACAAACCCGGGTCTGAGGGAGGTCTGCCTCCTCCTGATCACCTCCTTTTGGAGGAGGAGGCGATGTCGGCTCGGCGAGCCGACAGTGAGACTAGGACCCGAGGCCCCCGAGTGCGATGGCTCTGAAGGCGGGCCTGCTTGAACTCAGAGGCAGGCCTTTTCCCACCACCTCCAACACCCACCTGTCCATGGTAACGACCAGGCGGAAAGGAGGCGACAGAGCCATCCCCACGGGGAACCTGCGGTGAGGTGGCGGGGTTGGGGGCAGCACCTCAGCCGTCACTGGGCAGGCTTGGAGGAGGGGCGGCCGAGGGACCTCCTGGGCCTTTACCTCCCTGCTTCCTGTTGGAGGAAGCTCGAGCTTAGGTTTGGGATGCCAAGCCCGAGCCTGCTAGCCTGATGTTGCTGGGCGGACGTGCCTCAGGCGCAGAGGGACAAAGGGCTAGGCTGTGGTTTTGCGGCCTTTGTCCTTCTGGCGGATGAGACCGAGTCCAAGGCAGCATTGGACTTCTCGATCCTCTGCAGGGTGACCTTCCACCCCAGGGCCGAAGAGGTCGGGTCCCCAGAAGAGGACATCCGCCAACTTGTGCTGGGTATCGAGTGAAGGTGGATATCCTCAGCAAGACTGACGACGCTATAGCCACTCACGGCGCCACCGACCTGGACCATGAGTCCCCACCGTCCAAAGCAGTCTGAAGCTGCTGTTTGGCCACTGCCCTGGTCACGCACCTGCCTAACAGCGGTCTGCAGATCCGGCGGGAAGATGAGGATGACCTGAAAGTCAGGAAGCCCAACAGGGCATGAGAGAAATGTGCCATGAGGGCGGCCGGCGAACTGGCCTCGTGAAGGCCGAGGAGGGGCTGGCGACATTTTAGCCCGGCATAGTCAATTTCTTGGACTCCTTGTAAGGAGGTTTGTCCACATCCTAGCATTCCCAACGCGCGCGGAAGCTGTACGGTAGCTAACCCCTCGGCTGGGGGTGTTCCAAAAAACTGGACAAGGAACCGATAGGGACCGCATACTTCCTGGCCATCCTGGCTGGCGGGGCAGGAAGCAGGCGCTGCCAGGCTCCAGGCCGGGCCACTGTGCCTCGGCCACGGAAAGGCCTCGTGGAAGTCTCGGTGCAGAATCTCCGTGAGAGGATACCTGAGCCCTTATAAGCGGGTTCAAACTTCATCCCGTGACTCCGAGAAGATACAGACAATCCAGGAAGGGACGAAGGCTACTCGTCCACGACTGTCTCTCTGAGGGACTCCAGTCCGATCGCTTTGGAAAGGAGGAATCGTCTTCGGACTGGAAGAATCCTCAAACAGCTACACCGGGCCTGAGCACCCTCACCTGCCGAGGGTCCGATCGGGAGTGGGGTGACAGACAACCTATGGGGCAGTCCTGAGCCGACCGAGAATTCTTGGTTGGGGCCCAACTCAGCGGCTGTGGGCGGAGGTTCCACGAATCAGTGGGGCAGCTGGTTTGGCGAACAATGGCCTGGGACAGGCTCCTCGGATGAAAGTGAGGGGTTGTTTGACGCTCGATAACTCATAATGGCGGGAGGCGAGCGTCGGCTTATTCCCGATCAGAAGGAAACTGTTGCCACATGAGGTCCTCACATCGTCCGATGCAACTTACGTCAAAGCCTCCCTCGTCCGAGGAGGAGGAAGAAGACGAGCCGGCAGCGCCATTGCAGCGGTGCGAGACGAGACCACCTATGACGGTCGGATCGGCTGGACGCGAAGAAGTCCGAGACCGAACCTCGGCTTTCCCGAGGACGGTGGGGGAAGTGTCGTGAACCGCACTCCCGGTTCGGAGGGTTCAACCAAGGCTCCGGAACCAGAGGCACAGACAAATAATGCGGGGTCCTCAACTCCACCGGAGAACCGGGAGAGGATTCTCGGCTTGTCCTGCCGACAACCGTCAACGAGTCGAGAAAAATCTCGACCGCGTCGGTGAGATCTCGATCAACTGGCCTGGCGGGGGACACCATGAGACCAATGGCGAAACGGAAGCCAGTGCGACGAAAAGTCGACGGCGACAACTGGGAGAGGTTCTTTCGCTCCCAGGCGTCGGCGGTGGACTTACCTTGCTCTTTTGGACCGAGAAGAGCGGTCCAGCAGAGATTGGTCCCTCACCTTTGGTAGAGAGTCAAACAAAGCTCCTTAAAAGAAGCTGAATAAGAGGCACCGAGAGAGAGTGGGACATACACTTGGCAGGTAAGCGGCCAGCGCCGCCTCCTCCTTGAGGCGATCATCTGCTCGAGCTGATCTGCCGAGCCCACCGCCCGTGAAACCGCCCGACCAGACCTCTTTTGGCTTCACGGAGAGCGCTCTCGGGGCGCCCCGGTTGTAAGCGGGCATGGGTCTTCGAGGGGCGTGGGCCGAAAAGGAAGAGCACAGGTCGCGAGCCTGCGGGTCATGCTCAGGCCTAGACAGTGAGCCTTGCGTGGAGTGCGGATCGGTCAAGACATCTTCTGCCATAAGGGCATCTCCGGAAAACGGAGTGCGATTTGTCCATCGCGGCGCGAGGGAGAAGACGAAGTCTTTTAAGCAAAAACTTTTAATTTGAAATCGAAGAATTGGAACCAGTCTTATACGCAAGGCGTTAAGGAGGAACCTGAGCTTCAAGCGGTAAGGAAGATCTGGTGTCATGGGGCGGAGCCAGAGTTTTACCACCCGGGTGGGTGGGAGGAGCCAGCGAAGACCTTCCGGCAAGATTTAAGCGGCAAGGATACCTGCCAGACAGTGTGGATGAACAACATATCCATGTCCCTAGAACTTCCTGTTTTCTACTGGTGATGCCTCTCCCTATGCATCCCAGTATCCCCCCAGCCCTCCTTGCTGCCCTCTCATATTGCTTGCCCACCTTTAGGTCATCTGATATGACTACCCCCAGGTCCCTTTCCATTTTTGTTGTTGTTAGTATCTCACCTCCCATTGTGTACTCTTCCCCTGGGTTTTTGTTTCCCAGGTGCATTGCCTTGCACTTCTTAGCATTGAATCTAAGCTGCCATATATTTGACCATTCCTCTAGCCTTGCCAAGTCCTTCTCATCCTTTCCACCCCACCCTGTGCATCAACTCTGTTGCAGATCTGTGTGTCATCTGCAAAGAGACATACTTTTCTTCCAGTCCTTCTGCAATGTAAACATAAAGACATTGAAGAGGACCGATCTAATACTGAACCCTGCGGTACCCATAGTAACCCTCCTTTCTTCTGAGTTGACTCCATTTACTATTACTCTGTGTCCTATTCTCCAGCCAATTCTTTACCCAGGCTGTCATCTTGGGACCCTCCCAGGTTGGCTAACTTGTATATTAATCTTTTGTGTGGGACTGTGTCAAATGCCTTGCTAAAAGTCTAGGTAGGCCATGTCCACAGCCCCTCCCTGATCTACTACTTTGGTCACCCAGTCAAGAAATCTATCAGATTCATCTGGCATGACCTTCCGCTGTGAATCCATGCTGCCTAGGGTCCTGTGCTCCACTGGCCTCTAGATACTCGACAATTCTTTCCTTCAAGTGATTCCATCATTTTCCCTATCACTGAGTTTAAACTAACAGGTCTGTATGTTTCCTGCTTCTGCCTTGCTCCACTTCTGTGAAGGGAATCACATCTGCCCTCCTCCAGTCCTCGGGTACCACCCATCCTCCCATGATTTGTTAAAAGGGTAGTCAGTGGTGTCACTAGTTCTACCCTTAGTTCTTTTAGAATTCTGGGATGAATCCCATCAGGCCCCATTGCTTTGTCACCTTCAGTTTTAAGAGTTCTTTCAGAACCCTTTCTTCTGTAAATGGGCTGGTATCAACTTCTGTATCCAGAGTGTTTCTACTGTTTGTTTTATGTACCTCCCCTCTTCATTTGTAAATACTGAGCAAAAATATTTGTTTAGTATCTCTGCCTTTTCACAGTCTCCCTCCCACCCTCCCTCACCTTTATTAAGCCTCACTATCCCTCCCTTGGTCTTCCTTCGCTCCCTGATGTACCTATAAAGGGTTTTATCCCCCTTCTTAACTGAGCTGGCTATATTTTCCTCAGTTTGGGCCTTTGCTGTTCTGACTGCCTTCCCAGCCTCCTTTTGCTTTAACTGATACAGTTCTCTGTCCTGCTCCTTCTGCAATTCCTTGTACTTCCTGAATGCTTTCTTTTTCTCTTGAATCTTCACTGCCACTTCCTTTGAGAACCATAGTGGTTTCTTACATCGTTTTGTTTTGTTTATTTGCTTCACACAAAGGCTCGTTACCTCTGTGATGGCAGTTTTTATTATTCCCCATTGTTCTTCCACCCCTCCTTCCTGCCCATTTGCTAGTGCACTCCTTGGGCACTCACCCATTTTGGTAAAGTCAGCCCTCCTAAAGTCCAGTACTTTTGTCTTTGTATGGCTTGACTCTATTGCTGTGTTTATTGTGAACCATACTGTTCGATGGTCGCTAGTTCCCAGATGGCTACCCACTTCTACAAGAGGACTGGCCCCAGGACTGATCCCTGAGGTACCCCACTTGTGACTTGCATCTCTTCTGACTGTATACTATTTACCACCACTCTCTGTTTTCTGCCTGTCAACCAGTTTGCCGCCCAGTTGACCAACGTCTGACTCACCCCGAGCCTACCCAGCTTATTTATCAATCTTCTATGTGGAACAGTGTTGAAAGCTTTGCTGAAGTCAAGGTAGGCGACATCAACTGCTCCCCCATTCTGGTTACCCAGTCAAAGAAATCTAAGCAATTAGTTTGACAGGACCTTTCTTTTGTAAACACATGCTGTCTTGGATCTTGTGCCCCTATGGATTCCAGGTGTTGCACTATCCTTTCCTTAAGGAGTGCCTCCATAATCTTGCCCACTATTGAGGCAAGACTGACTGGTCTGTAGTTCCCTGCCTCCTCCCTGTTACCACTCTCGTGGAGCGGGATCACGAGCCCTTCTCCAGTCTTCCGGGACCTCTCCTGTGCTCAGAGACTCACTAAACAGTTCTGATAATGGCTCTGCTAGTTCCACCCTTGGCTCCTTAAGTACCCTGGGATGTATGCCATTAGGTCCCATTGCCTTGTCCACGCTAGGCTTATTGAGCTTTTGTAGGACCCTTTGTTTTGTGAAGGGAGTAGTGCTCACCTCCCTCCCCCCTGTGTCCATGGTGTTGAGCTGTGGGCTCTGCCCTACCTTCTCTTCAGTAAACACTGAGCAAAAGTATCTGTTTAGGGTAGATGCTTTTACAGGGTCCTCCTCCTCACATGCCCCCTTTTCTTCTTTGAGCTTAGCAATACCCCCTCTGGAGTTTCTCCTTTCACTAACGTATCTACAGAAAGTCTTGTCACCTTCTTTTACTGTTCGTGCTAGTGTTTCTGCCAGGGCCTTGTCCGCAACCACACCACAGGCATCCGGTCGGACTGTGGTGTAGGGATGCCTGCGGTCCGGACCCCTAATACCAGTGGAGGTGGACAGACGGTCCTCCAGGTCCAGGACTGCCCCCATGGTGGTCACCCCCACCCCTGCATTCAGGCGCTCCGGAGCTGAAAAGGAATACAGTCGCATTAGTGCCGCTGGCACACACCCCTGCACCTCTGCCCCTCTTCCCTAGGTGCTGCTGTACCCACCATGCAGTGATGGACTGCCCCCCCGTCTGGAATCCTCTGCCAGGCACACCCTCGACAGCGCTGCACCACATGGGCGCCACCCAGCTCCTCCTGCAGCTCAGCTGTGGCACATCAGGCTGTCCACCGCCTGCGGCAGCACGCAAGTGCCCGGATGGTGGCCACCTTCTCCTTGATCCTCCTCCGGTCTATGCCCACCTTCTTTTTGCACTCCTGTGCTGTCCTCTGATGGATGCCCTGCTGGTTCACAGCCCTGGCCACACCCTCCCATGCTGTCGCCCCGGGCCTGTGGGGTGCCTGTTGAGCCACTCAGGAGAGGCTCCTGGTCCAGGTAGGCATCGAATAGGGCATCGCACTCTGCCCTCGTGAAGTTGGGCCTGTGCCTCCGTGTAGTCCCATGCTCCTCAACCTCCTCATGATCTGTCATGCTTATTCCTGTGGGTATGAATATGTGGTCAGTGATGGCTGCAACACACAACGCCCTCCCAATCCACTGTCCAGACAGGCCCACAGACTGGCGGATTACCTCTGAAGGATGCAATACCGGTCTGGTGCCTGTGTAGTCCCATGGCGCACTTATACTGCATCACATGCTAATGAGAGGATGTGCAACTGTAATGGGATGCAAATACCTCCGATGCGCCACGGATATGCTGATCAGCCCATCTGCATATTCCGGTTGAATATTGCGAAGTTGCGCATGCACAAGCCATGGCGCAACTGTATGACGTGTGCATTAGGCCTGGCAGTGCGCATGCGTGCACTGATGTCACGTACATCGATGGTGCATCTTACGCACAGTGCGCTATACATGGTACAGTGCTCTCCTGCTATTGGGCTTGTGGCGCTCGTGCGCTGTATGCCCTACGGTGCCCATGCATGATTGGCATATGGATCGTGAGGCACACAAGCCCCTATTGCACACCATGCATGGCGTGCCTTATCGCGCTGTTGTGCACAGTGCGGCGTGCTGACCCTATGACCCCACAGGGTGCCCTCCCCGGCCCTCTCTGGGTGCCAGCTTTGCCAGTGCTGCCCCAGATATATCGCACATCACCGGGGAATGCGTGATTGGGGGTGGCAGCGAATCACCAAGCGAGCCAGGCACCCACAGCATGTGCGGCTTGTGCGCTACTGGGCATCATTTTGGATTTGCAACTGCAGAATCGGGCATTACGCGCTGGAGCACTGCAAGGGGACCCAACTGGACCCAGGTAGAACTGGTGAACCTTGTGGCCCCGGTGGAGCCACATGTGGGTTCTCTGTATGGCCAGGTGCCCCTGGATCAGCCTTGAACAGAGGTGTGGCAGGAGGTGGTTGAGGGGTTGGAGGAGGCCACTGGAGCACAGCGCAGCGGGGAGCAGTGCCACCACCGCTACGGAGACCTGCGGAGGAGGGACCCTGACAGGCTACAGTCACTGCTGGCATGCGTCCGGAGGGGCACCGTGCCACTTCCAGGTGAGTGCACTATGTCCATGTCTATGCCATTCCAGTGTTCTGTGGAGGCCAGCAGGGTGTCACACCATGCTGCGGGGGGCTGTGGCTGCGTGCTCTGTTGACCGTGGCAGCGCACCATGGGTGTGCTGTGCCACCGCACTGCCACTGTGCAGGGCCAGGGGGCATGCTGTGCTGTGGGGGGGCCGCAGGGGGTGTTGCCAGGTACTGATGTGTCCTTCTCAATGTCTCTCTGCTAGGCCCTGAGGATAGGCGACATGCCCAGATGGCAGGCGTTGCAGGTGTACTAGGGCAGGCCAACGCTGAGGCACAGGCATAGGTTGCAGGCTGTATGGGAGGTGCCACCAGACAGACGCCGGTTGTGCCGCAACAAGCAGGTAGGCACTCTTTCAGGGTTTGTTGTGCAGGGAGGAGGTGGGCCACAGCCCCCTGTGCACATGGCCATTCCAGCTGTGCACCCCCAGTGGAGTCCACTGCACCATATCATGGCTATCGCACATGTGTATGGCTGCTGCATGTGGGCTTTGGCTGCACCCCAGTTCCAGTCATGCCACTGCCATCCCGCCGCTTAGCCCTGTTGCCTGGCCACCATGGTTGTGATGTGCAGCACATGGGTGGTGTTGGTGTGCAGTGCTCTGCATTGTTGTGGATGATCGGGATGGCAGTTTGTGTGGGCACACGCTGCGGGAGGCTCTGTGCTGTCTCAGGGGCGCATGTCACCGCTGTCCGCTGCGCACGGTGGGTGGGCTACGGCTGTATGGACATGCACTCATACCATGCCCCCTCCTTTGTCCTAGGTGTCCAACAGGATGCTGTCAACACCGGGCTCCTTCGGAGGATACTGCAGGTCACCATGGCCACGCTACAGGTGGCGCGATTGATTTGGCAGGCTCTGTGCAGGCTGCAGAGAAGACGGCACACTAGGTGTCGGTAGCACGTGGATGCCCATAGGGCCTGTTGGCCTGCACCCCCTTCCTCTTCCCTGACCCCCCTCCCTTTCCCTACCTTGTTCCCTTACCCAGCCATGTCCCCTGTCCCCCCGCCTCCCTTCCCTACCATTTTGTTTGTGGCCTCCCCATTCCCTGCTCCCTGTTCCTGTTGTTCTGTACATAGTTATTGTTGCTTTGTTTTAATACACTTTTCAATTGTTAGCCATCAGTGTCTGTGTCTGCTCTGCAGCTGGTGTGTGGAGCCATGCTGCAGTGGTGTGCATGGTGGCCAAGTGGTACGTCTGGGGTTGAATGGGGAATGTGCCTGTTGGTCTGTGCCCAGTGGCTGGTGGGTGTGCCCTGGGGCGTATGTGTGCACTATGTTCGTGTTGTGTGGCATGTGTGTTGTGTGCTGTTAGTACGTGTGTTGCCAGCTGTGGTCCAGGTGCATGTCCTGCGCCTTCCTGTGGGTGTTGCCTGTGGCTATTTGCCAGTGGACATTGATGCCACACTGCCTCCACGCACCACTGTGGTGCGCACATGGTCCAGGGCCTGCAGCTGTGCGCCTCCCATGCCTCCCTCCTGGCATGCTCTGCACCCTGGTGGCAGTCTGTCCTGCTCTGGTAGCATGCTCCCTGCTGTGTCTGTTGTCCTGTGTCCTGGCCCATGCACCTCTGACCCTTGTGCAGCCCTGGTTGTTGTGCTATGGTGCTGGCTGGCTTGCTCCCTGGCGCAGCCCTGGTTGCGCTATGGTGCTTGCTGGCTTTCTCCCAGGCGCAGCCCTGGTTGCGCTATGGCGCATCTCTGCAATATTCAGCCATGTTGCGCTGGCGCTTGCCATCGTGCGCAACGTTTGAATATCACATTTGGTGCGCACTGGCACAGTGTTCTTGCACTGCACAGCTACTGCGCCTGCCTCTGGTGCATTTCTGAATTTCCCCACTCTTCATCTCCTCCAGGAAACCCACCTAACGGACCTGGAACATCAAAAGCTGAATGGGGAAAGTGATACAGGGTTTATGCATCCTCTTACCCCAGAGGTAGAAAAAAGGAGTGGCCATTTTGGTTCCTTCTGACACCCCCTTTGAAATTATTAAGACTCAGACAGGGCAGATATGTTATATTACAGGGCCTTTTATATGGCCAACAGGTCACCATCGGAAATGCCTACTTTCCTCCCCAATCTCATCTTAAAGACCTTAAAACATTCATCTCCCACCTCCTTAACCATTTGCAAGGACAACTTATTCTGGGTGGGAAATTTAATATGACCCTATCCCCACAACTGGATTGCTCCCATCCTCATAAACATAGACTGAACAAGACAGCAAAACAATTTAGACAAAACTTAGACCATCTAGGGAGAGTAGATATTTGGCAAAGAACCTCACCTCTCCTGGCTATACATACTACTCTCCCAGATTCCACTCCCACTCTCAACTAGATTATTTCTTCACAACCTGCGAACATTATTCTAAAGTACAGGACATGTCTATCGGTCCGAAATTAATATCGGATTACCAACCCTTAATTTTAAAATCAGATGTAGGAAGAACCCCGAAGAAAACTTTATGGAGAATTAATCCCTTATTGCTACAAGATAGGGAATTTCGAGATATGATTAAAAAAAAAAAAAATTCCACAATTCTTGTCCAAGAACGCCCATTCCACTCCTACAGAAGCAATTCTGTGAGATGCACTAAAGGCCACTATTTGGGGGGAAATAATAGCCTATACCACCAATAAAAATAGAGAAAGGGAGGCCAAATACCAGCAACTCCCCAAAGAACTACTAAATTACCAGCTGTTATATAGAGACAGGGACCATGAACTTAAAATTAGGGACACCAAAAAGACCCTTCAAAAATTATGGATAATAAAATTCAACAGCAGTTGATCTATTTACATCACACTATACATGAAGGGGGTTCCCAGGGGACCAGAAAACTGGCCTATAAGCTACGTTCTAGGAAAAATACTTCCACAATTCTAAAAATAAGAACCATCTCAACCAGACAAATGAACCATACCAAATCTCATAACCCAAACTTTCTCAGAATCTTTCATGACGCTATACTCTGCGGAGCCAGGGACATCTACAGAGGACAGCATCCCTTTTCTTACACAGCTAAAGCTGCCTTTCCTAGACAAGCTACAGGCTACGGCCTTGGAAGCATGGATATCCCAATCTGAAATCATGGATGTCATCTGGAAACAAACCGCTACGCTGCCCCGGTCCCGATGGTTTTATATCAGAATGGTACCGTACATTTTCAGCGACCCTCCTCCCTAGTCTACACTCCTTATACAATGAGACTATCAAGGGAGACTCCTCACCCCCACCCTCATGGAGTTATGCTACTTTAGTCCCAATATTAAAACCCAATAAAGATCCAATGAACCTCAAGGCATATCGCCCCATTATCATTTTAAATTTCGACTACAAGATATTCACTTCAATTTGGGCTAGCAGAATAGAAAAACTACTCCCACACAATATCAATTCAGACCAATCAGGATTTATCAAAGGTCGTAACACCTCAGATAATATTCATAAAATCCTAATCTTGCAAGAATATGTCATTAAAAAATGGATTCCCACAGCCTTTATTAGCCTTGATGCAGAGAAGGAATTCGACAGGGCATCCTGAACATTCCTCTGGGACGCCCTGCAGACATTTCAGTTCCCAGCCTCCTTTATAGCCTGCTTACAAAATCTATATGCCTCTCCTAGAGCTTACTTGAGGGTTAATGGAATGGGAGTATTTCCTCCCCAATCCCAAGTGGGCCGGGGCACTCGCCAAGGTTGTCCCCTTTCCCAAGCCCTATTCACTCTTTACATGGAGCCATTAGCGCAAGCATTAAGAGAGACCACAGAAATAGAGGGCATACTTACTGCCCAACATGAATACAGAATCAGCTTATATGCAGATGATGTTCTGCTGTCCTTGACCTGCCCTGAAACTTCAATCCCCTCAGCTTGAACATTTTAAGAAAATTTGAGGGACTTAAGGCTTTAAATTAAATGATGCAAAGACAGAAATTTTAATGTATAATTTTATCTCCCCCACCCACCCCACCCCAGTAATCCTGAAACGGGCATACCCCTTTAAATGACTAACTACAAAAATAAAATATCTGGGCATTTATTTACCTCTTAACCCCGAGGTTCTCGAACTGGTGAATTACGAACCTTTAACTCTTAATATCCAAACTGACCTGATCAGATGGATTCCCATAATCTTCTCCCTCCATCAGAGGATAGCCACAATCAAAATGAATATTTTACTGCATCTTTTGTACCTCATACAAAATCCACCAATCTTTTCTTCTTCCTTTTATCTCAAATCTTGGGATAAATTAATCTCCACTTTTATCTGGGGACAGGGATACCCGAGGATTAAACCTGCTGTTCTCAAACTCTCCTTGGCTCAGGGAGGACTGGCCCTCCCCAACCTCACTTTATATGCCAAAACTGCATTTCTTCGAACCATACTGATGTGGCTGGCAGGTGACTGCCAGACTCCCTGGAAAACCCTCAAATTTCAAATCAACGACCTATTTGATAGATCTAACAGAAACCTGATCTCTGCCTCCCAGAGCATTTGTTACTATAACAGCCCACACCTACCAAATAAGGAAGAGATTCAGATGGACTAAATTAGTACGCCCCACCTATGAAAACTGTAAACTAATTTCCAAAGACGAGTAATTTCTACCAAACACATCTGACCTTTCCTTCAAAAGATGGAGGCGACTGGGGCTATCCCACTACTATCAGTTGCTATCACCCCAAGGTACAAGCCCATCTGATAATTTCCGCTACTTTCAGGTTCGTAATCATATTTTACAAAACTCATATATTCAGCCTATTTTGCCAACCCCGATCCCTGGATTACTAACATTTTTGCAGTAGCAATACAGGGTGGGATGGAGGATCATATCTTAGGAAACCTATATAAGGCTTTAAGGGAGGGCTCGGCTACAAATATGAACTCTACATTAACGGAATAGAATACAGATCTAGACTTAGAGATTCCTTGGAAGACTTAGCTAGAGGCAACCATCCCAGCTATCAAAATAACCTCCTCCCCCATATGGAGAGACTTTGCCTGGAAGAGTCGGATGAGATTTTTTCACTTCCCTGCGGTTCTTAGCCACTACATACCTGGCAGGTATGGCTGCTGCTGGCGCAATTGTGGTTGTAGACATGCCTCACTAGGTCATATTTTCTGGCTATGTCCATACCTGATGCCATTTTGGTTCTCACTCCAGACAGAAATCTCAAAATGCTTGGAAACTACCATTGAGTTTACAACTGAACAGGTACTGTTGTCCGTATACCCCGATCACTCTCCACCCTGGCGAAAAACACTTCTTCCAACCTTTTTATCAGCAGCTAAGAAAGCTGTAATCAGAAGATGGACGACAGATAAGATCCCCACAGTTATGGAATGGAGAATCATTATGAAACAGATATACTATACCGAAGACCTCAACTCCAAAATTCAACATAAAGGGCCCAATTACATGATAAAATGGCAGAACTGATCAATCTATCAGGCCTCGGTGGATCCGGATTTTTCTCCCCGATTGGGAAACTGTCACAAAAGGGGACCACTCCATGTGAGGGGGGCTCCTAGGGGGGTAAGAGTAGGAGAATGGGCATGAAACTGATACATAAAAAAAAACAAAAAAAAAAAACAATTCGGGTTCCTATTTGAAACAGGCAATTTTGGAGTTCTGGAATCTTGGAAGAATCGATAATTTAAAACTCCCAGAATGTATGTGAGATGTTTAGACCATATGAATGGTAAGCTTTTTCCCTAGATATAACAATAATATATCATCAAGTGCACCTCTATGTACCACAAACAAGATCTTAATATTTGTCTCATCTCATAAACAATGTAATCTTATAAAACAAAATGTACAAAAGAAATGTGTGCGTCATGAATTTAATACAAATTAAATTAAAAAAAAAAAAAAATACCTTACCCGTAGGCGTAAGTGAGTGAACTGGGGAATGCAAAGTTTGTTTGTTGCTGCCTCTGTGTTTAGTGAGTAGATGGAGGGAGACGCATAGTAGCAAGTATATTTTGCGTTTTACTCAACTTGAATGATCATTTGAGTGGGCTGGAGATGGGCTGGCAAAAAGAGAGATGGAGGAGGCAAGCTATCAAGGGAGCCACATAGTCCAGAACAGGATTCCTCCCCCCACCCCCCTAATTGTGGCTCCCCATCCAGGCACATTTTCAGTTTATAATGTTTTTAAGCAAAAATAGTTGGTGTGATTTTTCTTACATGTTATGACGTGCAATAAAACACTCAAGGGATTGCGATTATGGTCAATAATCACACTCACCTCTCAGGTGTTTAAAGAGTTTCTTACTTGTACTACTGCCCCCCAACATATAATAAACCTTACCTGGCCCCAAGTAGACTGCAATAGAACATTTTAATTTATTTCTGCCAATATTTAACAAGTGACAGGATCGCATTTTGCTCCATGGAGCTGAAAGCCAAAAATGCTTCCACTTCCCTATTGCAAGACATGACCCTTTGCTAGCATTCATTTTATGACTAGGTGGGGGGAGAAGAATGCACAGCTAGCATGCAGGTTCGCCAGGTTGGACTGCAAAATATGCTGTCCCCCCATGATAATGTTGAGGGTAAAGGAAGGGGACAAAGGGACCACTGAGAGGAGGTGGAGGAAGACCAAGGAGCCGGGGCCGGGGGGAGAACGGATGGGAATGGGTGGAAGGTGGTCTCCCTAAAAGCAAGGAGCCTGGATAATAAAACAAGTGTGGACGTCACTGCAGTGACTGAGACTTGGGCCACACAGTACCATGATTGGGATCTGGCAATCCCGGGGTATAACATTTACAGGAAAGACCGGGGGTTAGGAGAGAGGGTGGAGTAGTACTCTATATGAGGGAAGGGATCAGATGTACGAGGGACAAGGGGGAGGAAGGGAGGGAGGATAGAGGCACTATGGATGCAGCTTCTGGACTCCAAGGGTAGAAAGCTGAGGCTGGGGGTGGTATACAGACCACCAATCCAATCAGTGGAACTGGACAGGGAGTTAGAGCAAATAAGGAGCGTGTGTAGAAGGGGGAGTGTGGTGATTGTGGGGGGGGGATTTCAATCTGCCGGGGGGGGTAGACTGCAGCACCCCTGCCACCTCGAGTGCCAAGGAGCAGGTGCTCCTGGACGTGATCCAGGATGGTCTCCTGACACAGCTGGTTAGTGGGTCAACACGACTAGGTAACACACTGGATTTGATGCTGTCAAATGGGGAGGAAGTGAAGGAAATAAGGGTGGAAGACCCACTAATTGGTAATGACCACCAAACAGTGTGGTTCACTCTCAAGTTGGGCAGGGAGTGTGGAGGCACAGTAACAAAGATGGTGGACTTTAGGAGGATGAGAGAAATACTGCAAGGGAGACTTCATGGTATTAGGCCAGACATGGATGCACAGTGAAAGTGGGAAATTATTAAAACTGGGCTAACAGAGGGTACAGAAGCTTGCACCGGGACTAGGAGCAAGAAGTGCAGAGCCAGGAAACCATGCTAGCTCAACAGAGGAGTGTTGGAGGGGGTGAGGTCAAAGAGAGCTACGTACCATAAGTTTAGGAGAATGAGGAAGGAAGAGGACAGGAAGGCTTATGTGAGTTGGTCCTAGGAGGTGACCAAGCGAGTGAGAATAGCCAAGGCCTTCAGGGAACCAAGGTTAGCGCAGGGCATCAAGGGAGGGGAGAAGGACTTTTTTAGATATGTCAGGGAAAAGAGAAAGTGCAGAGAACATATAGTGAAGATAAAGTGGGAAGAGGAGTGGGTGGAAAAGGGAAAGGAACAAGCGGAAGTACTAAATGAATACTTTTGCTCAGTTTTCACGAAGAAGAAGGATGGTCCACTACCACCATGGACTGGGGAGACTGGGGGAAGAGATGACCGATGGAATGATCGAGGGGAGTAGAGTACTAGAGGATCTAAGGGCATTAAGGGTGGACAAGGCACCAGGTCCTGATGGCATCCACCCCAGGGTGCTAAGGGAGATGGCAGAGGTGTTGGCCGAGCCACTGGCAGACCCGTTCAGTGCCTCCCTAGACACAGGATGGGTGCCTCAGGACTGGAGGGTGGCCCATGTGGTGCCTATACACAAGAGTGGCTCTAGGGACGAGCCAGGAAATTATTAGCCCATCAGTCTCACTTCCATAGTGGGTAAACTTATGGAGACAATGCTGAAGGAGAGGCTGGTGTCGTTCCTCGGGGGTAATGACCTCAAGGATGGGCGACAGCACGGGTTCATCTCAGGCAGGTCTTGTCAGACCAATCTAATAGAAAATTATGACTGGGTAACAAGAGAGTTGGATATGGGTCATGCTGTAGATGTCCTGTACTTGGACTTCACCAAGGCCTTCGATTCAGTGCCTCATGAGAGGCTAGGAGGGAAGCCAACTGCTGCGGGGAGTGGGGCTGAAGTTGACAAACTGCATAAGGAACTGGCTGCAGGGGAGGCTGCAACGGGTGGTAGTGGGAGGGGTGAGCTCTCGACATCTAGACCGGTGATGAGCAGTGTGCCGCAGGGTTTGGTGCTGGGCCTGGTGCTATTTGGGCTCCTTATCTCAGATACAGCACATGGAGCTGGAAGCAGGGTTAGTCTGTTCGTAGATGATACCAAAATGGGGGCAGTGGTGGACGAAGAGGATGGATGGAAACAACTACAAGGGGACCTAACCAAACTGGAGGTATGGCTGGAGCTGTGGCAGCTGGGATTCAATGCAACAAAGTGCAAGGTTATGCACTTCAGGGTAAAGAACCCAAGGAGGGATTATTGGTTGGGAGGGGTGAGGCTGGGGATCACTGAGGAAGAGAAGGACCTAGGGGTGCTGGTAACAGGGAGCATGGACAACTCTGCCCAATGCAAGAAGCAACAGCTAAGGCGAACAGGATGTTGAGCTGTTCGCAAAGGGCTTCTCGTCCAGGCACAGGGTGGTGATCCTACCCCTCTACAGCTTTTTGATCAGGCCACACTTGGGAGTACTGTGTGCAGTACTGGCAGCCATATCTGAAGAGGGATATTAATTTACTGGAAGGTGTGCAATGAAGGGCAACAAAAATGTTACAGGGGATGAAAGGCAAGGCCTACGAGAAATGGCTGAATGAGATGAATATGTACATGCTGGAGGAGAGAAGGGATGGGGGATAGAAACATAGAATCTGACAGCAGATAAGGACCTCTTGGCCCACCCAGTCTGCTCATTTCCCTACCTAATGAATAAGCTGCAGATCCTAGCTAACCAACTTCTTCCATCCTCCACCCCCGAGAATTGCCTTATGTCTGTCCCATGCATTCTTGAATTCCACCACTGTTTTTGACTCCACAACCTCCTCAGAAAGGCTATGCCATGCATCCACAACCCTCTGTGAAAAAATACTTCCTTACATTACCTCTGAGCCATCCCCCCCCCCAGCTTCAGATTGTGCCCCGTTGTTCTTGCACACCTCTTTCTGAAAGATGCTACCCTCTTGGACTTTGTTGATTCCCTTGAGGTATTTGAAACTTTCAATCGTTCCCCGAGGCTATACGTATGACAGATCTTTAAGTCTCTCTTGATAAGCCTTCTGGTGCAGACCCTGCACCATTTTAGTTGCCCTCCTCTGGACTGCCTCCATCCTGTCTAGGTCTTTGCGGAGACTGGGTCTCCAGAACTGCATGCAGTACTCCAGATGGGGTCTCACCAGCTGTCTGTACAAAGGGATAACAATTTCCTGTTTTTTTTTTTTTTTCTGGTGATGTCTCTCCTTATGCATCCCAGTATCCCCCCAGCCCTGCTTACTGCCCTCTCACACTGCTTGCTCACCTTTAGGTCATCTAATACGACTACCCCCAGGTCCCTTTCCATTTTTTTTGTTGTTAGTATCTCACCCCCCATTGTGTACTCTTCCCCTGGGTTTTTGTTTCCCAAGTGCATTACTTTGCACTTCTTAGCATTGAATCTAAGCTGCCATACATCTGACCATTCCTCCAGCCTTACCAAGTCTCTTCTCATCCTTTCCACCTCACCTTGTTTATCAACTCTATTGCAGATCTTTGTGTTGTCTGCAAAGAGACATACTTTTCCTTCTAGTCCCTCTGCAGTGTCGCCTACAAAGACATTAAATAGGACCGGTCCTAGTACTGAACCCTGCAGTACCCCACTAGTAACCCCCCTTTCTTCGGGTCTATGCAATAACGGCAAACACCTAAAGGCTATCGCCATTATCGCTCAGTCAGAGTGCCGAACATATTTTTGGCACTCTGACAATCCTGGCGCACCAGCACAACGGCACCAGGAGATATTTCTACTACTTTCTGTGGGAGGGCTGTGCCCCCCCATGCCACCCGCACCCCCCCACTTAAGGATTTTCAACTCCAGGGGGCTGCATATCGGGGGGTGAAAGTAAAAAAAAAAAAAAACGCACCAGTGCCCGGACCCAAACCCAGTACCTCAGCCAACCCAGCCATTGCCCAATACCTGACGCCACGCCACAGACTGACTGATGACCGTGCCACCCCTACAGCCTCTCCACCCCCAGCCCATGCGCGCTCCCACCCCCATGCGTGCATTCGCGACATCCTGTCGCCTGGTTCGCCACCCTTCATCCGGTGCGCGGTGGACTCGCGAGGAAGGTGTCGCTCGTAATGGACGGCGCCCTTCCTCATGCGCCCACTTCACAGGTTACCCCTTTCTTCAGAGTGGACTCCATTTACTATTACCTTCTGTATCCTGTTCTCCAGCCAATTTTTTTACCCAGGCTACCATCCTGGAACCCACTCCCAGGCTGGCCAACTTGTGTATTAATATTGTGTGTGGGATTGTGTCAAATGCCTTGCTAAAGTCCAGGTAGGCCATGTCTACAGCCCCTCCCTGATCTACTACTTTGGTCACCCAATCAAAGAAATTTATTAGATTTGTCTGACATGACCTCCCGCTGTGAATCCATGCTGCCTTGGGTCCTGCGCTCCTCTAGCCTCTAGGTACTCAACAATTCTTTCCTTCAGAAGTGATTCCATCATTTTTCCAATCACTGAGGTTAAAATAACAGGGCTGTAGTGTCCTGCTTCTGCCCTGCTCCCACTTTTGTGTAGCGGAATCACATCTGCCCTCCTCTAGCCTTCAGGTACCACCCCATCCTCCCATGATTTACTAAAGAGGGTAGTCAGTGGTGTCACTTGTTCTACACTTAGTTCTTGTAGAATTCTGGGATGAATCCCATCAGGCCCCATTGCTTTGTCCACCTTCAGTTTTAAGAGTTCTTTCAGAACCCTTTTTTCTGTGAAAGGGCTGGTATCAACCCCCGTATCCAGCGTGTTTCTAATGTTTGGTTTAAGTACCCCTCCCCTTCATTTGTGAATACTGAGCAAAAGTATTTGTTTAGTATCTCTGCCTTTTCACAGTTGGCCTCTGCCCACCCCCCTCCCCTTTATTAAGCCTCACTATCCCTCCCTTGGTCTTCCTTCGCTCCCTGATGTACCTATAAAAGATTTTATCCCCCTTCTTAACAGAGTTCGCCATCTTTTCCTCAGTTTGGGCCTTTGCTGTTCTGATTGCCTTTCCTGCTTCCCTTTGCTTTAACTGATACAATTCTCTGTCCTGCTCCTTCTGAGATTCCTTGTACTTCCTGAATGCTCTCTTTTTGTACCCAACCTTCCCTGTCACCTCCTTTGATAAACAAAACAAAACGATGCAAGAAACCACTATGGTTATTTGCTTCACACAAAGGCTTGTTGCCTCTGTGATGGCAGTTTTGATTATTCCCCATTGTTCTTCCACCTCTCCGTCCTGCCCATTTGCTAGTGCATTCCTTAGGCACTCACCCATTTTGGTAAAGTCTGCCCTCCTGAAGTCCAGCACCTTTGCCTTTGTATGGCTTGACTCTACCTCTGTGTTTATCGTGAACCATACCGTTCGATGGTCACTAGTTCCCAGATGGCTAACCACTTCTAAATCTGTGATCCTCTCACCATCTCCATTTGAAAGTACCAGGTCTAAGATTGCTCCCTCTCGAGTGGGTTCTGATACTAGTTGTGTAAGACATGCCCCCGTAGGGCATCTAACATGACCCCACTCTTAGAAGTGGCTGCTGCAAATGCACTCCAGTTAACATTCTGGCATATTCAGATCCCCCATCAACAATATCTCTCCCTTTTCTGCCATACTAAGGATACTTTCCATCATTTCCTTGTCCATTTCCTCCTCCTAAGATGGGGGTCTGTATACAACCCCTGTGCGGATTGTGGTGCCATTGCCTGTCTCCAAATTGACCCCCAGTGCTTCCTCTCCTCCCCATTTACCCTTTTGTTCTATTGCTTTGATGCCGTCCCTTATGTAGAGAGCTATTCCACTTCTTCTTTTACCCTCTCTGTCCCTCCTATAGATAGTGTATCCTGGTATGTTTATGTCCCAGTCATGGTTCTGTGTGTACCACGTTTCTGTGACTGCCACAATATCCAGATTTTCCTCCTCCATCAAGCCCACTAATTCAGGAAGCTTGTTACCCAGACTATGGGCATTGGTAGTCATTGCTCTCCATTATTTGATGGTTTTACCTCTTGTAGCACCATCCCTGTCCTCAGTGACTTTGCTTTCTCCATTTACCCCTGTCCTGCTCCCTACTGACCTTTTTACCTTGGTCTTTACCTCATTTAGTACCCGGTTTTGTAGGGGGAGGCTAAGAACCTCCTGCTGCTCATCAGTGCCCCCCGACTAGTTTAAAAGCTTGCCAATGAAGCATTTAAACCGATCGCCTAGTAGACTTGTTCCCTTCCTGGACAGATGCAGACCATCCTGCCAGTATAGGCTGGTATCCCTCCAGGTGGAACCCAGTCCCCAGTGAATCTAAACCCCTGTGTTCTGCACCATCTTTTCAACCATTCGTTGAATTGCATGGCATGAAGTACTCTCGCCTCACCCTTGCCATAGACAGGCAGCACTTCTGAGAAGAATACTGTGCATGCTACTTGACTTAGGCCCCTCCCCAATTCCACAAACTCCTCCTGCACTGCTCTAATCTCATGTTGAGCCAAGTCATTCGTCCCTAGGTGGACAAGGACGTCCAGTTCAGTCTCCTGTGCAGCTGTTCTGGTGATCCTGAGAATGCGCTTCCTGTCCCTCCAAGCCGTGGTACCAGGCAGGCACCTTACATCAGTTTTCCCTGATCCCCCAAGTCCTATCCCCCTAACAGTAGAGTCCCCCACCAGGAGCTGCTTCCTTTTCCTGTGGTGTCCTCTGCCTCCTTCCTGTGGGGCTCTTTTGTGACAGTGGTCCACAACCTCCTTAGTCTCCTCTGTGGGTGCATCCATAGAGGAACTATGCTCCATCAGAATGGTGCATGGATTGTGGAGTGGTACAACTGACTAGGTGTGCCTCTGTTCCACCACTCTCACCCTCCCCGAGCCCACTGTGGTCCAACTGCTGCGCCTTCTTGGCAGTCTCTAAGTTAGTGGTGGTTCTGGTGCTCCCTGGGTGGGAGAGGTTCCCTTACTACTGTCCAGTGTGGCCTGAAGACGGGCAACCTCCTCCCTCAGGGCAGAGAGTTGCCTGCAAACAGGGCAGCATCCAGAAAGACTGCTGCCCCACAACCAGTACATTGCACTACTCCCCACATGTTAGTCTACATTCTCGTTTGTCCTGTGTAAGTTTTTTTTATTTTTTTTTCTTTGTCCCTTAGCTATTGCTTTGTATGTATGTATGTATGAGTTGTATACAATGGGTGGGATATTCAAACGAGTTGCGCCATGTGCAACCACACTATCTGCCCTGGCGCAATATTCAAAAGGAAAGTCGTGGCACAAATCCCGATACGGCTGGGTATCGGTAATGTATCTTGCGCGCAAGTAGGGGGGCGTGCCCATGCATATTCTGCAAATCCCGATATTCAGCCCAGGATGTGCTGTGATTATGCAGGTGCAACCCCTACATGCGCCGCACACAGTTAAGCCAAACAATAATGGAGCAACTGCTGGCCACCCACAGGTGAGCTGCCATAATGCAGGGTGCAACATGGCAGCTGCCAGCTGTGGGTGGTCACAATAATGGAGCAACTGCTGGCCACCCACAGGTGAGCTGCCATAATGCAGGGTGCAACACGGCAGCTGCCAGCTGTGGGTGGTCACCCGAGCTGTGGCAGCACCATCTGGTGGCGTAGCGCCCCCCCCATGCCCGATCGCAGGCTGTAAAAATGAAGAACCTACCTGGTGGTCCAGTGGACCTCCCCCCTTGCCCAATAGCGGGCTGTAAATATGAAGAACCTCCCTGGTGGTACAGTGGACCCCTCTCCTAGCCCAATCGTGGGCTGTAACAATAACCAACCTCCCTGGTGGTCCAGTGGACTCATCGCCATGCCCGATCGTGGGTTGTAATATTATATACACTCCCTGGTGGTCTAGCGGTACCCGTACCCCTCTCCCAACCCATCCAGCGGGTTGGGGGTACAGGTACCGCTAGACCACCAGGGAGTGTATATACTATTACAGCCCGTGATCGGGCATTGCGATGGGTCCACTGGGCCACCAGGGAGGTTGGTTATTGTTACAGCCTGCGATCGGGCAAGGGGATAGATCCACTGGACCACCAGGGAGTTATTAACTATTTACAGCGCACAATCGGGCGTTGGAGCGTGTTGCCGGTGGGGGCAGGGGGCGTTGGTCCCCGACAGCTGCTGCCTGGCAGGGCGCCAGGTGCAGGTCGCCGGGGATCAGCGCACCTGCATGCACAGGGGGTCATAATGACATGCAAATGGCCCCATTTGCACCTTGCATGCAGTATGGTCCCATTTTGATGTCCACCGCTGAATATCGCAGTTGATGCACCTAGCGCAACGGCACTTGCGCTAGTACATCCCCCTGCTCCTCTCTGGCCACTTGCGCTGGTGCAGTGCCACTGCACCATGCAGGTGGCCACGGAGCGATATTCAATGGTGCTGAGCCATGGTGCAGCACCATTGAATATCACCCTGTCAGCACCCTGGCGCTTCCCAGTTGCGCTGCATCCAAGCTTGTGCCGCAGCCTGGCGCAGTCTGAATATCCCACCCAATGTGTACACTTATAATGTCAGTCCAGTATGCTGGAAGGGATATGACAGTGGTATGCACCTTGACCTCTTGAGGAAATGATGTCAGAACCCCTGGTATAAAGGAACTGGTACCAGGGGTGGGAGGGGTGAGGGGTAGGGGGGAAATAGGGCCCAAACTGTGCCCTCTTGAAACAATCAGCTAAAAGCTCAGACCCACCAATACGATGAGTGCTGACCGCAAACAAACAGAAACACAAATAGTTGAGTCAAACACAAGTAAACCTCCCCAGCCCTGTGATTTGTGCACTGAAAGCAATCAGCCCCAAAACAAGTCAGATGTGCACAAGGAAAGACACAGTAAACTATTTCAAAATATTTTGATGCAAACTGTCCCAGAATACTAATAAACAGTCCAGTTACCCACAAAAGGAAAACCAAATATGCAGTTATTTCAACCCTTCTGAAGTTACTCAAAAGATATGCATGTTTGAAAAAACCCTTCCTGATTTAAAAACTAAACTTATTAAACACAAAGCAATACCGGTGTAAGGCTGTAAAGTAAGAAAAACCTCCCTCAGATGTAAGAAAGAGTGAGATTTGTTGCAGATTTCTAGTCCAATATAGTATCTCCCATGCAGCTCTCACAGTTTTTCCAAGCACATCCTGTTACACAGCTTCAAGAAGATGGGCTTCTGTAACTGAATCACACCAGTAGTTTATAGTAATTGATCAATGCTGGAATGTTCCGCCCAGAACAACTGGCTATGATGCAGGCCTCCCTGACTAGTAAAGACAATTTCCCCCACCTAAGGTTCTGTCTGGCTTCAAATTACTAACTGCAGCCTCTGCTACTAGAAGTAAACAGCTACCACCAGTAACTTATTTCAAAATATTTTGATGCAATCTGTCCCAGAATACTAGTAGACAGTCCAGTTACCCACAAAGAAAAATCAAATATGCAGTTATTTCAACTCTTCTGAAGTTACTCACAAGATAAGCAGGTTTGAAAACCCCTTTCTTGATTTAAAAACTAAAATTATTAAACACAAAGCAATACCAATGTAAGACTGTAAAATAAGGAAAACCTCCCTCAGATGTAAGCAAGAGTGAGATTTGTTGCAGATTTCTAGTCCAATATAGTATCTTCCATGCAGCTCTCAGTTGTTTCCGAGCACACCCTGTTACACAACTTCAAGAAGGTGGGCTTGACTGGATATGATTGAGACATTCAAGTATCTGAGGAGGATAAACAAAGCTAGCACTAAAGGGGTGTTTAAACTGAGGAAAGGTAGGGGCACAGACTAAGATTGGAGGGCGGAAGCTTTAGGAGGGAGATGAGGAGGCAATACTTCATGGAGAGGGTGGTGTCTAAATGGAACACTCTACCAGAGGAGGTGGTATCATGTAAGACAGCAGGAAGTTTTAAGAGGGTGTGGGACAGAACACGAGGGAGGGTCTGGGTGGAAGCAGCTGAGGCCATCATGGGAATGACAGCTGGGGAGGGGGTTAGGGCAGTTTCAATCTAGGGGGCCAGCCACAGACACTGATAGACCGGGTGGTCTGTTTCTGCTGGCAGATTCGTATGTACGTATGATGTCAGTAAATGGAGAGAGTGGGGGCATGCTCCATGTTTTTAAATGCTATTGTACTTTAGAGTTCCAATATCTGATTATGACAAAACAAGACCACCACCACTTGTCTAACGAGGACCTTGCATCTTAAACCTTAGGAATTACTTGCCCAGAATCTTGAGGAAGGCTCCCTCTGTCAAGGTTTTAAAGAGGGGCCTTGAAACCTACGTATCCCAGCAAGCATTTGGAGATGTCCCACAACACCTTTTCTCAGTACATTGTAAAGTATGTTTGTTTTTTTCCCCCACATTGTTTTAAATGAAAATCAAGGTAGTTATCAATATTTACTTGGATTTGAAATGGTTACTTGTTTGGTTTATATTGTTTTATTGTAATGGTGCCCTGAGCCTCCGGGGAAGTGCGCCATAAAGACTACTAATGTACTACTACTCATCGAGCAGTGACCTTGATTTATCATAATCTGAACTCTAAAGTACAACAAAAAGCATTAAAAAAAAACACAAAACATCCCTACTGTATTCTGTGGAATGCGCCCCCACGCTGCCCATTTACTAACATCATAAAAATGTGCTGGGGGGTCTCAACAGGAAAGTGGCAGCGTTTTGACCTTCAGCTCCACGGAGCAAAATAGGATCCCTTCCCTTGTTAAATACTGGCAAAAATAAAATCTCTGTTGCAGTCCACTTGGGGCCAGGTAAGGTTTATTATATGCTTTGGGGGGGGGTGCAGCAGTAAGAAGCTATTACAAACCCATAATCATACACCCTGTGTCATGCTTTATTGCTTACATAAGTGCCCACCCAGGAGCGTAGTGTGGCTCATCATCGCAGCTGGGAGGGTGGTGGCCTTACAGCCCCTGGAAGGGCTGTTATCTCAACATAAGGCCCAATTTATTGTGCCTTACTGCACTTATAAAATGTGTATTAGATCATTTTATTTAAAGAAAGTAACTGAAATAAACATACAAAAAGCACCATTAGAAGTGAAATAGTTCCTCCATTAGTGGTAACTAGAGGATGCTGCTTGATAGGTGCACTGCTGTTTGCCGAACCTCACTGCCTGCTTTGAGGACCGGGAATGCTGCACATGTTTTAACTAATGTTACGACTTTTTCCATCATTGCACCTTTCAGCAGTTCTCTGGCATTTCCCAGTCTTTATAGCCTGCGCTGAGAACTGGGACTGAACTCCTGTACATGGAAGTGTTGCGCTTCCCAGTCCTCACTGCCTACTCTAAAGACCAAGACAGAAAGCGTTGTTTCTGCTGGCGGGGCATATTTTGATCGGGTGGGCAGTTAAGGGGAGGTGGGAATGAGTGTTTTTGGTTTTTTTTTGTACTGCTGGAGCTGATGGACAGCATTTGATTTGGAGGCAGAAAAAAAAAAAAAAGCTGATTCCCAATTTCCTACCAGACAGAAAGTAAGTATATGAGGAAGTTCTTTTGTGCTAAGTGAGGAGGGAAATGGTGGACATCGTAAAGATTCCAGATTCCTATCCATTGATATTGTAGGTATGTCGGTACGCGGGCACTGGTATTCTTTTGCACTTGGGCATTGGGCGGAAATAAATGTCCTCATGCCAGCCTCAGCCAAGCAGAACGCTGGATTTTCTCTACCCATTTTATAACTGTATTTAGAAGGAATAAATGTGACCAGAGTGGGAACTGAGCCCAGACCTCAGCAGAATAACATCCTGAAGGTCAGTTTGCTAGCCCCAGCAGGCAGAATACAACAATGACAACTACGGTCAGTCTCCTAAAAGAAAAGGGATGGTAGGGGGCAAGAGTTCAGTTTAAAACCAGAAACTGGTTAGCCTAAGCGGAAGGTCCTTTCCTGAACAGCTTGCAATCCTCACATACAAGCCTGTCTAGTTGGCTCACAAAAAAGCATACTGTACTAGATGGCAGGAAACAGACACTGACCTATGGCCAGACAGTCACAGGACAAATGTGTTTGCAACAAATAGATTCCACACCATGAAATAGTGCAGAACGAAAAAAAAAAAAAAGATACTAAATCTTATTTTTTTTAATTTTTTTTATTAATTAAACTTGGGCAAGGCACTTTCTACTGCCATCACAGTGTTAAGAACAGCCTAATGTAAGCCTTGACATTTTGAAAAATAAAATGTTGCTAGTTACTGACATTTCATGGTCTATTGTATTTTGCACACAGCAAGCCCTCCCCCACCTTAGAAATTAAAGACAGTATGCCAGCCCAACAAATCAGTAAAGTGGCTATTCCCATTTGTTTGCTATGCAGTGGACAGGGGTTCTTTTCCTTTCCTGGAATTCCATCTGGGACTGGCAGGCATAAAGAGTGCAGTCATTTAAAGGGACAGTGACAGAATCTTACTTCTCAGTGAGAGACAACTGCTTGGGGGGGGAGGATGGGGAAAGAGTGGGTTCACCCTGACAACCCAGGGTAGCAGGTTGTCCTATCATCAGGCAAACAAGATTCTACAGAGTCCAGGTCTCCACTATCATGCAATCCCTGGGTCATGGTGCAGTCAATGCTAGCACTTCCTCGTCAAGGGGCTAGAGAGAGATGACCCATTCTGTTCTCCATATTCCTAAATGCAAAGGAAACAGTGAGGACATCCATTCCTAAGAAAATGCTTTCCTTTTCATCAGACCACACATAAATGGTGCCAACGTTTTATGGCTCACATGCCACTTCATCAAGTCTGTTGATGTATCTTATTTATGTTTTTGGGTTAAACTTTCTCTCCCTGCCCCCTCCCCCCCTCAGCAGACTATGATCCTCAAAGCCCTGTGCAACCCTAACACAATCTCCCCACCATCTCCCAGGGCTTACCTGTCTCTTGCAGTGGCACACAGTGGTATCACCTACTCACGGTGGGGGTCCTCGAGCTGGACCAGGTCCTTGGAAAGGCTGCAGTGAGACTTCAGAGTACATCTAAATAGGCGGGGTGTGGAGATTGCTCAGAGCCTTCATGGTGCACAACTCAGTTTACTCAATTCCCCACGGGACACTGGCTGACGGCGATATATTCTTTCATGACCTCTGCAGCTTATCTCGTTTCTGCCATTTGTTACTTTAGCTTGCACACACACAAGAAACGTTCTATTACAATAAACAGCATTTCAGAAGTGTGTCACTGCAGAGTCCATTGCAGCTCAGCAGCCCATACCAATGAACTCACACTCTGGTCGTGATGTCAGTCACTGCTTGCTGGGCAGAAACTTTGCATACTTGAAAGGACCAAAGTCACTCCTATCAGAGGATGCTTCAGTCCTTTCACCTGCATGAAGGCAGACTGCAGGCACCTGAAGTAAAAAGCTCTTAGTTGCGTTTCTTCCTAGTTTAAACCACCATTCACTTCTCTGTCTCTCTGTCCCTGACTATATAGCCCTTAGTCTGTCAACTCTCTCTCTCTCTCTCTCTCTCTCTCATGGACCGGGGTTCCCACCACTGGTACCACTTCTCTATCCTCCCCGTTGCCTGCCTACCCACATTTTCTAGTATATCATTCATATCTATACACACCAATATACATATACACATACGTACACACACACATACATACACATATTATAGTGGCGGCGGTCGCACCACTATAGTTAGGGTTCAGCGGTCACTTACATACTAAAGTCAAATGTTTGAACGTTAATAATGTTGGACCCATTCAATGGATTTGCCAGAAATTTGGTATGCGCGGAGGGGCATGGTAGATCTCTTGATATGCCAAACTGTGTTCCAGTGAGACTTACAGTCTTTGCGTACGAAAGCGCTGAAAAATGAAAAATTCCATTTTTCGAGGTGCCTTTTGGGATTCTGGATGTGGTCCTGCATGGCCATTGTGTGGTGTGTCACTCTGCTCGTTTGAAAGAGCTTTGGTAGCCGAACATGCCGCTTTTTGTTTGGTGAAAAAATAGTAAGGCATTCAAAAAATTATGCCACTTTTAAGTTCCCATTATAAGTCAATAGGAAAATTTATATGCATGTTTTGCAAACAAAGAATGGGGCTGTGGCTATCTCCTCCCACCTGGCGATCAAAGAATTTGCAGCCTCATGGTTCAAGAATCTTTGTGCCTGAGGAATTTCAAAAATTCTTTGACCGTGAGGTCCGCCATCTCATTTTCAGTTTTCCGATCGCACAAACACAAATATCTCAGCTCAGGGGTCACTTCTGAAGTAAAACTTGGATGAGTTTTACTCAGGGGACCACAATCTATCAAGCCATGGCTTTGGTTCCATCCAAACTGGTCCAAAAACAGAGTTATTAGCTTTTGAATTCTTTGTTCACGGCTCGCTAATGATCTGTGATCGCGAGCCTACAAATTCTTTTATCGCGATCGTGCATCGCGAGCGAGGGACGAGATGGTCAGATTTAAAATTATTGTTTCTGAGTCCAGGAGTGTCCTATAAACTGAAATGAAGTTGTGATTTGCTCAGGGTAGCCTAGCAGCCCACCTCTCACCATCTCTGAGCGCCTCTTTGCATCAGTGCTCGTAATGGACACAGTTGGCAGCTGGCCATGGAGGTGAGAGGTGGGCTGTGCCAGTCACCGGCTGGGGAAGGTGGGGTGCTGGGTGGCTGGCACGGCTGGGTGGGGGGCCACTAGACTACCAAGAAATACAAAATAAGCTGGGAGGGCTCTAGACTACCAGGGATCTCTACAATTAATATTATTTATTTAATACAGATCGGGGGGCCACTAGACTACCAGGGATACGAGCAATAAGAATAATTTTATACAGCTCAGGGGGGCCCACTAGACTACCAGGGCATTACAAATAACTATTTATTTTATTATGATGGGGGGGCCACTAGAGTACCAGGGATACTTAAAACATTATTTTTGTTATTCAGATGAGGCAGAACGGAGCTGCCCGAGCAAAACCCAGCCTCATTTTACTTAGTAGGGCACACTGGGCTGAGAAAATTTTTTTTTAAATCTAGCCATCTCGTCCCTTGTCTTTCACCTCGAGCATGATATTTCTTTGATTGCAAGCCTTCAAATTCTTTGATCGCGAGATTCTTTGATCGTGAGCAAGGGACAAGATGGCCAGATTAAAAAATCAATTTTCTCAGCCCAGGGGTGCCCTAGGAAGTCAAATCTGGGTGGGTTGTACTCAGGGGGGGTTTGTTCTGTCGAACCATGGTGGTGGTTTACCGCAATTCCTTCAATTTTTTTTTTTATTTGTAAGGTTTTAAATTCTTTGTTCATGAGCATGTAAATTCTTTGATGTGAGCCTACAAATTCTATAATTGTGAGATTCTTTGATCGTGAGGGAGGGACAAGATGGCAAGATTTTTTATAATGGAATAGATAGGGAAATTTTAGTAATCTTTGATATCTAATATCTCGGAAAAGGTTTGGTCTTTTTACTTGACATATAAAGGAAAGAAAGGCAATATCCCACAGATATGCCTTTTGGTGGTTTGGTCAAAAAATATTACAAGGCGGCTAAGTGACAGCACTCCAAAGTTGACACTTTTTCCCATAGGATAACATTATGGTGTCTGCCACATTACAGGAACGGTTTGCCACGCTGCTGAAAAATAACAGTTTGGTCTTTTGGGCTGAAATTTAGAGGGAAGAAAGCCAATATCCCACAGATGTACCTTTTGGTGGTTTGCTGAAAAAATATTAAAGGGTGACTAAATGACAGCACTCTGAAGTTGACGCTTTTTCCACACAGGATGACATTATGGCATCTGTTGCGCCTTTCAGGACCCATCTCTCTGAAACTGTGCAAGATACAGACTTTTTGTCACAAAAATGCTTAGCCCCCAAACAGGGACTAAGTACAAAATTAGCCAGGAAAGTCATACTTCATACAAAATTTCAATCCGTTTTCTATGTCGTACAGTTCTTGATATAAGCAATTTAGTATTTCTAGTCCTGATTTTGTGCTCCGAGGTCCATTATTATGCATACATTCTTTGTTTTCACTGTGTTTTTCAATGCACTTTTTGGGGAAAAGAAGGGTGTATCCTTTCGTTACTGTGCCACTTAGCATTTCCAGTTGCGCTTCTGTTACTGTACGCATCACCGTTCCCATCTACATCACGATGTGCATTACGGTTTGCGTTTTCATTTGCACTTGTGTTTCCGTTTGTGTTTCGTTTGACGTTATTGTTGCTGTGACCGTTACCATTTGCATTTGCAATTGCGGTACCATGCCCGTGCATGTTACGGTTTGCATTTCTGTATGCACTTGCATTAGCATTTCTGTTTCCTTTGGCTTTATTGTTGCTGTTACCATTTGTGTTTACAACTGCGGTACCATGACCGTGCACGTAACAGTTTGCGTTTCTGTATGCGCTTGCGTTTGCATTTTCATTTCTCTTTCCTTTGGCATTACTGTTGCTGTTACAGTTACCATTTGCGTTTACAATTGCACTTCCGTGACTGTGCGCCTTATGGTTTGCGTTTTCGGACACGTTTGTGTTTCTGTTTACGTTGGCGTTATTGTTACTGTTACCATTTGCATTTACAATTGCGGTACCTTGTCCGTGCTCGTTACGGTTTGTGTTTCCATTTTTTTGTCTCCTTTGGTGTTACTGTTGCTGTTACCATTAGTATTTGGATTTCCAATTGTGGTACCGTGAACGTGCGCATTACCAGTTGCATTCTGTGCGCAATTCCGTTTGTGTCTGCGCTTCCATCACCGTTTGCTTTGGTGTCACTTTGCGCTTGCATTTCTATTTCCATTTGTGTTACCATTTACGTTTGCGGCACCATGTGCATAACCGTTTGCTCTTGCGTTTGCATTGCACTTACTGCTACTATGTCACACAAAATCACATGGTGGGAGCGGGCCCAGCGCTCCCACCAACTTGCGCAACTTTCTACTTTTCTATTCTTTCTTAAAAAGTAAGGAACTTCTATGCAAAAAACTTTGATAATGCATCAGTTAGGGTTCTTCTACAGCGAAAAAAGTAAGGAAATTCGATTTAAGGTTCCCACCCCTTGCACCTCACCCCACCAACAGGCATCAGGGTGTGCGTTGGGGTCCTTGGCCCCAACTCTCACCCCATTCTCCTATACTGCACCACCTCAGCCTCTTGACACATGGGATGGGGTGAGAGTTAGAACCAAGGACCCCAATGCACACCCGATGCCTGTTGGTGGGGGCGGACTGGGGTGGTAACCTAAAAATAAAGTTTCCTCAATTTTTTCGCTGTAGAACACCAACGGATGCTTACTAACGTTTGCATAGAATACGACACACATCTATATATATATATACATATACATATACATATACATATTACACACACACACATATACACATACACACACATATACACACACATATATATATATATATATATACACACACACACACACACACACACACACACACACATATATATACACACAGAGTTACTAATTAATAGTTAATATATACACAGTCTGGAGTCCCCCATACCACTTCTCTTAATGCTCTCTCCCTCCAGGTCACCCTCCCCATTCCCTTTATGCAGGCGGCAGCACCAGGGTGCCATGCCTGTGCTGAACACATGGTCGACATTGGGGTGCCCATCCTCAGTGTCGGAATATCCTGAAATAAAAACCGTCAATGTTTTTGTTTGTTTTAAACATGTAAAACAGAAAGAAAAAAAAGTCCCTCGCCTATCTGCCCACACACACACACACACACACACACACACACACACCACTAACCTCCCACTCAGCACCCCCCAATCACATACACCCTCACCTAAACATGTCCCAGGGCGAATATCCACTCTATGACTGAAGACATGCCTTCCTGCTTAAACTGACGACTGCAATATGAGAAACTAAGGTAAATGTGGTTCAATGGGGTTTTGAACTTTGATGCATATTTTGACCCCAAATTTTCAACATGGCCTTTCTGCCACCCCTCTTCCTGACCAATAGCGGTGAAATTATGCAAATACAATCCGAAAGGCGATTCTGAAGTTTCGTTACGAAATCACCTTTCGGATGGGATTTGAACATTTTTCACCACTATTGTTCATGAGATGGGATCATAAGAAGGCTATGTTGAAAATTTGGGGTCAAAACATGTAAAACCGACAAAGTGATGCATGTACACTGAAAATGTTCTACGGTTGCTCACAACTTTGGTAATTTTTCATATCTTGACCCCAAATTTTCAACACTGCCTTTTTTTTTCCCCCCCCACACCACTTGAACGTAATGACTGTCATTTTTCAAATCCTGGCCAAAATGTGTTTTCACACCTGTGGTGCAAAATGACGTTTTGGTGGTGCAGAATGACATTTTGGCAGGGATTTGAAAATTTTCACCTACTGGGTTCAAGAGATGGGGTAATAAGAAGGCTATGCTGAAAATGTGGTGTACAAATACAGTAATGTCCAGATCGTCACTGAACATTACAGTATTTCAATGTTCATTCATAACTTTGCTAATTTTCAATATTTTGACTCCAAACTTTAACATGGCTATACTTCTACACCACTTACTGATCTACTATTGTTTGATGTTAACCAACAGGCCTGTCCTGCACTGTGTGGCCAAACTTCTGTGATGCCTACATGAGTTATTCCTACCTTTGTATGGACCTTTATGGTCTATGTGATGTGTGTCTGTTATTATTGAACACTGTACCTCGTACTACAAATTGTCAAGTGTTTTCCCCTATATGTAACTAATCCTGGGTCGCCCCAAAAAAAGAAAAAAAAAAGTCCTTTGGTCTCAGTGGGCCTACCAGGTTAACAAAATTTCAATAAATAATAAACTTCATAAATGTAGCATGTGTTGTTTTTTTAAAAATGTTGGACAAGAGACCGGCCCATTGGTGCAGCGGCTAGATTTCCGCTTGCGACGCCAGCAACCCAGGTTCAGGAACGGACCCGGGTCGTCAGAGGGCCAGCCGGGGGCAGAAGGATGGAGTGTCCCTAGGACTGCTCTCCTTCTCCGGGGGGAAGGTGGGGAGAACGTCTGGTGAATGACAGACCCCTGGTGGAGGCGTGGGGTGCTGCAGCATCGAGGTCAGAGCACTTCAGGGGGTGGAAAAGGCACACGTCGCTGCACGTCCTCGCCCCCAGGAAAAAAAAAGAACAATTTCTCACTGTTGGCCGTCCTTGATGAAGCCTGCCTTGGCTTTGATTAGCCTCCAGGCTGGCCCTCCGACCTAGTCCCGTCGCTGTGGCACTGTGGGGGAGTCGAAGCCACAACCCCACCCGGGGGGGGGTATCGAAGGGTCACGGCATCACATGGAGGTGGAAGCCAAGGTCCGTGACTGGGGCTGAGATTCCAGGTGGCTGGCAGGTAAGGGGACAAAAAGTAGAATAAGTAAAAAATAAAAAAAAAATAAAAAAAAAAAATACATATGTTGGACAAGACACATTTTGGCCCTTCTTGTGCAAAATAACATTTCGCGCCAATATACTATAAATGGTACATGTCAAATTTATAAAACAAATCATAAAACGAGTATCTTGAAAATCTGGGGTCAAATTTTTTTTTATTTTTTTTAAATAATTGTTAATTTGTGTGTGTAGTGCCAGTCCTCACCCTAGTGGCCATACCTGTAATCCTGTGCTGGTGACCAGAGTTCAGGGATGACCTTAAGTGTCCTAGCTGGATAAGGCAAGGGAATGGCGCTGTTACACAATACCCCCCAACCAGGGAATGAAAGGTGCAGTGTTGTCTGCATGGGCCCAGGTTCCATATAGTAAAAACAAAATGTCCTCATGGCATAGAGCCCTGCACCTCTCCACCCATGGGTCGCAGAGTGTGCCTTGTGCATTGGCTGACAGATGCAGTCTTTGCCCTTTGCATTTGTATCTGCGGCCACAAAGAAGTGCAGAAACCAAAAGGTCCTGTGCTTCCACAGTCCACCAGACAACCCCATGAATTCTTCACATCCGTTGCTGCAGAAAAGTGCAGGGCCCCTACACAGCACATACATAGAGGCAGACATTCAGCACTGACAAATGCCTGTTATTCTTGTTGCATCTCAGCTTTTCCGGCCCTCCCACAAATCTGTAAACAGTGTTAAACCCTTTTGGGTTTTACAGGGCTGCACAAGAGAAGCCCCCAGCTTCTGAACTGATGCTCAGTCTAACTTCTCCCATAGTCACATGTATGCAGATTATACAGTTTTGCATGCCAGTCATTCAGATCTCTTTCCCTGTGTAACCCCTAGGTGGTGCTATCCTAAGGAATACTACCTCTGCCTGCTTGGCTAGTTGTAGGTTTAGGGGCCTGGGTACTGAAATGGGTGTCTCCACCCAGAGGTCAGGGTTGTTAGTGGTCAAGCTAACTTAGGCACAGCCCTCCGGGACACTGTAACCCCCCAGTCCCTTCTAGTAGCCGGAAGAATATATAGTAATCCTTTTGTAATGACCCCTTATTCACCATGCAAGTGCCTTACACAGCCAGACTACCAATTGTGGTTGGTTCCACCAGTTCAACTCCTTGGAGACCCTTTGTAAAACAAGGTTAGGCAAAGCAAACAGTACAGTGCTTTCAATACAAACTGAAAACTCAGCTAGGTTAAATGCAAAAAGAGTTGGATCCGATTTATTCAGGGGACTTGAACAAGGAGGGAGCATAATCAGGTTAACTGGCTTAAAGGCTAAATCAATCAAACAGTCATGCATGCACTTCAGAGTCCCTACACAGTCACACACTCTGGATACCCAGATAGGAAAACAGTGGGCTAGCCAGGAACGTTGCCTGGGGTAGGCCAGTGTCACAGCTGGTTGGGGCCCTGTGATGGAAGAAAGCAACATGCACTACACACACTATTTGTAATCTGGAGCCAGAGGGTTCAGTTCGTCACAGAAAAAGACAACAAGGGAATTGGGTGACAACACTTTAGATTTAGCTGTTGTTGCGAGAAGCTATCCTGATGTTTACTCACGATACCCAATATAGGACACAGACTGGACGAAACAGACTGCAGGTTGTTGAGGTGGCGTGCCAGGAGAAGCATGGCCCACACGAATCACTGAGGCGTCGTTCCTGTTCAAAGCATTGAGCAGGGGGCTGATCCCTAGGCAAGTCTCTCATCGATTACTTTCTCTGTGTAACGTGTAATCTGGCTGGGCCAGTGTGGCAAAGCCCAGACAAAATGGAGATGAATACAGATTCAGTCCGTTGGAGCTGGATGCAGCCTCCAGCAAGCAGAACACCGTTCAGCACACAGTGAGTAACCAAATCACAACTTACTAACAGCACACTGCACATTTACATGTAAAGAAATTCCACTGTACCAAGCAGATGGCCCTCTGATCACAATTACAAGGTCTCTGCACTAAACCAGGATTTCAGAGAAGGCTGGAGGTCCTGACAGGCCAATCGCGTTCAGCAAATCTTTGGTCTTCTTAAGGTTTGAAGCCTGGTCACAGTTCAGTGGCTTATCTCGCCCTCCAAAGTTATATTCAGTCTGAATAAACTCCAATTCCCCTCTCAGGGAGAGCAGGCAGGAAAGCAGGCCAAAACTCAGCCCTTCCACAGTTCTCCCACACGAAACTACACAGGACTGCTGCTCAACTATCTCGAGCTGTTCACCCCTTCACTTCCCAACTCAGACTGAATCTAGCTGCAAGCAGCCTGGGACTTTCCCCAGGATCCAAAAGGTTTGGTTGGCTGATCTGTCAGTCACAACAGCAGCTCCCCCTCCAGGTCCATTTGGGCACCAAAGTTCCAAAACTACAATTCCTACAGAATGTTGCTCCCACAAGACCTCTGGGGACAGGCTCCATTTTAGAGTCCACAAAGGTACTGACTGGCCCACTCTGGCAGTCCAGGACCAAGATGGTGGTGATAAATGAATATGTCCATGCTGCAAAGAAGGCAGGTTAGACAAACTACAATATCATTAACATTCTAATAGATAATCAGCAAATAAGTACACCTTTTCATACAGCTCTCTCTGCGCATATAGCAATGGCAGAACAGACGGGACTCGAGCATAGAAACCATCAGTCCCCTTCCCAGATTAATTATAACTGCGATATAGGCAGCTCTTAAGAGACAACACAGAGAGGCTGTACAGGCACTCTCTGGCAATAACAGTTAAACTTCTAAAACACAGGACACCAGCCTGGCAGTGAACATTTAGGCAAGCCCAAGGAAGATTTTTTCGGGAACCCCCATTTGTAGGGGGGTTACACCTGTATCTAGTCTCCAGCCATACCACAGTGCCATTAAGTGGTGGTTCTGCACACACCAAGAAAACATTTACCATAAGCTTTGAAACTGAATATAAGCTGGTAACCCTTACTTTATGGCTGCTGTTTAAGACTTGTGATGACTTCCCAACAGGGAACCATCACGTCAGTGTCTGGTTAGACTTCTCTATTCACGATGACTCCATTTTCTCCAACCGAAACTTGGTGCTCTCTCCATCATAACAAGGTAGGTCTCCAAACTGCTGTCAAACAGAGGAACAAATGAATCCTCCGACTTCTACTATAATGACATTACCTATAGTGCAGTCCCGAAGGTCCCTCTAGCCAGGCTGGACCCCCTTTATCATGCTTTCTGTCACTCTGCCGTGAGCCACCCACTTTGCACACATCACTGTAATCTTAACTCATCTCAGAGGCAGCAATCCATGGAGAAATGCGATCTCTTGCTCTCTGCCCTACTGAGCTTTAAGTTCTGGTCCAACTCTCTCCTGAATGACTCTTCTTCCTCCTCACACCTTTCCCATCCCTGGCCTACTGTATGCCCTTAACCCTTGCCCCTTCCCTACTGCTAGGTGTCGCTTGTCATTTGGCTAAACAGCTTTCCCTTTAAAGACTCCCTGCTCTCTAAATCCCACACCTCCTCTCTTTCAGTCCTCCTTCTCACACCGGTCCCTAAAGAGGCAAGCCCAGGATCTGCTTCATACCAACAGCGTCATCTCTCCTCCCTCCGAACAGTCTGGCTGCTCAATGGCACACCATGACCACCACTCTCAAAGCCCCCTCCCCTTTAACTTTGCCCGGTTTGCTCTTTTTATTTATTTATTAGATCACTGGTTTACAGACCTTTGAGTCACAGACTCATTTACAAAGGCACCTCGTCAAGAGAGCAATACATCACAGCAAACAAACAGTACAGTACATATTGCTTAGATGACAAAAGCAACCAGCATTACAGGCATTGACTGGTGGTACACACTCAATAATAGGTAGATCACAGTAGTTACAGTATAGGTCTTTTGTGTTGCCCAGTCCCTATCATCTGGTCACATCTTGCTGATTTACTGCTGATGCTGCAAGTACTGATGTTTTTGCATATCTGCATACAGACTGCTGTTTTAGTGCTGATTATTTATCTGTACTCATTTATTGCTGCAATAATCTTCCAGGTACCCCACCAACCTGGAAACGAGCGGTTTATGGTTCAGGGTCTCCTTCCTGGCCAAAGCATTTCATAAATAAATAAAAAGTAAGTACCTTATTAATACAGAATGAATACCCTGAAATTCATGCCTTTTTTTAATGAAATACAGTTGTGTTCAGTTGGTGTCAAATGTTATTTTTAGTTTGGCTGGATTTCCGCTCAGCAGGTTTACACTTCCACTGCTCAGACACGTTCATTGCTAGGTTACAATCCCAATGTACTCACCCCTCAATGTGTGCAGTGCTATATACCAAGAGCAACTGGGTTTATTAGCATCTCCAATGTATGTATTTGCTAAGCCATACGTGACCCCCTCCCATTCTGCTATCTGTAACCAACACACAAACACTGTTGCAACTATAAATTAAGTTGTTTTTTTCTACTTGCCTGTCTGGATTAAACAAATAATGCTTTGTGGCTGAGGTTTCTGTATGCTGTGATTAAGAAAACTACACAGAGTGCTTTAGCAGATGAGCAACATATAAAGAAATAGTTTAACTCATAAAGTGTTCTGAAGTCCCTCATTTGTCCTAATTAACCGCTGAAAGAAAAAAAAAAAAAAAAAGCCCTGTCCCGCGGCGTGCCACAACCAAACTACTGCAAAATCTACAAAAAAAAAAAAAAAAACAGCACCACCACACCAGCCATATAACAAGAGAGTAAATTTTACTCCGACTCACGATGCCACAATACTGCAATTCACGTATCCTACATGTATTGTCATAAAGAAATTATGTAGCTACAAAAACATAATGTGCTACTATAGACTGCTGGGAGAGAAAGGGTTGACGGGAAAACCGCCGCACACTCCGACTGGTTTCACTGTACACCCATTCAGGAAATGAAGTATATGCGTATTTGGTGTTTATGTACGTGCTATCAATTAAAGTGACAATGCTCAATTTAATAAACACCCCAAATGTAATAACTAAAACACATACAACAAATGAGCCATGATATAAACATCATAAGTGAAAAACATAAAACCATATTATACACGATTGTGTGTGTATGCATTAAAGTCAAGTAATTCATTAGGTCCCACAGACACCTTACAATGCCTGGGGAAAAAAGGAAAAAACATTTTTTTGTGACTACAATCGTTCTTTATGGCACTGCATGTAGGATACATGAACTGGAGTACTGCGGTATCGTGAGTAAAAATAAAATTGTTTTTGCATGGCTGGCATGATGGTGCTCTTTTTTGTAGATTTCCTCATTCTTCCTAAACCTCAACTTTCCAAATTTTACTCATTTCCCCATTTACTGAAACATCTAGCCAAGTGGTACTGACAGTCACGCTGCCTTGACAACTCTCTGCCCAGGGCCAAAGGAGTCTGGGGGAGCACTCACAGACTGGGGTTGGGGGTGGCAGAGTGGCAGCATTCCCACTGCATCATCGCCTCCAGTGGAGATGTGGTGAAACTGGAAGTGAATGATTCCCCCTCCACGATCCCCCTGACCAACATGACTGGAAGTAGGAGGGTCCTCCCATAAGGAAACAATCTTCCAGTCAGCCACAAATCATGTCATGGTGTCCCCGGTGAAATCAGACTCTGGCCCTACTTCCCCCCACCTCAATTAACAAGATTCAAGGCTGCAGGCAAGCAGAATCCTCACAGCCCCAGGTCTCGCCATGAGGGGAAGGGGCTAGGTGAAGACTTAAAATAATTATTTTTATAGCACTTTTCTTCCACACTGTATCCCAAAGCGCTTTACAGGCACTGATAGACTGTCAGCGAAGGGACCAAATATGCAGTGGCAGCCATTTCACACATCAACATCCACACACAGTCTAAGACAACTGCATGAATCGGTTTTACAGAAAGGGGAATGTTGACCAGGACACTGGAAAAATCCTCTACTCCTGTGAAAAGTGCCTTGGATTCTTTACATCCACCTGGGCACCCACCAGGACAGCACAAGAGTTCAAGTTTGTTGCAGGAAAGACTCAGTTGAGCAAGCTCATTCACAAGGAGGTCCTGAGGCACATACACATACAGTTCGCAACTACATAGACAGGAGACATAAAATGTAGAACAACAAAGAAAAAAAATTTATAATACAAGAGGTAGACACAATAGAAGTCCTTATGCTATATATGCAGTACATTCCAGCTTTAACCATGCCTTAAGTTATGCAACACATTTCAGCTTATTAAGTAAAGGGCCAGTTGGTACCTAGAAAGTTGACTTGGCGTTGGGGGCCTAGTAGCACCCACATATGTCTTTTAATTTAGAGATAGCTAGTGTTTTGTAGGAGTTATCTGATACGATGCCGGTTAGCTTCAGCATGGCTTGTAGTTGGTTCCAAATGTTTGGGAGGGCGTATGAGACAGCTCTTTGGCCTCGATGGGTATTGCATGCTGATGCCTAGATGTGTAGATATGGGAGATGGGTAGAAGGTAACTAATGTCTCATCTGAAGGACGGCACACCCTTATAATACAGCACCCCCCCCATACTGTACACACTGGTGCCAGCATTTATGATATGAGCCAATCTCTCGGTGTGGGACTAGAACTCATTACCTTCTGACCCAGAGGCAGATGTGCTACCAAATGAGCCACATGGAAACCTGCTAGTCTGACTGGAACTTGAGAAGGTAGCCAGTGGACCAGATGGGCAGACATCAGGCAGAAATGCAAAAGCAAGTATTGTAGTAAGAGAGTGAGTCAGGTGACTCGAGGGAGCAAAATACAAAACAGCAAACAAGATGTTCTCTGCTGGGTTGGACGCCCTCAGCCACCTCAAAGATTCTCTACTGTCTAGCCAACACATATAACAGTTATTGAAATGGCTTGCTGGTATGTCAGAAATATGTATTTCATTTTGCAGTGTTCTGGTCAGGCTATGTTCCTTCTTCTTCATCTCTCATAGTCGCCAATGGCGAAGACACAAGCCCTGTGGCTAAAATTTCATATCCTGCTGCGCCACGGAGGCGAAAGGAGCCAGCCTGCAACCTGCTTTCGCCACTCTCTCGCCACGGACATAGGAACTACTGAGAGAGTGGCCGAAAAACTACAAAGTGCAGCAGTACCCTGTCGGTGACCTTCGGGAGCGTAGTAATGCTGTAATGCGCATGTTCGGGTCACTGGCAACCATCTGACCGCATTAGGAGTGAAAAGAAAACCACATGATTTAATTGTTGACGCGGAGGAGACTGTTTGATTGGGGAGTTTAGGTAGATATGTCTCCCCTGGCCAATCAATGCAGTTTCTGTGTGCTGGGGACAGGCTCTCGCTGTGAAGCAAGTCACTCGGGCAGCGGTGGTGAAAGGGAGCGGGTGCTTTTCTGTAGCCTCCTCGGCGGTCGCTGATTCTTGCTAAAATATTTATTTTGCTGGCATATTTAGGTTGTGGGTAGGTAGGGAGGGTGCCAGAGAAGGTGAGGAGAGAAGAAATGAATGGGGGAATGGGAAAAAAATCACGCAAGCAGACTTGAAAGTTCAAGTGCAAGCTGCAGTGTGACGCATATTAAAAAAAAAAAAACGGAGACAGGGAAAATTGCATTTTTTGAGCTTTGTTTGCTCAGTACTACAGATAAAAAGCTGATAAGTTAGTGCAGTTTGATGGGGGAAATAGCAGGAGACAAAAAAAAAAAGCATTTGGAAGTACAAACCGAATGTGAGGAGTTTAAAGGAGCAAGGGAACTAAAGGCACAGTGCTTTACAGTCCAGAGATGGAAAAAAGCAGGCAGGAAAACAGAATGTAGACAAGGGCAGACAGGAGATTAAAAATAAATTCTTGGATTGAACCAGTGTTGAATTGTTTGTGCAATACTGCGACACTGAAAAAGATATTAAAACAAAATAGAAAGGCTTATGGGGTATTACGGCACAGAGAGTACCTACTATATGGAACCACAGAAGTACTGATGGGGGACAGTAAGTGTGTCTGCAGATAAACTTGAAGAGTAAGAAAAAGCAAATCAGTAGAAAGAAAAGTGATCAAGAAACAGACAAGCTGAGAGGGGGATACACAAATAAACTTGCCAAGGCAAAATCATTATTTTAAACTGTTCTCTGACTGCAATTTGTGTGACATACTGCTGCAGTACAGTGTGTGTATGTGTGTGTTCAGAAAACAAACACTGGCAGCATGCTGTGTAATCTTTTTGAGAAATGAAACTGTAAGTGCTGAAGCATATCTGGTCCTGTAACCCCCAACCCCCAATTACTGTTGGCCACATAGTGCGTGTGCATGTGTGTGTGCGTGTCTGTGTGAAGAAATAAAACTCTGACCAACTGCTTCATTAAAGAACTTTATTAGTCACACAATTCAAAAAGACATCCGAGTCTGTCATATATTCTAGTGCAAATATCCAGTCGGTGTCACATATATTCTTGTGCAAATATCCAGTCTCATATTCTTGTGCAAATAATATCCAGTCTGTGTCTTATATATTCTTGTGCAAATATCCAGTCTCATATTCTTGTGCAAATACCCAGTCGGTGTCACATATTTTTGTGCAAACCAGTCTGTGTCACATATATTTGTGGAAACATCCAGTCTGTGTCATATATATTCTTGTGCACTGTCTAGTCGGTGTCCCATATAAATTATTGTACAAATATCCAGTCTGTGTCACATATATTCTCACATATCCAGTCAGTGTCGCATATATTCTTGTACCATCTACCTAAATAAAAATGTCAGAACAAGCTGCAAATCCTGAAACTGCTAAACGGAGCAGCCGGGTGGCCACAGTAAAACAAAGCAAGATAACAGATATTTTCAAAAGGCTCAGATCAGTAAGTCCTGTCCCTGAAACTGAGCCAGAATCATGTGGCAGTGTCTCTGTAGCAATAGAGAGCAGCTATTCAAAAACTGCAAGCAAGAAAACCAGAGTTTTATATGACAGAGACAGTCATAGGGAAATTAAGGATTCCTGGTTTAAAACCTACCCATTGGCTCATTCATGACAAAGAAACTGCAGTATTCTACTACAGAATTTGCAAAGAAACTGGCGAAGAAATATTTTCACAGAGGAAACCAACCAATAAGCCAAAGGCTGACGATTTAAATAAGCATCAGATGTCCAAAGATCACAAGTGAGTCTTATTACAGATGCCCCACCAGTTTGCAATTCTTCTTGTCTTCTGAATCTGTGGTTAATTGTCATGGTAAATATGTGTTTCTCTTAATTTAATAAGGCTTGCAGTCGAGGCAGAAACTGGGAGAAAGGGAATGACAAATGCTGTGAGCACAGCTTTTTCATCAGTGAAAAGTGCCATCATAGCAGAGATGCGAAGCGTTTATTACATGGGCAAAACTCTGACTGCAAATCATAATACACAACTGCAGGTTCACAATGTAAGTATTTTTACTCGCCAATATCTCGAACATCAATTAAAGTCTCGCTTCATGTATATTACATGGCGGAGTACTGCCTCAAGAGTTGCAGATCATATGTCACGAGACTGCAGGTCCAACATAAATAATAGGACTTACTGTATTGTCGTTTCTGAATTCGACTAAAAAACACTAGCAGTGCTGCAGCAGTGACGTGCTACAAGTCACATTGTGGGGGGGGCAGGGCATGGCTCCAAATAACTGGCAGACTATTCCTTTTTTCTCTTTTTCTGCACAGGAATCCACTCTGCTAGCACCTATAAAGCAATCAGTCCTCCAAGGCACAGGCATCTACACACGTTCTGAGTCCATCAATGACTTTTACAAAGCAATTTCTAAGGCAGTGCAGGATGCTTTTTTAAAGGAATTGGACGATTCTCCATCTAAAATGTTTTCCTTACAAATTGATGAGGGAACAGATGTAGCCAACAAGAGTACACTGATGGTATACATCAGATTCATTGACTGCAAGGGCTATGTTCAGTAAATTTTTAGGTGTGACTGAGCTTGCAGAATGCAATTCAGAAGCAGTATACAATGCTGCGAAGTACATGATCTCTGATACAAATTTAGGAGATAAAGAGCCGATAGGACTTGCAACTGATGGGGCCTCTGTAATGACAGGATGCAAAAAAAGGTGTGATCACTCTAGCCAAAATAGATCACCTATATTTAGTTGCCACTCACTGTCTCGCACATAGACTCGCCTTAGCATCAGAGAAAGCAGCCAACCAACACCAGTATCTGGTCAGTTATATGTCTACAGTGAATCAGCTTGGGAAACTGATAAAGTACTCACCCAAATTTTGTCGAATACTCGATCAGAGCAAAGACATACACGAGGAGCATGCTGTGAAACTAAAACAGATTTTTTTCACTAGATGGCTTTCATTTTCCGATTCTGTGAAGGCATTACAAGCATGCATAGCCTCACTTATGTCTGCTTTGTCACAAATGGCAGAGGATAACTATCAGCGAAACCTTGATACATACATACATAGATACATAGACAGTGTCGGCAGATAAGGGCCTATGGCCCACCCAGTCTGCCCATTTAAGTTTGTAAGTTCAGTTTATGTTTTCCAGGGAGTCTGTTGCCCCTTACCCCTGACCTCCAGAATTCCTTTATGTCTATCCCATGCATTCTTAATTCCCGTGATTGTTTCAGCCCCCACCACTTCCTCTGGCAGGGTGTTCCACTTGTCCACCACCCGTTCTGTGAAGAAATTCTTCCTCACGTCTCCTCTGAATCGTCCTCCCTCCAACTTCATCCCATGCCCTCTAGTCCTGGAACATCTTTTTCGCTTAAAAATAGTGCATTCCTGCACCCTGTTCCTCCCTGTAAGATACTTGTATGTCTCTATCATGTCCCCTCTCTCCCTCCTCTCCTCCAGGGAGTACATGTTCATATGTTGATATGGAGTGCCTTAAAAAAATGGGGACTTTCAAATTTGTTGCCACTACTTTCTTTCTGGCTGATGCTGTAGGTGGTCTTGCAATTCCCTCAAAACTTTTCCAAAAACGGTCTGTCATCTTCTCAGAGGCAAGGCAGCAGCTTGTTAGCACCACTGATGCACTTCGTGTACTGCCTGAAAATCCAGGCCCACACTTAAAAAGTTTTTTGTCAGAGATGCCAAGTGAACCATCAGAAGAGGGAAAATCTATATTTAGAACACATACACTGCTAGATACATGGCAGCAAAGAGAAGAGTTCAAGAATTTACAAACATCTTATATACAGTCAACAGTTGAACAGCTTGAAAGTTACTTTCCAGAAGGCACATTGCTGGACAACTGGTCGGTATTAGACCCACGCAGTGCACCTGATCACATTGAGAGCTATGGAGAACAGGAGATTGAGAATCTTATTGCTCACTATGGTGCCATTAAAAAAGGACTCTGTACTAACATCCTGCCAGTTAACCAAGATGAAACCAAACTGGAATGGTCATTATTACGTAGATTATTCCCGGCACACAAAGAGTCCACTATTGAAGAATTCAATGTCAAAGTGGTAGTCCCAAACAAGGAATCTTGGCCAAACATGTCCAAACTATATTCAGTATGTCTGGCAACCCCATCAACTTCAGTGGAGTGTGAACGTGTGTTTAGTGCATGTAACAACATTAAGACTGCCGAAAGGAATCGCCTTAAAGTCTGGAATGTGAACTACCTAATGACCCTTCTGGTTGAGGCTCCTGATGACATGGGAAAGTTTGATTTTGAAACTGCATTTGTCATCTGGGCATCGGAAAAGGACAGGCGTGGGTTCCTTCAAACTGTCAAGACAAATGAAGATGCACCTCCAAGTCCTTCTCAAGAAAACCTGCAGCAGCTACACTACTGCATAGACCTAGCAGAAGAAAAATAAACTGCTGGCTGTGCTTCTTCTTATAATATTTATTTTGTTGTACTGTAAATTGTATCTACTGCTACAGCAAAATGTGTTAATTGTTGCCATGTTCTCCATTTGACTCTTGTGTAGTCTTCACGAAGCTCAGACACACAGAAAAAAAAAAATACTGCTGTTGCCTTGTTGGCAGCAATTCTCACTTAATGCCATGACAGTTTGCTAGCTTCTAATATTTTCAAACAAAACATTTTTCACATAGTTTAAATAACAATAGTTACCAGCAGCATTAAAATAGAATTTTACTGCCTTGCTTATGAACCAGGCCCGACACTGATCTGGGCTGAGAGAGGAGCAGTGTGTTAACTGTTACTCACTGTTTTTTTTTGCTTGTTAAATGTCCGAGATGGATGCCTGGCTTGCCTTTATTCACATTTTTTATGGGACATGGCACAGATTCCTCAAGTTTTCACACAATGTTATTTTAAACTGGGTTGCTTGTTATGTACAGGCTTTAGTGAGCCTGACCCCGGCATTTTATTGCAGTAATGGGCTGGAGGGGGCAGAGATTCAAAATTTCTTCTAGGCACGACAGCCAGGTGCTCAGTCATTTTCACGAAGTAATTGACATCTGACTGGTGTCACATATTTAATATGCCAAACTGTTTAAGAGTACCCACTGTAGTGTTATTGTACAATTTTTTCTGCCTGGCCTTTAGAATTATTTGTCTCCTGCTTGTCTAATAAAGCAAGGTGCACAGTTTATAATAATTGCTGCATTTTGGGGGCAAACTGGGCTGACCACATCTTAAGCTTTGGAATGTATGTTATTGCTGTACACATACTTGCACATCTACTTAATACAAAATAATTTCAAACAATTTGGCTCAAACTGTGAATATATTGTGCCTACCACTACAGAAGTAAATCTTGTCCATAATGGTATTTAAAAACAATGTTAATACAACTTCGCATACATTTTAGCATTACTTGCCGTGTGTGGCTAAAGACCTCTTGCGGTGGCTAAAAAATATTGGATCTGTTTAGCCACAGTGGCTAATAATTTTGAAAACCTAGGGGGAACGTAGTCAGGGTCTGAATTCCGTGGCCGTCTGCTCAGTAGATTAGCAGACTGATCAGAGGAACACGCCTGCAGCAGACGCTCTCTCACAGACAGTGCACTGGAATTTGTGTTCTCCAAACATAAAGGGCGTTACAGGTCGAAATTAAAATCATGAAAACCCTCTTGCACTGCAGTTACTTTCCCTGCTATCTCCCCTTTAAATTTCTTCTATTCTCACCTAGCCTCCCCCATCCTATTAGAACTGTAAAATCTTAAGGTTCGTCCCTCAGGCCCAATGACAGGACCATCTCACAATGCTGGTGAGCCAGGCTTGGGAATGAGCCTGGGATGCTGGGGCCAGCCAGGGATGCTCTCCTCCTGTGGTGAGGGCAGACTGCCATCCTCGCTGCAAACAGCCACCTGGGTGACCACAGGTGGCAAACAGTAGAGGACACCATGGGAGGGGAGACAGCTGGGAAACCCACGCTAGGCATGCACTGCGTGTACACTGGCCTCCCCTTGCATGCTGATGCCTATGTGGGTGTAACAGTGAAAAAACGTGACCACTGCCTCTGCACACAATTAAGGATACATCCTCTCTCACCCACCCATACCTCTCAACCTTCTGTTGCTGAAATAAGGGACACACACACTCAAAATGGGGGATAACGAGGCTAAACGTGGCTGGCCTTTTCTCTTCCTCTCTCAAGTGCTTTTGCTCATACTTTGAGGGTAGGACACAAGCTGTCCATATTGGCAATGCCCTCTCTCCTCCTCCCCCAGTCTGCTCTGGTGTACCCAAGAATCTGTCATCGGCCCCATACTGTTCTCAATTTTCCTGCATAACTTCTCTCTTGTACACAAGTACATGTCTGCACATAGGTACAAAGATGACATTTCCACATGCCTCTGGTCCCTCTGCCTCTGATCTCATGACCAGACCCCAAAAGGCTTTCAACAACATCCAGAACTGGTTTTCAGGGCAACCAGCTGTCCTATGCCATAAAAAAAAAAAAAAAAAAAGAAGATCTCAATGACCTTTGGCATTAAGCAGAGACTTGCCAAGCTCTCCCCTACCCCTTCCTTTTAAATGTCTGATGGTGCGACTGAGGATACGTCTTCCTTTAAATACATTGGGGTATGGCTGGATTGTCATCTGGACTTCTCTACTCATGTGAACGCCATTCACACAAAGCTGCACCCTAAGCTCGGGGCACTTTACAGGAACAAAGCATGTATCCCACCCTCTACTCGTGTTGGTGGTTAGAAAGAATACAAGTACAGCAACACTGTATATAATTCTGCCCTCAAATCCACCCTCGTCAGGCTGGTTCCCTTCTTTCACTCAGGACTGCCTCCTCAGAAACCACCACTGTTCTCTGTATTCCTCCCTCTCTTGCCCTCCCTCAATGCCAGATGCCTTGCTTATTATGCTACCCTCATCTCCAGATTCTGTCCGAGCTCCCCCCCCAGCATTCCTCTCTCTTCCCCTCCTTCCACCCCTCACTCCCACTCTCTCACTTTCCCCCCTGTAAAATCCTCTGCTGGTCAAGCTACCTTTCTCCTTCCACTTCCCCAAACACAGGAGCATCCCCTCTTTACTAACCACAATGCTCCCCCTTCCATATCCCTAAAAATCCATCCCCCCTCGATTCCACCAGTCACTCCTGCAGCTGCCGCTGATCCTAGGTTAATCCCACTGCTCCTCCCTCCTCCCTACCCCATCTTCCCTGATCCACTTTTCCCTTTGACTACCCCCGCTGCACTTACAATCTCTCCCTTCCCTCCTTCGTATTCTGCTGCCAGTTGCACCTCTGCTGAACTCTTGCTATTGATCTGCCATGTTTTGCAATACTTAATTTGCATTTCTTCAGTGTCCACTGCACAATTTTTACTTTTTATCATTTGTTTTATAAATGTTACATTACAGATGTAGACTTTTTACTGTACTCTCCACATTCCATCCCCACCAGGAAACATTCGGAAATGCTCAGTCTATTTTTCCTGGTGAAACTCTTGAAATACATAATAATAAAGAAAGGAAGGAAGGAAGGACATGTTCTCAAACATGAATAACCAAGCTCAGGACACTGGAAATCACTAAGTTTACTTGCACAAAGTTTACTTTTGATTCATCGTCTTAGAATATTATCAATTTCTACTTTAAAGACTGAATTTAAAGCACATTCATTATTTGGGCAACACCTTTTCCATGAGGGACAGAGCAATTTTGTGAGGTAAAATGAGGGACTTCCCTTATAAAATCAGGGACAGCTGAGGTATGCCTCCCTGTACTCTGGCCGGGAGCAATCAGAGGCTACATAAGAGCTAATGCCGGACAGGTAGGCAGGGTCCGGGGAGTCGCTGGAGGTTCTTGGGAAATTTTAAAGAAAAAAATGGAAAATGACCAAGGACCAGGCTATGCCAATGACTGGAAAGAGGCTAAAAATGGAAGCAGGAACACCACTAAATTTGAACCAAGCTTAATGTAATTAAAAAATAAGGTAAACTCACAGATATTTGCCAATATTTTGAAACAAAACACTTACCAAAAATGCTTTTAACTCTCTGTACCTTTACAAGGTAATCAACATACGTGCCAATCACAGATGTATTAATTGTTCTGAAACAAAAAACAAGTTAGTTTATGACTACACCTGCAATATCCAATCTTCTCAATACATTTTTTTTTTAACACACTCTTCTGCCTCAAGTGGCTACATCACCAGTCGGCTGTGAAGGTAGCCATTTACTGGTTTCCTTCCCCAAAGGAAAGGTGCAGCAGTGGGCACAGCAGTCATTAGGATTGGGAAAAGTGGCAACACTGAGGAAAAGGACACAAAATAATTGTGTGTGTGTGTGTGTGTTAAACATGTATTACAGTAACAGAAGTACAGCACTCCTTCGGGTTGGGATTGAGACCACAGGATAATCTCACCCAGTGATATAAGGAACTGCATTGCATGAGGCACCGAGTCATCAGGCCCCTAGGGTCGGGTTATCCCAGGGCAACACATGCCCGGTAGTGCCTATTCCCTTGGCTAAATGAAATGAAATGCAGTTGTCCACATGGCAGTGTGCAGGCTGCCGGCACAAAATGGCCGCTAGTCCAGCATAGGTATTTAATCCATTGCCCTGCAAAGCTCTTGAAGATACTGGGGGCTCCATTTTTAAAAGCGTTTTCCCCATCTGAACAATAACGTAGATGCATGCACGCTACCAACCCAGCTCAATTATTGGCCCTTCTTGCTATTCTCACTTTTTGCTAGTGAGCCACCTACCATATGCAAAAATGCCCAAGTTCTTTTCTCGCCCCTTTGGTAACTGGGTAAGGCCCACTGCTATCTTTATGCCGATAATACCACCACCACCCCTCCCCCAAGCAAACCCTGAGCTAGCTCTTCATTCGATATGTCAACTTCCAGGTAAAGTGCTGTTCCGCCCATCACACCTTGTGTTGTCAGGTAAGAACCTTTCAATCAGCAACAGGGAAATAAAAAGCACTGCAGATGTAAGACGTAACAGCAGACTACTTAATTACACTCATAGATAAGCAGATGCTGAGGGCAGAAAAGGCTCTTGGCACCAATATTACATCGAGGGACTGGAGTTGGCGACAACAGAGGATGAAAGAGACCTAGGTATTCTTGTTACCCACAATTTAAGTTTCCATAAGCATTGCTCTTATCCTGGGACTGGGTGTAGGATACTGACCTCAATTAGAAGGCATATCAAGAGTTGAGAGTGATGTTATACTGCCCTTTTTTTATGTCCCTTGTTCATCCTCACCTAGAATACTGCTGCCAACTATGGGCACCAAGTAGTAAACCTACAATAAGAAGCTTGAGGGGGTTCAGAGGTGAGCCACAAACATGGTAGCTAACAAAGGAAAAACCTTATAAAGAACGATCAAGGACATCAGGATTGTACTCGCTCCAATATAGGTGCAATAGGGGTGATGTGTGTTATGTATATAGTGTTTTTGGAAATATTGATTTGTGGGAATGTGCAGGCTTAAACTTAAGACCAGAAACCATAACAGTTAGAGGGCACAATAAACGACTGAAAGGAGAACACTATAAGAAACATCAGAGAGGGGCAAGGTTTCCACTCATTAGGATGTTTCATCCCTCCACTATCACTTAGTTATCCTACAAGGGCAGAAATAATGGTAAAGTGGTTGTGAAATATATATAGGTGAGAGTGTTATAGACTACATTATCTAGCCAGTGAATTAATCCTATGATAAACTAACTACTGTGGATCACATGGTAGGACTGAACACTGATACTATATATTCCTATGTATGATATCCTTTTCCTGGATGTGATGTATGACGTATGTCTCCTAATGCGATGTATGCTATATGTTGTATTACATATTACCCATAAATAAAAAAAAAAAAAAAAAAGAGGGGCAAGGTTCTCACAAAGAATAGTAAAAACATGGAATGCACTTCCTGTATCAGTACTGGAGAGTGAAAATATGAAACAATTTAAAAGGGGAATGGATGAGGTAATGGCGGATCCAGCCTTTTCAGTCATAATGTAATTGTGGTTCAGGTTAATAATCACTTAACACTACACACCTGCATTTGATCCTATGAATCTATCCACTCTGCCCAACCTACTCAACTATTCTGCCTTGCCCTAGCAGCAATCCTTCCCTTTGTTACTGCCCCCTCTCCTTTTCTCACAAAACCAACATGCCTATTCCATTCCCGTTTGATGCTGCTGACTGATTTGGCCTGCTTAGCTTATTCCCTTGTCCGCCACCCTTCCCATGAAGTAGTGCTTACAGGCATCCTTTTTCAATCTCCCCCTGCCAGCTTTAGGGAACTCTCTCTCGTCTCAGTTTTTGAACTCAAGGGAAGAATTCCTTGTTGTCTCCTCTATCCTGTGCAGGCAACTGTATTTCAGTTGTGTCACCCCTTTCCCTCCACTTCTCAAAAGGTATGCATGTTTAAGTCCTAGAGCCAGTCTTCCTACATCATTTCCCCCAGGCCACAGACCATCTAAGTTAACCTGCACAGTACTGCCTCCACCTTGCTGCAGTCTTTCTTCAGGTGTGAACGTCAGTATATTTCGCAGTATTCGAAAAGTGGTCGCACCAGTGACCTGTACAGAGGGAGGACCACCTCACACTTTCTGCTCGCTTATTTTTCCATAACTAAATCGCTTCTGTTATAGACATAGAGAAACAGAGTGTGACAGCAGATAAGAACCGCCTGGCCCACCTAGTCTGCCCATTTCCCTATCTACCTCAACTGCAGATCCCAATTGATCCGCAGCTACCGCCTCCTTCCTACCACTAGAATTGCCTTCTGTCTATCCCATGCATTCTGAATTCACCAATTGTTTTTGCCTCTATGACCTCTGCAGGAAGGCTGTTCCATGCATCCACCACCCTTTCTGTGAAAAGTACTTCATCACGTTACCTGAGTTCCCCCCCACCTCATATTGTAAGCTCTTGTTCCTGCACATCTCTTTTTCTGAAAGATGCTGCTCTCCTGTACATTGTTTATCCCCTTGAGGTGCTTGAACGTTCATCATATCCCCCCTGAACGTTCATCATATCCCCTTCTCTTCCTCCTTCCCTCCAGGGTATACATATTGAGGTCCTTCAGTCTTTCCTCATATGGTTTATGGTGCATTCCCTTCACCATTTTCATTGCCCTTCTCTGGATCGCCTCCATTCAGTCTATGTCCTTCTGGAGATGTGGCCTCCAGAACTTAACACAGTATTCCAGATGTGGCCTCACCAACTGCCTGTACAGCAGCATCACAACCTCCCGTTTTCTACTGGTGATGCCTCTCACTATGCACCACAGCATTCCCCCGGCCTTCCTCACCACCTTCTCACACTGCCTGGCCACTTTTAGGTTGTCCATTATGATCATCCCCAAATCCCGTTCCAGTTTCGCTGCTGTTATTTTCTCTTCCCTTCCCCCATTCATGTATACCTCTCCAGGATTCCAGTGCCCCAAATGCACGACTTTGCACTTCTTTGTACTGCGTTTGAGCTGCCACACTCTTGACCACTCCTCCAACCTGCCTAGGTCTCTACTCATTCTCTCCACCCCGTCTGGTGTGTCCAACCAATTGCAGGTCTTGACGTCGTCTGCAAAGAGGCATACCTTCCCTTCCAGCCACTCTGCAATGTCGCTAATGAAAATATTAAAAAGAACAGACCCCTAGCACTGAGCCTTGCGGCAGCCCGCTCGTCACCCCCCCCCGGGATTGAACTCCATTACCCACCCACCACCCTCTGTGTCATTGCTCAGCCAATGTCTAACCCAATTTACCACCTTTTGACCCACTCGCAGATTGCCCAACTTGTTCACGAACCTCTTGTGTGGGACGGTGTAGAATGCCTTGCTGAAATCTAGGTAGGCCATGTCTACCACCCCTCCCTGATCAACTACCCTGGTTACCCAGTTAAAGAAGTCTATCAGATGTTTGACAAGATCTACCTGCTGTGAATCCATGTTGTCTCAGGTCGTGTACCCCGCTGGCATAGAGATATGCCACAATCCTTTCTTTAAGCATGGATTCCATTAATCTCCCCACCACTGAGGTCAAACTGACTGGCAAGTAATTCCCAGCCTCCATCTTGCTCTCTTGTGTAGTGGTACCACATTCACCATCCTCCAGTCCTTTGGCACCACTCCTTCCTCCAGTGATTTGTTGAATAGAACTATCAATGGTGCCCCAGTACCTCTCTGATCTTTTTCAGTATTCTGGGATGCAGCCCATCCAGTCCCATAGCCTTGTCCACTTTTAGTTTCAAGAGTTCCTTTAGGACTCTCCTCTGTGAATGGACTGGCGTCCATCTCTCTTTCATGTGTGCTTCTACCCATTTTTGGTCCTTCCCCTAAGCAGAAGTATTCGTTTAGAATTTCTGCTTCTTCTAGAACCTCCTCTGCACTCACCCCCAACTAAGCCTACAACAATCCATCCCTTGGTCTTTTTCCTTTCCCTTATATACCTCAAGAAAGTTTTGTCATCTCTTTTACTAACTGGGCTATTCTTTCTTCAGTTTGCACATTTGCGCTCCTGACTGCTTTCCCCACCCCCTTCTGTTTTGTCTGATACAGTTCCCAGTCTCCCTCGTTCTGCGTTTTACCTGCCACTTCTTTTGAAAACAGTAGCTTTTTTTTTTCTCTTTCTTTTTGCTTTGTTTACTAGCTTTACACAGAGGCTTGTTGCTCCTTCTAGGATTCTAAGTTTTCCCCACTGTTCCTCCACAACCTCCCCCTTTGCCAGGATTTTCTTGAGGTGTTCCCCCATTCTTGCAAAGTCATCCCGCTTGAAATCTAAGACCCATACACCTTTGTGTGGTTATACACTGTATCAACTATTCTAACAGCACGCCATCATGCACCACCACTCAGGTGAAATTTGCCTTCAGGCAGCACAGGAGAGGAGATTAAAGCCTTGCCCTGTTTGGGGTGCAAAGCAACATCAGAGGCAGCACTGCCCCCGCGCTGACTTTCAAGGCAGGAAAGTTAAATTACCACAATTTCTACTACTTATCCCCTAGCTATGCATCTCAGCATTCTGTTTGCTTTTTGCACCAGCCTGTTGCACTGTGAAGACAGTTTAGGGTCTCAGATATCATCACTCCTAAATCCTTTTCTTCCATACTGCTATCCGGTACCACCCCACCCATTCTGTACTGCACAGGTAGTGTTCTAGCTCTTTAAAAGTCAGTATCGGGTCAAGCAGTGCCAGTGGCTCAGCAGGTTGCATGTTCACCTCTGCTGCTGGAAAAAATCAGAAGGCTATGGGTTCTAGTCCCACACCAGGAACTTGGGCTAATAATACCCAACAGGGATACTGTAGTGCAGCACTGGGAGGTGTTACACTGTTAAGGTACCATCCTTCAGATAAGATTTTAAACAGAGGTCCCTTCTGCACTTCTCTGGTGGCTGACCAAGTGGAAGTTACAGACCCACAGCATTCATTGTTATGAGTGGGGGGAGGGGATTTACCCAGGTATCCTGGCCAACACTGCCTGTTTATAAAACAAGGTCATGCAACCCCCCTCCACCCCAAATGCACCAGGAAAAGAGCTGTCGCCACTCAAAGTCTCTCTCTCTCTCCCTGTCAAAAATTACAAATAATGATAACAGTAAATATCCGTGTTAATAACTATATGTAATTAGGATGAGAAAATAGTTAGCAGATGTACTGCTCCTTCAAAAGCTAGACTTGTTCTGAAATACAAAATGCCAGTTCCAGGTTTGGTGACAATCAGATAAGTGCTTCTTAAACAGGAATGTGAGCAAGTGCTGGGCTGCACCTGATTATCACATTAAAGGAGTTCTACTGGGAAGGACGCTCGAGCCACTGTTGCATAGATTGTGTCTCGAGCTCCCCTTTCCCCTACTGAGTCCCAATATTTGTAAAATACTAAGCATACCTGATCGCTCGTAAAAATAATTTTCCCAGGGGGCTGCAGCCAGCATACTGACAACTGTAGCGCAGCCCCCTGGGAAATCGCAGTGGCAAACACTGCAGGATCACGACGTGGTGTTGCCTCTTCCTCCCCATTGCCTATATGTACAGAGAAATTAAAATCTTTTTAACTGTCGGCTGTTATTTTTACAAAATGTGCATATACGCCACATGGGTGCCGCACAAGCTACTGACGTATCAGAACCATGCACAGAGTTCTGTGCACAAACCACAACATAGTTAAAACTCTAGACCATTGGTTCCATGAAGAGAACTGTAACAGAATGCGGCCCATAAAACAAAAAACAATGAATAAGGACTTCCGGTGACGTAGCAGGTGGGAATGGCTGCCTAACTCCTCGCTCTGGTCACCAACGTTAAAATTAAAAGAGAATCCATCGTCCACTGAATGGATCCTGCGTCCCTAGACCTTGGTAAAAGCTGCAAGCAAGGTTCCGTTATGGTTCGCAAAAAAAAAAAAAAGGGGGGGGTTCTCTAGTGGCTAAAATGGCTCTGTTAAATTCATCGTGCAGACAGCCGGCTGGCCTCAGCCCGGCTCCTTCGCACTCTTCGGTGCTCTCGTGCATCAGGAGCAGAAGACTCATGCTCAGATTCCAGATCAACGAACACGCAGGCAGAGTCTAGGAAAATTATTAAACTTCTGCACAAGATAGATGCTAAAGTATCGGATATTCAAAAGGACTTTAAAAAACTGGAATCAAGAACTGCAGCAGTGGAGCAACAAGTGGCGGGGCTGCAGTCAGAACATATGTTTTTTGGTAGATCACTGGCCTTCTTGTATGGCAGGGAGAAAGCACTTACGGCCAAAACAGAAGATGCAGAGGCGTGTTCTAGGTGCAATAATATTCGGGTAGGGGGCATTCCCGAGGGGGCTGAGCAGGTCGACATGATCGCTTTCATGGATTGCTGGCTTAAGACGGAACTACAGATTGATGAGAACACTCCTTTGGAGATCAAAAGGGCACACAGAGCCCTCGCCTCTAAACCTAAACAGGGTGCCCCCCCCCCCCAAGAGCAATTATAATTAAATTTCTAAGGTACCCCATGAAAGACAAGGTCCTGCGTTTGGTGTGGGGAAAGAAAGATTTGAATTTTGATGGAGGGAAAGTATTTGTGGACCAAGACCCCCCCAACGTCGGAGAAAAGTGCTCGAGTCATGAAGCAGCTCAGAGAGAAAGGCTTCAGGGCCCAACTGCGTTATCCAGCTAGACTATGGGTGGATCTGCCAGAGGGCCAAAAAATTTATGATTCGCTGCTTCCAGCCCGTGACTTTCTAATCTCGAATGATATTCAGGTCCCAGGTATAAAAGAGGAGGTAGCTGAGATGGAAATCGAGACGCTTTTATGGGCAACAGCGCCAGGTTCAAAGATCAGCAATCGGCTTAACTTCAGAGCGGATTTAGTTTTACCTCTACACGCGGATCTGGCCAGATGGATTTCCAGAGGGAAGCTTCCTGAGTAGACTGTGCTAAAGGGAACTACCTAATATAACTCATATAATTCACACTCTCACCCTGTTTTGCCAGAGGAAGTACTGCGTAAAGAGCACATGAATGAAATACTTCAATGAAAAACCTCTAAAGCAGGGAGGAAGGGTGTTCTCTGGAGCCTACCTGATTGGTTTGAGGGGGTCTTTTTTGGTTAGCCCTTTCCGGGTTTGTTTCCTTTTTATTCTACTCTCTCAGGGTTTCCTTGGTTTCTCCCGGTGGGTGGGGCCCAAGCACTCGCGCAATGACCCATTACCGCCAAGGACTGAGAGGGCGCCCTTTGGTTTGGGTTCTCAGGAGAGATGGGCGTTATTTTGTGGTGGCACCTTCCCGAGTCTGGCAAAGACAGCAGTCCCCCCCAACCCCATTGGGCCTTCCCGGTCTCTCGGTCTGGTGTTTTACCCACTCCATAATAGTGTTACTGACTGAGGTGGTGTATCTCCCTGATTGATGCTGGGGAAATTTGTTAGTGCAGATTTCTGATATCTCAGTCGGAGATGTCTTTTCTTTTAACCCGGTTCGCATTAAAGTGGGGTGGATAGTTGGGGCTGTGGACCACGGATTGGTTTTTTCCCCCCCATTTCTCCTCCATTTCTTCCACTCCCTACCCGGTGAGACGTACTTGCTAATAGCCCTATCCACCAGCGGTCGTCGGACTGGGGATAGGGGTGTGAATGTGATCCAGTGGGGGACTCACTTGGCTTAGTTCCCATTCTCCCCCACCTATTTTTTATAACCAAGTATTCAGCCTCCGTTGCCCCCCCCTTCAGCCTATGAGGGGAAGGGGAAAGGAGGAGGTGAGGAAGGGGAGGGGGAGAGAGTACAGGTGGGAGGGGACAATGCAGATGGTGGGCTATCTACATACTTTGCTAATCATCATAATTGCCGTTTCTTCGGGGGGGGGCCCCCATTTTACCCAACCTTGGGCTGACCCCTCAATATCCCCCCTTTTTTTTTTGCTTCAGTGTGTTCCCCCTTCCTTCTTACAGTTCGCGCCACAGTGGATTCTCCTTCATAGGAATATGTCAGTTTTGGTAGCTACGTTGGAGACACAAGGGGTATTATCCCAGCCCTTCCCGGAAGTTTCTATAACTAAAAAACCTATAGAGGGCACAGGCAAGTAACTCTCCGGGTCCCAGGGGGCTTTCCAGCCTTTTCACTCCTGGTGGAGTGTTGTTCCCTCAAGGGGGTGTGAATTTTTCTTACCCCCCTACTCCATACCAGTGCACCCACCAAGCCGACGCGCATTGGCACGGATGGATGCCTTGGCTGGTAATCTAAGTTCCAGCAATGACCTGTTGTCGTTGCACTCCCGTAAGGGAGGCATATCCTGCATTTTTAGTGCGGGACATGTGAGGTCTTTAGGCCAAGTATGTATGTTAAATGTTGTGATACCGATTGTTCTATCCTTCTTCCACTCTATTCTTTACTTTTATTGTTGCCTGCTCTGGGGAGAGTGCCTTATGGTACCAGTAAGAATTATGATTGTACAACAGGATATAGGATGTATAATAAGTTGTTGTTGTATTTATGGATTGATAACATGGGTGACCTGATAATCTGTTCACTTAATGTCAAGAGTATCAATAATGTTATTAAGAGAGCTAAAATATTGACAGAATTTAAAAGGGAAAAGTGTGATATTGCCTGCCTACAGGAGACTAGGCTAACCCAGGGAGAACACATGAAACTGCGAAGGGACTGGGTGAGTACAGTGTGCTCGGATGAGCACCCACAATTCAAAAAAAGGGGGAGTAGCCATTTTATTCCACGGGGTCTCCCATTTCAGATTCACACTCTAATTAAATCAGGTACAGGACATAAACTGACAGTTTCAGCAACTATAGAGCAAATTATACATTTGGTGGGTTTATGTCCCTACCCACCCTCGGGCGAGTTCTTTCGCTCCTTTTAACTCAGTAACAAAGTTACCACGGGACAAGTCATTTAATGGGGATTGGAATTGTGTGGAGGATGTTAGTCTGGACAGGAGCTCAGCCAAGACTCCAAATTCAAAATCATGTTCCAGACTACCGTAGTTTGCTAGTAGAGGCGGGATTAACTGACCCCTGGAGACAGTTCAACCCTTCGGTGAAAAATGTCACCTTTTACTCATCAGCTTCAAAGATATACTCCAGGTTGGACAGATTTTACACACACAGAAATACTCTGCATACATTTAAGGATATTTCCATCCTCCCAATCACAATTTCCGGTCACGCTATGGTTAAGGCTCAACTTCAATGGGGCTCAGCGAAGGGGAGTGGCCTCTGGAGGTTTGACCCCAGGCTCCTCAATGATAAAACAGTATGTAGAATCCACCAAAAAAATCATGTAGTGTTATTTAAGGGAAAATTCTGAGGAACTAAACCTAAATACCTATGGGATGCCCTGAAGGCAATGGTGAGAGGACACACGATTTCGTTCTCTTCCCACAAGCATAAACTACATCAAGCCCGTATGCGTGAAGCCCTCACTGAAATTGCTAATTTGGAAGCATCTCATAAGCGTACAGGGTCTAACTCCACACTTAAAAAGCTGAGAAAGGCCAGGGATTCCTACAACTCCTTATTGCAAAGACGGGTGGAAAACTCCCTCAGATGTACTGGGCAACGTTATTATGAGAGGGGAGACAGGGCAGGCAAATTACTCACTTTGAAGCTTCGTAAGCAGACAGGTATGTGGCAAAGGTCAGCCTAGATCCCCCTAACTCCTCGTATAAGAGCCTTCCAAGGGAAATTGCAAAAGAATTTGCAGAATTTTATAAGTAACTTTATTCAAAAGATGAAACCCAGGGGCACAGGGACAGAATTCTGATTTTTTTTGCAGGGACTAGAGATGTCTGCTTTACCAGAGGATCAGAGAGATCTCTTGGAAGCTCCCTTTACTGAGAACAAGGTTAGAGCAGCTATCAAGGCCCTCAACTCTGGCAGGGCTCCCAGCCCAGATGGGTTCACCTCGGAATTCTACAAAGGATTCACCGATATTTTAACCCCACTTCTTACTAGGGTCTGTAATGTGGCACAGGGGCCGGGGGCCCTGCCAGACACTTGGGGTGAGGCCCTTATTTCAGTACTACCCAAGCCCGGAAAAGACCACGCTTCTTGTGCCGGGTACCAACCTATCTCGTTGCTTAATCAAGACGCCAAAATCTTTGCTAAGATTATATGTGATCGTTTACAGAAAGTGGTTCCCGTTTTGGTTCACCCGGACCAAACCGGGTTTATACCCGGTAGACACATCCAAGACAATATAAGATTGTTATTAAATGTGATTTCTACGGCCCAACTCCCCCTAGATCCACCGCTCTCAGCCATTTTAACATTAGATGCTGTAAAAGCATTTGACCGTTTAAATTGGCAATATTTAGATATGGTGTTGGGTGGTTTTGGGTTTGGGGAGATGTTTCGGCTGTGGGTATCTAAATTATACTCTAGGCCCAGAGCTAGGGTCCGGGTGAATGGGACGGTTTCCACCCAGTTTGAGATTGAGAGGGGTACCAGGCAGGGCTGCCCTCTCTCCCCTCTTATTTGCTTTGAGTTTGGAACCTCTGGCCTTGTACATTCAGCAATTGGATCTCTTTAAAGGTCTCCAGGTCAAGGGTGTAGAGGTCAAGATTTCACTATACGCAGACGATACATTGTTATACATCAGACCCAATAAACACGGTTCCCAGAATTCTCACTTTTCTTATGGAATTCGGATCCTTCCCTGGCTATAATGTTAATCCTGATAAATCCAAATTATTCCCTCTGGGGGTAGCCTGGGGCCATCCGTTACCGAGGGTGCAGCAAATCAAGTGGTGTAAGTCGGGGTTTAGATACCTAGGGGTATGGATTCCTAAAGATTTTGGGACCTTATACTCTACAAATCATCTAAGAGTACTTCAGGAGATCAGAAAGGATTGTAATAGATGGAGGGAGCTTCCTCTCACCATTTCGGGCAGGGGAGACTCCATTCACATGAACATCCTCCCTCGTCTGCTGTTTATATTGGGGACCATTCCTCTTAGGCCCCCGAGGAGTTTTTGGCGGGATTTGAGATCCACCCTCTCTAAATTTCTTTGGTTACGGAGGAGGCCACGGGTAAGGTGGAAGATCATGGTGGCCCCCCCAAGGAAAAGGGAGGCTTCCAGATACCGGATGTCCAGAAGTATTTCTGGGCCTCCCAGTTGCAATCTCTGGTGACTATGGCCCGGGATCCCCCACCAAAATGGGTTCAGATTGAGAAGGCAGACCTTCCTTTGGGTAGAGCAGCAGACTTAATTCATTTGGATACCCCTAGACTGTGACAACTTGATTTTAGAAACCCCTTCACTGGGGTGCTCCCCCAAGTTTGGAGAGACATGAACTCTAAGCTAGGCATCATCTTAAAGCTTAATCCTCACACAACAATACTGAGCTGCTCTGATTTACTCATACCGTGGGACTGGTTTCACCGGTGGGCGAAAGTTGGCCTGACTAGCTTGGGTCAGCTTTTTGAGCAAAATCTAATTCAATCCTTTCAGCAACTAAAGGCTGAATTTAATCTCCAACAAAAGGATTTTTTCCGTTACCTTCAGTTAAGACACTTCGTACAAGTAAATGAAAAAGTGATTGAACTGGGCACGGATTCATCAAAAAACCCAGTGCAATCAACTTTAACCTCCCTGATCAGGTCTCCATATCAAAAACAACTGACTTCCAAACTAGTTAAAGGGATGCATAGTGCAGAGAAGGACTTTTTAACGTATGTTAAGGATATATGGCACAAAGACTGTAGGAAGTGCCTGTCGGAAACGGACTGGTCCCAAATAAGGAAGACAGTTCAAACCACTACCTCATCCCTCTTTTGGAGGGCACTACCTCATCCCTCTTTTGGAGGGAATTCAGATGGAAATTTGTAATTAGATTTTTTAGAGTCCCGGTGGTAACTAAACATTATGGATTACATCACTCCGACCTCTGCTGGAGAAACTGTCAGTCGGTTGGTACATATTTCCATATATTTTGGGAATGTAAAGTCACGCAGGAATATTGGAGGGAAATAAAGGGCATTTTCGAGTCAATACTTGAGACAGCAATGCCCGAATCCCCTCAATATTGGCTGCTGGGAATGTCTCCCCAATCTCTAGATCTTCCCGTCTTCTGTTTGGAATCTTGGTGGCGGCAGCACACAAAGCAATTAACTTGCTATGGCCGACACCTAATAAGCCCTCGATTTCCTCCTGGTACAGTATCTGCACCAGAATTCTAGAAATGGAGCATCTGACTGCCAAACTGAGATTCTCAGTGGATAAATTTAAGGAAAGATGGTTTCCCTTTATGCATTTCATGGCCTCCTGGAAGAAGACAACAGTACTAGAATTATTAGCTAAATACACTTGAGGGGACTCTCCTGGTTTGAGTCGGATTGGTGGGAGGCCGAGCGGAGTTAGGAGACCCCTCGATGTCTTTGTTTCAACTCGTCTATGTTAACAGTTTCGGAATATTGCCTCCCCTTAGGGGACCCCACTATATTAATGTAGAGCTAAGATACTGGCGCCAGTCTAGGCTCCGGCAGTGATAGTGATTATACTTTTAATTAATTGTTAAAGGCAGTGCAATACAGTATACATGCATGAATGGTAATTGATTGGTTACCCTGGTATCCTTTTTATCTACTTTACTTCTCAGATTTCCTTTGTTAGATATGTAGGCACTCTCCCCCCAATGATTATTTTCCATTCTTTTCTCTCTCCTCTCTCCTTTCCTTTCACATTTTTCCTTTTCTTATTCATCATTTTACTCTGTTCCTTTTTAAATTTATCTTGGTGGAAATCAGCAGGTATGACCTTTATACTTGTTTGTTGATATATGTATCTTTTCTGGAAAAAAGTTCTCCAATAAATTTCAATTTCACCAAAAAAAAAAAAAAATGAAAAAAAAAAAGTTATGCAAGAACTTACCATAACAGTAGATCTTTGAGAGGATCTCTTGCAACAGACCTCACCAGCAGGACTTAGCTGCCAGGCACTAGGATCACACTGAAAATTTTTAGCTAGCAGTCTATAAAAGGGGGCCACCCACCTCCAACATCACCCACTGACATCAACCCACCCTACAAAAGTGGACAGCGTCCACACCCTCCTCAGTTCTTCTGTCAGAGACCAAATGCAAAACATGCTAGGGGAACTAAGGAGGGATCCAATGTAACTATTAGGAAAAGGAAGCAGAATGCTCTCCTCTGAAGGAAGGGAAGAAAGAAAAGGGGAAGGAGGGAGGGAGGGAAAGCAGGGCCTGCTGCAAGAGATCCTCTTGAAGATCTGGCAGCTGCACAGATCTCTGCAGTGGAGACATTGCGGAAGCAAGCAACAGAGGCGGCCATGCCTCTGGTGCAATGACCATGTACCACACCTGGAAGTTCCTTACCATACTTCCCATAACAGAAAATAATGCAGTTGGCCAGCCACTTGGACAAAACACTGCAACACCCTGCTTCCCAGGGTGAAGGAAACAATTGCAAGGACTTCTGCAGTCCTTAGTCCGGTGTGCATAGTAATGCAAAATTTTATGCACACCCAAGGTATGGAGCAATGCTGCACCAGGATTGGCATGCTCCAGGAAATAAAACAGGTAGGTGGATGGATTGATTCAAAGTAAACTCCCATACCACCCTTGGAAGAAACTTAAGATTGGTATGTAAGGATACCCTGTCTTTATGAAAAAACAAATAAGGCTCATCACACGAGCACCTGAAGCTCAGAAATCCTTGGAACTGAAGTAACAACAATTGAAAACAATGCTTTCCATGACAGATGGCATATCTCGCAGCTCATGGCCAGTTCAAAAGCAGGCAGGGTGAGGTTTTCCAATTCAACACGCAAGTCCCATGCTGGGACAGGGTTGCAGATTGGAGGCTTCAGATGCAGAATGCCTCCGAAAAATGTGCAAGACATATCTAGCTGAGCCATTTACTGGTCATCTACAGAAACATGACAGGCAGATAAGGCCAAAAGATGAACTTTGAGGAGTACTTCAGGCTGGAGTCTGAAAGGGAAAAGAAAGTACTATAAAATCTGGTTCACTGGACAGGTGACGGGATCTAAGTGGTGTGATGCAGTCCATATGGCAAACTGCTTCCATTTCATGGAACAGGTGGCCTGAGAAGAAGGCTTCCTAGCTGCCACCAAAACATCTGCCGCTTCTGGGGGACACCCCAAACCTCATGATGGTTATGTCTTCACAAGTCTCATATGAAAAGGCTAATGACCTGAGATGCGGATGGACCAAGGTGCCCTGCTCCAGGGAAAGCAAGCCTATGAAAAGTGGCAGAGGGACTGGAGGTTCCACTGCCAGCTGCTGGAGCAAAGGGAACCAAATCTGATGAGGCCAGAAGGGGGCATTTAGGATCATGGTTGTCCCTTCCATCTGAAATTTGATCAGTACCCTCTCTGAAGCAGCAGGAAGGGATGGAAAGCATACAGAAATCTACCTTTCCGACAGCAAGATAATGTCACTCGTCAGAAAACTCCAGGCCTTGAAGTGAGAGAGCAGAAAATGGGCAGTTTTGCGTTGAGCGGGGACTCAGAAAGGTCCAACTCTGGACAACCCCGCCACTGCCAAGCACTTAACACCCGAGAGACTGAGGATAAGCCAAACGATAAAGCCCTGAACTGGAAGTGGACTCCCTGAAAATAGAACTGGAAGAAGAATCTGCGATACGTGCACACCCCGATGTGCAGGTATTCATTCTACATGTCAATGTAGCAAATCCAGTCTCCCTGGTGTAACAGGGCAGCAGTCCCTGAAGGGTGATCATCCTAAACTTTTTGTACAGGATGAATAGATTTAGTTTGCCGAGGACCCCGCTACACTTGGGGACCAGGAAGAAGTGAGAGTAGAACCCCAGTCCTTGCTGGGACTGTGGACTGGTTCTATATGCCCTTTTTTGGAGCAGAAGGTAGATCTCCCCAACTAGTGGAATGTGGATAGGACAGTAAAAGGACTGAACTGGGGGTCTGTCTGGAGGGCACTCCAGAACTTCTAGGGAGTGGCCTGAGCTATGAGCTATAGCACCCAAGTGTCAAAAGTTATGTCCCTCCACTTGTCTAGATAAAGGGAGAAGAGACCCTCACAACCACTTCCTGTTTTACTGAGGGGGTGGGGTAGGGAGGCATGCAGCTGCTCACACTTACCTTGGTGTTTGCAGTCAAGCAAAGAAGGTCGTCTGTCCAGATCTGGGCTGCATGTGATATAAAGAATGAACAGATCTAAAGGCCTGCCCCAAGGTCTGGAGCCTAGTGAGGATGTCCTTGACATCACATCCAAACAGGCTGCCCCTGAAAGGAGCATTCATGATGGATAACTGGACATCCTGGGCAAACCCTGACACCCAGAGCTAGAAGTACCGGCGCAGGCATATGCCAGTAGCCACTGCTCAGGCAGACACATCCACAATACTGTAGGCTACCTTGAGCAGGTGGGTACTAATGTTGGACGCCGACTGGAGGGCGGCCAGTGCTTGCTGCTTGGTAGAATCAGATAAGGACCGAACAGCATCCCAGGCCCTGTCCCACAGGGCATTCAGATACGGAAGCATGCAGACTAGGTAGTCGACGGCATGAACTGCCGGGCAGAGAGGCTAACATCCATTTCCCAAAGAGGTCCAGCCAACAGGACTCCCCATTGGGAGGTAGGAGCTCAAGTGCTTTGGCTGCTTAGTGCGGCTGTGGGCAGCGTTAATAACTACAGAATCAGCATGGGCCTGCTCCCACAGGAAGGGTTTGCCTGCCGGGCATGATGCAGTCTTTCAGCTCTGCAGGACATGGCTGGGACCAAATTTAGCTGATGCCAAGCAGCCATGGTGACGCCCTCATAGGTGTCGGGGTGGGGGAGGAGAGAGAGAACAGAACCAAAGGAGTGAAGTCAGACTGGCACGGTTAGGTTGCAAGCCGGCATTGCTCAGGGTCCTGCTTCTTGGTTTTGAACCCCACTGCCTCCTGGATGTGCCATATGACGGCCGAGGAGGAAGGGTCATCCAGAGGGAAATTTAGGGACATTCTTCTGGGTCCCTTGCCTCTCTAAAGAGCCCATAGAATGAGTGGGTGACCCACTAATGTCCCTATCATACCCTTCCTCCAGGTCTTCTCCCTTGTCCAATAAGAGCAGATCTGGGCAATCCACATCCTTGTCATCAGGCAGGTGACGGTGTGTGAGCCAGTCAGGGTGGCAGGGCTGGCCTGGATGGCCCTGGAAGTGGATCCTGCAGAGCGAGAGTCACCAGGCCTTGAGGCATACGGACCCACATCAGCAGAACTCCCCAAAGGGAGAAAAATAGAAATTGCGTACCTACCATAATTTTTGATCTTCTTGGACGAAGTCCCCTCCACTCATTCACACTAATGGGAACTACAACGGAGGCACCAAGATCCAGCAAGAGCCAAAAATCTTCAGGAGGGCCAGCGCCAAGGTAGGGCCATGAGGAAGCGGTACTGCGAGCCCGGCTCACGTCATATCGGCTACCTCAGTGTCGACCCTCCAACCACCTCAGTACCTTTTTTACCAATGAGGTGCAATATAAACTAACCTATATCGGACATAAGATACTCCAAATGACCCGTATAAGAAGAGTCACCACACAACAGTGTCTTCACAGCCCAGCCATTGAGGGAGTGAATACCAAAAACAGATAAGTGAGCTTGAGGGACGGAGGGTGGGCATGTGAATGAGTGGTGAAGACTGTCCAACAAGATCAAGAATTACAGTAGGTATACAATTTCCATATTTTCCTGGACATAAAGTCTCCATCACTCATTCACACTAATGAGAGTGTACAGAGCTAAAATAATCTCCCCGAGACAGGCGGCAAGAGAGAGGAACTTGCTTAGGACAGAAGTCCATTAAGGATTGTCCTGCCAAAGGACTGATGCTGCCTGGCATGGACATCCAAAGTGTAGTGCTTTACAAAAGTGTGCACAGCACTCCAAGTGGCCGCACTGCAGATGTCCGCGATGGGCACGTTCCAGATTTCTGTCAGATGCCGCAACTGCTCTGGCAGAATGTGTGTATGTTCTGCCTTCCAGCTTAGCCCGTGTGATGGAGTAGCACTGGTGAAGGCATGCCACTAGCCACGCTGAAATGCATCTGATAGCAACAGACTGACCCAGCCAGACCGTGCTGAAGGAGACAAACAGTTGTTTCGACATGCGTATTTCTTTAGTTCTGTCTAAATAGAACTGCAAAGCTCTCTTCACATCCAGAGAATGCAGGGTGCGCTCCCCCTCATTCTGGAAGTTCGCGAAGTAGGCTGGAAAGACCAATGGCTGATTCTGATGGAATTCTAAAAACAACGTTGGGGAGAAACTTAAGGTGGGTCCTAAGAACCACCTTGTCTTTGTGAAACACAGTATACAGAGAGTCTGTGACCAAAGCGTGCATTTCAGACACTCTGAGCAGAGGTAATGGCTACATGGAAGGCAGTCTTCCAAGTCAGAAACTTCAGCTCACAAATAGCTAGGGGTTCGAAAGGTGTGCGGGTGATTATGTCTAGCACAAAATTAATGTCCCAGGCAGCTACCAGTTGTCTGACCTGTGGCCTAGTGCGCAGTATGCCCCCAAGGAACCTCTTTACCACAGGAAGCCGAGCCAAGAACACAGAGTGCACAGGCTCATGGTATGCTGAGATCACACAAAGGTGAACCTTAACAGCTGAAAATTGCAGGCCTATATTCAAGAGGTCTGGAAAATACTCCAGGACTTTGTTTGGTTGGCAGTCAAAAGGATTCAAGAAGGATTTTGCGCACCAGATGGAGAATCAGCTTCCACTTAGCCATGTAAATTTTTTTGAGCAGCTGGCTTGGATGCAGTTAACAGAATATTAGAGGCCCTACATGAAACGTTAAACCTGTTCACTTCCATCTCTTCAGGAGCCAGGCATGGAAGTGAAGGGACCTCAGGTTGGGATGGACCACAGGGCCCTGGGTTAGCAGGTTCATATGACGTGGAAGCTGTCTCGGAAAAGTTTCTGACAATCTGTTGATTAATGGAAACCAGATTTGATGAGGCCAGAACGGGGCGATGAGGATCATTCTGCCCCCTGCACCTCCAGTTTGAGCAGCACCCTCTGAACTAGGAGAAGAGGAAGAAATACGTACAGAAAGCGCCTTGTCCACCGCAGTCTGAATGCATCCTGAAAAAAAAAAAAAAAAAAAAATGCCAGGTTCTGGATTTCTGGAGCAGAAGAGAGGCAGTTTTGCATTGAGTGAGAATGCAAAAAGGTCCAGGTCTGGAGTTCCCCACTCTTCGAAGACTGATTGCACAACATCTGTATAGAGAGACCACTCGCGAGGGTCTGTCTCTGTTCTGCTCAGATGATCCGCCAGATCGTCCTGCACTCCCAGCAGGTAGACTGCCTGGATCAGTGCTTTGTGCTCCAGGCACCAATCCCACACTCTCATTGCTTCCCTGCATAAGGGGTAAGGGTATGCTCCACCATGCTTGTTGATGTAGTACATCACTGCTTTGTTGTCAGTTTGAAGGAAAATGATCTTGTGACAGAGAACGTACTTCAAGGCTCAGACTGCATACAGGACGGCTCTAATTTCTTGAACATTTATGTGAAGCTGAGATCTGTCCCGACTCCATCAACCCTGGGTGTGGATATCCTGGCAGTGAGCGCCCCATCCCAGCAGGGACACATCCATGGTGATGGAGATCTGAGATTCTATAGGGGCAAAGTGATATCCTTCCAGAAGGTTGTCTTCCTGAGCCCAAACAGGTGAGTGACCGTTTCAGAGGTTCCGTCATCTTGATGTGAAAGGACTGTGGGTGCGTGGTCAGTGACCACTGAGTGCTGAGCATCCACTGAGCAGTCCTCATGTGAAGACGAGCCAGAGGCATAGGGAACACAGAGGATGTCATGAGATCCAGCATCCGCTGCATCGAGAGAGCTCAAACTGAATCATTCTCTCTGATGAAGTGGGCCATCTGAAGGATGTCTAGCCTCTGGAAGAAAGGTTTATGTGCTGGAGGTGTCCAGAAGGGCTCATATGAAGAGGAGCCATTGGGAGGGTTGCAGCCTTGACTTTCCCAAATTTATCAGGACTCCGATGGACATAAGGAATTTTGAAGCCGTAGCCACAGCTTCCCAAGTCTGTTGTTTGGAAGGACTTGCTAGGAGCCAATCGTCCAGATACGGGAACACCTGAATTCCAAGCTTCCCGAGATGCACTGCGAGAACTGCAAAGCACTTTGTAAAGTCTTGAGGTGCTGAGGATAGCCCAAAGGGCAGGACTCTGAACTGGTAGTGTTGACCCAATGCCACAAATCTGAGGTATTTGTGGTGGTTCGGATATATGAGAACACGCTGATAAGAGTCCTGAATGTCCAGGGAGGCCAGCCAATCGTTTTGATGAATCAGAGACAGATGTGTACTGAGTGATATCATCTTCAACTTTTCCTTGCAAAGGAATTTGTTTATCTTCCGGAGATCGAGAACTGGGTGTGTGTCACCCGTTTTCCTTAGAACTTGGAAGTAATGGGAGTAGAAACCTGTGTTCCGCCAATCCAGCGGGACTACTTCTACTGCCCTGTTGTTCAGAAGGCCTTCAATCTCGGAAGCAAGAAGGTCTGACTGAGACAGACAGCATGGGCTGTCGTTTGGGTGGGTGATCCGGAGGCATTTCTGAAAGGATTTAGAGAGTACCCCTCACAGATTATCCTGAGTACCCACATGTCAGATGTGACTGACTTCCGCTGGCTGTAAAACTGAGTCGGACGCCCTCTTACTGCCTGTGAAGAGTCCCCCTTGGACAGCTGAGGTGGGACTTGGGCCAGAATCTCAGAGGGTGGCACTAGACAGTTGGGCCCTGTGCCTTCTGCTGTGTTTTCTTTTGCAACTGAGGGAGTTGTTTTTTGTTGAAGCCCCCTCTACCTTTACCTCGAAAAGGACTGACTGTTATGAAACCTACACTGGTTCCTGCCCCTTTGAGGGGCTGCGGATGGTGGTCTGGCTGTTTTGATAACCGTTCTAGTTTTCTGTGTGGCCTCTAGCGCTTGCTCGACCTGAGGACCAAACAGGTACATACCATCAAAAGGCAAAGCCTTAACTTTCTGCTGGGCATCATTTGTGAATCCCGACTTGCACAACCAGTAGTGGCATCAGGTGCATAGACTGTCCGCTGCTGCTCTGGAGGCAGTGTCAAAGGCATCCATAACAGCCTTAAGCTGCTGGTTATTTTTTTTTTATTTATTTTATTTTTATTTTAATTTTTGGTAACCGGGTAAGGCCCACTAAGCACAAGTGCCTGTTTTCAGGGGTGACCTGGGAGCACTGGGCAATTAAGTGACTTGCTCAGAGACACACAGTATGCAAGTGGAGGTTGTGAGAATCAAACTCAGGTCTGGTCTGCTGGATGCATCAAGCTTGTTCACACCTCATTCCTCTAACCTCTAGGCTATACTGCCAGCCCAAGTTGGTTAATGGATTGGACACCCGCGTGGGAACGGATCGCTGGTCGCGAGGGCGCTCCACTGCCCTCTCTCAACCCCAGCTGCATCTCTTCCCGGACCCTTGGACCCTGAAACGGGAAAGTTGGACACCAGTAGGAGCGGATCGCTGGTGGCGAGGCCCCACTGCCCTCCCTCAACCCCCCCGGCTGCATCTTTCCCGGACCCTTGGACCCTGAAACCGGGAAAGTTGGACACACGCGTGGGAACGGATCGCTGGTCGCGAGGGCGCTCCACTGCCCCCCCCCGGCTGCATCTCTTCCTGGACCCTTGGACCCTGAAACCGGGAAAGGTAAAGACCCTATCGTTTTTGCTGGGACGGCAGCGTTTTCCTGCTGCCCTTTGTTTGAATTGGCGCCTTTTTACCTCCTTGGATAAGCTGGACCATAGACACTACAGCAGGGGGACAAGCCCTCCTGCTGCTCGCGCTGGTTTTTTCAGCCGTTCTAGCCCCGCCGCCCCCACCACCACCACCTTTAGTCGGCTCTCCGTTATATAGGTAGAAAGAGATCACATGGGCTGAGATTTATCCTATCAGCCCAGTTTTCCATCTGCAAGTTATACTGTCCGGCCTCTAGGGGCAAACCCATCTGCTCTCAGGTTCCGTCCATAGTGCACACTTAGCTGCTTAACTAACAAGCAACGTGTGGGAAAAAAAAAAAAAAGTCTAATTTCTCTGCAGGTCTGTTTCAGTCCTTACATCACCAGGTCTTTTAGCCACCCCATATTCCCTCACCCCTGCACTGCCAGACCGCCCCACTATCATTAAACTTCCCTCCATCATGACCCCTCTATCCATCCTCCCCACTGGGTCCACCAGGGGTGGAACTACCCTCCCAACCAGATCAGCCCCTGGCCTCTCAACCCACCCCTCCTCATGGCTCTCTGCCAAGGGACCCAAAATCGCCCATCTCAATGTCCGTGGCAATCTCCTGCACTAACCTGGTGGGAGCTTACTGCCTGGGTTGCCACTATAGCCCAGACATACTGGGTGTCACAGAAACATGGCTAAAACCTCACACTCCTGATACGATGTGTTCCCTACCAGGGTACAGCCACATCAGAAGCGATCGAGGGGGGAAACAAACGTGGTGGTGGGGTGTTACTTTACTATAAAGCCCACCTCAATGTATCTGTAGTTGACCCCCCCCCCCACCATATGAGTTCCTGCACGCTATCCTCCTGCTTGGGCTCACCAAGAAAATACACTTGGTCTGCTGCTACAACCCTCCTAGAGCAGGCATACCTGGGCTCTCCTCGCTGCTGGACAGTGTGAGTGAGAGAGTTGGCACAAGTGAAGTTCTCATCATTGGTGACTTCAACCTAGATTGGCTAGGCTCTAACCTGAAGTCTTATGAGCCACTACTCTCGGGCCTCGCCCTAAATCAGATTATCACCGAGCCAACAAGGCCCTCTCCCCGAGGGGGGAAAAAGGGTCACTGACAGACTGGATTCTGACAAATAGACCGAACAGGATCACATCCTCGGGCACCCTACCTGATGCCATCTTGGACCATTCACCCACCTTTTGTACCCGGGGTATCACACAGGTGAAAATACCTGGAAAAGTGATACAAATGAGGGACTTCTCAAAATTTCACTTGCCCGATTTCCTTGCTGACCTCCGCTCGATTGACTGGTCCGGGGTCCTCGCCTCCTTTGATCTGGACCAATCGCTGGGTGCTTTCTTAACTAAATACATCCCAGTACAGAACAAACATGCCCCTCACAAAAAGGAGGGTGCGGGGCACCGTTACCAGATGGCTCCATGCGGGCCTTTTCTCCCTAATGAAACTCAGGGACAAATGTTGGGAAACCTACAAAGCCTCCCACAGCCCTGATGACCTCACCGCCTATAGGCGCCTTAGAAACACCTGCAAAAATGCCATCAGATCTGCTAAAAGTGAGTACTGCCGTTCCTCTCTACTCTCCTCAGCCAGCAACCCAAGGAGTTTTTGGCAGAACATCAGAAGCGCAGTGGGGGCTCTGCCAGAGCACAAACCACGGACCTCCTAATAGACGGGGTTAGCTGCAACAATCCTCGCACTATCTCTAATACCTTTAACACAATGTTCTCCCAGCTGCCCCCACTCCCTGCCCCAGCCACTTCCGCACCCCCAAACGCTCACCCACCGAACCCCTCCCAACAGCTCCTCTCGACCTGGCCCATCCCTCCTCCTTCCTTCAACTAGTATCCACTGCTGAGACAAAGAGGCTGCTTGCCACCCTCCCTCCTCACACTGGTGCAGCACCGATAATCTGGAGCCGAAATTGCTCAGGTTGGGTGCCCATCTCCTTACCTGGCCCCTAACTCACATCTTTAACTCCTCGTTAACAGCTGGTGTCATCCCGGAACTCTGGAAGGTAGCCAAAATTACCCCGTCCTCAAACAAGGTAACCCCAAAGACCCCCTCTAACTACCGGCCTATTGCCATCCTGTTGGCCGCCTCCAAACTCCTAGAGAAAATTGTGGTTTCTCGGTTAAGTGTATATCTGCAGGAACACAACCTCCTCTCTCCGGCCCAACATGGGTTTAGGAAGGGGCACAGTACGGCCACCACCCTCACTGTGGTTACCTCGCAGATCCGTACAGCTACCAACCAGGGAATCTCACAGGTGCAATCTTCGTGGACCTCTCCAAGGCCTTTGACAGGGTAGACCACTCCCTCCTCAGCTCCACTCTCCTTGACCTTGGACTCTCTAACTCTGCCCATGCCTGGCTCCTCAATTACCTTTCTGGTAGGAGGCAATACACTAATTTCAACCAGACCAATTCACACCTCTCCACTGTCCAATGCAGGGTCCCCCAAGGGTCTGTCCTCGGTCCGACGCTCTTCTCCCTTTTCATTAACAAACTGCCATCTGTCCCCACCTATGGGCAAATTACCTTATACGCTGACGACCTTGTCATCCTAAGCAGTGAACGCGACATCGGCACCATCAACGTCCAACTAAACTCTGACTTCAAGCAGATCCAATCCTGGTTGACAGCACACAAGCTCACCACCAACCTCAAGAAAACACATGCCATGCTATTCGGCTCCCTTGGTAGAACAAAAACCTGCTCTGCCCCCCTTCTAATCCTCGGGACAGACGGCTTGCCCCTGCAGACGGTTCCAGTCAGCAAGTATCTTGGCGTCACTCTGGATCCCCAGCTGGACCTCTCCCAACACGTCCGCAACATATGTAAGGCCACGAATGCTAAACTCTGTCTCGCCTACAGAGCGAAAACTGCCTCACTCCAGCTGCTCGGGTAGCCCTAGCCAGGGGTGTTCTCCTCCCCTCCCTCTGTTACGGACTCGTGACCTTTGCCCCCATGCCAAAGACAATCCTGTCAAAATGGGATATGACCTTCAACAGCATCTGCCACTTTGCACTTTCTGCTCCCCCCCTTACACATCGCTGTGACCTCTACACTCATCTCGAGTGGCTCCCCCCGGAGAAGCACCGTACCTTTGTCATAGGTAACCTCATCGACAACATAGTCAGAACATCCACCCCCGCTGCCCTTGCCCTTCCACTCCACCCAAACATCACTACCTACCATCTTAGATCACGGACGGCCCTCTCCCGCCCAGTTCCTAGGACACACTCCCTCATGGGAAATCGGGCCTTCACCAGCTACGCCCCGAAACTATGGAATTCCTTCCCAGCCGCTACACGGGCCATCCCCTCCCACGCTGTATTTAGAACTTCCCTCTGGAACTTCCTGAAGGATTCCTCCACCTGCCATTGCACTTTGTAGCCACTCCCCACACTACGGCGGCACGGTGGGCCACAGCGCTCCTCTGGGACCATTGCACTTTCTTTTGGTGACCTATTTGCCTGCACTTCCATTGCATGTTAAATCTGACTCAAATCACTTGTTTATGTATGGCCTTGCTTATGATTCCCCCAGGCCACCCGTAACCTCCCCCTGGGCTCATATGTTGTTTTGTTTTACTACTGACTGTCATTCCTCTATGTATACTGGTACCTCACTGTATGTAAAAAACACACTAGTTGCCCCATTGTATATAGACACTGTAATTAGTCACTTCACTGTATGTAAAAGTTGTATAAGTCGATGTACCTGTAAAAAATGTCAAGTCTGTAACCTTCCCGGGTCGCACCTGAAAATAGGCACATGGATGTCTAGTGTGACTTACCCGGTAAACAAAAGCAAATAAATAAATAAATTCAATATCTCTGGTAATAGTTTGGAGAAGCTCTATGTTAACTTTCAAATCTGGGAGAGCTGCTACTGTGGCCTTGAGTGAATGCCAGAGTGCATACTTATACTGAGAGAAAAATAACCCTGGTAGGTAACAGTGTGCATGCCCAAGGTGGAAGCAGCAAAGACTTGCTTTCCCAAAGTGTCAATTTTGCAAGATTCCTTGTTACCGGATGTGCCGCTGATTCTTGTGGAAGAATGGCCTTGTTATTCTCTGCCAGAACAACTATGGCATCAGCAAAGGCTTGTGAGGCCAGAATGGGACGATCCTTGGGAAGGGTATATTTCCTATCTATGGACTTAGCCACAGTGGGGATAAGTGCCGGAGTATCCCACACCATTTGTGACAGTCTCTCAAAAAAGGGTTGCACGGGTTGGGGGGGCAGTGAATTCCACAGGAATGTCTACAACATGCAAGTACAGCAGACAGAGCAATTTCCCAGGATCGATCTCTGAAGTCTGGAGAGAGAAAGTGGCATTCACAGTTCTAAGCAGAGACTTAAAGGAAAGGTTATTCACCACCCCTAGGCAGGAATCCTCATCAAAGTCGTCCTGCAATCAAAGATCAGGATCAGTCTCAATATCATCTCCTACTAGTCCTGAAGGGACAACATTATTTATTATTTATTTAGATTTTGGTAACCATGTAGGCCCTCTGAGACCAGACATCCCTTTTTCAGGGGCGACCCGTATAGATAGGAAAGGGAGGAGAGAGGAGAAGCACCATGAATCGGAGTTGAAAACCCAGGTGTCGCATGCGGCACTGCAGGTGCTCCAGACGCCAGAACAGAAGGTGGCGCCAAGAACATAGGCGGTGCCGGCACAGGACGCAGTGCCGAGTGTGGCACTGGGGGAATTGGTGCTGGCAGTTCCAAAACAGAGGCTCTCAACCCCCCGACTCACTGAGGAAAGTCCAAGAAATTCAGCAGAAGATAAATGCAGGAGATAAATGCACAGGTGTAGACCCCTGCGCCAGCAGCCTTTTTGGGGACCCCAGAGTGTGGCCAATGGCTCAAAGACGCTACCTCGACTAGGAAGCCCCAACCGCTTCAAGCCCAAAGGTCTGACACCAAGAGGCCTGAAGGCCCCAGCGACAGACTTGCCAGCTCAGGTGGGACGGGACAACCGCCAAACTCCTTGTTTCATAACAGCAGCCCAATGGAGAAACTGCTCACCGGAGGACCCCCCGGGGGCAGGCAGGGACTCCGGAGTTGAGGATGCCGGTCAACAGAAAACAGAAGCCGGAGATGACCCTGGAGGAGATGGAGTCGAGCCCCTGCTGCCGGTAACCAATAAATCGGCACACAGACATACCAGAAGGCAACCTTGAGCGGTACCATTTCTTTTTCAAATCGGGACGCCAAAGAGGAACTCGAGGTCGAGCGGTGCAGAATCCTTGATGAGGATCGAGAATGGGACCACTTCTTTTGCGCTTTCAGGAAAACCAACCACCCCCACCCCAAGCACCAGACTGACTGTAGTCAGCTCCCCCAATAGAGGCGGTGGACCAGATCCAGCCCTGCTACCTGCTGACAACACAGCTTTCATGCAAAGTCTCTCATCACCTGCCCCACTCATGGTCGACTCCGCTGAAGGAGAGGTGAAGACTTCTCTGAAAAAATTATTTTCTTTAAACTGATAAAAAATACTACAACATCAATACTGAAACTCTATAGCTGCTGTATTGTGGAGATGTAAGTTTTGACTCCCAGCGAATATCATCGTCACAGAAGCGCATTTGACAGCAGGAGAAAAGGAATGGAAGCGGTTGGATAGTAGGCGCCGAGGTAGCCTATGAAAAAGGCGCAAACTGGGCTCCATGATGCTTCCTTGGCCCTACCTCGCTTTTGCCCTCCTGAAGATTTTTGCCCTGTGGGTACTAGAACCTCAGGCGTAGTTTCCATTACTGTGAATGAGTGGTGGAGACTATGTCCAGGAGGATCAAGGGTTTTACTATCGACCAGGACTGGCAACTGTCTAGTCAGTGCTGGGTAAGGGTAAACTGGCACTGATCCCACAAGGACTGGTGAGGGGTTTACTGGCGAAGGCTTGACAGGCATTGGTTGTGGAAGGATAGGCTGAGAACCAGCAGGCACCAGTTGCAGTTAGGCTGGAGATAAACTGGCATAGGTCCAAAAGTCACCGGGCATGGCAAGACTGGCGCAGGTGAAGCAAAGTAGGAGGTGGTCCCATAGGTAAGGGCTGAGGATAAGGACTAGGCTCAGGAGAGAAGTCTGGGTCCCCATGGGCCAGCAAAAGAGGGGCGGTGGACCCAGTAGAGGAGTTTGACACCAACGAGGCAGGAGGCAAAGCAGGGAGAAGAGGAAACCCCAGCAGCTGCCAAACCCGTACCAGCTGAGCCACTGTGCTGTGTGACAAGGGGCCCAAGCAGCAGGGGCTGAGAGGCAGAGAATGAACCCTGGCCCGAGAAGCCTCAGCAAGAGACAGAAAGATATTTATTTAGCTTTTGTTGACCAGGTAAGCACACTAGACAAACGGATGCCTATTTTCAAGTGCAATACAGAAGATTACATGGGATATTCATACAAAAAAAAAAAAAAGCCCAGGTTTACACAGGAATAAAACACGCCTTCAAGAGATGTACAGACAATGCAGGGCACAACAATGGAGCAAGCACAGATAATATACAATAAACAGTATTACAGATAGTCAATGACATAATAAGCATCAGACAAGGCAACAGTTTATGTTCAGGCATAGACTTGAGCCGGCCTCGGCCAGTTACCATATAGGAACAGTAAAGAGCTTTTCACAGACACAATGCAGGATAAATCACTGAAACCTAATGTAATGATAACCACGACTGGGAGATGGCCATACCTGGCTACAACATATTCAGAAGAGACAGAGCAGGCAGGAAGGGAGAAGGAGTGGCACTGTATGTGAAAAATGACATAAGGGCCACAGAGATCCAGGAGGAACAAAATGGGGGAAAGATACTGTAGGTTAAGCTGGAAAGGAAAATGGGGACAGCCATCCGCACAGGTGTGGTCTATAGACCACCAGCCCAGGAGGAAGAAACAGATAGGGAGCTGATGCTAGCCATCCAAAGGATGGCAGACAAGGGTGAGGTAGTACTGGTTGGAGAATTCAATATTCCAGGTGTGGACTGGAGCATCCCAGCAGCAGCATCAACTAGGAGCAGATTTATCCTGGACTCCCTTCAGGGTGCCTTCCTCAAGCAACTGGTCATGGAACCAACTTGGCAGAAGGCAATACTGGACCCTGTGCTCACAAACAGGGACAGTGTGATGGGGGTAACAGTGGGGGAGCACCTGGGGAACAGTGACCACCATTCATTGTGGTTTGAAATCACAGAAAAAGCAGAACCAAACCACACAAAAACATGTATCCTGGATTTTAGGGGGGCAGACTTTGGGAAAATGGGGAGATACTTGAAAGAGGCATTGTGGGGAATGGGACAGGAATCAGGGGTTGAGGAACAGTGGGCAGTATATAAAATGGAGATTACAAGAACAACAGAATTATGCATTAAGCAGGTTAGCAAAAGGAAAAACAAGAGGAGACCATTATGGTTTTCCAAAGAGGTAGCAAAGAAAATGAAAGCCAAAAAGATTGCATTCAGGCAATAAAAAAAGACACAGGCAGAAGGGGATAGGGAGAAGTACCAGGAGACGCAAACGGGAGGCAGGGAGGTCAGTAATGGAAGTCAAAGCTCAGACAGGAGAACATTGCAAAATCAGTGGGTAGAGGGGACAAAACCTTTTACAGGTGCATAAGTGAAAAAAGAAAGAAAGACAAAGGGAGGGATAGTGAGACTGAAGGGGGAGGATGGGGGCCACGTGGAGGATGACAAAGTAAAGCTGACATACTGAACAGGTATTTCTGCTCAGTCTTTACTGAGGAAGAGAGGTAATGGGTCTGAAGGGAGTACAAAAGGGGGTGAGAATGGTGCAGAAAGGACACAAGTCCCTTTACACGAGAAAAGTCCTGCAGGAACTGGAAGTAATAAGAGTTAATAAGCAATGGGGCCAGATGGGGTGCACCCAGGGTCCTTAAAGAACTAAGAGAGGTGGTGGCTGAACCTCTGACTATCCTGTTGCTTGAGCACTGGAAACAGGGGAGGTACCCAAAGACTGGAGGACAGCAGATGTAGTCCCCTTATACAAAAGCGGGAACAAAGAGGAAGCAGGGAACTACAGACCAGTCAGCCTCACCTCGGTAGTGGGGAAGATCATGGAAGCACTACTGAAGGAGACTGGTGGAACATCTGGTTGTCAATGGACTACAGGACCCAAGGCAGCATGGTTTCACCAGGGGGAGGTCATGTCAGAACAACCTCATCGAATTTTTTGACTGGGTGACTAGGGAGGTGGATCAGGGGAGGGCAGTGGACATGGCCTATCTGGACTTCAGCAAGGCCTTTGACACTGTGCCACATAGAAGACTATTACACAAACTGGGGAATATGGGTGTGGGCAGGACAGTAGTGTGGTGGGTAGGTAACTGGCTGGGTGCCAGGACACAGAGGGTGGTGGTAAATGGCTGTCACTCCACAGAGGGAAGAGTGACCAGTGGGGTACCACAGGGATCAGTGCTGGGACCGGTCCTATTCAACATCTTCATCAGTGACATTGCACAGGACCTAGAAGGCAGAATTTCACTGTTCGCTGATGACACAAAGCTCTGTAACAGAGTAGACACACCAGAGGGTGTAGACAGAATGAGAAGGGACCTGCAGAAACTTGAAGAATGGTCAGGGGTTTGGCAGCTGAAATTCAATGCAAAGAAGTGCAAGATAATGCATACGGGGCACAAAAACCCTGGCACAGTATATCAGTTGGAGGGTGAGGATATAGCATGCACCAAGCAGGAAAGGGATCTTGGGGTTATCATCTCTGATGACCTCAAGGTAGGGAAACAGTGTGACAAGGCAGCTGCTAAAGCAAATAGGATGCTGGGATGTATAGGCAGGGGCGTCACCAGCAGGAAAAGGGAGGTCATAATTCCGCTATACAAGACACTAGTGAGGCCCACCTGGAGTATAGTGTACAGTTCTGGAGACCATACATATGTAAGGACATAGACAGGGTAGAGAAGGTTCAGAGGAGGGCAACAAAGGTGGTGCATGGATTGCATCACAAGTCCTATGAAGACAGGTTGAAGGAACTGAACATGTACTCCCTGGAGGAGAGGAGGGAGAGGGGGATATGATAGAGACATACAAGTATCTCACAGGAGGAACAGGGTGCAGGAATACACTATTTTAAGCGAAAAAAGATGTTCCAGGACTAGAGGGCATGGGATGAAGTTGGAGGAGGACGATTCAGAGGAAACATGAGGAAGAATTTCTTCACAGAACGGGTGGTGGACAAATGGAACACCCTGCCAGAGGAAGTGGTGGGGCTGAAACAATCACGGGATTTAAGAATGCATGGGATAGACATAAAGGAATTCTGGCGGTCAGGGGGTAAGGGGCAACAGACTTCTAGGAAAACAAACTGAACTTACAAGCTCAAATGGGCAGACTGGGTGGGCCACAGGCCCTTATCTACCGACACTGTCTTTGTATCTACGTATTTCTTCTTAGGTACAGTTACAGGCCGTAGTGAGCCTCAGATGATTCCACAGGGAGTTGAAGCTGTTGTGAGAGGTGGCACTGCGAACATGTGCAGGCTGGGAATTCCATGTCCGAGGTGTGTACGCAGCAAAGGTCTGATCAGCCATAAGTGTTCTGGTTTTTGGGACAAGAAAGAAAGAGGAGTCATTTGACCTCAGAAGATAAGCAGAGTTATCAGGCTAGGACAGGAGGGGTGGCAGTTCTGACAATTTTGTCTGTGAAGCAGCACAGCGCAAACATACGGTGGTTCCCTGGAGAGAGACATTCCAGTCTGTTATATAAAACTGATAATGGTGAGTAAGTCGGGGAGCAGAGAGGGCAAATTGCAAATATAAGCTACATCCCACTTGGACAGACTGGTTTTTGGGGTGTGGGTGAAGGAGATAAGCCCACAGCAAACTGTAGGAAGGAGTATACCTTTAGCCAGGGCATGATGTGCTGCAAATTTGAGACAACTCTTCACTCTACAGGTCAGGCCCAGTTTACTACTGGATACCTTGCTCACATTTCAAATGTGCATGGAGAAATCAAGTTAAGGATCAAGGGTGACTCCCAGGTATTTTATGGACAGGACAAACTTTAATGGGGACCCATCTTCACTACCAACTGTCAATGGCATAGAACAAGTTTTGATTTTTGCCAATGTTCCAAATAGCATAGGCTGAGTTTTCTTTAGGTTTAGTAACAGCTTGTTGGCCAGGAGCCAGCTTTCGATTTTGCCAAAGTCATCTGAGGGCGAGAGTTTAGGACACTAATGTCCTGTGAATTTGTTAGGAACACAAGGTCATCTGCATATAGGGTTTATTCACACAGTGCCAGTACCAAGGGCAAGTCATACAGAGGCAGGAGGCTGGGCAGTCAGAAGCCCTGTGGAAAGAAGGGCATGCAGTGTCATCAGGGCCGACCACCAGGCCCCCCCACCTCGGAAGACCAGGAGGAGGAGGAGGAGGAGAACGCCTGAGTGGTCAAACAATGGTGTGGCGACCACGAGTGGGGGACTGGGGCCTGACACAGTCCTTATCCTGGTTCATATTCTTCCCATTGGCCTTGTCCCAGGACTTAAGAGTGCGATCCCAAGGACTCTGTCGGGAGGCTGAGGAGCTCCTGGCCTGCAACTCGACCTTCTGCTTCAGGACAAAGTTTGAGCATCCACTGGCGGCTGCCAGGTGGCCTGTTGACCTTCCAATAGATCTTGCAGGCTTGGATGTTGTGATCTGGGCCTAGGCAGTAGACACAAGTAGTATGGCCATCCTGAGGGACTTACTGACCACAGGCACACTTCGTGAAAGCTTGAGGACAATGCTGGTTTAGAAGGCAAAAGGAACAAGAAAACCATCAAAAGACAGAAAATATGGTTAGAAATAGTAGAAAAATAAAGAAAAGGGCTTGAAAATGGTGGTAGACTGTAGCTGTGGTGGTTTCCAAAGATCCGACACACATTGGCAGATACGGGAAACAATTGAGGAGGGTTTGGGACTGTCCACTCTTATAGGATTGGCTGACATCAGTAGGTGACGTCGGTGGTGGATGGCACCCTATGTGAACTGCTAGCTACATGTCCATGTGATCTCAGCGCCTGGCAGCTAAGTCCTACTGGTGCGGCCTGCTACAAGAAATACCCTCCAAGTAAGAGTGCAGTTTCACAGTACTTTTTTGTTCAGGTACACTAACATGTGGATCATTTAGGGTATGAATGTAATTTTTTTTGTAATATATGAATAGGAACATTGGGTGGGATATTCAAAGGTTGCACCCGTGCAACATTAAGCAGGACATGTTGCACAGCATAACTCCCGATCGCGGGCGCACCAGTAATGTATGCAGCACAAGTGTGGGGGGCGGGTCCATGCAAATGCAGCACATCCCGATATTCAGCCCAGGATGTGTGGTGCATATGCTGGCACAACCCCTCATGTGCCCCACACTGGTGCTCAAAGTTGAACCGTCAAATATGAAGCAAGCAGTTGGCCACCCACAGGCGAGTAGCTGTATTTCTGGGCGCAACACAGCAGTCGCCTGCCTTGGGTAGCCACCCGACCTCCCATAACACTGCCCCATGCCCCCTGCCCAGGAAGCATTGTGCCCCTCGCCCCGTTGCCTGATCGCAGGCATCAGTAAAGGACCTCCTTGGTGGTCCAGTGGGCCAATTCCCATTGCCCAATCGTGGACATAGAAACATAGACTTTGACGGCAGATAAGGACCGCTAGGCCCATCTAGTCTGCCCATTTCCCTACCTACAGGATAGGCCGCAGATCCTATTTAACCAACAGCCTATATCTTCCTGCCCCCCACAAGAATTGCCTTATGTCTGTCCCATGCATTCTTGAATTCTCCCACAGTTTTAGACTCCACAACTTCCTCAGGAAGGCTGTTCCATGCATCCACTACCCTCTCTGTGAAATAATACTTCCTCACATTGCCCCTGAACCGCCCTCCTATCTTTAAATTGTGTCCCCTTGTTCTTGCAAGTCTCTTTTTCTGAAAGATGCTACCCTCTTGGACTTTGTTGATTCCCTTGAGGTACTTGAAAGTTTCTATCATGTCCCCCCTCTCCCTTCTTTCCTCAAGGGTATACATATTAAGCTCCTTTAGTCTCTCCTCATACGGCTTCTCTTGCAGACCCTGCACCATTTTAGTTGCCCTCCTCTGGACTGCCTCTATCCTGTCTATGTCCTTGCGGAGATGGGGTCTCCAGAACTGGACACAGTATTCCAGCTGGGGTCTCACCAACTGTCTGTACAGAGGGATAACAACTTCCTGTTTTCTGCTGCTGATGCCTCTCCCTATACATCCCAGTATACCCCCGGCCCTCCCTACTGCCTTCTCACATTGCTTGCTAACCTTAAGGTCATCTGATATGATTACCCCCAGGTCCCTTTCCTGTTCTGTTGTTGCTACTACCTCCCCACCCATTGTGTATTCTTCCCCTGGGTTCTTGCTTCCCAGGTGCATTATTTTGCACTTTTTTGCATTGAATCCTAGCTGCCATACGTCTGACCATTCCTCCAACCTTGCCAAGTCCCTTTCATCCTTTCCACGCCTCCTTGTATCAACCCTGTTGCAGATCTTTGTGTCATCTGCAAAAGGCATACTTTCCTTCCAGTCCCTCTGCAATGCCACTGATGAAGACATTAAAAGGACTGGACCCAATACTGAACCCTCACGGTACCCACTAGTAACCGCCCTTTCTTCAGAGTGGACTCCATTTACAATTACCTTCTGTGTCCTGTTGTCCAGCCAATGTTTTACCCAGGCTACCACCCTGGGACCCACTCCCAGGCTGGTTAATTTGACTACTAATCTTTTGTGTGGGACTGTATCAAATGCCTTGCTAAAGTCTAGGTAGGCCATGTCCACAGCCCCTCCCTGGTCTACTACTTTGGTCACCCAGTCAAAGAAATCTATTAGATTCGTCTGACATGACCTTCCCGCTGTGAACCCATGCTGCCTTGGATCCTGTGCTCCACTGACCTCTAGGTACTCAACTATTCTTTCCTTCAGAAGTGACTCCATCACTTTCCCTACCACAGAGGTCAGACTGACAGGTCTGTAGTTTCCTGCCTCTGTCTTGGTCCTACTTTTGTGAAGGGGAATCACATCCGCCTTCCTCCAGTCCTCGGGTACCACACCATCCTCCCATGATTTAGTAAAAAGAGTAGCCAGTGGTTTGAGAATTCTGGGGTGAATTCCATCAGGACCCATTGCTTTGTCCACCTTCAGTTTTAGGAGTTCTTGCAGAACCCTTTCTTCTGTGAAAGGACTGGGATCAACCCTCCTATCAAGAGTGCTTCTGTTAACTGGATTAGGCACTTCCCCCTCCTCTTTTGTGAATACTGAGCAGAAATATTCGTTCAGTATTCCTTTTTCACTGTCACCCTCTGCCCACCCACCGTTTATTCTATTCAGCCTCACTATCCCTCCCTTTGTCTTTCTACGCTCGCTGATGTACCTATAAAAGGTTTTATCCCCCTTCTTAACTGAGTTGGCTATCTTTTCCTCAGTTTGGGCCTTTGCTATTCTGACTTCCCTCCCTGCTTCTTTCTGCCTTAACTGGTACAGCTCTCTGTCCTGCTCCTTCTGTGTTTCCTTATACTTCTGGAATGCTATCTTTTTCTTCCCGACTTTCACAGCCACCTCTCTTGAGAACCATAGTGGCTTTTTCTTTCATTTTGATTTGTTTATTTGCTTCACACAAAGGCTTGTTGCCTCTGTGATGGCAGTTTTGATAATTCCCATTGTTGCTCCACACCTCCTTCTAGCCTGTTTGCTAGTGCTTTTCTGAGGCACTCTCCCATCTTGCCAAAGTCAGCCCTCCTAAAAGTCCAGTACCCTCACTTTTGTGGCTTGACTCTGTAGCCGAGTTAACGTGAACCACACTGTTTGATGGTCACTTGTCCCCAGATGGCAACCCACTTCTAGATCCGAGATCCTCTCACTGCCCCGTTTGAAGATCACGAGGTCTAAGATTGCTCCCTCACGAGTGGGTTCCAAACTAGCTGTCCAATGCCTGTCACCTGTAGGGTGTCAAGAATGGCCCTGCTCTTGGATGTGGCTGCAGCAAATGTGCTCCAGTTAACATCTGGCATATTCAGGTCTCCCATCAACAGTATCTCCCCTTTCTCTGCCATTCTAAGAATGCCTTCCATCATATCCTTGTCCATTCCTTCCCCCTGACATGGGGGTCTATACACAACCCCTGTGCGGATTGTGGTGCCCTTTCCAGTCTCCAAGGTGACCCACAGTGCCTCCTCTCCTCCCTGTCTACCCTTTTGTTCAATTGCTTTTATTCCTTCCTTTCCATAGAGAGCTACTCCTCCCCCTCTTCTCCCCTGCCTGTCTCTCCTGTAGGTTATGTACCCTGGTATGTTAACATCCCAGTCATGGTTCTCTGTGTACCATGTTTCTGTGACTGCTATGATATCCAGGCATCCCTCTTCCATCAAGGCCACCAGCTCAGGGAGCTTGTTGCCCAGACTATGGGCATTGGTACTCATTACCCTCCATTTCCTGATGGCCTTACCCCTTTTGCCCCATCCCTGTCCTTCTTGCCTTTGTCACTTTCTCCATTTACCCCTGCCCTTCTCCCTATTGACACCTCCATGCTGGTGTTTGCCACACTTACTACCGTGATTGTTTGGGGGCTAGGATTTTCCTGCTCCTTTCCAGTGCCTCCCCTTGGCTAGTTTAAAAAGCTTGCCAATGAAACATTTAAACCTGTCACCTAGGATCCTGGTTCCCTCCCGGACAGATGCAGCCCATCATGCCAGTATAGGCTTGCATCACTCCAGGTGGACCCCAGTCCCCAATGAAGCCAAATCCCTGAGCTCCACACCAGTTTTCAACCACTGATTGAATCCCATGGTATGGAACACCCTAGCCTCTCCTATGCCATAGATGGGTAGCACCTCCGAGAAGGTTACGTCGTGCTACTTGACTAAGTCCCTCCCCAATTCCACAAACTCTTCCTGCACTTCTCTAATCCCTTTCTTAGCCAGGTCATTTGTCCCTAAGTGGACAATGACATCCAGCTCCCTCCCCTGTGCAGCTGCTCCAGCAATCCTGAGGATTCGCTCCCTGTCCCTCCAAGCCATGGCGCCAGGCAGGCACCTTACCTCCCTCTCCCCTTCCTTGCCCAGTTCTACCTTCCTAACAATGGAGTCCCCCACCAGGAGTTGTTTCCTTCCTGCAGGGTCCCTGCCACCCTCCTGTGGGTCTCCTTTGTGGAGGTTCCCAGCATCCTCCTTGGTCTCCACTGTAGGTGCCTCCATAGAGGAACCACACTTTGCCAGAATGGCATAGAAATTCTTGGAGAGGTACAACTGGAGGATGTGCCTCTGTTCCCACCCTCACCCTCCCCAGGCCCACTGTGGTCCAACGCTCCTCTTTCTTGGCAACCTCTGAGGCAGCGGCAGTGGCACTGGTGGTCCCGGATGGAAGAGGAGGTCCCACAAATCCTGGCCAACTCAGCCTGGAGATGAGCAACCTCCTCCCTCAGCCCAGAGAGGTGCCTGCAGATGGGACAACACCGCATCCTCCAGAACATCTCCTGGAAGATTGCTGCTCCACAGCCACTGCACTGCACCACTCCAATCATGTCTTATTTCTGGCCCCTTAACTGTTTGCAATCCTTACTCTTTCCTCTGTTTTTTCCTCTCTCTCCTTACTTTCTGCCTGTGTGCCTTTAAGCTCCTGATTGTCCTGTTCTGAGACAAGAAAATCCTATATTTCTCAGTAGACCGCTTACTTGTTCAGAGGCAGACCTCCAGCAGCTAGAGGGCGGAGCTACTCTTGCCCTTCTAGGATGGTGGGTCCTTGGTGGTTCTGTGATCACTCACTTCCTACCCCTAAACAGGAAGTTCCTGTTGTCAGTCAAATCCTGTGCCTATAAAACAGAACTAGCTTTGGGTGGAGGGAGAGAGCAATATAGTCCCAGTAGAGAAGTTCAGTCACACAGCAGTCCTTTCTCCTGAGTCTTCTGCCAAGATATTAGCAGAATCTTTCTAAGGCAGTCTTTAAATGTAGCTTCCTTCTAGCTAAGCCACTCCCCTACTTACCAGATCTTTCTACAAGTAATTTAAACCTCACAACAGTTAAGTCCTTTCAGTCACCTGAGATTTACACCTAGATTACTTTTCAGTTACCCATTCAGTTCAGTTAACCCAAACACACACTTTTTTTTTGTTTTGTATGTTGTTCTTTTTACCCTAAATTAAAGGTCTAAATACAAAAGTTCTTCTACTTTAGTCCCAGCAGAGAAGTTCAGTCACACAGCAGTCCTTTCTCCTGGAGTCTTCTGCCAATATGTATTATACATATCCCTGGTGGTCCACTGGACCAATCACCTTCGCCACCCGGGCATTTGCTAAACTCCCTGGTGGTCTCTGGTACCCCCTCCCGCCCACTTAGTCCCCGCCACCCTGCACCCCCGGTCAGTGGCAGGGCACAGGTCCCACCGCAAGCCACCCGCTGGGCTGACAGGCGTAAAGGGAGGGAAAAGAGGAGGAGGAGCATTCAGGTGTGTAGTACTGTATGGTCTGCATGACCATTGACCCGCCGCAGTGGGCCAACAGGCATACAGCCCTACAGTGCTTCCAGCCGTTAATGGTGACATGGGCGGGGCTGCCACCTACAGCTGATGGGGGGTGGCCGGGTGGCACCACAGGAGGGACTGTGGTACTGTATGTCTGCATGCCCATTGGCCCACACAGTGGCCCAACAGGCGTACAGCCCTACAGTACGTTGTCAGTCAGCGGGCGGCTTGCAGGCGGGGAGCTGCCACCCGCCACTGACCGGGGGGGTGCAGGGTGGTATCACAGGACCACCAGGGAGGTTAACAAACACCTGCGAGCGGGCGAAGGTGATTGGTCCTCTGGACCACCAGGGATTATTCCATTACATGCCCATGATTGGGCAGGGGATAGCAGTCAACTGGACCACCAGGGATAGCTGTGTGACATGCCCGCAATTGGGCAGGGGACTGCGAGCCCCTGGAACACCAGGGATTTATTCAATCCATGCCCACGATCGGGCGCGAGGATTGGTCCACTGGATCAACAGGTGTTATTACATGCCCGTGAACAGGCGTTCGGGTAGGAGGATTATTCCATTACATGCCCATGATTGGGCAGGGGATAGCAATCAACTGGACCACCAGGGATAGCTGTATGACATGCCGCAATTGGGCAGGGGACTGCGCCCCCTGGAACACCAGGGATTTATTCAATCCATGCCACGATCGGGCGCTGAGGATTGGTCCACTGGATCAACAGGTGTTATTACACATGCCCGTGAACAGGCGTTCGGTATGAGGCCCGCCAAGGGCAGGGCATTGGTCCAACATCTGCAACCTGACAGGGCGCCAGGTGCAAGTCGCCGAGATCAGCGCACCACATGTAAATGAGGCCATAATTACAGGCAAATGGCCCCATTTGCACCTTGCATACATAATGGCCTTATTTGCATGCTCACAGCTGAATATCGCTGTTGTTGCACCTAGGGCAACCGCACTTGTGCAGCCCCCTACTCCCCTGCTGCCACTTGCGCTGGCGCACTGCCACTGCGCCATGCGTGCTCCCTCACTGTCATATTAAACGGTGCTGAGCCATCGCACAGCACCATTGAATTTCGTATGATCCATACCCTTGCACAGCCTAGTTGTGCTTTGCCCAGGCTTGCGACCCTGCCTGGCGCAGTCTGAATATCCCACCCATTATAAACAGCTGCCAATGAGAAATAAATGCTTGTCCTTTTTTTGCCAATAAGATTTTATTAAATTATTTTAAGTAATCCAGATATAATCACCAGTAAATATCAATTATACAGAGATAAAAAAACTATAGTACAGCTTAACTACTGCAAACCAATATAGAAAAAAAAAATGTAAATACAGAAACTATTAACTACAATCATCTTAAAAAAAGAGACAAAAAAGTCCTAACTATACATTCAAACTGAACTAAACATTAATATAAGTAGTGAGCTAGATCATACATTAATACACGAATAACCAAATTTTCTCAAATAACCCTGATAATACCAAACAGTTAATTTAGATAGTATCCCCCCCCCAATATTATATTTTCCATCTCTCTAGAAGATGGATTCACTCTGTGGTATTATTTTTGGAGTTATTCCTGTTCCCTTTCAGAACCTGAAACAAAAAAGATCTTTGACTCATAGGAAGTCTAATGAAACAGCAAATTATAGAACTTGAATCAACAAAACTTAAAACCTATACCCTCCTAGAGCGCATATACAGGTCAAAGCATTCTATGCTCAACCTCAGAGTTAGAAAAATTATAATCATGCCCTTGTTTGCATAATGGATCACACACTGCAGAATCAAATTCATGGTTGGTGATTATTTAATAAAAAATAAATAAATAAATAAATAATTCTTATCATGCTTTTCCTGCTTAGGCCGCCCCCACCCCCACCCCCACCACTCCCAGTATGTCCCCAGCCTTCTCCTAGACTTGCAAATTACCCACCACATACCCAGGACCAGTGTGGTGGTGGTGACCTGCCATGCTGGTCATGCATGGACCTGCAAAAAGGGTGGGGTGGGGTGCCTATCAATGCCTGGCGGATAGAGACTTTTCCTCTGTGCTTTCGTGCAAGGAGGCTCACACGTGGCATCCAGTGGCAGTCCCTTCCCCTGCAATGTGAACTGCATCCGCAGTGCTACTGCCATGCATCCAACAGGCTAACAGTCTAGTAGTGGATACAATGTTTCCCCTCTCAAAGGGAAGTGACTTGCCCCAGGATACTCAATCCTCCCTCCTTTAGCTGACCCCTGAATGATCCAGGTCAGTTCCTGAACCTGGTCCCTGGTGTAGCAAGTGGCAGCAATACCACTGCACTACAAGCCGCCCACTCTTTTCATGAAGCGGCAAAAGGTGTCCAATATGTATGTTTCACAAAAGCCAATCAGGGCCAGAATTCATGTGCAGTTAGGTTCCAGATGCCAATACTTTGACACTGTGAAGAACTCTTAGCCCTGAATGTCTACATGTTTAATGGTAATGTAAGGTTTACACTTCCACTGCTCAGACACGTTCATTGCTAGGTTACAATCCCAATGTACTCACCCTCAATGTGTGCAGTGCTATATACCAAGAGCAACTGGGTTTATTAGCATCTCCAATGTATGTATTTGCTAAGCCATACGTGACCCCCTCCCATTCTGCTATCTGTAACCAACACACAAACACTGTTGCAACTATAAATTAAGTTGTTTTTTTCTACTTGCCTGTCTGGATTAAACAAATAATGCTTTGTGGCTGAGGTTTCTGTATGCTGTGATTAAGAAAACTACACAGAGTGCTTTAGCAGATGAGCAACATATAAAGAAATAGTTTAACTCATAAAGTGTTCTGAAGTCCCTCATTTGTCCTAATTAACCGCTGAAAGAAAAAAAAAAAAAAAAAGCCCTGTCCCGCGGCGTGCCACAACCAAACTACTGCAAAATCTACAAAAAAAAAAAAAAAAACAGCACCACCACACCAGCCATATAACAAGAGAGTAAATTTTACTCCGACTCACGATGCCACAATACTGCAATTCACGTATCCTACATGTATTGTCATAAAGAAATTATGTAGCTACAAAAACATAATGTGCTACTATAGACTGCTGGGAGAGAAAGGGTTGACGGGAAAACCGCCGCACACTCCGACTGGTTTCACTGTACACCCATTCAGGAAATGAAGTATATGCGTATTTGGTGTTTATGTACGTGCTATCAATTAAAGTGACAATGCTCAATTTAATAAACACCCCAAATGTAATAACTAAAACACATACAACAAATGAGCCATGATATAAACATCATAAGTGAAAAACATAAAACCATATTATACACGATTGTGTGTGTATGCATTAAAGTCAAGTAATTCATTAGGTCCCACAGACACCTTACAATGCCTGGGGAAAAAAGGAAAAAACATTTTTTTGTGACTACAATCGTTCTTTATGGCACTGCATGTAGGATACATGAACTGGAGTACTGCGGTATCGTGAGTAAAAATAAAATTGTTTTTGCATGGCTGGCATGATGGTGCTCTTTTTTGTAGATTTCCTCATTCTTCCTAAACCTCAACTTTCCAAATTTTACTCATTTCCCCATTTACTGAAACATCTAGCCAAGTGGTACTGACAGTCACGCTGCCTTGACAACTCTCTGCCCAGGGCCAAAGGAGTCTGGGGGAGCACTCACAGACTGGGGTTGGGGGTGGCAGAGTGGCAGCATTCCCACTGCATCATCGCCTCCAGTGGAGATGTGGTGAAACTGGAAGTGAATGATTCCCCCTCCACGATCCCCTGACCAACATGACTGGAAGTAGGAGGGTCCTCCCATAGAAACAATCTTCCAGTCAGCCACAAATCATGTCATGGTGTCCCCGGTGAAATCAGACTCTGGCCCTACTTCCCCCCACCTCAATTAACAAGATTCAAGGCTGCAGGCAAGCAGAATCCTCACAGCCCCAGGTCTCGCCATGAGGGGAAGGGGCTAGGTGAAGACTTAAAATAATTATTTTTATAGCACTTTTCTTCCACACTGTATCCCAAAGCGCTTTACAGGCACTGATAGACTGTCAGCGAAGGGACCAAATATGCAGTGGCAGCCATTTCACACATCAACATCCACACACAGTCTAAGACAACTGCATGAATCGGTTTTACAGAAAGGGGAATGTTGACCAGGACACTGGAAAAATCCTCTACTCCTGTGAAAAGTGCCTTGGATTCTTTACATCCACCTGGGCACCCACCAGGACAGCACAAGAGTTCAAGTTTGTTGCAGGAAAGACTCAGTTGAGCAAGCTCATTCACAAGGAGGTCCTGAGGCACATACACATACAGTTCGCAACTACATAGACAGGAGACATAAAATGTAGAACAACAAAGAAAAAAAATTTATAATACAAGAGGTAGACACAATAGAAGTCCTTATGCTATATATGCAGTACATTCCAGCTTTAACCATGCCTTAAGTTATGCAACACATTTCAGCTTATTAAGTAAAGGGCCAGTTGGTACCTAGAAAGTTGACTTGGCGTTGGGGGCCTAGTAGCACCCACATATGTCTTTTAATTTAGAGATAGCTAGTGTTTTGTAGGAGTTATCTGATACGATGCCGGTTAGCTTCAGCATGGCTTGTAGTTGGTTCCAAATGTTTGGGAGGGCGTATGAGACAGCTCTTTGGCCTCGATGGGTATTGCATGCTGATGCCTAGATGTGTAGATATGGGAGATGGGTAGAAGGTAACTAATGTCTCATCTGAAGGACGGCACACCCTTATAATACAGCACCCCCCCCATACTGTACACACTGGTGCCAGCATTTATGATATGAGCCAATCTCTCGGTGTGGGACTAGAACTCATTACCTTCTGACCCAGAGGCAGATGTGCTACCAAATGAGCCACATGGAAACCTGCTAGTCTGACTGGAACTTGAGAAGGTAGCCAGTGGACCAGATGGGCAGACATCAGGCAGAAATGCAAAAGCAAGTATTGTAGTAAGAGAGTGAGTCAGGTGACTCGAGGGAGCAAAATACAAAACAGCAAACAAGATGTTCTCTGCTGGGTTGGACGCCCTCAGCCACCTCAAAGATTCTCTACTGTCTAGCCAACACATATAACAGTTATTGAAATGGCTTGCTGGTATGTCAGAAATATGTATTTCATTTTGCAGTGTTCTGGTCAGGCTATGTTCCTTCTTCTTCATCTCTCATAGTCGCCAATGGCGAAGACACAAGCCCTGTGGCTAAAATTTCATATCCCTGCTGCGCCACGGAGGCGAAAGGCCAGCCTGCACCTGGCTTTCGCCACTCTCTCACGGACATAGGAACTACTGAGAGAGTGGCCGAAAAACTACAAAGTGCAGCAGTACCCTGTCGGTGACCTTCGGGAGCGTAGTAATGCTGTAATGCGCATGTTCGGGTCACTGGCAACCATCTGACCGCATTAGGAGTGAAAAGAAAACCACATGATTTAATTGTTGACGCGGAGGAGACTGTTTGATTGGGGAGTTTAGGTAGATATGTCTCCCCTGGCCAATCAATGCAGTTTCTGTGTGCTGGGGACAGGCTCTCGCTGTGAAGCAAGTCACTCGGGCAGCGGTGGTGAAAGGGAGCGGGTGCTTTTCTGTAGCCTCCTCGGCGGTCGCTGATTCTTGCTAAAATATTTATTTTGCTGGCATATTTAGGTTGTGGGTAGGTAGGGAGGGTGCCAGAGAAGGTGAGGAGAGAAGAAATGAATGGGGGAATGGGAAAAAAATCACGCAAGCAGACTTGAAAGTTCAAGTGCAAGCTGCAGTGTGACGCATATTAAAAAAAAAAACGGAGACAGGGAAAATTGCATTTTTTGAGCTTTGTTTGCTCAGTACTACAGATAAAAAGCTGATAAGTTAGTGCAGTTTGATGGGGGAAATAGCAGGAGACAAAAAAAAAAAGCATTTGGAAGTACAAACCGAATGTGAGGAGTTTAAAGGAGCAAGGGAACTAAAGGCACAGTGCTTTACAGTCCAGAGATGGAAAAAAGCAGGCAGGAAAACAGAATGTAGACAAGGGCAGACAGGAGATTAAAAATAAATTCTTGGATTGAACCAGTGTTGAATTGTTTGTGCAATACTGCGACACTGAAAAAGATATTAAAACAAAATAGAAAGGCTTATGGGGTATTACGGCACAGAGAGTACCTACTATATGGAACCACAGAAGTACTGATGGGGGACAGTAAGTGTGTCTGCAGATAAACTTGAAGAGTAAGAAAAAGCAAATCAGTAGAAAGAAAAGTGATCAAGAAACAGACAAGCTGAGAGGGGGATACACAAATAAACTTGCCAAGGCAAAATCATTATTTTAAACTGTTCTCTGACTGCAATTTGTGTGACATACTGCTGCAGTACAGTGTGTGTATGTGTGTGTTCAGAAAACAAACACTGGCAGCATGCTGTGTAATCTTTTTGAGAAATGAAACTGTAAGTGCTGAAGCATATCTGGTCCTGTAACCCCCAACCCCCAATTACTGTTGGCCACATAGTGCGTGTGCATGTGTGTGTGCGTGTCTGTGTGAAGAAATAAAACTCTGACCAACTGCTTCATTAAAGAACTTTATTAGTCACACAATTCAAAAAGACATCCGAGTCTGTCATATATTCTAGTGCAAATATCCAGTCGGTGTCACATATATTCTTGTGCAAATATCCAGTCTCATATTCTTGTGCAAATAATATCCAGTCTGTGTCTTATATATTCTTGTGCAAATATCCAGTCTCATATTCTTGTGCAAATACCCAGTCGGTGTCACATATTTTTGTGCAAACCAGTCTGTGTCACATATATTTGTGGAAACATCCAGTCTGTGTCATATATATTCTTGTGCACTGTCTAGTCGGTGTCCCATATAAATTATTGTACAAATATCCAGTCTGTGTCACATATATTCTCACATATCCAGTCAGTGTCGCATATATTCTTGTACCATCTACCTAAATAAAAATGTCAGAACAAGCTGCAAATCCTGAAACTGCTAAACGGAGCAGCCGGGTGGCCACAGTAAAACAAAGCAAGATAACAGATATTTTCAAAAGGCTCAGATCAGTAAGTCCTGTCCCTGAAACTGAGCCAGAATCATGTGGCAGTGTCTCTGTAGCAATAGAGAGCAGCTATTCAAAAACTGCAAGCAAGAAAACCAGAGTTTTATATGACAGAGACAGTCATAGGGAAATTAAGGATTCCTGGTTTAAAACCTACCCATTGGCTCATTCATGACAAAGAAACTGCAGTATTCTACTACAGAATTTGCAAAGAAACTGGCGAAGAAATATTTTCACAGAAGGGAAACCAACCAATAAGCCAAAGGCTGACCGATTTAAATAAGCATCAGATGTCCAAAGATCACAAGTGAGTCTTATTACAGATGCCCCACCAGTTTGCAATTCTTCTTGTCTTCTGAATCTGTGGTTAATTGTCATGGTAAATATGTGTTTCTCTTAATTTAATAAGGCTTGCAGTCGAGGCAGAAACTGGGAGAAAGGGAATGACAAATGCTGTGAGCACAGCTTTTTCATCAGTGAAAAGTGCCATCATAGCAGAGATGCGAAGCGTTTATTACATGGGCAAAACTCTGACTGCAAATCATAATACACAACTGCAGGTTCACAATGTAAGTATTTTTACTCGCCAATATCTCGAACATCAATTAAAGTCTCGCTTCATGTATATTACATGGCGGAGTACTGCCTCAAGAGTTGCAGATCATATGTCACGAGACTGCAGGTCCAACATAAATAATAGGACTTACTGTATTGTCGTTTCTGAATTCGACTAAAAAAACACTAGCAGTGCTGCAGCAGTGACGTGCTACAAGTCACATTGTGGGGGGGGCAGGGCATGGCTCCAAATAACTGGCAGACTATTCCTTTTTTCTCTTTTTCTGCACAGGAATCCACTCTGCTAGCACCTATAAAGCAATCAGTCCTCCAAGGCACAGGCATCTACACACGTTCTGAGTCCATCAATGACTTTTACAAAGCAATTTCTAAGGCAGTGCAGGATGCTTTTTTAAAGGAATTGGACGATTCTCCATCTAAAATGTTTTCCTTACAAATTGATGAGGGAACAGATGTAGCCAACAAGAGTACACTGATGGTATACATCAGATTCATTGACTGCAAGGGCTATGTTCAGTAAATTTTTAGGTGTGACTGAGCTTGCAGAATGCAATTCAGAAGCAGTATACAATGCTGCGAAGTACATGATCTCTGATACAAATTTAGGAGATAAAGAGCCGATAGGACTTGCAACTGATGGGGCCTCTGTAATGACAGGATGCAAAAAAAGGTGTGATCACTCTAGCCAAAATAGATCACCTATATTTAGTTGCCACTCACTGTCTCGCACATAGACTCGCCTTAGCATCAGAGAAAGCAGCCAACCAACACCAGTATCTGGTCAGTTATATGTCTACAGTGAATCAGCTTGGGAAACTGATAAAGTACTCACCCAAATTTTGTCGAATACTCGATCAGAGCAAAGACATACACGAGGAGCATGCTGTGAAACTAAAACAGATTTTTTTCACTAGATGGCTTTCATTTTCCGATTCTGTGAAGGCATTACAAGCATGCATAGCCTCACTTATGTCTGCTTTGTCACAAATGGCAGAGGATAACTATCAGCGAAACCTTGATACATACATACATAGATACATAGACAGTGTCGGCAGATAAGGGCCTATGGCCCACCCAGTCTGCCCATTTAAGTTTGTAAGTTCAGTTTATGTTTTCCAGGGAGTCTGTTGCCCCTTACCCCTGACCTCAGAATTCCTTTATGTCTATCCATGCATTCTCAATTCCCGTGATTGTTTCAGCCCCCACCACTTCCTCTGGCAGGGTGTTCCACTTGTCCACCACCCGTTCTGTGAAGAAATTCTTCCTCACGTCTCCTCTGAATCGTCCTCCCTCCAACTTCATCCCATGCCCTCTAGTCCTGGAACATCTTTTTCGCTTAAAAATAGTGCATTCCTGCACCCTGTTCCTCCCTGTAAGATACTTGTATGTCTCTATCATGTCCCCTCTCTCCCTCCTCTCCTCCAGGGAGTACATGTTCATATGTTGATATGGAGTGCCTTAAAAAAATGGGGACTTTCAAATTTGTTGCCACTACTTTCTTTCTGGCTGATGCTGTAGGTGGTCTTGCAATTCCCTCAAAACTTTTCCAAAAACGGTCTGTCATCTTCTCAGAGGCAAGGCAGCAGCTTGTTAGCACCACTGATGCACTTCGTGTACTGCCTGAAAATCCAGGCCCACACTTAAAAAGTTTTTGTCAGAGATGCCAAGTGAACCATCAGAAGAGGGAAAATCTATATTTAGAACACATACACTGCTAGATACATGGCAGCAAAGAGAAGAGTTCAAGAATTTACAAACATCTTATATACAGTCAACAGTTGAACAGCTTGAAAGTTACTTTCCAGAAGGCACATTGCTGGACAACTGGTCGGTATTAGACCCACGCAGTGCACCTGATCACATTGAGAGCTATGGAGAACAGGAGATTGAGAATCTTATTGCTCACTATGGTGCCATTAAAAAAGGACTCTGTACTAACATCCTGCCAGTTAACCAAGATGAAACCAAACTGGAATGGTCATTATTACGTAGATTATTCCCGGCACACAAAGAGTCCACTATTGAAGAATTCAATGTCAAAGTGGTAGTCCCAAACAAGGAATCTTGGCCAAACATGTCCAAACTATATTCAGTATGTCTGGCAACCCCATCAACTTCAGTGGAGTGTGAACGTGTGTTTAGTGCATGTAACAACATTAAGACTGCCGAAAGGAATCGCCTTAAAGTCTGGAATGTGAACTACCTAATGACCCTTCTGGTTGAGGCTCCTGATGACATGGGAAAGTTTGATTTTGAAACTGCATTTGTCATCTGGGCATCGGAAAAGGACAGGCGTGGGTTCCTTCAAACTGTCAAGACAAATGAAGATGCACCTCCAAGTCCTTCTCAAGAAAACCTGCAGCAGCTACACTACTGCATAGACCTAGCAGAAGAAAAATAAACTGCTGGCTGTGCTTCTTCTTATAATATTTATTTTGTTGTACTGTAAATTGTATCTACTGCTACAGCAAAATGTGTTAATTGTTGCCATGTTCTCCATTTGACTCTTGTGTAGTCTTCACGAAGCTCAGACACACAGAAAAAAAAAAATACTGCTGTTGCCTTGTTGGCAGCAATTCTCACTTAATGCCATGACAGTTTGCTAGCTTCTAATATTTTCAAACAAAACATTTTTCACATAGTTTAAATAACAATAGTTACCAGCAGCATTAAAATAGAATTTTACTGCCTTGCTTATGAACCAGGCCCGACACTGATCTGGGCTGAGAGAGGAGCAGTGTGTTAACTGTTACTCACTGTTTTTTTTTGCTTGTTAAATGTCCGAGATGGATGCCTGGCTTGCCTTTATTCACATTTTTTATGGGACATGGCACAGATTCCTCAAGTTTTCACACAATGTTATTTTAAACTGGGTTGCTTGTTATGTACAGGCTTTAGTGAGCCTGACCCCGGCATTTTATTGCAGTAATGGGCTGGAGGGGGCAGAGATTCAAAATTTCTTCTAGGCACGACAGCCAGGTGCTCAGTCATTTTCACGAAGTAATTGACATCTGACTGGTGTCACATATTTAATATGCCAAACTGTTTAAGAGTACCCACTGTAGTGTTATTGTACAATTTTTTCTGCCTGGCCTTTAGAATTATTTGTCTCCTGCTTGTCTAATAAAGCAAGGTGCACAGTTTATAATAATTGCTGCATTTTGGGGGCGGGGGGCAAAACTGGGCTGACCACATCTTAAGCTTTGGAATGTATGTTATTGCTGTACACATACTTGCACATCTACTTAATACAAAATAATTTCAAACAATTTGGCTCAAACTGTGAATATATTGTGCCTACCACTACAGAAGTAAATCTTGTCCATAATGGTATTTAAAAACAATGTTAATACAACTTCGCATACATTTTAGCATTACTTGCCGTGTGTGGCTAAAGACCTCTTGCGGTGGCTAAAAAATATTGGATCTGTTTAGCCACAGTGGCTAATAATTTTGAAAACCTAGGGGGAACGTAGTCAGGGTCTGAATTCCGTGGCCGTCTGCTCAGTAGATTAGCAGACTGATCAGAGGAACACGCCTGCAGCAGACGCTCTCTCACAGACAGTGCACTGGAATTTGTGTTCTCCAAACATAAAGGGCGTTACAGGTCGAAATTAAAATCATGAAAACCCTCTTGCACTGCAGTTACTTTCCCCTGCTATCTCCCCCCCCTTTAAATTTCTTCTATTCTCACCTAGCCTCCCCCATCCTATTAGAACTGTAAAATCTTAAGGTTCGTCCCTCAGGCCCAATGACAGGACCATCTCACAATGCTGGTGAGCCAGGCTTGGGAATGAGCCTGGGATGCTGGGGCCAGCCAGGGATGCTCTCCTCCTGTGGTGAGGGCAGACTGCCATCCTCGCTGCAAACAGCCACCTGGGTGACCACAGGTGGCAAACAGTAGAGGACACCATGGGAGGGGAGACAGCTGGGAAACCCACGCTAGGCATGCACTGCGTGTACACTGGCCTCCCCTTGCATGCTGATGCCTATGTGGGTGTAACAGTGAAAAAACGTGACCACTGCCTCTGCACACAATTAAGGATACATCCTCTCTCACCCACCCATACCTCTCAACCTTCTGTTGCTGAAATAAGGGACACACACACTCAAAATGGGGGATAACGAGGCTAAACGTGGCTGGCCTTTTCTCTTCCTCTCTCAAGTGCTTTTGCTCATACTTTGAGGGTAGGACACAAGCTGTCCATATTGGCAATGCCCTCTCTCCTCCTCCCCCAGTCTGCTCTGGTGTACCCAAGAATCTGTCATCGGCCCCATACTGTTCTCAATTTTCCTGCATAACTTCTCTCTTGTACACAAGTACATGTCTGCACATAGGTACAAAGATGACATTTCCACATGCCTCTGGTCCCTCTGCCTCTGATCTCATGACCAGACCCCAAAAGGCTTTCAACAACATCCAGAACTGGTTTTCAGGGCAACCAGCTGTCCTATGCCATAAAAAAAAAAAAAAAAGAAGATCTCAATGACCTTTGGCATTAAGCAGAGACTTGCCAAGCTCTCCCCTACCCCTTCCTTTTAAATGTCTGATGGTGCGACTGAGGATACGTCTTCCTTTAAATACATTGGGGTATGGCTGGATTGTCATCTGGACTTCTCTACTCATGTGAACGCCATTCACACAAAGCTGCACCCTAAGCTCGGGGCACTTTACAGGAACAAAGCATGTATCCCACCCTCTACTCGTGTTGGTGGTTAGAAAGAATACAAGTACAGCAACACTGTATATAATTCTGCCCTCAAATCCACCCTCGTCAGGCTGGTTCCCTTCTTTCACTCAGGACTGCCTCCTCAGAAACCACCACTGTTCTCTGTATTCCTCCCTCTCTTGCCCTCCCTCAATGCCAGATGCCTTGCTTATTATGCTACCCTCATCTCCAGATTCTGTCCGAGCTCCCCCCCCAGCATTCCTCTCTCTTCCCCTCCTTCCACCCCTCACTCCCACTCTCTCACTTTCCCCCCTGTAAAATCCTCTGCTGGTCAAGCTACCTTTCTCCTTCCACTTCCCCAAACACAGGAGCATCCCCTCTTTACTAACCACAATGCTCCCCCTTCCATATCCCTAAAAATCCATCCCCCCTCGATTCCACCAGTCACTCCTGCAGCTGCCGCTGATCCTAGGTTAATCCCACTGCTCCTCCCTCCTCCCTACCCCATCTTCCCTGATCCACTTTTCCCTTTGACTACCCCCGCTGCACTTACAATCTCTCCCTTCCCTCCTTCGTATTCTGCTGCCAGTTGCACCTCTGCTGAACTCTTGCTATTGATCTGCCATGTTTTGCAATACTTAATTTGCATTTCTTCAGTGTCCACTGCACAATTTTTACTTTTTATCATTTGTTTTATAAATGTTACATTACAGATGTAGACTTTTTACTGTACTCTCCACATTCCATCCCCACCAGGAAACATTCGGAAATGCTCAGTCTATTTTTCCTGGTGAAACTCTTGAAATACATAATAATAAAGAAAGGAAGGAAGGAAGGACATGTTCTCAAACATGAATAACCAAGCTCAGGACACTGGAAATCACTAAGTTTACTTGCACAAAGTTTACTTTTGATTCATCGTCTTAGAATATTATCAATTTCTACTTTAAAGACTGAATTTAAAGCACATTCATTATTTGGGCAACACCTTTTCCATGAGGGACAGAGCAATTTTGTGAGGTAAAATGAGGGACTTCCCTTATAAAATCAGGGACAGCTGAGAGGTATGCCTTCCCCTGTACTCTGGCCGGGAGCAATCAGAGGCTACATAAGAGCTAATGCCGGACAGGTAGGCAGGGTCCGGGGAGTCGCTGGAGGTTCTTGGGAAATTTTTAAAGAAAAAAATGGAAAATGACCAAGGACCAGGCTATGCCAATGACTGGAAAGAGGCTAAAAATGGAAGCAGGAACACCACTAAATTTGAACCAAGCTTAATGTAATTAAAAAATAAGGTAAACTCACAGATATTTGCCAATATTTTGAAACAAAACACTTACCAAAAATGCTTTTAACTCTCTGTACCTTTACAAGGTAATCAACATACGTGCCAATCACAGATGTATTAATTGTTCTGAAACAAAAAACAAGTTAGTTTATGACTACACCTGCAATATCCAATCTTCTCAATACATTTTTTTTTTAACACACTCTTCTGCCTCAAGTGGCTACATCACCAGTCGGCTGTGAAGGTAGCCATTTACTGGTTTCCTTCCCCAAAGGAAAGGTGCAGCAGTGGGCACAGCAGTCATTAGGATTGGGAAAAGTGGCAACACTGAGGAAAAGGACACAAAATAATTGTGTGTGTGTGTGTGTGTTAAACATGTATTACAGTAACAGAAGTACAGCACTCCTTCGGGTTGGGATTGAGACCACAGGATAATCTCACCCAGTGATATAAGGAACTGCATTGCATGAGGCACCGAGTCATCAGGCCCCTAGGGTCGGGTTATCCCAGGGCAACACATGCCCGGTAGTGCCTATTCCCTTGGCTAAATGAAATGAAATGCAGTTGTCCACATGGCAGTGTGCAGGCTGCCGGCACAAAATGGCCGCTAGTCCAGCATAGGTATTTAATCCATTGCCCTGCAAAGCTCTTGAAGATACTGGGGGCTCCATTTTTAAAAGCGTTTTCCCCATCTGAACAATAACGTAGATGCATGCACGCTACCAACCCAGCTCAATTATTGGCCCTTCTTGCTATTCTCACTTTTTGCTAGTGAGCCACCTACCATATGCAAAAATGCCCAAGTTCTTTTCCTCGCCCCTTTGGTAACTGGGTAAGGCCCACTGCTATCTTTATGCCGATAATACCACCACCACCCCTCCCCCAAGCAAACCCTGAGCTAGCTCTTCATTCGATATGTCAACTTCCAGGTAAAGTGCTGTTCCCACATCACACCTTGTGTTGTCAGGTAAGAACCTTTCAATCAGCAACAGGAAATAAAAAGCACTGCAGATGTAAGACGTAACAGCAGACTACTTAATTACACTCATAGATAAGCAGATGCTGAGGGCAGAAAAGGCTCTTGGCACCAATATTACATCGAGGGACTGGAGTTGGCGACAACAGAGGATGAAAGAGACCTAGGTATTCTTGTTACCCACAATTTAAGTTTCCATAAGCATTGCTCTTATCCTGGGACTGGGTGTAGGATACTGACCTCAATTAGAAGGCATATCAAGAGTTGAGAGTGATGTTATACTGCCCTTTTTTTATGTCCCTTGTTCATCCTCACCTAGAATACTGCTGCCAACTATGGGCACCAAGTAGTAAACCTACAATAAGAAGCTTGAGGGGGTTCAGAGGTGAGCCACAAACATGGTAGCTAACAAAGGAAAAACCTTATAAAGAACGATCAAGGACATCAGGATTGTACTCGCTCCAATATAGGTGCAATAGGGGTGATGTGTGTTATGTATATAGTGTTTTTGGAAATATTGATTTGTGGGAATGTGCAGGCTTAAACTTAAGACCAGAAACCATAACAGTTAGAGGGCACAATAAACGACTGAAAGGAGAACACTATAAGAAACATCAGAGAGGGGCAAGGTTTCCACTCATTAGGATGTTTCATCCCTCCACTATCACTTAGTTATCCTACAAGGGCAGAAATAATGGTAAAGTGGTTGTGAAATATATATAGGTGAGAGTGTTATAGACTACATTATCTAGCCAGTGAATTAATCCTATGATAAACTAACTACTGTGGATCACATGGTAGGACTGAACACTGATACTATATATTCCTATGTATGATATCCTTTTCCTGGATGTGATGTATGACGTATGTCTCCTAATGCGATGTATGCTATATGTTGTATTACATATTACCCATAAATAAAAAAAAAAAAAAAAAAGAGGGGCAAGGTTCTCACAAAGAATAGTAAAAACATGGAATGCACTTCCTGTATCAGTACTGGAGAGTGAAAATATGAAACAATTTAAAAGGGGAATGGATGAGGTAATGGCGGATCCAGCCTTTTCAGTCATAATGTAATTGTGGTTCAGGTTAATAATCACTTAACACTACACACCTGCATTTGATCCTATGAATCTATCCACTCTGCCCAACCTACTCAACTATTCTGCCTTGCCCTAGCAGCAATCCTTCCCTTTGTTACTGCCCCCTCTCCTTTTCTCACAAAACCAACATGCCTATTCCATTCCCGTTTGATGCTGCTGACTGATTTGGCCTGCTTAGCTTATTCCCTTGTCCGCCACCCTTCCCATGAAGTAGTGCTTACAGGCATCCTTTTTCAATCTCCCCCTGCCAGCTTTAGGGAACTCTCTCTCGTCTCAGTTTTTGAACTCAAGGGAAGAATTCCTTGTTGTCTCCTCTATCCTGTGCAGGCAACTGTATTTCAGTTGTGTCACCCCTTTCCCTCCACTTCTCAAAAGGTATGCATGTTTAAGTCCTAGAGCCAGTCTTCCTACATCATTTCCCCCAGGCCACAGACCATCTAAGTTAACCTGCACAGTACTGCCTCCACCTTGCTGCAGTCTTTCTTCAGGTGTGAACGTCAGTATATTTCGCAGTATTCGAAAAGTGGTCGCACCAGTGACCTGTACAGAGGGAGGACCACCTCACACTTTCTGCTCGCTTATTTTTCCATAACTAAATCGCTTCTGTTATAGACATAGAGAAACAGAGTGTGACAGCAGATAAGAACCGCCTGGCCCACCTAGTCTGCCCATTTCCCTATCTACCTCAACTGCAGATCCCAATTGATCCGCAGCTTACCGTCTCCTTCCTACCACTAGAATTGCCTTCTGTCTATCCCATGCATTCTTGAATTCACCAATTGTTTTTGCCTCTATGACCTCTGCAGGAAGGCTGTTCCATGCATCCACCACCCTTTCTGTGAAAAGTACTTCATCACGTTACCTGAGTTCCCCCCCACCTCATATTGTAAGCTCTTGTTCCTGCACATCTCTTTTTCTGAAAGATGCTGCTCTCCTGTACATTGTTTATCCCCTTGAGGTGCTTGAACGTTCATCATATCCCCCCTGAACGTTCATCATATCCCCTTCTCTTCCTCCTTCCCTCCAGGGTATACATATTGAGGTCCTTCAGTCTTTCCTCATATGGTTTATGGTGCATTCCCTTCACCATTTTCATTGCCCTTCTCTGGATCGCCTCCATTCAGTCTATGTCCTTCTGGAGATGTGGCCTCCAGAACTTAACACAGTATTCCAGATGTGGCCTCACCAACTGCCTGTACAGCAGCATCACAACCTCCCGTTTTCTACTGGTGATGCCTCTCACTATGCACCACAGCATTCCCCCGGCCTTCCTCACCACCTTCTCACACTGCCTGGCCACTTTTAGGTTGTCCATTATGATCATCCCCAAATCCCGTTCCAGTTTCGCTGCTGTTATTTTCTCTTCCCTTCCCCCATTCATGTATACCTCTCCAGGATTCCAGTGCCCCAAATGCACGACTTTGCACTTCTTTGTACTGCGTTTGAGCTGCCACACTCTTGACCACTCCTCCAACCTGCCTAGGTCTCTACTCATTCTCTCCACCCCGTCTGGTGTGTCCAACCAATTGCAGGTCTTGACGTCGTCTGCAAAGAGGCATACCTTCCCTTCCAGCCACTCTGCAATGTCGCTAATGAAAATATTAAAAAGAACAGACCCCTAGCACTGAGCCTTGCGGCAGCCCGCTCGTCACCCCCCCCCGGGATTGAACTCCATTACCCACCCACCACCCTCTGTGTCATTGCTCAGCCAATGTCTAACCCAATTTACCACCTTTTGACCCACTCGCAGATTGCCCAACTTGTTCACGAACCTCTTGTGTGGGACGGTGTAGAATGCCTTGCTGAAATCTAGGTAGGCCATGTCTACCACCCCTCCCTGATCAACTACCCTGGTTACCCAGTTAAAGAAGTCTATCAGATGTTTGACAAGATCTACCTGCTGTGAATCCATGTTGTCTCAGGTCGTGTACCCCGCTGGCATAGAGATATGCCACAATCCTTTCTTTAAGCATGGATTCCATTAATCTCCCCACCACTGAGGTCAAACTGACTGGCAAGTAATTCCCAGCCTCCATCTTGCTCTCTTGTGTAGTGGTACCACATTCACCATCCTCCAGTCCTTTGGCACCACTCCTTCCTCCAGTGATTTGTTGAATAGAACTATCAATGGTGCCCCAGTACCTCTCTGATCTTTTTCAGTATTCTGGGATGCAGCCCATCCAGTCCCATAGCCTTGTCCACTTTTAGTTTCAAGAGTTCCTTTAGGACTCTCCTCTGTGAATGGACTGGCGTCCATCTCTCTTTCATGTGTGCTTCTACCCATTTTTGGTCCTTCCCCTAAGCAGAAGTATTCGTTTAGAATTTCTGCTTCTTCTAGAACCTCCTCTGCACACTCACCCCCCCCCCCCAACTAAGCCTAACAATCCATCCCTTGGTCTTTTTCCTTTCCCTTATATACCTCAAGAAAGTTTTGTCATCTCTTTTACTAACTGGGCTATTCTTTCTTCAGTTTGCACATTTGCGCTCCTGACTGCTTTCCCCACCCCCTTCTGTTTTGTCTGATACAGTTCCCAGTCTCCCTCGTTCTGCGTTTTACCTGCCACTTCTTTTGAAAACAGTAGCTTTTTTTTTTCTCTTTCTTTTTGCTTTGTTTACTAGCTTTACACAGAGGCTTGTTGCTCCTTCTAGGATTCTAAGTTTTCCCCACTGTTCCTCCACAACCTCCCCCTTTGCCAGGATTTTCTTGAGGTGTTCCCCCATTCTTGCAAAGTCATCCCGCTTGAAATCTAAGACCCATACACCTTTGTGTGGTTATACACTGTATCAACTATTCTAACAGCACGCCATCATGCACCACCACTCAGGTGAAATTTGCCTTCAGGCAGCACAGGAGAGGAGATTAAAGCCTTGCCCTGTTTGGGGTGCACAAGCAACATCAGAGGCAGCACTGCCCCCCCCCCCCCGGCTGACTTTCAAGGCAGGAAAGTTAAATTACCACAATTTCTACTACTTATCCCCTAGCTATGCATCTCAGCATTCTGTTTGCTTTTTGCACCAGCCTGTTGCACTGTGAAGACAGTTTAGGGTCTCAGATATCATCACTCCTAAATCCTTTTCTTCCATACTGCTATCCGGTACCACCCCACCCATTCTGTACTGCACAGGTAGTGTTCTAGCTCTTTAAAAGTCAGTATCGGGTCAAGCAGTGCCAGTGGCTCAGCAGGTTGCATGTTCACCTCTGCTGCTGGAAAAAATCAGAAGGCTATGGGTTCTAGTCCCACACCAGGAACTTGGGCTAATAATACCCAACAGGGATACTGTAGTGCAGCACTGGGAGGTGTTACACTGTTAAGGTACCATCCTTCAGATAAGATTTTAAACAGAGGTCCCTTCTGCACTTCTCTGGTGGCTGACCAAGTGGAAGTTACAGACCCACAGCATTCATTGTTATGAGTGGGGGGAGGGGATTTACCCAGGTATCCTGGCCAACACTGCCTGTTTATAAAACAAGGTCATGCAACCCCCCTCCACCCCAAATGCACCAGGAAAAGAGCTGTCGCCACTCAAAGTCTCTCTCTCTCTCCCTGTCAAAAATTACAAATAATGATAACAGTAAATATCCGTGTTAATAACTATATGTAATTAGGATGAGAAAATAGTTAGCAGATGTACTGCTCCTTCAAAAGCTAGACTTGTTCTGAAATACAAAATGCCAGTTCCAGGTTTGGTGACAATCAGATAAGTGCTTCTTAAACAGGAATGTGAGCAAGTGCTGGGCTGCACCTGATTATCACATTAAAGGAGTTCTACTGGGAAGGACGCTCGAGCCACTGTTGCATAGATTGTGTCTCGAGCTCCCCTTTCCCCTACTGAGTCCCAATATTTGTAAAATACTAAGCATACCTGATCGCTCGTAAAAATAATTTTCCCAGGGGGCTGCAGCCAGCATACTGACAACTGTAGCGCAGCCCCCTGGGAAATCGCAGTGGCAAACACTGCAGGATCACGACGTGGTGTTGCCTCTTCCTCCCCATTGCCTATATGTACAGAGAAATTAAAATCTTTTTAACTGTCGGCTGTTATTTTTACAAAATGTGCATATACGCCACATGGGTGCCGCACAAGCTACTGACGTATCAGAACCATGCACAGAGTTCTGTGCACAAACCACAACATAGTTAAAACTCTAGACCATTGGTTCCATGAAGAGAACTGTAACAGAATGCGGCCCATAAAACAAAAAACAATGAATAAGGACTTCCGGTGACGTAGCAGGTGGGAATGGCTGCCTAACTCCTCGCTCTGGTCACCAACGTTAAAATTAAAAGAGAATCCATCGTCCACTGAATGGATCCTGCGTCCCTAGACCTTGGTAAAAGCTGCAAGCAAGGTTCCGTTATGGTTCGCACAAAAAAAAAAAAGGGGGGGGTTCTCTAGTGGCTAAAATGGCTCTGTTAAATTCATCGTGCAGACAGCCGGCTGGCCTCAGCCCGGCTCCTTCGCACTCTTCGGTGCTCTCGTGCATCAGGAGCAGAAGACTCATGCTCAGATTCCAGATCAACGAACACGCAGGCAGAGTCTAGGAAAATTATTAAACTTCTGCACAAGATAGATGCTAAAGTATCGGATATTCAAAAGGACTTTAAAAAACTGGAATCAAGAACTGCAGCAGTGGAGCAACAAGTGGCGGGGCTGCAGTCAGAACATATGTTTTTTGGTAGATCACTGGCCTTCTTGTATGGCAGGGAGAAAGCACTTACGGCCAAAACAGAAGATGCAGAGGCGTGTTCTAGGTGCAATAATATTCGGGTAGGGGGCATTCCCGAGGGGGCTGAGCAGGTCGACATGATCGCTTTCATGGATTGCTGGCTTAAGACGGAACTACAGATTGATGAGAACACTCCTTTGGAGATCAAAAGGGCACACAGAGCCCTCGCCTCTAAACCTAAACAGGGTGCCCCCAAGAGCAATTATAATTAAATTTCTAAGGTACCCCATGAAAGACAAGGTCCTGCGTTTGGTGTGGGGAAAGAAAGATTTGAATTTTGATGGAGGGAAAGTATTTGTGGACCAAGACCCCCCCAACGTCGGAGAAAAGTGCTCGAGTCATGAAGCAGCTCAGAGAGAAAGGCTTCAGGGCCCAACTGCGTTATCCAGCTAGACTATGGGTGGATCTGCCAGAGGGCCAAAAAATTTATGATTCGCTGCTTCCAGCCCGTGACTTTCTAATCTCGAATGATATTCAGGTCCCAGGTATAAAAGAGGAGGTAGCTGAGATGGAAATCGAGACGCTTTTATGGGCAACAGCGCCAGGTTCAAAGATCAGCAATCGGCTTAACTTCAGAGCGGATTTAGTTTTACCTCTACACGCGGATCTGGCCAGATGGATTTCCAGAGGGAAGCTTCCTGAGTAGACTGTGCTAAAGGGAACTACCTAATATAACTCATATAATTCACACTCTCACCCTGTTTGCCAGAGGAAGTACTGCGTAAAGAGCACATGAATGAAATACTTCAATGAAAAACCTCTAAAGCAGGGAGGAAGGGTGTTCTCTGGAGCCTACCTGATTGGTTTGAGGGGGTCTTTTTTGGTTAGCCCTTTCCGGGTTTGTTTCCTTTTTATTCTACTCTCTCAGGGTTTCCTTGGTTTCTCCCGGTGGGTGGGGCCCAAGCACTCGCGCAATGACCCATTACCGCCAAGGACTGAGAGGGCGCCCTTTGGTTTGGGTTCTCAGGAGAGATGGGCGTTATTTTGTGGTGGCACCTTCCCGAGTCTGGCAAAGACAGCAGTCCCCCCAACCCCATTGGGCCTTCCGGTCTCTCGGTCTGGTGTTTTACCCACTCCATAATAGTGTTACTGACTGAGGTGGTGTATCTCCCTGATTGATGCTGGGGAAATTTGTTAGTGCAGATTTCTGATATCTCAGTCGGAGATGTCTTTTCTTTTAACCCGGTTCGCATTAAAGTGGGGTGGATAGTTGGGGCTGTGGACCACGGATTGGTTTTTTCCCCCCCATTTCTCCTCCATTTCTTCCACTCCCTACCCGGTGAGACGTACTTGCTAATAGCCCTATCCACCAGCGGTCGTCGGACTGGGGATAGGGGTGTGAATGTGATCCAGTGGGGGACTCACTTGGCTTAGTTCCCATTCTCCCCCACCTATTTTTTATAACCAAGTATTCAGCCTCCGTTGCCCCCCCCTTCAGCCTATGAGGGGAAGGGGAAAGGAGGAGGTGAGGAAGGGGAGGGGGAGAGAGTACAGGTGGGAGGGGACAATGCAGATGGTGGGCTATCTACATACTTTGCTAATCATCATAATTGCCGTTTCTTCGGGGGGGGGCCCCCATTTTACCCAACCTTGGGCTGACCCCTCAATATCCCCCCTTTTTTTTTTGCTTCAGTGTGTTCCCCCTTCCTTCTTACAGTTCGCGCCACAGTGGATTCTCCTTCATAGGAATATGTCAGTTTTGGTAGCTACGTTGGAGACACAAGGGGTATTATCCCAGCCCTTCCCGGAAGTTTCTATAACTAAAAAACCTATAGAGGGCACAGGCAAGTAACTCTCCGGGTCCCAGGGGGCTTTCCAGCCTTTTCACTCCTGGTGGAGTGTTGTTCCCTCAAGGGGGTGTGAATTTTTCTTACCCCCCTACTCCATACCAGTGCACCCACCAAGCCGACGCGCATTGGCACGGATGGATGCCTTGGCTGGTAATCTAAGTTCCAGCAATGACCTGTTGTCGTTGCACTCCCGTAAGGGAGGCATATCCTGCATTTTTAGTGCGGGACATGTGAGGTCTTTAGGCCAAGTATGTATGTTAAATGTTGTGATACCGATTGTTCTATCCTTCTTCCACTCTATTCTTTACTTTTATTGTTGCCTGCTCTGGGGAGAGTGCCTTATGGTACCAGTAAGAATTATGATTGTACAACAGGATATAGGATGTATAATAAGTTGTTGTTGTATTTATGGATTGATAACATGGGTGACCTGATAATCTGTTCACTTAATGTCAAGAGTATCAATAATGTTATTAAGAGAGCTAAAATATTGACAGAATTTAAAAGGGAAAAGTGTGATATTGCCTGCCTACAGGAGACTAGGCTAACCCAGGGAGAACACATGAAACTGCGAAGGGACTGGGTGAGTACAGTGTGCTCGGATGAGCACCCACAATTCAAAAAAAGGGGGAGTAGCCATTTTATTCCACGGGGTCTCCCATTTCAGATTCACACTCTAATTAAATCAGGTACAGGACATAAACTGACAGTTTCTGGCAACTATAAGGGCCAAATTATACATTTGGTCGGGGTTTATGTCCCTACCCACCCTCGGGCGAGTTCTTTCGCTCCTTTTAACTCAGTAACAAAGTTACCACGGGACAAGTCATTTAATGGGGATTGGAATTGTGTGGAGGATGTTAGTCTGGACAGGAGCTCAGCCAAGACTCCAAATTCAAAATCATGTTCCAGACTACTTCGTAGTTTGCTAGTAGAGGCGGGATTAACTGACCCCTGGAGACAGTTCAACCCTTCGGTGAAAAATGTCACCTTTTACTCATCAGCTTCAAAGATATACTCCAGGTTGGACAGATTTTACACACACAGAAATACTCTGCATACATTTAAGGATATTTCCATCCTCCCAATCACAATTTCCGGTCACGCTATGGTTAAGGCTCAACTTCAATGGGGCTCAGCGAAGGGGAGTGGCCTCTGGAGGTTTGACCCCAGGCTCCTCAATGATAAAACAGTATGTAGAATCCACCAAAAAAATCATGTAGTGTTATTTAAGGGAAAATTCTGAGGAACTAAACCTAAATACCTATGGGATGCCCTGAAGGCAATGGTGAGAGGACACACGATTTCGTTCTCTTCCCACAAGCATAAACTACATCAAGCCCGTATGCGTGAAGCCCTCACTGAAATTGCTAATTTGGAAGCATCTCATAAGCGTACAGGGTCTAACTCCACACTTAAAAAGCTGAGAAAGGCCAGGGATTCCTACAACTCCTTATTGCAAAGACGGGTGGAAAACTCCCTCAGATGTACTGGGCAACGTTATTATGAGAGGGGAGACAGGGCAGGCAAATTACTCACTTTGAAGCTTCGTAAGCAGACAGGTATGTGGCAAAGGTCAGCCTAGATCCCCCTAACTCCTCGTATAAGAGCCTTCCAAGGGAAATTGCAAAAGAATTTGCAGAATTTTATAAGTAACTTTATTCAAAAGATGAAACCCAGGGGCACAGGGACAGAATTCTGATTTTTTTTGCAGGGACTAGAGATGTCTGCTTTACCAGAGGATCAGAGAGATCTCTTGGAAGCTCCCTTTACTGAGAACAAGGTTAGAGCAGCTATCAAGGCCCTCAACTCTGGCAGGGCTCCCAGCCCAGATGGGTTCACCTCGGAATTCTACAAAGGATTCACCGATATTTTAACCCCACTTCTTACTAGGGTCTGTAATGTGGCACAGGGGCCGGGGGCCCTGCCAGACACTTGGGGTGAGGCCCTTATTTCAGTACTACCCAAGCCCGGAAAAGACCACGCTTCTTGTGCCGGGTACCAACCTATCTCGTTGCTTAATCAAGACGCCAAAATCTTTGCTAAGATTATATGTGATCGTTTACAGAAAGTGGTTCCCGTTTTGGTTCACCCGGACCAAACCGGGTTTATACCCGGTAGACACATCCAAGACAATATAAGATTGTTATTAAATGTGATTTCTACGGCCCAACTCCCCCTAGATCCACCGCTCTCAGCCATTTTAACATTAGATGCTGTAAAAGCATTTGACCGTTTAAATTGGCAATATTTAGATATGGTGTTGGGTGGTTTTGGGTTTGGGGAGATGTTTCGGCTGTGGGTATCTAAATTATACTCTAGGCCCAGAGCTAGGGTCCGGGTGAATGGGACGGTTTCCACCCAGTTTGAGATTGAGAGGGGTACCAGGCAGGGCTGCCCTCTCTCCCCTCTTATTTGCTTTGAGTTTGGAACCTCTGGCCTTGTACATTCAGCAATTGGATCTCTTTAAAGGTCTCCAGGTCAAGGGTGTAGAGGTCAAGATTTCACTATACGCAGACGATACATTGTTATACATCAGACCCAATAAACACGGTTCCCAGAATTCTCACTTTTCTTATGGAATTCGGATCCTTCCCTGGCTATAATGTTAATCCTGATAAATCCAAATTATTCCCTCTGGGGGTAGCCTGGGGCCATCCGTTACCGAGGGTGCAGCAAATCAAGTGGTGTAAGTCGGGGTTTAGATACCTAGGGTATGGATTCCTAAAGATTTTGGGACCTTATACTCTACAAATCATCTAAGAGTACTTCAGGAGATCAGAAAGGATTGTAATAGATGGAGGGAGCTTCCTCTCACCATTTCGGGCAGGGGAGACTCCATTCACATGAACATCCTCCCTCGTCTGCTGTTTATATTGGGGACCATTCCTCTTAGGCCCCCGAGGAGTTTTTGGCGGGATTTGAGATCCACCCTCTCTAAATTTCTTTGGTTACGGAGGAGGCCACGGGTAAGGTGGAAGATCATGGTGGCCCCCAAGGAAAAGGGAGGCTTCCAGATACCGGATGTCCAGAAGTATTTCTGGGCCTCCCAGTTGCAATCTCTGGTGACTATGGCCCGGGATCCCCCACCAAAATGGGTTCAGATTGAGAAGGCAGACCTTCCTTTGGGTAGAGCAGCAGACTTAATTCATTTGGATACCCCTAGACTGTGACAACTTGATTTTAGAAACCCTTCACTGAGGTGCTCCCCAAGTTTGGAGAGACATGAACTCTAAGCTAGGCATCATCTTAAAGCTTAATCCTCACACAACAATACTGAGCTGCTCTGATTTACTCATACCGTGGGACTGGTTTCACCGGTGGGCGAAAGTTGGCCTGACTAGCTTGGGTCAGCTTTTTGAGCAAAATCTAATTCAATCCTTTCAGCAACTAAAGGCTGAATTTAATCTCCAACAAAAGGATTTTTTCCGTTACCTTCAGTTAAGACACTTCGTACAAGTAAATGAAAAAGTGATTGAACTGGGCACGGATTCATCAAAAAACCCAGTGCAATCAACTTTAACCTCCCTGATCAGGTCTCCATATCAAAAACAACTGACTTCCAAACTAGTTAAAGGGATGCATAGTGCAGAGAAGGACTTTTTAACGTATGTTAAGGATATATGGCACAAAGACTGTAGGAAGTGCCTGTCGGAAACGGACTGGTCCCAAATAAGGAAGACAGTTCAAACCACTACCTCATCCCTCTTTTGGAGGGCACTACCTCATCCCTCTTTTGGAGGGAATTCAGATGGAAATTTGTAATTAGATTTTTTAGAGTCCCGGTGGTAACTAAACATTATGGATTACATCACTCCGACCTCTGCTGGAGAAACTGTCAGTCGGTTGGTACATATTTCCATATATTTTGGGAATGTAAAGTCACGCAGGAATATTGGAGGGAAATAAAGGGCATTTTCGAGTCAATACTTGAGACAGCAATGCCCGAATCCCCTCAATATTGGCTGCTGGGAATGTCTCCCCAATCTCTAGATCTTCCTGTCTTCTGTTTGGAATCTTGGTGGCGGCAGCACACAAAGCAATTAACTTGCTATGGCCGACACCTAATAAGCCCTCGATTTCCTCCTGGTACAGTATCTGCACCAGAATTCTAGAAATGGAGCATCTGACTGCCAAACTGAGATTCTCAGTGGATAAATTTAAGGAAAGATGGTTTCCCTTTATGCATTTCATGGCCTCCTGGAAGAAGACAACAGTACTAGAATTATTAGCTAAATACACTTGAGGGGACTCTCCTGGTTTGAGTCGGATTGGTGGGAGGCCGAGCGGAGTTAGGAGACCCCTCGATGTCTTTGTTTCAACTCGTCTATGTTAACAGTTTCGGAATATTGCCTCCCCTTAGGGGACCCCACTATATTAATGTAGAGCTAAGATACTGGCGCCAGTCTAGGCTCCGGCAGTGATAGTGATTATACTTTTAATTAATTGTTAAAGGCAGTGCAATACAGTATACATGCATGAATGGTAATTGATTGGTTACCCTGGTATCCTTTTTATCTACTTTACTTCTCAGATTTCCTTTGTTAGATATGTAGGCACTCTCCCCCCAATGATTATTTTCCATTCTTTTCTCTCTCCTCTCTCCTTTCCTTTCACATTTTTCCTTTTCTTATTCATCATTTTACTCTGTTCCTTTTTAAATTTATCTTGGTGGAAATCAGCAGGTATGACCTTTATACTTGTTTGTTGATATATGTATCTTTTCTGGAAAAAAGTTCTCCAATAAATTTCAATTTCACCAAAAAAAAAAAAAAATGAAAAAAAAAAAGTTATGCAAGAACTTACCATAACAGTAGATCTTTGAGAGGATCTCTTGCAACAGACCTCACCAGCAGGACTTAGCTGCCAGGCACTAGGATCACACTGAAAATTTTTAGCTAGCAGTCTATAAAAGGGGGCCACCCACCTCCAACATCACCCACTGACATCAACCCACCCTACAAAAGTGGACAGCGTCCACACCCTCCTCAGTTCTTCTGTCAGAGACCAAATGCAAAACATGCTAGGGGAACTAAGGAGGGATCCAATGTAACTATTAGGAAAAGGAAGCAGAATGCTCTCCTCTGAAGGAAGGGAAGAAAGAAAAGGGGAAGGAGGGAGGGAGGGAAAGCAGGGCCTGCTGCAAGAGATCCTCTTGAAGATCTGGCAGCTGCACAGATCTCTGCAGTGGAGACATTGCGGAAGCAAGCAACAGAGGCGGCCATGCCTCTGGTGCAATGACCATGTACCACACCTGGAAGTTCCTTACCATACTTCCCATAACAGAAAATAATGCAGTTGGCCAGCCACTTGGACAAAACACTGCAACACCCTGCTTCCCAGGGTGAAGGAAACAATTGCAAGGACTTCTGCAGTCCTTAGTCCGGTGTGCATAGTAATGCAAAATTTTATGCACACCCAAGGTATGGAGCAATGCTGCACCAGGATTGGCATGCTCCAGGAAATAAAACAGGTAGGTGGATGGATTGATTCAAAGTAAACTCCCATACCACCCTTGGAAGAAACTTAAGATTGGTATGTAAGGATACCCTGTCTTTATGAAAAAACAAATAAGGCTCATCACACGAGCACCTGAAGCTCAGAAATCCTTGGAACTGAAGTAACAACAATTGAAAACAATGCTTTCCATGACAGATGGCATATCTCGCAGCTCATGGCCAGTTCAAAAGCAGGCAGGGTGAGGTTTTCCAATTCAACACGCAAGTCCCATGCTGGGACAGGGTTGCAGATTGGAGGCTTCAGATGCAGAATGCCTCCGAAAAATGTGCAAGACATATCTAGCTGAGCCATTTACTGGTCATCTACAGAAACATGACAGGCAGATAAGGCCAAAAGATGAACTTTGAGGAGTACTTCAGGCTGGAGTCTGAAAGGGAAAAGAAAGTACTATAAAATCTGGTTCACTGGACAGGTGACGGGATCTAAGTGGTGTGATGCAGTCCATATGGCAAACTGCTTCCATTTCATGGAACAGGTGGCCTGAGAAGAAGGCTTCCTAGCTGCCACCAAAACATCTGCCGCTTCTGGGGGACACCCCAAACCTCATGATGGTTATGTCTTCACAAGTCTCATATGAAAAGGCTAATGACCTGAGATGCGGATGGACCAAGGTGCCCTGCTCCAGGGAAAGCAAGCCTATGAAAAGTGGCAGAGGGACTGGAGGTTCCACTGCCAGCTGCTGGAGCAAAGGGAACCAAATCTGATGAGGCCAGAAGGGGGCATTTAGGATCATGGTTGTCCCTTCCATCTGAAATTTGATCAGTACCCTCTCTGAAGCAGCAGGAAGGGATGGAAAGCATACAGAAATCTACCTTTCCGACAGCAAGATAATGTCACTCGTGAAAACTCCAGGCCTTGAAGTGAGAGAGCAGAAAATGGGCAGTTTTGCGTTGAGCGGGGACTCAGAAAGGTCCAACTCTGGACAACCCCGCCACTGCCAAGCACTTAACACCCGAGAGACTGAGGATAAGCCAAACGATAAAGCCCTGAACTGGAAGTGGACTCCCTGAAAATAGAACTGGAAGAAGAATCTGCGATACGTGCACACCCCGATGTGCAGGTATTCATTCTACATGTCAATGTAGCAAATCCAGTCTCCCTGGTGTAACAGGGCAGCAGTCCCTGAAGGGTGATCATCCTAAACTTTTTGTACAGGATGAATAGATTTAGTTTGCCGAGGACCCCGCTACACTTGGGGACCAGGAAGAAGTGAGAGTAGAACCCCAGTCCTTGCTGGGACTGTGGACTGGTTCTATATGCCCTTTTTTGGAGCAGAAGGTAGATCTCCCCAACTAGTGGAATGTGGATAGGACAGTAAAAGGACTGAACTGGGGGTCTGTCTGGAGGGCACTCCAGAACTTCTAGGGAGTGGCCTGAGCTATGAGCTATAGCACCCAAGTGTCAAAAGTTATGTCCCTCCACTTGTCTAGATAAAGGGAGAAGAGACCCTCACAACCACTTCCTGTTTTACTGAGGGGGTGGGGTAGGGAGGCATGCAGCTGCTCACACTTACCTTGGTGTTTGCAGTCAAGCAAAGAAGGTCGTCTGTCCAGATCTGGGCTGCATGTGATATAAAGAATGAACAGATCTAAAGGCCTGCCCCAAGGTCTGGAGCCTAGTGAGGATGTCCTTGACATCACATCCAAACAGGCTGCCCCTGAAAGGAGCATTCATGATGGATAACTGGACATCCTGGGCAAACCCTGACACCCAGAGCTAGAAGTACCGGCGCAGGCATATGCCAGTAGCCACTGCTCAGGCAGACACATCCACAATACTGTAGGCTACCTTGAGCAGGTGGGTACTAATGTTGGACGCCGACTGGAGGGCGGCCAGTGCTTGCTGCTTGGTAGAATCAGATAAGGACCGAACAGCATCCCAGGCCCTGTCCCACAGGGCATTCAGATACGGAAGCATGCAGACTAGGTAGTCGACGGCATGAACTGCCGGGCAGAGAGGCTAACATCCATTTCCCAAAGAGGTCCAGCCAACAGGACTCCCCATTGGGAGGTAGGAGCTCAAGTGCTTTGGCTGCTTAGTGCGGCTGTGGGCAGCGTTAATAACTACAGAATCAGCATGGGCCTGCTCCCACAGGAAGGGTTTGCCTGCCGGGGCATGATGCAGTCTTTCAGCTCTGCAGGACATGGCTGGGACCAAATTTAGCTGATGCCAAGCAGCCATGGTGACGCCCTCATAGGTGTCGGGGTGGGGGAGGAGAGAGAGAACAGAACCAAAGGAGTGAAGTCAGACTGGCACGGTTAGGTTGCAAGCCGGCATTGCTCAGGGTCCTGCTTCTTGGTTTTGAACCCCACTGCCTCCTGGATGTGCCATATGACGGCCGAGGAGGAAGGGTCATCCAGAGGGAAATTTAGGGACATTCTTCTGGGTCCCTTGCCTCTCTAAAGAGCCCATAGAATGAGTGGGTGACCCACTAATGTCCCTATCATACCCTTCCTCCAGGTCTTCTCCCTTGTCCAATAAGAGCAGATCTGGGCAATCCACATCCTTGTCATCAGGCAGGTGACGGTGTGTGAGCCAGTCAGGGTGGCAGGGCTGGCCTGGATGGCCCTGGAAGTGGATCCTGCAGAGCGAGAGTCACCAGGCCTTGAGGCATACGGACCCACATCAGCAGAACTCCCCAAAGGGAGAAAAATAGAAATTGCGTACCTACCATAATTTTTGATCTTCTTGGACGAAGTCCCCTCCACTCATTCACACTAATGGGAACTACAACGGAGGCACCAAGATCCAGCAAGAGCCAAAAATCTTCAGGAGGGCCAGCGCCAAGGTAGGGCCATGAGGAAGCGGTACTGCGAGCCCGGCTCACGTCATATCGGCTACCTCAGTGTCGACCCTCCAACCACCTCAGTACCTTTTTTACCAATGAGGTGCAATATAAACTAACCTATATCGGACATAAGATACTCCAAATGACCCGTATAAGAAGAGTCACCACACAACAGTGTCTTCACAGCCCAGCCATTGAGGGAGTGAATACCAAAAACAGATAAGTGAGCTTGAGGGACGGAGGGTGGGCATGTGAATGAGTGGTGAAGACTGTCCAACAAGATCAAGAATTACAGTAGGTATACAATTTCCATATTTTCCTGGACATAAAGTCTCCATCACTCATTCACACTAATGAGAGTGTACAGAGCTAAAATAATCTCCCCGAGACAGGCGGCAAGAGAGAGGAACTTGCTTAGGACAGAAGTCCATTAAGGATTGTCCTGCCAAAGGACTGATGCTGCCTGGCATGGACATCCAAAGTGTAGTGCTTTACAAAAGTGTGCACAGCACTCCAAGTGGCCGCACTGCAGATGTCCGCGATGGGCACGTTCCAGATTTCTGTCAGATGCCGCAACTGCTCTGGCAGAATGTGTGTATGTTCTGCCTTCCAGCTTAGCCCGTGTGATGGAGTAGCACTGGTGAAGGCATGCCACTAGCCACGCTGAAATGCATCTGATAGCAACAGACTGACCCAGCCAGACCGTGCTGAAGGAGACAAACAGTTGTTTCGACATGCGTATTTCTTTAGTTCTGTCTAAATAGAACTGCAAAGCTCTCTTCACATCCAGAGAATGCAGGGTGCGCTCCCCCTCATTCTGGAAGTTCGCGAAGTAGGCTGGAAAGACCAATGGCTGATTCTGATGGAATTCTAAAAACAACGTTGGGGAGAAACTTAAGGTGGGTCCTAAGAACCACCTTGTCTTTGTGAAACACAGTATACAGAGAGTCTGTGACCAAAGCGTGCATTTCAGACACTCTGAGCAGAGGTAATGGCTACATGGAAGGCAGTCTTCCAAGTCAGAAACTTCAGCTCACAAATAGCTAGGGGTTCGAAAGGTGTGCGGGTGATTATGTCTAGCACAAAATTAATGTCCCAGGCAGCTACCAGTTGTCTGACCTGTGGCCTAGTGCGCAGTATGCCCCCAAGGAACCTCTTTACCACAGGAAGCCGAGCCAAGAACACAGAGTGCACAGGCTCATGGTATGCTGAGATCACACAAAGGTGAACCTTAACAGCTGAAAATTGCAGGCCTATATTCAAGAGGTCTGGAAAATACTCCAGGACTTTGTTTGGTTGGCAGTCAAAAGGATTCAAGAAGGATTTTGCGCACCAGATGGAGAATCGCTTCCACTTAGCCATGTAAATTTTTTTGAGCAGCTGGCTTGGATGCAGTTAACAGAATATTAGAGGCCCTACATGAAACGTTAAACCTGTTCACTTCCATCTCTTCAGGAGCCAGGCATGGAAGTGAAGGGACCTCAGGTTGGGATGGACCACAGGGCCCTGGGTTAGCAGGTTCATATGACGTGGAAGCTGTCTCGGAAAAGTTTCTGACAATCTGTTGATTAATGGAAACCAGATTTGATGAGGCCAGAACGGGGCGATGAGGATCATTCTGCCCCCTGCACCTCCAGTTTGAGCAGCACCCTCTGAACTAGGAGAAGAGGAAGAAATACGTACAGAAAGCGCCTTGTCCACCGCAGTCTGAATGCATCCTGAAAAAAAAAAAAAAAAAAAAATGCCAGGTTCTGGATTTCTGGAGCAGAAGAGAGGCAGTTTTGCATTGAGTGAGAATGCAAAAAGGTCCAGGTCTGGAGTTCCCCACTCTTCGAAGACTGATTGCACAACATCTGTATAGAGAGACCACTCGCGAGGGTCTGTCTCTGTTCTGCTCAGATGATCCGCCAGATCGTCCTGCACTCCCAGCAGGTAGACTGCCTGGATCAGTGCTTTGTGCTCCAGGCACCAATCCCACACTCTCATTGCTTCCCTGCATAAGGGGTAAGGGTATGCTCCACCATGCTTGTTGATGTAGTACATCACTGCTTTGTTGTCAGTTTGAAGGAAAATGATCTTGTGACAGAGAACGTACTTCAAGGCTCAGACTGCATACAGGACGGCTCTAATTTCTTGAACATTTATGTGAAGCTGAGATCTGTCCCGACTCCATCAACCCTGGGTGTGGATATCCTGGCAGTGAGCGCCCCATCCCAGCAGGGACACATCCATGGTGATGGAGATCTGAGATTCTATAGGGGCAAAGTGATATCCTTCCAGAAGGTTGTCTTCCTGAGCCCAAACAGGTGAGTGACCGTTTCAGAGGTTCCGTCATCTTGATGTGAAAGGACTGTGGGTGCGTGGTCAGTGACCACTGAGTGCTGAGCATCCACTGAGCAGTCCTCATGTGAAGACGAGCCAGAGGCATAGGGAACACAGAGGATGTCATGAGATCCAGCATCCGCTGCATCGAGAGAGCTCAAACTGAATCATTCTCTCTGATGAAGTGGGCCATCTGAAGGATGTCTAGCCTCTGGAAGAAAGGTTTATGTGCTGGAGGTGTCCAGAAGGGCTCATATGAAGAGGAGCCATTGGGAGGGTTGCAGCCTTGACTTTCCCAAATTTATCAGGACTCCGATGGACATAAGGAATTTTGAAGCCGTAGCCACAGCTTCCCAAGTCTGTTGTTTGGAAGGACTTGCTAGGAGCCAATCGTCCAGATACGGGAACACCTGAATTCCAAGCTTCCCGAGATGCACTGCGAGAACTGCAAAGCACTTTGTAAAGTCTTGAGGTGCTGAGGATAGCCCAAAGGGCAGGACTCTGAACTGGTAGTGTTGACCCAATGCCACAAATCTGAGGTATTTGTGGTGGTTCGGATATATGAGAACACGCTGATAAGAGTCCTGAATGTCCAGGGAGGCCAGCCAATCGTTTTGATGAATCAGAGACAGATGTGTACTGAGTGATATCATCTTCAACTTTTCCTTGCAAAGGAATTTGTTTATCTTCCGGAGATCGAGAACTGGGTGTGTGTCACCCGTTTTCCTTAGAACTTGGAAGTAATGGGAGTAGAAACCTGTGTTCCGCCAATCCAGCGGGACTACTTCTACTGCCCTGTTGTTCAGAAGGCCTTCAATCTCGGAAGCAAGAAGGTCTGACTGAGACAGACAGCATGGGCTGTCGTTTGGGTGGGTGATCCGGAGGCATTTCTGAAAGGATTTAGAGAGTACCCCTCACAGATTATCCTGAGTACCCACATGTCAGATGTGACTGACTTCCGCTGGCTGTAAAACTGAGTCGGACGCCCTCTTACTGCCTGTGAAGAGTCCCCCTTGGACAGCTGAGGTGGGACTTGGGCCAGAATCTCAGAGGGTGGCACTAGACAGTTGGGCCCTGTGCCTTCTGCTGTGTTTTCTTTTGCAACTGAGGGAGTTGTTTTTTGTTGAAGCCCCCTCTACCTTTACCTCGAAAAGGACTGACTGTTATGAAACCTACACTGGTTCCTGCCCCTTTGAGGGGCTGCGGATGGTGGTCTGGCTGTTTTGATAACCGTTCTAGTTTTCTGTGTGGCCTCTAGCGCTTGCTCGACCTGAGGACCAAACAGGTACATACCATCAAAAGGCAAAGCCTTAACTTTCTGCTGGGCATCATTTGTGAATCCCGACTTGCACAACCAGTAGTGGCATCAGGTGCATAGACTGTCCGCTGCTGCTCTGGAGGCAGTGTCAAAGGCATCCATAACAGCCTTAAGCTGCTGGTTATTTTTTATTTATTTTATTTTTATTTTAATTTTTGGTAACCGGGTAAGGCCCACTAAGCACAAGTGCCTGTTTTCAGGGGTGACCTGGGAGCACTGGGCAATTAAGTGACTTGCTCAGAGACACACAGTATGCAAGTGGAGGTTGTGAGAATCAAACTCAGGTCTGGTCTGCTGGATGCATCAAGCTTGTTCACACCTCATTCCTCTAACCTCTAGGCTATACTGCCAGCCCAAGTTGGTTAATGGATTGGACACCCGCGTGGGAACGGATCGCTGGTCGCGAGGGCGCTCCACTGCCCTCTCTCAACCCCCCCCCAGCTGCATCTCTTCCCGGACCCTTGGACCCTGAAACCGGGAAAGTTGGACACCCGCGTGGGAACGGATCGCTGGTAGCGAGGGCGCCCCACTGCCCTCCCTCAACCCCCCCGGCTGCATCTTTCCCGGACCCTTGGACCCTGAAACCGGGAAAGTTGGACACACGCGTGGGAACGGATCGCTGGTCGCGAGGGCGCTCCACTGCCCCCCCCCGGCTGCATCTCTTCCTGGACCCTTGGACCCTGAAACCGGGAAAGGTAAAGACCCTATCGTTTTTGCTGGGACGGCAGCGTTTTCCTGCTGCCCTTTGTTTGAATTGGCGCCTTTTTACCTCCTTGGATAAGCTGGACCATAGACACTACAGCAGGGGGACAAGCCCTCCTGCTGCTCGCGCTGGTTTTTTCAGCCGTTCTAGCCCCGCCGCCCCCACCACCACCACCTTTAGTCGGCTCTCCGTTATATAGGTAGAAAGAGATCACATGGGCTGAGATTTATCCTATCAGCCCAGTTTTCCATCTGCAAGTTATACTGTCCGGCCTCTAGGGGCAAACCCATCTGCTCTCAGGTTCCGTCCATAGTGCACACTTAGCTGCTTAACTAACAAGCAACGTGTGGGAAAAAAAAAAAAAAGTCTAATTTCTCTGCAGGTCTGTTTCAGTCCTTACATCACCAGGTCTTTTAGCCACCCCATATTCCCTCACCCCTGCACTGCCAGACCGCCCCACTATCATTAAACTTCCCTCCATCATGACCCCTCTATCCATCCTCCCCACTGGGTCCACCAGGGGTGGAACTACCCCTCCCAACCAGATCAGCCCCTGGCCTCTCAACCCACCCCTCCTCATGGCTCTCTGCCAAGGGACCCAAAATCGCCCATCTCAATGTCCGTGGCAATCTCCTGCACTAACCTGGTGGGAGCTTACTGCCTGGGTTGCCACTATAGCCCAGACATACTGGGTGTCACAGAAACATGGCTAAAACCTCACACTCCTGATCGATGTGTTCCCTACCAGGGTACAGCCACATCAGAAGCGATCGAGGGGGGAAACAAACGTGGTGGTGGGGTGTTACTTTACTATAAAGCCCACCTCAATGTATCTGTAGTTGACCCCCCACCATATGAGTTCCTGCACGCTATCCTCCTGCTTGGGCTCACCAAGAAAATACACTTGGTCTGCTGCTACAACCCTCCTAGAGCAGGCATACCTGGGCTCTCCTCGCTGCTGGACAGTGTGAGTGAGAGAGTTGGCACAAGTGAAGTTCTCATCATTGGTGACTTCAACCTAGATTGGCTAGGCTCTAACCTGAAGTCTTATGAGCCACTACTCTCGGGCCTCGCCCTAAATCAGATTATCACCGAGCCAACAAGGCCCTCTCCCCGAGGGGGGAAAAAGGGTCACTGACAGACTGGATTCTGACAAATAGACCGAACAGGATCACATCCTCGGGCACCCTACCTGATGCCATCTTGGACCATTCACCCACCTTTTGTACCCGGGGTATCACACAGGTGAAAATACCTGGAAAAGTGATACAAATGAGGGACTTCTCAAAATTTCACTTGCCCGATTTCCTTGCTGACCTCCGCTCGATTGACTGGTCCGGGGTCCTCGCCTCCTTTGATCTGGACCAATCGCTGGGTGCTTTCTTAACTAAATACATCCCAGTACAGAACAAACATGCCCCTCACAAAAAGGAGGGTGCGGGGCACCGTTACCAGATGGCTCCATGCGGGCCTTTTCTCCCTAATGAAACTCAGGGACAAATGTTGGGAAACCTACAAAGCCTCCCACAGCCCTGATGACCTCACCGCCTATAGGCGCCTTAGAAACACCTGCAAAAATGCCATCAGATCTGCTAAAAGTGAGTACTGCCGTTCCTCTCTACTCTCCTCAGCCAGCAACCCAAGGAGTTTTTGGCAGAACATCAGAAGCGCAGTGGGGGGCTCTGCCAGAGCACAAACCTCGGACCTCCTAATAGACGGGGTTAGCTGCAACAATCCTCGCACTATCTCTAATACCTTTAACACAATGTTCTCCCAGCTGCCCCCCCACTCCCTGCCCCAGCCACTTCCACCCAAGGCTCACCCACCGAACCCCTCCCAACAGCTCCTCTCGACCTGGCCCATCCCTCCTCCTTCCTTCAACTAGTATCCACTGCTGAGACAAAGAGGCTGCTTGCCACCCTCCCTCCTCACACTGGTGCAGGACACGATAATCTGGAGCCGAAATTGCTCAGGTTGGGTGCCCATCTCCTTACCTGGCCCCTAACTCACATCTTTAACTCCTCGTTAACAGCTGGTGTCATCCCGGAACTCTGGAAGGTAGCCAAATTACCCGTCCTCAAACAAGGTAACCCCAAAGCCCCTCTAACTACCGGCCTATTGCCATCCTGTTGGCCGCCTCCAAACTCCTAGAAAATTGTGGTTTCTCGGTTAAGTGTATATCTGCAGGAACACAACCTCCTCTCTCCGGCCCAACATGGGTTTGAGGAAGGGGCACAGTACGGCCACCACCCTCACTGTGGTTACCTCGCAGATCCGTACAGCTACCAACCAGGGAATCTCACAGGTGCAATCTTCGTGGACCTCTCCAAGGCCTTTGACAGGGTAGACCACTCCCTCCTCAGCTCCACTCTCCTTGACCTTGGACTCTCTAACTCTGCCCATGCCTGGCTCCTCAATTACCTTTCTGGTAGGAGGCAATACACTAATTTCAACCAGACCAATTCACACCTCTCCACTGTCCAATGCAGGGTCCCCAAGGGTCTGTCCTCGGTCCGACGCTCTTCTCCCTTTTCATTAACAAACTGCCATCTGTCCCCACCTATGGGCAAATTACCTTATACGCTGACGACCTTGTCATCCTAAGCAGTGAACGCGACATCGGCACCATCAACGTCCAACTAAACTCTGACTTCAAGCAGATCCAATCCTGGTTGACAGCACACAAGCTCACCACCAACCTCAAGAAAACACATGCCATGCTATTCGGCTCCCTTGGTAGAACAAAAACCTGCTCTGCCCCCCCTTCTAATCCTCGGGACAGACGGCTTGCCCCTGCAGACGGTTCCAGTCAGCAAGTATCTTGGCGTCACTCTGGATCCCCAGCTGGACCTCTCCCAACACGTCCGCAACATATGTAAGGCCACGAATGCTAAACTCTGTCTCGCCTACAGAGCAGAAAACTGCCTCACTCCAGCTGCTCGGGTAGCCCTAGCCAGGGGTGTTCTCCTCCCCTCCCTCTGTTACGGACTCGTGACCTTTGCCCCCATGCCAAAGACAATCCTGTCAAAATGGGATATGACCTTCAACAGCATCTGCCACTTTGCACTTTCTGCTCCCCCCCTTACACATCGCTGTGACCTCTACACTCATCTCGAGTGGCTCCCCCCCCGGAGAAGCACCGTACCTTTGTCATAGGTAACCTCATCGACAACATAGTCAGAACATCCACCCCGCTGCCCTTGCCCTTCCACTCCACCCAAACATCACTACCTACCATCTTAGATCACGGACGGCCCTCTCCCGCCCAGTTCCTAGGACACACTCCCTCATGGGAAATCGGGCCTTCACCAGCTACGCCCCGAAACTATGGAATTCCTTCCCAGCCGCTACACGGGCCATCCCCTCCCACGCTGTATTTAGAACTTCCCTCTGGAACTTCCTGAAGGATTCCTCCACCTGCCATTGCACTTTGTAGCCACTCCCCACACTACGGCGGCACGGTGGGCCACAGCGCTCCTCTGGGACCACTGCACTTTCTTTCTGGTGACCTATTTGCCTGCACTTCCATTGCATGTTAAATCTGACTCAAATCACTTGTTTATGTATGGCCTTGCTTATGATTCCCCCAGGCCACCCGTAACCTCCCCCTGGGCTCATATGTTGTTTTGTTTTACTACTGACTGTCATTCCTCTATGTATACTGGTACCTCACTGTATGTAAAAACACACTAGTTGCCCCATTGTATATAGACACTGTAATTAGTCACTTCACTGTATGTAAAAGTTGTATAAGTCGATGTACCTGTAAAAAATGTCAAGTCTGTAACCTTCCCGGGTCGCACCTGAAAATAGGCACATGGATGTCTAGTGTGACTTACCCGGTAAACAAAAGCAAATAAATAAATAAATTCAATATCTCTGGTAATAGTTTGGAGAAGCTCTATGTTAACTTTCAAATCTGGGAGAGCTGCTACTGTGGCCTTGAGTGAATGCCAGAGTGCATACTTATACTGAGAGAAAAATAACCCTGGTAGGTAACAGTGTGCATGCCCAAGGTGGAAGCAGCAAAGACTTGCTTTCCCAAAGTGTCAATTTTGCAAGATTCCTTGTTACCGGATGTGCCGCTGATTCTTGTGGAAGAATGGCCTTGTTATTCTCTGCCAGAACAACTATGGCATCAGCAAAGGCTTGTGAGGCCAGAATGGGACGATCCTTGGGAAGGGTATATTTCCTATCTATGGACTTAGCCACAGTGGGGATAAGTGCCGGAGTATCCCACACCATTTGTGACAGTCTCTCAAAAAAGGGTTGCACGGGTTGGGGGGGCAGTGAATTCCACAGGAATGTCTACAACATGCAAGTACAGCAGACAGAGCAATTTCCCAGGATCGATCTCTGAAGTCTGGAGAGAGAAAGTGGCATTCACAGTTCTAAGCAGAGACTTAAAGGAAAGGTTATTCACCACCCCTAGGCAGGAATCCTCATCAAAGTCGTCCTGCAATCAAAGATCAGGATCAGTCTCAATATCATCTCCTACTAGTCCTGAAGGGACAACATTATTTATTATTTATTTAGATTTTGGTAACCATGTAGGCCCTCTGAGACCAGACATCCCTTTTTCAGGGGCGACCCGTATAGATAGGAAAGGGAGGAGAGAGGAGAAGCACCATGAATCGGAGTTGAAAACCCAGGTGTCGCATGCGGCACTGCAGGTGCTCCAGACGCCAGAACAGAAGGTGGCGCCAAGAACATAGGCGGTGCCGGCACAGGACGCAGTGCCGAGTGTGGCACTGGGGGAATTGGTGCTGGCAGTTCCAAAACAGAGGCTCTCAACCCCCCGACTCACTGAGGAAAGTCCAAGAAATTCAGCAGAAGATAAATGCAGGAGATAAATGCACAGGTGTAGACCCCTGCGCCAGCAGCCTTTTTGGGGACCCCAGAGTGTGGCGTCAATGGCTCCAAAGACGCCACTCGACTAGGAAGCCCCAACCGCCCTGCCCAAAGGTCTGACACCAAGAGGCCTGAAGGCCCCAGCGACAGACTTGCCAGCTCAGGTGGACGGGACAACCGCCAAACTCCTTGTTTCATAACAGCAGCCCAATGGAGAAACTGCTCACCGGAGGACCCCCCGGGGGCAGGCAGGGACTCCGGAGTTGAGGATGCCGGTCAACAGAAAACAGAAGCCGGAGATGACCCTGGAGGAGATGGAGTCGAGCCCCTGCTGCCGGTAACCAATAAATCGGCACACAGACATACCAGAAGGCAACCTTGAGCGGTACCATTTCTTTTTCAAATCGGGACGCCAAAGAGGAACTCGAGGTCGAGCGGTGCAGAATCCTTGATGAGGATCGAGAATGGGACCACTTCTTTTGCGCTTTCAGGAAAACCAACCACCCCCACCCCAAGCACCAGACTGACTGTAGTCAGCTCCCCCAATAGAGGCGGTGGACCAGATCCAGCCCTGCTACCTGCTGACAACACAGCTTTCATGCAAAGTCTCTCATCACCTGCCCCACTCATGGTCGACTCCGCTGAAGGAGAGGTGAAGACTTCTCTGAAAAAAATTATTTTTCTTTAAACTGATAAAAAAAATACTACAACATCAATACTGAAACTCTATAGCTGCTGTCGTGTAGATGTAAGTTTTGACTCCCAGCGAATATCATCGTCACAGAAGCGCATTTGACAGCAGGAGAAAAGGAATGGAAGCGGTTGGATAGTAGGCGCCGAGGTAGCCTATGAAAAAGGCGCAAACTGGGCTCCATGATGCTTCCTTGGCCCTACCTCGCTTTTGCCCTCCTGAAGATTTTTGCCCTGTGGGTACTAGAACCTCAGGCGTAGTTTCCATTACTGTGAATGAGTGGTGGAGACTATGTCCAGGAGGATCAAGGGTTTTACTATCGACCAGGACTGGCAACTGTCTAGTCAGTGCTGGGTAAGGGTAAACTGGCACTGATCCCACAAGGACTGGTGAGGGGTTTACTGGCGAAGGCTTGACAGGCATTGGTTGTGGAAGGATAGGCTGAGAACCAGCAGGCACCAGTTGCAGTTAGGCTGGAGATAAACTGGCATAGGTCCAAAAGTCACCGGGCATGGCAAGACTGGCGCAGGTGAAGCAAAGTAGGAGGTGGTCCCATAGGTAAGGGCTGAGGATAAGGACTAGGCTCAGGAGAGAAGTCTGGGTCCCCATGGGCCAGCAAAAGAGGGGCGGTGGACCCAGTAGAGGAGTTTGACACCAACGAGGCAGGAGGCAAAGCAGGGAGAAGAGGAAACCCCAGCAGCTGCCAAACCCGTACCAGCTGAGCCACTGTGCTGTGTGACAAGGGGCCCAAGCAGCAGGGGCTGAGAGGCAGAGAATGAACCCTGGCCCGAGAAGCCTCAGCAAGAGACAGAAAGATATTTATTTAGCTTTTGTTGACCAGGTAAGCACACTAGACAAACGGATGCCTATTTTCAAGTGCAATACAGAAGATTACATGGGATATTCATACAAAAAAAAAAAAAAAAGCCCAGGTTTACACAGGAATAAAACACGCCTTCAAGAGATGTACAGACAATGCAGGGCACAACAATGGAGCAAGCACAGATAATATACAATAAACAGTATTACAGATAGTCAATGACATAATAAGCATCAGACAAGGCAACAGTTTATGTTCAGGCATAGACTTGAGCCGGCCTCGGCCAGTTACCATATAGGAACAGTAAAGAGCTTTTCACAGACACAATGCAGGATAAATCACTGAAACCTAATGTAATGATAACCACGACTGGGAGATGGCCATACCTGGCTACAACATATTCAGAAGAGACAGAGCAGGCAGAAGGAGAGAAGGAGTGGCACTGTATGTGAAAAATGACATAAGGGCCACAGAGATCCAGGAGGAACAAAATGGGGGAAAGATACTGTAGGTTAAGCTGGAAAGGAAAATGGGGACAGCCATCCGCACAGGTGTGGTCTATAGACCACCAGCCCAGGAGGAAGAAACAGATAGGGAGCTGATGCTAGCCATCCAAAGGATGGCAGACAAGGGTGAGGTAGTACTGGTTGGAGAATTCAATATTCCAGGTGTGGACTGGAGCATCCCAGCAGCAGCATCAACTAGGAGCAGATTTATCCTGGACTCCCTTCAGGGTGCCTTCCTCAAGCAACTGGTCATGGAACCAACTTGGCAGAAGGCAATACTGGACCCTGTGCTCACAAACAGGGACAGTGTGATGGGGGTAACAGTGGGGGAGCACCTGGGGAACAGTGACCACCATTCATTGTGGTTTGAAATCACAGAAAAAGCAGAACCAAACCACACAAAAACATGTATCCTGGATTTTAGGGGGGCAGACTTTGGGAAAATGGGGAGATACTTGAAAGAGGCATTGTGGGGAATGGGACAGGAATCAGGGGTTGAGGAACAGTGGGCAGTATATAAAATGGAGATTACAAGAACAACAGAATTATGCATTAAGCAGGTTAGCAAAAGGAAAAACAAGAGGAGACCATTATGGTTTTCCAAAGAGGTAGCAAAGAAAATGAAAGCCAAAAAGATTGCATTCAGGCAATAAAAAAAGACACAGGCAGAAGGGGATAGGGAGAAGTACCAGGAGACGCAACGGGAGGCAGGGAGGTCAGTAATGGAAGTCAAAGCTCAGACAGGAGAACATTGCAAAATCAGTGGGTAGAGGGGACAAAACCTTTTACAGGTGCATAAGTGAAAAAAGAAAGAAAGACAAAGGGAGGGATAGTGAGACTGAAGGGGGAGGATGGGGGCCACGTGGAGGATGACAACAGTAAAGCTGACATACTGAACAGGTATTTCTGCTCAGTCTTTACTGAGGAAGAGAAGGGTAATGGGTCTGAAGGGAGTACAAGGGGTGAGAATGGTGCAGAAAGGACACAAGTCCCTTTACACGAGAAAAGTCCTGCAGGAACTGGAAGTAATAAGAGTTAATAAGCAATGGGGCCAGATGGGGTGCACCCAGGGTCCTTAAAGAACTAAGAGAGGTGGTGGCTGAACCTCTGACTATCCTGTTGCTTGAGCACTGGAAACAGGGGAGGTACCCAAAGACTGGAGGACAGCAGATGTAGTCCCCTTATACAAAAGCGGGAACAAAGAGGAAGCAGGGAACTACAGACCAGTCAGCCTCACCTCGGTAGTGGGGAAGATCATGGAAGCACTACTGAAGGAGACTGGTGGAACATCTGGTTGTCAATGGACTACAGGACCCAAGGCAGCATGGTTTCACCAGGGGGAGGTCATGTCAGAACAACCTCATCGAATTTTTTGACTGGGTGACTAGGGAGGTGGATCAGGGGAGGGCAGTGGACATGGCCTATCTGGACTTCAGCAAGGCCTTTGACACTGTGCCACATAGAAGACTATTACACAAACTGGGGAATATGGGTGTGGGCAGGACAGTAGTGTGGTGGGTAGGTAACTGGCTGGGTGCCAGGACACAGAGGGTGGTGGTAAATGGCTGTCACTCCACAGAGGGAAGAGTGACCAGTGGGGTACCACAGGGATCAGTGCTGGGACCGGTCCTATTCAACATCTTCATCAGTGACATTGCACAGGACCTAGAAGGCAGAATTTCACTGTTCGCTGATGACACAAAGCTCTGTAACAGAGTAGACACACCAGAGGGTGTAGACAGAATGAGAAGGGACCTGCAGAAACTTGAAGAATGGTCAGGGGTTTGGCAGCTGAAATTCAATGCAAAGAAGTGCAAGATAATGCATACGGGGCACAAAAACCCTGGCACAGTATATCAGTTGGAGGGTGAGGATATAGCATGCACCAAGCAGGAAAGGGATCTTGGGGTTATCATCTCTGATGACCTCAAGGTAGGGAAACAGTGTGACAAGGCAGCTGCTAAAGCAAATAGGATGCTGGGATGTATAGGCAGGGGCGTCACCAGCAGGAAAAGGGAGGTCATAATTCCGCTATACAAGACACTAGTGAGGCCCACCTGGAGTATAGTGTACAGTTCTGGAGACCATACATATGTAAGGACATAGACAGGGTAGAGAAGGTTCAGAGGAGGGCAACAAAGGTGGTGCATGGATTGCATCACAAGTCCTATGAAGACAGGTTGAAGGAACTGAACATGTACTCCCTGGAGGAGAGGAGGGAGAGGGGGATATGATAGAGACATACAAGTATCTCACAGGAGGAACAGGGTGCAGGAATACACTATTTTAAGCGAAAAAAGATGTTCCAGGACTAGAGGGCATGGGATGAAGTTGGAGGAGGACGATTCAGAGGAAACATGAGGAAGAATTTCTTCACAGAACGGGTGGTGGACAAATGGAACACCCTGCCAGAGGAAGTGGTGGGGCTGAAACAATCACGGATTTAAGAATGCATGGGATAGACATAAAGGAATTCTGGCGGTCAGAGGTGAGGCAACAGACTTCTAGGAAAACAAACTGAACTTACAAGCTCAAATGGGCAGACTGGGTGGGCCACAGGCCCTTATCTACCGACACTGTCTTTGTATCTACGTATTTCTTCTTAGGTACAGTTACAGGCCGTAGTGAGCCTCAGATGATTCCACAGGGAGTTGAAGCTGTTGTGAGAGGTGGCACTGCGAACATGTGCAGGCTGGGAATTCCATGTCCGAGGTGTGTACGCAGCAAAGGTCTGATCAGCCATAAGTGTTCTGGTTTTTGGGACAAGAAAGAAAGAGGAGTCATTTGACCTCAGAAGATAAGCAGAGTTATCAGGCTAGGACAGGAGGGGTGGCAGTTCTGACAATTTTGTCTGTGAAGCAGCACAGCGCAAACATACGGTGGTTCCCTGGAGAGAGACATTCCAGTCTGTTATATAAAACTGATAATGGTGAGTAAGTCGGGGAGCAGAGAGGGCAAATTGCAAATATAAGCTACATCCCACTTGGACAGACTGGTTTTTGGGGTGTGGGTGAAGGAGATAAGCCCACAGCAAACTGTAGGAAGGAGTATACCTTTAGCCAGGGCATGATGTGCTGCAAATTTGAGACAACTCTTCACTCTACAGGTCAGGCCCAGTTTACTACTGGATACCTTGCTCACATTTCAAATGTGCATGGAGAAATCAAGTTAAGGATCAAGGGTGACTCCCAGGTATTTTATGGACAGGACAAACTTTAATGGGGACCCATCTTCACTACCAACTGTCAATGGCATAGAACAAGTTTTGATTTTTGCCAATGTTCCAAATAGCATAGGCTGAGTTTTCTTTAGGTTTAGTAACAGCTTGTTGGCCAGGAGCCAGCTTTCGATTTTGCCAAAGTCATCTGAGGGCGAGAGTTTAGGACACTAATGTCCTGTGAATTTGTTAGGAACACAAGGTCATCTGCATATAGGGTTTATTCACACAGTGCCAGTACCAAGGGCAAGTCATACAGAGGCAGGAGGCTGGGCAGTCAGAAGCCCTGTGGAAAGAAGGGCATGCAGTGTCATCAGGGCCGACCACCAGGCCCCCCCACCTCGGAAGACCAGGAGGAGGAGGAGGAGGAGAACGCCTGAGTGGTCAAACAATGGTGTGGCGACCACGAGTGGGGGGGGGGGACTGGGGCCTGACACAGTCCTTATCCTGGTTCATATTCTTCCCATTGGCCTTGTCCCAGGACTTAAGAGTGCGATCCCAAGGACTCTGTCGGGGAGGCTGAGGAGCTCCTGGCCTGCAACTCGACCTTCTGCTTCAGGACAAAGTTTGAGCATCCACTGGCGGCGCTGCCAGGTGGCCTGGTTGACCTTCCAATAGATCTTGCAGGCTTGGATGTTGTGATCTGGGCCTAGGCAGTAGACACAAGTAGTATGGCCATCCTTCGCAGGGACTTACTGACCACAGGCACACTTCGTGAAAGCTTGAGGACAATGCTGGTTTAGAAGGCAAAAAGGAACAAGAAAACCATCAAAAGACAGAAAATATGGTTAGAAATAGTAGAAAATAAAGAAAAAGGGCTTGAAAATGGTGGTAGACTGTAGCTGTGGTGGTTTCCAAAGATCCGACACACATTGGCAGATGACGGGAAACAATTGAGGAGGGTTTGGGGACTGTCCACTCTTATAGGATTGGCTGACATCAGTAGGTGACGTCGGTGGTGGATGGCACCCTATGGTAGACTGCTAGCTACATGTCCATGTGATCCTAGCGCCTGGCAGCTAAGTCCTACTGGTGCGGCCTGCTACAAGAAATACCCTCCAAGTAAGAGTGCAGTTTCACAGTACTTTTTTTGTTCAGGTACACTAACATGTGGATCATTTAGGGGTATGAATGTAATTTTTTTTTTTGTAATATATGAATAGGAACATTGGGTGGGATATTCAAAAGGGTTGCACCCCGGTGCAACATTAAACGGGACATGTTGCACAGCACAACTCCCGATGCGCCGGAGCGCACCAGTAATGTATGCAGCACAAGTGTGGGGGGGGGGCGGGTCCATGCAAATGCAGCACATCCCGATATTCAGCCCAGGATGTGTGGTGCATATGCTGGCACAACCCCTACATGTGCCCCACACTGGTGCTCAAAGTTGAGCCGTCAAATATAGGCTCAAAGGCTGGCCACCCACAGGCGGGCAGCTGTATTTCTGGGCGCAACACAGCAGTCGCCTGCCTTGGGTAGCCACCCGACCTCCCATAACACTGCCCCATGCCCCCTGCCCAGGAAGCATTGTGCCCCTCGCCTCGTTGCCTGATCGCAGGCATCAGTAAAGGACCTCCTTGGTGGTCCAGTGGGCCAATTCCCATTGCCCAATCGTGGACATAGAAACATAGACTTTGACGGCAGATAAGGACCGCTAGGCCCATCTAGTCTGCCCATTTCCCTACCTACAGGATAGGCCGCAGATCCTATTTAACCAACAGCCTATATCTTCCTGCCCCCCACAAGAATTGCCTTTATGTCTGTCCCATGCATTCTTGAATTCTCCCACAGTTTTAGACTCCACAACTTCCTCAGGAAGGCTGTTCCATGCATCCACTACCTCTCTGTGAAATAATACTTCCTCACATTGCCCCTGAACCGCCCTCCTATCTTTAAATTGTGTCCCCTTGTTCTTGCAAGTCTCTTTTTCTGAAAGATGCTACCCTCTTGGACTTTGTTGATTCCCTTGAGGTACTTGAAAGTTTCTATCATGTCCCCTCTCCTTCTTTCCTCAAGGGTATACATAGCTCCTTTAGTCTCTCCTCATACGGCTTCTCTTGCAGACCCTGCACCATTTTAGTTGCCTCCTCTGACTGCCTCTTATCCTGTCTATGTCCTCATGGAGATGGGGTCTCCAGAACTGGACACAGTATTCCAGCTGGGGTCTCACCAACTGTCTGTACAGAGGGATAACAACTTCCTGTTTTCTGCTGCTGATGCCTCTCCCTATACATCCCAGTATACCCCCAGCCCTCCCTACTGCCTTCTCACATTGCTTGCTAACCTTAAGGTCATCTGATATGATTACCCCCAGGTCCCTTTCCTTTTTTGTTGTTGCTACTACCTCCCCACCCATTGTGTATTCTTCCCCTGGGTTCTTGCTTCCCAGGTGCATTATTTTGCACTTTTTGCATTGAACTTAGCTGCCATACGCCTGACCATTCCTCCAACCTTGCCAAGTCCCTTTCATCCTTTCCACGCCTCCTGTGTATCAACCCTGTTGCAGATCTTTGTGTCATCTGCAAAAAGGCATACTTTTCCTTCCAGTCCCTCTGCAATGCCACTGATGAAGACATTAAAAAGGACTGGACCCAATACTGAACCCTGCGGTACCCCACTAGTAACCGCCCTTTCTTCAGAGTGGACTCCATTTACAATTACCTTCTGTGTCCTGTTGTCCAGCCAATGTTTTACCCAGGCTACCACCCTGGGACCCACTCCCAGGCTGGTTAATTTGACTACTAATCTTTTGTGTGGGACTGTATCAAATGCCTTGCTAAAGTCTAGGTAGGCCATGTCCACAGCCCCTCCCTGGTCTACTACTTTGGTCACCCAGTCAAAGAAATCTATTAGATTCGTCTGACATGACCTTCCCGCTGTGAACCCATGCTGCCTTGGATCCTGTGCTCCACTGACCTCTAGGTACTCAACTATTCTTTCCTTCAGAAGTGACTCCATTACTTTCCCTACCACAGAGGTCAGACTGACAGGTCTGTAGTTTCCTGCCTCTGTCTTGGTCCTACTTTTGTGAAGGGGAATCACATCCGCCTTCCTCCAGTCCTCGGGTACCACACCATCCTCCCATGATTTAGTAAAAGAGTAGCCAGTGGTTTGAGAATTCTGGGTGAATTCCATCAGGACCCATTGCTTGTCCACCTTCAGTTTTAGGAGTTCTTGCAGAACCCTTTCTTCTAGAAAGGACTGGGATCAACCCTCCTATCAAGAGTGCTTCTGTTAACTGGATTAGGCACTTCTCCTCTTTTGTGAATACTGAGCAGAAATATTCGCTCAGTATTCCTTTTCACTGTCACCCTCTGCCCACCCACCGCTTATTCTATTCAGCCTCACTATCCCTCCCTTTGTCTTTCTAGCGCTGATGTACCTATAAAAGGTTTTATCCCTTCTTAACTGAGTTGGCTATCTTTCCTCAGTTTGGGCCTTTGCTATTCTGACTTCCCTCCCTGCTTCTTTCTGCCTTAACTGGTACAGCTCTCTGTCCTGCTCCTTCTGTGTTTCCTTATACTTCTGGAATGCTATCTTTTCTTCCCGACTTTCACAGCCACCTCTCTTGAGAACCATAGTGGCTTTTTCTTTCTTTTGATTTGTTTATTTGCTTCACACAAAGGCTTGTTGCCTCTGTGATGGCAGTTTTGATAATTCCCATTGTTGCTCCACACCTCCTTCTAGCCTGTTTGCTAGTGCTTTTCTGAGGCACTCTCCATCTTGCCAAAGTCAGCCCTCCTAAAGTCCAGTACCCTCACTTTTGTGGCTTGACTCTGTAGCCGAGTTTAACGTGAACCACACTGTTTGATGGTCACTTGTCCCCAGATGGCAACCCACTTCTAGATCCGAGATCCTCTCACTGCCCCGTTTGAGAGATACGAGGTCTAAGATTGCTCCCTCACAGTGGGTTCAAACTAGCTGTCCAATGCCTGTCACCTGTAGGGTGTCAAGAATGGCCCTGCTCTTGGATGTGGCTGCAAATGTGCTCCAGTTAACATCTGGCATATTCAGGTCTCCCATCAACAGTATCTCCCTTTCTCTGCCATTCTAAGAATGCCTTCCATCATATCCTTGTCCATTCCTTCCCCCTGACATGGGGGTCTATACACAACCCCTGTGCGGATTGTGGTGCCCTTTCCAGTCTCCAAGGTGACCCACAGTGCCTCCTCTCCTCCCTGTCTACCCTTTTGTTCAATTGCTTTTATTCCTTCCTTTACATAGAGAGCTACTCCTCCCCCTCTTCTCCCCTGCCTGTCTCTCCTGTAGGTTATGTACCCTGGTATGTTAACATCCCAGTCATGGTTCTCTGTGTACCATGTTTCTGTGACTGCTATGATATCCAGGCATCCCTCTTCCATCAAGGCCACCAGCTCAGGGAGCTTGTTGCCCAGACTATGGGCATTGGTACTCATTACCCTCCATTTCCTGATGGCCTTACCCCTTTGCCCCATCCCTGTCCTTCTTGCCTTTGTCACTTTCTCCATTTACCCTGCCCTTCCCTATTGACACCTCCATGCTGGTGTTTGCCACACTTACTACCGTGATTGTTTGGGGGCTAGGATTTTCCTGCTCCTTTCCAGTGCCTCCCCTTGGCTAGTTTAAAGCTTGCCAATGAAACATTTAAACCTGTCACCTAGGATCCTGGTTCCCTCCCGACAGATGCAGCCCATCATGCCAGTATAGGCTTGCATCACTCCAGGTGGACCCCCAGTCCCCAATGAAGCCAAATCCTGAGCTCCACACCAGTTTTTCAACCACTGATTGAATCCCATGGTATGGAACACCCTAGCCTCCTATGCCATAGATGGGTAGCACCTCCGAGAAGGTTACCGTCGTGCTACTTGACTAAGTCCCTCCCCATTCCACAAACTCTTCCTGCACTTCTCTAATCCCTTTCTTAGCCAGGTCATTTGTCCCTAAGTGGACAATGACATCCAGCTCCCTCCCTGTGCAGCTGCTCACGCGATCCTGAGGATTCGCTCCCTGTCCCTCCAAGCCATGGCGCAGGCACCTTACCTCCTCTCCCTTCCTTGCCCAGTTCTACCTTCCTAACAATGGAGTCCCCACCAGGAGTTGTTTCCTTCCTGCAGGGTCCCTGCCACCTCCTGTGGGTCTCCTTTGTGGAGTTCCCAGCATCCTCCTTGGTCTCCACTGTAGGTGCCTCCATAGAGGAACCACACTTTGCCAGAATGGCATAGAAATCATGGAGAGGTACAACTGGAGGATGTGCCTCTGTTCCACCCTCACCTCCCTGAGCCCACTGTGGTCCAACCGCCCTCTTCTTGGCAACCTCTGAGGCAACGGCAGTGGCACTGGTGGTCCCTGGATGGAAGAGGAGGTCCCACAAATCCTGGCCAACTCAGCCTGGAGATGAGCAACCTCTCCTCAGCCCAGAGAGGTGCCTGCAGATGGGACAACACCGCATCCTCCAGAACATCTCCTGGAAGACTGCTGCTCCACAGCCACTGCACTGCACCACTCCAATCATGTCTTATTTCTGGCCCCTTAACTGTTTGCAATCCTTACTCTTTCCTCTGTTTTTTTCCTCTCTCTCCTTACTTTCTGCCTGTGTGCCCTTTAAGCTCCTGATTGTCCTGTTCTGAGACAAGAAAATCCTATATTTCTCAGTAGACCGCTTACTTGTTCAGAGGCAGACCTCCAGCAGCTAGAGGGGGCCGGAGAGCTACTCTTGCCCTTCTAGGATGGTGGGTCCTTGGTGGTTCTGTGATCACTCACTTCCTACCCCTAAACAGGAAGTTCCTGTTGTCAGTCAAATCCTGTGCCTATAAAAACAGAACTAGCTTTGGGTGGAGGGGAGGAGAGCAATATAGTCCCAGTAGAGAAGTTCAGTCACACAGCAGTCCTTTCTCCTGGAGTCTTCTGCCAAGATATTAGCAGAATCTTTCTAAGGCAGTCTTTAAATGTAGCTTCCTTCTAGCTAAGCCACTCCCCCTACTTACCAGATCTTTCTACAAGTAATTTAAACCTCACAACAGTTAAGTCCTTTCAGTCACCTGAGATTTACACCTAGATTACTTTTCAGTTACCCATTCAGTTCAGTTAACCCAAACACACACTTTTTTTTTGTTTTGTATGTTAGTTCTTTTACCCTAAATTAAAGGTCTAAATACAAAAGTTCTTCTACTTTAGTCCCAGCAGAGAAGTTCAGTCACACAGCAGTCCTTTCTCCTGGAGTCTTCTGCCAATATGTATTATACATATCCCTGGTGGTCCACTGGACCAATCACCTTCGCTCGCGGGCATTTGCTAAACTCCCTGGTGGTCCTGGTGCCCCCCTCCCGCCCATGGTCCCCGCCACCCTGCACCCCCGGTCAGTGGCAGGGCACAGTTCCCCACCGCAAGCCACCCGCTGAGCTGACAGGCGTAAAGGGAGGGAAAAGAGGAGGAGGAGCATTCAGGTGTGTAGTACTGTATGGTCTGCATGACCATTGACCCGCCGCAGTGGGCCAACAGGCATACAGCCCTACAGTGCTTCCAGCCGTTAATGGTGACATGGGCGGGGCTGCCACCTACAGCTGATGGGGGGTGGCCGGGTGGCACCACAGGAGGGATTGTGGTACTGTTCAGATGCCCATTGGCCCACACAGTGGCCCAACAGGCGCAGAGCCCTGCGTTATGGCATGTCAGTCAGCGGGCGGCTTGCAGGCGGGGAGCTGCCACCCGCCACTGACCGGGGGGGTGCAGGGTGGTATCACAGGACCACCAGGGAGGTTAACAAACACCTGCGAGCGGGCGAAGGTGATTGGTCCTCTGGACCACCAGGGATTATTCCATTACATGCCCATGATTGGGCAGGGGATAGCAGTCAACTGGACCACCAGGGATAGCTGTATGACATGCCCGCAATTGGGCAGGGGACTGCGGCCCCCTGGAACACCAGGGATTTATTCAATCCATGCCCACGATCGGGCGCCGAGGATTGGTCCACTGGATCAACAGGTGTTATTACACATGCCCGTGAACAGGCGTTCGGGTAAGGAGGGATTATTCCATTACATGCCCATGATTGGGCAGGGGATAGCAGTCAACTGGACCACCAGGGATAGCTGTATGACATGCCCGCAATTGGGCAGGGGACTGCGGCCCCCTGGAACACCAGGGATTTATTCAATCCATGCCCACGATCGGGCGCTGAGGATTGGTCCACTGGATCAACAGGTGTTATTACACATGCCCGTGAACAGGCGTTCGGGTAAGGAGCCCGCCAAGGGGCAGGGCATTGGTCCAACATCTGCAACCTGACAGGGCGCCAGGTGCAAGTCGCCGGGGATCAGCGCACCACATGTAAATGAGGCCATAATTACAGGCAAATGGCCCCATTTGCACCTTGCATACATAATGGCCTTATTTGCATGCTCACAGCTGAATATCGCTGTTGTTGCACCTAGGGCAACCGCACTTGTGCAGCCCCCTACTCCCCTGCTGCCACTTGCGCTGGCGCACTGCCAATGCGCCATGCGTGCTCCCTCACGTCATATTAAACGTGCTGAGCCACGTCGACAGCACCATTGAATTTCGTGATGATCCATACCCTTGCACAGCCTAGTTGTGCTTTGCCCAGGCTTGCGACTCCTGCCTGGCGAGTCTGGAATATCCCACCCATTATAAACAGCCGCCAATGAGAAATAAATGCTTGTCCTTTTGCCAATAAGATTTTATTAAATTATTTTAAGTAATCCAGATATAATCACCAGTAAATATCAATTATACAGAGATAAAAACTATAGTACAGCTTAACTACTGCAAACCAATATAGAAAAAAAAAATGTAAATACAGAAACTATTAACTACAATCATCTTAAAAAAAGAGACAAAAAAGTCCTAACTATACATTCAAACTGAACTAAACATTAATATAAGTAGTGAGCTAGATCATACATTAATACCGAATAACCAAATTTTCTCAAATAACCCTGATAATACCAAACAGTTAATTTAGATAGTATCCCTCTAATATTATATTTTCCATCTCTAGAAGATGGATTCACTCTGTGGTATTATTTTTGAGTTATTCCTGTTCCCTTTCAGAACCTGAAACAAAAAGATCTTTGACTCATAGGAAGTCTAATGAAACAGCAAATTATAGAACTTGAATCAACAAAACTTAAAACCTATACCCTCCTAGAGCGCATATACAGGTCAAAGCATTCTATGCTCAACCTCAGAGTTAGAAAAATTATAATCATGCCCTTGTTTGCATAATGGATCACACACTGCAGAATCAAATTCATGGTTGGTGATTATTTAATAAAAATAAATAAATAAATAAATAATTCTTATCATGCTTTTCCTGCTTAGGCCGCCCCCACCCCACCCCCACCACTCCCAGTATGTCCCCAGCCTTCCTAGACTTGCAAATTACCCACCACATACCCAGGACCAGTGTGGTGGTGGTGACCTGCCATGCTGGTCATGCATGGACCTGCAAAAGGGTGGGTGGGTGCCTATCAATGCCTGGGCGGATAGAGACTTTTCTCTGTAAGCTGCGCAAGGAGGCTCACACGCGGCATCCAGTGGCAGTCCCTCCCTGCAATGTGAACTGCATCCGCAGTGCTACTGCCATGCATCCAACAGGCTAACAGTCTAGTAGTGGATACAATGTTTCCCCTCTCCAAGGGAAGTGACTTGCCCCAGGATACTCAATCCTCCCTCCTTTAGCTGACCCCTGAATGATCCAGGTCAGTTCCTGAACCTGGTCCCTGGTGTAGCAAGTGGCAGCAATACCACTGCACTACCAAGCCGGCCCACTCTTTTCATGAAGCGGCAAAAAGGTGTCCAATATGTATGTTTCACAAAAGCCAATCAGGGGCCAGAATTCATGTGCAGTTAGGTTCCAGATGCCAATACTTTGACACTGTGAAGAACTCTTAGCCCTGAATGTCTACATGTTTAATGGTAATGTAATCGGCGGTTCTCCAGACACTGCACAGCCCAAAATGTAAGCATCACATATATATACACAAGGATAGGTGCCTTCGCTCAATCTCCCGTCTCAGGAATACCATCCACAAGGGATACGGCCCAAAAACTGCTACTGTATTCACCATCACGACTGCTAAGTGCTCTACAAAAGAAGCCTAGACATAAAACTCCCGTCTCAAAAACAGCAGCAGGAGACGTTTCTGGTATCCAGGCTCTCAGGGGACACGTTCATCAGCAGACAGGATCCCTGGGATGGATGCATGGTTTTGTTCTCAGGATGCACAACCTGCTGTCATGTGCCTACTCACACACTTCAGCGGGACACTGCAATGCGGCTCGGAAAGAACATTGCTGGAGAGAATTTTGTCCAAGACCAATTTTGTTTTTCTTTTTTGGGGGGTTTCTTGGAACTCCCAGACCCCCAAGAGGCAAAAACTACCAAGAGACCTGCTGGAAAGGGTCAAGTTAGCAACAAATTTGCAATACTTACCCATTTTCATGGAGAGGTGTGAACGTGGCAGCTACAATGCCTTCCAGTTTGCTACAGGGAAGTGCCATCTAAGAGACAAAAGAAGGTGGGGGGAAAAAAGTCATGTTTCGTCTTCCTTTAAAGTATATATACATACGTTTACAAAACATGTAGATTTAGGCATAGAATTATCTGCTTGTTGATAACCGTAGCTGACAGAATAACTTGAGAATGCAAATACATTGTACCAAACGGGGAAAATGTGTCCATGTGTGGTTCCGCAATGGCAGATGAAATGAAAATGTTGGCACATTGTCCACTATAGCTGAAACCGTGTCAGTCTGCCCTACACAGCAATCTGCATACTACCATGATGTTCTGCAACGGTTCAGGAAACATTTGCAGAGAGCTTCGCCCAAGTTACATGATAGACTTAAGTGACACACAGTACTGCTAGTGAAAAAAAACCACTGTAAACTGCAGTACATCCACAGCAACACTGCAGCAGTGAAAGTCACTACCAGGGATCAACTCAGTCAGTTTTTTTTTTTGGTTGCCTCAGCTAATCAGCCACATTTCCAAATATGTCCAAATGGAAAGCTACATTTTTTCTCCCTTGAAGATTTGTTTTTCCATCTGTACACTGAGCTATTACAGTGGTAACTACACAGCAGTTGGGGTTTACGAGGTAGTAACCAAACCAGTGAGTAATATACACCGAGGTCGAAGTTCAATGCATTTTACTGATCCCCTAGTCCGGTTATTACCAAAGACTATCCCCCATGCACTAAAAGATGTTATCACTATTATACTGAAAGAAGGGAAGGAAAAACACAATGGTCCAGATATTCAAAGGGTTGCATGGGCGCAACAGTGTTACCCATCGCAACCCACTGATGCCCTGGCGCAATATTCAAAAGGAAAAGTCGTCACATAAATCCCGGTGCGCGCCGGAGCGCATCAGTAATGTAATGTGAGGGAACAGGTAGGAGGTGTGTGCCCATGCATAACCTGCACAGCCCGATATTCAGTCTGGGATGTGCAGAGCCATGCATGAGCAACCCCTACTTGCGCCTGCACAAAGTTAAGCCCCCCACCAAAAAAAAAGGAACAAATGATGGCCACCCACAGGTGAGCTGATGCGCTGCAGGGCACAACACGGCAGCTGCCACCTGTGGGTGGCCACCCGAGTTCCTGCCGCACCTAGCGGCGCTTCCCATGCCCCGAGTGCTGCCAGATCGCGGGCATCTGTTTAAATAAAAAAAAAAAAAAAAAACACTCCCAGGCCAATATCTCTGGTGGTCCACTGGACCGCCATGTGCTCGACCGTGGGCATGTTTTAATACAGAGAACCCCGCCCCCGGCCAACATCCCTGGTGGTCCAGTGGACCGCACTCTGCCCGATCGCGGGCATCGGTACAACGAAACGTCCGATTACCATGGTGGTCTAGGTACCCCTCCCCACCCGCCCACTGAGCCCCACGCCCCGCCCCGGTCAGCCGTGGTGGCAGCACCCACCCGCCTGCCACCCGCCGCCTGACACCTCGGTGGGGCTGCATGCCCATTGTGTTCTGGCGTGAGCCAATGGGCGTAGCACCATATCATCGACATATTCCAGATCACGGAATGACTTCATTCATATCTGAATGTGGGTATGGTGAGTGGCTGCACGCCCACTGAGTCACGCCAGAACCAATGGGCATGCAGCCCTACCGAGGTGTCAGGCGGTGGTGCTGCTGCCCACCGGCTGACCGGGGAATGGGGTGGTGGGGCTCAGTGGGGTGGTGGGAAGGGGGATACCCTAGACCAGCAGGGTAAGCGGACGTTTTTCGTTGTACCAATGCCCGCGATCGGGCAGAGTGTGGTCCACTGGACCACCAGGGATGCTGGCCGGAGGGGTACTCTTTATTAAAAGAGATGCCCGCGATCGAGCACACAGCAGTCCACTGGACCACCACCGGATATTGGCTGGGGACGGGGGATTCTCTCTATTGAAACAGATACCCGCGATCGGGTGGAAATAGGTCTACTGGACCACCAGGGATATAGGACTTTTTTTTATCTTTACAGATGCCCACGATCGGGCTGCAGGGGGCGTCGGTCCTCGACAGCTGCTGCCTGGCAGGGTGCCAGGCGCACGTCGTCGGGGATCGGCGCACCTGCATGCAAATGCGGCCATAATGACATGCAAATGGCCCCATGTGCACCTTGCATAAATTATGGCTCCATTTGCATGTCACCTTTTGAATATCACAGGTGCTGTGAATGGGGCAATGGCACTTGCGCTAGTGCATCTCTATGCTCCACTCTGGCGCAGTGCCACTGCACCATGCACAGTGGGGGTGGCCAGGATGCAATATTCAAAGCAGCTGAGCCATAGCGCAGCTCCGTTGAACTCGCCCAGGCCACACCCCCCCCGGCGCGCAGCTGCTGAGCTGCGCACAGACTTGCACCACAGCCTGGCACAGTTTGAATATCCAGGCCCACATCTGAAGGAACTGCCGAAATCTGCGCTACAGAGAGTCCGAGAAAAAACAAGTCATGTTATGTAGTTTCTGACACACGCATTGTAGCGTTGCTCTAGGGCCAGTCAGAACACCAGGATCAGCAAACGATCCCAAGTCCCATTATTGAGGTTGCTGTCTGGTTATCGTAAAATCACCAGATAGTACTTCTCTGTTCTGATGGAATGAAGGCTCACTCACCAAATGATATACTTTATTCTACTGTCAGTTACATAAACCGATATTGTGTATAAAGCCACACTTCTTCAGGAAGATTGTATACAAGGTATCTAGGAAGCACGCGCGTGCACACACACACACACACACACACACACACACATATATATACATGTATGTTAAGAAAACTCACTGAAAATCCAACATGCTGATTGGATGACATGTTGCATGGCCATTCACTGTTTCACAATGACCGCACGCCTCCCAGTAAGACCACATGCCTGAACTATTTTTCAGCCCTTAAAACCTTCTCACCAGTAGCGAGATCACACCACACCTGCCACAGATAAGCAGCCGCCACACACACATATAGTTGATACACTCTGACTGCTACCGCCAGGCACAAGTTAAATGAAAATACAAGTCCCACAGTATACACAAGACATGGTTGATCCTGCCATACTTTTAAAATAAAACGTCATTTAAAAGATCATATCTGGTTGATCCTGCCATTCTCAGTGTCAGACTACAAGGGCTTTCACTTTTACTGCTGCAATGTAGCGAACCAAGCACTGTCAGAAATTTAAAATAAGCCTCACTCTGTTGAACAAGTAAAAAAAAAAAGCTTGCTTTTGGGTTTATTTCATTTACTTTTCTAAGAAAGAAGCTGCTGTCTGTACTGAGAGGAAATCGAGCATGACATACTTTTATCACCAAGATGTAGCGTGATCGAGCGGCATCAATAACGAAAAGTAACATACAGGCAAACGTTTTAAGCAAGTCCCTCTCTGTTCAAAACCTAATTAAAGTGTGCATTTTACGTTATTTTTATTTAGATTTCACTAAAAGAAGCCACCAGCGGAAGACACAGGAAAGCAAGCGCAGAGCGAGGGAGTCAGCGGCTTCAGAAAGGTAGACGCAAGGCGGAGCAACCACTGCTATAGCAACACTTGCTCTGCCTTGCGCAGTGTATTAACTAGCAGGTGTAGCATAGCAAAACGTTATACAAAACGGGGTAATATGAACCATTTCCAGAAATGAGTAGCAGTAGACTGCTAATCATTTTTTCTGTGAATCCTTGGTACAGTAGACACAGGGATTTATTTAACTCTAAAAATTGAATAGCGTTTTGCTCATAAAAGTGCTAAATCTTTGTGAAAATGCATAGCTCTTGCCTCACTGTGTTTAACACACACAACACTTCTAGAAAATCTATATAAATACTTTCTATACAGTTAGTATCGTCCCAAGAAAAAAAAAACTGCTAATCAATTATTTAAAACCCTGAGACAGAATGAATAAAACTGTGCCAAGTGTTATGCATTTTCACAGATGATTAGCACTTCAGTGTGCAAAACTGCTAATCAGTTTTCGGATTATTGTGTCCACCTTTCTGAAGCTACCAGCTCCCTCACTCTGCGCTTGCTCCAGTCAGTGACTTCTTTTAGAGAAACTTAAAGATGACATATAAACACACACTTTACACTTAGGTTTTCAACAGAAAGAGACTTACTTTAAACATCTGCCTGTATGTCACTGACTGTAACTGATATCACTCAGTCACACTACGTTTCAGTAATAAAAGTGAAAGTGCTCCACGCTTGCTCTACTTTCTGTACAGACAAGGCTTCTTTCTTAGAAAAGTAAACAAAATAACCACAAAAACAAAAGCTTTCTGGGTTTTTTTTTCTTGTTCAAACAGACTTATTTTAAACTTCTGGCAGCAAGTCATTTACCAGTACTGACAGCACTTGGTCATGTTACATTACAGCAGCAAAAGTAAAAGTCTCTGTACACCAAGACACAGCAGATCAACCAAATAAGACTTTTAAATTACATTTTATTGTCGGCCCAGTGGTGCTGAAGGTTGAGGCGCTGGACGCCACACCTCCAGGCCATGTCACACTCAGAGCCCTCGGAAGTTTTAGCCCGGGTGCCGGGGGTCGGCAGGAGAGATTGATCCAGCACCTGTAAGGCTGCTTCTGATCCCAGGGAGGGCACTGCACCTGTGCCTGTGGCGCCCCTGGTGGAGATCGAGGCGCCCAGAGAGGCCGGGCGGCACGAATGGCGTGTTCGACGCTGGCAGGTTGCTGCACTGCTTCGTGTGTGCACACAGGTGAGGGATGGAGAACAAGGAAAACCCGCCTTAGAGGTATTGCGACGCCGCCATCCTCCATGCCCAGCACTGGATTCGCCTTGGCGGCTTCATCAATCCTCCACCCGGGCCCCACCTGCATGCTGGAATCTGTCTTGCAAACAGCCCAAGGTAAGGAGTCGGGCTACCCTTCCCAGGTGGGTTAAACCGGGGCTGCCGGCTGCGGGGGGGGGGAGAGAAAGCACAGGTCGCAGCGACCCTCAGGCAGGGCGGCACAGGAATGGGCTGCCTGAGAGAGTTCCCTCGAGCTGTGAAGGAGTAAAACAAAGTTAAAAAAATATATATATTTCATTGAAGAGTTATGGCAGAATCAACCAGACAACTATTACCTACAACTTAAACCTGTCCCAATTATGGCAGGATGAACCAGATCTACTGATGAAATACCTGTGCCACACAGGGACTACTTTTTTTGTCCTCCCCCAACCCCCAAACATTTGTGGTCATTCTATGATAGATAACCCACTCTAGAATGTATGCGGTCACGCTCGAATATACACATGCCTTGGGTGGCTGAACGCACACCAAGGCATTAGTATAGCAGAACGCAACTGCACACCCTAGAGTGAGTTACCTATTATACATACACACACATACACACGCACACATATGTATATACAGTATTATACTGGCGCAATATCACCACTACAGTTAGGGTTGAGTAGCCCTTTTAAACTCCACAGGATCAGGTAATGAAAACAATCCATCAAAAACTAAGCCTTTTATGTTGCTAAAGTGGTCAAATGGTACCTGAAACCAGGATCACCATAGCTCAGAGCATACGTCTATCAACTTTAACCTATGCTGCTCTGATAATGCACTCCCGAAACAAGAGCAAAACAGGCTGCACGCACATTATACAACAAAATAGCCCGATGTGCCATGTCGCACCCAAGGCTGTGAGGTACTGTCCTCCCTCAACTGGCCATCCCTTAGGTGGAAGATTGCAATACCCTTTATTGTGCGGTGCCTACAAACTCATGAATGGCAACCCACTGGTCAGCCTGGCTGGCCTCTTCGTCCCCAAACACTCCTGTAGACAGTTCCGGACCACTGGTAGAAATCTCCTGGAGGAGCAAAGAACTAGGACAGTGGCAACGGGCAAGTCCTTCGCACATGCAGCACCAGTGCTCTGGAACAAGCTCCCTACCCACCTACAAGATGCAACCTCCCTGGAGGCATTCCATAAAGGCTCTGGGGGCATCTACTGGATATTAGCAAATGTTCACGCACTTGAAAAAACTGGCTCCACCCAAGCCTACTGTTCGGTCAAATGAAGTTGCACCGTGTGCCACTGCTGTACACCAACTCTGTCCAGAAAGGGAGACTAGTCCCATTGTGACCGTTTTCAGTGATTGTTACAAGCACTGTCTATCTGTGTTTTATAGATCCCGGAAGCGAACTGTACCTGCACGGAGATGTTATTATGCAACTGCAATGCACTGTTTCTTCTAAATGCTGTTCTACGCAACAAATTCTGGGTCACCCCTGAAAAAAGGATCTTCAGGGCTCAGAGGGTCTACCCAGTTACCAAAACTGAAATAAAAAGAAATTAAAAAAAAAAAAAAAAAAACTCAAACTTTGTACTGTAATAAATTTGCAACTGATCAATGGATTTGAACAAAATTTAGCATGTGCTGTCCCGTGGGGTAGATTTCTTGATGTGGCAAGTTTCGTTCTGGTTGGAGCTGTGGCTTCTGAGATCTGGACAGTGCAAAAAGTCATAAAATTGCCACTTTTTGCAGTTTTTTCCTCATCGCCTTGCATCCAGACAGTGTGGAATTTTGGAGTGATTTTTTTTTTTTTTTAGTAGAATCAACTTAAGTAGCAGGACAGGCATGCATTTGTTTTGTGAAAAAATATTAATTTGTTGCAAAGTTATTCAGTGCATTTCATTTCCCATTGTTTTCAATGGGAGGATCACTTTTCAGGACAGAGGGAGAAAGTCTGACATAGGATTTGATCTTGCGAAAAAGATTCTTTCTCACGAGACCCATTCCTTTTTCATGAGGAAAAAAAAATCCTTTTTTTGCGAGCTGGCATCTTGTTTTATTTTTTCTCAAAAATATCCCCTCCCCCCCCAAAAAACGCCACAAAAATGAGTGCCATCACCACACCTAGCTGGCTTATCGGGACTACGTTTGGTGCAATCTGCACTTCACAGTTAGAAATATGTACTTGAAATGTGTTGTAAACATAACAAATCTTTTTTCGTGACCACGTGATACAAAAAAAGAATCCTTTTTCATATCATGAGCCACGAAAGAGAGCTCTTTTTCGTCACTCGGGAATCCTTGCTTGTCCCTTCCATTGTTCTCCCCAGTAGTCTAATATTTTCCCTGGTGTCAAGTGCTTCCCCCCACTTCCAATACCACTGCCCCTACACTTCTCTGGTGTCTAGTGGCACCCCCATCCACCGATCACTGTCCCTGTAACACAGATCATTTCTCTGATGTCTAGTGGCACCCCCACACCCCACCCTCCAATCACTGTCCCCCTAGTTATTTTTAGTATCCCTGGTGTCTAGTGGCACCCTCCACCCTCTGGTTGCCGTCCCCCCTAATTTTCCTCTTTATTTAATACAGCAATTCAATTCAATTTACTGATTGATCATGATAGGCAAGTACCATGATTACTACAAATACCATAGTTAAAAATTGGGTTACAATACATAGAGTGCATTGTACAAAATAAAACACACAGAAATAACATGTTAATAAAGACAACAGATTCATATATATTATACACACACACACACACCTATGTATGTATATATACACACACACATATTTTATATATATATATATATATATATATATATATATATATATATATATATATATATACACACACACACACACATATACATATACACACACACTTTTAGATAATCCGACACTGGGATGCCCACCACCGGCGTCAGATGCCCTCTCCCCATAGCCCGTTGTTTGAGTGTGCTGACATCGGGGGGGCCAAATCCCCATGTAGGCATTACATGCCCCCAGCAGTGTGGGACACTGGGAAGCTCACTCCCAGTGTCCCCTAATATTTACTTCATACCCTGAAAAAGTCCTTCGTCTTTTTTTTTTTTTAATCAGGAAAAAAAAAAATTAATGGTCCCTCGTCGTCCCTCTCCCCATCCTGATCCTCCCACAGAGCACCCACCACCCCATAAACTCCCCCTTACCCTGTACTTACCACCGTAGATACTGGGTGGTCATCTTCTGTGGACTAAGACACATCTGCACTCTTCAAGGCCAAACCGCAAACTGAGGAATCAAGGTAAGTGCTGTATAATACATTTCAATGGCGTTTTGAACTTATGATAACTTTGCCATTTTTGGGGAATTATTTCACCAAATTTTCAACATGGCCTTTTTGGGACCCCACTTCACGAACACTACTACTGTCATTTTGTTAATCAGAGCCGGAACACAATTTCACAGTCACTGCATGAAATCACCTTTTGGCACAGAATAACAAAATTTCATCACTAGTACCAACGAGGATGGGTCCCAAAAAAGGCCATGTTGAAATCTGGTGAAAAAATTCCTAAAAAATTACCGAGTTCTGAGACTTTGTTCAAAATGTTTCTACGCACACACACAACTTTTGGTAATTTTCAATATTTTGACTCCAAATTTTCAACATAGCAATTTTTTCACACCACCTCATAAACAGTACAGCTGTCATTTTCACATCCTGTCCGAAACATGTTTTCACACCTGTGGCACACAATGGTATTCTGGCACCGATTTGAAAATGTTCACCTAAGTGATTTATGAGGTGGGGACATAATAGGCCCGAATTCAAAAATGTGGGGTCAAAAAATGAAAAAATGCCAAAGTTATGACCATTCATTGCAATTTCGCTACGACCGCTAACTTTGGAAATTTTAAATATTTTAACACCACATTTTCAAAATGACCTTCTTACTACCTCACCTCGTGTATGTCACAGCTATCATTTTTCAGATCTTGCCCAAAATGTGTTTGCACCTGTGGCGCGGAATGACATTACAGCTGCGCAGAATTACATTTTGGCTGGGATTTGAAAATGTTCTGTACCAGGTACATGAGGTGGGGTAATAATGTAGAGTAATAAGATGGCTATCCTGATTTGGTCACTGTTGTCTTATAAATGGAAGTGCAGGGCCCAGAGGGCCCTGTGCTCCCACAGCTACATAAACATATCTAAGGAGAGATGGGAGTGCAGGCCCCGTCCCACAGACACATAAGGATTTGATTACGCTATCTGAAAAAGTAAGGAAATTCACTGCAAAAAAAACTTTGTTAATGCATCAGTTAGGGTTGTTACTAAACCAACAAAAGTAGGGAAATGTGGCATTAGGGTTTCCAACCCTTACACCTCACCCCCACCCTGCAAACACTGACAAGCATCAGGGGTGTGCCTTGGGGTTGTCAGCCCTAATGCTCACCCCATTCTCCTATACTGTACCCATCTCAGCTTATTTACTTATGGAATGGGGCGAGAGCTAGGGCTGACGACCCCAAAGCACACACCCCCATCACCTGTCAGTGTCTACAAGGTGGGGGTGGGGTATTAGTATTGGAAACCCCAACACCACATTTCCCTACGTGTCTGTTTAGTAACAACCCTAACTGAAGCATTAACGAAATGTTTTGCAATGAATATGTGTGTATGCATGCGAGCATGTGTGCAAGTCCTTTTTTAATTTACTAGTATTTGTTATCTCACCTACACAAGGCACAGTTTCTAAAATCTTCGCAGAGAGGAATACAGAAAACCAGACAATATATGCGTGTGTATATTGAGGTAAATCTCTTGATACAGCAGGGATCGATCTTTCCATTATATTACTGGCATGGGGCATAATGCAAATTGATTCGGGCTAGTGCAATGTCTCCTCGACTTTCCCAGCTTGGCTAGTGCAGGCTATCCCATTTTGTGAACCTGGCCCTTAAAGAAATTCCCCATGAGAAGAAAAGAAAAAAAAAAAAAAAAAACAGTTCCAGGGTTTTTTTTAGCTTTTTCCTTTTTTTTTTTTTTCCTCTTTAAATGTGTCCGAATAGCCCAGCAATTGCCACAGAAAGCCCTTTGACTGAAGGGAACGTTTGGCACAAGACTGCAATCCATCCCCACCTTGAGAGCCTCTGATGTCGATCTCCACATGTGCCTCTGCCACATATACCGAGCAGACAGACCGAGAAGGTGTGATCATGTACTGACCACTGCTGACAGATCCCAGACCTAGAGGAATGTGCTGCCTGACTGCTTCAAACACGGTAAGCCAGCACAGAAAAGGTAAATTAAGTGGATTAAAAAACTAGCACGATTACAACATTTTTAAAAATGGGAATGAAGGCCAGAGTGCCGCCATCCTCTGGGCTACTAGAATTCTCCTTGGGATTCGCGGGCCACAGTGTGAGTTAGTACAAATTGAGTTTTGATGAAGCTCAGCCTTGGGGTGGGGGTGGGGGCATCGTGGTTCTCACAAGCTGTCCTAATTGTAAACCGAATCCAGATTCCTAAAGTGTTTTAGTCAGAAGTGAATTCCCCTTGTAACATGCGTGCCTTGCTGCACACTTATACACACATCGAGTCACAATCAAACTTTCTAGGGGAATTCATTTCTGACTAAGCACTTTATGATTTGGATATCAGTTTACAATTAGTACAGTGTCAGAACTGCGACCGATTCCTGCCGTGCCTCCCCCCCCCAAAAAATAAAGCTGAGCCTCACCAAAAATCAATGGAAGAACCAGGCCCTGGTTCATTTCTTTTGTGGTGAGGCAGCAAGAGTAGCGATCAGTGTTTAGGATGTGCGTGCCTGATCCGTGAATAAGCCAGGTAAATTGTGCTTGCACCTTGCTTTGATGTGTACTGTGGGTGTGGTTCTCATATTTTTAGATGTTCCTGGAAAGCGGAGGAACAGAACTGCTTGTTGCTGGCTGGAGCATGATCTGTGGGTTGAGACAGTGTTTACTGGAAGATAGGAGGGTGCTGACAGAGGGAGGGAGTGGTAGCTGGACTGCAACAAGCAGGCCACACTATTAGAATTTGCCATGAGTTCAGTTCAGTGCACAAGGGAGAAGTGCCTGAATCTGAAGCCCACTTAGTATGGGCTGTAGCTGGTAGCCGAATGGCATACTCATATTATGAATGTGCGTTACATGCTAGTAAGTGTACTTCATGGTGATGTTTGCTCAGCTCATGGGTGATGTGCTGGGGATCTGGGCTGCTGGTCATGCAGGAACTGGTGACTGGACCCGATGCTAGCTTCTATACTGTGGGGTTTGGGTAGGGGCATGAGCCGCTAACTGCTAGTACCCCTCCAAACCAACACTGCCAGCTTCTTCCCTGATACCATGAGTAGTGACTTAAGCGTGCCTGGGGATTTATCACGAAGCCAGCAAACATTGATGATCTGTATTTCTGGGGCCCACTTCCTGCCAGCCACCAGACCTACCTAGCTCACTCAGGTTGCATCAGTGTCATTATCAGGGCCGAGGTGTTCTGGTTGGTAATGTTTTGCCTAGTGTGCTGATTTTGGAGGCCTGGGATTGCACAATTCTTTGTTGCTTAACAAGGCTTCATGCAGACACCACCCTGACTTAGTTGAACACGGATGCCATTACATGCTGGCTACACTTGTGTCCTTTCATAAATCTGTGAATGTTATGTTGGGGCTAGTGCAATCCTCGGGGGCAGTGCAGCGGGAGCATCACTTGCCCAGGTGGACCAGTGCAAAAAAAAGTTAAGCATGACCCCTGATACAGTGCTTTGATGTCATTTTTAATTTTAAAACATATTATTTTTAATCATAACACCAAATATGTACAGAATGTGAAACCTTTTTATTTTTGTGTTTAGGTGGAGATACTCCTCAGTGACAAAAAAAATATTCCCTGACACTCCTGAAATAATGGTGGGTTTCGTATAGCAACCCTTTGGGCTCAATTTTCAGAGCCCGGAGAATGCCACAAGCCCCTGGTGCACCGATCGTTTGGCACACAAGGCTTGCAGCAGTCTCCCGGATGGCAATCAGGATTTTCAATCCCAAGCACCAAATGCCGCAAGTTAAACCAGCTTTTCCCTGGTCTAACTTGCACCATCTGGGGGACCCTTTTTATAGGGCTTGTGCCAAATCTTTAGTGCAGGCTGCCATAAATTGATGGAACTGTCACAACTGCACCTGACGTACTAAAATCAGGTGCAGCTCCATCACAGGAGTTTAGCGCAGCTGCACCAAACGGGGTTGCCGTAGGGCTTGACGCAAGCCCTGCATTAACCTTTGAGAATCAAGCCCCTTTGTGTAGTTTTCCAGAAGCACTGTGGTTTCACCCATACAACAGTCTACATAACGGACAGAAAAATTGAATAAAGAAAATATAACTGGGTCATGTTTTCCCCCACAGGAAAACCACGTTGTCATTCGTCATTATAACCAGTTAGTTATAATGGCAAACATGCGCTGCTTTCCCATGATAAGATCATCAGCCAGAGTGTGGCTCGCACCACACTGCCTTCTAACACGCACAGTTATGGTGGAAAAAAAATGGAACTCCAGCAATTATGTAAAATAAATCAGGAGTAGTGTGTTTAACAAGAATGTTCGGCCAGCCCAGTGGCGCAGAAGGTTGAGGCGCTGGACGCCACACTTCACGCCACGCCAGCGACTTGGGTTCGGGAACGAGCCGGGGCCGCCGGGGGTCAGCAGGGGAGGGAAGAGATCGAGCATCCGGAGGACTGCCCTCTCTTCCCAGGGGTGGGTTTGGGGTGCGCTAGCTCTTGGAACGACCTGTGGTGGCTAGAGGATCGCCGACTGTAGCGGTGCGGCATATGCCTGGAGCAGAGCCACGGTAACTTGTTGCCTTGCTGGCCAGGCTTCACATGGAGAGGGAGGGAAACACGGGGGGAAAACCCCATACCTGGGGACAGATGAAGGCACCTCGCCTGCTCAAAGTCCACATCTCCAATTCTGGGCCATCTCCTCTCCACAGGGCCACTCGTGTGCCAGGCACTTGCCCCCATAGACAGAGCGCCCTGGTCAGATAAGGCAGCCTTACCTCCGGAGAGTTCAGACCCAGAGGTGGTGCTTGGTGGAACAAGGGAGAAGGACTAGTCACAGAGGAGGGTAGAGGCTGGGTAGTCCCGAGGTTGCTGAAGGAGTTCTCCAGGAATGGAGATAAAAAAAAAATAAAAAATAAAAAAAAAAAAACACACACACACCACAAGAATGTCATGTACACTAGAGGTGTTGGATGTCTAAATAAACCCCTTGTACAAACACTATCCGATAACGTGTGTGTGTGTGTGTAAAATTCTCATTGAACACACCTCCCCACGTATTACTCTATACATTGTAAAACAAGTATATTATTTGGTAAGTGAGCCATCGTTCCAGCCCTTCTTAATATTTGATAGACACTTTTTCCCACAAGCAGTGACGTGCATCACTATAGCTACACGACTTTTAGATGTGAAACCCATACAATGTGATGCAATGTAACCCAATTTTCATTTGCACCATCTTTCACGCAAAGTATTACAAAATGATGTACAAAGTAATATGATAGGAAACTAAATTAATATGATAAAAGTTTCTGGTTTTACTGATGAGTGACAAAGATGTTGAATAACGGGAACAAAAGAAGATCCCAACTAAGATATAATTTGTTTTCAGTGGGGTCCTGCATTACTCATTCTTATAGCTTGGTAGGCTGAAGCAATGGAGGTTAAGTTACTTGCTCAAGGTCACACACTCAAGTAACTCTGGTGGGATTTGAACCCAGAGTGTCTTGTTCCAGCATCTGTGTCCTAAACACTCCATCATGCTGTCTTGAGAGAAAAGAATGATGCCTCTGGTGTACAGTTTGTTGCACGTTATTAGGGCATACATCAAAAGCAACAGTTTTCTGGCTCTTTCAGAAAACAAAAGGGGAATTATCATTCCTTACTGGAAACTCTAGTTGTGGGTTCCATGTCATAATAGCAATCACAAAATAGCAGTTGCTATCATAAAGAGTGTATATCGCCGGAGAGCAAATCGGCGATATGTACTTCCACAACATTAGAAAGTGTTTGTTTTTGTTTTTTTATGGGGCTTTGCTCTCATGCACCCCCTGAATTTTGATTCTCAACCCAGGGGGTGCATCAGGGAGGGGCACAACCGGATTTAAAAAAAAAATTAAGTCCCACAGCCACTGGCAGTGGCAAAATTTCCACACTCCTAGTCCCCAGCTCCCAACCCAATACCTGCTGCACCAGAGCTAGCCACCCACACCACCACCACGCCACACAGCTAGCTCAGCGGCAGCAGGCACACCGGTTCCCTAAAACCCCTTCCCTGTCCCTCCCCCTCGATATCCCCCCCCCCTTCAGGTCACCCTTCCCTACAGTCGCTTTCCCTTATGGTCGCCACCCTTGCAGGGTAGCCCAGAATGATAGCTCTGAAAATGAGTCACTGTTTTTGTAGTCGTTCATTTTAGTCACCATCATCACTGGACAACCCAGTTGTGTGTAGGCTCCAAGCATTGGCAGTCAGATGGTATAGGCTGTTCTGCACACTGCCCCCCCCCCCCAAAAGAAAAAGCTGGGACAAGTTGTAATAGTCTGAGAAAAGTCCACCTCTAACCAGATTCCAACAGTCCAACCTGTTCAAGTCTGAAGAACAACACCCCAAAGAAAACAGAATCAATTATTAAACTGCAACCAAAGAACAAACGTTGGGAACTATTTGCAATACAGGACATAAGATGTACTGAAACTGGGAGGGCCTGACTGCCCATGAATGCAGCCTATGGACAACCAGAATTACTAGGGAGAATCACACTTCTTTGTGTGGTGTCTCCTATTAGCAGTTGGTTGGTATAAGCCTCAACAAGCAGTACCTCAATGGGCAAAAACAGTGCTGTATTTCGAAACTCAGCACCCACCTGCCAAAAGCAGCATCCGCGGAGCTGAATATATCAAAATGGTAGTGGCCAACATGCAATTCCTAGTTTCACACGCTGTCCTTGATGCACCCAAATCTCCAGCAGCACAGCAAATTTTCTCACACCTTATTCCAAGTTCACCGGGATCTATATGGCATGGCCACTTTTCTCACAACCACTCTCGGATACACAGGTCTCTAGTGGTATATTCCAGTACCACACTAGCCACTGAAGAGTTCTGGTGAATTTTTTGGGGGGATAGGGTTAATTCTTACCCAACTTTTCCCCAACGCTGTGGGCAATGTTTCCACTCACTGAACCAGTTTCATTTCTGGTTGTACATTTACTGAGCTATAACCACGTCCTGCACTGCTGGCATCCCTTGAGCAAATAAGTCTTCCCAGCCCCGCTCAGTTGCCAAACAGTAGGCACTAGTTTTGGTCAGCCTCCGCCACTGGCAGCTCAGGGCCTTAGCACTCACATTCACCTATTCCACTGCCAGAATCGGAGAGGAATGCATGAACGAAAGCAATCCTAGGTGCACCAGGATCTCTAGCATCACAGCCACTTTTTCACAATTGCCACAAGAACCTAAACTGGCCTGACAGCAATCGGGAGATCTCAGCAGCAGCAGGTTTGACTATCTTCAATGTGGAGGAGGCAGCAGAAACGGATATGGATGATGGCACACTATCATACATGGGAATCGAGGGGATAGCAGAATAATCTGATCCGATTCCACAGTGGATGCATCAGTTCTGCTTTCTTTCGTTTTGCTCCTGAATGCACAGCCATAGTTTGTGGCCATAAAAATGTATTTGTTAAACCAGACATCCATTGTGCCCTTTAGATATTTACCAAAGCTGAACTAAGGGGGAAAAAAAAACAACATTTGAATAATTAACTCTGTGCATGGTTCTGCTTCAAACAGCACCAGATTGGGTGCTTTCCTGCACCACAGTTTAACTGTTCCAATTTTAACATTTTTCTTTTCATATTTTGTGAAGGGAAATGACTGCTGGCCACTTGATCCTTTCTCCTGCTTAGTCCCAATGTAGTCCAGCTCCGTGCCCCCCCATGCTGCCTACACACTCCAACGTTTTGTGACACTGGAGTCTGTAGAGTGCAGTGACGTGCTGCATTGCTCCACCTCGGAGTTGTACAGACCTTTGTTAACATTCTGTCTTGCCCCCACCCACCCCAAAAAAAGGATGTTACTCCCACCTGCCATATCTCAACTTGTCGTCACTGAAATAAGGGACACAGACATTTTGGGACAATCAAAATGAGGGACACAGACCTCAGAATTAGGGACACATCCTCAGACATTAAGATACAAGCTCAGAACACTGTGTAAACCATTTTGCTCACTTGTACACAAAGTTTATTTTTGATTTTTGAGGGGCATGCCTCACTTTAGCCCTTAAAATTGCTCTGTCCCTCATGGAACAGGTGGTGCTCACCTACTGTACACAGAGAATGTGCTGTAAATTCATAATATGTTACAATTCTAGATCAAAAATAAACTTTGTACAAGTGAGCAAAATGGTTTACAGTGTTCTAAGCTTGTACCTCCATATCTGACGATGTGTCCCTCATTCTCAGGGTCTGTGTCCCTTATTTTGATTGTCCCAAAATGTCCCATGTCCCTTATTTCAGTGACATGTTGTTGGTGGGAGTTGGGTCCTTTTTGGCTGGGTGGGGTAAGACAGGAAGTTAAAAAAAGTATGTCCAACCTGGTTTAGGCAGTGATTAAGGTAAACAGGAACGCACAGTAAACTCAGTTCCTGTACCTTTTTTACAACAGGAACGGAGTTCCTGTACTTCCCAGTGACACTGGAATTTACATTTTTAAACCAGCGACAGTTTCCGGGTCTGCGACCTGAAATCAGGGTTTCTATAACAATATTTGACTTGTACAACAGTGCTATTTTCCTGGAAATACTTCAATATATCTAACTGAATCTTCTAATGTTGAAACAGATACATGGGTCTTGACACATCTATCCTTCAGATTGAGAAGAACTTTCATGATGCATTTTATATTTGCCAGTGCCCTAGTTTCTGTACTTCTTGCCTACCACTTGCACTACTGAGTTAAGGTGGCCAGCCCCTGGGATTTTGGGGTCATACCTTACTGTAGGTAGCTAGGTGTAGCACCGGGAAACGAGCAAACCGGCACACAGTCACCGCCTGACAGCTGACCCGGTGTAGCGAGAAATAACTCGATTCCAGCGCGCTTACACTGGAGTACAATTTAAAGGTTTTACACTATCCCTCCGCGGTTGCAGGAATCGGCATTGCTGCTTGCTTACCTGTTCGACTCGGGCTCTTACTCTGACACCACAGACAAGGTTTCACCCCCGTGCCACGCACAGATACTCTACACTGCACGGAATAAAATGTAATTACTTCTGCCACTACGAAGTTATCATCGTTTCACTCCTCCCACATGGGGTGGGGCTTAGTTTTGTTGCGCCTACTTTCGCAATGCACTGTGGGCGCTATAGTTTTTACAAATTCCTTTCGCGTGGCTTGCAACTCAGTAATTACCCTAGCCTTAGAAAATAAAATCTCGTTTTTCGAGTTCTGAGGCAAATGAATGTCAACATTGCGAAGATTTCTCTACTGTTTAATTGTATGTTTATTGGGAGTTTCGCCCTTTCAGAGAGCTACCTCCTCGGTATTTGAGAATAAGCCAGCAGCATACTAAGACTACAGTGCCCAAGATGAAGCGCGGGATCTATCACGCGCACTTGCCGCGTAACATTCATATTAGTGAATCTGGCAAAACCATTCCTCGTGACCACGGTGTGTGTGGAAGGCGTTGCACGAAACTGGCTTATTTGGGGCGGGGTGGAACGGAAGTATTGTTATGAAAAAAAAAGTTTTGTTTTTTTGCTGAAAGAAATGCAGTGGCAGCGAATTTAAACAAACTCCCGGAAGTCGCTTCCAAGGGAAAAGGACTAGCTGTGAGGATAGCTTGCTAGAAACGATTACTAGACTTTGACTTACTTACATAAAGCTAATAAGAGAGCACTTAACACCGAAACGTAAACGCTTAAGCAGTAACAAGCGTAAGCCCTAGTCCCGGTGCCTCTATTTTGTAAGCACTTGTTGGGCTAGCCTAGGTTCGGGGAGAAAACATTTGCGCAGCATCATGGCTAGGGGGAGAGATAAGGATCCCTCCTGCGCATAGGCATCATTATGGCAGTGGCTTGCTCGCCTTACGAAATAGATCTTGCACTGCCTACTGCTGTGACGTCACCAAAGTTTAAAAAAAAAAAAAGGCGGCCACAATAGGAATATAGCACAAATATTGAAATAGAAGAGGGTGTCCAATTACAGGTACAACTAGTCTTACAGCCACGATTGTAAAATCGTGAAATAGAAATACATGTAAGTATAAGGCATAGACAAATCTGAAATAGAACCAAGTACAAATAGTCTTACAGCCACTATAGGCATAATAAAACATACAGGGGGGGGTTACAAAGAAATAAAATGAAACACATACAGTAGGTGTTAATAGCATCTAATGGCAGATGGTGTTGTGGCTGAAGCCTTTATCTCACTTATTTTGTGCATCAATATGTGTTAATCCCCGTAACGGCCATATTAATGTTACCGTACATAGTCTACTTTGGTGTTGTGGCCGAAGCCTTTATCTCACTAAATTATGCATCAATATGTGTTAATTCCTGACATATTAATGTTACCATACATAGTCTGTTTAACGTTGGTGAACAGCGACAATCAGAAAACACTCTTGAACTTGCCGCTAGAGATGGATCCAGTAACTTTTTTTTCCGCGTCAGACATTTGTGCAACGCTGCAAGCCTCTGTGTCGTTTCTGCAAGACGGGACTTCTGCCACTGCATAGGAAATGCCATAAATGTGGTGTGGCTATGTCACTGGTTAACGATTCCATTGTGGGCAAGAACGGGTGCATCTGGAGATGCAAAAAGAAGGCATGTAGAGCCAAGAAGAGTATTTTGGCTGGCACCTACTTCTTCAAAACTAAGCTGCCACTGCAGAAAGTCCTGCTTATTTATTACTGGTCTAAGAAGACACCAGCTGTTGCAGCGATGGAAGAAGCTCAAGTGTCCAACAAAACAGCAACAGACTTGTATCAGTTCATCAGGGATATTTGCACCTGGAAACTCCTCAATGAACCGATGCAGCTGGTGGAGTGTGGGCACAGTTGTACAGATTGACGAGTCTGTGATGGTCAGAGCAAAATACAACAGGGGCCGGAACATGCGTGTTTCTGATTCATGGGTATCTGACATCTATGACTGCGATAAACATATGGGCTTCATGACCATGGTGGAACGGAGGGATGCTGTAACCTTGCTTCCCATGATTGAAATGCACATTCTTCAGGGCACTGAAATACATTCGGACCAGTGGGCAGCCTACAACCGCATAGACCAGATCCCCAGTAAGAACTACATACACAAAACTGTCAATCCAGGGTTTTAAATAATTGATTAGCAGTTTTGTTCTTGGGACTATACTAACTGTACAGAAAGCATTTATATGGATTTTCTGGAAGTGTTGTGTTTGTTAAACACATTGAGGCAAGAGCTATGCATTTTCACAAAGATTTAGCACTTTTATGAGCAAAACGCTAATCAATTTTTAGAGTTAAATAAATCCCTGCAATCATTCACAGAATTTCGTAGACTCTGTAACTGGTGCACACATAAATGCTGTGGAGTCATACTAGGCACAGGCAAAAAACAATTTAAGGCAATGAATAGGACACGGAAGACAATGGTGCCATCCTACCTAGATGCTTTCATGTGCAGGGAGAGGTATGGTCGCACTACCACTGATTCATTCAACAATATCTTGCTGCATATCAAAATGTTTCAGGATGCACAGACTGCAGAGGAAAATGGAGAGAACGTCCTGCCACCACGGTAAGTTCCCCCCCCCCCCGCACAGCGTGTGTGTGTGTTTATGTGCCTGTATGTTGGTTCTTATTGGAGCACAAGCACTAAGCCCGTCTTTTGTTTTACATCTATTTGCAGAGTCTGACTCTGGTCCGCTTAACTCGGAACTTTGAGCCTATTAGGACCGTGCAGTGGAATCCTGATGAATATCATGATTTTCGAGGACCGTAGAATGAATGCTTTTCTTGTGGGAATTTGTGCAATTCAGTCATGAAGAATGTGATGTTTTTAGAGCATGTACAATTTAATGTGTTCTGTATTTTCCACCCGTACTATATATTCCGTTATGTGTAATACTAGTTATGAATTATGTTTACTCTATAACTATTGTTATGTCTAGAGTGCAATAAATACTGTTTTTATTTTTTTTAAATGTGGCTGGGCTTGTCTATGTCGAACAGGGTGCTGCCAGAAAAGTATGCATTGTATGTTTACACCATTAACTATTGTATGGCTAGAGTGCAATTAATATATATATATTTTTGTTAATGTGGCTGGGCTTGTCCATGTCCATGGGGCAGGAAAAGGGGCGTAGCCAAAACTGCAGGGCTTGTCCATGTCGAACAGGGGCTGGAAAGGGGGCATGGCCAAAATGACGGTGACATTAGCGATTACCGTAGTATACTTAATTTTAAAATTTGACAACGAGGGATCCTTATCTCTCCGGTATTGCCTGGCTAGGTTTGTACATCTGGTCAGGGGCACCCAAGTAACTCCAATCACAGGAATTAATAACTGAAAATGTCCAAACCAGGAATGGGATTCTAAAGTGTGGCTTTTATTCACTTCAACACAAGAATAACGAAGCAAGATGGACCCCCACAGGGCTCCACTCACTGGAAATGCAGATCTACAGAGCTCAGAACACATCTTTTTCATTACATGACAACCCTCAGATTCTGCACACATCTGGCCTCACACACCTGAACTGCTACTCTTACTCTTGGATTCCCTGGCATGGCACCCCGGCCAGCACTAGGACACTTTTCCATATGGCATGGAGTTTGGTGGTGGCTCCCTCAACCACCCATGAGCATTCTCTAGCTCTGAAGGGAAAATCTCATCCATAATCTTTTCACAGAGAGGATTGTGGATGCATGGAATGGCCTTCCGGAGTCAAAAACAATGATTGAATTCAAGCATGCATGGGACAGACATAAGGCAATTCGAGGGGGGTGGAGGTAGAAAGAAGTAGGCTGCTGGTTAACTAGGATCTACAGCTTATCCATTAGGTAGGGAAATGGGCAGACTGGGTGGGCCAAGTGGTCCTTATCTGCCATCAAATTCTACGTTTCTATAATCCCACGTTTGGGTACTTTCTGCAAACATTGGCCAAGTGTCTGGGGAAAAAGCTATAGGTGCCCAAAGTGAATCCGTGGAGCTAAACCTGGTTACTCCAGATTGGGGGGTGTACCACCTCTTGTTCCCAAATCCATACCCGGCCATTCATTTAGATCAATGCCCTTCGTCGAAAACTCTGGTTGTAAATGCTATCTCGAGATGTAAATCACATTTAACATTCTACTCTGAATTGAGGTGGTGTCCTGACTCTCACAGTTCTGTTAGTGGCTATGGCCATTCCTTAGACCCCCACTATCTCAGATACTTCCAAGCCATACACAAAGTTAAAAGCACTGTTCTTGGTTAGTCTTCTCCTGTCCCCACAGTAGGCAGTTACTTTTACACAACTCTGTCTCGGTAAAACACAGGCTCTGTTTTAGAGCAGACTCACCATGGTGTGCAGGTGCCTCAGGGTTTCTTCCCACAAAATACATACTCTCTGGTACTTCAGTACAATTTCTTCTGTCAGGCAGCTTTTTTCCTTTTCCAAGCAGGGTCAGGGATTGCGGCAGGCTAGGATGCTGCTGCCCACTGGCTGCGGGGAGCGGTGGGGCTCGGGGTGGGGGGACCAGGTCACCAGGGATATGTTGGGGGGGTGTGTGTTTAATTACTCCAGCCCACGATCTGGCTTATCGGTCCACTGGACCACCAGGGATATGTTCGGGGAGTGTGTGTATTTAATTACTCCAGCCCGCGATCGAGCTTATTGGTCCACTGGACCACCAGGGATATGTTCGGGGAGGGGTGTGTATTTAATTACTCCAGCCCGCAATCGGCTTATCGGTCCACTGACCACCAGGGATATGTTGGGGAGACACTTTGCTGCCCGCAATTGGGCTGGTGGGGGGGGGGAATTAAAGCTATGCCTGCGATCGGGCCAGTGGGGGTGGTGGTGGGGATTTTACAGTCTTTTGCCCACGATTGGGCTGCAGGGAGTGGGTTGAGGGCCACCCACAGGTGGCAGCTGCTGTGTTGTGCCCTGCAATGCGGCAGCTCGCCTGTGGATGGCCCTCGACTTGATCCTTTTTTTTTTTTTTTTTTAGCTCAGAGTTGTGCTGGCGCAGGTTGGGGGTTGCGCCTGCACAACTGTGCACAGCCCGGCTGAATATCGGGCTGTGCAGTTTATGCATGGTTCCTCCCCCTCCAGTTCAGCATGCATTCATTATCATTGCGCTGTTGCTCAGCATGTTTTCAGTGGCACAACTGCCTCCTGCTGAATATCACAGAATGGAGCAATTCCGGACTTGCGCAGGCGCAACCCTATTGCGCATGGCTCAACCCTTTCGAATAGCTGGTCCACAATGTCTTGAATGAGGGGAAAACAGAAAAAAAAAGATGAAGGAAGTAGGCAATACAGTAATACTTTATAAACAAAAAAAAAAGGTGGGAAAACATAGTTACATAGGAAGAGGCAGACCCAAACGGCTCAAATAATACATTGCTGTCCCTCTGACTCATTAGTGTAGCATTTTTCAGTGAGTTGCTAGTCAATCAATTTTACCACTCCTCTATCCAAGTCTGGGGACTATTTTTTCACCATATTTAAATAAAATAACATACTATTATTACATTTTTAATAATGTGTCCAGAGTTTTGTTTGTTATAGAAATAGTTGTTACCCAGTTTATAAGAGTGATAAGACATTTCAGGGTGTGGATTGTTGATTGATAAGAGCACTACTCAGCTGCTATAGTCACTCGGCGCAAGCACATCGTGCCTAACAATGCACCTGGGGGCATGCTCTTAGTCAACAACCCACACCTTGTCATGTCTTACTGCTGTCTTAGAAAACCATGAGCAGCACCAGTGGCTCAGCTGGGTGCACATTAAGTCATAGTGTCTAGTCCCATACAAGGAACATGGGATAAAATCCGTGTTGAAATGGCACTTTATGGGCCTTGGGCCGGGTGCTAGGGAGGCCAATGAGAGCCTTATCTATAAAGTGAGCCCCCTTCCCATTATAGGTCAATCACGGTGATGCCTGAGCTACTGGGGCTTATTTCAGAGCTGGTGGGAGACAACCCCTGGAAGGCCCCTCTCTAATTCCAGCAGTGAATAAAATCCCAATACTGACACTTTTTATTTTTTTGGGGTGGATACTGTACTCAAGGTGCTTTCTTTCAGATCATGAAACCTTGACCCAGGGTCTTGCCTGTCTCTTCAGGTGCATATTATTAATAGAACAGGTGGGTTATTGGGATTTACCACGCTTGTGTCGTGGTGTCACGAGACACAGCCGAGTGACTTAACTACACAAGAAGTGGGTAAATCACCCAATAACTCACACCCTGGAATGCCTTATTGTGATTATACAATGGACCCATGTGTAACATTTAAAATGTGTTTAATTATATTTTTGAAAAATGCCATTCCTCAGCTGTGCGGCCATGCAGGATTTTTATTTATTTATTTATTGAAAATAATCAGTTTTACAACCTTTGAGTCAGGGACTCGTTTACAAAGGTACCTCGTCATTGGAGGGGGGAGACAACAATTAAGTGAGGTTTAAGACAGAGGTTACATACAGGTGAAGATACATAAATACACCGTAGAGTTGCAGGCAACAATTATACAGGTACAAACATATGTTGGGTTACACGCATCATTGTATAACATCATACACATCGGTGTATAGCATTATTGTTACGGTCTATTCAATTGTACCAGCATCTAGGCGTCTATGGGACCCAAAGGGCATAGAGCTAAGCGAGACCGGGTTTTGGTCCACTACAGGCAATCATACCTCTCAACCTCCTGCCTCATAAATCAGGGACAAGGCTTAAAAAAATCAGGGACAAAGGACCAAAATCAGGGACACATCTTCAAAATTAGAGATATCCACCCAGAAAGCAGGTAGAATATGGGACTTAGTGCAAAATGCATTTTCTAAAGAAGAACAAGTCTGTAACTTTAATGCTTGACATTGTTTTGTGCTTACAGTCCCCACTGTTTAGCCACAAATACACAAATTTTAGGAGGGACGGAGTAAAATTTTGAGGCAAAATCAGGGACACTTGAGAGGTATGCAGGCAATTACAACATCGGCTGTCAATAATGTGTTGGCGGAGGGTAATTTTGAACTGGCCAATCCCAGGGATCTTAGTGATAGCCTCAGGAATGGAGTTAAACCAGGCCGGAGCTTTATGATAAAAGGATCTTTGGCAGCGAGAGGTCCTTGCCCTGGGAACTATGAAGGTGGCTGCAGTGGAGTTATGGGTTGGTAAGGGCCGGACAGCCAGCTGCAGGGATGAGGAGACCCCTGGTGGGCAAAGCCCTGATATGGATTTTTAGCCAGTAGGCAGGTGTGATATTTCAGTCTTTCCTCAAGAGTGAGTATGTTAGCAGCGGAGTATAGCAGGCAGGTGTGGGTTCTGCTGTGGGCACCGGTGAGGAGCCTGCAGGCTTTGTTAATAGAGGTCTGGACTTTTGTTAAGGAGGAGGGGTCAGCCGCTGCGTAAATTGGAAGTCCGTAGTCGGCCAGTGACAACACAGATGAGGTAATGGCTAGTTTTAAGGCAGATTCCGGGAGGCAATCTTTATGGCGGTAGAGGAGCCCGATCCTGGAGTTCATGGCTGATGACAGGGCTTTTAGGTGGGCGTGGAAAGTAAGGCCGGAGTCAAAAGTGATGCCCAGGTACTTATATGTTGTTACCTGTTCTAGTGTGAGGAGCATGCTGGTGGTGATGTGAAGGGGAGTGTCCTTGGCGCTGTTTTGCCGATGTGAGAACAGCATGGACTTTGTTTTTTTCAGGTTCAGGACTAGTCGATGGTTCCTGAACCATTTTTCGGCTTGGAGGAAGGCGCTTTGCAGCGTGCCTTGGAGTAGGAGTGGGTCAGAGTGCGATGCTAGGATTACTGCATCATCAGCATAGAGCAGTATTTTGTTGGAGCAGGAGCTTGGGAGGGTGTTAAGGAATAGACTGAAGAGGGTGGGTCCAAGGATGGAGCCTTGCGGGACCCCTGAGAGTACTGGTAGGTTGGAGGAGAGGGTCCCATTTAGCTTAACCTTTTGGGACCTGTTGTGCAGGTAGCTTGAGAACCAGTTCAGGGGTCCGAGAGAGAATCCCAGTTGGTTTAGGGAGTTTAACAGCAAGGGTGGTATACAGTGTCAAATGCCTTGGATAGGTCCATGAAAACTGCCCTGCAAGTTGACCCTTGTCAAGCTAGAGTGTATGTGGTGGGAGAATTCCAGGAGGGCGGTGGACGTGTGTGGCCAGGACTAAACCCATGTTGTTCAGGACATAGAAGGTCGATTAGCTAGGTATTCTGTGAGCTGTGAGGTTACAATTTTTCTAAAAGCTTTGGAGAGGGGTGGGAGGATGGAGATGGGCCTGTAGTTATTTGGTAGTATACGTTCCCCAGACTTATGGATGGGGGTTACTTCAGCCTGCTTCCAAGCATCTGGAAATTGGCCTAAGCCTAAGGATTTATTTATGATGAGCGTGAGGGGGATAAGCATGACATCCAGCGTGAGGCGGAGCATCCTGGAGTCAAGAGGGTCATTACTTGGGTTATGAGAGGCGAGGGACTTTAGAAGAAAAGGTTTGGCATCCTGGGGTGAGATCATCCGAAATGGAATGCGTGCCTGGAAGTGTGAGTGTAGGTGGGCGGGAACTGGGTCAAAAAATGGTCAGGAGAACTGCACTTAAGTCCGTGAAGGTTTTATTAAGGCAGTCTGTAATACATGTTGGGTCCGCTGGAGACTGCCCCATTAATGACAATCTGAGACGGAGGGGAGCGGGTCTTACCATTCAGTTCTTTAATGTTGTCCCAGAAGGCTCTGGATGAACCCCAGGAGGATGTCAAGGCAGCCTGATAGTATATAGCTTTTGCCTGCTTGATGGCCCAGGTGCATTGGTTGCGGGCTGTTCTATAGGCTTGCCTGTCTGCCACCCTACCAGAGTCATTTGCTATGTGCCAAAGATTATCTCTCTTTTTTAGTTGCTGGATCAGTGCAGGCGATATCCATGCAGAGGTCCGTTTTTTTAGTCGAGATGTGGTGATGGGGGCAAACAGGTCGCAGGCGTGGTTGAAGGCCGTAGTGAGGTAGGTTAGGGCGGAGTTTATGTCAGATGCCTGGGCCACTGGAGTCCAGTTGACTTGTGCGAGGTGACGTTTGAGGTTATCTAGACCTCTGGGGAGAAGTCTGCGTCGAGGGGTGTTGCTGTACGCAGGGCTGAGTGTGGGGGAAGACCAAAAGCAGATGACAGGGGAGTGGTTGCTAAGTGAGTCTGCAAGGACTTGTACAGATGCCAATTTATGTGGCCGGTTACAGAGGACTACGTCCAGGAGTGAGCTGGTTCCCGTTGCTTTGTTAAGTCTGGTGGGCTGAGTGACCATTTGAGATAGGTCAAGGGCTGCAAGCTCATCCTTTATATTGTCAGACGAGGGGCTGAGCCAGTTGGTGTTTAAATCTCCCAATATTAGTTGTTCAGCCTTCTGGGGTAGGGTGGAGAGGTAGTCAAGGAGGGAGGTGATCGCTAGATTTTTTGTACTCGGGGGTATGTAAGCCGTGGTTAGGTATAGGGGGCCACGACCAGGGTAAGGTGTGATTTTGAGAGTAATGGCTTGTGCCCCATGGTTGAGCTCTGGGGTAGGGAGGGCATGACCCAGAACCGAGTCGCGCAGGTAGATTGCACACCCCCCTCCGCGCCTGCCCGTCCTATCAGCCCTGAACAGGGAAAAACCTGGTAGAGAGATGGCTGAGTCAGGCGTGAGTAGGGAGAGCCAGGTTTCTGCTAGCATGAGAATGTCAGGGGAATATTGCGTGACCCAGCATTGGAGAGCTGCAGTCTTCTTAGGGAGACTACATATGTTCATGAAAGCAATTCGTAGACCTTTGCCACAGGTGGGCTGGGGCATGGCAGAGCTGACGGGCCCAGGGTTTGGGTGTACATTGCCTGAGAGCAGGAGCAGCAGAAAAATTAGACGCCTCACAGGGTAGTGGTTGTTAAGGGTGGGGTGCATATGAAGCTGCCGGGACCTCACAAGGGTGGTGTATGGGACGGGAAGAGAAAAAAGAATCGGAGACACTAGCGAGGAGAGTGACCATTTATGATAGAATTCGAGATACTGAGGGTTGCGCTTTGGCGGTGGGTGGGTGGGGGTAGTGTGGTAGTCCAGGGTTCGGGATGGATTTGGGGGGATGGACTGAGAGGTAGGTGTGCAATAAGCTGAGAGAAAAACAGGGTATTGAGTGTGGGGGGATTGTGGTTTGGTCAGGGGCAGGTCAGTGGGGGATATAAAGGGGTTGAGGGTGAGCAGTGGGTGCTGTGGTAGGAGAAGTACAAGTAAAGCAAGGATCATGTTTGTGAGAGATATATCAGTAGGAGGAGTAGAAATTGAGTGCCGGGGCCCTCTAGTGCTGGAAGGATATAACCAGCAAATGGGAAAGTCGACTGATTGGTTCTGGCACCCCACCTGAGTATGCCTATATAAGGGAGAGCCGACCAAGGGTGGTGGTGGGGAGCCAAACGTGTAGCGTTCGGCGGGGCAGAGTCACTTCAGACAAAGGAGCCACTAGCAATGCAGCTCAAGCTTGTCCTGGTATGTACCTGGGAGGTCCGCTTTGATTTCGTCCCCGCTGGCAACGGAGGGAGAGGGGAGGACTCCTGGGTTCAGTCCTCACGAACGCCTGGAGGAGAGAGGAGAAAAGAAAGGCTGATTAAGTAGGGTGTGGAGGGCTACCTAGTTGCTGGGGGGCGGGGGTAGGGATTCAAAGCAATCGCAACAGTAATCAAGCAGGGAAGGCAAGAAACGCTTCTAGGAAGCAGTTTATAATTAAATGCAGAAACGGTTTCAACGGGGAGGCTATGCACAATTCACTTAAGCAGTAGTTTGGACACAGTGGAAATAATAAAAGAAAGACGCTTTTCAAGGGGATTTTTTTTTTTTTTTTTTTAAACAAAAAAGGCGCCAAGCGAGTCACTTCAGACAAAGGAGCCACTAGCAATGCAGCTCAAGCTTGTCCTGGTATGTACCTGGGAGGTCCGCTTTGATTTCGTCCCCGCTGGCAACGGAGGGAGGGGGGAGGACTCCTGGCTTCAGTCCTCACGACCGCCTGGGAGGTCCGCTGATTTCGCCCCGCTGGCAACGGAGGGAGGGGAGGACTCTGGGGTCAGTCCTCACGACCGCCTGGGAGGTCCGCTTTGATTTCGTCCCCGCTGGCAACGGAGGGAGGGGGGAGGACTCCTGGGTTCAGTCCTCACGACCGCCTGGGAGGTCCGCTTTGATTTCGTCCCCGCTGGCAACGGAGGGAGGGGGGAGGACTCCTGGGTTCAGTCCTCACGACCGCCTGGGAGGTCCGCTTTGATTTCGTCCCCGCTGGCAACGGAGGGAGGGGGGAGGACTCCTGGGTTCAGTCCTCACGACCGCCTGGAGGAGGATTTACTTATGTCATGTGACATGTTTTGACCAATGAGGTTACAGGATTTTCAGACACTATTGTAAGATCTCATTGCACTTGTCCAAAAGAGTAAAGGAAGTTCCCAGAGTCCAGGCCAAACTTCCTGATTCACAAGAAATACCCCTACCAATAGCTTAACCTGATTCAATAGGTCATAGAAACATAGACTTTATTTATTTAGTTAGTTTTTGTTGACTGGGTAAGTGCACTAGACAAATTTTGCCTATTTTCAGGCACGACCTAGGGAAGGGGGATACAGATGAATGCCAACTGATCTTGAACCAGATTAAGCTGTTGATGGTATTTTTTTTTTTTTTAGTCAATGGGGAATTTGGCCAGGACACCAGGGAAATTCCTCTACCTTGCTGTAGGGGGCCTCACTGCTTGGCAAGCAGCCAAGATGGCAGACAGCAGTCCAGGAGAGAGGATGGAAGAGGAGGAGCCAAGAGGAAATACTTGTCTTTCTACAACTTCACATGCTGATAAAACTGAAATCGAAAACCAGGCTATGGAAGTAAGCAGTGAACAAAAAATTCCTGAGGACAGTCAAACTTTGGCAAGTAAAACTGACAGACCTGGAGACATAAAAGAGCAAACTGATAGCGAGAGCCACCAAATCTTTCCCCAGAAGCCCTGGAATTACAGCAGGAGTTAGAATCACAAAAATTGCGCTTTCTATACAGAAAAATGACTCTGCAGACTGCAGCAGAAGATTCCGCGTTTGCAGAATGACAGCGCATCGGACGCTGTCAGAAAGAAACAGCTGTTGAATCCGTCATCTGCCAGAGGACCAAATGAGGGAACGACCGCACAGCCTAAGGAATTGCCTGCAGTGAGTACTCGCACTACAATTCTAAATCTTGACATAGAATGACAAGCTGAAAAGCCATCTTTTAATGAAGACTACCCTAACCAAGCGTGGTCAGTTGAAGCTGCACTGCAAGGTGCAGGGTGGGACAAAAAAAACAGACTCTAATCTCTGAACTTCAGGCTCCTCCCCAATTCGGATGCCTGACGTAAGTGACGTTCCTGAACTTACAAAAAACAAAACAGCTGGCACTCCTGCTACTGTAAATGTATCTGTGGATCCATTAGCTTTGCCTGCAGACTTGGCTTTGACCCAACACCCAGTTTTTCAAATTTGGCCGAATCCACAAAGCGTGCAAAATATAGCAAATACTGAGGTACCAATACAGGCTGCAGTCCCACTAAACATTAGGCCTACAGAACAGAATACAACATTTTCTTCATTATTTCGCACATCAGTGTTCCCTGCACAAAGACGTCATGCAGTCCATCTATCCTACATAGGAGGCCTTCCTGAACCCCCTGATCGGTTATGGCGCGCAATCTGCTTAAGGACTCTATGAAATTTTTCGCTCACGAGATATATGCCCTAATACACATCTCCAGGGGAACTAATTTCAATATCAGCTTCAAAACCACTCTGGGTTTAGAACAGTTCTGGAGTAAGTTTCACACGTTAAAAAAGACTGGCTTGTGGACTCCTTTCTTAGCTATAGCTTTAACACAGCTTGCATATAAAACTATTAGTATCCTGTTTAGGAATGAGGGTGTAGATATCGCTGATGTTTTGTACTGGTTGAAATTGCATTGTACAGTGTTGGGAGACCCGGAGGCAATTTTAGACAGTGAGAATATATGGACGGGGGGTGGAAGGTTAAAGTTCTGTTGAAATCTGAAGATACTGGGGGTAATATACCTGCCCATCTCCTTCTTTATTGGAAGGGACAAAGGAGTACTTTTTTATCCTGGCCAACCAAAGGCCTGCTACAGATGCGGAGATCCCTTGCACCTGAGCAGTGCCTGTGATAACATAAAATGTAACCTTTGTGGGGAAATGGGGCATCAGAGTGCAGACTGTCTTAATGAATGCAGATGTGATCTGTGTGACGAAGTAGGTCATACTTTTCAGAATTATACCTGGGCAGCACACAACCAGGAACATCATGATGCAGGAGCTGATCAACAGTTCATTATTTCACAAGCACAAAAGGCAAGGATAAAGAGTAGACCAGGACCTGAGCAGCCCTTCCCCCTGTAGTTCCCTCTACCTCTAACGGGCCCCCCAAACCCTCCTTCTGATACCCTGAACCACCCTTCTGCTGCTCAGGATACCATAGACATTCCTTTGGCATTTGGCTCCCACACTGCCTCTACAGGACCCCTACACCAGTCTTTGTCCAACATGCCCCCAAAGAACCAGTACTGTGCAGGCAGTCAGCCAGAGCAAAACTGAAAATTGCCCCCCCCAAGCCATGAAGATTTCTCCTATCCCTCTGTCCAACCAGTATGCTTTTACAAGACACTTCAGCAGAGTCGGGGGAAGAATCGGACACATCTTCCCTTTCTTCTTCCCCTCCTGAAGGTACTACGGATACCAAGATAGGTACAAAAGGTAGAGGTTCGCAAAAACAAAAGGCAAGATCTAAAGGGAAAGGGCCAATTGGTAGTGGTAGGAAAAAATAATGGGGAGCGTCTGTTGTCTGTGGGGGAAAGCTAACCTTTTCTGGTTCATTATACTGCTAACTGCTTTACACAGCTGCACTATTAATGTAAATAGTGTTAAGAGGAAAGATAAAAGAATTGTTTTTTTCCCTTTTTGCTGCTTTATCACAAGACATAATATTTGTGCAAGATACTCAATTCCACACTACTCACGAAATTAGACAAGCTCAGAGAGAATGGTTAGCGTGCCCTTCTTTCTGGTCTGTAGGCCAAGAAGCCTGCTCTGGAGTAGGAATTTTGGTAAAATGCTCTGCCTTTAAATTGTTAAAACGTTTGATTTAGTCCCAGGCAGAGGCCTTATATTAGATGCTGTAATATGGAACATATCCTTTCATCTCATTAATCAATATGCTCCGCAAATAAAATTGCATAGAATAAAAATCTTATCATACATACAGCCACATTTGCACACTTCACAACACATCATATTTGCAGGTGACTTTAATTGTGGCCTTAGTTTACAGGATAAAAACAGACAAGCGAGAACCAAAAAAATATTTTACGATTCCAAAGCATTGAAAACTTTGCACAATACTGTCCGTCTGCAGGATGCTTATTTAGAAGTAACAAAACAGCATACCCCTACTTTTCAGAAAGGAGCATTAACCACTAGAATTTATTTTATCTTTACATCACAAGCTTTACATAGAAACATAGACTTTGAGGGCAGATAAGGACCGCTTGGCCCACCTAGTCTGCCCATTTTCCTACCTAGAGGATAAGCTACAGATCCTATTTAACCAACAACCTATTTCTTCCTACCCCCCCAAAAATTTCCTTATGTCTGTCCCATGCATTCTTGAATCCTCCCACAGTTTTAGACCCCACAGCCTCCTCAGGAAGGCTGTTCCATCCACCACCCTCTCTGTGAAAAATACTTCCTCATGCCCCTGGCGCCCCTCTATCTTCAAATTGTGTCCCTTGTTCTTGCACATCTCTTTTCTGAAAGATGATACCCTCTTGGACTTTGTTGATTCCACTGAGGTACTTAAACGTTTCTATCATGTCCCCCCTCTCCCTCCTTTCCTCAAGGGTATACATGTTAAGCTCCTTTAACCTCTCCTCATATGGTTTCTCTTGCAGACCCTGCACCATTTTAGTTGCCCTCCTCTGGACTGCCTCCATCCTGTCTATGTTCTTGTGGAGACAACTGTCTGTACAGGGGGATAATAACTTTGCTTTGCCAGTTTTTTCTGCACAAGTATTCATTGCACCCTTTTTGGATCACAGAGTGGTTCTATCTCCCTGGGCGTAAATCCTTCCTACTCCAAAGGCCCTCGGCTATGGAAGTTCAATACTGTCTTTCTTTCTGAGTTGGCATTTAAAAATCAACTAATTCAGTTTTTACTGTCTTGGAAATCGGTCATGATTTGTTATGACTCTCCCATATTGTGGTGGGAAGACAACAGGCTGGATTTAAGTCATTTCTTAACATGCTACAGTAAAACTAAAAGCAATGCTGCGTATTTACAATATCTTAAGCAAAGGGCCCATTTACAAAACCCGAATCTACAGGGCAAAATTTGGGGAAACAAATCACACTGGTACAAAAAGAAATGCTATCTTTCCTTAAAGGGAAACAATGGAAAAGACACAGCTTTCCTCAGACACTACAGAAACTCTCAATTAATGCTTTCAGACAGTAACAACTTTATTTAATGATTTAGAACAGCTACCCACAACTTCCACTACCTGTTGCTGGCAGCAGCCATTTCATGAGCAGCAGTGAGCTTCCTGAGCTCACTGTATGCTAATATGCCTGTTTGACCTCTGCTATTGGTTGGCAGGACATATTAGCATAAATGAACTCAGGAAGCTCTCTGCTACTCATGAAATGGTGGCTGCCAGCAATAGAAAGTGAAAGTCGAAGGCCACTGTTTAAATCACTAAAAAATCAATTAGAGTAATTTAAAAAAAATGTTACTGTCTGAAAGCACTAATCAGGAATGTTTGTAGTGCCTGGGTAAAGCTGTGCCTTTTCCAGTGTTTCCCTTTAAACAAAAAGCTGTGTCATCAGCAACAGTTTGGTATGCAAGGTACTGCACAGGAATTATGCCCCTTTGAACATAATTCTAGTTGGATAGAGAAAAAAAAATATGCATAGCTTAATAGACTCTTCCGGTGTACAACACACCTCAAAAGAGGGAATGATGAGAACAATTGTTGATTATGCTACTTCTCTTTTTTTCTATTGAATCAAGAAATAGTACAATTTTAAACTATCTTCAAAATATTGTAATACCTGAAATCCCCCCTCTCCGATTGACTAAGATCACCCAACCTATTCCCTTAGAACAGGGGTTCTCAAATGGTGAGGCCAGCCTCCTTGGGGAGGCCCCAACCTGTTTCAGGGGAGGCTCAAGCAAGTCTTGAAACAGTATTATATTTCAATTTTGAACTTTATAGATTTTGAGTGAAGGGATAAGGCAAACAGAAGAGAGGATGATAGTAGGTGGTTATGTATTTACTCACAAGTCTGTGACCAGGGAAGGTACTGTACACTGAGCCAAAGCTATTTCAGGTGTACCGGGGAGGGTAGTGAGATAATATAATTCAAAATGTAACTGCAGCATACTCAAGCAATACAAAATGAATACAAGTGGAAACAAATTAAGAACAATAAACTAACAATGTGAAGAACAGTTGATCAATTAGACTGGCAGCAGAACTGTCCAAATACAAGAGTTAACCATATAGGTACTAGGAATAAGAGCAGGAGAGGAGCAAAATGATCCCTGAGAAGTTGTTAAGCAGGGGAGAGGCAGAGGTTGGCAGGAAGGTTATTCCAGATACAGGAAACAGAAAAAGCAGTCTGACCCATAAAGGTATGGCAGTAAGGGTAACAATGGTTGCGAGTCAAAATATTGGAGCAGGTAGGTTGTCCTGTTGGGAGGGAGGTTACAATAAGCTTAACATGAGAGCTAGCTGTGCAAAGAGGTTTCAATGTATTTCTGATATACTGTGAAAAGTAGGCTATTTTTCTATGGGGAGGCCCCAAAATATTTCAGTATTTTGGGGGAGGCTCAAGATCATTTCCATGGCTTAGGGGAGGCTCACTATGACAAAGTTTGAGAACTGTTGCCTTAGAAGAAGTGAAAGACTGCATACATCATTTAAAGAATCACACTACCCCAGGCCTGATGGCGTACCCAGTGAATTATATAAAATACTGGGTGAGCACATAGGACCAGAACTAGTCACAGTGTTCAATGACATACTAGACTCCGGGAATGTTCCATTAAATTTTAACAAGGGGACATTACTATTCTTACACAAAAAGGGTAAGAAAACTAACTTAAATGACTGGAGACCAATACGTATGCTAAATACAGACTGTAAATTATTAACAGATTGGCATTAACCAGAAGGGGAAGGGATCAGATCAGTTCCAGTACAGTAGCTTCTTCTTGCTGATTTTACATTGTTTCTTGTGGATTTTATTTGGTAGAAGGTTATTTCTTTTCTTTCTTACTAATTCTAAGGGGCTAACAGGGTATTGTTTTGGGGTTGATGGAATTCTGAAACCTATTTTGGTGGCTATAACTGGGCTCATTTGTTTAATGTTTCACTGTGTAGCAGGCCGTGTTTGGGGAAGCCTATTTCTTCTGATTTAAAACCTGTTTGGTGTGATTTTATTGGGGTTGTTTCTTTGAATTGGAGACCTATATCTTCTCATTTCAAGCCTATTTTCATGTGTTGTTGGTGAGGCTGTTTGAATTGGAGACCTGTTTCTTTTGGTAGCAAACCTATTTTTGTGCTTTGAGTGGAATTGTGATTGCTTTTTGCTGGCTCCAGTAGCTGCAAACTTTAGTTCATAGTGGGGGAAGGGTGCTAATGGTCTGACCAGGGGCCTCAGCTACCTGATTGTTTCTGGAAGGCACAGGCTGGTCCCACCCTCCCCAGGTCCGTGATTTCCTTTATAACAGGGATTCTGATATCCTTCCCCAAATGGGCAAAAGACATGCACCTGTCATAGCAGAAGCAGACATCCAGGAAAGGAACAGCAGCGAATGAAGCGGTGACTGCTTTCTCAGTGGAAGGGAAGTAACTGTGAAACAAGGAGCTTTCATTGTTACTTCTTTGCATTGCTATTTGCATTGTGGAAAGGAGGAGTAGGAATTTGAAGCAGGTTGTGCAATAGTTACTTAAAGTCTCTTTTTGAGTGTGGACATGAAGGATAGAAATGTAAAAAGCAGTTGCTCAATCTGTCTAGACATGTACGACAAAGGGGTAAGGGAAATTAAGAAAAGGAGAAGAATGTTTTGCACTGATAGAGGGGGAAGAGGGGAGACTTGGGGGAGTGTTTGGTATCCCTCATCTAGAAGGGTGGGGGGTCACTGGTTGGCAATGAGAGCAATGGGTAGAGTGGTGGGCTGCAACAACTGCAGTGCACCAATCTTTCGAAAAATTGCCTATAGGGTGGGGGGATGTTTAGTGTGCAACCACATAGAGAAACTTAGAAAGGAGATTGAGGGTCTGCAGGAGGAACTAAGATAGACAAGGCAGACTGGAGGTGGGTTTAGCTCAATACTGGAAGGAAGGAGGAGGGAAGATGAGGGAGGGTAATTTTGAGCCAACAGTGGTAAGAAGAGGATCAGAAGAAGGGAAGCAGTGACAAAGGGGCCCAGGCCAGGAAGAACGATTGTCAGGGAAACCAGGTCAGGAGACAAAAGACAAATGGAAGGAGGAGACGGGCACTTGTGAGGGGAGGAGAAGAAGTGGCAACAGTCATGGAGTGGAAAGGAGGGAACAGGTTACTATGAAGAGAGAGGACATGGGCATTTGTGAAGGGTCTTCAGAAAATAGTTTTGCACCGCTAGAGGGGAAGGAGGAGGAGGAGGGAGAGAGGTGATGCAATTGGAGGAGTAACTGATAAATGCCTGGACCAAACCAGAGTGGGGGGAAGTTCTTCTGGGATAATTGCAAAAGAGGGACATAATGTGCAGGAGGAAGAAGAGGAGCCGGGAATGAGAGATAGAGATGAATGTAAGCAAGCAGGGAGTAAGGGGGTGGAATCTTAGTGCTGGGGGACTCAATACTAAGAGGAGTCAGGTGGGGTAGCAAGGGGGAGAGGCATAGTCGCATTTGGGTGGTGGCCATGCCAGGAATGACAGCTGAAAGGGTGGGACAGTCTGTTCTGAAATATGCTAGAAGGAGTAGGGACAAGCCTCATTTAATTATACATCTTGGGACGAATGACCTGGCTGACAAGACAGTAGATATAGTCCAGAGGAGGTTTGAGCAACTAGGACAATTATGTGAGAGGGCAGGAAGATCAGTAACTTTTTCAGAGATACTTCCAGTGCCCAAGGCAAGCACAACAAAGAAAGCTGAGAATAGAGGAATTTAACAGATGGCTAAGAACCTGGTGTTGTGCTAAGGGTATGGGCTGTTGGGGGTGGGGAGGGACCTGGGAGGACAGTAGTCTCTATGCCAAGGACAGACTACACTTGAGTGAGGAGGGAAAGAAAGTGTTAAAACAGAGGATGGAGGAGTACATAGAGGAAGTTGGGAATTTAAACTAGGAGTGGGGGGTGGCAAGTGGGCAAGAGACATGCAGAGACCACAGGTTGGGAAACCATATGAGCTTACCCCCATAATAGTGACAAAGGACAAATGGCAAGTACTATTGGTGATGCTAGTAAAGGAGGGCAGGATGGGAGGGTGAGGAAAGGGTGGACGGTGGTTACTCTTAATGCTAGGGGCCTTAGGAGGAAAACTGCAGAGTTACAGGTGCTCATGGCAGAGGGAGAGGTGGATATTGCAGCCATCACAGAAACATGGGCCACTGAATACAATGACTGGGACCTGTCTGTACCAGGGTACAGGTTATTTCATAGAGACAGGGTGATTGGGAAAGGAGAGTGGTGGCACTGTATGTGAAGGAAGGACTGAAGTGTGTAAAGGGAGGAAGGGGAGGAGGGTAGTACGGAGTCACTTTGGATGCAAATCCAGGATTCCAAGAATAGGATTCTCAGAATGGGAGTGTTGAACAGGCTGCCCTCTCAGACGGAGGAGTTAGACAGGGAACTAGCGGGACAGATCAGGAGGACTTGCGAGAAGGGTAGTGTGGTGATTGTGGGGGACTTCAATATGCCAGGAGTAGACTGGAGTACCCCAACAACCAGGAATAGAAGGGAGCAGGTACTGCTGGATGCCTTCCAGGGCAGCTTCCTGCAGCAAATGGTCAGTGAACCAGCCAGGTTAGGGAATACCCTTCACCTTGTGCTGACAAATGGGGAGTTTGTGAGAGAACTTATGGTGGAAGAACCGCTGTCAGGGGAGTGACCACCAATCAGTATGGCTCACATTGGATATGGGCAAGGAAGGAGAGGAATCTGGCACAAGGGTGCTGGACTTCAGGAGGGCCAACTTTGGGAGGATGGGGGAAGTGGTAAAAGGGTACCTGACCAGAATTCAACCTAGTATGGACACTAACCAGAGGTGGGAGCTCATAAAGTTGGAGATACAAGGATTTATTTAACTCCAAAAATTGATAAGCGTTTTGCTCATAAAAGTGCTAAATTTTTGTAAAAAAAATGCATAGCTCTTGCCTCACTGTGTTTAACAAACACAGCACTTCTAGAAAATCTGTATAAATACTTTCTGCATAGTCAGTATAGTCCCAAGAAAAACGCTAATCAGTTATTTAAAACTTAAATTTAAATTTTAAGCTGCGCCCGTGTCAGGGGTTGGCCTCACTTGCAGTGCTGGGTTATGGGTTCAGGTCTGGAATTAGAGCACTACTTTTGTGGTTTTGTTGCACCTGGCCCAAAATTATTATAGAAGGCAGAATTTCACTGTTCGCTGATGACACAAAGCTCTGTAACAGAGTAGACACACCAGAGGGTGTAGACAGAATGAGAAGGGACCTGCAGAAACTTGAAGAATGGTCAAGGGTTTGCAGTTGAAATTCAATGCAAAGAAGTGCAAGATAATGCATATGGGGCACAAAACCCTGGCACAATATATCAGTTGGGGGTGAGGATATAGCATGCACCAAGCAGGAAAGGATCTTGGGGTTGTCATCTCTGATGACCTCAAGGTAGGGAAACAGTGTGACAAGGCATCAGGTAAAGCAAATAGGATGCTGGGATGTATAGGCAGGGGCATCACCAGCAGGAAAAGAGGTCATAATTCCACTATACAAGACACTAGTGAGGCCCCACCTGGAGTACAGTGTGCAGTTCTGGAGACCATACCTACGTAAGGACATAGACAGGGTAGAGAAGGTTCAGAGGAGGGCAACAAAGATGGTGCATGGGTTGCATCACAAATCCTATGAAGACAGGTTGAAGGAACTGAACATGTACTCCCTGGAGGAGAGGAGGGAGAGGGATATGATAGAGACATACAAGTATCTTACAGGGAGGAACAGGGTGCAGGAAAACACTATTTTTAAGCGAAAAAGATGTTTCAGGACTAGAGGGCATGGGATGAAGTTGGAGGGAGGACGATTCAGAGGAAACATGAGAAAGAATTTCTTCACAGAACGGGTGGTGGACAAGTGGAACACCCTGCCAGAGGAAGTGGTGGGGGCTGAAACAATCACGGGATTTAAGAATGCATGGGATAGACATAAAGGAATTCTAGAGGTCAGGGGTAAGGGGAAATAGACTTCTAGGAAAACAAACTGAACTTACATGCTCAAATGGCAGACTAGGTGGGCCATAGGCCTTATCTGCCGACACTGTCTATGTATCTATGTAAAACAGTACAGCAACTGTCTCTTAAACTCCTACTCTTCCTCCTCTTGATATCAGGAAGTGTCCACTCAAATCCTTGGCCCTGTCTCCTACAGTACAACAAAGCCTGCCAAAATGGAGGGGGCTCAAAATTGCTACCTTAAACATCTGCAGTCTCCTCCCAAAACTGGCCTCCCTTCAAATCTTTGCCAGCCAACACAACCCGGATATCCTTGCCATCATCGAATCTTGGCTGACACCTACTCCGGATCATGCCATCTCTATACAAGGCTACAAGATATTCAGGCTGGGTATGACCTCAAAAAGGGGTGGTGGATGTGCAATCTACATAAAGGACTACCTCACCTGTCTCCCTGGTTCTTATCCCACCACAGAAACCTCAGTGCAACTCCTCCCTATCAAGATACTACTTGGTGCCCAAAACAAAGTCCTCACAATTGCTGCTGTCTATATCCCACCAAAAGATCCTGATTCCAGCCTACAGGCTGTCCTTGAGTTCGTAAGTACACAACCTTCTGACATCAAACTCCTTCTCCTTGGGGACTTTAATATAAATTGGCTTGCACCTGATGCAGGGTCAAACAAAGATGCCATCCTTGCAGCAAATTTAACACAAGTGGTAAACTCCCCTGCCAGGAAAAACTACAAATCAGAGACCAGCACCCTCATTGACTGGATCCTTACCAGCCACCCTACCCGTATAACCAATGTAAGTGTTCTCCCTGACTCGCTCAGTGATCACTCTCCAATAGTATGTACCTGGACAAATAAGTTTCGTAAGCCGCCTTCAAAAACCATCTATAGCAGAGTCCTACCTTATGGCAACTTTACTCATCTCAAGACCTGTCTTAGGCAGATAGACTGGTCCTTGATTTACAAAACTCAAGATGTTGACCTAGCCCTTGATTACTTTATTACTACTTTCAACACTGCCTGTGACACCTATGCACCAGTAAAAGCGAAATCAAAGCACTCACAAATCCCTAGCTCACGGCAAAGCTATTGGCACAACTCAAAAGTAGGGATCACCTCTGGGCCACTGCAAGAGCTACTGGCACTCTGTCGGACATTCAAAAGTATAAACAGGCTCGCAACCACTGTACTAAACAGATCCGCTTGATGAAGAGCTCCTACTTCAAGAATGCCCTCTCCAACTCCTGGGGCGAAGGGAAATCCTTCTGGGACAACATAAAGAATATAATGGGTCAGCAGTCCAAATCCTCTCCTACAATAATGAATGTGGATGGAACCACTACATTAGACCCAGAGATCATTGCAAACACCCTAAATGATACCTTCACGGACCTTAGTGGTGTCCTCTCATCTGATTTCTTTACTGATGCTGACCTTCCAATTTCTACTTCTACTACTGCCTCTCCACCAAACCACCCTTCCATTTCAAACTAGTAAAGGCACATGAAGTCTATAAATATGTAAAGAAGGCCATTTCTAAGTCCCGAGCAAGCAGCGACATTATTGACCTTAAACTTCTGTCCCTCACTCTGGAGGAAGTACTGCTCCCCCTCACAAAAATTTTCAATCTCTCCCTCTGCTACAGCCAATTCCCTAGGAAATGGAAGGCTGCAGTTGTCACTCTGGTGCACAAAAGTAGTGATAAGTCACTGCCTGGTAACTATCGCCCGATATCAATACTACCACCTCTCTAAGGCCCTTGAATGCTTGGTGGCGGACCAACTTTCAGACTACCTGAAAAGCACAACATCCTATGCACTCAGCAGCATGGATTTAGGAAAGGGCACAGCACATCGACTGCCCTACTTGAATTCTCAGGAGCAATCCACAATGCCATGGACAAAGGAAACCTAACTGGAGCAGTCTACATTGACTTAACCAAGGCATTTGATACAATTCACCATGGCCTACTTATCAAACAACTTCTATCCCTAGGGCTCTCGCAGGGTCCTGGTGACTGGGTAAAAAATTACCTTGCTCAGCGCTCTCAATCTGTAAAAGTAGCTGGAGTTCTCTCAGACTCAAAACCGGTTCGCTCAGGAGTTCCCAAGGGATCCATCCTGGGCCCCCTCCTTTTCAGCCTTTTCCTAAACTCCCTCCCCAAATCCTGCCCTGAACAATTAATCCTCTATGCCGATGATGCCGTGATTCTTGCCACTCATAAAGATCCGAACCTCTTATGCCTCGACCTTCAGCATGCTTTTACCAAAGTTGAGATGTGGTTCCTTGAACATAAGCTGGTTCTAAACCACAAAAAAACTAAATCCATGCTCTTCTCTAACCCGCAAAACAAGAAACGGCAAGTCCCACTCACCATTAATACATACCTGGGAAATACCCTTGAACAAGTGCCAATTTTCAAATATCTTGGAATCAACTTTGATCAAGGCCTAACCTTTGCAACTCACATTGATAGTACAGCAAAAACCATTAATCAGCGAATTGGGATTCTGTATGGAACCGACAGCTTCTTACCCATTCTGCACTGAGGATTGCCATCCAATCTTCTATCATCTCAGTCGTTGACTATGGCTTAGTTATATATGGATCTGCCACTACTACAGCACTTAGTCGCATTACAACATCCCTAAATAAGGCCTGTCGGCTGCTCACTGGTGCACATTGACGTCACTCCACACATGTGAACTCTATGCTGACTCAGGTTGGTTGCAACTCTCAAACCGGATAAAGTACCTTACCTGCCTGATGGCAAAAAATCCACTCTGGGCCTCACTCCACCCTGTATCCAAGACCTGTTATGCCCGGCGCTAGCACCCATTTTACCAGAAGATCAGAACACCAGCCTCTCCAAGTCCCCGATGCCGGACTTCTCAGGGACAAAGATCATTTGTCTATCGTGTCCCAGCTGGCTAAATGCCCTCAGCACTCGATATTGCCCTCCACCTCTCTAGGTATTTTCAAATCAAGGCTTTTCTCTCACCTTGCCACCTCCAGCTCCTGTGACTGCCCTGATTAAACCTCCTATTTTCTCACTACCCACCCTGTTCCGTTATCTGACAAAGACATGTTTGGGAAACCTTTTCTCCTGCTATTGTCTGCTCCCACCTTTCACTTAACCTTTCTGTTCTGGACTTTTTCCTATTTGTTTCTCCTAATCTGGCATGACCTCTTTCTTGTAATAATAATGTGATTATTGATATCTCATGTCCTTTTGCACAAGTGATTTAATATGTATTTGTATATGTTTTCTTGCTCTTGACACAACACAAATTGTTGTGTTATCTATGTAACCTTTTGTACTGTACCTAATTGATGTGGAACCCTTGTAAAAGAGCCTCTGGCTCAAAGGTAATAATTCCTAGAACAATAAACTATACTAAAACCCTGGGATAGTGGAGGCGACCAAAACCTGCTGCAAGGCCCAGAGCAAGAAGACTAGGGCTAAGAAACCGAGCTGGTTGAGCAAGGAGGTCATGGAAAAGGTAAGGAGGAAAAGAGCTGCCTTTAGGAGGTACAAGAAAATAGGGAGTGGGGAGGACAGAGAGGAGTACCTGACAGAATCAGAGGAGGTGACATGGGCAGTAAGGGGAGCCAAGGCATCTACGGAGCTCAGGCTGGCACAAGGCATTAAGAAGGGTGAGAAGGACTTCTTTAGGCACATCAGGGAGAAAAGGAGCTGTAAGGACCACATAGTAAAGATTACGAAGGAGCGGGGTTGGGTGGAAGCAGGGTGCAATGAGACAGAAGTGCTAAATGATTACTTCTGCTCAGTATTTACTAAGGAGAAGAGGGAGGTGATACCCAAGGGGGGGAGGAACGGCAGAAGCAGGGAGGAGGGGATGACAGATGGGGAAATCATGGAGGGCAGAGTTCGGGGGGGTTGAAGGCACTGAGGGTGGACAAGGCGCCAGGCCTAGATGGCATCCACCCCAGGGTACTGAAGCAGCTAGCAGAGGTCCTTGCGGGACCTTTGGCAGACCTATTTAATGCCCTACTACACTCAGGGTATGTACCGTAGGATTGGAGGATGGCTCATGTGGTGCACCTCCACAAGAGTGCCCCCAAGGATGAACCGGGGAACTACAGACCGGTGACCCTCACAACCATCATGGGTAAGCTGATGGAGACTATCCTGAAGGAGAGGCTGGTGGCCCTTCTAGAGGTCAAAGGACTACAGGACAGCATAGCTTCATACATGGCAGATCCTGCCAAACCAACATGGTGGAGTTCTATGACTGGGTAACTAGGCAACTGGACAGGGGCCATGCAGTGGATGTCCTGTATCTGGACGTCAGTAAGGCATTTGACTCGGTGCCACATGGGAGGCTGGTGAGTAAGTTAGAAGGCACAGGGCCGGGTGCAAAACTGGTGAGATGGGTAGGGAACTGGCTTCAGGGAAGGCAACAGAGGTGGTGGTGGGTGGGGAGCCTCACACCCAAGGGTAGTGACAAGCGGTGTTCCACAGGGCTCGTGTTGGGACCAGTGTTGTTTGGGATATTCATTGCAGACATATCATTGGACATCAAGAGCAAGATCAGTCTGTTTGCTGATGATACCAAGATGGGAGCGGTGGTGGATGACCTAGGGGTGGCAGGGGTTGCAGGATGATCTGACAAAGCTTGAAACCTGGTCAGATACCTGGCAACTGGGGTTTAATGCCAAAAAGTGCAAGGTGCTGCATTTTGGAGTGAAGAACCCAAGGAGGAGTTACCAGCTGGGGGGAGTGCAGCTAGCCCAGACAGAGGAGGAGAAGGATCTGGGGGTGCTCATTACAGGGTCAATGAACAACTCGGCACAGTGTAGGAAGGCAGCTGCAAAGGCCAATAAAATGTTGGGTTGCATTGCAAGGGGTATATCCTCGAGGAGGAAGGAGGTGATTCTGCCACTGTATAGGTCATTAGTTAGACCGCACCTGGAGTACTGCGTGCAGTACTGGCACCCGTATCTGGGGAGGGACATTAAGTTACTGAAGGGGGTGCAGCGCAGGGCGATAAAGATGATCAAGGGGCTGGGGGACTTATCATACGAGAGGAGGCTGAGGGAGTTGAACATGTACTTGCTGGAGGAGAGGAGGGACGGGGGGCATGATTGAAACCTTTAAGTACATGAAAGGAATAAACAAGACAGGTACAGAGAGGCTGTCCAAAGTAATAGAGGGGAGGGACACCAGGGGCCATGATATGAGACTGGAGGGAGAAAGGTTCAGGAGAGAGAGATGAAGAGACACTTTTTTACAGAGAGGGTGGCAGCTGGGTAGAATGCGTTACCTGCAGAAGTGTTATCTAGTAGAACAGTGGATTGCTTCAGAGGGGGATGGAACAGGACAAGGGGGAGGGTCAATGGAAGGGAAGTAAGGAAGGGAGGGGCAGCTGCAGAATAAGGGATGCTAGCTGCACATTCGAGCAGGCTTGATAGACCTCTAGGCCTTTATCTGCTGGCAAATTTCGTGTGTTCGTAACAAAGCTATTAACAAAATGCCTATTTTCACTAGTAGAAATAGTTATTTCACAAAATCAAACCTATTCAGTTCTAAATAGGAAAATCCAGGACCAACTAATCTTGATTCAGGAAATCATAACACAATGTTCCTCCATAACTACTCTGGGGTATATGATTTCCCTTGATCAAAAAAAGGCTTTTGATTCTATTAGTCATAACTTCCTATGGATAGCATTACAACACTATGGGGTGCCCCTAAAAGCAATAGGATGGATCAAATCACTTTACAAGACAGCTACAGTGGTCAATGGATGGTTGGGGCCTCTTGATACCAATCCGCCGAGGAGTAAGGCAGGGGTGCCCATGAGCCTTCTCCTATATGTCTTTTTTTAGACCCCTTGCTTTGAAAACTAAATGGGGCATGGGCCATTCGGCCAATATGCATCTCCTCCCTTCTCACGTCCCCAATTGCATATGCAGATGACTTGTGTCTCATGGTAGCAGACCAACTGTTGGTCAGAGAGGCTATAGAAGGCTGTAACACTTTTGGCTCTTTCTCAGAGGCGGCTTTAAATCTGGAGAATGTATAAGGTTTGCTCTAGGGAACCTCAGTACACCAAGAAGTATTGGCCCCATTAGTCTTACAGATGAGCCAATACGTATCTTGGGTATAAAATTTGGCCCGAAGGAGAAACTACAAATTGAGAAAATAAAGGTAGCTCAGTTGAATAAAGGCACTATAGAGAAAAAGAAAAGGGTATTTTTAATTAAAACCTTTTTTAGTTCCTGTTTTTCTATACTTGAGCTACATATTTCCAATACCCAAACAATTGGAAACAACAGTCTTGAGTTTATTTTTCCAGGCAGTTTGGGGGTAGCCGCGTCAGCCCAATTAAAAGGAACATAATATACTTGCCAATAAAAAAAGGGGGTGTGCTCATGATAAACCCCATCTTATTTTTTAATAGTATATTTTTTATGTCAAATCTGAACCCATTCTTTTCAACACACAAAGGGGTTGGGAACATTGGTTCTATGAAAACTGTAAAGTTTGGTTTCCACAGTGGGAAGGGAATATATTACAGTGTATTAGGTTGGACCGTGGTGGTCTCAGGGAGGGTGAGGGTGGTGGAACAGTGGCGCATCCCTCCAGTTGTGCCTCTCCACAATTCATTCACCACTCTGGCGGAGCATGGTTCCTCTATGGAGGCACCCGCAGTGGAGACCAAGGAGGATGCTGGGAACCTGCACAATGGAGACTTACAGGTGGGTGGCACAGGACCCCACAGGGGAAGGAAACAACTCTTGATGGGGGACTCAATTGTTAGGGGGGTAGAACTGGGGAAGGGAGGGGAAAGGGAGGTAAGGTGCCTGCCCGGTGCCATGGCTTGGAGGAACAGGAAACGAATCCTCAGGATCGTGGTAGCAGCTGCAAGGGGACTGTGAGCTAGATGTCATTATCCACCTAGGGACAAATGACCTGTCTGAGAATGGGACCAGAGCAGTGCAACAGGAGTTTGTGGAGTTGGGAAGGGGCCTTAGACAAGTAGCACACACGGTAACTTTCTCGGAAGTGCTACCTGTCTATGGCATGGTTGAGGCTAGGGTACTCCGCACCATGGGATTCAATGACTGGTTGAAAAACTGGTGCAGAGCTCAGGAATTTGGCTTCATTGAGGACTGGGGCTCCACCTAGAGGGATCCAGGCCTATACAGGTGCAATGGTCTGCATCTATTCAGGAGGGGAACCAGGATCCTAGATGATAGGTTTAAATGCTTCATTGGCAAGCATTTAAACTAGCCAATGGGGAGGCACTGAAAAGGAGAAAAGAAATCCTAGCCCCCCCCCCCAAAAAAGAAGGGTAGTTACCGAGGTAAACACAAAGATGGAGCAGTGGATAAGGAGAATGGCAGGGGTAAATGGAGAAAACGACAAAGGCAGTAAGGACAGGGATGGGGCAAAAATAAATAAAGCCATAAAACAATGGAGGATAATGAGTACCAATGCCCGTAGTCTAGGTAAACAGCTCCTTGAAATGGTGGCCTTGATGGAAGAGGAATACCTGGATATCGTGGCAGTCACAGACACATGGTACACAGAGAACCATGACTGGGGTGTCAACATACCAGGGAACACGATCTACAGAAGGGACAGGGAGGGAAGAAGAGGAGGAGGAGGAGTAGCTCTCTGTGTAAGGGAAGGGATCAAAACAACAGAGCTAAAGAGTAAACAGGGAGGAGAGGAGGCACTGTGGGACATCCTGGAGACTGAAAATGGCACCACAATCTGCACAGGGGTTGTATACAGACCCCCGCCTCGGGAGGATATGGACAAGGAAATGATAGAAGGCATCCTTGGGATGGCAGAGAAAGGGGAAATATTGCTGATGGGGGACCTGAATATGCCAGATGTTAACTGGAGCGCCTTTGCTGCAGCCACATCCATGAGCAGGGCCATTCTTGATGCCTTACAGGGGGAATGCCTCAGACAGCTAGTTTTGGAATCCACTCGGGAGGGAGCCATCTTAGACCTGGTACTCTCAAATGGGGACAGAGAGAGAGAGGATCTCCGATCTTGAAGCGGGTAGCCATCTGGGAACAAGCGATCACCAGTGTGGTTCACTATAAACTTAGCTGTAGAGTCAAGCCATACAAAAGTGAAGGTACTGGACTTCAGGAGGGCTGATTTTGTCAAAATGGGAGAGTGCCTCAGAGAAGCACTAGCAAACAGGCAAGAAGGTGGGATGGAGCAGCAATGGGGAAACATCAAAACCGCCATCACAGAGGCAACAAGCCTTTGTGTGAAGCAAATAAACAAATCAAAACGAAGGAAAAAACACTATGGTTCTCAAAAGAAGTGGTGGGGAAGGTAAGGGAGAAAAATATAGTATTCAGGAAGTATAAGAAAACACAGAAGGAGCAGGATAGAGAACTGTACCAGTTAAAGCAGAAGGAAGCAGGGAAGGCAGTCACAATAGCAAAGGCCCAAACTGAGGAAAAGATAGCCAACTTGGTTAAGAAGGGGGATAAAACCTTTTATACATACATTAGGGAGTAAAGAAAGATTAAGGCAGGGATACTGAGGCTGAATAAAGAGGAAGGTGGTTGGGCAGAGAGTGACAGTGAAAAAGCAGGGATACTGAACGAATACTTCTGCTCGGTATTCATAATGGAAAAGCATGGGGAGATACCTAATCCAGTCAATAGAAGCACTCTGGATACGGGAGTTGATATTAGTCCTTTCACAGAAGAAAAGGTTCTGAAAGAACTCTTAAAACTGAAGGTGGATAAAGCAATGGGGCCTGATGGGATTCACCCCATAATTCTAAAAGAACTAAGGTAAGAATTAGTAATACCACTGACTACCCTTTCTAATAGATCATGGGAGGATGGTGTGGTACCTGAGGGCTGGAGGAGGGTGGATGTGATTCCCCTTCACAAAAGTGGGGCAAGATAGAGGCAGGAAACTACAGACCTGTCAGTTTGACCTCAGTGGTAGGGAAAATGATGGAATCACTTCTGAAGGAAAGAATTGTTGAGTACCTAGAGACCAGCGGGGCACAGGATCCAAAGCAGCATGGATTCATAGGAGGAAGGTCATGTCGGATGAATTTAATTCATTTCTTTGACTGGGTGACCAAAGTAGTAGACCAGGGAAGGGCTGTGGACATGGCCTACCTAGACTTTAGCCAGGCATTTGACACAGTCCCGCACAAAAGATTAATAAACAAATTAGCCAGCCTGGGAGTGCTTCCCAGGGTGGTAGCCTGGGTAAAACACTGGCTGGACAACAGGACACGGTGGGAGGGGCATAGGCAGGGGAGGTGTTTAGGGTGTTCAAACACCCCCCGCCCCCGGATATGACCTCCAGATTTTTTTATTTATCCCTATTCCGGTAACACACACGAGGTGCTGCCCCTTTAAATGTGCACGTCCGCTGTTTTGGCTGCCTGTTAGTGCTGGCTCACCTAACTGCTACTGGGTCTGGTCTGGGGGTGGGGATGGCTGCAGGGAATCCCAAGCAGTGCACAGCACCAAGCGAGAAGTCGAAGGGTTGTGTGTGTCTGCTCCAGCTGCTCCTCCTCTCTCAACAGCAGACAATTAATGGGCACCACCATGTAAAATTGGTGGCTTGGCATACCGATGCACGCACTACCATTTGTTGAAAGGAAGAGAGGAGTCGAGATGAGAGTAGGTCAGGAGGAGGATTTGTGTCGGTCAGGTGTTCTGAAATGCCGAAACGGAATTAAATGGTTAGTTTAAACTTTGTGCCCCAGGTCCTCTGACTTGTGGAGCTGTGGGCCTAGCAGTAAAGAAGTGCCCATGGAGGAGAGGAGACAGATGGAGTAAGTCCTCGGTCTGGTCGGTGGTGGCACACTGAGGGGCCAGGTCACAGTCGGGAGTGACGTCTCTCTGGAGAGCGGAGAAGATAAGAAGACTCGGATGGACTGGGTACTACTCATCGTACTTGAAGAGAAGAGACAGACTTTTGTTTTGACTCGTGGGGCAGCCAGGCCGTTCCCTTCCTCAGTCTTTGCTCCCTCCCCCCCAAGTTATTGGGCACTTGTCTCCAGGCAGGGTCCAGGCATTCGCCTTCTGTTTGGTTCACTGATTCAGTCAGGCCCAGCTGAGCCAGTAAAGTTCTGCAGACTGCAGTAAAGGAGAGGAACCAATCACTTGGAGGACTCTCGAGGTAAGCAAGTATTTAATATTAGTGCACAGGCTGAACATGTCAGTATCTCCCAATAACAGCCAAGGGGACAGGATGGAGACTTCAAAGAAGGAGGCCTGCTGTTGTTCAAAATAGCAGGCTTAGTCTGCAGCAGTTGTCAGTGCTTTCAAAGTCGCTCTTTAGCTGCAGCACAGCCTGACTGTCCTGATGCTCTTCTGGCCCCAAACAGCTGATCACTATGTTAGAGCTTTGCAGTGAATTTCAAAAGCTTTACTTTTCAGACCTGCCCCATTTTCAGTAGCTTGCTCCCAATTGCAGCTACGGGAACAGGTGGGGTATCTAAAAAAAGGAGGCCTGCTGCTGTTCAAAATGGCAGGCTCATTCTGCAGCAGTTGTTAAGCTGTCCAAGTCCCTCTTTAGCTTCAGCAGAGCCAAACTGGCCCCCGATGCTGTTCTGGCTATGTATCTATATATATCATTAGGCTACTGCACAGGTAGGATCAGGGACAATATGCTATCCTATGATTCTCAAAGGGATCTCAAGAGGAGGAGCAATCCCTAGGGAATATACAGTGTGGTAGATGGCTACATCACACATACAGGTGGATGGTTATGTATGGTTATGTATGGAGGACAGAGGAGAATGTCATGAGAGTCCTGGCAATGACACTGCTGCGTGCAGAGGGGTAAGACACCAAATGTAGCCAGCACAGAAAGATGTGGGTATGCCATGGCTCATGTGTCCACACATGGGGGAAAGGACATTATTGACCCCACTGGGAGCCAATACATGCATGGCCATACACCATAGGTACCACAGACGTGGTAGGGCATATGGTAATGGCTGCCCCCATACCCAGGCATCAGCCAGGGAAGCCACAGTGCCCTGATACTGGTGTGTGTGTGTATATATACCATCCATGGTGGGGCTGTTCCCCAAGCATGCAGTAGTGTGCAGCAGAGGATGTGGTGCAAGTGGCCATGCAGGGGGCAGCCATGTGGGGTATCTCAGGGGAAGGCCATGTGGTATGGGGGTATCTCAGGGGAGGGCCACGTGGTGCTGTAATGTTTAAAAGCCCTGGAAGGTCCAGGGGCCTCGGGTCAGCTGCTACACTGTGGCGTACCAGTGGCTGAATCCCTGCCATTACAGGCAAATGTCCTGTTGCAGAGTGGCATAGTGGAATACTGTACCACAAAAACATACAGGGCAGACCACCAGCATCATGGTCATGCGGCACCAAGCACAGTGTCACTTCACATGCCTGTCCTGTGTACAAGGAGGTCAGTTAGGCATGCAAAAGTGAGGAACATCCCACTTAGCACTGTATGAGGAAGATCAGAATGAGTGTGCTGCCACAGCTTTCCTGACATACACTAAAGGAATTCAGGGCAAAACAATAACATTCTAATACTTGTACCAGGTGTATTTGGGAGAACAGTTATTCTGGTGAAAAGGGAAACCAGATAGGCCAAAGCGTGCCCTGAACAGACTACTACGATGTAATCAGATACTAAAATAAAAACTTTGGTGGGAAACAAAAAAATGCCTCACTTCCCCTAGAATAGGAAGGGAAATGTACCGTATATACTCGCGTATAAGCCGAATTTTTTACTCCAAAACTGAAGTCTTATATCGTATCCCTTGGCCTATACACGGGTCAAAAAGTGTCATCAAATGCAGTTGTGAGCAGTAAACTGAAAACAGTACTAGCGCTCCAAACAAGTTAGATGGGGGAAAAAAACAAAACATAACATCACAATGGGCTTAGTAGCAACCCCAACAAGGTGAAATTAAATGCAATTGCGAGCCAAAACAAGCAGAATGCAGCACACACTAGTGAAAACAAACTGCACAAACCAGCAGGTAGTGCAAATAATTAAATTGGTTTATTTCAGCTAAAATAGCATGTGAAAGACCCTAAGAAAAGAAAATGTTCGTAATCCCAAGATTCACCACTGCTTCGCCAGGTAAGGATTTGTCAGGGGGCAGAGTTCTAAGCAAACTGAGTTCAGCTTATAAGTCTCAGGATCTGACATCGTTAAATAATCTGATCATGACATTTACAGCATGGTTTATACAGTTGCCATGGAGATCTTGGCCAGATATCCTCTGTATCTAATCCAAAATGAGAATCAAAATCAATATCAATGCGAATACCTAGTGATGTGATTGCGCAGAACATAAGAAGACTTTATACTGTTAAAAGTCTATAGTTCTGTCTCTTCCATCTATTTTGGGTACCAGTAACTCAGCGCTATCGCTGGTTAGCAAGCACTACTTCTAAATCAGTTACCGGTAAGCACCCTCAAAAAAACATAGCTGTACCAGCTCCTCTGAGGTCCAATGCACTTTTAAATATTGTTCCTCAAATTAATCGCTGCTTATCTTGATTACACTGGACAGAGTTCTCAAGATGGTGTCAGCAAAGATTTCGGCATCGGCTTATACGCAAGTCAATAGTGTTTACTGAAATCAGCTGTTTGAATTGGGGGGGTCGGCTTATACGCGAGCCGGCTTATACCCGAGTATATACGGTACTTCTGTTTTGCCGAGTATGTCGCAATGTTTGTGAAGACAGTGACTCAATCCATTCTCTTGAACAGAGGGTGTGCACTGGTCAGCCCGAATGAGCAGAGGCAAAACTTTTAACCTCTGCCCATTCAGGCTGGCTAGTGCACACCACTTGCCCTTTGTTCAAGAGAATGGGTTTAGTGTCTGTCTTCACAAACAATGTGACATACTCCTGGTTGTTTGAGAAATGAGCTTCCCAGCACTGAGATGGTAGTTCCATCCCACTAGTTAGCTAATTGCATCAAGCCTACTGATACAAGGTCACAGGCTGTGTCCCAAACCCTTTACTCTTGGCTCCACAATGCAGTTGTACTGTTTTATGTGTCACTGCTCAAGTGAGAACAGGGAAACCTGAACTGAGTATTGAATGGGAGGGGTTAAGCTGAGGTCTGGACAAAAATGGTCCCTCGGAAAATGTTTCACCATGTAACCCTACTCTGGCACTCCTAGGGTGAATGTGCCTCCCCCCCCCCCACACTCACTGTCCTATTTCCAGTATGAGTTAAATTAAAAGATTATCCCCGGCTGGTACCAGTGATACTACTTCCTTCCCCCACCAAGTCCCAGGTCTGTCATTATTCCTTATATTATAGTAGTGGTGCTCATTGTTGGTCAGTCAGTTGCCCATCACAGTTACTTACAGCCTTGCAGGCACAGTTGCATATTGTATTGCATATGGGGTGGGTGGTTAACGACACTGGACAGCCAGTTGTCCACAATATTGGAGGTTCTGCAGACTGTAATGCCAGTCAGAGTCTCCACTCCCACACCCCTGATTCCATGGGGGGGAAAAATTTCACAGAAATTAGGGGTGGGGTACATGTAACAAAAGTTTTTTTTTCTTCCAGAAAAGCCCCAATACTCACCACAGAGCATGTGCCCCCCCCCCCAAGAGCTGCTGGCCACAGGCCGCAGCCTTTAAATAGAAATATTTCACAGATCATAGTATATTACAAAAACTGCATATGGGGTAAGTGGTTGGTCACACTGTTGGATAGCCAGTTGTGCACAACCACTGGAGGTTCTGCAGACAGTAATGCCAGCCAGAGACTCCCACAACCCTGATTCCATGTGAAAAAAAAATCCCATGGAATTAGGGGTGGGGAACATGTAACAAAACTGTGTTTTTTCTTCGAGAAAAGCCCTAAAACTCACCACAGAGCATGTACACCCCCAGACCCCCAGGTTTTATGTCTCCCATTTCCAAAATGTCATATCTAAACATCCTCCCCCCCAAAAAATTCCTGGCTACGCCCCTGCACAGTAGGTAACAGTAAATGAATTCCACAGTGAAGAAGGGGGTGGTTACTAATGGGGTACCGTAGGGTTCAGTACTAGGGCCGGTCCTTTTTAATGTCGTTATAAGTGACATTGCAGAGTGACTGGAAGGGAAATTATGTCTCTTTGCAGATTACACAAAGATCTGCAACAGGGTTGATATGCAAGGTGGGGTGGAAAGGATGAAAAGGGACTTGGCAAGGTTGGAGGAATGGTCAAATGTATGGCAGCTTAGATTCAATGCAAAGAAATGCAAAGTAATGCACCTGGAAAACAAAAACCCAGGGGAAGAGTACACAGTGGGGGGTGAGATAATGACAACAACAAAAATGGAAAGGGACCGGGGGGCGGGGAGTAGTCATATCAGTTGACCTAAAGGTGGGTCAGGAATGTGAAAAGGCAGTAAGGAGGGCTGGGGGGATACTGGGATGCATAGGGAGAGGCATCACCAGTAGAAGTAACAGCAACTAAAAAGAGCACTTTCCATGACAGAAAGTGCAGCTCACAACTCATGGCTGATTCAAATGGAGGTTACGTGAGTTTCTCCAACATAAAATTAAGGTCTCACGGAAGGACCAGGTCCCAAATGGGAAGTTTCAGATGCAAAATGCCCTGCAGGAAAGTGCAAGACATTTCAAACTGAGCCATGACCCTGCCCTCGATAGGTGTATGGTATGCAGTAATGGCAGAAAAATGCACCTTGAGGGAGGAGTCACTGCCATGGTTCCCGTCGCCCACCTGCACATGTGGGTTCCTTAGTGGACATTGAGAGTCCGGTGGGACCAATGCATGGATGGCTTGGACCAGATTGTCAAGGTCTCAGATCCGGTCAAAAGAGTCCTGTCATGGTGGCTGGAGGTGGCCAACTTGCTTCAGAGGTTTCCTTTCAGCAGGCTCTACATAAGTGTTCTGGACATGCGCAGTTCTGTACGCTCTGCAGGCCTGCCAGACTCATTCCTCCCCAGTCTGCTCTTGGTGCAGATGGACAACGTGTGTGGTGTATTACATCAATAAGTCGGGGGGGAGACTCACTCTAACCCCCTGTGCAGGAAGGCGATGCAGGTCTGGTATTGAGTCATTGTGCATGGTCTGGAGCTCTCGGCTGTCCATGTTACAGACATCCAGAATGTCCTGGTGGACAATCTAAGCTGCTTCTGGTCCAGGCTCACAAGTGGGAGCTTTTGACTCTAGTGGTCAGAGATCTCTTCGACAGATGGGGTCTACCAGAGTTGGACCTTTTTTGTGTCCCCATTCAACGTAAAATTGCTGCTTTTTTGCTCGTTCAGTTCCAAGACTGGAGTTTTCTGGCAAGATGCTTTGTCCCTCTCTTGGAAGGAGAAGTTTCTGTATGCCTTCCCTCCCTTCCTACTCCTCCAGAGGGTGCTCCTCAAACTTAAGTGGAAGGAGATGGAGATGATACTCATAGTCCCCTTCTGACCGCGTCAGATCTGATTTCCCTTGCTGCAGTAGCTAGCAGTTAAACCTCCAGTGCTCTTGCCCCTGTGTACTGGCTTGCTCTCCCAGGGCTGGGGCACCCTGGTGTCAATTCCAGTGTGGCACGCTGTGTGCAGCTGTTAATTAGAAATGCATGTACCTTGACCAAACATGCCAGGCCATATACAGACTTCCAGTGGATGTGTGACCTAGATAAATGTGAAGGGGTTGATGTTGGGGAAACCTATCAGAATGACAAATCATGCCAGATATTCATTAGTAATATCGCTGAAGTGGAACGTCAGAAACTTGTGGATGTGGTTAAGAACATGGACTTCATTTCAGTCACGATAGATGGAGCAACAGATTCCAGTGTAAAAGAACAGGAAATAATTTACATAACAGTAAACAAGGGGGTGCCTAGTGTTTATTTTGTGTTTCTGGAAAATCCACATAAAGCTGATGTAGCATCAATCACAGCATCTGTCGATCAGGCCATGCTGTCGCAGACTGGAGAAACAAATTGGTAGGGCTTACCATGGATGGGGTAGCAGTGATGATAGGTAAAAGAGGGAGGGTGGCTGCACTACTGAAAAAGGATTGTCCTCATCTTGTCACAATACACTGCAATGCACACAGGCTGGAGTTAACCATGAAGAATGTTTTAAAAAACATAGCCATTCAAAAAGAAATCGGCTAACTACTCTACGGAAATAGCTGTTTTATCATTTTTCACCACTAAATCACAAAAGTCTGAGAGGGTCCTGTCAGGCTGCAGGAGTTAGATTCTGATTCCAGTTAGAGTGGGAGGAACCAGATGGACACAACACACCCAAAGAACACTTAAAGTCCTCATTGTGGACTACCCCAGCATCCTACTGCACTTTCAAGAGGTAAAGTATTTTTGTCATAGATTTTTTAAGCACATGCCAGCGCAATGGAACTTCAGTAAAGCAAGTGTCCCATTTTATTCTCACAGATGCACCATGGCAGATCCCAAGGGGACCAAGCAGTGAAGGCCGTGTGCTTCCTGAAGACAATGCAGACCTGGAGATGCCCACACTATACAGTATATATCATCTGGAAGAGTTCACCAAAGTCAGCCTGCTTCTAAAGCAAATTATACTTCAGTGGGAAAGATGTTTTACTCTCTTCAGGACCTGAAGGACTGCCTTGTAAAGCTGAAAGCAAGGTATGTTTTTTTTTTTAAATCCAGATTCATGTTCAAACAACATGAAGTCTTGCTGTATTCTGACTATATGCAGTTAGCCCCAGCACTTGAACTGCCCCGGAGTGGAAAGGGTTAACTCTATGCAGCAGCATAGAATGTTGAACTCAAGCTTGGTTTTCAAACCTCTGTCTCTGGTACGTCTCAGTGTAACCATCAGATTCTTTACTTCACCTAACTGTGAAGTGGCTCCGGAGATCTTTCCTTCGCTTCAGTTTGGTAAAAGTGAAGAAAGCGTTCGGTTGTTTAACCGATTTCTTTTTTTTTTCAGTATCAAGTCTCTGTCTACAGTATAGGTAGTGTTGTAGATAGGTAGTGATATTGTAAATTGTTGGAAATTGTTTTTTGTTCAGTTTCCTATTGGTCGGTCCGGTTGGAAACTGAACCATTGTTTGTTTTTGAATTCATCTGGGATTTAGTAGTGGTGTCCGGGTCCTATCGGTTTGAAAAAAACAGACTTTATCTGTTTTTCTCCACAGCCCATGACAACATTGGTAACTGATAGGGGAGTATTGCCTGGCGTGAAAGCTGTAAAGGGTAGTTTATGTAGTGTGGCCATGTCTGAGAAACCCAAGGAAAAAAACGGTCCCACTGAGTTTCAACACTGTTCTGAGTGTGGAGAGGCCTTTGCCAAGGCTGACCTCCACCTCACCTGTGTTTATTGTCTGGGATTTGACCACCTCAAAACAGACTGCGAAATATGTAAAAACTTTCCCAAAGCCACTCTGGGAAAAAAGATTGAGCAGGCTAAAGAAAAAGGAGGCCAAGAAATCCACTGATCCAGATGGCCAGCTCTGTTCGGTTTCTGCCGAACCTGAGGAGGTGCTCACTGACCCGGGCGATACTTCCTCGGGCAAAAGGAGATCCAACTGTGAGGGGTCGGTTTCGGCTAAGAGAAAAAAGAAGTTGGCCGGTTTGGATCCAGTACCGCATATCCCAACTGCTGCTGAAATAGCCAAAGTGATCAGTATTGTTCAGTCGCTTTACCCAGTTCCGTCCGAACCATTGCTGCCAGTTAGGTTGTCTGTTCGGTCGGATCCGACTCCATCGGATTATGATCCGGATGCATATTATGATGTGGAATGGGAGGGAGACTAAGATTATCCCAAGGATGAAGATGATGACAACTTTGGAGGTCTAGATGTGCCAATTGAACCAGACATCTCCCCAGACAGGCCTTCCAATGTCTCCATTCCCAGGCTTTCTGAGTCCCCTTCCCACTTTTTGTTCTACAAAAAATTGCCTGAAACTCTCCAGCTCCCAATGGTGGAAGCTGCTGAGGAGCAAGAAGAGCCTGATTTTGTTGAAATGATGGACATCCCGGAGTCCAAGAGATTGTTTATCCCTCCTCAAATCTTTGGGGAAACAGACAAAAAAGATTTTGCAAATGCCTAACTCCTTACCTCCTGTGGATAAGAGAATGGACAGGAGGTACATGTTATCAGGCTCAGGTACGGAATTTTTATACAATCATTGCTGCGGTGTTAGGGTAGTGCAGGCTTCAGCATGTGACAGGGCTAATATTCCTTTGGCTTCACACCATCCAGATAAAGACTCTAGAAAGGTGGATGCCATGGCCAAGAAACAATACTTGCCATCCTCTTTGGGGCTCAGACAGGCTAATTATATGGCCTACACAGCCCGGCACCAGAAGTCCAGGTGGGATACGGTTCTGGAACTGTCTAAAAAGGCTTCCCCCCAGCTGGCCAAAGAGCTGGAGGAGGTGGCTGCTGATGGAATTGAGCCATCCAAGGTACAATTCCTTGCTGCTGTAGACTCCAATGATGTGGCATCAAGAGTCATGGGTACATCTGTGTCTCTCAGGAGACATGCTTGGCTCAGTTGTACTAGCCTTTCCCAGGACACCCAGGCTAAGGCCATGAATTTCCCTGTAGTGGGTAATTCTCTGTTTGGGGAGCAGACAGAGGCTTACATGAAGAAAATGTATGAATACAGGAACATCGACAGGAGTGCACAGGCCAAGGAAAGGCAAGCCACTCCTCAAAAGCAGCAGTCTAGGGGCAGGGGTAGGCCTTTTCACCAAGCCCAGGCTTCCTCTTCTTTCCCACAGAGGGGGTTCTTTTGAAGGAGAGGCAGGAGGGGGATGAGCAGGGCTGCATCTTCTTCCCAGTCCAAGGCTCCTGCCAAGCAAACACCCTGATGTGTCAGCCCCAGTCGATCACCAATTCCAGTGGGTGGCAGGCTGGCTTACTACTTCCAGGCCTGGAAGGTTGTTACCTCAGACAATTAGGTCCTGGAAATAGTAAGCTAGGGACGGACTCTCAATTTCAAAAGATGCTTCTTTCCTTGACTTGGGAGCCCATTTGGGAGTCCTTACGGCTCAGGGTGTTTGGTCTCAACAAGAGTCTCTCCTTCACATCAATCTCCTGGAACTCAGGGCGGTATTCCTAGCCCTTCAGACTTTCTCAGAGTTAATCAGAGACAAAGTGGCGCAGGTCAGGACAGACAACACCACCACAATGTGGTACATCAACAAACAAGGAGCACTCAGTCCATGGTCTTGTGCACAGAGGCCATGAAACTGTGGTCCCTTGCCTACTCCCTTCAGGCTTCCCTGATAGCAGTCCACCTTCCAGGGAAGGACAATGTGCTAGCAGATGCTTTGAGCAGAATTTCCCAGGGCATCACGAATGGTCCCTGGATCCTCACATCCTGAAAGTATTCTTCACCAGATGGGGCACTCCAGAGATAGATCTCTTTGCAGCCCCAGACAATCACCACCTTCTCCTGTTTTGCTGCAGACCTCCAGTCTGAGGGACTGTTCCTCTGGATGCTCTCCTATTGGAAGGACAGGTTTCTCTATGCATTTCCCCCTCTTCCCCCTGTTGTTCAGAGTTCTAGTCAAAATCAGGTCTCAACCCTGTACAGTGATACTAGTGGCTTCAGACTGGGCCAGACAACCTTGATACCCTCTGCTGTTGTCCCTAGCAGTCTCACGCCCCCTGTCTCTTCCCAAGAAACACAATCTCCTAACCTCCTCTCAGGGGAGAATTTGGCACCCCAATCTCCAGTCTCTTAATCTCAAAGCCTGGTTCTTGAAGAGTTAGAATATGCAGGCCTGCATCTTTCTCAGGGAGTAACAGATATGCTGAAGGTCTCTAGGAAACCTTCTACCAGAAAAACTTACAAATCCAAATAGAAAAGACTCAGTATATGGTGTTCTCAGAGAGGCCTACAGCCAGATACTGCAGACATTGCTACAGCCTTAGGTTATCTGGTTCACCTTAATGGTCTAGGCCTAAGGCCTGCAACACTGAAAGTTCACCTGGCAGCTGAATCTGCTTTTCTTTTACGCAGGAAAGGGTCTTCCCTGGCATTTCATCCTGTTTTCAGTAAGCTCTTCAAAGGTTTGGTTCACATCAACCCCCCATTTAGAGTGCCTACTCTGGCTTGGGATCTAAATGTCTGCATTGCTCAGCTTATGCAGCCACCCTTTGAGCCTTTAGCTTCGGCCAAGCTTAAGTACTTGACCTGAAAAAACTGTGTTCCTGGTAGCCATCACTTCTGCCAGGCGAATTAGTGAATTACAGGCCCTGTCAATTGAATCTGACTTTATTTCATTCCATAGAGATAAGGTGGTCCTCAGGATGAATCGTAGGTTCTTACCTAAAGTGGTGTCAGATTTTTATCTGAATCAATCTATATCTCTACCTGTATTTTTTTACTAATCATTCTTCTTCAGGAGAAAGAATATTACACAGTTTGGATGTTAAAAGGGCATTTAGCTACTACACAGAGCACACTAAGGCACATAGAAATGACTGTCTTCAACTATTTCTCACTTATGGGGAAGTGGGAAAAGGTAAACCTGCTACTAAAAGAACTATTGCCAGATGGATTGTCTCTTGTATATAATTCTGCTATGCCAAGTTGGGCAGGAAGCCCCCTTCAGGCTAGAGGGCCCACTCGACTAGTTAGGTACAGCTGCCTCTCTGGCTGCTGCCAGAGATATACCCTTGCTAGAAATCTGTAAAGCAGCCACATGGAAAACAGTCCATACATTCACCAAGCATTACTCCCTTGATATCCAGGATAGGAATGATGCTAGGTTTGGTACAGCAATATTGCAGAGCCTGTTCCCAAAGCAAGGTTCTGTGCCCCCTCCTCCTGGGAGGAACTGCTTGGTAGTCTGCATATAGTCAGAATACAGCAAGACTTCATGTTTGAAGAGAAAATTACTCACCATAGTAATGCTGTTTCTTCTAATGGAGTCTTGCTATATTCTGACCTCCCTCCCTGCCTCCCCTCTCAGAACTTAGTTTTTGGGAAGTGGGCTGGCAGACACAGTGTTGCACCTCAGAGGTATACCCTTGTACCCCTCCTCTTCAGGGTGGGTAGTTGTTTTTGGTATATATATTTACATGTGTATGTATGTGTATATATATATATATATATATATATTTTTTCCCACTACTTTTTTTTCTTGGGTTCTCGACTTGAGTTTTCCGGACCCAAGTTTGTTGTCTTTTGGCCTAAAATTAAACAATTTCCATATCTTAGTTAGCTAGTTAGTTTGCTCATAAGAATCTAACGGTTACACTGAGATGTACCAGAGACAGAGGTTTGAAAGCAGAGCTTGAGCTGAACGTTCTATGCTGCTGCATAGAGTTAACCCTTTCCTCTCCGGGGCAGTTCAAGTGCTGGGGCTAACTGCATATAGCCAGAATAAAGCAAGACTCCATTAGAAGAAACAACATTACTATGGTGAGTAATTTTTTCTTAGCTTAGTTCCCTTCGTCCAGATATTCTGTCACTACTGATCTGACTACTTGGATCATTCTTGACAGACAGCCATCTGTACAAAGGAGGTTAGGGGGATTAAAGTTTTTTGTTTTTTTTTATTTTTATTTTATTTAGACCGGGAAAGTGCTTATGAAATCTTGATGCTTTAGATGGACCAGAATTCCATGGACACACCCTATCTGAAGATGAACCGGACCATTTCTTCAGTAACAGAAAGGCACAACTGACCACCATGATCTTAAAAGTCACTAACAGATTTGAAGACATGCACCAGCCAGACTCCATTATGGTGGCCATGAACCACATTGTGATCTTTAAACAGTGGCCAACAAGCCGTCTGGACTTGACAGGTGCATTTAGAGTAGGCAGTTAAGACTGGGTGTGTAAAATCAGTACAGCAAAGAAACAAAACAGCATTTTTTTCCCCAGTTTGTTTCTGATTATGCGGAGGATGCAGTAGCTGTTGTTGTTGTAGATGAGTTCAGACCAGTTCTCATAGAGCAGAAAATAAATCCAGACGTGTGTAGATGAGTGGACCAGGCTGAAAAAAATCACATAAAGAGAAGGTGAATTAGTCTACCACCCTACAATCAGCTGATTCTCAGTGTACTGTGAGACAGGTCAGGTACAGTCATCTTTTCTTTTCCCCAAAAAAACAGGTACGCCACACTACCCCTCAATAAAGGTCTCTTCTGCTCCATATTATGGGAATTTTTTTTCCCCCAATTGTTTAGCCAGGAGAGACACACTGAGCTGAAAGCTTGTTTATAGCTGGGAGCACAGGGAAGTTAAGTGACTCACTCAGGGTCGCACAGTATGCAAGTGGGGGCTGCGGGATTCAAACCCAGGTCTCCAGATTTACAGCTCAGAGCCTTAAACCACTGTGCTATACTGCCTCACCTGAAAGTGCAGAAGTAGATACCTTAATACATCTTCCCAGCTGGTTAAGTATCTCCCGTCCCGGTTTGGACATTTCTGGAGATGATGCAGGAATTTTCTCTCTAATCTCACACATTTTCTGGGCTTGCCCAGTAATTGCCTCTTTCTGGCAGGAGATTAGAGAATTAAGTCTTAGCTTATTGGGTACCGAGGCAGTTCTGACCCCAGAACTGGTCTCTTTATCCATCTCCCTCCCCCCCGGACTGTCAGAATACCTCCTAAATCTATGTTATATTTGTATTTACTAGCAGCCAAAAAGGCAGTCATGTGCTTGTGGCACCAACCAGTTTCTTACTATTGCTATTTGGCATAAGATTATTAATGAACTGTATTCCCTGGAATGCCTTACGCCACGATGTATGGGAACTACAACACAGTTTGAATTAAAATGGAGCTCCTGGGGGCTTTATGTATCTAGAGAAGATGATGTGTTTGTTCCATGAAGAAGTTGAGACTGGGGTGGGGGGGTTGGATGGCTCTGTTGTTTGTTTTTTTTTTGTTTATGGCAATCTGGGAGACTCTGGTTCAAAGTGGCCTGGACCTCGGGACTTAGATAAAATGCCAAGATCATTTAGGTACTTTTATTAAAGCCATTTCTAGCATTAACATTATTATGCTTGTTAGAGATAGCTATGATTGAATGTACCAGCCTGGAATGTTATATTCTTAATACCCTTTTGTTCTGCAAACTGATTACTTGGCACTGTTGTCAACTGTGTACTTCTCTGAGACATTAAAATAAAGATAAAAAAAAAAAGTAAATAATGCTGTAAAAGCAGAGTGGCCAGCTATTCATCAGGCTTGCCAAGGAAAAATGCCACAACAGTTTGGGACTAGTCAGTCAATCAATATCTTTATTTAGCCAGGCAAAACACCATTGAGCAGGGCTCATTTACAAGATGGACCTGGTAGTTTAAACAACAAGAAGTCACAACACAACAATTTGGCGTAGGCGTAGCAACATTAGCAGCCTATGTGCAGTCATTACAAGTGAAAATGGCACAGCTTGGCACAGTGGTATAAAATAATTTACAAATAGCAATGCAAGACTTGACACTGAGAACAGAACAAAGCAGCATAATTTACAGGCGTGGTACCAAAGGCAGTCAGCATACCGTTGTAAGCGAATTCTGTGCAAGGCAGGTCTCTGATAGACAGTAGAGTACAATATTATGTTGGATGAGGTTTAGACCAGCAAGCATTATGTGGAATAGGAGAAGACTATAAAACAAGGGCACAGGATGTGCCAAGGATAGTGGAGGGAGGAGAGGTTAGGAATGGGCAATTGTAATACCTTCGGGATTGTCATAGCTGCATTAGTTGGTGTGGTAGGTCTAAGGGTAAGGGGGAGGGTATGGGAGTGAAAAGGTGCCATTAGTAGGAGGCAGTGACAGACAGGTAGGAGGGAGAGTCAGAGATTCAGTGCCGGAAGCAGTTGTAGGATTCCATAAATGATTGTTGGATAAGAATTTTGAAGGCAACTATAGGGTACAGGTGAAATGAGCTGCAGTAAATTTTGAGCAATATTCCAGAGGACTGGTAAGGCGTGACTAATTGCCACCCAAGCAAAGTGCGTCCTAATTCTGGGTATGTAAAGGGTGATACAAGTCTGGCTTCCCAGCAGATAGCTGCCGGGAATGCAAGAAGGTAGGAAATCCTTAATATATTGAGGCAGTTTGTTAAAGATGGCCCTATAGATCCAGAGCATGGTGTTCTTTTGTCATCTAAGACTAAGGGGGCCCCATCTTACAATGTTGTAGAGGGTACAGTGGTGTGTTGAGTAAGGGGCACACCTGAACCTGAGCACCCAGTGGTACATGGTGTCTAGTTTGGCAAGGGCCACACTAGAGCAGTGCCCATACAGAAGGTCTGCATAGTCGATGAGAGGCAAGAATGTTGTTTGAACCAACCTGGTTCTCCCCTCCTGCATTAATAGATGCCTGATTCTGAAGAAAATCCCAAGCCTCTGTTTAAGCTTTTTGGAGAGTTCTTCAATATGGACTCTGAAGGAAAGATTGGAGTCAATCCACACCCCCAGATATTTGAAGGAATCTACATAGTCTAGCGATTCGCTGAGCAAGGTGTGGATTTCAGGGGCTGTACCCACCGTTCTAGAGTAGGGGGAGTTTACTACAGGGGAGAAGATCATGGTCTTTGTTTTCTTAGCGTTTAACAGAAGTTTAGAGTAAAGGAGATTGTTCTGTAAGTGGTTAAATTCTATTTGGAGGTCACTACAAGTGAGTTGCAGAGTAGGTCTGGCTACATACAACACATTGTCATCCGCAAAGAGGTGTATGTCAGCTGACTTGACTCCAGCATCTAGTTTGTTTGTATAAATGGCAAACAAGAGAGGACCCAAGATGGACCCTTGTAGTACTCCTCTAGAGAGTGTTTTTTGGTGGGAGAGACCCCTCTGCCTTGATCTGTTGGTGTCGATCAGAGAGGTAGTTAGAAAACCACTCTAGGGCCATGTCACTGGTGCCAATATTCTGTAGAGCAATCAGGAGTAATGAGTGGTCTACCGTGTCGAAGGCCTTGCTAAGATCGAGAAACAGAGCACACACATAACTTCAGTGCACATAACTAGTAACTTTAATTTGGACTCTACCAGCAAGTACAGCTGTTTGTGAATGTGACTTTAGCCTAAAGAAAAGAATAACATCTGACTGGTGAAGTTCATTAGGAAAGGAGAGTCTAATAGACTTAATCAGAATCTCATTACACACACCATGTGAACAAGAATTTGATCCAATTCCAGTTATTGAGTATTGGTTAAAAAGTGGTAGGCAGAAAAAAGGCCTTCTTTACAGCCATATGGTCCATGGAACAAAAAACAAAGCAATGAGGAAGGAGAGGGGGATAGCTCCCCCCCCAGTTCCCCCAGGTTTCAGCCCCTCGCCTTCTATGCCACTCCCCCAATGACCAGGCTTACCCCCTGGGCAGGGCCACCGGGTGGATACCACCTCCCCAGAGAACACAGTCCCTAGCCCTGGCTTACCCCCCAGGGTGGGGCCACAGGAGTGGGATCATCCCGGACTTTAAGTCGCAGTGGGAGCAGAGGTGGGGCCATTGTGAATGGGGGCTGGAATTTTTAATATGCTTATCCTTGAAGGTGGAGACATGCAATGATGTCCCATGTCCACCCCGCCCCCCCCACAAATGATGGTGCCAGCATGGTGATTCCCCCAGCCTCCACCAGAGGTCCATGGTGTGCCAGACACTCTACCCCCTTGGGGAAGGAGAGTGGTCCTTAGGATGCTCAATCCTTCTCTCCCTGGTTGGCCCTCTGATGTCCCAAGTCCATTCCTGAACCCGGGTCATCGGCATTGCAGAAGGGTGCCCTGCCTCTGCACTGGTGAGGGAAAGGGAGATAGCTGTTCAGAGCCAGAAGCAGAACCGGATGAATCTTTCACAATATCTAAAACTAATTTTGAAAAATTGTCTGATGAATCTCATGTTATATCAGATGAAGAAGCTGCCATGTCAGTGTAATTGTTATTTCTTGGGTGAACTGTAACTAACTGGTGGAGGTAGGGTTTGTGTCAGAAGTTTCACTGTCCCTAAAGACCTGTCAGTTTTGTCCCACCTTTTAATGAGGTTAATTTGGCCTTTGCCATGCTTGCCTGTTTAGTTCTGCAGTCCCCACTTGGACTAGTGCCTTTTAAAAATCAGTTTTACTGCTGTTTTGCAGTTTCCAGTTCATCCATGTTTCTGCAGAAAATATAGTAACTGTGGTCACTCATGCAGGTATTGGTGGCAAATAACTGCCTACCATTCAGAGAGTGGTCAAAGTCTTCATCCCCCATTTTCAAAGGAGATGCATGGCATATCTCGGCACAAAACAGAGATGAGCCGTGCATCCCATATAATGTGCTGATGTGCGATATTCAAAGTGGGGAGCTGTGCCACCCAAAGGAGAATGGGCCATGGCCCAAAACAGATGTATGCAGCGCATGTAAAGGGGGGCATTCCCATGAATGTGCTGTGCATGGGCATATTCAGAGGGAATGTGCCCTGCAAGTGCCAGTAATGTGCTATGCACAGATAGGCAGAAGAAAGATGGCCTAAATTGGCTGGCCACCCACAGGCAGGCTGCCGTAGTGCAGACAGGTCCACAGCAGCCTGCCAGTCCCAATAGTCAAGTGTTACCCCCTGCCCAACCCCGAGCCCCGATTGTAAGAACTAGACTCATGCCCCAACCCAGCCCTGTTCCCCAATCATTATAAAACTGTAACCCCCTCCCAGCCCTGATCCCTAATGCATTGAATAGAATACAGACCCCCCCCAGTATTTCCATAGTGTAGTGGCCGTCCCACCCCATCAGGATCATACCTGCCAACCCCATGCCCCCAAACCAAAGTCAGTGACTGGCTCATCCTTCCACTCGCCACCACAGCCAGCCACCGACTGAGTATGTTCTATGTACAGTACACTGCACCAACAGTTCAGTTAGCAGCTGGCCGTGGTGGTGACAGGAGGGCTGAGCCAGTCGACAGCTCCGAATGGGGTGTGTGACAGGGTTGAATAGGACCCTGTCCCAGTTGCTATGGAGAGTTTGAATGCAGGGATCTGTTCTGTTCTTTCCTTTCCTGTCTCATCTTTGTGGTTGCGCAACCAAATTTTCTCATGAGACCTTGGACTTGATCACCCTGATGGTCTTGCAATTCTTTGCCTCTCACTGTCTCTCAGTCTTCCCTTGCTGTTTCTGTTTTTTCCTCCCTTACGTATCTGCAGATATAAAAATGTGTGAATCATTATGTGGAAATGTAACTGATATTGGGATCCCTGTGTTAAGAAATTATATAGTGTTACTGTTGAAATGTATATAATTATAGTTTGAGATGACTTCAAAAAGCTATTGGGAGCCGAAGGGGTTAACCTGAGAGCAGTTTTAAAAAGCATGTTCTCATTTCAGAGGCACTTTCTGGTTTTAACAGTAACAAGGTGCTGTTAGTCCTCGCGTATGTCTTTTTTTCCAGTATCTGCTACTAAAATGCAATATTTTACCCTTAATTGCACTCCCACTGTGAGCCGACTCTGAAAAACTCAGTTGTCCTGCAGCACCAAACCGGAAGCGACTGTGACGTCATTAAATGAATAACAAACCCCAACGCGCTGTTCATTTCATTCAGGATTGCAGCCTATGTACTGGTTTTCTGTCGCCCGAATTCATCTGGTAAACCCATCGCATTTTCTTTCAGGTAGTTCCATGTAGTGACAGTGATTCCGTTCTGATGCAAATTGGCTTGTAGAATTCTGCTTATCGAGTATTTACCACTGTTGAGTTTCAGCATATGTGCCACTTTTCATTCACCCCAAATAATGTGTTGAACTGTGGCATTTTTCTTTCAGGTAGTGCTGTGGTCATCTAGTAAATGCAGTACTGTGATTATATTCCATCATCTGTGTGGAACATTATTGCCCCCCTCCCCACCGAGTTCTAGCTTGATTGACCTAAGCGGTAGAGTGAGATCAGTGTGATTTGATTGTCTGCCGAACACAGCTGCATAGCTGCTACCTCTCGTCCCTGACTTACTGCTTTGTGAGCAAAAAATATAGTCAGCAAATAACAGGAAAAGGGGCAAATGGCAACAAAAGAAAAATAAGTAACAACCTATAACAGCAGTACTATGAGGTAAAAGATACCTCTCCTACAAAGATATGAAGTCCTTATGTGCTTGATGAGATCCACCCCACTCCCCCCATGGGACCAATTCCTACAAATCGCGACTGACTGTTTGTGCTGTGCGCCTTCTCCCGGTACAGTTAGCATGCATTTGTACCCGGACAACAAGAGAGAGAAAGTCATCAAAGCATGGTGTGATTTTGAAAAGCACACACACTCACTGTTGGGCGAAGAGCAGGGGATGGTTCAGCAGTAAGTTCATGGTCCTCTCTCCCCCACACCCCAATCTCACTCCCTTTATGAAAAGTCTTTTTTGCAGTATAGTCTGCACAGTTTGTACTCAGAAAAGATGTAAATAAAAAGATTGAAACCGCCGATCGGCGAGTAGAGCAAAGCGGTCATAATGTCAAGGGCAAAGCAAGGATGGCACCAGCAACGGAGTGGGTTACAGTGACTTTCAGATATTTTTTTATGAAGACATCACAGACAAAATGTGGTAGGCAAATCTGATATGTCAGTCTGTACAAATGGGCACTAGCTTTTTCTACATTTTAATACATAGGTCACTTTCATGAAAATGTGGCCCTGTACATAGAAAAAATATGTAACAATCTTTGTACTGATCTCACAGCATTGCAAAAAAAAAATGTATTGTGGTAAAAGTAGGACAGTATACATTTAGAAATATTTTCAAAGAAATAATACCTAAACAAACAAGGTAATTGTTATATATTAGATATACTGTACTTATCAAAATATACATTGGTGCTATCATAACAATCATATTTGTAAGAAATAGTGATCTAGTCACTAGGTAGCATCATAGCGGTTAGGTGGTGGGAAAGTTCAAGAGAAATGTGAGGAAGTTCTACAGCACTGAGAGGGTGGTGGAACCACAGAACAGACTGTCCATTGGAAGTAGTAGGGGTGCAACATGATTTGGACAGGGTATGGGGGCTCACAGTCCCCAAGATGGAGGAGGGTGCACAACACTGGTTTGAGGGGTGGTGGAGCAGGAGGAGGGTAATAGACCACCAGTACAGTATAGGTGGTGGGTGGGGGGAGGTAAAACAGCATAGTACATCATATCGAACTAATGTTGCTTAGCTCTGGTCATAGGACTGAACTTCATCTGTGGAGAACAGCAGTCCCGGAAAATATCTGAGTGGAGATTATAAAAGCTCCAACATGCACTGCAGACTACTGCTCAGGTATCAGCTGTGGGAGATTGTAGTGGCCTAGAACTAAGCAACAGTTGTCCTTTTTGCAGCTTTAGTAATGGAATTCATTACACAGCCGAACACTGTAGATAGTGGTTGTGAAAAACCTTGTGCCATCAGACTGCCGTCATGACCTGGTGTGTGTGGTTGGTAGGTGGTATGCTGTGGCAGCACTAAATTGACTCTGTAATATCCCAGTGGTATTGTTACCCACTCCCTTACCACATGGCAGATGTCTGGTGGAAACTGTGTGCAGGTGTCTTTTCCAGCATGGTTATGTTGCACCTCTATGCACAGCTTTTGTGACCATACACATACACCGTGGTTGCTTGATGTTTTGCAATATGTCATGATCAAGCCTTCGAATGCTACAGTCAGGAAATTAAAACAATACTAGTGATGAAACCGCCAGTTTTCCATCAATTTGATGGCTGTGTGTAAAACTGAGATCTCATGTGACTGAGTGACCAAACATCCTCTCTGTTTCATTGAAGGCAACCCCAGAGGATTTCAACACCATGTGTCTTGGTGTAATGAGAGGGTTTGTAGTACTAATTTCCCTATTTGTCTCCTTTGATACGGACATTTCCATTGTCGTATCCACAGTGCAAATTCACAACCTTGACATGTGATTGTGCCAACATTGTATTTTCCTTCCTTCACAGTGCACTATGTTTTCTGCGGAACATGATATTGATGATGAAGAGTTCGACCCCAGCACTGATTATGATGGTGATGAAGGATCCATGTCCTCTGGTGTGGAAGTGAGTTTGTAGTCCAGTGGTGAGGAGGATGAAGAAAGTGATGCACAGCTGGGAATAGCACCATATCGTTTTGAGCCGATGGCTTGAGTGAACTCACAAGATGGTGGTCCACCCGCCCTTGATGTAGAAGTACAGGGTGAAGACCATCTTAACAACATGGACTGGTACGGAATTTCACCAAATATATGTTCTGGAGGTAACTGAGGTGACACTATTTCGCATTGATAGTAGTAGCTGGATTGATGGAATGCACTGACTCATCAGAACTGGTTGCTTGTTCAGCATACTGGGAAAAGCGTAATGAGGTGTTCACATTCAGAATTAGGAATATAGTAGTTTCTGGTGGTGCATGAGACACTACTTCACATAGACAGCGGTGCCTATCATCAAAGCATGCCCCACAGTTCTTGCCCCACTCCACCATGTGACCAGCACACCTTTTATACTCATAGCATCAGTTGCATGAACCACAAGTCTTTCATATTTGTATTGGCAGAGTGTTTGTGTTTTGTAGTCTGGTATATAATGGTCACAGTTGCTGCTTGTGATTGCAGCATAGGCTGACCACTCCATCTCCTTACAACTGTCAACACATAGACTACCTATTGACTCTTTCCACCCCCACCATTTTCTGATGTACAGGCCTCCGTGAGCATCAGTCCAAGGCTGTGCTCTTGGCACCAAGTGAATGCTTGCTACATGCCATCTATGGCCCTCTCTGTACACTTCCCTCACTCCCACTTCTGTCCCCCCTGCATCTAACTTATAAGTGTTTGTGCACGCCCTGCTCTGCCAGTGCATTTAATTGTACTGGATTGATCAGTTCATAGTCAATGCTACTTCTGTGAAGTTAATTTTTAATTGGGCAGTCATAAAATGTATTGTGATTGGTTGAACATCCATGGCACTCCAGACATTACCTCATGGGTTTTAGCCCACCTGATAGGCTAGTGATGCACATGACTCTAGGATCATATTTCTAGTATATCCAGGTCCCAGAAACTCCTGCTTTGCAGTCCAAACTTTGCATCTGATTAGGCTAGCACACCAGGATCCCTGCTGTCCTAATTATCAAGGTAGGTTTCTTCACATTCATTATTTCTCAGTTACTAAACAATGCAAACCAAATATAAGAGACTGTATGGTCTTCAGATAGACAATTGGTGTTTGGAATAAGATTGTTTTCCCTAGGGGAATAGAACCTCCCTTTACAGTGTTTTTTGATAAGTATAAGGAATACCACATCTAACTTGTACTGGGAACCCTCACTTGTGTGTTTTCCCTGCTGTTTGTGCAGGTTATCAGCATTCGTTCCATTTTGTGGAAAGATTGCATGAGTCTCACTATTGTCTCAATGTTTTGGCTTATGCCTTAAGCGATTACAGTGAATAGTAACGATGGACTCTAGGTTTTTGGCTTGTGCCTTAAGCAATTACAGTGAAGAGTAACTTACTCTTGTTATTAATGTATTTGCGCTGTTTTTTACCGTGTTTGCTGCGTTGCTGCATAGTGCTCCCCAAGACGCTACTTCCATGTGTCCATCTGCCCTCCACCGTCACGATTCTCTCCCCCCCTGCAGCCACCACATCTTGTGTGTTCTCTGCTGCTCCCGAGGCCGTGTTGCGATCGCCCCACTCCACCTAGTGAGGCACCTGGGCTGGAGAGGGCCCAAACCTAGGCCTCAGCCTTTCTCACTCCCTGTGTGGTCGGGTCTACGGGCGGCTGCCTCTCCAGTGCGCCCTCCTGTGGTTGGGGCCTACCCTTTCCCCACACCAGCCGTCGGCGTCCATGTACAACTCCATTCCTCTCCCTGTATAGCACTCTGTGCACTCGTGTTTCTTCATGAGCCTTGTTAGGAGAGTGTTCTCCCAATGGGAGTAGTTGTTTTCAGCGCCTGGGCTCTGGGATTGCCTGGAATCCCATCTCCTCGCCTAGCATGGCCAGAGCAATGCTCTTCCGCTCCGCGTCACTGCTCCCTTCTAAGCCTTCATCCTACTCCTATGCCTGTCCTTGTTCATCAGGGCTGGAGTTCGCCAGACGCTCACTGATGCAGGGGTTGATGGTTAAAGCCAGCCTCACTGGATTTCCCAGGGCAATTCAGCTGTGGGGAACCCCGCGAATATTGCCTTCTCAGCAGCCAGTGACTCAGGCAGCACTATGGGAGACCATTGGTTCTGTGGTTAACTGCAAGGCTATGAACCTGCAGACTCAGGTTTGAATCCCACAGCTCCACTTCTCTGCATTTGATACTTAATCCTCCCTACCTCAGTTCCCCGAGGGCAGGAACTGTTTCAAGGTTTTTTGGCTTCAGCCCCAGGACCCCCAGTACTACCTCGTGGCTTAGAGAAAGCCATCTAAGAGGAGCCAAGACCGAATGTACTGTACGAAGGACACTGAATCAGGGGCTCACAATTATAAGAGGGATTTTTGTGAGGGGAAAAAAAGAGAAGAAAAAAAAAAACACACATACGGGCTCCTCTCACAAGCAGCCCATATGTGCCCCTCAGTAAATTATACTGCACTGTGGGTCCCTCTCTATAGCAATCCCCAGTATTCCAGCATCCATGTGGGTCCCTCCCTACAGCGACCCCCATGGTAAAGACAGCCTGCATCTCCCTCTCTAGCTCCTTAAGAATAACACATCTTCAACGCTGCCTTACGTGAGCCAACCACAGGGTGAAGGCCCATTTCATACCTGTAGTAACACATGCATTCTTTTGTCTTCTCCAGATGGTCAAGGCCAAGAAGTGCACGGCGTGCAGCGCTAATCTCCTGCCCCACGCCCCTGGCTCCCTGTGCATCGCATGCCTCCATGATGATGATGACCTATCGCTAGAACAGTCTGCTGGCATGGGCCCAAGCAACCCAGGCCCCAGCAGTTCAACATGGCTGGATCCGGGTGCCTTCTTACTACAGAACCAACAGGCCACTGTAGCAATGATGGAGAGTCAGCAGAACTTCATGCTGAAGGTGATGGAAAAATTGGAGTCTCTCACTTAACATGGAACGCCGGCAACACAGCCTCTGGAGCAAGACATCGGGGGAGGGGCCAGCGAGAATCACATGGACCTGGCGAAGCCAATCCCAGGTAGTCACAAACCCGACTCCAGGGAGGACAGAGACCTGCCAGAGGAGGAGGAGGAGGATGGAGCAGACTCCAATGAAGAGGATATGGAGCCACCGGCCATTCCATCACTCACCTCAAAGCTATGCTCCTTTGATATGGTTCCAGGCCTCATAAAAATCATGAAGGCCACCATGGGGTTTGAGATGGAGGAAAGCAAACCAGAATCTAAGTTGGACCCACTGATCCAGCAGAGGTTGACTGTCAATGAGACATTTCCAGTCTGTCCGGCGATCAAAGACATTGTCACCAAGGAATGGCAGTCCACTGAACCCAGCTGGATGTCGAACAAGAGAAATCTGGACTGTATGTCTCCTGTTCAAGAGGACAAAGCTAGCATGTGGTACACCGCTCCAACAATTGATTCTCAGGTGGCTGCACTTAGTAGAAGGACTATTCTACCACGTGGAACCATCTCCTTAAAGGACCCCACAGACAAAAGGGTCGAGGATATGCTAAAAAAGGCCTTCGAAACAGAAGGAAAGGCCGCAAGAGCATCCACAGCGGCCATTTATACAGCACGTGCACAGATACGTTGGCTAGAAGAGCTTCTGGAACAGACCAACTCCAAGTCTAGAGAGGCAGAACTGTTAGAATGCACTCTCAATGCAGCAAGATATCTAGCCGATATGGCAGTGGACTCTCTCAGACTCAACGCAAGGGCCACAGCCATCACAAACAGGGCTAGACGGGCATTGTGGCTTAAACTGTGGGAAACCGACAATGAATCCAAGACATTACTGCAAAATCTTCCCCTGAGGGGTAAACATGTTTTTGGGGAGGGCCAGTTAGAGTTCCTAAAGCAGAAAGAGGAGGGCAAGGAACTCCTTAAGAACAAAAGTAGGCACTCCTATCTACCTTCCGCTAGATGGAGATTTCGGGAGGGCCAACGATCTTACCAAACTCACAGAGAGACAGCATACCCAACCACCTCCTTTCGTGGTAGAGGGTCCTACACCTCACAACGCACCCCCTCCACCCAGTCCTACCCTTCAGAACCCACGGATCTAGGTTCGGAGGAAGAGGTAGAGGTCAGCGAGGTAAGCAACAATGACTGCTCGCACAGAACCCCATTCGGGCAGAGGCGCTGTCCCCCTGTGGGTCAAAGATAACGCTCTTCAGCCACCAGTGGTTTCACACCACCTTGGACAAGTGGGTTCACGGAGTCATGTCTCGAGGCTACTCAACAGAGTTATCAAAGTCCCCCCTGACACACAGGTTCATCACCTCATCGATCACCAAAAAGAAGGCCACAGCTCATCAGGTACAACAAATCCTGTGGAACCTGATCCACAACAAGGTGATACAGCCCATACCCCCACACGAACAGAAGTTGGGAGTTTACTCCATCTTCTTTCTCATTCCAAAGAGAACTGGCGAACTATGCCCTATCCTGGACCTCAAACACCTAAATCAGCATGTGACTCCCCAGAGGTTCAAGATGGACATGCTGAGGTCAACGCTATGCAGTATTCACGTGGGTGACTTCCTGATGTCCATAGACCTCAAGGACGCATACCTTCACATTCCCATCAGGCCAAAACACAGACAGTATCTCAGATTCCATATACTCAGTCAGCATTTTCAGTACCAGGCTCTACCCTTCGGGCATTCCTCGGCTCCAAGAGTGTTCACCAAGGTGTTAGTGGTACTAGTGGCCAGACTCCGGGAACAAGGTCTCGCTATCATCTCCTACCTCGATGACTGGCTGATCTGGGCGCGAACCAAGGAGCACTCTCGCCAACACACCACCCTCGCCCTAAAGGCTCTCGAGGAGCATGGCTGGGTAGTAAACCTAGACAAGAGCCATCTGGTGCCCACGCAACAGATGGAGCACCTAGGTGCAAGCATAGACACAGCAAAGGGTTGGGCGAAACCATCAGAGGCGCGGGTCCTCAACCTGATCAGCCTGGCATGCCAAGTGCACACCAGCCTTCAGGCCTCCATGGCAAGACTAGCCCACTTTCGGTGAGGAAATCACTAACTTGGTGGACAGTTCGCACCAACCTGACCAGAGGAATTCCACTGGAGGCTCCATATCAGGTTTCCATCGAGACGGACGTGAGCCTTCTGAGTTGGGGCGCTTGCCTGGCCCACAGGACAGCACAGGGCCGATGGACTCCTGCAGAAACCCAGCTGTCCATCAACGTCCTAGAGATGCGGGCAGTCTACCATGCCCTAACAGCCTTCAAGTCCTCAATCTCTGGACAGTCGGTGCTGATTCATTCCAACAACCAAGTGACGGTGGCATATATTGCCAAACAGGGAGGCACCAGAAGCAGGGCTATGCTGAGAGAGGCGGCAAGGGTCCTCAGCTGGGCACACCACCACCTCTCCCACCTTGGTGCAGTTCATCTCGATGGAAAGCTCAACATTCGGGCAGACTGGCTCAGCCGGCAGCAATTCCACCCAGGGGAGTGGCATCTCCACCCCAGTCTTTTCCAGCTGATCCAGGAGACCTGGGGACCCGTTCCCATAGACCTCATGGCCACGGCACAAAACGCGCAGGTCAGGAGCCATTACTCAAGGTACAGGGAGAGTCAGTCACAGGGAACCAATGCTCTGTCGCAACCTTGGCTCCGGGACCACTCCTACATCTTTCCACCCATTCTCTTGCTACCACAAGTCCTCGCCAAGATCCGTTCCTCGGGACAGACCATCATCCTAGTGGCTCCCTACTGGCCACGGAGACCGTGGTTTGCCACGATCCTGGCAATGATGTTGACCACTCTCAGAATACCCTACCGACCCGATACATTGACCCAGGACCCGGTATTACACCCGGCTCCCAGGACCCTGAAGCTCACAGCCTGGCTCCTGAGAGGAGGAGACTAATGACCGCGGGTTATCACGACTCGGTCATTGCAACAATGCTGCAGTCCAGACATTCCTCAACCACTTCTACCTACGGCAGACAATGGTCGGTATTCACCAGGTGGTGCTGAGATCGAGGTACGGATCTGGAACTCTCAGACATGTCTACCATCCTATTATTTCTTCAGCAAGGTGTCCTGTGTTATTTCCCTTTAGTTGCACATGTACAAACTGTGAACACATGGATCAGATGATAAACAACCTATGCTGCAGGGAGGTTCTGGAGATTTTGAATCGGATGCAGACAGTTCATGGGAATGCCAGTGACACTGAAGTCTTGTGCATCACACAACACCCTGGTTTTGAAGGGGTTTGCCTCAATCCATGGGTGTTGGAAACTGCATACTACCAGTATCGACAACAGCATCCAGATGACATCAATCAGGAAGAGTTTCATGTGGAGTAAGATGTTATTTTAAACAGACATTTCTTTTAAATCCCATTTATCCCAACTGCCATTATGAACTATGTTTCCCCCCCTCACCAGTGTGGAGCAGCTCTCGTATCCCGTGCTGCACCAAATGCCTTGCTCTACTGCATTCTCTGTTCCCACATTGTCCCATTACATTGTGTGCATACCCAAGTACTGCAGAAGCCTGGGGTCATGGCCTAGGGGGAGCATCCGGAGTCAGAGCAGTGTGGCTGTTGTACCCTCCCTGACACAGCTTGCCACAGATCTTTAACATGTTCCCTCATTCCCATGTGGCACGGGCATGCAATGGCAACAATGGCACTGCCATGCATGACTACTGTCGCAGTCAGTAGGATGCTCCAGCCTTCTCCCTCAGGCCCACCCACGTACCCAGGTTGCCAGTGTGGTTCAAGGTGTGGCGTCCCAAGCCTCAACCCTCAGTGCCACATGGGCTGAAACAATTTTAATTGTAATTTTATTTATATTGCTCAGTCTTTTCTACTGTGAAATTATACACTCTTTCAGCTACTGCTGTACTGACATGCCTTTTTTTTTGTGTGACCTCACCCCCCCAGGAGACTGCGATACACTGCCTATTGACAGATTGTGAGGTGGATATTTAAGTGGCTTGGATGTCACAGTCTGGTTCCCCTGCCTGTCTGTGTGATGAGGACCATAAGGGACACATTCCCGGATCAGTATCAACTGTACACTTGCTTTCACTTTGCTTGAGCAGCAGATTGCTTTCGGTGTTACTACCAAGAGACAATCCTTTGTGTACTATGCAAGTCATTGTTCGCTGTAGTCATATTGAATTTTATCTGGAAACTCCACACTGAATAACATTTGCTTGTCCAGTGGAGAAGTCCAAAATTTCAGGGACATATTTTTGACATCGGTATGTCATGGCAATCATTGAGAGACATAAATGAATACTCTTGAGCGAGTGCAGAAAATGGGTAGCATTTGGTGCAGTCCTTGATGTTGCATTACAAAGGGGTGTGGGGGGGTTGCAGTATCTCAGTTGGGGATGTGGTAGGGCACTACACCAACAGGAAAGAAGTACACAAAAAAAACTGGATATTGTCACTCTCTGGAAGTCGGGGAGTGGATGGGTACTACCAGGGCAATGTTTTTCGTCAAATTTCCATTGTGTGGTAATGGTGGATGCATGTTGAATTTCTGTATAGATCAGAAATTGATTTCTGAGTGGCCATTCAATCAAACACATTGCTGTTGTCTCAGTGAATACATGAAGTCCATTGTGATACCATGTCAGCTAGACATTACAGTGGCCATATGTCCTGGTACTTCATGGCACACTTTCCTATATGGTGTGCGCCCAGTAACCCAGACACTTAATCCAATTATCTGCACTGTTTGTGTCAACATAGTGTGGTACTGTTGCTTTGATGCACATGACTATGTCACTTTACTCCACCTTACACCCCATAGAAACAACCGATGTAGGCATCTATTCATCGAGTCCATTACTGTCGAGAGTTATGAATGTTCACTGTGTCTTTCATATCTTGGCAGACTGCAACCGGCAGAACAGTTGTGCATTTGTGGCATGTGGTCCCAGTGGCAGCGCTACACACAGTAGGCAGGGCAAGCAACAATTGGTCACAACCACCTGTGTCAACAATGTAACTGTATTAGTGGAACTAGGGTGCCACATGAAATCTGTTGATAAAATTTGTGACTGCCTCAGTCTTATCAGGTCATGTGAAGGTTGCACATAGCACTGCCAGTAGACTCTCCTTGATTTCAACAATGGACAATTTCAGTTCCCTCAGGCCTGATTAGTAGCCTTCACATAGCATCCGCAGTAAATGTTGAACAAATACTGTGAACGATAAAAAAAAAAAAATGGCATATGGCATTAACTTCATGTTTTGACATTCTGGTTATTTTGTAGCATTTACAAACACTCACTACTTCATGAAATCATTGCTTGGCACAGTCTTAGTGGCCTCAAGCATTAACATGCCTGTTGAGTCTGACCATGCCACCACCCTACTTGTGTTGCCACTCTACGAGTGCTCCAGTCATCCACCTTGACTACCTCGTGACTTTGGGCAAATCTTCCTGACAACACCAACTCTACTGCCCATCACCACTGCCTATTACCCAACCACTCGATCCAAGAGGTACTGAACTTCAGTACTAGGCAGTCACATTGATTCTATTCCCACAGTCATGCCCTTTTGAAGTTGCCATTGACTCCATTCTCCCCTATCTTGGTGCGATGTTAGATGAAGTCCTCAAGTGCTCTGAACACATATACCCAGTAATGTACCCATGAATGAAAACATAGTGCCACAAACTCTGCTCCAGCACTACTTTGTTATTCATAGCACCTCAACTGTAAGGTGATCACAACAGAGCAAACACACTGTCTCTACATAATCCTGCAGAAACACTGCAACATCAGACCACGCATAACCCCTTGTCCAAACAGGTGTGCTCGTTGTTTTAGCACATCTCGTAAAACAGTATGAGGTGTTCCAAAGCTATGTTGAAAGCTGATGTTGCACTAAACATGGCTTACCATATGTAGATTTGGAGAGATCCTTTCTGACGCTGTATCCGCCTTTCTTGTATTTTGGGTACCATATGGAATATCTGCCTTTCCCCACTTGAGCTGTTGCTTGAACTCGGTTAGAATTCACATTGTAGTGCATCGCTGCCAGTGCCAGCCTTTAAAGAAAAAGCAGACATACAAAGAATATGTGGGACAACAATACAGAGCTGGGCAGATGGAGCTGCAAACTCTCCTCTGTTGTGTCACCAGCAACACAATGTTCTTCTTTTAGTGGGGCCACCAAACCTGCACGCAGTATGCACTGTGTGGTCTAACCAGACTTTTGTTAAGTGGAAAGAGGGAGTACCTCGTTATGCCTTGCGGTTATCTCCCTGGTTATGCACCACAGCACTTTATTTGCTTATGCCACCGCCTTTCTACAGTGCTCTAAGTTGTTAATTTTGGCATACACCACCACCAAAAGGTAACCACCCAGACAGCAGGGACTGGTGCCTTGTCCTCTTTTAGGGCCTTAAGCTCATCCACCCCTCTGCCTCTGAGTATTTCCTAATCATTTCCCCCTCTTCAACCAACATAATCCCCACTCTCCTACTAGTCATTTAGTACCTCTGCTTTCTCTCCCACCTCTGACACCCACCCACCCCCTATCCTGACTGGACTGATCTGGCTGTTCCCCGTCTTCTGTCCCTGATATATCTAAAGAACCCTTTTCCCCAATTTCCAATCCCCAGTGTCAATCTTGTCAGGTCTGTCACCAGTGTGGCAAGGAGCGCATCCTGGAAGACAGCCGACAGGCGATGCACCTTGCTCGATGGGGATGCAAAGGTTCTGCAGTCTCCTCTTGGCATATTCAGGTCTCCCATCTTGGTTGGTGAGCAGAGTGTAAGGACTAGCAATGGCATCCAACGTAATGGGGACCTGGGGGAAGTCATATCAGATAGTCTACAGATATCCAACTAATGTTAGTACGCATTAAGGTGGCCAGGTGAGAAAATGCGATGTGTAGTAAGAAGAATCACTTGGAGAAAACACGTAGTTGTTAAACATCTATCTAATCTCTGTATGTATAGACAGTAATATTTGCACAAAGAACTTATCTAACCTGGTCCTCATCCCAAGATTGGAGAATGCTGTGTGCTTTGATGCATAATTCAGGATTAAGCTGTGGAAGGCTTCCAGACTGGAGGTCTGCTGCTGCGTTGATAGTTTTCGAACATCATTTAACAATAACCTAGATGAAATGATGGCCTTCAAATGGACTGTCCCTTTATCTGCTGAATAAAATTGACACAATTAATTTTGTGGTTAATTTTATACCTGTTGGCAGAAAGGAATCTAAATATTATTCTGGCCACATGCAATTTCCTGTATTGTTTCCCTTACTTGGTTTTAGCCACTGTTTATTGCACAGTTCTCCTTCCAGTGAGCCATGTAAACATTGTTCAAATAAGTGGTTATGGTGACCAGTGTGCTTATTTGTAACATGGTTCATCAAGCTCTCCCACTTGGCTGCAGTCATGTCTCCATTGCCATCTCTGGTCGAAATAGCAGACCAGTACACGTGGTTTACTATCAATTGCTGCCAGAGACCCACATCTTCACATCCACGCTGCACTGCCACTGCATCAACTTTTTTCCCAATAGCTTTCAAAAAAGAACACACAGGGATAGCCATGAGCACACCATTGGAAAAACGCTGTGGTTTAATCTGACAATCGGCTTGATTTCCCAATTCAAAACCTTGCTCTTTTCTTACAGAATTGTCAAGCTAGCTCACTTTTGGCCACTTGCCATATATCGGAGTGATGCCTAGCGTTTGGTAGGTTTTCCCAAATCCATTTGGCTATTTGGCGATGTCTATCAGTGATTATGACATCTGTTGTCATTCTCTCTTTAGCATGGAGAAATGTGACCATCCTTTTGAGACCTTCAGGCTCACACCAAGAACTGTTCTTCACTTCTTGCTCTGGGGAGGGTGGGGGAAGAGAAACCAATGACTGGGGGGTTACCAAGCTGTAACAGATGAAGCAAACATTAATTGCGTCTATATTTGGGGTCACGCTTCTTGATTCCATCACTATTACATACATCTACAAATAAATGGTCGACTGATCATCAGTTGAACCACACAGCATTGTGCTGATGGTTAATTGTACAGGAACTGACTGCCACGACTACACCTGCTTTCCCGAGACCATCGTTTTGACAAGGACAATACCTAGGTGGCAGGCATGCTTTTCCACTGTGAAGCATAGGTTTACCCAGGATGAGGGAGTTCCTGTATTGCATAATCATCTACAGGACACCCTATGACAGCTGGACCAAAGCCCATGCCTTGAGACTCTGTGACCAGAGCATGGGTTTTATGAGCCACCATAGTTTTCACAGTGACTACTTTTGCCACTCAGACAATATTATTGCCTTGGTCACAGACCTGTATCGAAGCAGACAGTAGCGCACCTCAGTTGCACAATCGGGTAAGTTGGGAAAATGCATAGTCATGCCTCTCAGACCACTCAGGAATCTGACCATCTAGAGGAACTGTCCCCTTTGCTTATGGTGTACAACACTAACATGTCCGGTGGTACTGTGCATGGGACACTACTATGATACAGACAGCCGTTCTACGCTATGCTAAAACTAGGAAACCTTGTCAGCAACAGTAATCAGGGTGATATGATTATCAAATCTGAATTGCAGCACCCATTCCCAGTGTATGTAATCACACGCTATGTGCTGTATGCGGTACAAGTGAACAGTGCATACACCGTGCACCAGATCACTGTATCTACATTGGATGTAGACAAGGGGAATGGAACCTGGGATACATATGTATGCAGTTCTGTTGTAAGCGAGGCAGCAGATACAGATGTGCATCTACCAGCGCAAAGCAGGCATAGAAATATTGAAACCAAGGTAACATACCTGTACAACCTGTAAGTCTAGGACTTTGTTGATGCAGTGCTCAATAACTGTGAAGGCTCCGTACTTCGCACAATGTCCTGAGCTATTGGAATGACCATCACCCGATAGAATTAGGCCTCCAGGAAGTAATCGAAGTTGCTGTAACATTTCTTGTTTCAAACAACATGAAGTCTTGCTATATTATGACTATTGCAGTTTGTCCCACCATTAGAACTGCTCCGGAGGTGAAAGAGTTAACTTCCATGCAGGGCATGGAACTTAGAGCGCGAGCTCGGTTAGAAAAGCTCTGTCTGGGATATTTTAAACTGAAGCTGTCAGATTCTTTACTCCGCCTCACTGAGCAGTCGCTCCGGAGATTCCTCCTACTGCTCAGTTCATTTTCTCGATTTAAAGAGTTTTTTCTCGGTTAAATTCAACCGCGATTATCATTATTTTAACCGCAAACCGATCAGTTCAAGCTCTGTCTATGGTATTGTAAGTAATAGATAGGTTTATTTCTGTGTGGAACTTGTAAATGTTTATCGGTTCGGTTTGAACCGATCAGGTTGTGTTGAAACTTTATTCTGAAGCATTTAAAGGCTTTTTAGAGTGCGGTTCCCGGTTCTTATCGGTTCTAAAAAAAACGGATTTCATTACGTTTTTTCCACGACCCGTGACACGGTTGGGAACCGATAAGGGTGTCTTGCCTGGCACTGCCGAAAAAAGGGCAAGTTTTTGGTTAGGCTGGCATTATGTCTGAGAAACCCAAAAGAAAAACTGGGCCCACTGGGTTTCAACACTGTAGTGTCTGTGGGGAAGCCTTTGCCAAGGCTGACCCACACACCACATGTGTTTACTGTCTGGGGTTTGACCACCTCAATGCAGACTGCCAGATTTGCAAGAATTTCCCTGCAGCTACCCTAGATAAGAGAGTTGGTAGGCTCAGGAACGAGAGGCTAAAAGTCGGGTTGACCCGATGGCCAGCCCGGTTCGGTGCCTACCAAACCGGAGGGAGTGCCCTCTGACCAGGGCCAGACTTCCTCGGCCAAACATAAAGCTGACTCTGAGGAGCCAGTTCCAGCAAAGAGAACTAGAAAATCAGCAGGTGTGGAGTCAAAAATCCCTTCTCCAACTGCTGCAGAGATAGCCAGGGCAATCCAAATTGTCCAGTCACTTTCTCCGGTTCCGTCCGAACCGCCACTATCTGGCAAAAGGTCGGTTCGGCTGGTTCTACCGGTTCAAGAATATGATATAGAGGAGTTTTATGAACCAGAGAAGGGGGAGGATGATTATGAACAGTGTGAATGTGACTTTGAAAGTCTGGATGTGCCCATTGAACCAGACATCTCCCCAGACAGACCTTTAGGAGACTCTCCCCCTAGGCTTGCTGAGTCCCCTTCTCATTTTCTGTTTTATAAAAAAGTTGCTGAAACCCTCCAGCTTCCTTTGGAGGAAGCTGTGGATGAGCAAGAGGAGCCTGACTTTGTAGAGATGATGGATATCCCAGAGTCCAGGAGATTGTCTATTCCTTTACATAAACTTTAGGAAACAAACAAAATTTTAAAAGCTCCTAATTCTGTGCCTCCTGTGGATAAAAAGATGGACAGGAGGTACACTTTGTCAGGTCCTGATACAGAATTTCTTTCACAGCAATGCAGCCATGTTGGGGTAGTTCAGGTTGCAGCCTGTGATAAGGCTAATATTCCCCTGGCTTCACATCCTCCTGACAAGGACTCCAGGAAGATTGATGCCATGGCTAAAAAATAATACATGGCAGCGCCCTTGGGACTCAGACAAGCAAATTATATATGGCTTATGTTGCAAGATACCAAAAATCTAGATGGGATACTGTCATGGCTTTAGCTAAACAGGCCCCTGGCCAGCTTGCAAGGAGCTGGAGCAGGTGGCTGCTGATGGTATTGAGGCATCTAAGGTGCAAATCCATGCTGCAGTGGATTCTAATGATGTATCCTCTAGAGTCATGGCTACATCTGTGGCTTTTGTGAGATTGGCTTGGCTCAGGTGTACTAGTTTGTCACAGGATACCCAGGCTAAGGCTATGGATTTTCCTGTAGGGAAATTCTGTTTGGGAGCAGACAGAGAATTATATGAAGAAAATGGATGAATATAGAACCACTTATAGGAGTGCACAAGCCAAGGAACGGCAAGCCACTCCTCAGAGGCAGCCCCCCAGGGGTAGAGGCAGGCCTTTTCACAGGCCTTTTTACCAAACCCAGGCCTCCTCTTCAGCTTATGTTCAGAGAGGGTTCTTCAGAGGGAGAGGCAGACGGGGTACAAGCAGGCCTGCTCCCACCCCTCAGCCTAAAGCCCCTGCCAAACAGGCACCCTGATGGGATGCCCAGGGCCGGTTCTCCATTACCTGTAGGGCAGGCTGGCTTACTTCATCCAGAACTGGGAGTCTTTAACATCAGACAAGTGGATCCTGGAAGTAGTAAGCCAGGGTCTGGTTCTCAGCTTCAAAAAATTTCCAAAGATGAGAATCAGATCTTTTCCACCTGCAAACCCTCTAGAGACTCTTGCTTTGGAAACAGAAGTCTCAACCTCCTGGCTTCAGAGCTGTAGAAAGGGTTTCTCCTACACCAGGGCAAGGGTCTGTACTCCAGGTACTTCCTTACCCCAAAAAGACAGGGAGAGTGGCGGCCCATCCTGGACCCAAGATATCTGAACAAGCACCTTTAAAACCAAAATTCAAAATGGTGACTCTGGGAATGATTTTATCCCTCCCAAGGCCAGGGACTGGCTAGCTTCCTGGACCTCAAGGATGCCTACTTCCATGTTCTTATCAGAAGATCCCATCGAAAGTACCTCAGATTCAAACTGCCCTCAGGCCATTATCAGTTCAGAGCAATGCCCTTCGGCCTTACTCTCTGTCCCAAGGGTATTCATAAAATGTCTGGCAGTAGCAGTTGCTCATTTAAGAAGGCAAAAGATTGCCATCTTTCCTACCTGGACGACTGGCTCATTGTGGGTCAGTCTCCAGACCAGGTCAATCAGCGACCTGCAAGTTACCCAGCAGCTGCTTACCTCTCTGGGCTTTCTTCTCAATCTTCCAAAGTCTGTTCTGAACCTCCAGGTACTCACCATAGGTGCAGAACTGGACACAAAGCAAGCTAGAGCCTTCCTTCCCTTAGAAAGGGTAAGGACCCTGGTGGCCCTGGCCTCAGCCCTTCACTCTGCAGGTCTCTCGTCCAGCAAGGCATTTCCTACAGCTCCTAGGACACATGGCTGCTTCCACAGCTGTAGTGCAAGGAGCAAGATTTCAGATGAGGGGCATTCAGTTCCATTTGAGAGCCTTTGGTCTCAAAGAAGAGATTCCTATCCGTTGATCCTAGTGATCGAACCCTGATCCAGGCCCTTCAGTGTGGTGGCAGGATCAGAGCAATCTGAGACAAGGAGGCCCTTCATCCCTCTACTCTCACTCCTTGACCTCACTACAGATGCATCCCTCTTGGGATGGGAGCTCACATGGGCCACCTCCCACCCAGGGATTGTGGTCCCCTCAGGAATCTCTGCTCCACATCAATCTGTTGGAACTCAGAGCTGTTTTTCTAGCACTTCAGGTTTTTTCTGCATCTGTTCAGAACAAAGTGGTACAGGTCAGAACAGACAACACCACTACAATGTGGTACATCAACAAACAAGGGGGCACTCGGTCTTCGGCCTTGTGCACCAAGGCGATGAAGTTGTGGTCTCTGGCTTATTCCCTGAACACTTCCCTATAGCAGTTCACCTCCCAGGCAAGGACAATGTCCTGGCAGATGCTCTCAGCAGGATTTCCAGGGCCATCACGAATGGTCACTGGATCCCCAGTACTGGGGATATTGTTTGCCAGATGGGGCACCCCTCAGATGAGATCTTTGCAGCCCCAGACAATCATCAACTTCCACTCTTTAGTTGCAGAGCCCCAGTGTTGGGCCAGTCCCCTGGATGCCTGTCTCTCAGTGGGAAGGAAGTTTGTATGCCTTTCCCTTCCACTCTCCTGTTCAAGGTGCTAGTCAAAATCAGATCTCAGCCCTGCAAGATGATCCTGATTGCTCCAGACTGGGCCAGGCAGCCCTGGTACCCACCTTCTGTCCTAGCAGTCCATCTTCCCTGTGTCTCCCAGGAACCACAATCTGTTAACCCGTGCCCAAGGGAGAGTCTGGTATCCGAATCTCAAATCCCTTCAACCTCAAGGCCTGGCTCTTGAGGAGTTAGAGTTGCTGATTCACAACTTCTCAAGGTGTTCTCGAAATCTTGGAAGTTTCTAGGGAAGCCTCCACTAGGGCTACTTATAACTCCAAGCGAGAAGGCTTCATATGGTGTTTGAAGCATATTTCCCGGAATCTGCTGATTTGCCCACTGTTTTGGACTATATGGTCCATCTTAATTCTTTGAGACTGAGACCAGCTACCCTGAAAGTGCATTGGCAGCTGTCTCTGCTTTTATTTCAACAGGTAAGCCCTCTTCTCTTTCTGCTTCACCCTGTATTTTCCAAGTTTTGGGGATTGCTTCATACAAAGCCACCATTCAGGACCCCACCTGCTCGCTGGGATCTTAATGTTTGCATTGCTCAGCCGATGCAACCCCTTTGAACCTCTGTCTTCGCAGAGCTTAAGTACTTGACTTGGAAAACTGTATTTCTAGTAGCCATCACTTCTGCCAGGCACATAAGTGAATTACAATTTTTGTCAGTGGAGCCTGATTTTATCTCTTTTCACAGAGATAAGGTGGTCTTCAGGACTAACAGGAAGTTCTTGCCTAAGGTGGTTTCAGATTTCCACCTTAATCAATCTATATCTCTTCCAGTGTACTTCACTGACCATTCCTCTTCTGCCGAGAGGAGGCTGCACAGTTTAGATGTAAAGAGAGCCCTTAGTTACTACATAGAGCGTACCAAGGGTCACAGGTTTGACTCCCTCCAACTGTTCTTCACTTTTGGTGAGGTTGGTAAAGGGAAACCTGCCACTAAAAGATCCATTGCCAGGTGGATTGTCTCTTGTATCCAATTCTGTTATCAAAAACTGGGTAAGGTTCCCCCTTCAGGCCTGAGGGCTCACTCTACCAGAGGTACAGCTGCGTCTCTAGCTGCTGCCAGAGACATCCCTATCTTAGAGATATGTCAGGCAGCTACTTGGAAACAGTACACACTTTCACCAAGCATTACTCCTGGATATCCAGGCCAGGAGGGATGCTCGGTTTACACAAGCAGTGCTTCAGAGCCTATTCCTAAGTAGGTTCTATTCTCCTCCATGGAGGTACTGCTGTGTGTCGTAATAGTCATAATATAGCAAGATTATGTTGTTTGAAGAAAAAATTACTCACCTTAGTAATGTTGTTTCTTCTAATGGAGTCTTGCTATATTATGACCTCCCCCCCAGCCTGCCCCTCTCAGAACTTCTACTTTGGGTATGGGGTGGGCAGTCCACTGTTGGCACTTATTGATGCCCCCTTTTATGTTTTCCACCCCTTCTTTTTGGGGTGTTTAGGTGTTGTGTTTTATTTTATCTTATCTTTTCTGGTCCCCTGACTTGAGTCTTGGTGTTGGAACCAGGAAAATGTGTTAATATTTTAGTAGCCAGTTGGCTAGTGTAGGTTACAGCTTCACACAGAACCTTAGTGAGTTTTGCTCAGAAAGATCTGACAGTTTCAGTTTGAAATATCCCAGACAAAAGCTTTTCTAACCAGGCTTCGTGCTCTAGAGTTCCATGCCCTGCATGGAAGTTTACTCTTTCACCTCCGGAGCAGTTCTAATGGTGGGACAAACTGCAATAGTCATAATATAGCAAGACTCCATTAGAAAAAACAACATTACTAAGGTGAGTAATTTTTTCTTTTGCACCTTCCATGCATTCAGTACTGTGGGCTCAAGATATGACCGTTGGTGCTTGAAAAAATGTATTTTTGGATATGCAGGGAATTTGCATGAAACCAAACATTTTGATGATCTTAGATGGTGATAGTCCAGTCACTGATCTAGCACTACCTGCCCATCACCCCCCTGCCTTTGTTTCCTATTTACTCCTCCACCTCCTCCCAGACCTCCCAGACTCAGTCGGTGCCTGTCCTAGTCTAAATCCTCCCACAGTTTTCTCTAAAGTGTCACAGCTTTTTGTTTGCCATTGTCTTCCAAAACGCTCCCCCTCATTCCTGAACCCATTTAAAGTGCACTTTTTTTCTTATTCTCCTCTGCAGGATTACAGCCAGCCCCCCTCGGGCGGTTACCGCCGTCGCTGCAGACAGGATGTCTGGAAGGCACCCCATGTCACGCAGAAGCCCCTGCTCCCTTAACCAGGTACAGAAATAAGCGCTGCAGACCCGGCTTCTCTGGGGAACTCTTGGACCGGCTTTTGTCCTCGGACCTTGGGCTCCACTCTTGGGTCTGCTCTCATTGGCTGCCCATTCAGACAGTGCATCCTGATTTGGCCGTCCATTTGCCTGGGACATTTTTGAATTATTGGGATAGCTAACTACATTAGCACTGTTACTGCTTGATCTGTCCGCCGCCACTTGACTTGAATCCCAATCCAGAGTCTTCTAGGAGCCAACCAAACTGCATCTGTTCCCTGACACCCGCCAGTCTTTATCTGCTGCTCCTGGGATTGTGGCTAGTGGGAGGCGGTGGTTTCTGCATCTAACCCCTTAGTGCTGCTGATTTTCGTCCCACCCCTGGCCCCTTCCCAAGGCCACCTTAAATACGCCGTTATCCCCACCCACCTAGCTATAACCTTCACCCCATTGGCTCATCTCCTTCTCTGTTCTTCCTTGCCACCCCACATCACACATTGTATTAACTGTCTCCATTCTACTGTTGTTTACTTCCTACCATTATATCCTGATCCTAAAATTTCTGCCCAGATTTCAAGAAGATGTAACAACTCTACTATTAACTTACCTACATATACATACATACACATATATAGCCTATAACCTCTCTCGCTCAGGTTTCCTCTTTCTGTTTCGTCTAGTGTAACTTAGCTCTTCTTACCTCTGTATCATGGATACTGGCTCAGTATCTTGGAGGTTGTGGGCATTATTCTTCTTGGTTGGTATACAGCTCTCCTCATTTTTGCCAAACCCCACATCTCATCCGTCTCTCACTGGGACAGGGGAGATCTTCCATGTTTGGGATTTTGATGACATTCTGGGAACCAACAGTTACCTCATAGGTGTATTCAGCTTTACCCCTCCGACCTTGAATACATACCTTGTTCACTTTGGAGGGACCCTTGCTGTACATCCTCCTAAGTCCTCCTATTTGTCTCCCCACTTAGACCACCATACACTGTACTCTGCTGCTAAGGTACTGCTATTTGTAGCTCTACATCAGTTAGGTTTTAGCACTAGGGCTCCTCCGTGCCATACCCACGTTCCTAGTAAGTGGGAACGCACCAAATTCTTTTAAGGTTTTATTAGGCCTTACTAGGAAGTTGCTGCTTCTCCTACTATGTTCAGGAAATGTTGAGTCGAACCCAGACCCTCCAGCATCTATTGGCTCTCCATGTGACCTACCTAGCTTCAAAGGACTAAGCTTTATGCATGCAGCTTGTTAAAAATAATTACCGCTATCCAGACCTGGATGTGCCACATTGCACCCAACATATTGGTCGTTACAGAGTCCTGGCTCCACCCAGTGACCAACAATAACAAAATAAACCTCTCTTCTTATTCTCTGTTCCATACCGACAGGCAGAGTAGAGGTGGCGGGGTAGCTATTTATGTAAAAGACAAATACGCAGTCTCCATCATTGACTCAACCTCAGTCCAACACGAGTTCGAAAGTCTCACATTGCAGGTTCAGATTGCGCTGGGAACACCACTTTGTGTGTTTGGCTGCTATAGGCCACCGTCTGCTGGGCTGTAACTTCTAAACCATTTAAGCCTTATTCTGGAGCAAAGGTCATCTGAGACTATATTATTAGGGGACCTCAACCTAGATTGGTTGTCTTGTGCTGCCTCTTCCTTAAAATCTTTCTGTGATTCTCCTGGGCTGATACATCTCATCAATGAACCTACGTGCCTTAACAAATCAAACCCCTCACATAGCACCTTGTTAGATATTATTCTTGTCAACAAACCCTACCTATTCACTCATGCTGATGTCTTTTTCTCAGACATTAGCGACCACTGTTTCATTGCCTGCATGAGGTCCACTCACTCATCCCCAGGTGCATCTAAATTCTCCCTCAAAAGGTGCCTCCGATATTTTGATCCCAGTGCTCATGTATCAGAACTGTCTTATTCTGTGCACTGAATGGATTTCTACTTTGCAAAATCAGCGTCCACTGCCTATGATATTTTCCAAGGCATAGTACTAGGCACCATAAATAGACACGCACCCCTTGTGAAAACCTGTGTCAGGAATAAGTCCTGCGGTGGTTCACCGTTGAACTGAAGGAGGCTACCGTAACAGAGACAGACTGTGGAAAAAGCTCAGCAATCTAAACTCTCAAATGACTGGACCCTTTTTTAGGAAGACCAGGAACCTTGTACCTCTATGGCCAGAGAAACTGGTTAAGTTCTACCGCCCCCAACTCGACTGAGGTCAGCTAACTGCTCCTCAAAAATTTGAAAACTAATTAAGGATATTGAAGGTCGTCCCTCTAGTGCCTCCTTGCCATCAACAATTTTGTCTGGGGCCAATACTCTAACTGACAAACTATTAATGCTTGATGCCTTCAACAGCCATTTGCCACCGCGGGAACTGCTCTGACTCTTCCCTGCAAGTTCACTCCGTCACAGCTGGGAGTCATTAATCATGATTTCTCCTCACTCGCATCCTTCTCATGTCAACCCACAACCCTGAAGGAAGTGGAGGACCTGCTACTTCAGTTGGATGTCAGGAAAAGCGCAGGTGCAGACCTTATCGAACCTTACTTCCTTAAGTTGGGTCTCCATGTCCTTGTAGTACCTATCACACATTTATTCAACTTATCCTTCTTATGGGGTGATCTCCCCACCATCTGGAAGACAGCACATGTTATCACTTTGTTTAAGTCGGGAGATCCCAGTGATCTGAATAATTATAGGTCAGTTTCCATCCTATTAACTCTTTCCAAGCTATTAGAAAAAAATCGTAAATGCTCAGCTCAGAAATTACCTCTCTGCTCATCTTGGAAGTAACTTCATAAGTGTTTGAATATTGCATTTTGGTTGTCCCTTGGGGGTAGCTGGATTGACTACTAGGATTTTGGGACAGAAACTATTTTTAAATAATTTACTGGTGCATAAGAGTCTGTGATAGTTAAACTATTTTTTAACAAAGTTACTGTGGTTAAGGAGTGGTCATAGAAAAACCTGCAGTGTGAAACAGGAAAAGACAGTCTTTCAAGCAACAGAGGGAGGTGGATCTAGGTCTACGTTTGTTTGTTACAATTCTTAACATTTTCAGTGCAGGAAGAGTTTAAAGGACAGCTGACTTATTTTGGGGCTGACAGCTTGCAGAGCACAAACCACCAGGCCTGTTTTGAGGCTGGGGAGGTTTACCTGTGTCTGACTTGGATGTGTGGATTTTTCTCTGTGTGATTAGCAGGGTATTTTCTCTGTCAGATTGTTGTGTAGGGCATCTTGCTGACAGGAAGGCACTCATTGCAGCAGTGGATCAGAGCTTTTAGCTGATTGTTTTGTGAGTGCACAGTTTAGGCCCAACCCCTTCCCACTCACCCCTGGAAATAGTTCCTTTATACCTGGGGTTCTGACATCATTTCCTCAAGAGTGCAAGGTGCATATCACTGTCATATCCTCTCTAGCACACTGCACTGACAATATAAGCATACACATTGTATAGTATAAATATATATATATTTCTATATTACAAACCAATCACACACAAAAAAAAATGTGGGGAGTAGTGCAGTATAATGGCTGTGGGGCAGCAGTCTTCAGGATTCTTTCTAGAGGCTGAGGATGCTGCCTATTTTGCAGACAACTCTCTGCCCCAGGAGGAAGTTGCCCGTCTTCAGGCCACACTGGACAGTAGTAAGGGGACCTTCCCCCAGGCCACACTGGATGGTAGGAAGGGAACCTTCCCCATCCAGGGAGCACCAGAGCCACCACCACTACCTCAGAGGTTGCGAAGAAAGCACAGCAGTTGGACCACAGTGGGCTCAGGGAGGGTGAGGATGGTGGAACAGAGGCACACCCAGTCAGTTGCAACACACCACAATCCATACACCATTCTAGGGAAGCATAGCTCCCCTATGGATGCACCCGCAGAGGAGATTAAGGAGGCTGAGGACAACTGTCACAAGGGAGGCCCACAGGAAGGAGGCAGAGGACACCACAAGGAAAGGAAGCAGCTCCTGGTGGGGGACTCAATTATTAGGGGGATAGAACTGGGAGGAGCAGGGAAAACTGAAGTAAGGTGCCTGCCTGGTGCCATGGCTTGGAGAGACAGGAAGCGCATCCTCAGGATCACGAGAACAGCTGCACGGGAATCTGAGCTGGACATCATTGTCCACCTAGGGACAAATGACTTGGCTAATCATGAAATTAGAGCAGTGCAGAAGGACTTTGTAGAATTGGGAAGGGGCCTAAGACAAGTAGCATACACAATATCCTTCTGAGGTGCTGCCTGTCAATGGCATGAGTGAGGCGAGTACTTTGCACCATGCAGTTTAATGAATGGTTGAAAAAATGGTGTGGAGCACAGGGTTTGGCTTCATTGGGGACTGGGGTTCCACCTGGAGGGACACCAGCCTATACTAGCAGGATGGTCTTCATCTGTCCAGAAGGGAACAAGTCTTTTGAGCAATCGGTTTAAATGCTTCATTGGCAAGCTTTTAAACTAGTCAAGGGGGGAGGCACTGATAAGCAGCAGGAAAATCCCAGCCTCTCCCTACAAAACAGGGTACTAAATGAGAAAAAGACTGAGGTAGACAGGTCAGTGGGGGATGCTGCAAAAGAAGGTAAAGCCATCAAAAAATGGAGAGCAATGAGTACCAATGCCCGTAGTCTGAGTAACAAGCTTCCTGAATTAGTGGCCTTGATGGAGGAGGAACATCTGGATATCGTGGCAGTCACAGAAACATGGTACACACAAAACCATGACTGAGACATAAACATACCAGGAAACACTATCTACAGGAGGGATAGGGAGGGTAAAAGAGGAGGAGGAGTAGCTCTTTACATAAGGGAAGGAATCAAGGCAACAGAACAAAAGGGAAAACAGGGAGGAGGAGAAGAAGCACTGTGGGTAAATTTGGAGACCGGCAATGGCACCACAGTCCGCACAGGGGTTGTATACAGACCCCCTTCTCAGGGAGGAAATGGACAAGGAAATGATAGAAAGAATACTAGAATGGCAGAAAAAGGAGATATTGCTGATGGGTGATCTGAATATGCCAGATGTTAACTGGAATGCAGTTGCAGCAGCCACTTCAAAGAGTGAGGTATTCTAGATGCCCTACAAGGGCATGCCTTAGACAACTAGTATTGGAGCCCACTCAGAGGGAGCAATCTTAGACCTGGTTCTCTCAAATGGAGATGAAGAGGATCACAGATGTAGAAGTGGGTGGCAGTCTGGGAACTAGCGACCATCGAACAGTATGGTTCACAATAAACACAGCAATAGAGTCAAGCATACACAAAGGCAAAAGTACTGGACTTTAGGAGGGCTGACTTTGCCAAATGGGTGAGTGCCTAAGGAATGCACTAGCAAATGGGCAGGAAGGAGGGGTGGAAGAACAATGGGGAATAATAAAAACTGCCATCACAGAGGTAACAAGCCTTTGTGTGAAGCAAATTAACAAAACGAAACGATGTAAGAAACCACTAAGGTTCTCAAAGGAAGTGGCAGTGAAAGTTCAAAAGAAAAAGAAAGCATTCAGGAAGTACAAGGAATCACAGAAGGAGCAGGACAGAGAACTGTATCAGTTAAAGCAAAAGGAAGCTGGGAAGGCAGTCAGAACAGCAAAGGCCCAAACTGAGGAAAAGATAGCTAACTCTGTTAAGAAGGGTAAAAACCTTTATAGGTACATCAGGAGCGAAGGAAGACCAAGGAGGGCTAGTGAGGCTTAATAAAGAGGAGGAGGGTGGGCAGAGGGTGATTGTGAAAGGCAGAGATACTAAACAAATATTTTCAGTATTTACAAAGGAAGTGGAGGTACCTAAAACAAACAGTAGAAACACTCTGGATACAGAAGTAGATACCAGCCCATTTACAGAAGAAAGGGTTCTGAAAGAACTCTTAAAACTGAAGGTGGACAAAGCAATGGGGCCTGATGGGATTCATCCCAGAATCTAAAAGAACTAAGGTAGAACTAGTGACACCACTGACTACCCTCTTTAACAAATCATGGGAGGATGGGGTGGTACCCGAGGACTGGAGAAGGGCAGATGTGATTCCCCTTCACAAAAGTGGGAGCAAGGCAGAAGCAGAAAACTTTAGACCTGTTAGTTTAACCTCAGTGGTAGGGAAAGTGATGGAATCACTTCTGAAGGAAAGAATTGTTGCGTATCTAGAGGCCAGAGGGGCTCAGGACCCAAGGCAGCATGGATTCACAGTGGGAAGGTCATGCCAGACAAATCTGATAGATTTCTTTGACTGGGTGACCAAAGTAGTAGATCAGGGAGGGCTGTGGACATGGCCTACCTAGACTTTAGCAAGGCATTTGACACAGTCCCACACAAAAAATTAATATACAAGTTAACCAGCCTGGGAGTGGGTCCCAAGATGACAGCCTGGGTAAAGAATTGGCTGGAGAATAGGACACAGAGAGTAATAGTAAATGGAGTCCACTCTGAAGAAAGGGGGTTACTAGTGGGGTACGCAGAGGGTTCAGTATTAGGACCGGTCCTCTTCAATGTCTTTATAAGCGATATTGCAGAGGAGTGGAAGAGAAAGTATGTCTCTTTGCAGATGACACAAAGATCTGCAACAGAGTTGATGCACAAGGTGGGGTTGAAAGGATGAGAAGGACTTGGCAAGATTAGAGGAATGGTCAAATGTATGGCAGCTTAGATTCAATGCTAAGAAGTGCAAGGTAATGCACCTGAAACAAAAATCCAGGGAAGAGTACACAATGGGGTGAGATACTAACAACAACAAAATGGAAAGGGACCTGGGGGTAGCCATATCAGATGACCTAAAGGTGGGCAAGCAATGTGAGAGGGCAGCAAAGAGGCTGGGGGGATACTGGGATGCACAGGAGGCATCACCAGCAGAAAACAGGAAGTTATTATCCCTCTGTACAGACAGTTGGTGAGACCCCATTTGGAGTACTACGTGCAGTTCTGGAGACCCAATCTCCGCAAGGACATAGACAGGATGGAGGCTGTCCAGAGAGGCACTAAAATGGTGCAGGGTCTGCACGGAAGACATATGAAGAGAGACTAAGGAGCTGAATATGTATAGCCTCAAGGAAAGGAGAGAGGGGGGACATGACAGAAACTTTCAAGTATCTCAAGGAATCAACAAAGTCCAAGAGGGTAGCATCTTTCCAAAAAGAGGTGTGCAAGAACAAGGGCACAATTTGAAGATAGAAGGGGCAGCTCAGAGGTAATTTAAGTATTTTTTCACAGAGAGGGTTGTGGATGCATGGAATGGCCTTCCGGAGGACGTTGTGGAGTCAAAAACAGTGGTGGAATTCAAGCATGCATGGGACAGTCATAAGGCAATTCTAGGGGTTGGGGGTAGGAAGAAGTAGGCTGCTGGTTAACTAGGATCTGTAGCTTATCCAATAGGTAGGGAAATGGGCAGACTGGGTGGGCCAAGCGGTCCTTATCTGCCGTCAAAATCTATGTTTCTACCTGGAATCCGTAAACTTGCTTAATCCACTAGTCAGGCTTTAGAGCGCAACATAGTACAACTCCGGCACTGGCTAAAGTTAATAATGATTGGCAGTGCGAATTAGACAGAAAAAAAACTTTGTATGTGCAGTGTTCCTGGACCTAAGCAAAGCCTTCAATACTGTTGATCATGACCTGCTCCTTACAGCTCTCTTGTACATTGGTTTGGACTCTATATCCTCTAGTTGGCTTCAGAACTATCTTTTAGGCCGCTATCAGCAGGTGAAGTTTCTCCTTTAAAACCCCTCCTGAGGGGTGTCCCTCAAGGTTTCATCCTGGGGCCATTACTTTTCGCTATCTATATAAATAGAATAGAAGCTACCATCAAAAAAGCCCAGATACACCTCTTTGCCAACGACACGGTGCTCTATGCTACCTGCCCCTCCCCAGATGTGGTGCATACAGCTCTCCAGGATGACTTTAATTTATTGCAGAATCAGCTCCTAAATCAAAAGTTGCTGCTGAACACCAAGAAAACAGAAGCAATGATTTTCTCACCCTTTCCCAACAGACCTAACCCTGCCTCAGCCAGGTCTCTCTCCCCAATATCCACCACCCTGGGCGAACAGTTGGAGTATGTAACTCACTTCAAATATCTGGGCGTTTGGATCGACAACAGACTCTCCTTCATAGATCAATTGATCAAGAAGCTTCGCCAAAGACTCGGCCTATTCTTTAGGATAAAAAAATCTCCCATCAAATGCAAGGTTGAGACTAGTCCAAACTACCTTCCTACCCCTGCTAGATTATGCTGATTTCCTTTATAGTCATGAATCAGTCAGCGCACTCTCAAAACTTGACACGCTCTATCACAGAGCTCTAAGGTTCATATCAGATCTTCCATACTCCATTCACCACTGTTTGTTTGTATACCGCTGTAGGTTGGTCTTCTCTTGCCTTCAGATGACTAAGAAATGCCATCTTCTGAACACACAAAGCTATTATCAATAAACTGCCTGGCTATATCTCAGTCTGCCTTCCTCCTTGCACCCTGAGCAGATATGCATTGAGAAGCACCTCCTATATCACCTTAAAGCTAAGAAAAGTCAGATCTCACTTTGGCTGAGCATCCATTAGCTATGCGCTTCCCAGGCTATAGAATAATCTGCAGAAAATTCTGAAATTAAAGTACAAAATCAGTTTCACAGCCTTCAAAGCATTCTACCCTCAGCACATCAAAGAATCCTGTGCTTGCTACCATGACTAAACTACTTCCCTTATCTTTTTGTCTCACCTTACCAGAGATTTTGATTCCAGCTGGTTTATGGCTCTCTCTCCCCCCTTCCTATCACTTCCCCATCCTCACTGCACCTTTTATATTCCTTTACAGGTACTCCAGGACCCTTTTGCTTTTGCACTTCATGGTGGTTAGGGGTCCTGTCCCTTTCCCCATGCTTCCTGTTATCCCTGACTGAATCTGTATTACTTTTGCTAACTCAGTTTTGTATCTGTTAAATACATTTTGTTGCACTTATCCTGCATTCCACCCATTGTATTGCCCATGCTTGTTTATTCATGCCTGTGTCTCGTATTCCTGTATTTTATCCTGTATCTTGTATTTGTGTTCACCCAGGTCCACCTTGAAAAGGAGTTCCGCTCAATGGCGCTTCGCCTGGTTAAATAAAGATTTTGATTGATTGAGAACAGTATGGCGGCTGAAAGGAATAAGTTCCCTGCGGGCAGTTGTCCAATGTATGGCTGGCTACGCCAGGATCGTACATGTCCACATTCAAGGCAATGCTGTATAATACTGATTGCAGTCCCACATGTCTTGTGTACTACTCGGCTCGTTCGTGCAAGGCAATTCTGGCACATGTGGAACAACTGTAGTAGTCGCTCATGGAAAACGATGTATCTTGTCTCTTCTTCAATGTCTTTACTGGGCTGTTTGGTTTCCATCTTCTCACTGCGTGAAATGAATGCACACAACATAATGTGTAGACAGCATTACAAGTTGATTAACAACTGTTATGTGTTCATTATTAGCAAACTTTTCAGATTATTACTTGTACATATTTAGGACTGCAATACCAGTATGCATAATCCCTCTGTTACACAAGATAACACATTGTAGGATGTGCCTAGCATTCCTTCAGTTAAGAATGTTACTCAGTGTTGTGAGTCCACCCCACAGCCACACCTTACAACCCTGCCTTGCCTTCACCTTGCACAGCTGGTGACCCTTTTGAACATCTTTATCCCCTAAACAGTATAATCAAGCTGAAACTCACAATCTCCAACATGGCACAAAATGAAACGACAAGCTGAAATGTAAGTCCTGGACTGACCCTCAGGCAGTGACTAAACCGTGACATCCACCGGTTCCATTCAACAGGTGATGCTCTGTCTAATGATATTACTATTGTCCATTGCACAGTGGGTGAGGAGTATACACTATAGGTGTGAGATGCATTTGGTGGTATCATTATCTGACCTTACCATTCTGTATCACTGTGTGGTGCACTGCCATGATTATCCTCTTCGTCATCTGAAGGGAAGTAGTCCTCATCATGATTATCATAGTGTTCTTGTGAATGTAAAGAATCCAAGTCATTTTCCAGGTCAGCTGGTGTTGGTTCGGCACAAAGCTGTTCATGGCGTTCTACATAGAGAAGGTCCTCTAGACTGCCACCAATCAGGTTGCATTGCATCTCTTTGTCCATGGTTTTGGTCACTGCCATAACTCCTCTGACTGTAACAAAAAAAAACTTTCAGTGATGCATTGCACTGACATGCAGTATTAATTTAGTTGCCGTCACAAAAGACCAAAGATATTGCCATGCTAGCAGATGATTTATGACAATGTAACTGCACAGATCATTGCTGACACTGTTTTGCCATACAGTGAGATGTAGGATACAGGAAATTAATGTTCCACCTATGCCGGCAAACATTCCATATGATTTAATACATAATTAGCACTTTGTTCATGCCGGCAGCACCACTACCATCTCTGCTCGACAAAACTACCTGTGTGAGGACATTTAGATTCTGATCAATGTAAGATGAGCTTCGAGCAATTATTTACATTGATGCCAAGAAGCAGCAGTTGACACTGACTGACTAAAGCATGCAGGACGAGTTGCTTTGAGCAGAGCTTGCCATTGACACCAGATTATGATTAGTGTTGTAGGCAGCATGCAATCTACAGAGTGTCATCAAGTGATCAACACAAAAAAAGTATAATCTCTAGAAGATACGTGGCTCAGAATTAATAGTGTTGAAAAGAGCTTACCCTTACTTCGATGGTGTGGCTTGAACCGACACTGTGTTCCACGTGTTGTTTGCTGGCATCCTTGTGACTGTTGACATGCTGTCTCACGCAGCTGTTCAACTATTGGCAATTGCAGGACTGGGCTGTTTAGATATGGATATGTCACACCTAACTCAGTGGCAGCAGGCATCCCCAAGTGTGACTGTTCTTGGCTGTCTTGTCCTACGAATTGTGTCAATGTACTTGTGTGTTCCGTTTCACACCCCACCAATGCACCCACAACTTGGGCATCCACTGCTGCTACAACTTGGCATTCAACACCCATGGTAGCCGTATGTTGATGTAACTCCTAAAAGGGGATACAATAATGCAGTACTAGCATTAGGAGGCAATATGTGTCAAGTGTGTTTGAAAGTTGTGTTACACTGTAAGTCATAGCAGAACCATGTGGTGGCAATAATTAGCATAACACAAACCATACATGCACTGTTGAAAGTCTGGGTACATTTTTTAAATACCAATGTGTATGGCAGAAATAGTGGAGAGGAGTTAGTATGAGGAGGCAGCAGAGGTGGAGACAGGGGTATGTAACTAGGTCGATGAAGGAAACAACCTCTGGAGAGCATGATCACTGGGAGGAAAAGGAATAGAAAAGTGGTAGAAAGGGATTGACCATTTTCGGTACACACCAGGTTGTGGTAGTAGCGCAACCTGTGCCCGTGGTAGTGCACAGTGTGGTGAGCATAACTGTGGAGTTATAATGACTGCAGTTGAGTCATTTAGTGGTTAGCAGCAATGAAAAGGAACTGTTAATTGCAGCAGTTCAATCGCTGTTAATCACACAACTGCACAATGACCACTCAAGGACATTGACAAGAGGAAAGAATCAAGACAGTGGAATAATTAGAAATACATATATAATAGGCAGGTTTTGAGATGGCCAGTGGAAGGACTGGCAACCAGGTGCCAGGGTAGCACGCCTGTGAAGGAAGTGCTTTTTGAACAGAAAGGGTAGTAGATGCATGGCATACTATGCCAAAGGAAGTAGAGGGGGCTACAACAGTGCTGGGATTCAAACATGCAAGGAACAGGCACAAGGGACCCAGAGAGGTGGGTAGGAAGGGACCCAATGACCAGGTAAGGTCAGCGACCATTGACGCAGGCAGGCAGGCAGGGAATATGGGCAGACTGTGTGGGCCTATTGGTGCTTTTCTTCAGGCATATACTGTGTCACCATGTGACCATACATCTGCCAGTCCCTGTGCGTGATGTGTCTATGCACCAGTTAGCATGAGTGTGGGACATGTCCAGGGTCCAGTTGGCATCAGTGTGAGCTGTGTCTGGGCATCAGCCAGCCTTCACGTGGGATGTCTCCAGACCCCAACAAGCCTTATTGTGGGATTTGCCTCAGGGCCCCACCACCCACAGTTTGGATGTGATAGGGATAGAGCCAGCCTAAGTGTGGCTATCACTAGCAGAAGTATGGAGGTGATGCTATCACTGTGCAAAACACTGGTGATTGCTCATGTGCAGTATGGAACACAGTGCTGGAGGCTGCATCTTTGTAAAGGTTACCAAAAAGACAGAGGCAGTTCAGAGAAGGGTAACAAAGATGGGTGGGGCCCGCATCAGGAGACATACAAGGAGAGAGGAAACCACCTCAGTATATGTATAAACTGGGGGTGAGGACAGGGAGATAAACTAGAACCCTTCCAGTATCAGAAGGGCATAAGAAAAAATTACTCACCTTAGTAATGTTGTTTCTTCTAATGGAATCTTGCTATAATATGACATATGCAGTGAGTCCCAACCTTCGAACTGCTCCGGAGGTGAAAGAGTTAACTTTCCATGCCAGGCATGGAACTTTGAGCTCGAGCTCGGTTGAAAACTCTATCTGCTGTTCTTCAAACTCAAACTGTCAGATCTTTATGAGCAAAACTCACTAAGACTCTGTGTGGAAGCTGTAAACCTACACTAGCCAACTGGCTACTAATTATATAAACACATTTTTTGGTGCCAAAACAAAGACTCAAGTCAGGAGACCCAAAAAATGACAAACACAACATAGATCACCCCAAAAAGGAGGGGTGAAAAACAAGGTGGGCATCTAATAAGTGCCAACACTGCCCTGCCCACCCACATCCCAAAAGTAAAGGTTCTGAGAGGGGCAAGCAGGAGGAGGTCATAATATAGCAAGACTCCATTAGAAGAAACAACATTACCAAGGTGAGTAATTTTTTCTTCAAACAACATGAAGTCTTGCTATATTATGACATATGCAGACTACACAGCAGTACCTCCATGGAGGAAGGACAGAACCTACTTAGGAAATAGGCTCTGAAGCACAGCTGTGCCAAACCGAGCATCACTCCTAGCCTGGATGTCCAGGGAGTAATGCTTGGTAAAAGTGTGAACTGTTTTCCAGGTAGCTGCTTGACATATCTCCAGGATAGGGATGTCCCTGGCAGCAGCCAGAGACGCAGCTGTACCTCTTGTAGAGTGAGCCCTCAGGCCTGAGGGAGGAACTTTACCCAGTTTTTCATAGCAGAATTGGATACAAGAGACAATCCACCTGGCAATGGATCTTTTAGTGGCAGGTTTCCCTTTGCCAACCTCATCACAAGTGAGGAACAGTTGGAGGGAGTCAAACCTGTGATCCTTGGTACGATCTATGTAGTAGCTAAGGGATCTTTTGACATCTAAACTGTGCAACCTCCTCTCGCCAGAGGAGGAATGGTCAGTGAAGTACACAGGGAGAGACATAGATTGATTAAGGTGGAAATCTGAAACCACCTTAGGCAAGAACTTTCTGTTAGTCCTGAGGATTACCTTATCTCTGTGAAAAGAGATAAAATCAGGCTCCACTGACAATGCTTGCAACTCACTTATGCGTCTGGCAGAAGTGATGGCTACTAAAAACACAGTTTTCCAAGTCAAGTACTTAAGCTCTGCTGAAGACAAGGGCTCAAAAGGGGGTCGCATAAGCTGGACAATGCAAATATTAAGATCCCAGGCAGGGGCATGATCCCTGAATGGGGGGTTGGTGTGAAGCAACCCCTTGAAAAACTTGGAGAAAACAGGATGAGCTGAAAGAGAAAAGGGTTTACCTGCCGATAAGAAAGCAGACACGGCTGCCAGGTGCACTTTTAGGGTAGTTGGTCTCAGCCCCAAAGTGTTCAGATGGACCATATAGTCCAGGACCGTGGGTAAACCAGCAGATTCTGGAGGAATATGCTTTGCAGAGCACCATATGGAAAATCTCTTCCATTTGGAATTATAAGTAGCCCAGGTGGAAGGCTTCCTAGAAGCCTTCAGGATATCCAGTACACCTTAGGAGAAGTGTAGGTCAGCAAACTCTAACTCTTCAAGAGCCAGGCCTTGAGATTGAGAGATTTGAGGTTCACGTACCAAACTCTCCCCTGAGCACAGGATAACAGATTGTGATTCCTGGGAAGACACATGGGAAGGTGGACTGCTAAGGACATAAGGAGTGGGTACCAAGGCTGTCTGGCCCAGTCTGGAGCAATCAAGATCATCTTGCAGGGTTGAGATCTGATTTTGACTAGCACTTTGAACAGGAGAGGAAAGGGGGAAAGGCATAGAGAAACTTCCCTTCCCAACTGAGAAGGAAGGCATCCAGGGGGACTGAGCCCAACACTGGGGGCCTGCAACAAAAAAGGGGAAGTTGGTGATTGTCTGGGGCTACAAAAAGATCTATCTGGGGTGTGCCCCATCTGGCAAATACCACCTCCAGTACTAGGGGATCCAGAGCCCATTCGTGGTGGCCCTGGGAAATCCTGCTGAGAGCATCTGCCAGGACATTGTCCTTGCCTGGGAGGTGAACTGCTACAAGGGAGGTGTTCAGAGAGTAATCCAGAGACCACAACTTCATTGCTCCGGTGCACAAGGCCGTAGACCGAGTGCCCCCTTGCTTGTTGATGTACCACATTGTGGTGGTATTGTCTGTTCTGACCTGAATAACTTTGTTCTGAACAGATTTGGAAAAAACTGCTCTGAGTTCCAACAGACTGATGTGGAGCAGAGATTCCTGAGGGGACCACAATCCCTGGGTAGTGAGGTCGCCCATGTGAGCTCCCCACCTCAAGAGGGATGCATCTGTAGTAAGGATTAAGGAGTGAGACTGAGGGGTGAAGGAGACCCCCTGTCTCAAATTGCCCTGGTCCTGCCACCACTAAAGGGCTTGGATCAGGGTTCGAGTCACTGGGATTAATTTGGTTGGAGGGTCCCTCCTTTGAGACCAAAAGGCTCTCAAATGGAACTGGATGTCCCTCATCTGAAATCTGGCTCCCTGCACAACTGCTGTCGAAGCAGCCATGTGTCCCAGGAGCTGGAGAAAATGCCTTGCTGGTCGAGAGACCTGTAGGGTGAAGGAGGAAGCCAGAGAAATCAGGGTCCTTGCTCTTTCCAGGGGAAGGAAGGCTCTGGCTTCTTTTGTGTTCAGTTCTGCACCTATGAAGGTGAGAAGCTGGACAGGTTCTAGGACTGACTTTGGAAGATTGAGAAGGAAACCTAAAGAAATTAGCAGTTGCTGAGTTACCTGAAGATGTAACCTGACTTGGTCTGGAGACTGGCCTACTATGAGCCAGTCGTCCAGGTAAGGAAAGATGTCAATTTTTTGCCTTCTTAAATGGGCAACTGCTACTGCCAGGCATTTTGTGAATACCCTCGGGGCAGATGTGAGGCCGAAGGGCATTGCTCTGAACTGGTAATGGCCTGAGGGCAGTTCAAATCTGAGGTACTTTCGATGGGAGCTTCTTTTTTTTTTCTATTTATATTTTCTGCCCCAGCCGCTGGTAGCCCGGTACCATCTGCCGGTCACGCTTCCACCCCCTCACATCAGCCTCACGCCCTTCCGATACCCCGTGGCTTACCCCCCATGGTGGGGCTGCGGCACTGGGGACACATGCCGCAGGCGTCAAACTAGGTCGGAGGGCTGGCCTGAGGGGGCTAATTGAAGCTATGACTGGCTTCATCAAGGGCCCCAGCGGCATACTCCCATTTTCCTTTTTCCGGGAGGAGGGGACGTGCAATGACGCGGAGCATCCTGCCCCGTCTCCGACGCACACACTGTTAAGGTCGGTAGTCGCGCTACACCTGGTCTCCACCAGGAGTCGCGCCGACCCTGAGCACTTCCCCATCCTCCCGGAGAAGGAGGCAGTCCGATGGGCGGCTCTATCCCTTCTCCCGGCCACCCTCCAGCGACCCAGTCCGTTCCGAACCCGGGTCGCCGGCGTCGCAAGCAGAAATCCCACCGCTGCGCCGGCGGGCCGGCTCTTTCGATGGGAGCTTCTGATGAGAACATGAAAATAGGCATCCTTGAGGTCCAGGGACACTAGCCAGTCCCCTGGCCTTAACGAGGGTAGAATAATTCCCAGAGTCACCATTTTGAATTTTGGTTTTAAAAAGTGCTTGTTTAGGTACCTGAGATCCAGGATGGGCCGCCATTCTCCTGTCTTTTTTGGGGTAAGGAAGTACCTGGAGTACAATCCTTTGCCCTGGTGTAGGGGTGGAACTCTTTCCACAACTCTGAGAGCCAGGAGGGTAGAGACTTCTGCTTCTAGGGCAAGAACTTCTGATGGATTTGCAGGTGGAAAGGATCTGGTTCTCATCTTTGGAAATATTTTGAAGCTGAGAACCAGTCCCTGGCTTACTACTTCCAGGACCCACTTGTCTGATGTTAGAGACTCCCAGTCCTGGACAAAGTAAGCCAGCCTGCCCCCTACAGGCAGTGGAGAATCGGCCCTGGGCACCCCATCAGGGTGCCTGCTTGGCAGGGGCTTTAGCCTGAGGGGTGGAGGCAGGGCTGCTTGCACCCCGTCTGCCTTTCCCTCTAAAGAACCCCCTCTGTGCATAAGCTGAAGAGGAGGCCTGGGCTTGGTAAAAAGGCCTATGAAAAGGACAGCCCCTGCCCCTGAGAGGCTGCCTTTGAGGAGTGGCTTGCGCACTCCTATAGGTGGTCCTATATTCATCAATTTTCTTCATGTAATTCTCTGTTTGCTTCCCAAACAGAGAGTTGCCCACAACAGGAAAATCCATGGCCTTAGTCTGGGTATTCTGTGACAGGCTAGTACCTCTGAGCCAAGCCATTCTACGGAGAGCCACAGATGTAGCCATGACTCTAGATGACACATCATTAGAGTCCACTTCAGCATGGAATTGCACTTTAGATGCCTCAATACCATCAGCGGCCACCTGCTCCAGCTACTTGGCAAGCTGGCCAGAGACCTGCTTTGCTAGAGCCAAAATAGTATCCCATCTGGATTTCTGGTATCTAGCCACATAAGCCATATAATTTGCCTGTCTGAGTCCCAAGGATGCTGCCATGTACTGTTTCTTTGCCATGGCATCAACCCTTCTGGAGTCCTTGTCAGGGGGGTGTGAGGCCAAGGGAAAATTTGCCTTGTCACAGACTGCAACCTGCACAACCCCCACATGGCTGTATTGTTGTGTAAGGAACTCCGTATCAGAGCCTGATAATGTATACCTTTTGTCCATTCTTTTATCAACAGGAGGTATAGTGTGAGGAGTTTTTAGAATTTTTACTGTCTCTTTCCAAAAAGATTTATGCAGAGGAACAGACAGTTTCCTAGACTCTGGGATATCCATCATTTCTACATAATCAGGCTCTTCTTGATCATCCACAGCTTCCTCCATAGGGAGCTGGAGGATTTCAGCCACTTTTTTATAAAACATAAAATGAGAAGGGGACTCAAAAAGCCTAGGAGGAGACACTCCTGAAGGTCTGTCTGGAGAGATGTCTGGTTCAATGGGCACATCCAGACTTTCAAATCCACATTCACTCTCCTCATATTCCTCTTCCCCTCCTCTGGTTCATAAATTCCTCTAAATCATACTTTTGAAGTAGTGGAACCGACCGAACCGTACGCTTACCTGATGGTGCCAGTTCGGTCGGAACCGGGGAGAGTGACTGAACAATTTTAATTGCTTTAGCTATTTCTTCAGCGGTTGGAGAGGAAAGTTTTGGCTCCACACCAGCTGATTTTCTAGTTCTCTTTGCTGGAACCGACTCCTCAGAGTCGGCTCTCCTTTTGCCCGAGGAAGTCTCGCCCTGGTCAGAGGGCACTCCCTCCGGTTCGGTTTCAACCGAACCGGGCTGGCCGTCTGGTTCAGCGGACTTTTTGACCTCCCTTTCCCTGAGCCTACCAACTCTTTTATCCAGGCTAGCTGCAGGAAAACTTTTACAAATCTGGCAGTCTGCATTGAGGTGGTCAAACCCAGACAATAAACACAGGTGGTGTGGGGGTCTGCCTTGGCAAAGGCTTCCCCACAGACACTACAGTGTTGAAACCCAGTGGGCCCGGTTTTTCTTTTGGGTTTCTCAGACATAGTGCCAGCCTATCCAAAACTTGCCCGTTTATGGCAATCCACCAAGCAAGACTCCCTTATCGGTTCCCAACCGTGTCACGGATCGTGGAAAAAACCGTAATGAAATCCGTTTTTTTTAGAACCGATAAGAACCGGGAACCGCACTTCTAAAGATAGATAATGTATTAGAAACAACTTGATCGGTTCAAACCAAACCGATAAAACCGTTTACAAGTTCCACACAGAAAGTAAATGTAAAACCTATCTAGTACTTACAAATACCACAGATAGAGCTTGAACCAACCAGTTGCAGTTTAAATTCAGTTAAAAAACCAAAAACTTAATACTTTAACCGACAAAATGAACCGAGCAGAAGGAGAAATCTCCAGAGCGACTGTTCAGTGAGACGGAGTAAAGAATCTGACAGTTTGAGTTTGAAGAACAACAGATAGAGTTTTCAACCGAGCCCGAGCTCAAAGTTCCATGCCTGGCATGGAAAGTTAACTCTTTCACCTCCGGAGCAGTTCGAAGGTTGGGACTCACTGCATATGTCATAATATAGCAAGACTTCATGTTGTTTGAAACAAAGTGCACGGGGGAGACATCTTGTACTATAGCAGGTGTACAACGATGAGAGGGGCATGCTCTGACATTGGAGGGAGGGCAGATTACAAGGGGAATGTGAGGAGAAGCGCTTTTTGAACACTTGGGGCAACAGCCAGAGTCAGTCTCAAATGTTTCTGTATCGTAACAAGATGCAGTGTGCAATGTGTTCAGGCCCAAGACAGCCTTGGTGTGCTATGTGTCAATGCCCCATCCAGACTCAGTGTGGGATGTACTCATTCCCTAGCCAGCACTAATGGGGGTTTGATCAAGGGATACTGTGCACCGGGGGTGTTTATTGAGTTGCTGCCTTGCTCTCAACCTGTTGGTGATCCATTTCAACTTGTTTATCCGCACCCCCAAATATTGTGGCTCTCCCTTTCTGAAATGGGACAAGACACAATGTCAATCCCTGGATGCTCTATTTTCAGCGTTGCTAGAAAGAGAGATGTGAGATCATGCACCAAACACAGAGGAGACAGAGTAAGGAAAAAGAGAAGACAACACATGACCATAATACACTGTGTTGCATCTGTCCCTGCAAAGTTGAAAAAGTGTTGTTTTGGGAGTTGTGCAATCACAGTATCTGAACAAGTGATATAAATACAGAAACAACTGTGTGGTTGATAGATGCAGAGATGGAGAACACTCAGCATAATTAAAAGTTCTGTACCCTTGATGAATGCCAGAATAGATAGTGAGACAAACTGTGGAGTGATAATTACTCAGGCTTATTTTTATGTTTGCTTGCACGCATGTGCAAGAAACATAGTGTGACGATCCAAAATGCAGTGCCATACAGTTGAAAATATTGCGTGTTCATGCCTCCTACCCCCAACGCACACACTGTATAGCTGGCGGGGGGTCCAATACCCACGTCCTTCCGCCCCAAAACAAGCTTTCCAGTTGCCACGCTAGGGCCACGCCAGTGTGGCAAAATTGTTATTGCCAACAGGGTGCCTCCCATCCTCTCCGCCGGCTTCCAGGCCCCAAAACAGTTTCCAGCTTACCACGCTGGGAGCCCACCCCAGCATGTCAAATGTCCTGCGTCATCTTCAAAAAAAAACTGTAAACAAAAAGGTCTCTAATAGTCTCCCTGACCCCACCGCACCCACAATGTGCATCCTGCCTCCCCACACCCCCCTCACCCCATACTTACCTCCCGAGTTCGGCGTGACGATCTTCTGTGGACCGGGAACACCTGTGGTGCAAGTGGTAGACAAGAAGTACAGGAACTCAGAACTCTAGCAAACATGAAATGCAGAATGAGGATCCTCACTAAGGGATAACTCGTATCAAAGCACATTTATCTGTATACGTATTACTAGATTCAGTTAGACATATTGAAGTGCTGCTAGTCATATTTTGTGATAGAAACCTTTGATTTCAGGTCACAGGCTTAGAAACAGTCATTATGTTGCTGGTTTAAGAATTTCAGTTCCAGTATCTGTGGGAAAAAGTACAGAAACTCAGTTCCTGCTGCAAAAAAGATACAGGAACTGAGTTCCTGTGCATTCCTGCTCACTTTCATCACTGGGGAACACGTCTGCACTCTTCAAAGCTGACCGCAAACTGAGGAAATGTCGTAAGCTGTATAATGTAATAAATAGGGTTTTTTTCAACTTTGATGCATATCTCAGGCGTTGTTTTGCATTTTGGCACCAAATTTTCAACATGGGGCTTTTGGGACCCCTCCTCATGAATTCTTTAACTGTCATGGTGTTAATCGGGCTCGAAGGGTGATTTCAGGGTCACTGCGTGGAATCACCTTTTGGGACCAAGTAAGGAAATGACAGTGCCAGTGTTCATAAGGTGGGCTGTCAAAAAGTGTATGTTGCAAATTTGGTGAAAATATTCCTAAAAATGACTGTTTTACGAGTGTGCATTGTGTAGTTCCAACGCACGTTCATAAGTTCGCAAATTTTTAATATTTGCACTCCAGATTTTCAACATTGCCATTTTGCCACCCCTCCTTATGAACAGTACAACTGTCATTTTTCACATCTCACCTAAAATGTGTTTCCGCGCATGTAGCGCACAATGGCGCAGTCGGTGTACGAAATCAATGTATGGGACACATTAAGATAATCACAGTGATGCTGTTCATGAGCAGAGGTCTTAAAATGACTATGTTGAAAATTTGATGAAAAAATTCCTAAAAATGACTATTTTACGAGCGCATGTTGCGCAGTTCCTACGCACGCTCGCAGGTTTGCAAATTTTTAATATTTGCACACCAGATTTTCAACATTACCATTTTACCACACTTCCTTATGAGCAGTACAGCGGCCATTTTTTCACATCTCGCCCAAAATTTGTTTCCGCACATGTAGCACACAATGGTGCTGTCAGTGTACACAAGCAATTTTTGAGACAGATTAAGAAAATCACAGTGACACTGGTCATAAGCAAAGGTCTTAAAATGGCTATGTTGAAAATCTGGTGACAAAAGTCCATAAAATGACTGTGTTACGTGGTGAGCATTGCGCAGTTTCCACACACCTTTGTTAGTTCATGAATTTGTAATATTTTCAGTCCAGATTTTCACCAGTGGCATTTTTCCACACTTCCTTATGAACAGAACAGCTGTCATTTTTCACAACATGGCCGAAATGTGTCACTGTGGGAAATCATTGTTCGGAACAGATAGAGAAAATCACAGTGATGCTGTTCATGACAGGAGGTCCTAAAATGCCTGTATTGACAATCTGCTGTAAAAAATCCCCAACTAATTACATTATGGGTGCGTGTTGCACAGTTTCTATGCACGCTCGTGACTTCACCAGTTTTTTTTTTTTTATATATTTTCACTGCAGATTTTCAACATTGCCATTTTTTAAACCTCCTCATGAACAGTACAGCTGTCATTTTTCACATCCTGTTCGGAATGTGTTTTTGCACCTGTGGTGACAAATGCCATAGTCGCTATGCAAAAGCAGCTTCCGGCTAACAAACTGATATTGCCACTGTTCATGAGGTGGGGGGGTCACAAAAAAAAATGTTGAAAATTTGGAGTGAAAATACCAACAAATGCCTGAGGCGTTAGGGTTTCCGACCATAATGCCCCACCCTGTAGAGAATGACAGGCATCAGGGCTGTGACTTGGGATTGTCGCCTGCAATGCTCATACCATTCCACTCCCACCCACTCCCTGCAGTCACTGAGAGGCATCGAGGTGTGCCTTGGACCCTTCGACCCCAAAGTTCACCTCTTTCTCCTATACCCCACCCATCTCACCATATTTCCTGATGGAATGGGGTGCACATAAGGGCCAAAGACCCCATGGCACAGGGTGTGGTGAAATGGCATGGCCGTTATACCTAATGACCCAAAGGCACACCCCAATGCCTGTCACTATCTGCAGGGTGGTGATGGGGTTGGCTTCAGTTCAGTACTTCACTGCCATTCCTATTATGCAGCTCTGTAACTCCTACACTACCAATGCCAGCAAACAAACATTCGGCATTGACAAATGCTTGTTTTACTCATTTAGCAGCTAAGACAACAGAGTGATAACTGCAGCAGGTGATTAGCTGCTAATCCCACAGCAGGACATCAGTCACACTAAGTGTGATTAGCATGATGAGATCAGACAGAAAAATAATTTTTAACCCCTGCAGTGCCATTATTTGTAAACAAGACTTGTACTGAGAAGACACATGGAGGGAAGAGTGTACCTGGGCAGTGCATTCCAGGGCTCCGCCAATCTCTCAGTAAAGCAGCACATCCATGTTACCACATGCAGCCTCACCATCCAGCTTCTTATGGTGTGCCCTGGTGGTATCCCCTGTCCCACAGCTGAGCTGATGGACGCACTCAAGGCTTACAGTACTTGAAGACCTATGTCATACGGCCCCTGCCGCTTCTATCATGCAACAAGCTTCCCCCACTCTAATACTCTGTGCTAATCTCAGCTACAGCTAAACAAATTATGACCCTCAGAAATCAAAATGCACCACCATTGGGTGTTAGCCTGTGCTACCTAGGTCCACTACAACTAGATCCCTGAAGAGCGACACGTCTGACTTGACTAAATACAGGCTGCCCCCACCCTCCTTGTATGGTCAGTCACTACCTGGGCAAGGAACACATGCAACCTACAGTGTGACTATATACTTGCATGTGTGTGGACACCAGAACTGCACATTGTGATGTAGTTGCGGCCTGACCAGTTTATGTACAATGGCAGCATCACCTTGTGCCTTCTTCCACTGATGATTCACCCTGCCCATGATCTCCAGCATGTCAATGGCCCTAACCACCACACATTGTGCTATACTTTGTGACATATATGTGATGTTGATGACATTTTATGTCATATGGATTGCGCACTGTGCACAATGTGACTTTGTGATACTAAGTACAAAAGCAGGAATCCATGGAATGCTCGTCTACCACCGATAGTGGGGGGGATGGCGGTGATTTGACAATGATGATGCATGAATCCTATATGTAGGGGAAATGCACAAGGGAGTATGGATTATGTCTTGAATTGCACACAACTCGTGGCTAGAGCATGTGGGAAGAATCAAGTAAAATGATGTAGTGCGTGTGCTACAACAAATGGTGGTTGTAGCAACAGTCATCATCCACCGGGCACCCTGTGCAAAAAATGTGCACTGGACAGCATTGGAGGCACATCAGTTGGGAACCAAATTGCACTTTGTCCAGGCCTCGGGTGGAGACCAAATCACCACTCTGGGTACTCCAGCCCCCAAAATATACAACACTGTGCAGCCTCATGTGGATGCATGCAATGCACAAATAAACCATGACTTCAGTTGTTGATTGGCAGCATAAAAAAATACATCAGTATTAGCAAGCATATACTGTTAGAGACTTACCCTTTGAAGCTTGAGCTTCATGGATGCTTTACGAGGGCCGGAGACCATCAATCTCCTGTGGCTTCGGTCAATGTGGACAGAACAGGAACCAGGTATTGATACTTTTGGCTTGATAGTGGGAACAGCAGACGGTAACAAGTCTAATTTCTTCTTGTAGCCAGCAGCCCACTGGTTATAGTTGATGAAATCATCTGGAGCTTTGAAGTGAGCGCCACAAAGGACACTTGTTTTTGAGCCTGTCAACCACATTTTCCAAGTTGATGAAACAAACTTGTCCCAACAGTTTCACAGCTTCTCTTGCTTAGGCCAGTAATGAAGCCTGACCTTGTCAGCATTTGTATTGCTGCAACCCCCCCCCCCAAACAACACAACACTTCGGCATGTCAGACAAACTGGAGACAAATGATGTACGCAAAAAATTAGACAGAGATGCACAAACACATTGACAGAAACAGTTTTATTAATTACCAATAGTCAACAATATGGTGAATTTCATAAAGTGGAGACAAAACCACATACAAAGTAGATGAAACTGTACAGAAAGTAGAAATGGTAAAAAAATGTTAGGATTAAACTAGCCAGCTGAGCCTTATAATTGGTGCACTGGCAGGGTAAATAAAAATGTGGCAAAGGTAAATATATGTGTGTCAGTAGTTTTACAGTACTACTAATAATATACCAGTGCAATTGGGCATACAGCTAACTGTAGGGATCTGTTAATAGTCCAACATAATATACAGGTAGAGACATACACATGTACAACATTCAATAAATTGCAATAAAAGGGATAGGTTTGATCTGCATGCTAAAAAGAGTAGAATGATGATCTGCTGAATGAAACTGGAGATGCTGTATACTAAAGAGGTAAATGAAAGTAGGGCACGCTACACAACAAGCCTGCAATCAAAATAACTGGAAGAGACAATGAATATGTATGCAACAGTACAAAGCCAATTCAAAATCTGCACGGGGAGACACAAAACGAACCTCTAAGCAAAAGCAGCAAATGTCCCAATACAAGATACTGTGGCACAGGGCAAGAACATTTGAGCCCAACATGGAAGGCAGCGCAATGTCAGCTGGGGGGGGCTAACTGGCAATGGAAAACCAAGGAAACCGGCAATGGCATAGAAAGGATATTAGCTATAATACCACAAACACTCAAAAAGATTTCAAGACTTTTTATATGTTAGAGCGTTAACACATTTTGCCAAACTGTACAGTACATAATTCTCTGAAGGGGACAGTAGGTACTAACATTAGCGCAAATCAGCCTTAAGGCAGTTAGAATATATTACATATGGTATTCAGCGACATTTTGCTTCCTTAAAAGTGGGCAATCTAGCAATGTCTTGTGTGAATATATCGGTAATACTCTGTTCCACTATTTGCCAGACATCACCAAGTAAGAAACCGCAGCAAACTCACATAGTTTCACCTGCCTGCTCCGATGCTAAAAATAATGTGCTAGCAGTGATGTTCGAGGGCAGCAGTGGCATCAAAATGTGAAATTAGAGAGACGCTACAAAAATAATGTGTATATACCAGCCCTATGCTTCCCTAGAAATACAGGATACCCAGTACAACTGTCGATGACTCACAACGTTCAGCACAAGGAACAGCACTGTCAGCAAGTAAGACGGCAAATAAGCACAATACGATAGCGGGCATATAAAATAACAGCAAATGCAGATCGTTCAGCAGCTAAGGACCATCAGCATACATGGATCATAATAAAATGATCAGCAAGCAGGACAGGGACAAACAAACAACATTATGAAGGGCATGAAGCTTGCACTGTGATCGGATGGAAAACAAGACCGAGAGAATGATAGCTTTAGGACACAGAGCGCTAACTGCGGTTCGTTTAGTGATGCAAGCAGTCCACTGACACGAGACATATGCAAGCACATATTTTCTACATGCGTTGGTGACTGCTGCAGGACAGACTAGGCTAAAGCAACAAATTAGCTTGTTTTACAAAAACACTTTTTAAACTTTAAGATGGGGAAACAGTATATAATGCATTTTGTGATGCCATCAGGGGAAGCTACTAGAAAGTACAAGAGGTAAGAACCTGCACTTTAAGCCCTTTTTCAGAATCTGTGGAGAAGGGGCCTCAGTTCTGGGACAGTGTTTCTTTGCTGCACCTGCCTGAAACTTACAAGAACATTTAAAAAAAAACAGGATGCTTGTTTAGGAGGGGAGTTGCAAAGACTTATATGAGAGAGCTGCAATATGTTGGAAGACACACAGAGATTGAAGGAACACTCAGATGTATTTTCTCTGTTTATTCTGCGTTTGTAAATAGTTATACTGAACAAGTTTATTTTTTTTATGTTCCTGCTAGTACTAATAAACACTTTTTGTGAATTCTACAACTGCTCCTGGTTTTTCCTATGCTTCCTGACTTGTGGCTCAATGACAGATGGTTTTAGAAGTGGGATTTATGCCATGCATACTCTAAGCCAGGAGCTTTGTGCGTGGGTACTGGACCTAGTACCAGGAAAGCATAGAGAAAGGTATGTATTCTGCAGCAGCAAGTTCAAGAGTGGTTACTAGGAGAGTGGCAGGCAAGCTAACAGAGACAGAAGTCCAAGCTGAGACTGTACATCCCAGCACAAGTTATGGAAAAAGAACAAGCAGTGACAGAACCTGAAAGCCTGATGGATTTTTTCAAATGGTGGGCTATACACAAAAAAGACGCAGAGAAGAGAAGAGATGCAGTGACAGGAGCATTGCTGGCTGGATGCTTTGCAAGCTATCAAAGCAGAAGTATCTGACACTGGTCTGGCAGAGCAACAAGGCACAAACAACTTAAAAGACATCAAACTTACAATGTTGTGTCCCTCGGATTATATCGAGGCATACCTGACAACTTTTGAAAGAGTTGCCACAGCCTGCCAATGGCCAAAGCAGCAATGGGCAATCAGACTGGTACCCTACCTAACAGGTAAAGTCCAACTTGCCTACAGCAGTATGGACACTGCACTTTCAGAAAACTATGACCCTGTGAAAAAAGAAATCGTGGAAAGATACAACATCTCAGGAGACACCTACAGATAAAGAATCCAGTCCCTGAAGTACAACGCATTCGACAATCTTCAAGAAGCCTTCACCTGACTTGGAGAGCTCCTTATTAAATGGCTCCAACCAGAGGGCAAAACAACCCTACGGATAATTGATATGTTTGCATCGGAGCAATTAATCAACATCCTGCCTACAGATGTACAGCTGTGGGTGAAAGAACATTGACCAGAAAGTGGGGAAAGGCTGTTTCTTTGGCCGAGAACTATCAAATGGCCAGACAGATGCCACAGCAGCGAGGTAACAGCCAAGCACCGGTAAGATACTCTTCTTCTCATTTAAACTCCAAGTCTGATAAGAACTCTGGTGGGGGTAACAGATCTGCCCCCAAAGACTTTATTTGTTATAACTGTAACAAGTCAGGCCATATTGCAAGAAACTGCCATAGTAAACAGAGTGGCACTGGAGCAGATTTGTCCTTGGCAAATTGGGGCAAGTACTTAACAGATGTGAAGGTGGGGGATAAGACTGTAAAGGGACTCATTGATTCAGGAAGCAGACAGACCCTAGTGCATGCTGAAGTGCTGGGAAAACACTGTGCAAAAGGACCAGGTGCTGATGTCATCTGCATCTACGGGGACACTCGATACTATCCCACCACGCAAGTGACTCGACCATTAAGGGTGTGTCACACCAAATGAAAGTGGGGTTAGTACTTAAGTTACCTGTACCCGTGATTACTGGAAATGACTGTCCAGGATCTGCTGAGTTAATCTCAAAGGAACTGAACCCTGCAGTTTCAGCAGCAGTGGTAACAAGAGCTCAGGCAAAGAAAGTCTCAAATGGTGGGGACACTTTTCCTTTCAGTGACTTTGATTTGGACTTGTTTGAGAACAGCTCCAAGATCCAGTAGTCCAGGAAAGAAAGAAGACATCTCAAACAACAGTGGCAACAAATGACTGATGGACATAAAGGGTTAAAATATGAAAATGCTGAAGCTAAACTGATGACTGATTATGATTTTGTTTCAGGGCAAGCTAACGATGTTTCTCTGCAGAGTTATTTTAAGTAGCTGAGGATGAAACCAAAACAGGATGAACCAATGTTTAAAAAATGTAATGGGTTACTGTATAGAGTTTGGGTTAAACCTCAGACCTCAAACACAGGAACAGACAGAACAATTGGTTATACCAAGTATAGAAGAGAGTTGTTACAGAGGAAATTTGCAGAGCAGCCACTTGGAAAACTGTACACACATTCACAAAGCACTGCTGTTTGGATGTGCAGTCCAGATCTGATGCCAAATTTGACAGAGCAGTGCTACAGAGCTTGTTTCCTAAGTAGCTTTCTGTGCCCGCCTCCCAACTGTATTCCTTTGTAGTCCACATCTGTCGATACTTGCTGAAGAATTTCTGGGGTGATTTGCATTATAAACGGGATTTATTGCTGCTTAATCTGTGACCAGTGTGGTGGATTTATTTATTCAAATAAGGATCACTTGCGGGTTAAAAAATTTTGTGAATATAACACTCAGTTTAATTTTAATTAATCGCTATTCAGTTTTGGCACTCTGTAACTTCACTGCGATTCGGGCCGCTCCTGTTGGGGATCTGAGTGCTCGGCACAATCTTCTTGGAATGACTGCAACTCTTAATATGAGTAACCAAGCCACCAGTAAAGATGATAGAGCCTAGATCAAAAGAAATGCTAGCAGGGTTACAAATAGATGTTACAGACGTGGGTGCCGGGGAGAGGGACAGGGTCCTACCCAAGGCTAAAACCCTTCTCTAGGAGAAAACCCGTGCTGCCTGGGGAAGATGACTTTGAAACATGGCTGTGTCAAGTCATGCCTGTGGTGCAAGATCCCCAGTGTCCTGAAGATAAAAAAAAAAAGAGACACTGGTTGTGGGAGAGTTTGAGAGGAACTGCAATGAATGGCATTGGAGCTTTGCAAGCTACCTGACCTGATGCCACTGCCCAGATGTACGGCAGTACACTGGAAGGCATGTTCAGAAGTACCGATGGGCCACCTGCATCATGAGAAAGCTTTAAGGACAGTGCAAAGAGAAGGTGAGAAGCTGTCTGACTATTTTATATATCTCGAGCAATTGATACAAAGAGCCTACCATAAGGGAGCAGTGACTGCCTAAGACATGAATAGGCTGCAGTTGGAACAAGTCCTAGAGGGAACTGGACATTTAGAAATGCTTCTGATGAAGCTGTGATTGGAGGAACAGCTAAGAAACCCCCCCTTCCTATGGTGAATTGCTGTATGAGTTAAGTGAGAAAGAGGATAGAGCTGCACAGCAAGACCCAATGGTAACACCTCTGAGAAAAATTGAGACTCCTCTGAGCACTGACTTGCCCAGGTGAGGCAATAGTGAAACTTAAGGATTTGAAGAGACAAAGGAACTGACTGAACAGGTGGTTGCGCTAAGGGCTCCCAGAGAAAGACATTTCCATCCGCAGGAGGCCAAAGATACTACATGGGTAGAAGGTCTGCCCTGCTGGAGCCTGAGAAAATAACTACTGCCAGTAGTGATAGGTTTTTCTACTGGTGCAGTGAAGATTGACACTTCTGAGAATTCAGTGTTGCTATGGAAAAAGTTGTTGAAAGAGAAGTAAATGTCCAAGAAATGACAGCAGGACGCGTGAAGGGGTGAACCAGAGTCCTGAAACAAGAATGTTCCATGAAAGAGATGCAACCTGGTAATGTTACTGGCCCCAGTATTACCCAGGACTAATGGGACCATCTGCCAGGGTCCTAGCCAAGACTGAAGGTGTGGATTACACTTAGCTACTTGATAGTGGTGCTCAAGTGACTGTTGTATTTGAAGACTGGTACTGAAAACATTTGAGTCATGTGCCTTTGCAACCTTTGGAAGCACTGACTATCTGGGGAGTGAGTAATCCGCCTTACCCATACCGGGGACACACTGTCACAAGGGCGTAGCTACCGATATGCCAGACACGCCATGGTGTGCAGCAGTAAAGCCAGGGGGTAGCAGAGGCCAGATGTCCTGCCCGCATTCTTTTTTTTCGCGAGCTTTTCCCGGCCACTCAGAGGCTTTTCTGATGTTTGAGGGGGTGGGGTCACATGACTCATCAGACCTGATTGTGAAATATGTTGCCCACCTCAATCAGGTCAAACTGTCATTCAAATAGAATTCCCCAAAAGTGTTGCTGGCATCCAGACCCCTATGAAAACTCTTGCCTTGGTGTGCCCCAGTATCAGAATGAAAGGCAGGACACCCATATTGGTTGGTACCAACGCCAATATGTTTCAGCGATTGGCTCAGCTATGCCAAGAGATGGAAGGCCCACAGTCCATACACAGCCTACAGATACATCCTTGGATCCAAAGTATTTATATGAAAGGGTCCACTTCCAGCAAAAGACAAACTTAATATGAGCGAGTGGAAGCGATTCATAGTAGAAATGCCCAACCTTAAGTTTTTCCCCCAGGTGCTGAGCCTGAAGGCAGCCTGAATCTGAAGAATTTTCTGTGGGACTGCCTGATTGGGATGTGGAAATAGGTGTCCTTCAGATCTAGGGTGACTAGCCAATTCCCTTGCTTCAGAGAAACTTGATTTAAGGTTATCATTCTGAACTTTGGTTTCAGCAGGTGCTTGTTCAGGTACCTTTGGTCCAGAATAGGTCACCACTCTCCATTTTTCTTCAGAGTAAGGAAGTAACTGGAATAGAGACCTTTTCCCCCACTGATGGAGGACTTTTTAAACAAGGACTTATTGGACACCTGCTACTCCAGAACAGGCCCATCTGCTGAACTCAGTTCTTGGAATAGGTAGTGCAAATCCTATTCCTATGGAAGATGCAGTAGTTCTCCAGAAGTCTAGCAAAGCCTGTAAACCTCCATGAGAGTAACTTATGTCATCCCTGGTGCCTTCTCTGAGATCCCTATACAAGTGCTACATAAGTACACAGGTTCACAGACTGTAGCACACTCGCAATTAAAGCACTCTCCAAACTATAAAGTAATAGCCTGAGTGGTCCCCATGGATGAACTGGAGAGTTAGCCAACTTCTCTGTCTGTACCTCTCCTAACACAACTGAGCCGTTGCTTATCTTTGTGGGACTGTACATGATGGCTGTTGTTTATTCTGTGTTAGAAAATGGGTAAAGGAAAACTCTCCTCCTGATTGACTGAAACAGCCTGGCACCTGGGCTGTTATTTCTTGACAACACCTGGTCAAAAGCAAGTTCCAATTCGGGGTGCCCTATTACTAAGCTATCCTTGGGCACCCAGAATTTCGAAACTGGTCAGCTTCCATTTTTGCCCTGCCCTGACTTCCTTGAACACTGTCACAGGACAGTGAAAAATAATGTCTGCAACATCAGTATTTTATTTCTTTTACTAATTTAACTTTCCTTACCAAGTGCGATTGCGCTCCATGTCAACACACAGCCGACTGTTACAGTAACCTGTACACATGCGCGATACCACACTTCAGACCACCAAAAAAAGTACCTCTCTTCAAATATAAAATTCAGGCTGCATTCCCCCATTCTGATGAACGATTCAAGCAACTAAAATAAATGGCTCTCCTCTTTGTTTCCGTGTGTCAGTGAGCAACGAATGAGAGACAAAGTGAGACAACATGCTCACGAAGTAACTTTTTTTTTTTTTTACCATGCTTTTTCTTGCTGCACCAGCCATCGATATCCACCCTGGTCACGGCACCCCAGACTTCCACCTCCCATATGGCCTGTGCTCTCCCAGTCATCACTGGCTTACCCCCAGAAGGTGGGATCATGGCAATGCCTCCCAAAGTACAGTGCCGCGAAAAAATGTCTGGTTGGGAGAGCCGACTAGGGGGCTAATTGAAACCCGAAGCAGGGCTTCATGGAGACTGCCAGCTGCAGCGCTTTTTTTTCTTCCCCTTGTAGGCTGGGGCGGGGATGTGCAATGACGCCCAGTGTCCGCCCCTCCCCAAAGTTGAGTTGGTGCCGGTGCTGTGTGGTGACCCAGCCTCCACCAGGTGTCGTTTGAGCACCGAGCATGCACTACCCTCCCCCCTGGAGAAGGAGAGCAGTCCAAGGGACGCTCGATCCTTCTCCCTCAGGCTGGCGCTTGACAATCCGGGTCCGTTCCCGAACCCGGGTCGCCGGCGTTGTAAGTGGAAATCCAAATGCTGCGCCGGCAGGCTGGCCTAAGTAGCTCTCATTTCTGTGAGCCAGTACATGAAGAAACAAAGCAAGTGGACAAACTTATGGTGGCACCCTCCTGTGGTGATTCCAGCAACACAGGCATTATTTTACTATCAAATTTACCTTTTTTTATTTTCTATTTTTTCTTATACATAAATATTTATTGTTATACTTTTTCCAAAAAATTTCACATACAGCCCATTTTCTCAGTGTAATAATACCCTCCAGGGTGGGCATTATGGGATATAATGGAGCTATAAGGCCCTCTGCCTGTGGCGCCAGGCCTCATTGTGCCCTTGGGTGGTCCATTATATCCCAATAATTCCCACTCTGTCAGGTATTATTACTTACTTCATTGCTGCCCGTCACCAACCTGAATTAGTTAAAGGGGCTGGTAAATGTACTGTTAATGTGTCTAACTGGGTTAAAACTGATGCTAAATGCACTAATGATATGTCAACATGTGTTTCAGCTGATGCATAACTGACTGAGAGGATGTCTGTGTCTAGTTAGAAAATGCACAGTAATGATGTGTTTTGAAATTAATCAATAGTTAGGAACCGATTGTCTGGATAGAAATGTTCCAAAAAATTATGATGTTTTACACTGCCTTTATGGACATTAAGGCAGTGTCTTGCAAGGACACCAAACATAGAAACATAGATTTTGACGGCAGATAAGGACCGCTTGGCCCACCCAGTCTGCCCATTTCCCTACCTATTGGATAAGCTGCAGATCCTAGTTAACCAGCAGCCTACTTCTTCCTACCCCCACCCCCTAGAATTGCCTTATGACTGTCCCATGCATGCTTGAATTCCACCACTGTTTTGACTCCACAACCTCCTCCGGAAGGCCGCTCCATGCATCCACAACCCTCTCTGTGAAAAATACTTCCTTAAATTACCTCTGAGCCGCCCTTCTATCTTCAAATTGTGCCCCTTGTTCTTGCACACCTCTTTTTGAAAGATGCTACCCTCTTGGACTTTGTTGATTCCCTTGAGATACTTGAAAGTTTCTATCATGTCCCCCTCTCCTCCTTTCCTCGAGGCTATACATATTCAGCTCCTAAGTCTCTCTTCATGTCTTCTGGTGCAGACCCTGCACCATTTTAGTTGCCCTCCTCTGGACAGCCTCCATCCTGTCTATGTCCTTGCGGAGACTGGGTCTCCAGAATTGCACGCAGTACTCCAGATGGGGTCTCACCAACTGTCTGTACAGAGGGATAATAACTTCCTGTTTTCTACTGGTGATGCCTCTCCCTATGCATCCCAGTATCCTCCCAGCCCTCCTTGCTGCCCTCACATTGCTTGCCGACCTTTAGGCCATCTGATATGACTACCCCCAGTTCACTTTCCATTTTTGTTGTTAGTATTTCACCCCCCATTGTGTACTCTTCCCCTGGGTTTTTGTTTCCCAGGTGCATTACCTTGCACTTCTTATCATTGAATCTAAGCTGCCATACATTTGACCATTCCTCTAACCTTGCCAAGTCCCTTCTCATCCTTTCCACCCCACCTTGTGCATCAACTCTGTTGCAGATCTTTGTGTCATCTGCAAAGAGACATACTTTTCCTTCCAGTCCCTCTGAGATGTCGCTTATAAAGACATTGAAGAGGACCGGGTCTCATCTGAACTCATGTGTACCCCACTAGTAACCCCTTTCTTCAGAGTGGACTCCATTTACATTATTACTCTCTGTGTCCTATTCTCCAGCCAATTCTTTACCCAGGCTGTCATCTTGGGACCCACTCCCAGGCTGGCTAACTTGTATATTAATCTTGTATGGGACTGTGTCAAATGCCTTGCTAAAGTCTAGGTAGGCCATGTCTACAGCCCCTCCCTGATCTACTACTTTGGTCACCCAGTCAAAGATCTATCAGATTTGTCTGGCATGACCTTCCACTGTAATTCATGCTGCCTTGGGTCCTGAGCCCCTCTGGCCTCTAGATACGCAAACAATTCTTTCCTTCAGAAGTGATTCCATCATTTTCCCTACCACTGAGGTTAAACTAACAGGTCTGTAGTTTTCTGCTTCTGCCTTGCTCCCACTTTTGTGAAGGGGAATCACATCTGCCCTTCTCCAGTCCTCGGTACCACCCCATCCTCCCATGATTTGTTAAAGAGGGTAGTCAGTGGTGTCACTAGTTCTACCCTAGTTCTTTTTAGAATTCTGGGATGAATCCCATCAGGCCCCATTGCTTTGTCCACCTTCAGTTTTAAGAGTTCTTTCAGAACCCTTTCTTCTGTAAATGGGCTGGTATCAACTTCTATCAGAGTGTTTCTACTGTTTGTTTAGGTACCTCCCCACTTCCTTTGTAAATACTGAGCAAAAATATTTGTTTAGTATCTCTGCCTTTTCACAGTCACCCTCTGCCCACCCTCCCTCCCTCCTCTTTATTAAGCCTCACTAGCCCTCCCTTGGTCTTCCTTCGCCTCCCTGATGTACCTATAAAAGGTTTTATCCCCTTCTTAAATGAGTTGGCTATCTTTTCCTCAGTTTGGGCCTTTGCTGTTCTGACTGCCTTCCAGCTTCCTTTGCTTTAACTGATACAGTTCCCTGTCCTGCTCCTTCTGTGATTCCTTGTACTTCCTGAATGCTTTCTTTTTCTCTTGAACCTTCACTGCCACTTCCTTTGAGAACCATAGTGGTTTCTTACATCATTTCGTTTTGTTAATTTGCTTCACACAAAGGCTTGTTACCTCTGTGATGGCAGTTTTTATTATTCCCCATTGTACTTCCACCCCTCCTTCCTGCCCATTTGCTAGTGCATTCCTTAGGCACTCACCCATTTTGGCAAAGTCAGCCCTCCAACATTTTAGGAAGGGGGTAGTATGTAAGCCACCCCTTCAGGGGGTTACCTGTTGGGGCTATGGCCCCCGCCCGATGTCCCCCACAGTTGCTGTGTCTGTCTCCAGTTGCCTGGACTGTGTAGTTGGGACTGGGTGGCTCCTGTGCTTTTGCAGCAGCTGCCATGGGGGGTCTTTCTTCTTGGCCCCAGGTTGGTAGCAGAGCCAATGTCAGTGGAGTTTTGCACCTTATGGGCACTGAAAAGGACTCCTGCCTGGTCTGGGAGCAGTAAGAGCTTGACCAGGAGATAACAAAAATGGCCATGCATGTGGAGGTCTGCACATGCATGGCCAAAGCTCTTAGCGGAGCCACTGCTGCCTTAGATGTGTTGGGCTGTGTGGCCATAATGTAAAATGTGTTCTGGCTCCAGAGCAGGCGGCAGAGCAGGAAAATAAGCAGATAATGCCTCCAGGATTGGGGGGATGGTTTCCTGGTCCCCTAGTGCAGGAACAGAATTAGTGAGGTGTGCATGTGCACCCCGCAGCCACTTGAAGAGCACCATTCATGATCCCTGTCATCACATGATAAAAACTCACTATTTGAAGACAATGGTTCCCCAAGTGATGGCGCATACTTTAATTTTTCATTTCTGAGTCCCATTTTGTCAGAATTCACAAGTTAAATAGAACTGCACTTAGCTACCAATGCTCATGCTTTCTCTGATTCTGCATGCTGCGGTAATGCTCCTGCGACATCACTACAGGGAGCCATGCTGAGTCTGTACTGTAGCAGCAGCTGGAGCTTGCTGATTAAACTGATCTCTGTAGTGATTCACTAAATTCAACGTTTAATTCCTGGCTGTATAAAATAAATGATGCTTTTTTTCTCTTGAATGCCTTTTGTTTTTTGTGTCTGCAAACTGTTCTCATATTAAATTCATCCCGATGACCCCCTCCCGCCTGTTTACTATTCAGCATGTGAGTGCCTGGAGGGCTGTTACCGTTCTCATCACAGCGTGTTGGACCCTATGCTGTTACCCATCTGTAGAGAAATGTAATGTGCAGTGTTTTCAGTGGAGTTCTTTTTACCCTGTGGTACAGCATAAAGTACTTATTTTCCATGGCCCTAAATTTTACATCTGAGCCTGCATCCCCAGCCCCCACCCCCTATGTACTGGTTGCAGGTTTTTTCGCATGCTTGATCCCAGAAAGCAAGGAGATCACACTGACATCATTCCAACTCTTTTGTTGAGTAACACTGCTATTAATTTAATCTGCAATGGTAAATAATGATTTCTCAATAGTTGTACTCTGTGCTGCGTGTAGGACATGGAAATGTACAGCGTAAGAAAGGTTTGACAATATTGCAGCAACACCCTGATCCCCTGCTGCACTACCAACACAATTTTCATTGTGCCATGTCCTTTGCTGTTACTACATGCTGTGCTATTGCTGTAAAGTGCTATAAATAAAATCAATATATTTGTTTAGTTGTGCCTCATAAATTGAAGGTGTTCCACTACACATCCACGTGTTTAGTTTCATGACAGCTGTATTACCTCCTATGATGTGTACCCATGTGAACCTTCACCTCTGCATCATAAAATTTCAATCTGTATTTTATGTTTTTTCTTGTTTTCTGGGTGCCATGGTGCAATGTAACAGTATTTACTAATCTGTCCTCTATGGTGTTACAGTGCCATTGTTTTTAGAGTCATAAATTATGCATGATGTCTGGGGTTACAGTGACGAGCTTTACTTCCAGGTTTCTCATACAGCAGGTGGCATCACTGCTTGGAGGGAAATGTGATATACGACAGTAGCTCAACCATTAGTGACAGGTCATCAATCTCAGTCTAGCATTTGTCACAGCCGAATTTCTATATTATTAATTATTTCTTGCTTTTGCCTTGTGTAATCCACATAATCATTGTAAGCAGTTATGTGGCGGCTGGTTGCAGCAACACATACAAAAGTGGGGTCAGTCTATTCCACTTCCCCAAACATGAAACCATGAAAGAGATGTGGACTGATCAGGTCAAGCATACCCACAACAAATGGTCAGGACCTATGAAGAATAGTTTCCTTTGCAGTAACCATTTCACTCAGGATTGCTATGATATATAAGTATATGTATATATATCGTAGCAATATATGTATAATATGTTTAGAACGGACAGACTCACAAGAGGTGGAGGTGTAGCAATATACATCTGGAACAAATATTCAACCTCTGTAGTAAATTCCACTACTCTGCCAAAGGAATTTGAATGCCTCACTTTAGAAATGCAGCTTACTAGTGCAATTGCTGTGCACATAATTGGATGTTACAGGACCCCTGCTGCAGGTTTAAAGCTACTGAACCACCTAAGTGAAGTCCTAGATGCCTTATCTACTGAAATAATACTACTTGGTGGCCTCAACCTGGATTGGTTGTCCGCAGCATCCAAGCCTCTAAAAGAGCTATGCGACACCTTTGGTCTCACCCAAATCATATCTGAATTCACATGGCCTAATGTTAAAAAACGGAGAAGACTAGAGTACCTTACTAGACATAATATTAGTCCACAAACCTCACCTATTTACTCATGCATGCACATTCTTCAGTGACGTCAGTGATCATTGTACAATAGCCTGTGTGAGGTCTATTCCTTAAGCAGTGTTAACTTCCAAGTATATCTATAAAAGATGCCAGAAGAATTTTGATCCAGTAATCTTCTGCTCAGATCTCCAGCATGCAGGCTGGCAGGATTTTACCTGGCCGAAACTGTGGCTAACGCTTTCGAGGAATTCCAAAAAATATTTTTCAAGGCCCTAGATAATCACGGTCCCTTAGTAAAAGTCCGAACTAAAAGGAAAACGTGTCCATGGTTCACTGGCGGCTTGAAAGCAGCCTTCCTGCACTGGGACTCTCTTTGGAAAAAAGCCAGGAAAACTAAACTCCCAAATGACTGATCAGCCTTCATAGCAGCCAAGAATAGGTGCACTAAGTTTACTAGATCTGAAAAAGCAAAGTGTTTCCAAACAAAAATTTACAATGCTTCTAATGATACTAAGACATTTTGGAAAACTCTGAAGGACATCGAAGGTTACTTCCCTACCCACTCTCTCCCCCACAAAAATCACTGTGGATGGTGAATCTACCATTGACAAACATTCAATTCTCTAACTTCTAAACAATCATTTTGTCACAGCAGGATTAGCTTTCGACACCTCACTGGCCAACATACTTCAATCTCAGCTATGTGCTCAAAATCCTGATTGGCTTAACCATAGCACAGCAAACCATAAGATAACCTTCACCTTTCAACCAGTCACTGTAAAACAAGTTGAGGATCTCCTCTTGATGCTAGACACTAGAAAAAGCCCTGGTGCAGATCAGTTAGAGCCGTACTAGCTAAAGATAGGATATTATGTTATACCTGTACCAATAGCTCATCTTTTTAATCTGTCGCTTATGCATGGTACAATCCCAGCATTATGAAAAACAGCACAAGTAATCCCACTCTTCAAATCAGGTAATACCAGTGACTTTAATAATTATCACCCTAGGCTGGCCCTCCGGCGCAGCAGTTGGATTTCCGCTTGCAACGCCAGCGACCCGGGTTCGGGAATGGACCCGGGTCACTGGAGGGCCGGCCGGGGGCAGAAGGATCGAGCGTCCCAGGGACAGCTCTCCTTCTCTGGGGGGAGGGTAGGGGTCTGGTCCGGCACCTGCTGGCTCCTAGCGGAGGCTGGGAGCATTGCAGGATGCATGACCTAGTACTAGCCAGGGGAGGAGCAGACGTCGGCGTATGTCATGACGTCACTACGCTGCCCCCAACAGAAAAGCCAGGAAAAATTGCTCACTGGCCCTCCAAGACGATGGCTCTCAGTTCCTGGGGGCCTCCAGTGCCTTCCTGGTGTCTCCTGTTCCCCAGCAGCATCCCCGGGCCCTAGAAAAATGACGTGCTGGGGTTGTCCCCCCCCGGGTGCTTTCCCCCTCGGAGGAGAGGGACCCACCCGGTGAAGGGATACACTGGGATATCTCGGGGTTGGCTGTGATCTAGGGACAAGAGGAGGGCTGGGCAAGGACAGGGGGGGTCGGGAGGAACTTGGCGGAGCCTGAAGGAGTGGAGGACCAGTGAGCACGGGGCAGAAAAACAGATAATACAAAAAAAAATAATAATAATTATCACCCAGTTTCCTTACTCCCTGTCTTGTCAAAAGTGCTGGAGAAAGTAGTGAAATCACAGCTCAGGCAATACCTAGAAAAGCATAATCTATTCAACGTGGTCCAATCTGGTTTCAGACCTCTCCACAGCACAATCTCTGCACTTGCTAAAGTCACTTATGACTGGCAACTGACCTTAGATAACATAAATTATGCATGTTCCTTATTCCTAGATCTGAGCAAAGCTTTCGATGCAGTGGATCATGACCTCCTTATCACCACTCTGCGAATCGTAGGTGCAGACCTACTGTCAACCAAATGGTTCACTAGCTATCTCGCTGGTTGCCGCCAACAAGTCAAAGCAGATGGCAGTCTCTCCACATTAAAATCTGTACAAAGAGGAGTGCCTCAAGAGTCTATCTTAGGTCCACTGCTGTTTGTGGCCTATATCAACAACCTAAATGATGGAATAACGGATGCTAGAATTCACCTATTTACGGATGCTACCATGCTATACATAGATAGGCCCTCGATGGACCAGGCCTGCAATGACCTCCAGCTTGAATTTAACTATTTGCAGGAAAACCTGCTGCATCTGAAGCTGCTATTAAATGCCAAATAAACCAAGGCTATGCTCTTTGCTCCAAATCAAGGTACAAATAAAACCAAGGATCCCTTCACAATTCTTACTGTTCAGTCGCTACGAGGTGAGCCCTTAGCGTTTGTGTCTAACTTCAAATACTTGGGGGTTTGGGTTGATTACAGGCTATCCTTCTTGGTCCACATTGAAAAGTTTGCTATGAGACTAGGACAAAGACTTGCCATCTTCTTTTGGATAAAGCAGCTATTAACCCAGGAGGCAAAAATCTGCCTAGTGCAAACTACATTCTTACCACTCCTAGACTATGCTGATACCATGTATGGCCACGGGCCAAGTACTTCCCTAGGGAAACTTGACACCCTGTACCATCAGGCAATTAGATTCATTACTAATGTACCATATTCCACACATCATTGCACCCTTTACTCCATGCTTGGCTGGAACTCACTTAGTTACATATGGCACAATCTGTCTTTCAGATGAGACGTTAAACCGAGGTCCCATCTGCCTGGATTGGTGGTAGATCAGGTGGATGTTAAAGATCCCATGGCACTTATTGAAAAGAGTAGGGGAATTTTATTAAACAAAGTAAACATAGCATCAGGCAGAAATAAGCAAGACAAAATATAACAAAAAAAATCCATACATCATATAATAGGCATATATACATTATACATCAAAATAAAAATGCAGAAAGAGAAATATTTGTAGTACAGCGTAACAGTAAACAGTGGCAACTAGTGCAAAAAATCTACATGCTTCCATAAAGAATGAAAGTGTTGTAATGTAAGCTGTCTACGTTCTAATTCCATAATATTCAACAAAGCATTTTCTATGTGTTGTATAATAGTAAGTGGAACAGTTGGAAGTTGTTGCAAGCCTGCCACATATAGTATTTGCACATAGCAAAAATCACTCTAAGTGTACTAGGATAAAATCTAGTCCAAGGACCAGAGAAGTCACACAATATCAAGATCTGATATGTGATTCTACTAAGAAATGGCCACTTTCACTTATTGGCTAATGTTTTCCAAAATAACAGAGCATCCTGACAATCAAAGAAGAAATGTGACATGGTTTCCTCTATTTAGACGCAAGAAGGTTTAGGGCAGTATCATTCCTGAGAAGACTTGTGCTTGAAATTTCCCTGAACCTGTAGTCTGCCATGGCAACAAAGCCAGGAAACATCCCACATGTGCACTGGGATTCGTTTATCTCGAAGAATTAATAAAACACAGTCTATTCAGGAAGAAGGACATACTGGAAATTGTAATACTGGTTTTGTAATATTCACAAAAGTAGTATATAGTTGTTTTCTAGAGAGAATTAAAATGGAAGATTTACGGTGTTTCCAAAACCATAGTTTACAGAAACTGTCCACAGCATAAGATGGGAAGCAAGAAGTATGAGAATGTGTAGGCGGAAGCATGTCCCAGTTAGCCATAATGGAATGCAGGGCATTGCTAATCCATATATCAGTAATATGGGATGTGTATCTTATGTTTTGGAAAAGGTGAAAAATGAAAGAAAAAAACTATAGGGTGAATCATACCAAGCCCTCCCTGATGTATTGGCACGTATGTACTATCCCCTTTAATTGGATTGAGTCGACTGCCCCATATCATCTGGAAGCAGACACTAAAGATCCATGTTTCTAAGTGTTTGGGAGGGGCATATACATAGCTAAGAAATAAAAAAAATGGGAAGTATAAATTTCTTGACCACTAATACTCTCTTCCTCTTCCCCAATTTCCATGATTTCCATAAGCTGACCTTGTACTCCTCAATACTAAGACATTTTTCCCAGTTATAAATTGCTGCATCCTCAATATTAAACCATACCCCCAAAATTTGTTGGGGAGAGGTACAAGTTCGAACACCATCAAATACAGAAACAGTGGTTGACTCAGTATCCAAAGGGATGGATACACTTTTCTGAAGGTTAAGGGTGCCTCCTGAAAGTAAAGAGAATGTCTAAAAGACTCGGACTGCCCGGTCTCCAGAATTGTTATTATATGCAAATAAAACATCATCTGCATATGCAGTGATCTTCACTGGGGGTAAGGTAGGGTGGGGTGCTAAACCTATAATTTGAGAGTCCCATCTAATTTGCTGAATAATTGGATCTAAAGCAAAAGCATATAATAATGGACTGAATGGACAGCCTTGACTGACCCCAACTGTCTGGAGTAGAGTATCACCTACAAAACCATTTATCACTGGAGTAAAATAGGCGAGAGAAAAGACACGGGTAAACCACCGGAGAAAGACAGCTGGAATACCATATATCTTCATTATCTGAAATAAATAGGAGTGGTGTACCGAATCAAATGCTTTTGCCTGATCTAGTGAGACAGCAAAACCTGAAATGTTATTTTGTTTAGCCTCAAAGATCTCTCTCAGAAGAAACAAATTTGTATTTATTGATCGCCCCAGAATAGCACAAGACTGAGCTGGGTCAATAAGATCAGGTGCAACACGTTGTAAATGTGTGCTGAGTATCCTAGTCAAGATTTTAAAGTCTGTATTAAAAAGATGGAGAGGTCTCCAATTTAGTAAAGAGTGGATATCTCCTTTTTTTAAATATCAATTGTAGAAAGGATAGGCCAAAGTCAGGCATCTCAGCCATGTTTTGTAAGACATAGTTGTAAACTTGGGTTAGTACTCCCAGTAAATCATCCTGAAATGTTTTATAGATCTCATGTGTAAGGCCATCAGGACCCAGGGCTACCTGTAACTTAAGGTGGGAAATGGCACAAGCTTCTTCCTCCTGAGTAATGAGGGCAATGAGATCTGCAGTACGGTGTGTAGAAAGCTGTGGGACTGGGGCCGAAAAAACTGGACAAGTCAGGTGAGTCAGAAGGCAAGGTACAAAATTGTCATCATAAGTGAGAGTTAACAATTGAGAGCATACCAGAAATATCAGAAACAATATTCCCCATTTGATCAAAAAGTCCATGCATGACCGTAGCCTGACTCCTGTCTTTATAAGCAGAAAACAGATTCACAGAGGGAGAAACCGATGTACCCACCCTCATAAAAAAATCCAAGGTACGGGCACTATCGTACTGATTTGCAAACATGTGACATTTGATAGTATTGACTGGCGATGAATAATCAACAGGGGAGGAAACGAAAAGAGACATCAATTTATATAGCTGATTTCTATAAGTTAAATATGTAACATAAGTATCTCAAACCATACGTTTCCCTATAGTCTGAAAGAGCAGACATAAATCCAGTTTTGTATCTTTCCACCATGCCCACATAGAGTTATAACAGCAAAGAACTGAAATCCATGCCTGAAATAGGGAGCGAACTTGTGTCCGAACAGAAGGATGAGAAAACAGAGTATTGTTCAGCTTTCATTGAGTTGATGGTGTAGAAAGAGGTGTTGGGGCTCTATCTAATGAAAATATACAAGTCAGCAAGTAGTGGTCTGAAAGTTGTGTGGGGCAAAGCAAAACCTGTTGTGGTACACAATATCGAGAGGAGAAAAAATAATCGATACAGGTGTGATAACTAGATCTATGATATGTGTATCCAGCATCAGTTTTCAGGGAGCGGTAAGCATCAGTTAAACTGGCAGTAGTTATCAAAGTGGACAAAGTAAGGGAATCACAATACATTTTCTTCCCCACCGTCATCCTGCAGGAAACATCAATAGAATAATTAAAGTCGCCACCCTAAATAATGTGTTTCCTTGTACATAAATAGAGTTTAATTAGGTCCAGTAAATGGATACGAGCAGCTTTGGTCTGTGGGCCATAGAGATTGATAAGACAGAAAGAATGACCTTGAAAAGTACAGTCAAGAATCAGGGCTCTGCCGGGATGGACATCTATAATGCGTGAAATGGAGAAGGCTGGGGGAAAAAACAGGATAGCCACACCATCAGCTAAATCTTCCCCAAAGGTCCAATAGGAAGGGTCCTTAATCCATCCCCGTTTAAACTGCTGAACCTCAAAAATAGATGTGACTTGAGGCGTGTTTCTTGTAACAAGATAACATCTATGGGGAGAGAGGCAGCAAGATGAATGAAAACCAGCCATCTCTTGTAGCTTTTCAGGCTACAAACATTGAGTGATGCTATTCTAATAGTAGCCAGAACAATGAATCAGTCAGCCACTCCCATCTGTAATATTCATATTCTTACGCTTCTCACTCCCCTTTTTTGTTTTAGTGAGTTTCTTTTGGGAAACATCAGGAGGCCTAGAAACAGTGAGGTCCATGTCAGAGGGTAGAACAGAGGCTTCTGAATCACCATCAGAGTCTTCTCTCCCACCCTTTAAACATTCAAAAGGATTGGAGAGAGAAACTTCAGGAGCTCTTAAGGTTGTACAAGTAGTCACCCAGGTGACCCATCTGCTAAGTTGAAAACCTTCTGGGTCTACAAGGGGAGTGTCAGTGGCCAGAGAGGGAGTAAGGTGTGGGGCAGGGTCTACAACCTCCGTAGCAAGGGGAATAGTCTCCATAGCAGTAGGTGGTTCTACTAGTGACTGTGGTTCTACTGGCACAACCGGAGTAATGTGGAGGGAGGGCAAGGAGACTTCTGTGGTATTGGACACAGGAACCTGAGCAGTGGACCATTCTCGGGCCTTATCCCGTGCTTTCTGATCTAGGACATCAGTATTCCACCCCTCATTATGTTTTTTGCTGGCTCAGGGACACTGATGGTATGCATGTCCCTTCTCATCACAGAGATTGCACTGAAACACATTATCACAGGAAACACTAGGGTGCCCATACCCCCCACATAAACTACATTTCAGCAAATCACAAGTACTACTCAGATGTGTGTGGGTTCCACATTTGTAGCAGGCCCTAGGCAGACCCTCATAAAAGCAAACACCCCTATCCTTGCCTAATAAAACTGTTAGGTAGGTGTAATACTTTTGAATTAATCTGAAAGAGTTTCACATGAAACTTCCAACCTCCCATCTAGAATACCTCCTCATCTACAATAGCTACGGGGCAAGACTGTACACCTGTTTTGCAACCAATGATAGATGTCACTTATACTGACACCCTAATTTCTAAACATAATAGTGACAGTGCGAACTGCTGGTTCGGTAGAAAAAATTACTCACCTTAGTAATGTTGTTTCTTCTAATGGAGTCTTGCTATATTATGACATATGCAGTGAGTCCCAACCTTCGAACTGCTCTGGAGGTGAGAGAGTTAACTTTCCATGCCAGGCATGGAACTTTGAGCTCGAGCTCAGTTGAAAACTCTATCTGTTGTTCTTCAAATTCAAACTGTCAGATCTTCTGAGCTAAACTCACTAAGGTCCTGTGTGGAAGCTGTAAACCTACACTAGCCAACTGGCTACTAAATATAAGAACACATTTTTTGGTCCCAAAACAAAGACTCTAGTCAGGAGACCCAAAAAATAAAAAACACAACACCAATTCACCTCCAAAAACGATGGGTGAAACAAAAAGATGGGCATCTACTAAGTGCCAACACTGCACTGCCCACCCACATCCCAAAAACAAAGGTTCTGAGAGGGGCAGGCAGGGGGGAGGTCATAATATAGCAAGACTCCATTAGAAGAAACATTACTAAGGTGAGTAATTTTTTTCTTCAAACAACATGAAGTCTTGCTATATTATGACATATGTAGACTATACAGCAGAAATCTCCGGAGCGACTGTTCAGTGAGGCGGAGTAAAGAATCTGACAGTTTGAGTTTGAAGAACAACAGACAGAGTTTTCAACTAAGCTCGAGCTCAAAGTTCCATGCCTGGCATGGAAAGTTAACTCTTTCACCTCCGGAGCAGTTCGAAGGTTGGGACTCCCTGCATATGTCATAATATAGCAAGACTTCATGTTGTTTGAAAGAGGAATAACAGAAAAAGGAGTCCAGAGAGGGTATTCTTCAATGTGGCATATTTATGCCAAAATCTATCTAAACCACTATTGTTCTTAAACTGATATCAAAGGTTTCCTCTCCTGAAATATGAATTAAGGCATAATTGTCTGAGGCCTGGAAATGCATGGCACCTTTTTAAAGGGTCCGAGCCACATAACAACAATCAGGAAATTCAGAGAGGCCTCCCTTATAGCACAGATGAACTGCATTACATCTAGGAGCTTGTTCTAATTTATTTTTAAACAAATCTGATAGGATAGGCGCTCTGACAGGGGCTGGAGGGGGATCTAAGCGGGGTTCAAGGTAGGGGTCACAGTCGAAGGGCCTTCCCCAGGATCCTCCAAAATAGGTGAGACTGGTTAAACGGAGCCTAAAAGGGGTGAGGGTGCACTGGGAACAGGATCAGAAATTTGTCCAGGGACAGAGGTATGCAGAATAGATTGTGCAGAGGGATGTTTATTGAGAAGGGAGGGGGTATGGCAGGAGATGTGTACCAGCTGAGAAGGGAGAGAGGGGATATCAGACTGTATAGAAATGGGTAGTACCGGTTCCTGGAATATGGTAGGAACAGGTTTGTCCCCAACTATTGGCTTTATCTCAGAGCTGTGTGAAACAGAAACTGCAGTAGCAACATCTTTAGCATTAGTAACATCCTTAGCATTAGCAACGTCATTATCATCCATAATACCCCCCCCAAGCAGCTCCAAAAACAACAGGCATATGTGATACAGTAGTGTCCTTAGCAATGCTAGCGTCTTTAGGAGGTACCTCGGTGGAGCTCTCAGCAAGAGGTGCAGGTCTGGTAGTTGAAAACAAAATGCCATGCTTGTCCATGTCCCATGTTGGATCCAGAGTCCAGGATCCTGAATCAGTTTGCATCCATCCCGCTCGAGTTAGTGCGTTTTTGGCAGTCCAGGTGGGGTCTAAAGCATCCGGAGCAGTCTGCAGACCAAAGCACGTGAGAATCAGTGAGGCAGTGGTGGATGAAGCTGGCAGAACTGAGGAAATCTTCTGTGGGTGTAGTGGATCCAAAAGCAGTAGGTCGTTTTCCCCCAAATGTGACTCTGTAGTCGCGCTGACTCTCCGAGGATCTGACCCGGATGTAACAAGGGAACCAGCAAGTGTTACACTCTGTGAAGCTGGTACATTGGGTTCCATAGGAAGAGGCTGTGGCAGAAGTTAAGAAACACTGGAAAACTCCGTAAACATTGTTGGACAATGCACAGTAGTGACAGAAGGTGTCTCCAAATGTAAAGATGTGTCCGATGGGTCGCTGAGCTGGTAGTACGGCTCTCGCTGTGATAACAGAGCAGGGGCTGCCTCCATCTGCAGTATAGTGGTAGAGGTTAGAACCTCACTGGAACAGAGCTGAACAGCGTCTGAGCTCTCCATAGCAGTGACCAGAGATCCCCCTACTGACAAGAGTTGGGGAATTTCCCTGGTGTTCTGGCTAAAGTTCCCTCATTCACTAAAATACCACCAACAGCTTAATCTGGTTCAAGGTTAGTTGGCAGTCAGTTGACCCTCCTCTGGGTCATGCCTGAAAATAGGCAGGATTTGTCTAGTGCACTTACCTGGTCAACAAAAACTAAATAAAAAAAAAACAAAACATTATCCTATGGACACTCAGAGCATTAACCAATAAGCTCCCTAAATACATCCCTGACTGCCTGGCTCTCTGCCAATCAGGGAGCTATCTTCTCAGAAGTCTCTCATACTCCTCTCTTGTAATTCCCAAGGTAAATACAAGTTTTGGCACAGCAGACATAAGTCACTTTCTCCCTGCCCTATGGAATAAAATGAAAAAAACTCAAAATTGTTCTTCCAGTGAAAATACCCTTTTTTAAATGTATCTATGCCAGAGCTGTTAAAGAACTTTGAAACTGCCCTCGCTAAATTAATTATTATGGTGCTCCTCCCCCTTTTAGTGTCCCAGTTACATTCTTTTTTCTACTAGTAGGATAAACGTGTCTTCTGGTAACTATTGTACCATATGATTCATGTACCCTTATGTGTTCCATGTATATGTTGTACAAACTGTATATTATTTGTAAGAATGTATCTATTATGCTTTGTATCATCTGTTCTTATATATCTTTCTGTTGTCTGTTATACACCTGTACCTGACCCAGGACCACTTTGTAAATGAGCTGTCTCAACAGTGTTTCACCTGAATAAATAAAGATTGACTGATCGAGACCACATGTCTTCTAATGCCTACTTTCAGTTTGTCCACCCGTAAACACCTGAAGCCAGATGCAGTTCCTACATTTTTCCCTCGTCCGTCTGCGAGTACAGCAAGGGGAAGGCAGCTCTCAGTGGAGGGGTTAAATGCTTTGCTGATCAGTGTTTAAACTAGCCACAGGGTGGAGATTAATGGGATCCAGGATACTCAGGCAGACCACCATCACATGGCAAGGGAAAGCAGAAAAATGGAGCAGGAAGAGGAGCTGAAATGAAGGTCATCAGAGTCAGGCAGAAATGGAGTCAGGAATCAGGAACACAGGAAATAAATATCAGGAAAGGGGGAAGATGCAGGGGACCAAAAACAGGAATAGAGAGAGAGGTTGGGCAGTAAAACTTTGAAGGTCATGTTGACAAATGCAGACAGCTTGGGAAATAAAGCACCAGATATGGAGGACTTAATAATTGAAGGAGACCTGGACATAGTAGCAATAACTGAAACCTGGTACACAGCTAATCATGAGTGGGAAACAAATGTACCAGGATGTGTTTAGTATTCAGGAGGGATATGGAGGGGGAAAAAAGGAGGGAGAGTAGCCCTGTATGTCAGAAAGGGTATAATGGCAACACAGATATAGGGTAGGCAGGGGGAGACTGTAGCACTGTAGGTCACCAATCAACCTGGAAATGGCACAGCAATACACACAGGGGTGATATACAGGCCCCCAGGACAGGAACTGGACAGGTAGCTAGTGGAGGAAATACATGGGATGGCAAAGAAAGGTGACATTTTACTGATGTGGGATTTCAATATGTTAGATGTGGATTGGAACACCAGTGTAGGTGATTCCACCGGAAGAAGAGGCATCCTTGATTCACTCCAGGATGCTGGACTCAGGCAGCTTGTGCTTGATCCCACCAGACAGGGCAATTACAGACCTAGTAATGACAAATGGGGATCAAATAAGAGATGTCCATGTATAAGGCAAACTGTGATCCAGCAATCACAACATTGTGTGGTTTGGCATAAGGACAGAGATTCACTCAAGTCATAGTCAGAAAAAGATTTTTGATTTCAAAAATGCAGACTTTGCTGAAATGGAGAAGGGTATCAAAAGAGCAATGGAGAGAATGGAGGAAGGAGGGGGAGTGGAACAACAATGGTAACATCTAAAGGAAGCCTTACTGGAAGTAACAAACCTATGTATAAGACTGGTATTGAAATATAAAAGAAGTAGAAAGTCACTGTTGTTCACGAGAGAGGTGGCGATAAAGATATGGGGGGAAAAAAGGAAAGGGTTCAGGAAATATAAGGAGACCCAAAGGGAGTAGGTCAGGGAGAACTACCTAGAGTGTTGAAGAGAAACGGGAAAGGCAGTAAGGAGAGCAAAGGCACAAACTGAGGAAGGTTTGCACAGTCAGTTAAGAAAGGGGATGAGACATTCTTCAGGTACATCAGGGAAAGGAGGAAAAACAAGGGATTGCAAGGCTCAAGGGAGAGGGAGAGAAATGCAAGGAGGGTGATATGGAAAAGGCAGAAATACTGAATAATATTTCTGTTCAGTATTCATAGAAGAGTGGGAGGGGCAGGGGTCATAACAGTACAGCAGTTGCCAAGGGGATGAGGAGGTTGAAAATAGTGCAGTCATAGGGGAAAAGTCATGAATGAGCTTACTAAATTGAAGGTGGACAAAGCAATGGGACCAGATGGCATACACCCAAGCAGATTAAGATAACTGAAAAGGGAGACAGCATAACCTCTGGCAGCAATGTTCACCAAGTCATTCAACAGGGGTGGTATCAGAGGATTGGAGGAGGGCACATGTATTCCCTTTAAACAAATCCAGCAGCAGGGAGGAGGCTGAGAGTACAGTCCAGTAAGTCTCACCTCAGTAGTGGGGAAGATCAAGAGACATTGCTTAAAGAAAGGATAATCAGGCATTGGAGCCCAGCAGCATAGGCAGCACAGATACACAGAGGGGAGGCCATGTCAGACAACTGCGGCTGATTTGATCAACTGGGTGAAAAAGAAAGTAAATCAGGGTGGGACAGTGGATGTCAGTTACCTTGAATTAAGCAAAGGCTTTGACACTGTCCCACATAGGAAGCTGATAAACAATCTTGGTAGGCTAGGAATGGAGGACAGGGTGGTAAACTGGCTAACAGACAGGCGGCAGAGGGTGGTGCTAAATGAGGTACAGTTTTGGGAGAGGGATGTGAACACTGGTGTACCTCAGGGATCTGTCTATGGGCCAGTCCTGTTTAATGTCTTCCTTAGTGACATTGGATAAGGGCTAAAGGGAAAGGTCTGCCTGTTTACAGATGACACCAATATCTGTAACAATGTGGATACCCCAAAGGGGGTGGAGAAAATGAGGAGGGACCTGTGGAAGCTAGAAAAATGGTGTGAGGACTGGCAACTGAAGTTAATTTCAAATAAAGTGCAAAATTATGCACTTGGGACACAGAATTGCTGACAGGCACAAAGGAGGAAAGGATATTATTTCAGATTACCTGAAAATGTCAAAGCACAGTGGTAAGGCAGCTAGGAGGGACAGTGGCGTGCTAGGTGCATAGGCAGGAGTGTCAACAGCAGAAGGAGGGAGGTAGTGATGCTATTATATAAAACCATGGTCAGGCCTCACATGAAGTACTATGTTCAGTTCTTGAGGCAACACATTCTTAAGGATATTAACAGGCTGGAGACGGTCCACAGAAATGGGAGACTAAGATGGTGCAGGACTTGCAACACAAGACTTACAGTATGAGGAGAGATTAGGGACCTCAATATGTAATCACTGGAAAAGAGGAGAGAAAGAGAGGGCCATGACAGAAACATTCAAGTACATCAAGGATATAAAGAAGGTGAAGGAGGTAGCCATTTTCCAATTTAGGAGGAACATAACAATGGGTGGGGCATGACATGAAATTGGAAGGTTAAGAGGGAAGGTGAGGAAGTTCTTCACAGATCGGGTGGTGTACACATGAAATGGTATGCCTCAGGAGGTGGTGGGAGTGAGCACTGTGGATGGATTCAAGCATGCTTGGGACTGGCATAGGCAAACCATAGAGGCGTAGCAATAGTTTGGTTGGAAACAGTAATCCAGCACAAGGGCTTATGGGCAGAGTAGAGGGACCGGGTGGTCCTTATCTGCCAACAGTTTCTGTGTTCCTATGTTACATTACCAGAGACAGTGAAGAGGGGAGAAAACATTCAGTAGGTACATGAGTCAAAGACTGAAAACTAGGCTGGGATTGTAAGGCCCAGGGTGGATAAAGTTTAATGTGAGGAAGAACACCTGAAAAAGTCACATGTAATAAAGGATTGTGATTGGTTGGCATCCCATGGCACTCCAGACATTACCTCATGGGTTACAGCCCACCTGATAGGCTAATGATGCACATGACCCAGATCAGATTTCCAGTATATCCAGGTCCCAGGAACCCCTGCTCTCCAGTTGTGAATTGTGCATCTGAACAGGCAAGAAGCACTCCAGAGAACCCCTGTCTGCTCCTATAAGGTAGGAACCAGTGATCTTATCTGCTTTATCTAAATAAGTGGCTTATGCATTTATGGTTTTGTTCCTGGGTCAGGCTATGCCCCCAAACTACATCAATATTTTATAAAGAAAAGAAATTCCTGCTTGTTGTTTTAAAGTACTGGCGTTTCCTAAAAGAAATTCCAGCAAATTGTCTTAATTGCTGGCATCTCCTGATATCCCTATTTTAGGGATTCCTTAAATGTACTGGCGGTTTTTTTTAAAAGACATTCCAGCTTGTGGTTTGTATGGCTAGCGTCCCCTTATATCCCTTAAGGGATTCCCTTATGTTGTATGGAGCTCTTCGTTTAAACGCTGTACAAACGAAGGCCAGTCCAAAGCAGCCTAGCCGTCACGGCCTAGGCCCTGCCTTCCAGGCCCTCCCGGGCATGTGCAGCTCCTCTTGCATGCCACGCGGCCTCGCGGGTGTTTTTTTCACTAGGCCCTCGCCTTGTCCGGCCATCCGCGAGCCGCCTCTCCTCCCTGCGACTCCGCGGCCTTTCAGCGGCCTAGCCCTTCCCCGAGAGCCTCTCCTTTTCCTTCCCGGCTCTCTCTGGGGCTTCCTCCCAAAAAGTCGCATGTAATAAAGGAATACTTCTGTTCAGTGCTTCCAGAAGAGGGCAAGGGTCACAGACCACAATTAGGTTAACACATAAAAAGGTGGGAGGCAACTGACAGGTAATGGAAAGTCTATTCACAGTGGAGATAGCCCTGGAGGCAATCACAAAACTGTAGGTGTACTAAGCAATTGGGCCACATGGCATACACACTCCACACTGTCAATGTAACTGTGCAGATAGGTGGCAGTGTCTATAGAAGTCACATTCACAAAGTCAGTCAATACTGGTGTTGTTCAATAAGACTGTGGGATGGCGCATGTATTCCATCTACACAAAAGATGTAACACACAGAAGGCATGGAAATATCAGCCTGCCAGCCTGACCTCAGCAATGGACAACCTCATGGAGGCACTGCTTCAAGAAACTAATGTGCCAGGTATAATGCAAGTGTTGGCAGTTTCCCTGTCAAGACGTATTCATATCAGAAAGGTATTATCAGAAAACTATGGCACATATTTTAGAGTGGGTGACAAAGTGGGTAAGGAGGGGGAGAGGGTGCTCAGCGCCACTCTCCACTGTAGCATGGTGGATTATTCAGCACCACACACTGTTCCCAAAATAGAAGACATCAATGTAGCTGAATGCTGCTCCTCGCATAACTGTATATACAGCATACATAATATAGATCTCAGTATGAATTTATCAGTTAAAATCAGGGGGTTTATTGTAAAGTAATAGCTGGATATAGAGTAGCACTGCAAACAAGTGGCCATCAGACAAACTGATCATTGGAGCACGTGCTACATGATATGTGTTCTGCTTTTCTTACATGTAAAGCAAGGGAGATCCATGCACTGAAAAGGAAACATCAGGTTGGTGAAGCTGAGCAGGGGACATAGCATAGACTGTGTTGTGCCAGACTCACATAGTCACTAGATGACGAATCGTGCTGAATGTGACAGATAATGTCACAGATATCTGGTTGAAGTGGCAAGCAGCACAACACATTTCTCTCAACAAGACAATTTCTGATACATAAGGTTGGAAAAGAAAAACAGTATTACTAAATACATTTTCAGGTCATGTCATTCTACATATGATCACACATTACATATGTTACATGTGCATGGGACTGGATAACGTATGACAGTATTAAAAAAACACATAGAATGAAAGTGGCGGTAGTGGGGGGTGGAAATACATGTCAGTATTTTGACACCATGGTAACGCCGACACATGCATAAATAAATAAGAAATAGGAACATATACATACTGTGCCTGTTTCACAGCATATGATGTGTGCTGAACTGGAAGGCACACAATACATGAAAGTAAGGAGCAGTCAGTGTATTGAAAATGTATTTTCTATTGTGATTAAGGGGTGTGCACTTAACTATTAGAGCCACAGACTACAAGTTTGTCTGCCATTTATGTTTGAAAGGTGTGCTACAGTGGGGTAGGGTGTCAAGGTTACACTGTTTCATAGCAGGGGTGTTACTTTCACTGCACAGTGACATCTGCTTTCAGAGTTCACTCATACACCAGAGCAAACTTCTGTGTACCACTGATTCAACTGGCCACATCAACAGCAAAGATGAATCCATGCTACTGAGGAAAATTAAATCACAATAGAATATTCGGACATGAATAACCTAATAAAATTGCGCATGTATCAAGTCCACACACACATAAATGTCAAAATATAAACATTGTTTTGAGTCACTGTGACAGTCCTGAAAACAGCACACACAGTCCTGAAATCAGCAACTGAACTTGTGGGAAATGGTCTGTTAGGAAAGTGTCATGAAGTAGGAATAAACAGAAAAGGTCTGACTTGAGTGTAAAATAATATTGATGATGGGAAAGTTCCATGATATCTGTTGATCATGCAGTCGGCTGCCCACTACATCATCAAATGCAGTTGAAACGTTTCCGTCTCCTGACATCCCGGCTGCATCGTGTTCTACTTTGGTCTCAAATTGGTATGGAAGAGCCCCAAATGATTCAGAAGACAAGGCTTGTGATTCAGTTTCATTGGACTCTGTATTGTCCAGAAAGAGAGAGGGCAATCCGCTCTCAAGAGGATCGGGGGCATCGCTCAAAGATGAGGACATTTTCACAGGCAAGTATGCAGCCACAGCGCTGTGCACCATGCAATAGCATCAACTCCCTATTATGACATCATGGGAGCAGTAGTGCTAGGCAGAACGGTTGGATTCCGACATTGTGCACACACACTGAAGTGCAGTTTTTAACTATTTTATTATGCAGCACAGAAACACATTAAATAACTAATAACCACACAGAAACACTTTATGCAACATTTCTGATTTTATGCATGCATGTATGTGAAACCATGTGTGAAAGGTGCTCTTTAAAGGTGCAAAATGGGTGCCTCTTGTTTCAGGAGCCCCAACAATCAAAAGGGTCTCTCTCCAAACCAAATAAGGAATTCCCTGGCCCCTTCTAAGCAATCGAGGCCAGGGCTTATAGGAAATAGCCCCTGGATGGGCTTATAAATAACATGGGAGGCTGCAAAAAGAAGGCATCATAGTATAAACAAAGATGGGGGCCCCCAGTAGTTCTTCCTACTGCCAGGGCTGCTGGGATGGGATCAAAGGACACCTTCTGCAGCCTTGGAAAATGCTAGCCAATCGGGTGGGGAGAAAAGGACTGCTATATCATGGCTGTGCCCTGGGTTCTAGAAGGAATCCAGCTGAGACTGGAGAGGAGGAGACTGTGTTTGGAGGTCTGCATGAGCCAGCTGGCTAGCCTGTATGCAGAAAGGTACTCTGAGCAACAAAGAAGCTTGAGGTAGAGTGCCTACTAGCAAAATGGTCAGAAGAGTGGCAACTGCGGTTTAACACAAAGAAATGCAAGATCATGCACATAGGGAAGAGAAACCCTGAAGCCACCTATAGGCTGGGAGGGGAGATGCCGACAGTCACAAGGGAAGAAAGAGATTTGGGCGTCATCATCACCGATGACCTGAAATCATCCAAGCAGACCACTAAAGCAGTAGGTAAGGCTAGAGGGATGTTGGGGTATATTAGTAGGGATATCACAAGCCAGAAGAGAGAGGTAATAATCCCTCTTTACAAGACACTGGTTAGGCCCCATCTGGAGTACTGCATGCAGTACTGGAGGCCACACCTTCACAAGGACATTAACCAAATTGAGGCAGTCCAGAGAAGGGCAACCAAAATGGTGCAGGGACTGCAATCAGAAAACATATGAGGACAGATTAACGGAGCTCAATATGTGTACCCTAGAGCAAAGGAGGGAGTGAGGTGATATGATCAAAACATTCAAACACCTTAAGGGCATGAACAAAGTGAAAGAGTCTAACATGTTTCAACATAAGAAAAATAGCAGGACAAGAGGACACAGCATGAGATTAGAGGGAGGTCGATTAAGGGGTAATGTGAGGAAGTTCTTTTTCACAGAAAGGATGGTGGATGCATGGAACGATCTACCTCAGGAAGTGGTGGATATGTATACAGTGCAGGGCTTCACACAGGCATGGGATAGGCATAAGGGAGCAAAACAGATGAGTATGAATAGATAGGCCATTGACAGAGCAAAGGCTGATGGCACATTCATAAGGCAGAAAAATAAATGGGCAGACTGGATGGGCCTTGCGGTCCTTATCTGCCATCAACTTCTATGTTTCTACTAGCTCAGCCTCCCTGTCAGGAATCTGTTTGTGACTTCTCAACTATGCTTTTCCTAGTGGGACCTACAGTACTGTTCTTCATGTTTCAGGCCTATAAAATAGTTGGACTGTTTGAACTGTTTTCCTAGCCTTGGAAGTGCTTGTACTGTTTGAATTGTTTCCCAGCCATGAGGAAAAGTTATTTTTGCTGGGTCAGAGCCTGTTAAAAGCCCTGCAGAATTTGTGTATTCAGCTGAACATCCCAGGTATCGCAAGCCTGCCAAGACACCCCGGACTGATGAAAGGCCCTTGTGGCAAAGATGACAAAAGGCCTTTGTGGAGAAGATGTCGACAGAAACATAGGCTTTGATGGCAGATAAGGACCACTTGGCCCACCCAGTCTGCCCATTTCCCTACCTACTGGATAAGCTACAGATTCTAGTTAACCAACAGCCTACTTCCTGCCACCCCCCCCACTACAATTGCCTTATGTCTGTCCCTTGCATGTTTGAATTCCCCCACTGTTTTAGACCCAACAACTTCCCCAGGAAGGTGGTTCCATGCATCCACCACTCTCTCCGTGAAAAAAATGTCCTCACATTACCGAGCCGTCCCCCTTGTTCTCACATCTCTTTTCTGAAAGATGCTACCCTCCTGGACTTTGTTGATTACCTTGAGGTACTTAAAAGTTTCTATCATGTCCCCCGTCCCTCCTTTCATCAAGGGTATACATATTAAGCTCTCTCAGTCTCTCTTCATATGGTTTCTGATGCAGACCCTGCACCATTTAGTTGCCCTCCTCTGGACTGCTTCCATCCTGTCTATGTCCTTGCGTGAGATGGGTCTCCAAAACTGCACACAGTACTCCAGATAGGGTCTCACCAACTGTCTATACAGAGGGATAACCACTTCCTTTTCTACTTGTGATGCCCCTTCCTATGCATCCCAGTATCCTCCTGGCTCTCCTTACTGACTTCTCACATTGCTTACCAACCTTTAGATCATCTGATATGACTACCCCCAGGTCTCTTTCCATTTTTGTTGTTGTTAGTGCCACCCCTGCTATTGTGTACTCTTCTCCTGGGTGTTTGTTCCCCAGGTACATTACTTTGCACTTCTTTGCATTGAATATAAGTTGCCATATGTCTGGCCCATGATAGGTGAGGACAACAAAAGGCCTAAGGGGTGCAGGCAAGAAAGGTCTGTCATGGGTGAAGAATCCAGCACCTGTTTAGACTCTACTGATTTCAGAGCGGTACTACTCATCTATGTCCTGCCTCTGCACCCCTAGAGACTGTCAACAAACTGTGAGTACCTCTGGGCAGCAGCCCCAAGAAGTTCTTTCCAAAAGTTAGAGTAGCTAGATATCCTACCAGGTAAATACTGCGCATGTAAGATAGCGCAATATTAACTGTGCTGCACAGTGAGCACCTGGGATTACAGCAACAGGGGTAGAACAGCGGTAGGGGAATACCGCTACCCCTACTGCTGCATACAGATTGGGAGGCTGGACAAGTTACCATGTACTGGGTGCCTACTTGAACCACTAGGGCATCAGCACATGGCACAGTTGGGAGACTTGGGACCATGGTCGGGATCCCCCCAGGTCTGTCCTGCTGTATCTTTTTTCACTTTAAAAAAAAAGTACCCCCCCAAGTTTTTCCCAATCTCTGAGGTCCCCCCCCCAGGAGTTAGTTATTTAAGTGCGGGGGTGACTGTGAGAGAGCACTAGTACCCTTCCATAATTCTGCTCTCTTTGTATGTATGAAGCCTACTGCAGTAGCATATGTGTGTGACCATGCTATTCTTTTTCTTTCTGTTCTATCCCTCGTTCCTTATTTTAGACTGGCCACCTGGAATGGGACGTCTCCTTTCTTACTAAATCCTTCACTGTCTTTCTGCAGATGTGGAACTGTGGTGCTTGACACCCCCCCCCCAAAAGCAACAAACCATAAATAATGCGGTGCAGCAGTCTGCAGCCTTAAAACATTTATTTATTGAGGCACAGGAATGTCTGCTGCTATTTTGTTTTCGTTTTTCCAGTTTGTTTATATTCCTTGTTTCTATAAAGAAGAAAGGTATAATATGTAGTGCACTAACAGTTTAGTAACAGACTAGGTTGGTTATCCAATCCAAAAAGGTTTTGCTGCTAAGTCCAGTGCTTTTCATAGCAATGATAATAAACAAACAAATGCAGCATTAAGTATTTTCTTTAATAATGTAAATTAATATATTGTGACTGAGGCTGAGTGAGCCATGTAACAACTGCTGTGTGTACTACTTGCTAGCCTTGCCCTGCCCTCTTTACTAGTTCAAGTTAGAAATTCAGACAATTGTAAACAGAAGTTCAAACATGTTGAGAAAATGTGTAAGTCTCCTGCCTTAGTAACAAGTGTTTGGTCTCATTTCTAATACATGAAGTAAGCAGTTCTTACCCAAATAATGAGAAATCCAAGCTTGGTATCAGAGGTGGGTCTGTTTGGGACCTGTTCAGATCCCTGCTATGTTCTGCTAGGAGCCAGTCATCCCTCTCCACTCCATTTTTATGCTGTGTATAAGTGTAGGGAGGGGCTAGTCTAGAGATAATGCTGTTAAAATTGTTCAGGCTTGCTTTTGATTCTAGGAATACGTTAGATGTATAAATATGTAAGGTAATGTGTGCACACTTTTGACCTAACAAAAGAAAGGTATATTTAAAAAAATATGTTTAAGGTTTAAAAGGGGCGGAGTCTGATGTGGTCACCTGATGGGTTCCTAGTATAAAAGGGAACTCATCCTGTGGAACATTCAGATTTCGTTAGAGGATCAGTAGGTGCTGGTCCAAAGCGTTAGTCTGCACCTCTTCAGACTAAGACTCTCTTTGAATCCAGGATGGCTCATTGCTGGAATAGTCCTTGGAAGACTGGAGTATTGTTTTTTGTATCTTTTGTATTTATTTTGATGTTGCAAGTTCGCAAGTTTTATTTGGTTATTTACTTGTCTCTACTTATTAAAAGATTTGGCTTGGTAACATTAAGCCTTGCCACCTTACTGTGGTCTCAGTGTCCATCATTGCACCCACACCCTTTGACCCCCTGCAAAAAACACATTAAAACCCATTGTGATCAATGTGTGTGGTGCACAGAACTAGTCAGTGTTTTGCCCGACTTTGTTTTTGTCTGGTGCTGGTTTGCTGCAGCATTTTTAGCTGTGCTCTTTTGCCATGCGCGGGTATGACCCCGTGCTGCTAGATATAAACAAGCATTTGTCAATGTTGAACGTTCGCTTGAATGAAAGGAAATGTTAGGGAATGCAGACCAGGAGAAATGGGGAGCAGAGCTGTAGGCCAGCATGAAAATGCACCCCTCCCCCCCAAACAGCAGCAAGGTCAGGAACAACAGCAGCAACTGTTAGCAGTGTCCTTGTATTTGCACAAGTGTCAGACAGATTCCAATGAACTTATCCCCCCCAAGTGCAACTGTACACTGCAGCATGCCAACACCTATCAGCCAATTACCATCTGGCTTTATGCAAATGAAAGCACTGAAGCACTCTCTCATTGGAGCGGTTCAGTGCTTTGAACTACACAAAGTTTCAGCCCAGCAAGCAGTACTAGTGTCATGACCAGAGTGCCTGGTCATTGGTCTACACTGCCAAGCCCACTGCAGTTTCAGCTGCAGTGGGCTTGGAAGTTACACACCTCTAAAGTTGGTGGTGTAATAACAAGTCTATGTTCTAAATTTGGGGTCAAAATATTATAAATTTACAAAGTTATGAGGGTGCGTAGTGATATTGTAACAAATGGTCATAATACAGCCACTTTTTTAAATTTTGACCCCAAATTTTCAACATAGCCTTCTGGGGACCCCACCTCATGAACACTATGATTGTCATTATGCAAATCCCACCTGAAAGATTAATTCACCAAGTGACCACGAAATCACCTATCAGGCAAGAGTTGCAAAATGACAGTCAAGTTGTCCATGAGGTGGGGTCCCCAAAAGGCCATGTTCAAAATCTCAAAAAATGGCTGTTATGCATAAAAGTTCAAACTCACTTTGAAATACTTTGAAGCACATTTACCTTAGTTTCTCATATTGCAGTCGCCGGTTCCAACAGCAAGACGTGTCTTCAATCGGGAGAGCAGATCTCAAACCTGGGACCTCTTCAGGTGAGTGAGGGTGCGTGGGGATGTGGGGAGCTGGGTGCACAGTGGGAGGTTAGGTGGGGTGTGTGGGTGTGATCAGCAATGGACTTTTATTTTTTTTTACAGGTTTAAAAAATAAAAAGACATCAAGGGACGGTTTTCTTATTGTCAGGCACAAAAGCACATGGAAGGGTGGAGAGATGCCACTAACCACCAACAATAACGTCAAACAAGCATCGGAGGGTGAGGGTGAACCACTAGACACCAGGGAGAAAGGGGCATAGTGGCAGACTGCCACAAAAATTAAAAAATTGAAATTACAATAACAATAAAGAAAAAATATAACAATTAAAAAATAAAGATACAGAGATTCATGGTGAGGAGTGCCACTAGACATCAGGGATGTTTATACAGGGTTCCAAAGAGAATCCTTTAAAAACCAAAAAAAATCCATTTTTGCCAGGACAAATCCTTTTCTGCCAGTCCTTTGCTGCGGTGGTGGAAAAGGATTCCATCTGGCAAAAAAGGTTTCAGGACTTAGTTTCTGACACAATACTTTTCCACCAGGCCATTTTCTTTCTCGCCATCATCCTTTTTCGTGATGGCAGAAAAGGAATTCCTCTGGCAAAAAAGGATTAAGGACTTAAGACTTTTTCTCAGTTCTTTTCACCAGTCGCTTTCCTTTTTGTCGTGGCAAAAAAGGAAATCAGCTGGCAAAAAAGGATTTAATCCTTTTTTGAAACAGCAATTCCTTTCGCCATCCTTTTGTCATGGCAAAAAGGAAATCAGCTGGCCAGCACAGAAGCAGAGCGTCCATCTACAGTATGATGCCGACAACCCATGTTCAGGAACAGACTCGGGACGTTGAAGAGCCAGCCGGGGGAGAAGGATTGAGCAGCCTAGGAACTGCTCTCATTCTCCAGGGGATGGGGGGGCTGTGTGTCCGGCACACTATGGACCCCTAGCAGAGGTCGAGGGAACTACAGTGCCAGCACCATATCAGTAGGGTCAGGGCGGAAACTAGCTGTCATTGCACGTCCCCACCCCAGATACAGCACACATACACAAAAAAATGCCAGCCCCGAAGCATGAAGCTCTGCTCTGCCATCTCCACTGCCTACCATGTCCACCGGGTGGGAAGGGTAAACCAGGACAAGTTACTGTTGACCTTGGGGGTTCCCCGCCCAGTGGCTGCACCCGGGGGTAAGCCTGGGCATGGGGAGGTGGCAAGGGTGGAGAGTTGAGTCCCTGCAGGAGATTGGGGAGCAGACAAAAAAAAAAGGAAATTGGCTGGCAAAAAGGGATTTAATCCTTTTTCTCCTGCCAATTTCCTTTCTCACCATGATGGAAAATGACTCATGAAAAAGGACATTAACGAGTGGCAAAAAAGGAATTCAATGTTTAAAAAAAAAAGTTCAGAGGGCATAAAAAAAATACCAAACAACACACAAAACAGCTCAACTCCCAGTGAGCAGGATACATGCTTTGATGTCTGTAAAACACATCCCTGGACACAATTACGATAGTTTCTTTTGGCCAGAAATAAAAAAATAAGATGGCTCACAAAAAAGGATTTTTTTCTAATGAAAAAGGATTGGCCCCTCAAGAAAAAAGATCCTTTTTCATCAGAGCATATTTCTTTTTCATTCCAGGAATCTATCCAAAAGAGTGAACTGAGCATGCTCAGAACCCAAAATTTTTTAAATTAAATAACTTTGGAGTGGACTAATATTTTTTCACAAAACCAATGCAGTCAAGCTATGTGGGGCAAACACATTTTACCCTGAAAATGTCAGAGCAAAATTCCAAACCGTTTGGCTGGAATGTGATGACAAAAAAACTGCAAAAAAGGTGAATTTTAACATTTGTTTCACTATGCGCAGTGTGAAATTCGCTACTCAGACCAAAACGAAACTTGGCACGTCAAGAGATCTTTATCACCAGACTGTGCATGCAAACTTTTTGTGCAAATTCTTTGAATGGTTGCAAAGTTATTAAAGTGCAAACTTTTAGGTTTAACATTAAAGTGCCTGCTCAGCCCTAACTATAGTTTGAAGTTTGAAGTTTTTGAAGTATATTGTTCTAGGAATTAATACCTTTGAGCCAAGGCTCTTTTACAAAGGTTCCATGTCATTAAAGTACAAAAACATAGTAGACAGTGTTACAAACAATCAGTAAGCCGTTTAACAAGGCCACAACTTAAACAGTAACATTTATGTACAGAAAAGAAAAAGGAACTCAGAGGCAGTGTCAAGGGCAAGGAATAAGGATTGGAGAGCTTGAGAGGGAAAAGAGGGAGAAATAAGAAGTTTAGGAGCAGACAGAACCAGGTTAGTGGTACTCAGGTTGTCTTTGTCAAAGAGGAGACCATGGTGGTTGAGTGAAACAAATGTAAGTGCACTCACTGGGATGAGACTTTAGTCAAAGCAGTCACAGGAGCTGGAGGCTATGAGGTGAGCATAAAGTATGGATTTGAAAGCTCCCAATGTCATGGAGGATAGGGAGGGCAGGTTAAGGGCATTGTACCAGGTAGGGGCACGGTATGTAAAAGATCTTTGTCCCTGAGCAGTCCAGCATCTAGGGACAAAGAACGGTTGGTGGTCAGATCTTCTGGTGGTATGAGTGCCATTGTTCAGGCAGAGCAGGTCCCGGATACATGGAGGAGTGAGTCCCAAGATTGATTTTTTTGACATCACGCAGGTGAGATACATGAGGCGATTGGAAAGATGCAACCAACGGTTTTCGTGTAGAGGTCACAAGTGTGGGTCCATCTCTGTGCACCAGTGAGGAGTCGACAGGTTTTGTTTAGTGCTGTTGAGATGCGCTTTAGTGCAGTGGTAGTAGCTGAGCCATGAACAATTAGACCATAGTCTATGATTGAGATGATGGAGCTTTGAACAGCAATCCTCAAGGCAGCTTGGTTGAAAAATTAGCGGTTCGGTACAAAATTCCAATGCGTTGGTGCACTGTTTTGCAGTGTTATTGATATGGGATAAAGTAAGACATTCGTCAAAAGTGATACCAAGGTATTTGAAGGTGTTCACTTGTTCTAGTGCATTACCAAGAAAGTTTTATGACGAGTGGAGTATGCCTACTTCTGTTTTGATGACTGGCAAAGCATGACTTTTGTTTTTTTGATTTAGGACCAGTTTGTGCTCAAGGAACCACTTTTCAACACATGAGAAAGCAAGCTGCAAGCTGTGTCGTAGTGGATTTGGATCCTTATGGGAGAGAGAATTACAGCGTCATCAGCATAGGTATTAGTTTTCAGGGCAGGATTTGGGAAGCAAGTTTAGAAATAGGCTGAAGAGGAGGACCTAAAATTGAGCCCTAGGGGACACCAGAGAGGACAGGTTTGGAGTCAGAGAGAACCTCAGAGATTTTTACTGTTTGAGAACGTTGTGCCAGGTAACTTTTTACTCAGGCTCCAGGTCCCTTGGCTAGCCCAATGTTGAGCAGAAGAGAGATTAGAAGGCTATGGTGAACAGTGTCAAAGGCCTTTGTGAGGTCTATGAAAACAGCTCTGGTTAAATAACCCTTATCCAAGGCTTTGTGAGTTTCACTAGAGAAATCAAGTAGGGCCGTCGACGTACTGTGTCCTTTCCTAAGTCCGTGTTGCTGAATGCAGTGTAGATCGTACTTTTGCAGGTAGTCTGATAGTTGATCTGCCACAATCCGTTCAAGAGCTTTGGAGAGGGGTGGAAGTATAGATATGGGCCGATAGTCCCCTGGTGTGGATTTGTCGCCCCCTTTATGCACTAGTGTGACTATAGCGGCCTTCCATGTGTTGGGGAATTGACTTTGGCACAGGGAGAGGTTGAGAATTTTGGTGAGGGGGTGGATCACTTCTTCCAAGGTGAGGGACAGAAGTTTTAGATCAATGGTGTCTCTGCTATTTCTAGATTTAGAGCAGGCCTTTTTTTTTTTTTAATGCATCTGTAGGCTTCATATGTCTTAACTATTTTAAAGTGAAATAGCGGTTTGTCTGGCGAGGTGGTTTGGGATACGAGTTTTGGAACTGACAAGTCCTGGAAGAAGTCTGGTGAGAGGACACCACTGAGGTCAGTGAAGGTTTTATTTAGGGCATTGGCCATAGTCTTAGGGTCACGGGTAGTGGAGCCATCAATGTTCATTGCCGTGGGAAAGGATTTAGACTGTTTGCCCGTAATATTCGTATATTGTCCCAGAAGGATCTCCGTCACCCAGGTGGTTTCTAGAGCATTCTTGAAATAGAAGCTCTTCATTTGCCTGATTTGTGAAGTGCATAGGTTGCCCGCCTGTTTATAGTTAAGTGAGTCTGTTATGGAGCCTGTGGCCCTGGCTATAGCCCAAAGATGGTCACGTGCTTTAAGCTGAGCCAGTAGTTTGGCTGTTAGCCAGGGATTAGAGGGCTTTGATTTTATGTTTTTTGAAAGGTGCGTAGGTGTCACAGGCAGTGTTGAAAGTTTTAATGAAGACATCTAAGGCAGCGTCCACATCCAGCATATTGTAGATAGGGGACCAGTCTTGTTGTAGGAGGCAGATCTTTAGCTTAGCAAGGTTTCTGTGTGGTAGCATTTGACTTAGGATGGTTTTAGGAGGTGGTTTGTGGAATTTATTTGTCCAGATACAGATCACAGGGGAGTGGTCACTGAGGGAGTCGGAGACAACAGTGGTGTTTTTTATCCGGTCCGGGCGATTAGTAAGAATCCAGTCAATGAGAGTGCTGGTTCCAGTCTTGTAGTTTTTTCTAGTAGGGGAGTTGACTATCTGTGTTAGGTTGGTTGCTAGGATAGTATCCCTGCTGGGTCCGATATCTGAGGCAAGCCAATTTATATTGAAATCACCGAGAAGGAGGAGCTCAGAGTCAGGAGGTTGTAATCTTGCAAATTCAAGGATAGACTGGAGCCCGGCTCGTGGGTCTTTAGGGGGGATATAGACTGCAGCCACGGTAAGCACTTTGTTATGGGCACCAAAGAGAAGCTTGACAGGGAGAAGTTGTACTAGGGCGTTTTCTGGGGAGAAACTGGCAAGGTGTCACGAGAGGTAGTCCTTTATATAGATAACACATTCACCCCCCTTTCTTTTAACCCGGTCAAGTCTGAAGAGGTTGTAGCCTTGGAGTGAGATTGGATGATTTAGAGTGCTAGGTGTTAGCTAGGTCTCAACAATTACAAGTATGTCAGGATTATGTTGTCCAATAAAGGCTTGAAGAGATGCCAGCTTAGGAAGGAGGCTGCAGATATTTAGGGTAACTAAAGATAGCCCGTTTTCAGTTTTTGCAGTCTTTATCTTAATGTTTGAGCCAGAGCCAGGGCCAGGGTTTGGGTGGATCCCACCAGACATGAGAAGTAGGAGGAGCAGCAGTTTGAGGGATATCTCCCGTAGCTCATACCATGTAACGTCTATCCTCTGCATGCTGCAGGATTGGATACAGTGCAGTCGCCTAGGGTCCCAACAAAGGAGGGTTGCTAACGACAGGTGCTCAAATATGATTTTTCCAGCCAGGAAGTCGTTTGCACCCAGTCCTTAGTAATAGGGTGCCTCAGATAGAAATAAAGGTATCTGCCATGGTTCCAATGAAGGTAGGATGTCAAGATGCTTACAGTGGGGGGTTGCGTGGGGTAGGAGGAGAGAGGAAATTGACACAGTGGATAACAAATGGAGAGAGATAGAAAGAGAGGAGGATGTTTACATGGGTAAACCCAAGGCTCACACATGAGCAGGGACAGATCAATTTCGGTGGTGTGCCTCCAGGGGGAGGATTTGCCCCATTGCCAAATGATGTAAAATAATCAAATCCACAGGAAAATGACCAGTAAACTGTTTGATCTACAGTAACAAGACAAAGGATGTGTTAAATTCCTGGAACACTGGCCTGGGGCATATGCAGGAAGTTAAAACCCTTTGTCAGTGTCTTCCCTTTGTTTAAATAGTTGTGAATGGTTCTCAAAGACATGCAGTTCCTTTAGCAACAAGGTAGATGGAAATGTGATTCAGTTGTACTTCCCAGGTCAGAGCTTGTAGAATTTCTTAGCTGTACTTACTTTGATTGTGATGACTTCCAAAAAGTTGATTTATAATGAGAATCCCAATATCTTGGTGATGTTTTCCAGTTTCTTAGTCCAGGAAACTTTCATAGATCATATATCCAAGAATGGTCTGGTTCCTCCAAGCCAAAACACATGAAAAATCCACAAAACTAAACTATTGACAGAGACAAACACAAACACCCAGCCACACAGCCCAAGTAGGTGGGTCTATAGTGGTGCTACTGTACAACTATCACACATACACTTTACTTTTTTTTTTTGCCACCAAGTGGTGCTAAGAGGAAAAGGGGCATATAGCTCAAAGGCAGAAATTGCCTTCCCTAAAAAAAAAAAAAAAAAAAAAAACAAGGACAAAAGCAGGGGTCCATGACTAACAATTTTTTTTTTGCTTTTTAGAGGGCACAATGACAGAGAAGAGAACAAGTCCCCTGCAGGAGTTTGCCTCCTGATGCCTACCCCCCCTTTTTTTAATGGGGGAAGGCAGAAGAAAAGGGAAAAGAAACTGTCCAGAAGCTTGGCCCTTGCAGGGGAAGGTGGGCTGGATGCAGTGATGACTGGTGAAGATATTCTGGAAGATCAAGCATTACAGTGAGTACGTAATTTTCATATCTTCCAAAAATCAGTCTTTACCATTCATCACTGATGGGTCAGAGTACCAAGCCACCACTGGATGCTGGTGCTGACAAACCCTGAGGGAAATTGTTGTTCCCTCAGCCTCTTTGGAGGTTGGGGGACACAGAGACATGGGGGCCCCTCACAGGCCTAGTGATGCCTGACACTGGTCGGGGCAGGTGGAGGCTCCCACAGACTGGGAGCAGGAAGGTGCCCCACAAGCTCACACCTGTCTCTGCGGGAGAAGAAATGGGTCCCCTAGTACCATGAGGTGATCACCCTAGGTGAGGACAAGGGTGATTAATGGGATAGGCGAAGTCACATCTGCCTAATACAGACTGCAGTTCCTACCAGTCTAGAGGCTACCTCATTGGCATTGTAGAATGCCCTTGCCTGGTATCTCACCAACTCCAGACCCTGGGCAGAAAGATGAATGACCTGTTGGGTTGACTCACAGTCCAGCAAGGATGCTAGGAGCTGACCCAGCATTGCCCACAGGAGCCTGCCATAGGACACCTGGTGTACCCGATGTGCAGCAATGCACAACGCTGTGAGCACCGATGAGAATAGGCTATGATCCTAAGGGTCAAACCCTACTGAGTCAGATTGTGATGCCCAGAAAGAGTGTTACCCCAAAAAGGGTATATCCCAGATTCGGCACCAAATAGGAATTAGCTTAGTCCAGTAAATCAGGGAAAATCTGTTTATTTCTCCCAGCTGTACTAACAAATGTAACATAGCATATACACACACTAAACCAATAGCAAGCTAACTGTTATAAAACACAGAGTAAATATAGCATTATCAAAGAAAAAAACATGCATGCAGTGATCCCTAAGCTCAAGGAGCACAAAGACATCTGGTGATCCTCGATATACTGACGCTTCCTCGACAACTTTACCACGACTGACACTACAGCAACAACAGCACCAGGTCACTGTAGTGTCAGTGTGGGACTCCAGCACTGCTTTCTGGAGGTATTGCACCCCCCTCCCTGAAACAACACTAACTTGGAGTTGATTATATAAGTAGCAGGGGGTTCAGGGGGCAAAGCCCCCTGAAGAAAAAACAGCTTGATGCCAACCGCAAATGCAGTCAAAATAACGGAGTCGCTGTAACATCGGTTGACAATAAAATTGTCAACCGACTGTCATAGATCCATGATCCTCCTGAGTCTGCCTGATTCCATTCTAACTTGCTCTTTCTTATTCTGATAAGGCTCCTAACTTCCCCCCTTATATAGCCCACTTGTTTACTATCTTAGTGAGAGGAGAATGAAAGGAGCCTCTCACACCATAGATTCTCGTCACAGCCTGTAACTATTCTAGCATACAAAAGAGCAAGCAAAAGAGGTCTTATCTTCCCAGGAAAGAAAAGGCAGCTGTGTCCTTCAGTCACTGCAACAGTATTATATCTCTGAAACAGTTAATTACAGTTAATTCACTAGTACATGTCCTTCTAAAGGTCATATAGTGTAACAAGACAGAAAAGAATAGTCTATTCATAAGACTCAGGACACAAGACAAAATGGAAGGTCTAAAACAAGATGAAGTTCTGTAGCAGCCATATTGGTTTGTCAGTTACAATACAAATAAGCTCAGTAAACAGGCTGATTACAATTCTGGCAGCATAACAATGTTTCATGTCAATAACATGTTAATTCTGCAACAATACCCCCACTGGCCAAAGAATTTATTGGGCAGCAGATCACAGAAAGGAGTGTAATGGCTTGAATTGTAATCACTTTTACCAAGACAGGCTAGGCAGTGATGTAACAATACATACTGTAACTACTGCAAGTGAAATCAATAAAAAGTAATCAATAGATAATCAATCAGTAACCAATTAATCAATAAGTAATCCATAAGTAATCAATAACTGATCAATAATAGTCATTAGTTAATAATAACCGTAATAATCAGTGACTAGTATCATAATCATTAACTGAATCATTAATCATGAAACAAAACATCAGAGGCCCTGAAACATGTCCATGCAATCATCAAAGCAGTTGTCGGTATTGGTGAGCATAGCAACATAGAACCTGTCGGCAGAGAAGGACCTCATGGCCCTCCTAGTCTGCCCCAAGTCTCTGCCTACTGTGCTACCATAGACCCTAGTTGATCTCCAGCTTTACCCCCCACCCTGCCCTGTTACTAAGGTCCGCTTGTCCCTGGATATGGGGAGAGTGCTGGAGAACTGGAAGAGGGCAGACATAGTGCCTTTACACAAGGGCGGTAGTAAGAAGGTGAAGGGGAACCACCGACCTGTCAGCCTCACGTCAGTGGTGGGGAAGGTAATGGAGGCATTAATCAAGGAGAGGGTGGTGGATTACCTGGAGGAGAGTGGCTTGCGGGACAGCAGACAGCATGGCTTCACGAAAGGGAAGTCTTGCCAGACAAACCTAATTCAGTTCTCTGATTGGGTGACTAAGGTGATTGACTTGGTGGGGTGGATGTGGCCTATCTGGACTTCAGTAAGTCCTTTGACACTGTCCCCATAGGATGCTGGTGAGCAAGATGGAAAGCCTAGGGCTGGGTGGGTGGGACAAAAACAAGCTGGGTGGAGGCCTGGCTGTCAAGAAGAACTCAGAGGGGTGGTGCTAAATGGAGTGCACTCTGGGACAGCGAGGGTGAAGAGTGGAGTGCCACAGGGGTCAGTTTTGGGTCCACTTCTCTTTAACATCTACATCAGTGATATTGCTGAGGGTTTGAGGGGGAGGGTGTGCCTATTTGCTGATGATATGAAAATATGTAATAGGGTGGAGGAAATGAGGGAGGACTTAAAGACGCTTGAAAAATGGCTTGGGACGTGGTAGCTGAAATTTAATGCCAAGAAGTTCGCTGTGATGCACTTGGGGAGTAGGAACAGAAGAGCAGGGTACACCCTAGGTGGGAAGGAAATTAAAGTAACGGAACAGGAGAGGGATCTGGGCATCATAGTCTCCTCAAACCTAAAGGTAGGAATCCAATGTAGCAGGGTGGCTGGAAAGGCTAATGGAATGCTGGCATGCATAGGCAGCGGCATTACTAGCAGAAAGAGGGAGATAATAACGCCCTTTTAGAAAGCCATGGTGAGACCACACCTGAAGTATGGGGTTCAGTTCTGGAGGTCACATCTCCGCAAGGATATAAATGCATTGCAGAGGGTTCAGAGAAGGGCAACAAAGATGGTGCAGGTTATGCAGAGAAAGTCGTACAGGCAGAGGTGTAAGGAACTGGATCTGTACACGCTGGAGACAAGGAGGTAAAGGGGAGACATGATTGAAACTTTTCAATGTGTAAAGGGGCTTAATAAAGTGGCAGAAGAGGGTTTACTTTAGAGGAAGGAGGGGGTCAAAACTAGAGGGCACAGCCTCAGACTGCAAAGAGAAAGATACAGGGCAATGTGAGAGTGTGTTTCTTCACAGAGGGGGTGGTGGAGCCCTGGAACAGACTACCAGATGGAGTGGTGGGGGCTAAATCAGTGGAAGAATTCAAGAGGGCATGGGACAAGCATATGGGGCTGAGTATCGGGTGGAGGGCAGGGGCTGGCAGGGAGGGGTAGGTGTAGGGTGGAAAAAAGGGCAGACTAGATGGGCCAGTATGGTCCTTTTCTGTCTTCAAGCTTCTATGATTCTATGATTGTACCTATCCCATGTATGTTTGAAACCTGTTACCATTCCGGTACCCACCACCTCTGCTGGGAGGCTGTTTCAGATGTTCACCACCCTTCCTGTAAAGAAATATTTCCTCATATCTCCACTGAGTCTCCCACCTTCAAGTTTCATATCGTGGCCCATTGTCCTTGAGCATCTCTTCCTGTGCAAAATGTTATCCTCCTGTACCTTACTGGCACCTTTGAGGTATCTGAATGTTTCTATCATGTCCCCACTTTCTCTCCTCTCCTCCAGAGAACACATATTTAATTTCCTGAGTCTTGTCTCGTATGGCTTCTGATGCAGGCCATGCACCATTTTGGTTTTCCTTTTCTGTACTGCCTCCACCTGATCTATATCTTTCCTGAGATGGGGCCTCCAGAACTGGACACAGTACTCCAGGTGGGGCCTCACCATTGATCTGTACAGGGGTAACACTACCTCCCTCCTTCTGCTGGTGATACCCTTCCTGTGCACCCCAGCATTCTATTAACCTTTCTCACTGCCTTATCACACTCTTTACAACCTTCAGGTTATCAGAAATGACGACCCCCAGATCCCTTTCCTGTTTTGTAGTTGATAACATCCCCCAACTGATATGCCCTATGTGCATAATTTTGCACTTTTTGGCATTGAAGCCCAGTTGCCAAACCCTTAACCATTCTTCTGGCTTTTCCTGATCCTCCTTCATGTTTTCCACCCCACCCGGGTGTCCACTATGTTGCAGGTTTTTGTGTCATCCATGAACAGGCATACCTTTCCTTCCAGCCTTTCAGTGGTGTTGCTAATAAAGACATTGAAGAGGATTGGTCTCAGTACTGAACCCTGAGGCACCCTGCTGGTTACCTTACCTTCTTCCAAGTGAACTCCGTTTATCACCACCCTCTGAGTTCTGTTTCCTAGCCAGTTTCATACCTATTTTACACTCCCAGACTGCCCAGTTTGTTCACTAGTCTTCGGTGTAGAATGGTGCTGAAGGCCTTACTGACATCCGGGAAGGCCACATCCACCCCTCCCTCAACCACCTCCCTGGTAACCCAGTCAAAGAACTCTGCCAGGTTCATTTGGCAAGATCTCCTCCCATGAACCCATGCTGCCTTGGATCCTGCAATCCATTGTTTTTTAGGTATTTCTCAATCCTTTCTTTTAGTAGTGTTTCCATGACCTTGCCCACCACCGAAGTTAGACTTACAGGTCAGTAGTTTGCTGCCTCCTTCATGTTCCCACTTTTGTGTATTGGGACCACACCCGCCCACCTCCAGTCCCTTGGAATTTCCTCCATATCCAGTGATAAATTTAATAGGGCTGTTAGAGGTGCAGACAGTTCCTCTTTTAGTTCCTTCAGTATTCTAGGCTGAACCCCATCTGGAACCATTTTCTTGTCTGTTTTTATTCACAGCCAGAGCTTTTAACTGAGAATGGTGCTGCTTGAGCAGAGGCAACAAAACATGGAGGTACTTACCATAATTCTTGATCAGTGGTGGCTCTACACCAGGGCCCACCAGGGCACGTGCCCCGGTAAAAAAATGGTGTGCCCCAGTTGGTGCCCCATATGGTGCAGAGCTTCCCCCATAGTAACAATATATCAGTGCCCTGGCTGCCATCTGTTGTGCCCCAGCTGTGCCCTGGTAACCATTTGTGGCTAGAGCCACCACTGTTCTTGATCTTCTAGGAATATCTTCACCATTAATTTACACCAATGGGTCTGTGCCAGAGGCACTGGGATCCCATAGGAACCAGAACTTTTCAGGAAGGCTGGCATCAAGGGAAGCCATGCACATGCACGGCACCATGAGAGTGGCTCATGGTGCCAGGCTTACCTAGGCACCAGCCCCCAACCTTTTCAGTTCCTTTTTTACTGAGGAGGTGCAATATAACTTAACTAGTAGTCATGCACTTGTGCTAAGGGCATAAGGAGCCCTGATGATGTGTAAGAGTGGTCAGTATGTGAGTAATATAGTGTCTTCACAGTTCAAGACTTGAACAAGGGGAAGACCGATAAGGTATTGGAGTGAGCTGGGGGACAGTAGGTGGGTGTATGAATCAATGGTGAAGATATTCCTAGAAGATCAGGAATTACAGTTAAGTATGCAATTTTCATATATTCTGGGAATGTTATCTTCACAATTAATTCCCACTAATGGGTCAGAGTACCAAGCTTAGATAAAACCCACTGGCTAGGGAGATAGGAGCAAAGAGCTCACTCACTTCATCCAGGTCAGGCTTGCCAAAAATGGTATACTGCCTGGCAGCGACCTTTGGGGCAGAGAGTGAAACAGGTGTGCACTGAGGTGCAAGTTATAGCTTTGCAAGGTATTACCAACAGGTACAAAAGAACCCAAGTAAAGGACATGACTACTGCAGGGGAGAATGGACACATACCTGACCTTTCCGCATGAGTTATGCCATGGCATAATAGAGATGCAGACAGCTCACCATCTAGGCAGAAATGCACCTGACCGAAAGAGCCTGAACTATAAAAAATGGGAGTGAAGGAGACTAAACGCTATCAGTATAGCTTGAAATGCTTGATCTGTCCAGGTAAAAGTGAGGCCTCACTACAAATGTGGAGAATGAAGAGAGCGCTCTCTGTCATCCTGGAAGCTGGCAAGGTGGTAGGAATCACAGTGACTGATGCAGAGGAACCCCAGTACCACTTAGGAAGGAACTTGTCAGGTGCAGAGTACTACCTTATCTCTGTCGAAAACAATATACAGGGGATCTGTAATCAAAGCATTGATACAGATATTTTGCAAACAGAGAAAGGAAATGTGCTTTCCAAGTAAACATCCTAGCTCACATGAGCAGAGAGACAGCTACTGGAAATGTGGTTTCCAAGCGAGACCAGTGAGCCTCACATCCATCGTGGGTAAGCTAATGGAGACTATCCTGAAGGAGAGGCTGGTGGCCCTCCTAGAGGCCAAAGGACTACAGGACAGCAGACAGCATGGCTTCATACATGGCAGATCCTGCCAAACCAACCTGGTGGAGTTCTATGACTGGGTAACTAGGCAACTGGACAGGGGGCCATGCAGTGGATGTCCTGTATCTGGTGGGTGGGGAGCTCTCACACCCAAGAGCAGTGATGAGCGGTGTTCCACAGGGCTCGGTGTTGAGACCAGTGTTGATTGGGATATTCATTGCAGACATATCATGGGACATCAAGAGCAAGATCAGTGTGTTTGCTGATGATACCAAGGTAGGCGCAGTGGTGGATGACCTAGGGGGATGGCAGGGGTTGCAGTATGATCTGGCAAAGCTTGAAACCTGGTCAGACACCTGGCAACTGGGCTTTAATGCCAAAAAGTGCAAGGTGCTGCATTTTGGGATGAAGAACCCAAGGAGGAGTTACCAGCCGGAGGGAGTGCAGCTAGTCCAGACAGAGGAGGAGGAGAAGGATCTGGGGGGTGCTCATTATAGGGTCAGTGAACAACTCGGCACAATGTAGGAAGGCAGCTGCAAAGGCCAACAAAATGCTGGGTTGTATTGCAAGGGGTATATCCTCGAGGAGGGAGGAGGTGATTCTGCCACTGTATAGGTCATTAGTTAGACCACACCTGGAGTTCTGCGTGCAGTACTGGCGCCTGTATCTGAAGAGAGACATTAAGTTACTGGAGGGGGTGCAGCGCAGGGCGACAAAGATGATCAAGGGGCTGGGGGACTTACCATACGAGAGGAGGTTGAAGGAGTTGAACATGTACTCACTGGAGGAAAGGAGGGACAGGGGTGACATGATTGAAACCTTTAAATACATGAAAGGAATAAACAAGATGGGTACAGAGGGGCTGTTCAAAGTAAGGGAGGGGAGGGCCACCAGGGGCCATGATATGAGACTGAAGGGAGGAAGGTTCAGGAGGGAGATGAGGAGACACTTTTTACAGAGAGGGTGGTGGCTGGGTGGAATCGTTACCTGCAGAGTGGTATCAGTAGAACAGTGGACTGCTTCAAAAGGGGATGGGACAGGACAAGGGGGAGGGTTACTGAAGGGGAAGGGTGGAAGGGAGGGGCAGCTGCAGAATAAGGGGTGCTAGCTGCACATTTGAGCAGACTTGATAGACCTCTAGGCCTTTATCTGCTGGCAAATTTTGTATGTTCGTAAGTAAGCATCCTAGCTCACATGAGCAGAGAGATAGCTACTGAAAATATATTTCCAAGTAAGCATCCTAGCTCACATGTCACAAAAAGCTAAAAAGGGCTTGCAGTGAGTATAGGCAACATAAGGTTGATATTACAGACAACCAGCAGCTTCTAGAAGAGGGACCTTGTGTTAAAAGATGCCCTAAAGGAACCTCAAAACAGGTAGTTGAGCCAGATAGAGGGACTGAGGACTCAAGGCATGCAGATATGCACACAAGCAGATCTCAACTGTGGAATCCTGCAGTCCAGCATCAGAAAGGTCCAGTAAGAGTTACAGAATGCACATGACTAGAGACCTGAAGGATTCTACGTGAGTTCTGGAGCATCAGGTGGAAAAACTCTTCCATGTGGCTGTATAAGTTTTCCTAGTAGGAGGTTACAGGCTGTAGAAAGTACTCCAGAGACATACTGAGATACCTTGCACCTATGCACTTTTGCTCAGGAGCCAGGATTGAAGGTGAAGGGAGCGCAGGTTGGGATGGACTAGGAGATCCTGAACTAATTGTCCAACCTGAGAAGAAGGATCTTCTGTTTACCAATTGATGGTCCACTTAACAGAGGAAACCATGTTTTGAAGGTCAAAAGGGAGTGTTCAGAATGATCTTGCCCTATGTACCTGTAGCTCAAACAATACCATCTGCACTGTGGGGAATTGAAGGGAATGTGCACCGAAGAACTGCCATAGTAGACCAAAAGTCCAAAGCATCTAGACAGAAAAACAGTGTGTCCTAGATTTCTGGAGTTCAAATGAGGCAGTTTGGCATATAGTGAGCACGCAAAAGGCCCACATCTCAGGTGTTCCACTATTAACTAGCGATCTCACAAAGTCATTCATGAGGATGGGCCTGAGGTCGGCCAAGCTCTTCTGCCACAGTATTCAAGACTCCTGGAAGACTGAGGGCCTGGACTATGATCTTCTGCTCTAGGGCCTCTTCCTACACTTTCATAACTTCTCTGTGGGGGGAGGGGTAAGAGTGTGCTCTTCATTCTTTGTTTGGGTACATGTTTCAGATTGTTGTCTATGCAGAAAAGGACTGTTTTGTGGTTGACAGGATCTACCTGGGCTCAGGGGCCACACAAAAGAGATCACACCTCCAAAATACAGAAGAGGCGAGCAGTCAGAGTTGGGGCCCAGACACCTTGTGTTTGGGGCCCTGATCGTGGGTACCCAGCTCAACAGGGAGGTATCTGCAAAGAGTTCCACCCAGGGCTCTAGGTGGGAAAGGAGAAACCTGGAGGAGATTGACCCACACAGACTATCAAGAGTGATCAAACTAAGGGCTTGACCACCTTCTTAGCATGGAGAAGGCTTAAAGAGATTGTGCTCCGAAGTCTATTAGCAGGACCACCCGCATTCAAAGGCTGAACTTTAATCACAGCTAGAAACCCTATAAACACAAACTGGTGTAAGGTCAGCGACAAGATCTCCAGACTCTTAACAGAAGAATGGCACTCACCAACCATAACATAAAGACACACAGGCTCCAAAGTTCCAAGGTAAAAAAAAATAATTCCAAACACAGGGTCTGCATGCTTAATGTATTTCAGACAACAGTCATTTATCAAAAGCTGATGCAGAATAATCAAACCAGACTTAAATAGTGAAAAAGGCAATGATTTTAGTATGATGTCAAATGACACATCTAAATAAGATAGGATAAAAGACGCCACATGACCAAAAGGGCCATACTATAAAAGTGCAATACACAGGAACCCAAATGGGAAGGAAGAGACAACATTGGGGTGGGGGGAGGGGGGAAAAGAAAATCTGTCACAGTGACACAAACTTTTTAAAGGTACAAATAGCATATAAATAACCTATAATCACAATAAATATGTGAATAAAGACATGCATTTAAAATGTAGATCAATACACCATTCACACAAGAATACATCATCTTTTTCTCTTTCTCAGAAATGGCTTAAGATCAAAAGCAGTATTTAAACCAGGGAATTGATTAGCTTTAAGACTGATCATCCAAAAGCTTCCCTTTCTAATACTAGATCATTGTAGTTACCCCCTCTAGGATTAGGGTTAACATTATCAATTGCAATGAACAAAAAACTATGAGCTGTGCCTTCCACATTATTTATAATGTGGCTTGCAGTGGTTAAGTATCATCTGCCCTTTTAATTGCGCTAAGATGCTCACTAACTCTTACTTTAAAATTCCTAGGGCCAGATATTCAAAACTTTGCCCCGGGGCTAAATTAGCACTGCCCGGTGGGCAAACTTAGCCCAGAGCAAAAAGCAAGCTATATTCAAAAGGAATAGCCCGGAGCAAAACCAGCTGAATATTGCAAGCAAAGGAAGCTGGGCAAAAAGGGCCAAGGAGTGCAGGGCAAAAATAGCCCGGGAATAAGACAGCACTGAATATAACAACAGGGAAGTGCACACTGCTACTGCAGCTCATTAGACCCTGGAGAAAGCCAGTGTCGCAGGTGGAGAACATTGTGTGTGATTGCACAGAGATGTCTCACATCTACTGCAAGCAACAATGTAAGCCACATACTGCAGAACTGTGCCATGCTGAAGTGAGGTTTGTCCGGGGCTAACCTGACTGCACAATGCTAACATATTAGCCCAGAGCAAACGGGAGCTATATTTAAAGCTCCCATGCAAATGAGTCTACTTAGGAAATCTGTGGGCAAACAGGTACATTTGCATCTCATTAACTGCTGCTTAGCATACATTACTATGCAGTTTGCCTGGTGCTACTGCATGGAGCACAAAACACCCCCTTTTGGTTGGAATGGAAGTACAGGCTGGACGCTGCAGGCCAAAGCATGCCCACAGCATCCCTTGTTGGTCGGAATGGAAGCTCAGGCTGGAAACAGCAGGAACTGTGTGCTGGCAGGCACAATCAGAGCAGACAACCTACCCATGCATCACTGCAAGCAGTACAACACAAGGTACATATATACAGAGGGAGAGAGTGGTAACTATGTGACACATAGCTATATATACATATGATACATATATACATACATATATCTATATCTATATATATATATATATATCTATATCTATCTATATATATATATATATACACAGACACACACGTCCTCTGGCCATATGTGCCCTTGTAGATGCCCCCCCCCAACAACATAGGCACCCTACGGCAGGTGTGGGTGGAACACAGTGGGACCCAAGAATGCATGGGACAGACATAAGGCATGCCTAGTGGGGGTGGGAGGACTGGACCTAGGCTGTAGGTTAATTAGAGCTTGCAGCATATTCATTCAATAGGGAACTGGGCAGACTGGCTGGGCCAGGCAGTCCTCTCTGCTGTCACGGTCCTTGTTGTCATGTGTGCCTGTTGCACACCCTGGTAGTCTAGTGGTCCCCCTCCCCTCACCACCCCAGGCATGATCCCCAACCCCCATAGCCATGGTAGTTTAATATTTTACCTGGTAGTCTAGTAGTCCCCCCCCCAAGCACGCTCCCTGTCCTCTGGTAGCCACGAGAAATAGTCAGTTTCAGTGGTGGTGTAGTGGTCCCCCCACCCAACAGTGTGCCTCCCATTGCCCCTGAATACAGCCTACAGGAGCCAGCGACCAGCTCAGCCCTCCCCTCACCACCATGGCCAGCTGCTGATTGCAGTATGCATGAACGCTACTGAAAAGAATGGGCACGAGTACGCTCATGCATTTCACTAGTGCTCATTCTTACCACAGTCAATGGATGACCATGGTGGTGAGAGGAGGGCTGAGCCAGTCACTGGCTCCCATAGGCTGTATTCAGGGACAACAGGAGGCGCACTGCTGGGTGGGGGGGGGGGAACCACTACACCACCACTGAAGTTGACTATTTCTCACAACTACCAGAGGACAGGGATTGTGCTGGGGTGGTGGGGGGACTACTAGACTACCAAGTAAAATATTAAACTACCATGGCTACAGGGGTTGGGGATTGTGCTGGAGGTGTGGGGGAACCACTAGACTACCAGGTAAAATATTAAACTACCATGGCTACAGGGGTTGGGGATCATGCTGGGGTGGGTGGGGGGACCACTAGACTACCAAAGGGATTATTGATATCCCGCAGCTATGGGGGTCCACGATGTTGGGAAGGGGGCACAGCCGCATTACCACCAGCTTTTTTCATCAATATCTAGTGCCATGCTACAGGCTGCGCTAATGCCTGTAACGTGGTGCTATACCTTTGAATATGCCATGCTGCTGGCATTCCTGGGTGCTCCCCTATCCTGTGTACCATTATCTATTAGCATCGGCGCTACCACACAGCACCGGCGCTAACAGGGCTTTTCAATATTACAGCCTTGTGCAAATCCAGCACTAGTCCAGCACTACGGATTTGCACCAGGTGCAGTGCTTTGACTATCTGGACCCTAGTGGTTTTTCTGATGTAAAATGCCTTGCAGCTGCACATAGCTATGTAAATTACTCCACTAGTATCGCATGTAATAATCTGCGTGATTTCAAACTCTTTCTCAGTATTGATGCTAGTGAATTTTTTTGCTGTTACATGGTCACAAAAAGAACATCTTTTGCATTGATAATGTCCCTGTGCCCCTCTAGCGAGCCATGTTTCTATTCTTGGCTCCTGGAAGTGGCTGTGGGTAAGGCTATCACCTAGAGTATTAGTTCTCCTGAATGCCATTCTAGGGAGTTCCTGAGTATATTTTCTAAGGCCAGGATCACTTTGTAGTACATGCCAATTTTGGTTAATAATGTTTTGAATAATATAAGATTGTGCAGAGTATGTAGTGACAAAGTTGAACCTGTGATTTCTTCCAATGTCATGGTCTGTTTCTCCGATAGCTTCTTTCTAGCAATATCATTTACTGTGTTTCTAACCATATGAATATTGGTTTGACTATATCCCCTTTCTATCAATATGTCACATAGATCATCTGCTTTTTCATTAAAAGATTCCACTGTACTGCATTTGCACTTAATACACATGAATTGGCCTTTTGGGATGTTTTTCGTCACATAGTGAGGGTGGTAATTATTTGCCAACAGTAAAGTGTTACCTGCTTTGTCCTTCCTAAAAAGTTTAGTTTAAATTGTACCATCTGGTCTTTTGTAAATAGTTAAATCTAAGAAATATATAGAGTGTTGATCATATTTAAAGGAGAATTTCAAAAATTAATTTGTTCTATGTAAAAAAAAAAATCAGTGAACTGTTGTAACTCCTGTACATTTCCATCCCACAAAATTATAATGCCATCAATAACTCTCCTTAAAAATTGAAGTTTGTTAAAGAAGGGGTTGGTCTCTGCGTTTAATACTGTATGTATTTTTGTTCCCATGCCCCAACAAATAAATTTGAGAGGGATGGAGCACATGTCGCCCCATAGCTGTTCCTCTAACCTGCTGATACATTTTTTGATAAAAAATAGACACATTATTAGTCAATATATAGTCCAGCAGTTTTAACAAAAAGTCAGTAAGTGGTAAAGCGTCAGGACTTCTTTTATTCAAATAAAAAGCTGCAGCATCTAAGACGCTTTCATGGGGTATACTGGTATAAAGCACCTCAATATCAAGGGAACCAAAATGGTAGTCAGTGTAGTGTTCATTTCTTGTAATTTCAAAAGGACATCTGTGGTATCCTGTATGAAAACAAGTAAACTGTCGACAAAAGGTCTGAGGTGGGTATCCAAAAACTGAGACAGGGGTTCTGCCAGTGATCCTATGCCACTGACAATAGGATATCCAGGTGGCTGTTTTAAAGATATATGGATTTTTGGTAGTAGGTAGAATGCAGCCCTCACTGGGTCTTTGTTGATCAAAAACTTTTTATTTGTACACTGAAGTCCCCCCCATTCAAAAGCTGAAACAATTGTATCATCAATCACTGTTTTAAATTCATAAGTATGGTCCAGATTGAGACTCCTGTAAAAGCAAGTGTTCTGTAGCTGCTGAAGGGCTTCATTTTTGTAGTCAGTTCTGTTCATAACTACCACACAGCCCCCTTTATCTGCTGCTTTAATGATGATTGAATTCTTCATTTTTAGATCTTCCAATGTTGCCCTTTTGGGTCTTGTTAAATTGTTATATTTTAGGGGGGGTTGGATTTTAGCATGCCGCTTCCAATTCCTGCGCCACTAAATGTTTAAAAAACTGTAATAGGACCACTTGGGGAGGACAGAATTCAGATACTGGTTTAAATCTATTATCCAATGTTGTCTGTTCATTTATATGCTCTCACTGTGCAAAGAAAGATTTTAAGCTTAAATTCCTGCACAGAATATTAATATCAACCATTGTTTGAAAATAATTCAAGGGGGGTGGTAGAGGTGAACCCTAGGCCTTTACTTAGCACTTGTATTTCATTTTCAGAGAGAATATGATCAGATAAAAAATTGATTACCTTTTGAGTTTCATTTAGTACTGTCTCCCCCTGAAGTTCCGGTTACCTCAAGTTGCTCCTCGGTTGCGCTGGCCCTGATTGTTGCAGTGGCTGTTGTAGCCGCCCCTTCCTCTTCTTGCCCCTGCGTATTCTCTTTCCCCTACATAATACGAAGGCTGTTGTTGGTTGCCCAGTAACCTTAGGCTGCATCTGGGTTCCAGTGGGGGCTGTATTAGCCAATTGTCTCGCTGAAAATTAGAAGAATCTGCGGCTGGTTCCTCCAGTTCTGAAGCAGTATAATCAATGCTGTAATTGAAAGAAACATGTTTTGTTTGTTTCAGAATTCCTCTGGTATTGTAGTTGGATTTTTTTCAAGGAGAGCGCTTGATTTAGTTTGGAATCACCCCTGTCTTCTTCAAATTTAGTAATCTTAGATGCTTTAATCTTTTAATCCAAATTTTCTATCGATTTTTTGAGTTTCTCGTTTTCTGTATCAAAGTCTGAGAAATTGTGAAAAGTTAAAAGTTTGTTCTTTTAATTTAAGTTCATTTCTTAAAATCTCTTCCCTTCTTTTGCTAAATTTATTAGTTCCATTAACTTGAAGCTTGCTTCTGACAAGATAGCATCCCATGCTCGCATAAATTCATCATCTTCTCATCTACAAGATGGATCCTTTAAAAGCTGTAGTCCTCTAGGAATACGTTTAACTTGTAAGTACGCTTCTAAGTTTGAAATGTTCCAATAGACTCTACGCAACTGATGTGCCATTTTTTGTAGATCTCTAAAAGCTCCAAACAAAGATAACGTTTCTGCTGGTAACTCATTAGGTTCCATATTGGTCTGCAGAAAAGGAATTGCAGCACTTGCTGCTAATAACAATCTGTCCACATATTCTCTATCATATCTATCCACAGACTCTACAGAGCTGCAAAAAGAAGGGATCAAGGCAACCTGGAACCCTAATTCCATGGGTGTGTAGGAGCATACCCAGGGAAAACAACCCAGGAGAAAACTAGAGTTAGCAACTGCTAAGGTCACAGTCTGCAGAAGCAGAACCTCCTTTTTTTATTTAATGCCAGGGGAAAGTGAGCTACAAAGGGATAGAATAAGGAAAAAATTAAAAAAGCTAGAAAAACTAGGATAGGCAAGAGATGGGGCATAGCAGAAGAGCCTGTGTCCAGAGAGACCAAATCAGGAAGTCATCACCATTCTAGGAGGATGAGGACAGGGTTAGCTCAGGGAGATTAAACCCTAGAGAGTACCAGGTGCCAGACAGGGCATCAGACATGACACCAGAGTGCTGCCAGATATGGCATCAGACTTGGGGAAAGAATAGCATTGGATACCATGGTAGACATGGTGCTGGTCCCCTGCCAGGCAGCACTGGGTCCAGACACAACATCGGACATGGAACCAGACCAAACACAACACTGACCCAACACAGTGCCATGCCAAACACAGCACCAGGTCAAACACAGTGCTGGACCAAACACAGCACATGGCTTGGTGCTGCACATTAAAGACAGTGCCAATGAGCAGTAGACTGAAAGCCTGACAAAAGGTTGGTAGCAGGGGTCAAGACTTCAAGGGCAGCACAGGACTGAAAGACCTGGAAAAACTTGATGCTTATAAGGTGACATCGTCATAACCATAAATGGTGCCAGAAGTGACTGATTCTGGCACTAGGAATCCTGGCATCAGAAACTCCCAGTGACAAGCCAGAAATTAGGCAGCACTGAACTGGCACCAAGAAAGAGAGAGAGAGAGAGAGAAAGAAAATCTGCCACCAGGAAGGTGCCAACAAGAGTCGATCTGGCACTAGAACCAAGCTTGATGCACCATGACAGGTCTGGAAGAAAAAACACAGCACCGACACCAGCACCAGAGCACCAATGACCCTACCAGCACTGATGTGACCAGAGGGGTACTCAGACAATCCTACCAAGAGACACAAGGTAGGGGTGCAGTCAGCGGGGCAGGAGTTGGCAAGGGCAGAAGGCTGTTGCCAGACCCAAACACTCTACCTGGTATGGGGAGTGTTGCTTGCGGGTTCAGTGCCACCAATCAACAAGGGCCAGGGACTCGACCCACCAGCTGCAACACCCAGGCCTGACACTACATTGACTGCTCTAAAGAGCTGCCTGGCAAAGACTGCTCATTGGAGACCCCACTAAAGCACAGGGGGGGGACTCCAGGCATGCGGCCTCAGTGTCCCAGTACCAAGGCCCGCAGCAATGTAAATGGTGCTGAAAGGGCCACGGCATCAGGAACTGAGGGTCTCACAGAGATTCCCAGAAGGCAACCTTGACTAGTGCCATTTCTCTCCCTAAAAGGCAAGAGAAAGAACTTGAGGTCAAGCAGTGCCAAGAACCGAACCAGAATTGGGAGCTGGCCTGCTCTTTCTTGCTCCAGAGAACTGCCCTTCCCCTGAGCACAGGACTGCCCATGGTCAGAACCCTTCCCTCATGGTAAAGTGGACTGGACACATCCCCCACTGTCAGAGCAGCCTGCTTAATGGCTCCCTACCATGATCCTGCAAAGATATCCTGATGAGGGTCATTAAGGATGAGAGAAAACTGACAGAAAATGAAAATAAAAACTGAACCCCAAAATAAACTCTAGCTTAAAAGGAAGGAACTGAAATTAGCTGTCATACAGACATGAAGTTTTGATTCCTGAAGGGCAAGCGATGTCACTACTGAAGTGCACTCAATAGGGAAAAAAGGAACTGAGGTGGTTGGGGGCTGGTGCCGAGGCAAGCTTGATGCTGCGAACCACTCTCGCAGCACCGTGCATGTGCATAGCTTGCCTCGGTGCAATCCCTCCTGAAGAGTGGCTCCCACGGGGTTCTAATGCCTCTGGCACAGACCCATTAGTGGGAATTAATGGTGAAGATACATTACTGGAAGATCAATAATACAATCTGAAGCATAATCAGGACATTGAAAGTTATCTCTATCCAGTTACTGGAGATATTGTAAGTAATTCAAAGTCACCATCATGTGGAAACTCATCTAGAGCCTCTTCTGCTTTATGCATATCATTGCTAACCTGAATAAGATGAGTATCCTTATGTTCTAACAGGGACTGTAAATTTAGAGTCAAAGGATCAATGTGCACATTAAAAATAGGCATGTACCACTCAATTTTGTCTTGATAGGCTCAGTCGAAAAAATGAATTCATTAGAGGTGGGGACAGGCATAATTACAATCTGATCAATGATAGTGCACTCACAGGGAGAAAAAATAGAAATTTGGAGTGGGAATGTCATGAGAGGCTACCATAAAAATACCTTTTATGGTTGTTGACCACACAATATTGCCCATCCATGCTGTAGGTTACCTTCACAGATAGGAGACACCATTTAGTGAGTTGAACAGGGCAGGAAAACAGCAGCATTTTGCTGCTTTGGGATGGAAGCTATAGCATTGTGCTGTCATAACCACAAACAGGGGTTGCAACATCAAATACATCACATCTGCACACATACCTATATCCTTTCACAGAGCAACAGGCAGTATGTTGGGCTCTCCACATCTGTGAGCCAGGATGGAATACTAACAACTGGGGCAAATCTAACCTTTCCTTGTAGACATCTCCCCCCAGATACCCTACAGCATGAACTGTCACCAACTCATTAAAAAGTGAAATGTCAGGGTCAAACACCAGTAAGGACACAGTGAAAGAAATGTACATTGTGTCCCTCACCGAGCAGGACCTTTTCAAATAACATATGCCTCTATTACTGGGTACCACAGGGTTCAGTACTGGTGCCAGTCCTTTTTAATGTCCTTATAAGTGACATTGCAGAAAGACTGGAAGGAAAAATATGTCTCTCTGCAGATGACACAAAGATCTGCAACAAAGTTATGCAAGGTGGGGTGGAAAGGATGAAAAGGGTCTTGGCAAGGTTGGAGGAATGGTCAAATGTATGGCAGCTTATATACAACACAGATAAGTGCAAAGTAGTGCACCTAGGAAACAAAAACACAGGGGAACAGTGCATAATGGGGGGTGAGACACAGTCAACAGTAAAAATGAAAAGGGACCTGGGGGTAGTATATCAGATGACCTAAAGGTGGGCAAGCAATGTGAGAAGGCAGTAAGGAGTGCTGGGGGGATAGTGGGATGCATAGGGAGAGACATCAAAAGTAGAAAACAGGAAGTTGTTGTCCCTCTGTACAGACAGTTGGCAAGACCATATCTGAGTACTGTGTGCAGTTCTGGAGATCCCATCTCCATAAAGACAGACAGGGTGGAGGCTGTCCAGAGGAGAGGAGAGCAGGGACATGATAGAAACTTTCAAATACCTCAAGGAATCGACAAAGTCAAGAGGGTAGCACCTTTCAGAAAAAGAGATGTGCAAGAACAAGGGGGCACAATTTGAAGATAGAGGGAGGACAGCTCAGAGGTAATGTGAGGAAGTATTTCATCACAGAGAGGGTTGTAGATGCATGGAACAGCCTTCCTGAGGAGGTTGTAGAGTCAAAAACAGTGGGGGAATTCAAGAATGCATGGGACAGACACATGGCAATTCTAGTGGGGGGCAGGAGGAAGTAGGTTGTTGGTTAACTAGGATCTGCAGTTTATCCATTAGGTAGGGAAATGGGCAGACTAGGTGGGCTAAGCAGTCCTTATCTGCCATCAAATTCTATGTTTCTATGAGGGTATAGCGTTACTGACCCAAATTTATAATGGTACTAAACAAAAGTTTACATGATTTAACACACTCCCATTTTAATGTATGGGCCTTAGGAGCACCGTGAGGACAGTACTACTAAGCCAACTGCTCATCTTTTATAAGATCTGGAATGTGTTCAGCTTCCACATCCTGTAATAAATGTGTTACTATAATCAAAGCACATAGGCAGTACAAATTATTTCTCTGCCCACCCAATGCTCTCTCACTTCCCTGTTATTTATAGCAACCAATTCATTTATTTTGGCCTGCATCTCATTAAACAGTTTATCAATGTCATGCATATTGTAGACTGTGTATTTTTCTTTAGTGGCAAGACCACGGAGCATTAGCTTCTGCACAGTGTCAGCTTCCTGACGTTCAAAATAACTGACGTCATTTAATATTTTCTGTGTCCACTCTATTCCAAATTGACATACTTGATCCAAATAGACTAGATATGGGTCTGACAATTATGTCCAGGCCTTGCAAGTACCTGGGACGGAATATGCCAGACTGTGGCATATTTTCTTGCCCAGGTACAGGGTCTTTGGCTCACTCTTGATAACCTATGACATCTAGCACTAAAGAAGCATAAAACAGCAACACATTTGTCTTAACATAATGTCCAAACTCAGCCATGTTCCAGTGAGAAACATTAAAACAACAGGTGCAGGTATAACCTGCACATTATTTATCAAAGTCCATAGGATAGAAGTGGTAGTCAAACCACTGGGTGGACCCAGCTCCACTCCAGGCCTCTGTAAAGTCAGTTCTTGGGGTTCCATAGTTGATTGTTCTGTAGTATGGGGATAAGCTGGTGTCATGGGGAGCGGATCTTTCATTCTAAGGGAAATGTTAGCTCTTGCCAGATCTATACCATCACTTTCCTTGTTCTCTCTGGTATTGGCTTTAGTCGAGAAGCATGGTCCTGCATGCACTCTCTCTCTCTCTCTCCAAGTTCCTAATCAGCAATGAAGCATTCCTTTGAAACCCCTTTGCTCGCCCCTTGTATCTCTCTGACTGCATCTGGTCATTTGTCTCAGGATACAGTTAAATTAGAGTGTCCCAACTATAGGACCCTGGGATACACCACGGATCCATATTATTATAGGGATGTCCTGGGCAGTATAGGAGTCTGGAAATAACACAGCACCCCCGACAGTGCCCTCTGTCACATCATGGTGCATAGGAAATTGCAAGGTTGGAATCAGCTGTAGGGCCATGCCATGGCTAGGAAAACCAGAAGGGATAACATCCTGCTCATTCTGAAAAGAAAGAAGCACAATCAACAAAGATGTTGCTATTGCCCCTCCCCAATTATGACATCACAGTTACTCCCCTTTATACAGTTTCAGCTGGTTAGCATGGAACCACTTATCACTGGGCCTTTTCTTGTCAGTAGTCCTGATTTTATACACAGGAGGACTAAGTTTGTCAATGATCAGAAAATGCCCTCTCCATTTGTTACACAAATTGTGTTATGGTGTTGCAAATTCTAGTACCATAACTGTGTCCCCAACCTCCCAGGTATTTTCTCTGATTCTTTTGTCAAAATAGGCTCTAGCTTTTCTCTGTGCCCTCTCCAATTGTGCTAAAAAAGGTGCATGTATTACAGATTTTCTCTGAGGTTAGAAACATAGGTATCCACACTTACTTTGTCAACAGTGGGGGGTATTCAAATTAGTCCACAAATGCTCCGGTAACCTCATCTGTCTCCCTGTCATAACTTCAAAAAGGTGTAAGCTGGGTGGCAGTGGATGGTGTTGACCTGCTAGCCATGGCTAGGAGGGGTAGTAGCTTGTCCCAATTTTTGCCATTCATCGCTACAAACTTTCTCAACATTGTTTTGATCTGGTGGTTTGTGCTTTCCACCTGGCCAGATGACAGAGTGGTATGGAATGTGGACATTTTGTTTTACACCCAGCAGTTGCAGACAGTGCTGATTACCTGTACACTGACGTGTGGACCCTGGTCTGATTCAACAGATGATGGTAAGCCCCATCTTGAAAACCCCTGGTCTGTTTGTATCTGTGTCACTCTTAACGCTGTGTTAGATTTAGTGGGAAATACCTCCACCCATTTAGAAAACCACCAGTACATATTTGTTGTTTTTCCCGGTCTCTGGTAGGGACCCCATGAAATCAACTTGTAAGGCATTCCATAACCCTGATCTCCACTGTGGCATCAGCACAGCATTACTTTTGCATGGGGTTGGATAGTTTTGAATGCACACCCAGCAGTTGTCATAGTATTGCTGTGTATCTCTGACCATGTTTGGCCACCATCCCACAGTTTTCAGACACTGTAGTGTTTTCTCTTCCCCCTGTGGGACGATCATGCACAAAATATATGAATTCCTTCCTGAGTTCTTGTGGGACCCCTTAGGTGGGGGGTCTGTCCCACGGTGCAGATTAGCTCTCAACCTTTCCTTGTCCAGATGTAGAACAGTGACACTCAAAATGTGGAGCAAATGGGCAAAATGTGGGACACTTAAATCTTTAACTAAGAAGCTCAAAACACTGTGCAACTGTGTGCCTTGTTCTCAAAGTTTGTTCATTAAATAATATAGTAGAGTAGGTAATAATCCTGGTCCGTTTATTTTCACTATATTCGCTATTCTGTTTTCCATGAATTCAAGTGGATGATTATAACAGGATAATGTTCAACCGTAAGATCAGACTTTCATCACCATCGATGAGCTGCAGATATCCTCTGATTAGCGCCATTACCACTCACCCAAAAAACAATACCTGCTGTTACCTCCTGTCACCCAGGTATCAGCTTGTGTGTTCTTGATCAGCTTTTACAAACCGATGCAAGCTTTAGAGTGCTGTGAAGTCATTATAAAACTAACCTATGGCACATAAGGTCTGATACTACCTACTGGGGGGGGGTTGCTGGAGTACAGAGTAGAGTCACTCAACATAATACTGTAACTTTTATTCAAAGAAACTTAATTCCAGCAAAAATAAAAGAACTCAATGTAAACAAATAAAATAAAATCAAACTGTTACGGCTCGGTCCAATTTCTCCCTGTCTTGCTTGAAAACTATCTTGTTTGTGGTGATGTGCTCTGCAATTGGCTACCATTGCAATAAGAAAGAGGCTAACTGAAAAACTGCAATTTAGTACTGTTCTGTTTAACATTAAAATATAAAAAAACCCAGCAGATTCAGTCAGTTTTGATTTGCGTTGAGAATTCCAGATTGTCTGAAGGCTCGTACAATGTCATCACATCTGGCTTTTAATGAATCAAAGCTTGACTGAAACCATTGAACGTGGTGTTACTTCAGAGTTAGAAGTTTCAAATCAATACTGAATTCATCAGACCCTACTACAAGTTTATCAGACACCAGACCCACATACCATGAGGTGAAGTTGCTTTTAAGCAGGTCCTTGAAAATTTTATTTACAGACACATCTAGGGGTTGTAGAGCACCCATGCAGAAGGCTGGTATGAACATAGGGATAACACAGCACTCCTCCAGTTTCTGTAATACAGTTTCTGTTGTATGTGTTCGATACAGGTCAAATACGAGTAATGCCTTCTGTTTTGCTGGTAGCTCTAGTTTTTGTTTAATGTCCTCAAAGTGTGGAACTACGATTTTCTGAATGAAATCAATAGTGGTGCTCTCGTTAGCCCAGTGATTGACTGGCTGGGTAATGTGCCATGATGTGGGAAATTTATGAATGGGGTTACAAGCTGCCACTTTCCCCTTGTAGATAACTGGGTGGGGTGGGGTGATGTCTCCTAAGAGTGTGCATGCCAGTACAGCCAAAACCTGTCTCTTATCACCCAGACCAGTTAATGAGGCTTGTTTAGAACCTGTGGCCTCCATTGTCCATTCGGAGATAGGTACCATGTTGATACCTGTCTTGTCCATATTTATTACTAGCTCAGGTTTGATATGTTCTTGGGTGCAAGCTACTGCAATCCTTTTTAAGAATGTTACTTTAAGATGTTGGCTATCAGATGGGACCTTGCGTGCAACTTTTGTTCCCCTTCTCTTACTAAAACCCACCCTGTGCAGGAATCCCCATGCCCACTTACTGATCCGTTGAAGATGTCCACTGTTCTCAATCAGTAAATGCAGACTGTTTGATTTCACTATGCTTGCTGCCACTGCATGAATTACATGCCCGTTCACCATGGCACCTTCTGCTCTGAGCAAATGCACAATTTTTTCAATTGCTCCTCTAGCTCATCCACTAAATGTGTAGGTCACCCGCAAGGTTTTCTTGGCAAAAGGGGAGAGAGAGTAGTGGGGTCAATTGAGAGCATTTAGATAGTCTAGTTTAAATTTTCATATGGTGCTCTTGTTCACTACAGCACCAGAGTTTGCCTGGTGAAACAGCATAGCTGACGTCACACTATGCTTGGAGGCATACTTACGAACTTCAGGGGAATAGTAGGAATAGGTGGACAGTCTGCTCTGTTTTGTAGGTGGAAGTGCAGAGGCAGCTAGCTCTTTTACAATTGAAGCAGCTACATGCTTCTCTACACCAGAGCTACATGCCAATTCCACATCATTAATGGCACTTGTATCAAGTGGGTACCTCCTCTTCTGTTGGGATGATTTTAGCCATTTCATTAGAGACACTGTGTGGAGAGAGCTTTTGGCAAGCACACGCAGACTCATATAGGCTACGATACACTGCATTGCACAGACTATAGGTACTTTACACAAGTTGAAATGCACTATGAGTTCTTTTAACCAGCAGGAATGTGGGGAGTGTCAGAAAGACATTAAGATACTGGATCACACAATTAGTTAATACATTGCAGCAGGCATCAGGACAGTGTAGGTGGTGCATACAGTGGAACCATTTTGTACGGTAATGCTGATGCACTAATTCTTTATTTTTTTTCCCCATACTTTTTTTTTTGTATTGTTTCACCCCCTGGGACCATGACGTACACATGCACACCAGGATCCAGCGGCCCCTTCCACACCACCCCAGACTAGACTAGTGTCGCTGCTCCTTCTCACCTATGCGAGCAGCCACTCCGGGAGAGGAGAGGAGAGCTGCAGAGCAGCTCAATCCCGTGCCGACCCTCCCAACCCCCAAGCCGGCTCCCTAGTGACCTGAGGTCATTCCTGAATCCTAGTCACTGGCGTGGCATGAGTTAAGGCGTCCAGCACCTGATGCACTAATTCTATAGGATGTACATATGCGGTAGCAATAGCGGTTGTGAATTCTGGCAGCCGCAATTTTAATCAGTTCTACAGTATTGTTCACAGTATTTACTATAGATGTTTGCTTTAAAAACTTAACATTCAATGTGGGACACAACCTCTCAATGTGGAAGGTGGAACTTCTGTGAAGTAAAATGAGGAACTGTTCCTCATAATGCAGGACAGCTGCGAGGTACAGTATGCTGCAGAAGGAGCTCCTGGACCCAGTTTCTCAAAACTTTGCCCAGGCAATACTTTGCACCAGGCGATCCTGCATGTCAGTGGTGGGCCGACGATTGCCGGGTGGGTTTTTCTACCCAGGAAGGGCTTGCAGTGTTACAGGGATGGGGTTTGGAATCACTGGACACCAGAGAGACTCTTGTCTTACTTGGGCATAGGATCAGTTGGGAGGAGGGACCACTAGACACCATGGAAAAGATCTCTTTATCATCGGATGGCCATCAGGTGGGGGGGAACCACTGGACACCAAGGACATATTTATTTAGTATCAGGCAAGGGACTGGGTGGGGGAAGTACCACTGGACACCAGGGACATGTTTAATATTGGACATGGGATTGGGTGGGGTGAGGGACCACTGAACACCAGGGACACATATATTTAGTATCAAGCATGGGATCTGGTGGGAGGAGGGACCACAGGATACCAAAGAAACATTTATTTAGTATCAGGTATGGGATCAGGTAGGGGGAGGGACCACTGGATACCAGGGAGATGTTTATTTTCTCATCAGGCATGGGATCCAGTGAGGGGAGGGACCACTGGACAGGAAAAAAAAATTACTTACCATAGTAATCTTGTTTCTTCCAAGGGAACCTTACTGTATTCTGACAAATGCAGTATGGTCTCACCATAGGACTGCCCCAGAGCTGAAACAGTTACTAGAACCTATGCAAATAGTGGAATGCTAGGCTCGAGATCAGTTTTCAAATCACTGTCCCTGGCTGTACTTCCAGCAACCATCAGATTCTTATCAAGCATGCATACATAAACTAAACTAAACGAATCTATCCTAATAGAAAAAGAATCCTCCCTCCCAAAGACCAACCCCACCTTTAAATAACAGGGGCATCACTAAGACTCAAGTCTCAGATGCCCAAGAAAAAACAAGCAATTATACCAACAGGTTTGCAACAGTGTATGGACAGCTGGAATGCAATGCCCATTAGGTTCTAGTAGGGGAGGTAGGATGGGAGCTCAGAATACATTAAGATTCCCTTGGAAGAAACAAGATTACTATAGTAATTTTTTCTTCAAACCCCTGGAAATCTTACTGTATTATGACAAATGCAGACTACCCAAGCAGTACCTTTGGAGGTAGGCACAGAACCTATTTAGGAAACAAGCTCTGCAGTACTGCTGTGCCAAACTTGACATCACTTCTGGCCTGGGTATCCAAGCAATAATGCTTGGTAAATGTGTGGACAGTTTTCCAGGTAGCTGCTTTGCAGATTTCCAACAGAGAAATGTCTCCAGCAGCTGCTATGGAAGCAGCTGTTCCCCTGGTAGAGTGGGCCCTGAGACCTGCAGGGCGTCGTTTGCCCACCTTGTCATAGCAAAATTGAATGCAGACAACAATCTAGCATGCAATAGACCTTTTTGTAGCTGGTTTACCTTTTCCCACTTCTCCATAGGTCAGGAAAAGCTGAGTATGATCCTGCCTGTGGCCCTTTGTGTGGTCTAGGTAGTAGCTGATGACTCTTTTAACATCTAGGCTATGCAGTCTACGTCCCCCTGAAGTGAATGGTGAGTGAAAAAGACAGGCAGTGTAATGGACTGACTGAAGTGGAAGTCAGACACCAGCTTGGGGAGAAACTTCCTATTAGTCCTGAGGACAAACTTGTCCTATGGAATGCAATATAGCCAGGCTCTGTGGACAGGGCCTGGAGCTCACTAATCCTGGCAGAGGTAATTGCCACTAGGAACACTGTTTTCCAGGTTACATACTTGAGCTCTTCTGAAGACATGGGCTCAAAAGGGGGTTGCATAAGCTGGGTGATGCATATATTAAGATCCCACACTGGTGTAGGGTCCCTATGTGGGGGATACAAATGCAACAGCCCCTTGAAAAATGTTCTGAATACAGGGTGTGAAGCCAGGGATGAGTCCTTGCCTGCTGATAAGTAAACCGAGACAGCTACCAAATGCATCTTAATAGTAGATGGCCTTAGGCCAAGAGAGTGAAGGTGAGTCAGATAATCCAGAACAACTGGCAAACCCACCTGACTGCAATCTATGTCTGTTCTCTTACACCAGATGGAAAACCTTTTCCACTTGGGTGTGTAGGTCTTCTTAGTGGAAGGCTTTCTTGAGGCCCTGAGGATCTCCATGACCCCTTCCGAGAGGTGCAAGTTGGCATACTCCAAGTCCTCAAGAGCCAGGCTTTGAGCCTGAGGGACTGGAGGTTGGGGTAAAGGATCCTACCCTGGGAGGATGTCAGTAAGTTGTGCCTCCTGGGGAGGCTGACTGGTTTGGGTACTGACATGGAGAGAATCAGGGAATACCATGGCTTCCTGGCCCAGTCTGGAGCAATAAGTATCATTGTTGCTGGCTGAGCCCTGAGTTTGTTCAGTACTTTTAGCAGCAAATGAAAGGGAGGTAAGGCACACAAAAGCTTCCCTGTCCAATCCAGCAGTAATGCATCTAGTGGGATTGTGCCCCTCATAGGAAGTCTGCAGAACTGTGGTAGCTGATAGTTGCCTGCTTGCAAAGAGGTCCACCTCTGGAGTGCCCCATCTCTTGAAAACAACCTGCAGGACCTGCTTGTTGAGTGATCAGTCATGGTGGTTCTAATTGATTCTGCTGAGGGTGTCTGCCAAGACACTGTCCTTCTCAGGAAGGCGGACTGCCAAAAGAAAGATCTCTGGAGAGTATGCCAGACTCCAAATTTTCATGGCCTCTGTGCACAGTGGAGTTGACCTTGTGCCTCCCTGTTTGTTTATGTAGTACATGGTGGTTGTGTTAGATAGATAGATAGATAGCTAGATAGATAGATAGATAGATAGATAGATAGATAGATAGATAGATAGATACTTTATTTATATAACGCTCCTTTCCAAGGACTCGGAGCGTTTCACAATCAATACCATACAACATTTTATAAATATACAAAAATACAATTAAAATCAGCAGTACTATCTAATCAAGACATGACTCAATTATCTAAAAATTAAAAGCTTGGTTAAATAAATGTTTAAACCTTTTTTGAAGGTATCCACAGAGGGCGCTTCCCATAGATGTCTAGGATGTCTGTCCTGACCTGCACCACCTGGCCCTGTAGCATCCTGGCAAAAGAATGAATGCCCATGAGAACTACTCTGAGTTCCAGCAGGTTTATGTGCAACAATGACTCCTGTTTGAGCCATGTGCCATGTGAACAGTGTGTTCCCCATCCCAGGAGGGAGGCATCTGTGGTTAGCACTGAGGGGGGTTTGCTGCAAGAATGGTACACCCTGTCTGAGGTTTGTCCTCTCCTGCCACCACTGTAGTGCCTGAAGGAGAGTTCTTGTAACTGGCACTAGCTTTGACAGTGAGTCCCTTTTTTGGTGCCAGTGTGACCTGAAATGAAACTGGATGTCTCTCATTTGGAAACTGGCCCCCGACACTGTTGCTGTTGATGCTGTTATATGACCCAGCAATTGTAGAAAATGCCTTGCTGGCCTTGGGGTGTGCAGCTTGAAAGAGCTAGCCAGCTGAACCGGGCTGTCTACTCTTCCCTGTGGAAGGAATGCCCTTCCCTGTAGTGTCCAATTTGACTCCTATGAACTCCAGGAGTTGAACTGGTTCCAGCACTTTTTCAGGTTCACCAGAAACCCTAAGGATTGCAGAGTCTCCTGTGTGATTGCCAGAGCATCCCTAACCTGATGAAGTGATTGCCCTACGACTAGCCAGTCATCCAGGTAGGGAAACACTGCCACCCCCTGCCTCCTTAGGTGTGCTACGACCACAGCCAAGCACTTTGTGAACACATTTAGGGGCAGAGGTCAGTCCAAAGGGCATTGCCCTGAACTGATAATGGCCTGATGGCAATCTGAACCTGAGATACTTTCTGTGGGATTGCCTGATGGGGATATGGAAATAAGCATCCTTTAGGTCCAGAGATACTAACCAGTCCCCCTGTCTTAGTGTTGGAAGGATGGTTGCCAGAGTCACCATCTTGAACCTTGGTTTTGACAAATGTCTGTTTAGATGTCCGAGATCCAGTATGAGTCACCACTCCCCAGTTTTCTTTGTTATGAGGAAGCATCCTGAGTACAGACCTTTTCTCCTTTGTGCCAATGGGACTGGCTCTACTGCCCTTTGTGACAGAAGGTTGGATACTTCCTCCTCCAGTAGAGCTGTTTCTGGGGTAGAAGGTCTGAAAACTCTTGCCCTCAGCTTTGGCATGATCTTGAAGCTGAAGGCAATACCCTGGCCCACTAACTCCAGGACCACTTGTCTGTGGTATGGTTTGCCACTCCTGGAGGTAGTGGGCCAGCCTGCCCCCTACTGGGGTTGGGAAGGCAACCCAGACAGACACCTCAGGGTGCTTGCTTGGCTTGAGCTGCTGGCTGTGTGCTGGGGCTAGTGCAGCCACTGCCTCTTCTGCCCCTGCCTCTAAAATATCCCCTCTGCTGCTGGTATTGGGAAAAGCTTGAGGCTGGAAGAATGGTCTATGATAGGCCCTGCCTCTACCACCTCTAGCTTGGTGTTTTTGGGGTGTGGATGCCCTTTCCTTGGCCATAGTACTTTTGTAAGCAATCTTGAAATTGTCCATTTTCTTCATGTAAGCCTCTGTTTGTTCTCTAAATAGAGATGTGGTCTCACATGGAAAATCCAAAGCCTTCGTTTGGGTATCCTGGGTCAGGTTAGTAGCCCTGAGCAAAGCAAACCTTCCAAGAGACACTGATGTTGCCATCTGCCTGGCTGCTGTCACTGGCATTGACTGCCATCCTAAACTGGGCCTTAGAAACTTCTATACCCCTTTCTTCCATATCAGATGCCATGGGAGCTGAGACAGCCTTTGCTAGTTCCAGAACAGTATTCCTGAGTGTTTTCTGATATTTGGAAACATAGGCCTATATATATATATATATATAGCCAGAAAAGATCCCGGATAAGTTTTCTTAGCCATGGAGTCTATTTTTCTGGAGTCCTAGTCAGGAGGATGTGATGCCAGTGGGATGCCAGCTTTGTCACAATCTGCAGCCTGTACCACCCCCTCATGGCTAGGGTGCCCTAAAAGGAATTTTGCTCCTCCCTTGGCTACCAAGTATTTTTCATCCAACTTTTTGTCCACTGGTGGCACAGAAGTGGGTGTCAGCAATATTTTGTTAACCTGTTTCTTCAGTTACTTATGGATGGGCAATAGTAGTCTCTTTGATACTGGGACAGCCATCATTTCCATCTAGTCCTGCTCCTCCTCCTCCTCCTCAGTGGACTCCTGAGTGGGAAGGTCCAGGGTTTAAGCAACCTGCTTTACGAAGGCAAAGCTGGTTGTGTAATCCTCAGATCCCTTGTCAGGGGAATCAGGATGGTGAGGATCAGGAGAGATGTCAGTTTAATAGGGTTCTCCATAATCCTCATCCTCTTCCTCCTTCTTCTTCATCATAGAATTCACCACTCTGTTCCAATAAATCAGGAATCAAGGTTGAACCAGTGTCTGTGCATTCAGCTGCTTTTCAACCAAAAAGTACAGTTACGTAAGAACTTACCGTAACAGTAGATCTTCAAGAGAGGCTCTTGCAGTAGGTAATTACATATAGGACTGATGCCGGTCGGCGGCAGGACCCCACAGAAAAATTTCTAGCTAGCAGTCCCTGGTGAGGGACCGCCCCATGTCAGGTGACCCGGCGTCATACGGCGGCTCGGTATAAAGAAGCGGGTCCCGGACACCCTGTCAGTTCTTTCCGCCACAGGCCAGGAAGGCCCAGACGAGAGAAAGTGGATGATTCCATTCCTGGAAAAGGAGCTGAAAAGCCTAGGGGGATGGAGGGCGGGAAGGTATTACCTACTGCAAGAGCCTCTCTCGAAGATCTACTGTTACGGCAAGTTCTTACGTAACTGTACTACCTTACTTCGAGAGGGCTCTTGCAGTAGGTAATTACATATAGGACTGAATCCCAAGCAGTCTGGAACAAAGAAAAAGGCACCGGGAGGAGGAGGAAACTACTCCAAGCAGTAGCTCTAGCCGTGCAAGCCTCAAGACAGGAGGCCTTGCAAAACAGCTAGCCCGAAGCCTGCTCTACGGCGATAGGCAATGTCCAAACTGTAGTGTTTCATAAAGGTATGGACGGAAGTCCAGGTAGCAGCAGCGCATATGTCTGCTGCAGAAACATTCTTGAAACAAGCCACAGAGGCAGCTACTCCTCTCGTGGAGTGGCCTCTGGCTTGACCCGGGAGGGTCTTGTTGTACTTGTCATAACAGAAAGTGATGCAATGAGCCAACCACTTAGACAGGCATTGCTTGGAAACAGCACTGCCTTCCCTTTTGTGAGCAAAAGAGATGAACAACTGATCAGTCTTTCTGAGATCCTTCGTCCTGTTGGTGTAGTATCTCAGAATCCGGTGAACATCCATAGTATGGAGTAAATATTCCCCTTGGTTAGAGTACTGCGTAAAAAAGGCAGGTAGCTCTATGGACTGATTTAAGGTAGACTCTGCTACTACTTTAGGTAGAAACTTAGGATTTGTGTGAAGAGCAACTCGTTCTTTGTGAAAAATCAAGTAAGGGATTTTGCACATCAGGGCCTGAAGCTCGGAGATTCTTCGAGCCGAAGTAATGGCCACCAAGAAGAGCGTCTTCCATGAAAGAAATTTAAAATCTGCAGAAGCTGCAGGTTCGAAAGGAGAAAGAGTAAGTTTCTTGAGGACAAAATTCAAGTCCCAAGGGGGGCAGGAGTACGGATGGGGGGCCTCAGATGGAGGACCCCTCTGAGAAAGGTCTTGGAGACCTCCAGTTGAGCGAAAGCTTTATCTGTGAAGGGAACATGGTAAGCTGAGATAGCCGCCATGTGAACCTTCAAGGAGGAATGGCTGAGACCCAGATCGAACAGATGACGCAAGTACTCCAGCAGAAAAGCCACTGAACAGGAGAAAGGCTCCACGCTCTTGGAGGCTGCCCAAATAGAGAATCTCTTCCATTTCATGGCATAAGTGGACCTGGTGGATGGCTTTCTAGCCTCCACTAAAATCTCTGCCACTTTTGGAGAGACCCCAAAACCAGATTGGGCTAGGTCTGCAGGAGCCATGCATGGAGTTGAAGGGATTTGAGCCCTGGATGCACCAGGGTCCCCTGGTCCTGGGTCAGCAAACCTCGAGATAGAGGAAGAGGAAGAGGAGGATCCTCTGAATATTGTTGTAGAAGAGAGAACCAGATTTGCCTGGGCCAGAAAGGAGCGATCAGGATCATTCGCACTCCTTCTGTGGCTAGTTTCTGTAATACTCGTGGGATCAGAGGAATTGGGGAAAAAGCATAGACAAATCTGTCCTTCCAGTCTAGAGACAGAGCGTCACTCCAGAAAGCGCCTCGCTCTAGAACGAGCGAGCAAAAGGTGGGAAGTTTTGCGTTTTGGGGGGAGGTGAACAGGTCCACCTGTGGAGTCCCCCAAAGCTGAAAGATGTCATCTAGTACCCCTTGATCTAGTTCCCACTTGTGAGCTAGGGCAGAGGAGCGGCTTAGCTTGTCTGCCAGAGTATTGTCGACCCCTGGAACATGAATCGCCATTAGGTGAAGGTCGTGTTGTGTTGCCCAATCCCAAACCCTCACTGCCTCCCTGCATAGAGGGTAGGACCGAGTTCCTCCCTGTTTGTTGATGTACCACACTACGCACATGTTGTCCATCTGAACGGCTAGGTGGCCGGGGAGAATGTATTGATGAAGGGCTTGGAGAGTGTACAACACAGCCCGAAGCTCTAGCACATTGATGTGGAGAGCTTGTTCCAGCTTGGACCAGGAGCCCTGGGTCCAATGAGGTCCCAGATGGGCTCCCCAACCTTCGCCTGACGCATCTGTAGTCAGTGTCTGGGAGGGGGAGGATGAAAGAAGGGGACCCCCCGAAACAGGTTCTCTCGAATCATCCACCATTGCAAGTCTCGCACCATCAGCGATGAGATCAGAACTAATTGATCTAGGTCGTCCACTAGTTGATCCCATTGACAGCGAAGAGTCCACTGAGAGATCTTCATGTGGAGTTGAGCTTGGGGGATCGTCGGAATGGTGGCCGCCATGAGCCCCAGAAGACGGAGGACCGATCTCACTGAGACCCTCCTGCATTCTGATAGCAGGGAAATCTGGGATTGAAGAGAGGCCACCCTGTCCGGAGGCAGGAAGGCCTTGCTGACAGTCGTATTGAGGATGGCAATGATGAACTGTAGTCTCTGGGAAGGATCCAGATGAGACTTGGAATGACTGATGGTAATACCCAGGCAGGTGAAAACCTGCTGGGTGAGGGAGAGAAAACACAGGAGTTCCTCCATGGACGAGGCTGCCAGGAGTCAGTCGTCCAGGTAAGGGAACACCTGAACTCCCATTGTACGCAGGTGGGCCGCTACCACAGCCAGGCATTTGGTAAATACTCGGGGGGCCAAGGATAGACCAAAAGGGAGCGCCTTGAATTGTAGTGGTCCCCCTGAAACGCAAAACGAAGATACTTGCGGTGAGAAGGGCGATGGGAATGTTCAGATAGGCATCCTGGGCATAACGCAGTGCGCGCAGCCATTGACCCGGCCAAGGAGGGGCAGAAGGCTCTGCAGAGAGAGCATCCTGAACATTTTGTATTCTACATAAAGATTCAGGGAACTGAGATCTAGAATTGGTCTGAGATCTCCCGTCTTCTTTGGGACCAGGAACAAATGGGAATAGTAACCCGTTCCCTGAAGATGCAGGGGGACGGGCTCTATTGCTTGCTTCAAGAGCCGAAATTTCTTCCCGGACCAAATGAAGATGTTCCCTTGAATAGGTCGACTTCAGAGGTGGGTGACGGGGTGGTTTCTGAAGAAACTCTATGGAGTGCCCTTCGGCTATAAGCTGGAGCATCCAAGAATCCGTGGTTATCCTCTCCCATCCCGGAAGGTGGAGGGAAAACCTCCCTCCTACCGGTTCCTCTGGAAAGTCCAGAGGCTGTGGGAGAGGAAAGGAGTCAGGTGGTGTGAGGCAGTGCCGGAGCTGAAGCAGCCGCCGCTTTTTTGGGCGGGGGGGTTTAGCAGCTGCGGGGACCCGTTTGGTGGCCCACCTTCCTGTGGTTTCGCCTTTGGCCGAATCCGTCTGCGAAAGGGATGGTACATAGAATCCACGGATTTTAGAGCCATCCCCTTCTCCTGCAAATCGGTGATGATGTCCTTGACATCACCCCCGAAAAGCACTGACCCCCAAAAAGGTGCTTCCTGAATAGCGGATTGCACCTCCGGGACCAAACCTGACACGCGGAGCCAGGCATGACGCCGTAGACCCAGGGCGAAAGCGGAGTTCCGCCCGGCAGTGTCTACTGCATCATATGTCACCCGCAAAATGTGGTGACTGGCCGAACGAGCAGAACGGACGAGGTCGACTAACTCCTGTTTGACCTGGGAGTCAGGCAAGGAGTCCAGCTTGGATTCCACCTGGGTAAGGACAGCCTTCTGGTAATCCCCCATGTGGGTGACGTAATTCAGGGCCTGAATTCCCAGTGTGGAGGAGGTGTAAATCTTTCTTCCATACTGGTCCAGAAGGTGAGATTACTTATCCGGAGGACAAGCTCAGATGTTTTGGATGTGCCGACCGGCCGTGAGCGGCGCTGATCACGGCCGAGTTGGCCCGAGGGTTAGAGTCTAGGTAGTCCACACCCTCAGGAGCCTGGTACAGCCTGTTTGACTTCCTGGGAAGTGGGGCTAATGCCGACGGTTGTTTCCAAATAGTGATAACAAGGTCGGCGTGAGGCTCAATCCAGGGTGGCACTAATGTTGGAGCGGTCACGGGCAGATCCAGATGTTCGGCAAGTTTAAGTCGCTGAGGATCTGGTTCCAAAGAGTGCCACTGGTGTACCGCCTGGATTTTTCTAAGCAACTCCGTGAAAGATGGATCCTCTGGAGGAGACTTCAGAGGGGTCCTCGGCCGGGGCTTAGATGGAGAGCGGGGCTCGTCGTCTCTCTCGGAGCATCCCTCGGAGGAGTCTGAGGAATCCGAGAGGGAGGAAGAAGAATAAGACTCCCTTACGCGACTTGGGGGAGGAACGGGTTCTTTGGGTGGTACCCGTAAACGCGTGTCCTGCCCCTCTCTGGACCCAGAGGGAAGAGCTCTGGAATCCGGAGGTGGTGAGGGAGTGTGCCGTCTCGGACGTACGGGAGCCGTTGGCGGCACCATCGTCCTAAGGCAGCTCTCTACCTCCCTGGTGAGCTGAGCCTTGGCCTCGGCCCACCAGGAGGCCAGAGTCTCCTGCAGATCCACCGGTGGCTGTGGGGGCAGTGGAGGTGGAGGAGGAGGGGGAAAAGTGTACGGGTTATACCCGTAAGGCGAGTATCCAAAACCTGGCTGCGGGAAACCCGGCATTGGGAACTGCAGCATCGGAAAGACCGGCGTCGGGTACTGCGGTGCTGGATACTGTGGTCCTGGGTACGACGGCGTTGGATAAGATGGTGGGTACCCGGGAGCCGGGGGGGGCTGCCAGAGCAGACAGCCCGGTCGGCGGCCTCAGGCGGGTCCACATTAGGGGCCTGAGGGGCTGACGGAGGAGGAACATCCGAAGCGGGATGTCTCCTGGGTCGTAGGAACCGTGTCAGCACCGGGCGCCGGAGGAACCGCGCTGGGCTGGCGCTGAGGCACCGCAGAGGTACTGGCATTGGGGCCAGCGTCCAGGGGGCCGACATCAGATCTGGTTCCGACAGAGGAGGAGGGTCTGATGGAGGAGGAAGATCCCCCGCATTGTCCGGGGGTGGAGGAGAGAAATCCCCGGGGTCAGGCTGGGGTAACTCAGGCTCCCCAGACGGCAGTGAAGGCTGCGGAGAACCGGGTACGATGGACTTGGAAGGGTCCGTCATCAGTTCCGTCGCCCGGCGCACATCAGAGGAGCCGACGTGCGGCTTAGTGGTGAGTTCCCGGCGGGCGTTGGAGGAGCCAGCGTCTGGCTTACGGGAGCCCTACTGGAGGCGGGTCGAGGGGAGGATCAGCCCAATCTGGGGTGGTAGTGGCCGGTGCACCGCCCTGAAGGGTCAGGCGTCTTGTCGACCCTCTCCATGCAGGCGTTGGAGGAGCCGCGTCCAACTTGAAGGTTGCCCACACCAGTAGGCGCGAAGCCTGCGGCGAACTGAAAGCGGAGCCTCCTCTTTCACCCGGGCGCCTGCAAGGCCCGAGCGCAAGCCAGACGGGTGGCCGACGCCCTCCAAAACCTTGGAGGCGGTAGTTGAGTGGTCCCCCGGGGGGGGTGTTACCTTGGTCCCTGCATCTCCAGCGGGAGACGCGGTAGAGGAGGACTTCTCCTGGTGCCTCTCCTTGTCCTTCTTTTTACGATGTCCTTCGGGGGAAGTAGACGCCTGCCTCAACTTTTTCAACTCCTTTTCCATAGAAGACATCTTTTTCTTGAGGAGATGGGCTTCCAGGGACAGTTGGAGCCGTTTACGGGTAGCCGCATTGAAGTTGAGGCAATGCTGGCACTTCTCGACCAGGTGATCGGGGCCTAGGCAGAAAAGGCACAGGGAATGGCAGTCCTTGTGACAGCAGTTGGGGTGCCGCATAGTACTTACTGTTTTTGTGCTCCGGAGGTGTAGGGGCGACATACACTGACGATGTACCTGACGATTGATAAAAGAATAACTATTTTTCGGTAAAAAAACGACGAAAGGTAGGGCTGATGAAGCACAAACTTTACCGCGAGGTGCTGCACGAGCTAACAGCGGGAAAGAACAGGAAGGCAGGTGTCTGGGACCGTCCCATTATACCAACATCGTATGACGCCGGTCACCTGACGTGGGGGCGGTCCCTCACCAGGGACTGCTAGCTACAAATTTTTCCGTGGGGTCCTGCAGCCGACCGGCGTCAGTCCTATATGTAATTACCTACTGCAAGAGCCCTCTCGAAGTAAGATCTGGAGTTCCAGGTGTTGCAGTGACTAAATAATCCAGATTGCATAAGCAATCTCCTCAGTGGTTAGAACTGAGGTTTTTCTTGGTTGTGGTTCCTGTGCTGTATGTACTCTTTCTGTTTCCTTTTACCCATGGTAGTCAGTTCAGCGGCTGTATCTACAGCATGTTTCTTTCCCAAAAAACTTTCACCCCTGTCAGAGGGCTGTTTCTCTGGTTACTTCTGAGGAGGAGTCGGTTTATCAGAGGCTGGGTCAGCAGCCTTCTCGGACATTCTCTTCTGCAGCCTTTTAAGTCACCTCTCAAGCATGGACTGCGGAAAGTTTTTACAGGTTTCACAATCTGCCTTCAAGTGGTCAAACCCTAGGCAGAAAACACAAATTAAATGAGGATCAGCCTTAGCAAATGGTTCTCCACGCTCAGTACAATGCTGAAAACCTGTAGGGCCCATTCTTTTCTTGCTTTTCTGTGACATCTAACCAGGAAAGAAAATCACCTCTATTTTTTCGGTTAGCTTCAAACTGGGGAAAAAATGAGAGTTATGCCGGTTAATCAATACCCAAAATAAAACTGACTTACTGAAGAAGCTGAGTTGAACTTAAAGGAGAAGTCCACCTAGAATTTGCAAAAAACATATGTTATGCAAACTGTTTTGATATGTATGTTAAGTCCTAGTGTGCCCTTCCCTCTGCCTGCTATTAGGAGTTTTTCCTAAATTAGCCTGCTAGCTGTATGGTAGTTTTATGACCCCTGGGGATCTCCATCACAAATAGGTTTATTGGCTTTCTTTCTCCTACAATGCACCCTGTCTCATGTGGCACTGATGTAGCCATGCCCTTAGATTAGGCATGTGCACTGCTTTAAAATCAGTTTAAAATCAGTTCACAACAGCAGGTAACTCTTCTTATCCAGGGAGCACAAATGGCAACAGTTAATTTGGCAGATGCCTGAGAGCAAGCAAACTGGGGTTTCTGTAAGACAACAGCTGCTAAATAGCTCTAATTCACTATTTTTGTTTTCTATGTGCATCAGGTCTAGCTAGCAGAAGTGTTTTAATTTTAAAACTTTTAATTTTATCAAACTATACACAACCATAAAAGCACAGAAACTGCCCAGATCATCAATGCTACCTAAAATTAATAAAGACTCTAGCTGTTTTCTTACAGAAACCACACTCAGTTAGATGTCAAGTATTTGATTTACTATAAATGTTGGTATGATGGTATCAGCATTCTGTTAGCAGTTAGTGCTGATTTTGCTCTGTGACAATATTTTCATATTTATTTATTTATTTTTTACAAATGAAGTGTATGGTATGAAGCTGCAGCCTAGAAACTGCAAAATACTTTGAAGTCAGCTTTTCTCCTGCCTGTGGTATGGCATGGCAGCAACAGGATGACAGTGACTATTCCAGTTACACATTTGATTCCATTTTACAATGATTCACTGCACTACACATTTAGTGTATCACACTTTTTCAAATAATAAAACAAATTTTCTCCAAACTAAATAACTCACACATACATATTTTTATACTTTATTAAAAAGACACTTCATGACTTCCGGTTCCGGCATGACCTGCTAGACAGCGTGGTGAAGGAGCTCTCTGAATCCTACAGCAATAAAATGGACACCAAACTTAATAAAACAGCTAATTTTATAAAAATTTGCACAAATCTGGTGTCCTACAGCATTCGATGTCAAATATACACAAAAACCGCTTCCAGGCTATAGCGGATGCTGAAGATATGGAAGAACCTCACTCTGATGACTCGGAATCTCAAATGCGGCCTAACCAGGGATCCTCAAGAAAGTGATCTTCGGCTCCTCCTGCCTCCAAAGCTAAAAAATCAATAGCAGAAGGAAGCCTAGATACAATCTTGAAGGCGATCGCTGACTTCCGTGGGGAAGTCTGGGAAGTAATGACGGACATTAGGTCAGAATTAAGCATGCTGCAAACCCGAATAAATGAAGCCGACCAACAGATCACATCCAATACTGACAAAATAGAGGAACTGGAGAATTCAACCAAAATGTTGGCCACAGAACAGTTGATCATGGCTTCCAGACAAGAAGATGCAGAGAATCAGGGAAGGCGCCAAAATATAAGGATATTCGGCATCCCAGAAGATGAAGAAGGCAACGATTTACAGGCCTTTGCCAACTACTTCCTCAGGCTTGTCCTTGAGCTCGACCCCGCTCTCCAGCTAGACATAGAACGAGTGCACCGAGCCTTGGGCCCTAAGCCCACCCGCCCTGATGCCAGGCCCCGTTCATTCATGATCCGAATGCTTAGTTACCAAACTAAGGAGCTTATCTTGCGGAAAGCTTGGCAGAAGGGCCAAGTAATGGCCGGCAACACATATTATTTGATAATTATTATGCGCCGTTATTCCCAGCCTTGAGAGCCCAGAAGATTCACTTTAGAACCCCGTACCCAGATAAATTGACAGTCTACCTACCATCGACCCAGTACACATATTCCATGGCACTTGAGGCAGCAGAGGACCTTGCGACACGGGAGGTTATCGCCAGCAAAATCCTCGAGACAGTGAAATTGCGGATCAAGCAGACCCTAAGACAAACATCGGAATTACAGCAAAACCTGCAGCTAATGGACATCCATAAATGATTGAATCAATACCGCAACCCGGCTTTGGGTACCTGAGGTATGGAGGCTGAGACTGAATGGTTTAATTGGTGGATGTGACAGCACTACCTTTTCCCTCTCGCTGATCCGGTGGGGGGGGGTGGCCGGGTCCCGAGGGTTGTAGGGGGAACACCTCCAAAACCTCAGACAACAACTTTAAATGCAAATAAGTATAACATTTGGTCAAGGTTGTCATTTGAGTTTTCCTGCTCCTGGATGGCGGGGTCTCACCCAAGCTCGGGAACAGTGCACTCTGAGGCCATTGCCCCCCCCTTTCTTCCTGGTTGGATCTGTCTTCACACCTCTCTCCTGGTCTTGCCTTTCTCCTCTTGGTTTGCCTCGCTTGGACACCGGAATCGGGAAGGGGAAGGGAGCTGATTTACAGACAGAAGCACCCCCAGTAATCATTACCATTGAGGAACCTAATTCAGAGTTGAAATAATGACATAACATGGATCTAACACAAGGGGGAGCCATTGGTCAAGGATACCATTAGCAATCTGAACAGTATCTGGTGTTACAAGGGGGGGGGTCTTTCATACTTGTGTCAAAATATGAGAAGAGCAGCGACCTCCGATGGAACTGGGTTACTTTTAACTTTTGGCTGGAGATTCATGCGGAATTAGAAGGCAGATTCCCAATTATTTAAAAAGTGACAAGTAGAAGTCTCGGACTAAATTAAAGCAAACAAAACCCAGGGACTACTTTGATGGAACTGGACATGGTGGGAAGCTCGATTTTGAGGGACTATTGTTCTTTAGTCCACAATTTCCCCTGCCCCTGAAATAGATGGACAAAAGGTCCAGCAGGACCTTACTCTAAAATTTGTTTTTTTTTTGTTGTTTTTTTTTTTAGTTGTTTAACCAGGTATAGCACACTAAGCTGAAAGCGTTTTTACAGGAGTGACCTGGGAGCACAAGGAGGTTAAGTGACTTGCTCAGGGTCACACAGTATGCAAGTGGAAGCTGTGGGATTCAAACCCAGGTCTGGTCTGCTGGATGTCACTAAATTTGCAGCTCAGAGCCTTAGACCACTGCGCTATACTGCCTTCGGATCGGAGAAGGGGGGATCCCCTCTAGGATTGTGGCCGTGAGGTTGTGGAGAGGGATATGTTTAGTAATGAATGGAAAACCCCCATGGGAATATTGTTAGTCTATTGGTGAGTCCACCCCCCCTTTAGAGGACCTTATGGTCTGAAGTCCAGCTCAGAGACTCAAGGTGAGAGAAGAGGGTTGGCCACCATCCTCATCAATAATATCGGGGAGTAATATCCTCAATATTGGATTCCTGGTATGGGAGGCTCCTTGCCTAGCTGGTTGCTCCCTCCTTCTCCCTATTCAGTTTTTTTTTTTGGGGGGGGGACACATCGAAGAAGTCGATCCCCTGTTCCTGTGGGTTGGGGTACATTGATCCCCGGGTAAGCAAACAAAAGATGTGGAATGGTCCGGGGGTCTGGGGTTTACCACGGGGGGTGGTTTTGGGGAGGTGACTGATGCCCGGGTCTGTTCAGGGTGCTGCGGTGCCTTGGTGCATTAGGGGTTTGGACCCTTTGTTAGGGGGGTTCGTGCCTTGGACGTGTTGGGGCGCTGCGGTGTAGTGGTGCCTTGGAGGGATTTGGGAGTTGGTGGTGTCTTCAGGGGATGAAATAATGATAAGGGAGCCTTTACTAGATTTAAACTTTATTCAATCCAGCAATTGACATTTGTTCTACAAAAAGACATTTCGGAGGGCCCTATGAAAAGGGTCATAACTTTTCCCATTTCCTTTCCCACCTTTTTCCTTTTTCAGGCCAAGTTGGAACCAAACATGGGTGAAGTGATGTTCATCCTTGCCCTTTTAGGGGTGTTATTTCTGCCCTGGAGGCCCTCCCTCCTCCGGAGCACCCAGATGACCCTCACCTTCTCTCCCACCTCTTGTGAGGTTCACGATAGGAGATATTCGAGTATGCTTCTTGTAAGCATCTCCTTGGGAGTCTTTATGTATATAAGTTAAAGTTTGATGCCTCAAAGTGGTACCCACTGTTGGGTTCGTGGTAGTCCACTAAGGGACCTGTATATAGGTTTAGCTAGAGTAAGGGGAAATATTTGTCAGTTGAAAATGGGGGGAGGGAAGGGGTGTATAATGTGCAAAATTGTAATGTTCCATGTTTATAAGGGGGGAAATAACACACACAAAGCTCTATTTTCAAGGTTTATTGATTTTGAGGCAATGTGAATGCAGGAGGATGAATATACATTTTAATGTCATGTCCACTGGGAGTTGGGAGTTGAAGAGTGATCGGGGTGACTCCATGTTTCAGACACCTAAGGGCAACAAAGATAGGGAAAATTAGTAATAAACCTAAAAATGACAATTAGTCCTGTACAAATTTATTCTCAAAACATAAATGGACTTCACGATCCAATAAAAAGATACAGAGTAATGCAACAGCTTAAAAAGCGAAAAGCATGCTTTTATTTTTTACAGGAAACTCATCTTTCTGATGCAGAGTATCAGAAGTTAAGTTTGGGGAAAAAATACAGGGTCTTCCATCCTATTCTAGGGGTAAATAGAGAGGAGTAGCTGTGTTGGTCCCTAATGAAACCCCTCTGGAAATTAATAAAACCTGGACAGAAACACAGGGAAGATTTATAATATTACAAGGCAGCTTATATGGTCAACAGATCACAAGAGCAAATGTATACTTCCCCCCCCTCAAACAACGCTCCAAACATTGAAAAGATTTACATCTCTTCTTTTAAATCATCTACAGGGACAACTCATAATGGGAGGTGACCTAAATATGATACTCTCCCCGCACCAGGATTGCTCACGCCCACATCAACACCGATATAATAAGACGGTTAAGCACTTTAAAACTACCCTGGACCATTTAGGCATAATAGACATTTGGTGCCAAACCCTCCCATCATGCTCAGGGTATACATACTACTCCCCAAGATTCCACACCTATTCCCGCTTAGATTATTTTTTCACAACATGTGAACACTTTTCCAAAGCCCAAGATATATCAATAGGCCCTAAATTAATTGCAGACCACCACCCATTGATTTTAAAAATGGATATGGGTCAGAAACCGAAGAGTACTTTGTGGAGAATGAACCCGGTTTTATTACATGACAAAGAATTTCAGGAAGTAATTAAGAAAACAATCTCACAATTCTTAGAAGAGAATACTAACCCCACAGTAACAGAAGCAATTCTATGGGATGCACTAAAAGCCACAATAAGGGGTGAAATTATAGCATACACTTTGGGGAAAAAAAGAGAAAGGGAGATGAGATATAAACAACTTACGGAAGAACTTTAGAATTACCAGATGCTATATAGGGAGGGTGATCAGGAGCTTAATCATAAAATCAAGGACACGAAGGCATCCCTGTAAAAACATTTAGATAACCAAACACAACAGGCGTTAACCTATGTTAGACATACTAAACATGAAGGGGGACCCCAAGGTGCAAAAGAAAAAAATACCTTAGTAATGTTTCTTCTAATAGAGTCTTGCTGTATTCTGACTATTGCAGTTAGGTCCTGCCTTTCAACTGCCCCAGAGAACAAAGAGTTAACTTTCAATGTCCAGCATGGAACATTCAGCGTGAGCTTGGTTGAAGCCCCTGTCTGCTGTTGTTTAAACTCCAACCGTCAGATCTTTATGAGCAATACTCACTAAAAGTTCTGTGTGAAAACTGTAAAACTCACACTAGCCAACTGGTAACTAAATTTATTAAAAAGGGTTTTTTGGTTTCAAAGCAAAGACTCAAGTCAGGAAACCCAAAAAACAAAACACAACACACACCCAAAGTAAAAGAGTGTGAAAAAGAGGGGCACCCCTAGGTTACAACTCTCCTGCCCACCCACATCCCAAAAACAGGTTCTGAGAGGAGGCAGGGGAGGTCAGAATACAGCAACACTCCATTAGAAGAAACAACATTACTAAGGTGAGTAATTTTTTCTTCAAACAACATGAAGTCTTGCTGTATTCAGACTATTGTAGACTACCAAGCAGTACCTCCATGGAGGAGGGACAGAACCTACTTTGGGAATAGGCTCTGAAGTACTACTGTGCCAAACCAAGCATCACTCCTAGCCTGGATATCCAGAGAGTAATGCTTGGTGAAAGTATGGACTGTTTTCCAGGTGGCTGCTTGACAAATTTCTATAATAAGAATATCCCTGGCAGCAGCCAGGGAAGCAGCTGTACCTCTAGTAGAGTGAGCCCTCAGGCCTGAGGGTGGGGTTCTACCCAGTTTTTCGTAGCAGAATTGTATACAAGAGACAATCCACCTGGCAATAGATCTTTTAGTGACAGGTTTGCCCTTACCGACCTCTCCATATGTAAGGAACAACTGGAGGGACTCAAACCTGTGACCCTTGGTGCGCTCAATGTAGTAGCTGAGGGCCCTTTTAACATCCAAGCTGTGCAGCCTCCTCTCTCCAGAGGAGGAATGATCAGTGAAGAAAACAGGGAGAGACATAGACTGATTAAGGTGGAAATCTGAAACCACCTTAGGCAAAAACTTCCTGTTAGTTCTTAGGACCAGTTTATCTCTGTGGAAAGAGATGAAATCAGGCTCCACTGACAGGGCTTGCAATTCACTGATACACCTGGCAGAGGTAATGGCTACCAAAAACAGTTTTCCAAGTCAAGTACTTGAGTTCTGCAGAGGACAAAGGCTCAAAGGGAGGTTGCATAAGCTGAGCAATGCAAACATTAAGGTCCCAAGCAGGAGCAGGGTCCCTAAAAGGGGGCTTGGTGCGCAGCAATCCCTTGAAGAACTTACAAAACACAGGATGGGCTGACAGAGGAGAGGGCTTGCCTACTGACAGGAAGGCAGAAACAGCTGCCAAATGCAGTTTAAGCGTAGCTGTCCTTAGGCCTAGGCCATTGAGATGGACCATATAGTCCAGAACCGTAGGCAACCCAGCAGATTCTGGAGGAATATTCTTATTAGAACACCAAATAGTGAACTTTTTCCATTTGGAATTGTAAGTCTTTCTAGTGGAAGGCTTTCGAGAAGCCTTAAGGATATCCAGAACCCCTTGGGAAAGATGCAGATCAGCAAACTCTAACTCTCCAAGAGCCATGACCTGAGGTTCGGGTACCAAATCCTGCCCTGAGAGGATGTCAATAGGTTGTAATTCCTGGGAAGAGACAGGGGAAGGTGGACTGCTAAGGACAGCAACAGGGGGTACCAGGGCTGTCTGGCCCAGACTGGAGCAATCAGAATCACTTTGCATGGTTGTGACCTTATCTTGACTAACACCTTGAACAGGAGAGGGAAGGGGGGGAAGCATACAGAAATTTCCCTTCCCAATTCAGGATCAGGGCATCCAGGGGGACTGAGCCCAAGACTGGGGGTCTGTAACAAAAGAGAGGAAGTTGGTGATTGTCTGGGGCTGCAAAAAGATCTGTCTGTGGAGTGCCCCATCTCGAGAAAATCACTTTCAAAACTAGGGGATCTAGGGTCTATTCCTGATGGCCCTGGGATATCCTGCTGAGAGCATCTGCTAGGATATTGTCCTTCCCTGGGAGGTGAACTGCTATCAGAGAGGTTTGCAGGGAATAGGCCAGGGACCACAACTTCATTGCCTCTGTGCCCAAGGCCGTAGACTGAGTGCCTCCTTGCTTGTTGATGTACCACATGGTGGTGGTGTTGTCTGTTCTGATCTGGACCAACTTGTTCTGTACAGATTTGGAAAAGGCTTGCAGTGCCAGAAACACTGCTCTGAGTTCCAAGAGATTGATGTGAAGCAGAGATTCTTGAGGTGACCACAGCCCTTGGGTGGTAAGATCCCCCAGGTGGGCTCCCCAGCCCAGCAGGGAGGCATCTGTGGTGAGTATCACTGAATGAGACTGAGTGACAAAAGGAACTCCTTGTCTCAAATTGTCCTGATCCTGCCACCATTGCAAAGCCTGGATCAGGGTTCGAGTCACTGGGACTAGTTTGGTAAGGGAATCCTTTCTTTGGGACCAGAAGGCTCTTAAGTGGAACTGAATGTCCCTGATCTGGAATCTTGCTCCCTGGACCACTGCTGTGGAAGCTGCCATGTGGCCCAGAAGCTGAAGGAAATGCCTTGCTGGTCCGAGACACCTGTAGGGTGAATGAAGAGGCCAGTTCCATAAGGGTCCTTGCCCTGTTCAGGGGAAGGAAGGCTCTTGCCCTTACTGTATCCAGCTCCGCCCCTACGAAGGTGAGGAGCTGTACTGGCTCAAGAACTGACTTTGGAAGGTTGAGGAGGAATCCTAAGGAAGTGAGCACTTGCTGAGTTATTTGCAGATGTAACTGGACCTGATCTGGAGACTGACCCACTATGAGCCAGTCATCCAAATATGGAAAGATGGAGATCTTTTTTTCTCCTTAGGAAAGCAACCACTACTGCCAGGCACTTTGTGAACACCCTTGGGGCTGATGTTAGGCCAAAGGGCATTGCTCTGAATTGATAGTGGCCTGAGGGCAACTCGAACCTGAGGTACTTTCTGTGGGAGCACCTGATGGGAATGTGAAAGTAGGCATCTTTGAGGTCCAGGGAGGCTAGCCAGTCCCCTGACCTTAGAGAGGGCAGAATTATTGCCAGAGTCACCATTTTGAACTTTGGATTTAAAAGATGCTTGTTCAGATACCTTAGATCCAGGATGGGCCGCCATTCTCCTGTTTTTTGGGGGGTTAGGAAGTACCTGGAGTACAATCCTTTCCCCTTGTGTAGGGTAGGAACCCTTTCTATGGCTCTGAGAGCAAGGAGGGAAGAAATCTCTGCCTCTAGGGCAAGGGTCTCTGATGGATTTGCAGGTGAAAAGGATCTGGTTCTCATCTTGGGAAATTTTTGAAGCTGAGAACCAGTCCCTGGCTTACTACTTCAGGACCCACTTGTCTGATGTCAGAGACTTCCGTCCTGGACAAAGCCAACTGCCCCTACAGGTATTGGAGAATCGGCCTGGGCACACCCATCAGGGTGTCTGCTTGGCAGGGGCTTTAGGCTGAGTGGTGGGAGCAGGCCTGCTCATTCCCCGTCTGCCTCTCCCTCTGAAGAACCCCCTCTGAGCATAGGAAGAAGAGGAGGCCTGGGCTTGGTAAAAAGGCCTTTGAAAAGGCCTGCCCCTGCCCCTGGACTGCAGCCTTTGAGGAGTGGCTTGCCTTTCTTTAGCCTGAGCACTCCTGTAGGTGGTCCTGTACTCGTCCATCTTTTTCATGTAGTTCTCTGTCTGCCCCCCAAACAGAGAATTACCAATGACAGAGAAATCCATGGCATTAGCCTGGGTATCCTGTGATAGGCTAGTACATCTGAGCCAAGCCATCCTCCGAAGGGCCACAGATATAGCCATGACTCTAGATGAAACATCATTGGAATCCACAGCAGCATGAAATTGCACCTTGGATGCCTCAATCCCATCTGTAGCCACCTACTCCAGCTCCTTGGCAAGCTGGTCATGGGCCTGTTTAGCCAGAGCCAGAACAGTGTCCTATCTGGACTTCTGGTATCTAGCTGTGTAGGCCATATAGTTAGCCTGCCTGAGTCCCAAAAATGCTGCCATGTACTGCTTCTTTGCCAAGGCATCAATCCTCCTGGAGTCCTTATCTGGGGGGGGGTGTGATGCCAAGGGAATATTTGCCTTATCACAGGCAACAGCCTGCACTACCCCAACATGGTTGCATTGCTGAGAAAGGAACTCAGTGTCCAAGCCTGAAAGGGTGTACCTCTTGTCCATTTGTCTGTCCACAGGAGGTATGGAGTTAGGAGTCTTTAGAATTTTAATTGTCTGTTTTCCAAAAGATTTATGGAGGGGAATAGACAGTCTCCTGGACTCTGGAATGTCCATCATTTCAACAAAATCAGGCTCCTCCTGATCCTCTACTGCTTTTTCCATTGGAAGCTGGAGAGTTTCAGCCACTTTTTTGTAAAACATAAAGTGGGAAGGGGACTCAGAAAGCCTAAGAGGAGAAACACCTGAAAGTCTGTCTGGGGAGATGTCCGGGTCAATAGGCACATCCAGACTTTCATAATCACCATCATCATCCTCATCCTCATACTCTCCCCCCATCTCCTCCAGTTCATAAAATTCTTCTGAAGTGTAATCCGGAACCGGGGGAACCGACCAAACTGAGCCCCTGCCAGATGGTGCCGGTTCAGCCGGAACCGAAGTTAGCGATTTCACTATCCTTATCGCTTTGGCTATCTCATGAGCGGTCGGAGAATGAATTTGTGGATCCAAACTGGATGATTTTTCTCTTCCTTTTTAACTGAACTGAATTTCAGAATCGTTCTCTTTTGCCCGAAGAAGTTTCGCCCTGGTCAGAGGGCACTTCTTCTGGTTCGGTCGGAACCGAAACGGGCTGGCCATCTGGGTCTGCGGACTTCTCGGCCTCCCTTTCCCTCAGTCTACTTACTCTCTTATCCAGGGTAGCTTTGGGAAAACTCTTACAAATTTGGCAGTCTGAATCGAGGTGGTCAAACCCCAGACAATAAACACAGGTGGTGCGGAGATCAGCCTTAGCAAAGGCTTCCACACACACTGCAGTGTTGAAACCCAGTGGGCCAGATTTTTTTCTTGGGTTTCTCAGACATGGCCAATCCTATCCAAAACTTACCCTTTTTTCGGCAATCCGCCAGGCAAGACTCCCCTATCGGTTCCTGACCGTGTTATGAGTCTTGGAAAAAAACGTAATTAAATCTGTTTTTTTAGAACCGATACGGACCGGTTACCACACTCTAAGTAAATTCACAAACTTTTTAAGACTAAACTGATCGGTTCAACCGAACTGATCTGAAATTTATAAGTTCCACACAGAAACTAAATGTAAAACCTGCCTAGTACTCACGGTACTACACACAGAGACTTAAACCGACAGATTCGGTAGAAACCGAGCGAAAAACGACACTTTAACAGACTTTTTTGAATCGAGCAAAGGAGAAATCTCCGAAGCGACTGTTCAGTGAGGCAGAGTAAAGAATTTGACGGTTGGAGCTAAACAACAGGGGTTTCCAATGAAAGCTCTCTCGCGCTGAACGTTCCATGCTGGCCATTGAAAGTTAACCTTTGTTCTCCGGGCAGTCGAAAGGCAGGACCTAACTGCAATAGTCAGAATACAGCAAGACTTCATGTTGTTTGAAAAACTAGCATATAAATTACACTGTAGAAAGCAGACCACTACAATTGTTAAAATAAGGGATCCAGATACAGGGTTGATGGGTCACACAGATTCTCATATCACCAATACTTTTTCTAAATTCTTTAAAGAGTTATATTCGAAGGGAGGGAGGGAAGACCACCGAAGTGGATCAGAAAACTTTTCTGTCTAGCCTGGAGCTCCCCAATCTGAAAGACCACCAGAAACAGTTATTGGAAAACACAATTTCAGGCCATGAAATTATGGAGGCGATCAAACAACTTAAAACAGGCAGATGCCCTGGCCCTGATGGATATATATCTGAATGGTATAAAACATTCTTGCAAATTCTCCTGCCAAGCCTGCGATCATTGTATAATGAAATAGCAAAGGGGGAATCTTCCCCCACTCCCTCGTGGAACCTAGCCACATTGACTCCAATACTCAAACCAAATAAAGACCCAACGACACCCACAAACTATCACCCAATCTCTATTCTGAATAATGACTATAAAATCTTTACTAGCATCTGGGCAGCCAGAATTAAAAGTTTCCTCCACAAAAACAGACAGAACACCAGGAGGAATGAGCTACTGGTATAACTAAAACTTCTCTACTGGGACTAAGAACTAGAAATCTTGTACTGGGACCTTCAATTTAGGTTAAAAAAAAAAGAGTGTGTTTGTCAGAGGTAGTTGAAGTAAACTGTTATCTGTGTACTTATCTAGGTGCTTGTCAAAGGTGTCAGAAGGGAATTGTTATCTGTGAAATTAACTAAGTGTAGAAAGACTTGCAAAGTAGGGGGAGTGGCTTAGCTAGAAAGAGCCAGCTTAAAACCAGATTTAAGCACTGCCCTAGATAGCTTCTGCCAGAGAACAGACAGAACACCAGGAGGAAGGAGCTACTGGTATAACTAAAACTTCTCTACTGGGACTATATTGCCCTCCTTCCCTCCCTTCCACCCCCCCAAACCAGTTCTACTTTTATAGGCACAGGATTTAACTGACAACAGGAACTTCCTGTTTGGGAGCAGGAAGTGAGTGATCACAGAGACACCAAAGAATCACCATCCTAGAAGGCCAAAAGTAGCTCTCTGTCCCCCCCACCCAGCTGCTGGAGGTCTGACTCTGAGCAAGCAAGGAGACTACTGAGAAACATAGGAACTTCTCGTCTTACAACCAGAAGATCAGGAGCTAAAAGGGCACAGAGGCAGTAAGTAAGCAGGGGAAGAAAAAAAAACAAAGAAAATAAACAAACAGAGGAAAGAGTAAGTATTCCAAACAACAGTTAGGGGGCCAGAAAAAAGACATGATGGGAGTGGTGTAGTGCAGTGGCTGTGGAGCAGCAGTCTTCCGGGAGACGTTCTGGAGGATGCAGTGTTGTCTCATCTGCAGGCACCTCTCTGGGCTGAGGGAGGAGGTTGCTCATCTCCAGGCTGAGTTGGCCAGGATTTGTGGGACCTCCTCTCCCACCCAGGGACGACCAGGGTCGCTGTCATTGCCTCAGAGGTTGCCAAGAAAGAGGAGCGGTTGGACCACAGTGGACTCAGGGAGGGTGAGGGTGGAACAGAGGCACGTCCCTCCAGTTGTACCTCTCCACAATTTCTATGCCATTCTGGAAAAGTGTGGTTCCTCTATGGAGGCACCCACAGTGGAGACCAAGGAGGATGTTGGGAACCTCCGCAAAGGAGACCCACAGAAGGGTGGCATGGGACCCCAAAGGGGAAGGAAACAACTCCTGGTGGGGGACTCCATTGTTAGGAAGGTAGAACTGGGGGAGGAAGGGGAGAGGGAGGTAAGGTGCCTGCCTGGCGCCATGGCTTGGGGGGATGGGGAGCAAATCCTCAGGATCACAGCAGCAGCTGCACAGGGGAGGGAGCTGGATGTCATTGTCCACCTAGGGACAAATGACCTGGCTAAGAAAGGGATCAGAGCAGTGCAAGAAGTGTTTGTGGAGATGGGAAGGGGCCTTAGACAAATAGCACAGACAGTAACCTTCTCGGAGGTGCTGCCTGTCTATGGCATGGATGAGGCTAGGGTGCTCCACACCATGGGATTCAATCAGTGGTTGAAAAACTGGTGCAGAGCTCAGGGATTTGGCTTCACTAGGGACTGGGGGTCCATCGGGATGGATGCAGGCCTATACAGGTGTGATGGTCTGCATCTGTCCAGGAGGGAACCAGGATCCTAGGTGATAGGTTTAAATACTTAATTGGCAAGCATTTAAACTAGCCAAGGGGGGAGGCACTGGAAAGGAGCATGGAAATCCTAGCCCCCTACAAAAAATCAGGGTACTAAGTGAGGTAGACACCAACATAGAGATGTCAATAGGGAGAAGCGCAGGGGTAAATGGAGAAAGTGACAAAAGCAATAAGGACAGGGATAGGGCAAAAAGGGGCAAGGTCATCAAGAAATGGAGGGTAATGAGTACCAACACCCGTAGTCTGGGCAACAAGCTCCCTGAACTGGTGTCCTTGATGGAAGAGGGATGCCTGGATATCGTAGCAGTCACAGAAACATGGTACACAGAGAACCATGACTGGGATGTTAACATACCAGGGTAAACAACCTACAGAAGAGATAGGGAGGGCAGAAAAGGGGGGAGTAGCTCTCTATGTAAGGGAAGGGATAAAAGCAACTGAACAAAAGAGTAAACAGGGAGGAGAGGAGGCACTGTGGGTCACCTTAGAGACTGGAAATGGCACCACAGTCCGCACAGGGGTTGTACACAGATCCCCATGTCAGGGGGAGGGAATGGACAAGGATATGATAGAAGGCATACTTAGGATGGCAGAGAAGAAAAAATTATTCACCTTAGTAATGTTGTTTCTTCTAATGGAGTCTTGCTGTATTCTGACTATTGCAGTGATCTCCAACCCTTGAACTGCCCCAGAGAACAAAGAGTTAACTTTCCATGCAAGGCATGGAACACTGAGCTCGAGCTCGGTTGAAGCCTCTGTCTGCTGTTGTTTGAACCCAAACCATCAGATCTTTACGAGCTATACTCACTGGGAGTTCTGTGTGGAAACTGTAAACTCACACTAGCCAACTGGCAACTAAATTTGATAAAAAAGGGATTTTGGTTTCAAAGCAAAGACTCAAGTCAGGAAACCCAAAAAGCAAAACACAACACACACCCAAAATAAAGGAGGGTGAGAAAAAGGGGCACCTCTAGGTGCCAACACTGCTCCTGCCCACCCACATCCCAAAAAAACAGGTTCTGAGAGGGGAGGCAGGGGGGGAGGTCAGAATACAGAAAGACTCCATTGGAGGAAACAACGTTACTAAAGTGAGTAATTTTTTCTTCAAACAACATGAAGTCTTGCTGTATTCCGACTATTGCAGATTACCAAGCAGTACCTCCATGGAGGAGGGACAGAACCTACTTTGGGAACAGGCTCTGAAGTACTGCTGTGCCAAACCGAGCATTGCTCCTAGCCTGGATATCCAGAGAGTAATGCTTGGTGAAAGTATGGACTGTTTTCCAGGTGGCTGCTTGACAAATCTCTAAGATAGGAATATCCCTGGCAGCAGCCAGGGAAGCAGCTGTACCTCTAGTAGAGTGAGCCTCAGGCCTGAGGGGTGGGATTCTACCAATTTTTCTGGCAGAAGCTGTATACAAGAGACAATTCACCTGGCAATAGATCTTTTAGTGGCAGGTTTTCCCTACCGACCTCCCGTAACTGAGGAACAATTGAGGGAGTCAAACCTGTGACCCTTGGTATGCTCTATGTAGTAGCTAAGGGCCCTTTTTACGTCCAGGCTGTGCAGCCTCCTCTCTCCAGAGGAGGAATGGTCAGTGAAGAAAACAGGAAGAGAAATAGACTGATTAAGGTGGAAATCTGAAACCACCTTAGGCAGAAACTTCCTGTTAGTTCTTAGGACCACTTTATCTCTATGGAAAGAGATGAAATCAGGTTCTACTGACAGGGCTTGCAATTCACTGATGCGCCTGGCAGAGGTAATGGCTACCAAAAACACAGTTTTCCAAGTCAAGTCCTTAAGCTCTGCAGAGGACAAAGGCTCAAAGGGGGGTTGCATAAGCTGAGCAATGCAAACATTAAGGTCCCAAGCAGGAGCAGGGTCCCTGAAGGGAGGATTGGTGTGCAACAGTCCCTTGAAGAATTTGCAAAATACAGGATGGGCTGAAAGAGAAGAGGGCTTGCCTGCTGACAAAAAAGCAGAAACAGATGCCAAATGTACTTTGTAGCTGGTCTGAGTCCCAAGCCATTGAGATGAACCAAATAGTCCAGGACTGTAGGCAACCCAGCAGATTCTGGAGAAATACGCTTATCAGAGCACCAAATAGTGAACCTTTTCCATTTGGAGTTGTAAGTGTTTCTGGTGGAAGGCTTTCGAGAAGCTTTTAGAATACCCAGGACACCTTGAGACAAGTGCAGATCAGCAAACTCTAACTCTTCAAGAGCCAGGCCTTGAGATTGAGAGATTTGAGATTCGGATACCAAACCCTCCCCTGAGAGGATGTCAACAGGTTGCAATTCCTGGGAAGAGACAGGGGAAGGTGGACTACTAAGGACAGCAACAGTGGGTACCAGGGCTGTCTAGCCCAGTCTGGAGCAATCAGAATCATTTTGCAGGGTTGAGACCTGATCTTGAACAGTAGAGGGAGGGAAGCATAGAGCAACTTCCCTTCCCAATTGAGTACCAGAGCATCCAGGGGGACTGAGCCCAAAACTGGGGGTCTGCAGCAAAAGAGAGGAAGTTGGTGATTGTCTGGGGCTGCAAAAAGATCTATCTGTGGAATGCCCCATCTTGAGAAAATCACCTTCAAAATTAGGGGATCCAGGGACCATTCGTGGTGGCCCTGAGATATCCTGCTGAGAGCATCTGCCAGGATATTGTCCTTCCCTGGCAGGTGAACTGCTGTGAGAGAAGTTTTCAGGGAATAGGCCAGAGACCACAAGTTCATTGCTTCTGTGCACAAGGCCGTAGACCGAGTGCCCCCTTGCTTGTTGATGTACCACATTGTGGTGGTATTGTCTGTTTTGATCTGGACTACTTTGTTCTGAACAGACTTGGAAAAAACTTGTAGTGCCAGAAACACTGCTCTGAGTTCCAAGAGATTGATGTGAAGCAGAGATTCTTGAGGTGACCACAGCTCTTGGGTGGTAAGATCCCCCAAGTGGGCTCCCCAGCCCAAGAGGGAGGTGTATGTGGTGAGGATTAGAGAAGGAGACTGAGTGACAAAAGGAACTCCTTGCCTTAAATTGTCCTGATCCTGCCACCATTGCAAAGCCTGGATCAGGGTTTGAGTCACTGGGACTAGTTTGGTCAGGGAATCCTTTCTCTGGGACCAGAAGGTTCTCAAGTGGAACTGAATGTCCCTCATCTGAAATCTTGCACCCTGGACCACTGCTGTAAAGGCTGCCATGTGGCCCAGGAGCTGCAAGAAGTGTCTTGCTGGTCGAGACACCTGAAGGGTGAAAGAAGAGGCCAGCTCTATTAGTGTCCTCTGCCCCTGTCCAGGGAAGGAAGGCTCTTGTTTGTTGTATCCAGCCCGCCCCCATAAAGGTGAGGAGCTGCACTGGCTCTAGAACTGACTTTGGAAGGTTTAGGAGGAACCCTAAGGAAGTGAGCAGTTGCTGAGTTATCTGAAGATGTGACTTGACTTGGTTTGGAGACTGACCTACTATGAGCCAGTCGTCCAGGTATGGAAAGATGGAGATCTTTTTTCTCCTTAGGAAAGCAACCACTACTGCCAGGCACTTTGTGAACACCCTTGGGGCTGATGTTAGACCAAAGGGCATTGCTCTGAATTGATAGTGGCCTGAGGGCAACTCGAACCTGAGGCACTTTCTGTGGGAGCACCTGATGGGAATGTGAAAGTAGGCATCCTTGAGGTCCAGGGAGGCTAGCCAGTCCCCTGGCCTTAGAGAGGGCAGAATTATTCCCAGAGTCACCATTTTGAATTTTGGCTTTAAAAGGTGCTTGTTTAGGTATCTCAGATCCAGGATGGGCCACCATTTTCCTGTCTTTTTGGGGGTTAGGAAGTACCTGGAGTACAATCCTTGGCCCCTGTATAGGGTAGGAACCCTTTCTATGGCTCTGAGAGCCAAGAGGGATGAAACCTCTGCCTCTAGGGCAAGGGTCTCTGAAGGATTTGCAGGTGGAAAGGATCTGGTTCTCATCTTGGGAAATTTTTTGAAGCTGAGAACCAGTCCCTGGCTTACTACTTCCAGGACGTGATTGCACTAGATAAAGACTACTACTCCTTATGTCCATCCTCACATCTGAGGCCTCTTCCTCCCTGACTAATGAACCCTCTGGTACCTCTACTACTTCCTGTCTCCCACCCAAACTCACTCCCCCTCTTTTTTCCTGTCCCCTCTCACTTACTCTCCCGCTCATCACCTTTCCCTCCTCTCTAGCCTCCTTTTGGTGCCTAAAGATCACCCTCTCCCTGGAAGTTTCCTTAACCTCGAAGTTGTCTACTCGCTTGAACCTGTTATAGCTTGTTTTTCTATGAAACTTAAAAACGTTACTGCCTTAAACTGTTAATAGCAAATTTATGATGTAACTTTCTTGTCTAGTTTTACCTGTAATGTGTATCATGCTTTGTTAAATGTTCCTTGTGACATGGAACCTTTGTAAAAGAGCCCTGGCTCAAAGGTATTAATTACTAGACTAATAAACTAAAGGACCCACTTGTCTGATGTTAAAGACTTCAGGTCCTGGACAAAGTAAGCCAGCCTGCCCCCTACAGGTAGTGGAGAATTGGCCTGGGCAGACCTATCAGGGTGTCTGCTTGGCAGGGGCTTTAGGCTGAGGGGTGGAAGCAGGCCTGATCATACCCTGTCTGCCTCTCCCTCTAAAGAATCCCCTCTGAGCAAAAGCAGAAGAGGAGGCCTGGGCTTGGTGAAAAGGCCTGCCCCTGCCCCTGGAATGCTGCCTCTGAGGAGTGGCTTGCCTTTCTTTGGCCTGAGCACTCCTGTAGGTGGTCCTGTACTCTTCCATCTTCTTCATGTAATTCTCTGTCTGCTCCCCAAACAGAGAATTACCAATGACAGGAAAATCCATGGCCTTAGCCTGGGTATCCTGTGACAGGCTAGTTCACTTGAGCCAAGCCATCCTGCGAAGGGCCACAGATGTAGCCATGACTCTAGATGAAACATCATTGGAGTCCACAGCAGCATGAAATTGCACCTTGGATGCCTCAATCCCATCCACAGCCACCCCGCTCCAGCTCCCTGGCAAGCTGGTCAGGGGCCTGTTTAGCTAGAGCCATCACAGTGTCCCATCTGGACTTCTGGTATCTAGCTGTGCAGGCCATATAATTAGCCTGCCTGAGTCCTAAAGATGCTGCCATGTACTGTTTCTTTGCCATGGCATCAATCCTCCTGGAGTCCTTATCTGGGGGGTGTGAAGCCAAGGGAATATTTGCCTTATCACAGGCAGCAGCCTGCACTACCCCAACATGGTTGCATTGCTGGGAAAGGAACTCTGTGTCTGAGCCTGAAAGAGTATACCTCTTGTCCATTCTTCTGTCCACAGGAGGTATGGAATTAGGAGGTTTTAAAATTTTAAATGTCTGTTTCCCAAAAGATTTATGGAGGGGGAATAGACAGTCTCCTGGACTCTGGGATGTCCATCATCTCAACAAAATCAGGCTCCTCCTGATCCTCTACTGCTTCTTCCACAGGAAGCTGGAGGGTTTCTGCCACCTTTTTGTAAAACATAAAGTGGGAAGGGGACTCAGAAAGCCTAGGAGGAGAAACACCTGAAGGTCTGTCTGGGGAGATGTCCGGGTCAATAGGCACATCCAGACTTTCATAATCACCATCATCATCATCATCATTATCTTCATACTCTCCCTCCTCCGGTTCATAAAATTCTTGTAAAGTGTAATCCGGAACCGGGGGAACAGACCAAACTGAGCCCCTAACAGATGGTGCCAGTTCGGCCAGAACCGAAGTTAGCAATTGAACTATCCTTATTGCTTTGGCTATCTCATCAGCGGTCGGAGAAAGAACTTGTGGATCCGAACTGGATGATTTATCCCTTCTTTTTCTTTTAACCGGAACCGACTCCTCAGAATCGGTTCTCCTTTTGCTCGAAGAAGTTTCGCCCTGGTCAGAGGGCACTCCTGGTTCAGTTGAAACCGAACCGGGCTGGCCATCCGGGTCAGCAGACTTCTTGGCCTCCCTTTCCCTCAGTCTACCTACTCTCTTATCCAGGGTAGCTTTGGGAAAACTTTTACAAATTTGGCAGTCTTCATTGAGGTGGTCAAACCCCAGACAATAAACACAGGTGGTGTGGGGGTCAGCCTTAGCAAAGGCTTCCCCACACACACTACAGTGTTGAAACCCAGTGGGCCTGGTTTTTTCTTGGGTTTCTCAGACATGGCCAATCCTAACCAAAACTTACCCTTTTTCCGGCAATCCGCCAGGCAAGACACTCCCTATTGGTTCCTGACCATGTTACGGGTCTTGGAAAAAAACGTAATGAAATCCGTTTTTTTAGAACCGATACGGACCGGTTACCACACTAATAAGACAAAAGTTTTTTGACACAAACTTGATCGGTTCAAACCGAACCGATCCAATGTTTACAAGTTCCACACAGAAAACTAATATAAAAAACCTATCTAGTACTCATGGTACCACAGACAGAGACTTAAACCGACAGGTTAGATGCAGAAATTTGGTTCAAACCGAGCAAAAAAACAACACTTTAACCGACTTTTTTGAATCGAGCGAAGGAGAAATCTCCGGAGCGACTGTTCAGTGAGGCGGAGTAAAGAATCTGACGGTTGGGATTCAAACAACAGCAGACAGAGGCTTCAACCAAGCTCGAGCTCAGCGTTCCATGCCTTGCATGGAAAGTTAACTCTTTGTTCTCCGGGGCAGTTCAAGGGTTGGAGATCACTGCAATAGTCAGAATACAGCAAGACTTCATGTTGTTTGAAAGGGGAGATACTGTTGATGGGGGACCTTAATATGCCAGATGTTAACTGGAGCACCTTTGCTGCAGCCACGTCCAAAAGCAGGACCATTCTTGATGCCCTTCAGGTGGCGTGCCTCAGACAGCTAGTTTTGGAATCTACTCAGGAGGGAGCAATTTTAGACTTTGTACTCTCAAACGGGGACAGTGAGAGGATCTCAGATCTAGAAGTGGGTATCCATTTGGGAACAAGTGACCACCAAACAGTGTGGTTCATGATAATCTCAGCTACAGAGTCAAGCCATACAAAAGTGAGGGTTCTGGACTTCAGGAGGGCTGACTTTGGCAAGATGGGAGAGTGCCTTAGAAAAGCACTAGCAAACAGGCTAGAAGGAGGGGTGGAGCAACAATGGGGAAATATCAAAACTGCCATCACAGAGGCAACATGGCTTTGTGTGAAGCAAATGAACAAATCAAAATGAAAGAAAAAGCCACTATGGTTCTCAAAAGAAGTGGTGGTGAAGGTTAGGGAGAAAAAGACAGCATTTAGGAAGTATAAGAAAACACAGAAGGAGCAGGACAGAGAACTGTACCAGTTAAGGCAGAAGGAAGCACGGAGGGTAGTCAGAATAGCAAAGGCACAAACTGAGGAAAAGATAGCCAATTCGGTTAAGAAAGGGGATAAAACCTTTTATAGGTATATCAGGGAGCATAGAAAGACAAAGGGAGGGATAGTAAGGCCGAATAGAATGGATGGTGGGTGGGCAGAGAGTGATAGTGAAAAAGCAGGGATACTGAATGAATACTTCTGTTCAGTATTCACAAAAGAGGAAGTGGGGAAGGTGCCTAATCCAATTAACAGAAGCACTCTGGGGAGGGGGGGTCAATCCCAGTCCTTTCACAGAAGAAAGGGTTCTAAAAGAACTCCTAAAACTGAAGGTGGACAAAGCAATGGGGCCAGATGGAATTCACCCCAGAATTCTAAAAGAATTAAGCAGAGAACTAGTGACACCACTGACTACCCTTTATAACAAATCATGGGAGGATGGTGTGGTACCTGAGGACTGGAAGAAGGCTGATGTGATTCCCCTTCACAAAAGTGGGAGCAAGACAGAGGCAGGAAACTACAGACCTGTCAGTTTGACCTCTGTGGTAGGGAAAGTAATGGCATCACTTCTGAAGGAAAGAATTGTTGATTACCTAGTGGGGGCCAGTGGGGCACAGGACCCAAGGCAGTATGGGTTCACAGCAGGAAGGTCAAGTCAGACGAATCTAATACATTACTTTGACTGGGTGACCAAAGTAGTAGACCAGGGAGGGGCTGTGGACATGGCTTACCTAGACTTTAGCAAGACATTTGACACAGTCCCACACAAAAGATTAGTAGTCAAAATAACCAGCCTTGGAGTGGGTCCCAGGGTGGTAGCCTGGGTAGAATATTGGCTGAACAACAGGACACAGAAGGTAATTGTAAATGGCGTCCACTCTGAAGAAAGAGGGGTTACTAGTGGGGTACCGCAGGGTTCAGTACTGAGTCCAGTCCTTTTTAATGTCTTTATAAGTGACATTGCAGAGAGACTGGAAGGAAAAGTATGCCTCTTTGCAGATGACACAAAGATCTGCAACAGGGTTGATACACAAGGAGGCATGGAAAGGATGAGAAGGGACTTGGCAAGGTTGGAAAATGGTCAGAAGTATGGCAGCTTGGATTCAATGCAAAGAAGTGCAAAGTAATGCACCTGGGAAACAAAAACCCAGGAGAAGATTACACAATGGGGGGAGGTAGTAACAACAACAAAAATGGAAAGGGACCTGGGGGTAATCATATCAGATGACCTTAAGGTTGGCAAGCAATGTGAGACGGTGGTAGGGAGGGCTGGGGAGATACTGTGATGTATAGGGAGAGGCATCACCAGCTGAAAACAGGAAGTTGTTATCCCCCTGTACAGACAGTTGGTGAGACCCCATCTGGAGTACTGCGTCCAGTTCTGGAGACCCCATCTCCGCAAGGGCATAGACAAGATGGAGACAGTTCAGCGGAGGGCAACTAAAATGGTGCAGGGTCTGCAAGAGAAGCCATACAAGGAGAGGCTAAAGGAGCTTAATATATATACCCTCGAGGAAAGGAGGGAGAGAGGGCACATGACAGAAATGTTTAAGTACCTCAGTGGAATCAACAAAGTACAAGAGGGTAGCATCTTTCAGAAAAAGAGATGTGCAAGAACAAAGGCACACAATTTGAAGATAGAGGGAGGACAGCTCAGGGGCAACGTGAGGAACTATTTTTTCACAGAGAGGGTGGTGGACACATGGAACAACCTTCCTGAGGAGGTTGTGGGGTTTAAAACTGTGGGAGAATTTAAGAATGCATGGGACAGACATAAGGCAATTTTTGTGGAGGGAAGGAAGAAATAGGTTATTGGTTAAATAGGATCTGCAGCTTATCCTCTAGGTAGGGAAATGGGCAGACTAGGTTGGCCAAACGGTCCTTATCTGCTGTCAAAGTCTATGTTTCTATGTAAGATTATAAACCCAGAATAGTAGGGATTTATTCAGGGACGCACAACTTCAGATAACATATGAAAAATACTAATTCTCCAGGAGTATGTATTGAAACTGCCGATCCCAACAGTTTTCATCAGTCTGGATGCTGAGAAGGCTTTTGACAGGGTGCCCTGGCTGTTTTTATGGGACACCCTGCGTGCTTTTCAGTTTCCAGACTCATTTATAAAGTGTCTTCAGAATTTATATGCTTCTCCATATGCTTACATAGGAACAAAAGGGGGCATCTCATCCCCAATACAAATAAAGAGAGGAACTGGACAGGGTTGCCCTCTTTCCCCAAGTATATTTGCCGTATATATGGAACCCTTGGCTCAGGCCTTACGAAGGGCAAGGGACATAGAGGGCATACCAATAGCTCAACAAGAGTACAAAACAAGCCTATTTGCAGATGATGTACAATTATCCCTGACCTCTCCAGAAACTTCCATACCTGCGGCATGGAGGATCCTAAAACAGTATGAAGAAATAGCAGGATTTAAGCTAAATTACTCCAAAACAGAAATTCTAACTTGTAAATTCACCCCCTCTAAAATCCTGAAGAGGACTTTCCTGTTATGAAGGCTCACAACACATATAAAATATCTAGGTATTAATATACCACAGAATCCAGAGGTCTTGGAGTTAATTAATCAATAATGCCCAACAGGGTGTGTGTCCTGCTGAGATTACATCACGCCTCAGGTGGTTGGGCACGAGGTCGCAGGCCGAGTGCATCCAACAACTGAGGCGCGACATTATCCCAAACGACACACACCCTGGAGGGCATTATTGCTATTATACAATGGCTCGTTTTTATATATAAAATAAAAAAATAATTTTAAAGAATGTTTTTTAGTGTGGAAAAATATTTTTGTTTCTTAAGAGGAGATGCAAAAAAAGAGGTCATCTAGCTCATCTACAGGTTCACAATGAGGCTGAGACTAGACCCGTGATGTTGTACTGGGATAACATCACGGGTCCAGCCCAAGATTGACCAATCAGAGACCAGGACATTTTCTTGCCATTGTATAATAAACTATGACCCCCTGAAAATTGCCATACAGTCAGACCTAACTAAATGGGCACCACTACTCTTCACATTTCATCAGAGAATAGACACCATTAAAATGAACATACTACCCAGACTCCTATACTTAATTCAAAACATACCTAACTTTCCCACTAAATTTTATTTTAAATCATGGGATAAGATTTTCTCCGCATTTATTTGGGGAAACAGATGTCCCAGAATTAGACTTTCATTACTGAAACCATCTCTAACACAGGGGGGGATTAGTCTACCTGATCTCATTTTATATGCAAGAGCAACATCCCTCTGTACAATAATGAAGTGGCTGGCTGAAGATTATAAATCACCATGGAAATGGTTAGAATTTAATAAAAATTACCTATTTGACATACAAAAGATACTGCTCTCGTCTGATGATCGATCTCTTTCCCCAGGGGATCTTTCAGGAATTACTGCCAACACCTACAGTATATGGTGGAAGCTGAGGGAAAAAAGTGACATCCGAAAAGCCTTAGAGTATTTTAAGCTAATCTCAGAAGATGACTCCTTTCTTCCAGCTATATTAGATCTCACTTTTAGAGGATGGAGAAGATTAGGCCTATCTCATTACTTTCAGTTTTTATCACCACAGGGAATAAGTTCTTTTGATACTTTAAAGTCAAAACTTAATCTTAGACATTTAGACCAATTCAGATATTTCCAAGTTTGGAACCATATTTTAAGAAGCTCATACATATACCCAATTTTAACAACACCGGCACCGGGCTTATTACAATTTTTTATAACAGCATTACAAGGAACGCCAGGGAGCTATCTGATAGGAAACTTATACAAGGTCCTTAGGAAAGGGGTTCCGGATAATACAATATCAGTGCTAACGGAATGGAATAAAGATCTTTACTTAGAAATTATACCAGCATCCTGGTCAGAAACAAATCTAATAACAGTTAAACTTACATCATCTCCACTGTGGCGGGAGTACGCGTGGAAATGTATAATACTATATTTTCGTTCCCCACAAGTCCTCAGCAAATATTTACCGGAGGAATATGGCAGGTATTGGCATGGTTGTGGCTGTAAATGCGCCTCACTAGGCCATATCTTCTGGACTTGCCCATATTTAATGCCATTCTGGTTGGCACTTCAGACTGAACATTCGAGGCGTTTTTCTGAAACTATTCAGTTAACAGCAGAACAAGTGTTGCTGAATATTTACCCCGATCACTCACCACCCTGGAAAAACACTCTTGTGCCAATCTGTTATTTAGCTGCCAAAAAAGTGATCACCAGACAGTGGATGACCAATGTCATACCATCCATAATGGATTGGAGACAGATCATGAAACAAATATATCACACAGAAACAATCAACTCCAGGATCCAACACAGGGGCCCCAATTATATGAGAAAGTGGCACACTTGGATATTGTACCAGGCCTCAATCAACCTGGATTTTTCACCCTGAAATTAAGAAAGGACCGACAGGGAAGTGGTGAAAATCTGCTAGCCCCCCTCCTCCACTGATTTGGGGAATTGATAAGAAGAAGGGGAAAGCCACTACTAATACTGGGATTAGAATGTTCTGGTTGGATCACGGGGGTGTAAAACATATGGAGCTGAGAACATGCAAAGAGTTGTTGCAAGTGCTGGACTACAATAGTGGCTACAAGATAAGTCCTTAATGATTTAAAGGTATATAAGAAACAAGTAAAAGAGTCAAAAATGATATTCTCCTGTACAGTATTGCTTTAAAATGTTCAATTCAGTGAACCAATGGATAACAAATGAAGCTGTATAAAGTGATGTGTGTAAACTAATAGCAATAAAAATAAATAAAAAAAAAGACACTTCACATTTGTAACAAAAAACAAACAAAAAAATGAAAGTGATGTCACAGAGCAAAATCAGTCCTAACTCCCAGTTCCTTCTAGTAGAATGATGGTACCTACATTTATGGTTTAGCAAATACTTAAGAGCTGAGTAGGTGTTCTATAATAAAACAGCTTCAGTCTTTACTAATTATAGCATTGATGATCTGGGGCAATTTCTGTGCTTTTTATTGTTGTGTGTAGTTTGATAAAGTAACATTTTAAAATGAAAACACTTACTACTGCTGGCTAGACCTGCCACACACCGAAAACACAAATAATGAATTAGAGCTATTTAGCAGCTGTTTTCCTACAGAAACCCCAGTTAGCTTGCTCTCAGGTATCTGCTAAACTGTAATTGTTGCCATTTGTGCTCCCTGCGTAAGAATAGTTACCTGCTGTTGTGAACTGATTTCAAACTGATTTTAAAGCAGTGCACATGCTAAATCTAAGGGCATGGCTACATCAGTGTCACGAGACAGGGTGCATCATAGAAGAAAGAAAGTCAATAAACCTATTTGTGATGGAGATCCAGTGGTCGTAAAACTACCATACAGCTAGCAGGCTAATTTAGGAAAAACTCCTAATAGCAGGCAGAGGGAAGGGCACACTAGGACTTAACATACATAACAAAACACAACATATGTTTTTTGCAAATTCTGGGTGGACTTCTCCTTTAAATTCTACTGAATTTCACTTCAGAAAAAGTAATTAGACGTTACCGAAAGGAACCAAGAACTTGCCAAATAAACACTAAATCTTGACTAAGTTTACCTGTATACCAAGGACAGTGTTTCAAAAAAATGAAAGAAATAAATGGTACTTTCGAAAACTGATGAAAATAAAAAACTCTTTCAAGTAAGTGAAGGAGAGCTCTCCAGAGACATCTTACTGAGGCAAGCGGAGTAAAGAATCTGACAGTTGCAGGAAGTACAAGCGGGACAGTGATTTGAAAACTGATCTTGAGCCTATCATTCTACTATTTGCATAGGTTCTATTAACTGTTTCAGCTCTGGGGCAGTCCTATTGTGAGACCATACTGCATTTGTCAGACTACAGTAAGATTTCCTGGGGCTTGAAACATTACTTTCTCATCGGGTGATCCTGCATGTCAGTGGCAGGCCAGCGATTGCTGGGGGGGAGTTGTCAACCCAGGAAGGGCTTGTGCATTACAGGGATTGGATGGGGGTGGGACCACTGGACACCAGGGAGACTCTTATTGTCTTACTTGAGCACAGGATTGGGTGGGAGGAAGGATCACTAAACACCATGGAAAAGATCTCTTTATCATCAGGTGGCCATCAGGTTGGGGGGGGACCACTGGACACCAAGGACATGTTTATTTAGTATCAGGAAAGGGATTGGGTGAGGGAAGGGACCACTGGACACCAGGGACACGTTTATTTAATATCGGGCATGGGATCGGATGGGGGAGGGACCACTGGACACCAGGAACATGTTCATTTAGTATCAGGCATGGGATCGGATGGGGGAGGGACCACTGGATACCAAGGGAACATTTATTTAGCATCGGGTATGGGATTGGGTTGGGGGAGGGACAACTGGGACACTAGGTAAGAAAAAATTACTCACCTTAGTAATTGCTTTTCTTCTCATGGAGTCTTGCTATATTATGACTATATGCAGTCAGCCACTGCAGCTGAACTGCCCTGGAGAGGAAAGAGTTAACTCCAGAGAGTCTGGAGTTCCACAGCGCGAGGGCACTATACCAAAGCTCTATCTGGCCAGTTTCAAATGAAACTGTCAGATCTTTATGAAGCTAACACTAAGCAACAAGTCTGTGTGGAAAGCTCTACACTAGCCAAGTGGCTACCTACTAGTAGGAATAACAACAATATAAACAACAATATAAACAGCAATAATAATAATAACAATGAATAATAGTATTATTAGTTTCTCTCTAACAAGCACTATTAGACCCCCCTTCCCCCAAGACTCAAGTCCAGGAAGGGGCCAAATATATTACTTAAAACAGAAATACCTAATTCCTCAACCCTAAATAAAGGGGTGAAGGAAGAACTAAAATGGCATGACACAGTGCTTGCACTAATTTGCCACCCCTACCCAAGCAGAAGTTCTGAGAGGGCAGGAGGAGGATGAATATAGCAAGACTCCATGAGAAGAAAAGCAATTACTAAGGTGAGTAATTTTTCTTCAAACACCATGAAGTCTTGCTATATTATGACTATATGCAGATTACACAGCAGTACCTCCATGGAGGAGGGTCAGAACTCACTTAGGAAATAGGCTCTGAAGCACAGCTGTGCAAAACGAGCATCTCTCCTGGACTGAATATCCAGGAATAATGCTTGGTAAAAGTGTGAACTGTTTTCCAAGTAGCAGCTTGACAGATTTCCAGAATGGGAATATCTCTAGCAGCCGCTAGAGATGCAGCTGTACCCCCAGGAGTGAGCCCTCAGTCCTGAGGGGGTTCTCTACCTAGTTTTTGATAACAAATTGGATACAAGAGACAATCCACCTTGCAATTGTCCTCTAGTGGCAGGTCTTCTGCCAACCCTCGCCATAGGTAAGGAAGAGTTGGAGGATTCGAACCTGTGACCCTTGGTGCGTTCCAAATAGTAGCTCAAGGCTCTTTTGACATCCAAGCTGTGCAGACTCCTCTCACCTGAGGAAGAATGCTCAGTGAAAAATACTGAAGAGAGATGGATTGGTTCAGGTGGAAATCTGAAACCACTTTAGGCAAAAACTTTCTGTTAGTCCTGAGGACTACCTTATCTCTGTGGAAAGAGATAAAATCTTCTTCCACTGACAGGGCCTGTAGTTCACTTATGCGTCTGGCAGAAGTGATAGCCACTAGGAAAACAGTTTTCCAAGTCAGAAACTTGAGCTCCGCTGAGGACAGAGGCTCAAAGGGGGGTTGCATTAACTGAGCAATGCAAACATTCAGGTCCCAGGCGGGAGCTGGTTCCTAAAAGGACGGTTGGTGTGAAGTAACCCTTAAAAACTTGGAAAGCACAGGGTGAGAAGAAAGGAAGCAGGCTTCCTGCTGACAGAAAAGCAGAGACAGCTGCCAGATGAACCTTTAAGGTAGCTGGCCTAAGGCCTAAGGAATTTAAATGGACCAAATAGTCCAGTAAATGGGCAGATCAGCAGATTCTGGGATAATCTGCTTCTCAGAGCACCAGATGGAAAACCTTTTCCACTTAGAATTGTAAGTGGTTCTAGTGGAAGGCTTCCTTGAAGCCTTTAAAATATCCAAAACACCTTGAGAAAGGTGTAAGTCAGCAATTCTAACTCCTCAAGAGCCATGCCTTGAGATGGAGGGATTTGAGGTCCGATACCACACTCTCCCTGTGTACAGGCCAGTAAGTCGTGGACTCTGGGCAAGCCTCAGGGCAGGGGTGGACTGTCAAGGACAGAAGCAGTGGGTACCAGGGCTGTCTGTCCCAATCTGGAGCAATCAGAATCACCTTGCAGGGCTGAGATCTGATTTTTACTAGTACCCTGAAAAGAAGGGAGAGGAGGGAAAGGCATACAGGAACTTCCCTTCCAATCCAACTGAAAGGTGTCCAGGGGACTGATCCCAGCACTGGAGGCCTGCAACAAAACAGAGGAAGTTGGTGGTTGTCTGGGGCTCGAAAAGATCTATCTGAGGGGTGCCCCATCTGGCAAAGACTGACCCCAGCACCTGAGGATTCAGAGCCCATCGTGATGGCCCTGAGAAATCCTGCTGAGGGCATCCAGCAGGACATTGTCCTTCCCTGGAAGGTGAACTGCTATCAGGGAGGTGTTCAGGGAGTAAGCCAGAGACCACAACTTCATTGCTTCGGTGCACAAGGCTGATGACCGAGTGCCCCTAGCTTGTTGATGTACCACATTGTTGTGGTGTTGTCTGTCCTGACTTGAACTACTTTGTTCTGGACAGAAGCTGAAAATGCCTGAAGAGCTAAAAGACAGCTCTGAGTTCCAAAAGATTGATGTGGAGCAGAGATTCCTGAGGAGACCACACTCCTGAGTGGACAGGTCACCAGTGAGCCCCCACCCTAACAGGAAGCATCCGTGGTGAGGGTGAGGAGTGGGAAACAGAATGAAAGGAACCCTTGTTTTAGATTGCTTTGATCCTGCCACCAGTGTAAGGCCAGGATCAGGATTTGGGTCACTGGAACCAATTTGGAAAAGGGGTCCCTCCTTTGAGACCAATAGGCACTCAAATGGAACTGAATGTCCCTCATCTGGAATCTTGCTCCTTGCACTACAGCTGTGGAAGCAGCTATGTGCCCTAGGAGTTGCAGAAAATGCCTTGCTGGTCGAGAGACCCGCAGGGTAAAGGAGGATGCCAGGCTAATGAGTCTGTCTACCCTTTCCGAGGGGAGAAATGCCCTGGCTAACTTTGTTCAATTCTGCACCTATGAAAGTTAGTACCTGAACTGGTTCGAGAACTGACTTTGGTAAATTCAGCAGGAATCCCAGGGAAGTGAGAAGCTGCTGGGTGACTTGCAAGAGGGATTTTACCTGATCTGGGGAATGACCCACTATGAGCCAGTCGTCCAGGTAGGGAAACACAGCAATCCCTTGCCTTCTTAAATGAGCCAGTACCATAGCTAGACATTTCGTGAATACCCTTGGCGCAGAGGTAAGGCCGAAGGGCATTGCCCTGAACTGGTAGTGGCCTGAGGGTAGTTCGAACCTGAGGTACTTTCGGTGAGAAGGCCTGATCAGAACATGAAAATAGGCATCCTTGAGGTCCAGGGAAGCTAACCAGTCCCCTGGCTTCACGGAGGGCAAAATCATTGTCAGAGTTAACATTTTGAACTTTGGTTTCAAAAGATGCTTGTTCAGGTACCTTAAATCTAAAATGGGCCACCATTCTCCTGTCTTTTGGGGTAAGAAAGTATCTTGAGTACATCCCTTGCCCTGATGGCAAGGAGGGACCCTTTCTACTGCTTTGCAGTCCAAAGAGAAGAAACCTCTGCTTCAAAGCAAGGGCTTCTGAAGGATTTGCAGGTGGAAATGTCTGGCTCTCAACTCGGAAACTGTTTGAAGCTGAGAACCAGACCCTGGCCTATTACCTCCAGAACCCACCTGTCCGAAGTTAGGGACACCCAGTTCTGGCTGAAATAAACCAACCTGCCCCCCACTGGTACAGGAGAATTGGCCCTGGGCACCCCATCAGGGTGCCTGCTTGGCAGTAGCCTTAGGCTGAGGGGAGGGGGATGGTTTACTTGTGCCCCGTCTACCTCTGCCTCTAAAGAAACCCCTCTGTGCAAATGCAGAGGAGGCCTGAAATTGGTAAAAAGGCCTGCCCCTACCTCTGGGAGCGTGCCTCTGTGGAGTGGCATGCCTCTCTTAGCCTGGGCACTTTGTAGGTAGTTCTGTATTCATCCATCTTTTTCATATAGTTTTCTGTTTGTTCCCAAACAGAGAATTACCCACAACAGGAAAATCCATAGCCTTTGACTGAGTAACTTGGGACAGATTAGTGCATCTGAGCCATGCCAACCTACAGAAAGCTACAGAAGTGGCCATGACCCTAGAGGAAACATCATTAACATCAACAGCAGTATGAAATTGAACTTTAGAGGCTTCAATGCCATCAGCAGCCACCTGTTCCAACTCACTAGCCAGCTGGTGGGCCTGCTTGGCTAACTGCACTATACTGTGTCCCACCTAGATTTCTGATATCTAGCCACATAAGCCATATAATTTTCCTACCTGAGTCCCAAAGAAGCTGCCATATACTGTTTTTTCGCCATGGCATCAATCTTCCTGGAATCCTTATCAGGAGGATGTGAGGCCAGAGGAATATTAGCCTTGTCACAGGCTGCAGCTTGTACCACACCTACATGACTACACTGCTCAGTGAGGAAGTCTGTATCAGAGCCTGACAAGGTATATCTCCTGTCCATTTTTTCATCTACAGGAGGGACAGAAAGAGGATTTTTTTAAATCTTTGTTGTTTGCTTCCTAAATGACTTATGCAAAGGAATAGACAACCTCCTAGACTCTGGTATATCCATCATTTCTACATAATCAGGCTCCTCTTGCTCATCCACAGCTTCCTCTAAAGGAAGCTGGAGGATTCTGCAACCTTTTGTAAAACATAAAATGAGAAGGGACTCAGACAGAATAGGAGGAGATTCTAAAGGTCTGTCTGGAGAAATGTCCGTTCAATGGGCACGTCCAGACCCTCCCAGCCACACATGTAATGATCAAATTCCTCCTCCCTCCTGTGGTTCATAAAATTCCTCAACATCATACTCCTGAACCACTGGCACTGAATGAACCAACCTTTACCAACTATAGGTGGTCTGGCAGGACCCTGAGACAGTGACTGGACAATCTGTATGGCTTTAGCTATTTCTGCAGCAGTTGGAGAGACAATTTTGGACTCCAAACCTACTGATTTCTTTGTCTTTTCACTGAGACTGGTTCCCTGAACCAGCCTTCCTTTGCCTGAGGAAGTCTCGCCGCCCTGGTCAGAGGGCCTCCCTCTGGTCCAGTGGGTACTGGACCGGGCTGGCCATCCGGGTCAGCGGACTTTGGCCTCTCGCCCCGGAGCCGGCCCAATCTCTTTTCCAGGGTGGCTGCAGGAAATTTTACACACCTGGCAGTCTGACAGGAGGTGGTCAGCCCCCAGACAATAAACACAAGTGGTGTGTGGGTCAGCCTTGGCAAAGGCTTCCCCACAGACATCACAGTGTTGAAACCCAGTGGGCCCGGTTTTTCTTCTGGGTTTCTCAGACATAATGCCAGCCTAACCAAAAACTTGCCCTTTTGATGGCAGTGCCAGGCAAGACACCCTTATCGGTTCCTAACCGTGTCACGGGTATTTGAAAAAACCTATTTTAAAAGCAAGGTTTTTTTAGAACCGATAAGAACCGGGAACCGCACTCTAAAAGCCCAACCACCACACAGACTTTAAATTTTCTACTTACGGTTTACCAGATAGAGCTTTTAACAGAAATGCAGTAAAATAAATACTTTTTGCCGGTTCAAATGAACCGAAAATACTCGCTTGAACCGAGAAATGAACCGATGTGAAGGAGCTGATCTCCAGAGCGACTGTTCAGTGAAGCGGAGTAAAGAATCTGACAGTTTCATTTGAAACTGGCCAGATAGAGTTTTGCATAGCGCCTCAAGGCTGTGGAACCCAGACTCTCTGGAGTTAACTCTTTCCTCCCCGGGGCAGTTCAGCTGCAGTGGCTGACTGCATATAGTCATAATATAGCAAGACTTCATGGTGTTTGAAACATTACTGTATTTTCTTATTGGGCATAGCATCAGGTAGGGGAGGGACTTGACACCAGCAACTGGGGCTGCATATCGGGCAGGGGCTGGGGAGGCATGCTAACCTCCATGCAGCCTATTCAAATGGGCCCATAATGGGCATGTAAATGGCCACATAACATCTTGCATGCCCAATGGGCTCATTTACATGGCTACTTTTGTGCATAGGAAATAGTACACTTGCACTGTTCACTGCAGAGTAGCATTAATGGGGTTAGCACTAGTACTGACTCAGCCTGGCCCTTTTATGAATCGGATAGTGCAGCTGCACTATCTGACTGAGAATAGCAACCTTAGATGCCTAGGCAAACACAAAGTGCAGTGAAAACTTTTGCGCTGTGCTTTGCACCTTTTTGAGAATTGGGCTACTGGTCTTTTGAAAGGACCAGACTTTTCAAGGCTCACTTTAAGGGGTTTGCTTCTGGAAGATCAACCTCCCTTGATTTTAGGCGATTTCTGACCTTCTTTAAATCAGGGTCCTGTCTTTGTAGTTGAGCAATGTCTGTGGGTGGAACTGATACAGCTGGAGCCACAGGGGCACTCAATTCAACTTTGTCCCTTGAATGTGTCTGGTAGTGTCCACAACTCCCTCCCTGGAGTGTCCTGTTTGGCAAGCTGATTTGCAGTGGAATTCAGGTCAAAAAAGGGGAAATTTATGGAGTGGAGCTTAACCTTGTGGACAAAGGGTTGGCATTTAGTCAAGATGGCTTGGGCAGTCTCTGCAATATACTGAAGCAAATCAGAATGTTTGAGTGGGATGCCATCTGAGGAGGTGAAGGTATGGGTCTGCCAAAAGGGAATAAACTCTGTCAGGGCATTGCACACCCATGCAGAGTCCAAAAAGAGGATAATTTGGTGCTCCATTTCTCAAAAGAATTCCAACGGATGAGCTATGGCAACCAGTTCCGCATACTAGGCAGACTTTACCTTGCAGTAGAAGGAAATAGAAAGAGGCTGCTACCCTGGGATACAAATGTACAGTCTGAAGCCAGCATGGGGTGCTCCATCCAGGCAAATACAGGAACCACTACTGAAAATTTGCAAACATTATTGTATGTCTACAGTTTCTACTGGTAACACCCTAAATAGGGGTATCCAAACATCTGAGGGGTCACATCGCATTCATGCCACACTCCCTGATAAAGAAGGCTGTGTGCATCAGGGGAGGGGGACAGCACAGGCTTAACTGTTATGGCTCTGTCCTGTAGCAAGAGAGACTAGTGGAGTAAGTCTCACATTAGAGTCACTGCCATCCTTAATCCATTCTGACAGGAGGAAGGCCTTGGGTATGTAACTAGAATGCAGAATGAAGGTATGTAAGCCAATAATACAAGTAAAGTGTTGGATAGATCACAATGTTGCCAACAGATGTTTCTCACAAGCAGAGTATTTAAGCTCCATAGGGTAAGAAGCTTTGAGGCATAATCAATGGGTCTGCAGTGGCCATGCACATTCTGGGGATAGGACAGCAGAAAGGGCTGTCAATTGCTGCTGTTTCCAATTGGAATGGCAGGGAGGGATTGGAGTTGGCTAGAGCAGGAGCCATGGCTAGTGCCTCCTTCAAAGCATGAACTGTGGCTGTACTCCCCAGAGTCCACTGCCAAATTGCATGCTTTTTCAGCAATGCATAAAGCAGTGCGATCACCAAAGCAAAATTGGGAATAAAGTTTTGGGAGTAGTTTACTGGCCCCAAGAATGTACGTAAGGTAGTCACACCAGCAGGGAGTGGTACCCTTAAAATTGTGTCAGCCTTATCCTTTGCTGGCTGTCTTCCATCCGTAGTAGCAGTAAGACCTAGGAATGAAACCGAATTTGTCATTAACTGGGGCTGGCAGTATAACTTAGAGGTTAGAGTAACGAGCTGTGAATAAGCTTCGTACATCCAGCAGACAGACTTGGGTCTGATTCCCACAACCTCCACTTGCATACTGTGTGACTCTGAGCAAGTCACTTAACCTCCCCAGTGCTCCCGGGTCACCCCTGAAAACAGGCACCTGTGCTTAGTGGGCCTTACCCGGTTACTAATAAAAAAAAAAAAATAGTTAACTGAGCCTTTGCAGGGTTACACTTTAAACCCGCAGCAATTAGGAGATGCAGCAGTTCTTCCAGCAGCCAGAGGTGATCTGCTGGAGTGGCAGTCACCAGGAGGGTTATCCTTGTACTGCAAAAGGCACTCTGGAGAAGAAAAGTTAGCAATAGCATTTTTCATATGCACATGAAATATGGATGGTGAGTTATGAACCCACTGAGGCAAACATGTCCACATGTACTGCTGACCGTGAAAAATAAATGCAAATTTGTACAGGCATTCCTGGGACAAAGGCAGAGACCAAAATCCATTAGAAATGTCCAAAACTGTGAACCATTTCTGTTCCGGCTTCAAGAGTTTTAAAATGTCAGGAGCTGACACCACGGTGAGAGCACAGCTGGGTGTAACCTGATTCGGTTTATGGCAATCGATGGTCAGTCACCAGGAGTCATCTGTCTTCATGACTGGCCAAATTGAAATTGGTAAATTATTGGTAGAAGCACAAGGACAGAGAACCACTTGGCTTCTGTTGGGAAGGTGTACTGTCATTGGGCTGGGGGGAGGTCAGGTCCCTTGATGTGAATCTTTACCTGCATTCTTCCACAATTGTGTTTATACTTGGCAAACGCTTTCTGGGTTTTCTGTAGCAGTGGTAGCAGCACATCCGTGAAAGGGTGCTCTGATCCCAATGTCAATACATCATTCTTTACATTGTTTAGTTTCACTGCTGTTACCGCATGAGAGTTGGGAATGACCATGTAACGACGCAGTGCAACAATGACCTGGACACCCATGTGGAGTGAGTTAAACAGCACCAACCCCACTTGTGCGCCAATGTTTGTGTAACATCGCCATGTAGGATTCTTTGCTTCTTCCCCTGCCCACACCCCTCCAGATGGGTACAACCAGAATACCTGAACCTTACCTCCTCAACTAATGTGGCTGAGGGTTACCAAGAGAGAGAGGTGCTGCACTGGACTGACCTGGAGACCTTCAGGAATACAAGACAGGCACTGCAAACAAGAACACTGACACTTGGCTCAATGAAAAAAATAAGGTAAGCTTTAAAAATTGTTAAATGCTTTGCAGCCAAAAATTACACGTAATATATACACTTTTGCAGTTGACAAATCGTAAAACAAGCCACAGTTGTATTACAATACGAAATAACACTTTCTCCTTGTTTTTTCTCTCGCAGGGCAAGCCACCCCTCTACAATTTTCCTCAGAGATTGCAGGCAGACATCACCCACCAGCCCTCCAGAACACAAATGGTCCCAGGATAAAGCTGTTCCCTGGCCTTAGTCACTGTACCAGTTAAAACACTATAGCCTTAAGGGCATGCAGTGGCTTCTAGACCTTGTCCCACCTCAGACAGCCCACTCACCCTTTACCAAAACACACTTTTTTTTCTCCCAGCACTAGGTTCTACCTCAGGTCTCAATGCTGCACATACATAAATTGCCTTAAGGGTTAATACAGTGGCTACCAGGCCTTATCCCACCTCAGTCAGCCCACTGACCCCTGTACCACAGATACACTCCCTGGTATCCCACTCAGCAGTTTTACCTTAAATTTAAACCAACGCTAAAACAGTTCAGGTTCTTTGAATTTATCTTTAGCAGATAAACAAAACACATTGCTAAACAGTTTCAAAACAGTGGCATGTAACATGCTGTTAACTTGCTCCCCACACCCTTATTGGATACCCACTGTGCACCGCTATCAATATCTATTATGTTATATGCTATGTTATGCATAATTACTAACATATAGAGTGTTGTGTATAAGTGTAAGTCACCAGGGACATAACTATCATTATTGCCAATATTATTACTGTGATCATTGCTAGTAATGCATAATAAGTATTGTACTGAGAATACACTTCTGTGCTGTTTATTCCTCTGAGAAGCCATTGTAGAGCCAACACTGCCATCATGTGTATTTATGCAACACCACACTTATTTTCTGTTTTATGTATAATTCTTTGTTTTCATTTTAGCTCACTTTACACATTTTGCATATCTTTAGATAACATTGTGGAGCCACCTAACATTTGGCCAATAGGGCCTGTTTTCTGCATCTAACATACACAAGTAAGAGTTGTTGTCATGGTTATTATCTAACTATATAAGTCTATATCCAGCATTTTCCCACTGAGACCGTCTTCATTCCCAGGGGGTAATGGGAAACTCTAGCTCCCACTGTCTATATTGGTAAGATTCTGATTAGGGCAAATGTCTGCTTTAGTGTAATAAACAAGTTTACTACTGCATATGCTGCTTGTCTGTTTCTTTTGCTGGTTTATTACCACCAAGAACCTGAGAAGGGCTTGACACCCTGACATTATTGGTGACTGTATGCAGGTGGTCTAAATTAGCAAAGATTTACTGTTTGCTGGCTTTTCCTTGGCGGGTAGTAAATAGGTGTACACAACCATACCACTTCGCCAGTATTTTTCACTCCGTAGCATCTTGTACAATCTGGCTGTTTACTGGGTGAGCAAGGTTGATGCCATCTCACCTTGTTCAATGGCAGTTTTGAGTTGCAGGATTGCATGAGTGCAGACGCCTGACTGTTTAGTTCAACCACTGTGGATCAATCCACAACAGAGTAACCACTGACTGGTCCATTTGGGTTTCCCAAATTTTTCTGTTACCATCAAGTCCAATATCTGCGCTGATTTGAAACTCGATGTCTCTAACTTTCTCACCTCCCATGGAGGTTGGAGTAACTTCGCACTGAACACAGATCACTCCGATAACCCTGTACTGGGGATCTCAATCCAGTACTCAGAGGCAAGACAAACAGCCAAAAAGCATGATGCTAAAGGGCTGTTGGTCACGGCTCTTTATGCTACTTTGGAAGCCTCCAAATAGAGGTTTCATTCCCTTGGATTGCAAAACTCAGCTCTTAAGAGATGGGCTTGCAGGCATCTGAATGTTTAAGGAAAGAGCAGAGACTGGAAGAACTTCAGTCGCTGCGTAGTAAGAATGAAACTCTTTTGCACTGTACTGTACACAATAATGATCAAGAGTTATGCATGTCGAGAGAGGATTGTGATAGGTTGAAGCAAGATAAGAGACAGGTGTTACAAATGAATGATTTGTTCAGTGATATGAATGAAACTTTGTGTGAGGAGACTGAGAAAATGAGAAAGGACCTGAAACTGATAAGTACTGAGCTGGATAGAGAGCTTAGGGACAACTGCGAATTGAGCACTGTGTATAGAGTGTTACAGAAAGAGGTTGCAAAACGTGTTGAACAGAACATTGCAAAAGTTAGTCACAAACAGTGCAGAGCCAAGATGGTGAAACTGTGTCATCAGCGAGAGGTGCTGGCTGGTCACGTCAAGGCAATGGGTGGGTTTCATTACACACCCACTGACCTTACGTCATCCGGAGATGATTCTCATGACAGCAGCCAAAATGCCACCCAGCCGCATCCTCAAAATGGTGCATTCCCCAACTCCCACCCACAAGATGGTGGCATCCTACACTGTACCAGCGAGACCTTACATCATGAGAGATATGATGATTATCATGTCAGATGCCAAGATGGCGACCCCCATGATGGGAGGGGGGGAGTCGTGGCCTAGCCCCTTCGATTGCCATCCTGAAAAAGAAGGACAGGTTAGAGGTTGATCAGATGATCGAGGCAGTCCTCACTAGGACAGAGATGACAGAGGCAAAGGCAGATCTTCCAGGAACACATGTTGAGGGAAACCGCTACTCAGCAGTCACTTGTTTGCTCTGTGGCTGACACCGCGGCGGAGTTCGCCCTTCATGGAGCACAATTCCACAACCCTTTTCCTAAGGTGCATCCCATGCTTCAGACTAATCCCCTTCAGGTGTCTCACTCTATACAGCAGACCGCTGACAGTATAGGCTGCATGACCCCCAATGACACTCTTAGCTGTCATTTGGAAAAAGTTTGTTCCAAATGTGAGATGCTCAGTCTACCGGCAGGCTACCAAGTACAGATCCTCCGGCAAACTGTGGACCCCGTCCTCTGGTCAAAACTCTCAGGGATGTCTGCCAGGCCATGGATATAACTATTGATGACATTGCAGCAGAACTCATTCCTGCACACTCTGCGGGTGTGGTTGGCATTATGCTGGCCCATCCTGTCAAACAGTATGCCAAAGAAAGTCCAACACCATACCATCAGAGGTTATGGTTAGCCTACTGTACTGGCAAGATACTCTCACAAGAGGAAGCGGATGTTGACCAAATTGAATACAAGACCTTGTTCATTCAGAACATGATTCCAACCATGCAAGACAAGGTCGAGTTTACAGTTTCTTGCAGAACTGACAGATTTTCAGAGATTCTCACAGGATGGAACGTGTCTACCAGCTCAACCTCCGAGATTTGAATTCTGGCTCAAAAGCCAAGGTGGCCATGGTACCATCTACCACCAAGCCCACAACCCACTATACAGTGGAGGGCAAGGCCCAGGACAAAAAGGCTGCACCCTTGGATGATAAACAGACCTATAAGTTGGGGAGGGGGACCGCAGCCTGGAATAACCCTAATTCCGATCAGAATGGTAATCAGGGCAATCGAAATTATCAACAAGGCCCTTCCTACCATAATGTAGTAGAGGAGAAAAACAACCTCCATACTCGTGGGAAAGTCCAATCAGTGGCCAAGGCTATCCTAAGGCAGACCATTGCAGCGTTAGCTCTGGTAACCCAGTCCTTACTAGGCCAAGGAGATACTGGAACCTCCTTGGAGCAGGCCGCAGCAGGATTGAATTCTGAGGTCTTGTCCATTGCGGTGACTACTGTCACAAACCTACGCAGCAGGTCAGGCCCTCTGCTCCCACAGTGCCAACCTCCGAGCACTGTCTTGTGAACAGGTAACAGAAACAGGGTAACCCTCCTGTCTGTTTTGTGGGTTCAAATCACCTTTGGTCTCAAGTTCTGGAGGGATTCAAACTGTGAACTTCTTGTTAGCGTACCCAATGTACAGGCTCAGATAATTCAGCTCTTCTGGGAAATGCCAAATATCTTTCACCTATGGGCACCTAACCAGGTCTACAAAAATGAATCCTAAAAAAACATTCTATGAAAGACCTCAGATAAACTCTTACCTTTTCCCAATTTGGTATTACCATTAAGCTTTTGCACAGTGTCAACTGTAACCATATATGCTTCACTTGTCAAAGAAAGAATTTTGAAGGCACACCAGTCTCTTTACAACAAATAAAAATGTAAAATGTAAATACAGAACAATATACCATAATGCATACAATCACTTAAAAGAATAAGGTTTAAAAAGTGCAAATTCCTACCACCAGACAATTAGACTTATTTATCTAATGTATCTCTTCTAATAGTGCTAGAGTAGATGTTTCTTCTTCAGAGTCCAAACATGTATGTCTCTAAAAGTCAGCCACAGCATAGTTAAAAAAAAACTGTCCTGAACCTGCCTTCTCCATGATGTCACCCAGCTCCTCCTCGGTTTATTAAAAATTATACAACTAGGATGTCTTATCATTCAGAAGGTAAATTAACTAAGGTGACATCAGCAAAAACTCATTTCCTCATATGCCCCTTTGATCTAGGGTGTCTCCCTGCCCTTCAAAGACATCAAAGAACTTTTTATGACTGTCAGATCTCACTGAGGTATAATATGCTTTGTAACACCAGGTGCAATTAACTGTGCTTCCTCTGAAGATGCCATAAATTGGATATTTCCGTTTCCTTTGGCTTCAAAGAGCACAGCTCAACAACAAGATCATAAAATGCGAGTCTTTGTAAGTTAGTCACATTACAGAGATCTGCTATTTAACATATATCCTGTCAGTTTAAGTGATACCTGGGGGGTGTCATCCCAGTCACAGGATTTCTCATGACAGACAATCACACTACATTTTTATATTACAAAAATCATAGAGTAATCAGAACCAGCTGTCCAAGTGTCACAATCCTCCCCACCTAGACTGAATTTTGGGGCTCTATCCCCTGCATGGGATGAGCTTCCCAAATCAGTTCACTCCTCATAGACACGAGACAAACCATCTGAGTTCTGATTGGTCGCTCTAGCCCTATGTAAGATTGTCATGTCATACCCTTGCAAAGCAAGACTCCATCTTAACAATCTACCATTGTTTTTTTCCATTTGCATCAGCCAAACCAGGGGGTTGTGGTTCAGTCTGTACCACAAAATGCTGCCCATATAAGTATGGCTCTAACTTCTTTAGGGCCCACACTATGGCAAGACATTCTTTTTCCATGGTAGAGTATGCCTGCTCCTTGGGAAGTAACTTTTTACTACCGGGTGATCGTTTCCTTGACTGGATGTCTGACTCAGTACTGCCCCAATACCCACGTCTGAGGCGTAAGTCTGAACTATAAAGGGTCGGCTATAGTCGGGACTTGTCAAAACAGGAGCACTGCACAGTGCCTCCTTCAGTCTGGTAAAGGCTTCCTCACAGGCTGGTTCCCATGTAATTTTCTTTGACATCCTTTTCTTTATCAGATCAGATAGGGGAGCAGCCAGGGCACTGTAATTGGGTACAAATTTCCTATAGTACCCTGCTGTCCCTAGAAAACTCCTGACCTGCTTCTGCGTTTCTGGTCTGGGCCACGCCTGGATCACCTCCATTTTTATTTGGTTAGGACGGAGCTGTCCCCAGCCTACCACATGCCTGAGGTGTGCTACTTCTCCCATGGCCACCTGGCACTTCTCAGCTTTGACAGTGAGCCCAGCCCTCTGTATCCTGCCCAGTACTTCCCCAAGGTGGGACAGATGTTCCTCCCAGCTGGCGCTAAAGAAGGCAGTGTCATCCAGGTACGCCACGGCGTACTCCTCAGCCCACTTAACACCTGGTTCACCAACCTTTGGAAAGTGGCCGGGGCATTCTTCATTCCGAAAGGCATTGCTTTAAATTCAAATAAGCCTATCGGAGTGATGAAAGCCGACCTCTCCCTAGCTCTGTCTGTCAACTCTACCTGCCAATACCCCTTGGTCAGGTCAATGGTCATAAGGTAGGTGGCCCCTCCCAACTTGTCCAGGAGTTCGTCCATCCAGGGTATCGGGTGGGCATCTGACTTCGTGACTGCATTCAGTCCATGATAGTCCACACAGAAACGAGTAGAGCCATCTGGCTTGGGCACGAGGACTATGGGTGAGGCCCAGGGGCTGTGGGATCTCTGGATTACCCCTAAATCCAGCATCTCCTCCACTTCTCTCCTAATGTCCTTTTGGACAGCCTCTGACACCTGATATGCTGTCTGCTGTATGGGCGTCTGTGTCCCTATCTCCACATTGTGCATCGCTAAGGGGGTTAGTCCAGGCTTGGTGCTAAACAATGGGGCAAAGTCTGCTAAAACCTCCCCTACTTCCTGGATCTCATCCAAGGCCAGCTGGGGAGACAATTTTACTGCCTCCACAGAGGACTCCCACTTGCTTTCTTCCAGCAAGTCCAGAAGTGGGTCTCCTTCGTCCGTCCCCTCCCCAGGACTACACAGTGAAAACACCATGTCAGCCCTGTTAGCATAAGGCTTCATCATGTTGACATGGTACATCCTTTCTGTCTGTCTCCTGTCAGGTAACTCTATAATATAGTTCACATAATTTACCTTCCTAACTACTTTGTACGGTCCTGCCCACTCAGCCTGTAGCTTGTCTTTCCGGACCGCAATAAGGACCATGACTTCCTGACCCACCATGTACGAGCGAGCTCTGGCTCTGTAGTCGTAACACACTTTTTGTTTCTGTTGGGCAGCTGCCAGGTTGCTCTGGGCTGTCCCCATAAGCTCCTTCAGCTTTTCCCTAAACCTAAGGACATAATCCACTATGGGAGTTCCCTGGGTGGTGTGCTTGCCTTCCCAGTCCTCCTGGATCAAATCTAGGGGCCCATGTACCCGGCGTCCATATAAGAGTTTGAAGGGTGAAAATCCTGTCGACTCTTGGGGTACCTCCCTATATGCAAACAGCAGGTGGGGAAGGTATTTCTCCCAGTCCCTCCCATGCTGTTCGGAAAACGCTCAGAGCATTGACTTCAGGGTACCATTAAATCTTTCCACAAGCCCATTGGCTTGTGGGTGATACAGTGTTGTGCATCTCTGCACCACCCCACACTTCTCCCATAAACATTTCATCAGGTCCGACATGAAGGAACCCCCTCAATCGGTGACAACCTCCTGCAGAAACCCAATATGGGAGAAAATCCCAAGTAAGGCATCTGCCACTTTGTCCGTCCTCAGTGAGGATAGGGCGACTGCCTCTGGGTACCGGGTGGCATAATCCGCCACAGTCAGGATGAATCTCTTCCCTGAGGAGCTGGGGGTATTTAAAGGCCCTACAATATCCATTTCCATCCTCTGGAATGGCTCCTCCACTATGGGCAATGGAATCAGGGCGGCTTGGGTTTTCTTGCCCGCCTTCCCTATTTCTTGGCACCGGTGACAAGACCTGCAATACTCCTTCACCTGCTGGGTGAAGTTAGGCAAATAGAAATTCTGGGCCAACCGCTGCATAGTGCGCATGATTCCCAGATGACCAGACAAGGGAATATCATGTGCAATCTTGAGCAACTGCTCACGATACCCCTGGGGAATGACAAGCTGCCTGCCTAGCACCCCTCCCTCTGTCTGCACAGCCTGAGTATACATCAGTCCATTTTCCCAATAAACCTTATGTCTGCCATCACCTCCCTGTGCTCCATCAAAGTCTGCCCAAGCCCTCAGCTTCTCTAGACTAGTGTCACTTCTCTGAGCAGCTGCAAACGCCTCACACATTCCCAAGGTATAGGACAGCTTCCCTTCAGTCGCTAAACTAGGGTCCCTAGCACTAGCGTCTGGGCACTCAGGATCACTGTCATTCCTAACCTTCTGACAATGGGTCACCCTTCCCTCTTTGGAGTAACCCTCCGTAGCTGTGTGGTTAACTGCTACTGGGGAAATTTCTACCCCCTTTTCATTAGTCTCCATATCAGGAGATACAGGCTGGGGAACCAGCCTCCCAGTGGCTTTCACAGTGGCTTCTGTGGGGTCAAGGGAACTACAATTTCCCCTTGCCGCTTGGCTATGGATAAAGTACAGTTACTTAAGAACTTACCGTAACAGTAGATCTTTGAGAACAGCTCTTGCAGCAGGTTACACCATTAGGACTGAAGCCGGCAGGCGTCAGGACCCCACAGAAAAATTCTAGCTAGCTATCTTCAGCGGGGACCGCCTCCGACGTCAGACGTAGTACATAAGGGGGCGGTCCCACCCGATTCCTCAGTTCTCCCGCCGGAGACTTCCGGCCGCAGGCTGACATCGAAATGGGAGACCGAGGATCCACCGTCAGAAGTCAAAAGGGAAAAATCCCTGATAGTAAAGGCCTAAGCCATGCCTCCTCCAAGGGGAAGGTGGGAGGAAGACCTGCTGCAAGAGCTGTTCTCGAAGATCTACTGTTACGGTAAGTTCTTACGTAACTGTACTATCTTACTGAGACACAGCTCTTGCAGCAGGTTACACATTAGGACTGATTCCCAAGCAGTAACGCTGTCAACATTCTGGGAGGAGAAACTAGGAATTACATTCCAGGTCCTGAATCTAGGACAGGAGACCCTAGCACATCAGGCCGAAGCTCGGCTCTTCGCAGAGGCGATGTCCAGCTATAATGCCTGATAAATGTGTGCACAGAGCTCCAAGTGGCTGCAGCACATATGGCAGAGGTGGAGACGTTTCGGAGTGCTGCAAAGGAGGTGACCACACCCCTAGTAGAATGACCCCGGACTGTTCCCGGGAGGGGCTTTTGTTTGATATCATAACAGTATGAAATACACTGGACCAGCCAGCAAGACAGGGACTGTTTGGATACTGGTTGGCCCATCATCCTTTCAGAAAAGGAAACGAAAAGTTGCTCTGAACTACGAAGTTGTTTAGTTCTGTTGAGGTAATACCTCAAGCTGCGGTGAACATCCAGGGTGTGGAGCAGTGCCTCTCCTCTATTAGAGTAGTTCGGGAAGTAGACCGGCAGGTCAATATCCTGATTGAGAGTGAGTGTAGAAACCACCTTAGGCAAAAATTTAGGATTCGTCCTCAGGGATACTCTGTCCCGGTGGAAAACTAAATAAGGCTCTTTGCACATGAGAGCGTGCAGCTCAGAAACTCTTCTCGCTGAAGTAACAGCAACCAAAAACAGCGTTTTCCATGACAGAAAACGCAGCTCGCAATCAGCGGCAGGTTCGAAGGGGGGAAGCGTGAGTTGTTCCAGGACAAAGAGCAAATCCCATGGAGGCACTGGGTCCTTAATGGGTGGCCTAAGATGTAACACCTCTCAAAATTCCCGAGAGGCGGCCCAATTGTGCTATCAATGTGCGATGTCCCACCGGAAGGTGGTAGGCAGAGATGGCACAGAGGTGCACCTTGATAGAGAAGTAGACTAGGCCCGAACGGAAAAGGAGAGCAGGTAGTCCAACACCACTCTCACCGGGCAACCTAAAGGGGAAAAATCGCGTGCTCGCGACCATAAACAAAATCGGCGCCATTTCATGGCGTACGTCGCATGCGTTGCCGGCTTTCTGGCTGCAGAAAGAACTTCCACAACCTCTTGCGAGACCCCGTGATGCAAGATGGCTATGTCTCTAGGAGCCATGCATGCAGGTTCAGTGAGCTTAAGTCCGGGTGGACCAGTGAACCTTCCTCCTGAGACAAGAGATGGGAGCTGAACGGCAACGGGAGCGGAGGTTCCCGGGATAGTTGAATCAGTAAAGGGAACCATATCTGTCTGGGCCAAAAGGGGGCCACAAGGATCATGGTTGCTTGCTCCCTGCGCAGTTTGAGAAGAACTCTGGATCAACGGGAAGGAGGGAAAGGAGAGGAATCTGTCCCCAGGAGAGGGACAACGCGTCTCGCCAGAAAACACCAGGCCCTGGATCTAGCGAGCAAAAATTGGGCAGTTTTGCATTGGATGGGGATGCGAACAAAGTCCAACTCTGGAGTTCCCCATCGAAGAAACAGATCCTCTGCTACCTCTTGAAGAAGTTCCCACTCGTGGACTCTGGCCTGGGAGTGACTCAGGCCATCTGCAATCATGTTGTCCACCCTGGAAACATGCACTGTGATCAGATTCGCGCCGTGTCGGATTACCCAATCCCACACCCTCATGGCCTCCCTGCAAAGGGGGTAAGAGTGTGCGCCTCCTTGTTTGTTGAGGTAATACATCACCGCCGTGTTGTCTGTCTGAAGCAGGAGAGTACTCGTCGGGATTTCTGACTGAAAGGCCTGCAGGGCATAAAGGACCGCCCTCATCTCTAGGACACTGATATGGAGATGAGCCTCCGAGGGGTCCACGCATTCTGGGACTTCACCCCGTCCAGGTGTGCTCCCACCCCAGACCTGGAGGCGTCTGTGGTGAGATTACCTCCGGGACGGCGCTATAAATGGGACGCCATGGAGTGACCCTGGGTCTAGCCACCACTGCCAGTCTCGAATCACGGTGTTCGTGATTCTGACCAGATGCTGCATGTGGTCTTGCTTTGATCCCATTGCACCTTGAGCATCCACTGAGTTACCGCATGTGGAGCCTTCTGAAGGGATGGTAGGAATGGCCCGCAGCCATGTGTCTGAGCAGAGAAGAACCGACCTGGCAGGGATGGTCTTGTTCACGACAACTCCTGATGAGGGATCTGATGCGCCCACTCTGTCGTCTGAAGAAGCGCTCTTCCCTGAACGTGTCCAGTACTGCGCCTATAAATTGTAGCTTCTGACGGTACGAGGAGAGAGACTCGTAGTTGATTAGGATGCCCAGAGATCGGAACAGGTCCTGGGTGCTCTGGATCGCTCGTAACAACGCCTCTGAGGCTGCACCATGAGAAGCCAATCGTCCAGGTATTAGGACACATAATGGCCTATTCCTTAGAGACGCTAGCCACGACTGCCATGCATTTGCAAGACCCTGGTGCGGATGATAGTCCGAATGAAGGGCTCGAACTGAAGGTGGTGGTCGAGAAACTCAAGCGCAGGAACCTCTTGCGCCTTGAGCTATAGGGATGTGCAGGTATGCGTCCTGCATGTCTAGAGACACTAAGAAGGCGTCTTGCTTCAGCATGGGAATGAGACCCGGAAGAGTCACCATGCGGAATCTCTTGTAGGCGACCAACACGTTGAGGTCGCTGAGGTCCAGAATCGGACGGAGGTCCCCTGTTTTCTTTGGAACCAGGAAGAAGTGGGAATAGTATCCTTGTCCTCTCTGGTTCTCCGGGACGTACTCTATCGCTCCCTTTTGCAAGAGCGTGAGTACTTCTTGCCAGATCAGTGACTTGTGCTGACCCGGGTACCGGGAGAGCAAAGGAGGCCTCGAGGGTGGCCTTTCTGCAAATTCTATAAAGTGGCCTCTTCCGACCAACTGAAGAACCCACCTGTTGGTGGTTATAGCCTGCCATCCCGGCAGGAAGTTCGCAATGCGACCCCCGACCATGATTTCCCGTAGATCCTGAGGCGGGGGCGGAAAGTCAGGCTGTGGCTGAGGTCCCGCTGGCTGGACCGCTTGAAGTACGCTGGCTGTGGCCTGCGGGTTGTTCCTCTGGGCTCTGCGAAGCCGGAGCCCCTCTGTTGTGGAGCCGGGCGGGACTGTTGCCTCTGTGTCCGTCCAGGCTGCTTTGGTTCCTACAAAGGAACTAAGCTTGGAGTCGGTACATAGCCTGAACCGACCTCCGCCTTCCGGCCTCTTGGAGTTTGGTAATAATCTTCTCTGAGGGCTTACCAAACAAGACTTCTCCCTCAATGGGGCGCCCATGATGTTCTTCTGGATGTCCGGGGTAAAGCCGGACGCAGAACCAAGAGTGTTCCTCCGGATGCACGCCAGAAGCTGCTGCCGGGCCGAGGAGTCTCACTGAGTCATACGCGGCTCGTAGCACTTGGGTTCCCACGTCCGAACCCGTACTGAAGGAGCTGAAGCATCTCCTCCTTCTGCTCACCTTCCGGCAGTTTCTCAGCCGCATCCAGACCCTGTTCCCACAAGGCATTTTGGAACTGCACCACGTGGGTCAAGTAATTCAGGGATCTGATGGCACAGGTAGCGGAAGCATATGTGTGCCTACCCATAGCGTCCAGCTGTTTGGACTCTGGGTCCGGTGGCAGGGTGCTCAGATGTTGCGGTCTCTGGGACCGGTCATGTGAGGCTGTTATGACCAGAGAGTCGGCCTGAGGATGCTGAGTCAAGTACTGGTCTTCCCTGGGAGCCTTGTACAAGCGATCAGCTTTCTTCGGCATCGCTGGGAGCGAATGTGGACGCTTCCACGCTGCCTTGGTGACGTCCACGAAAGTGTCTACCAAGGGTGGCACCACCACAGGCTTGGGGTCCTTCTGCCGAAGATACTTTGCAAGGCGTAGCCTTTCGGGGTCTAGCTCTTCCGCATCCCATCCCATGTTCTCTTGGATGTGTCTCATAATATCCGAGAACGAAGGGTCATCCGGAGGAGACTTTGGCATCTCGCGTGGATCCGGAGAAGGGATGGAGAGGGGAGATGGGGATCTGGATGTTGAGAACTCTGATCCCGTGTCCTCCGTCGAAGGTGATCGTCGGCGTCTTCTGGGTCTCTTAGGGCTGGGTGACCTGGAAGAGGATTTGGACGGAGGTCTCCATTTGTCTGGTCTCCCCTTGGAGGTGTTCTGTGCTCCCAGGGAGGAGGTAGTCGGCCTGCCGACCGGCGGGGAGGAACCGGAGGAGGGACGGTAGGAGGGCGAGGAGGAGGAGGAAGAGGAAGTGAGTGGAACCATGTCCTTCTTTATGGTGTCCCACCAGTAAGTGAACAGCTCCTTCACTTCTACCATGGAAAGGCCCGGCAGACGGTCCGGGCGCGGTGGATGGTCGTCAGGTCCGGCGTCGGCTCCACAGGGGGCTCTGGTAATGGCGAGGGTTCCCTGGGCGTCTCGACAGGACCGGGATCGCCCGTCTGGTCCTCGGGCTGAGTCAATTCCTCCTCGGTGATGGTCTCCTGACCGGCGTCGATTGGGGCGTCGAGGTTCTCTTTTCAATAGGAGGCGGCGGCGTTCCCTGGCGTCCCATGATGGATTGGCCTGGCCGGCGACGGTCGCCTGGCCAACGGGCGCTCTGGGGATCTGTGGCGAGGACGACGACAGCGCACCGCTCGGTCTCATGTGGTCTCTTCAGAGGTAAGTTCCAAGGTCTGGCGAGGAGGCAAGGAAGCCGACCTGACGTCGGGTTCAGAAAGGCGGGAACCCGACTTATGATGATGGTGGCGATCCCCAGACTTGACCAGGGCCCTGGAGGACGAGGAAGGTCTGGCACTCTTGGGCTGAGAAGAGGATGAAGACTTCTTGACCGCAGCAGGGGGAGGCTGAGAGCTGGCCTGGGAGGGAGGCGGTCGGACCTGGAACCAGAGCTGCGAGAGTCTGAGGCCCTAGACGGGGACCTGGAAGGGGCCTTCTCCCTATGTTTTTCAGTGTGCTTGTGGGCCTTCTTCGAAGAGTCCCCCTTGGAAGACATGGCCTTAATCTTTTCTTCCAGCAAAAAAGCCTGAAGGGCCTTCTGGCGACGGATCGGGTTCTGCTATTAAACCCCTGGCAAAGGAGCAGGCCAGGTGTCGTGGTCTGGGCCTAGGCACGGACGCAGGCAGTGAGAATCCTTGAAGGATCTGCTTCCACAAGCACACTTGAGGAGTGACCGGGTCGGAGGACATCAGAAAAACTTGATTGTAGAAAATCGAATTTCCCGATGGGAAAGAACTTAACCACGCATCGCGTACGTAGAGACTGAACCAAGGTCGAGACATGCAAGTTGACGGGCGGAAAGAATCTGGGATCAGGCGGACCACCCCTTATGTACTACGCTTGACGTCGGAGGTGGGACCGACGTCGGGGGCGGTCCCCGCTGAAGATAGCTAGCTAGAATTTTTCCTTGGGGTCCTGACGCCTGCCGGCTTCAGTCCTAATGGTGTAACCTGCTGCAAGAGCTGTGTCTCGAAGTAAGATCTGCACACACCATCCGGTTTGAGATTGTTACCATGGATGACGTCTACTGCTAACGTTTTGGCTACAGGCACCGGTTGCACAGTTCCCCCTGTTTCACCACAGTCTAGGAGAACACTAGCGAGGGGCAATGTTTTCTCAACACCACTAAAGTCTTATACAGTGACGTATTTATTGGGTATAATCTGACCAGGCTCTACCAGATCCCCTTTTACCAATGTCAGGGATGCCCCTGTGTCCCTTAACCCATGCGTCTGTACACCATTCACCATGACTCGGTGCATGTGTTCCCTCATGTTCACAGGCATGCTTCCAGGGACACAAAAACAACCCACTTCTTTCCTAGTACCATTCTGCGAATTGCTCATTCTTTTGGGACAATGTCTGGCAATATGCCCAGTTTCTTTACACAACCAACATTCATTTCTTTTCTCAGAAACCTGGGACTAACTGGTTTTGGTGGAGGCAGTGAGGATTTTAGCTGCCCTGAAGGCACGCTTTTCCCTTTCTGCACTGCCACGCCTGCCCAATTCGCTCTCAGAGCAGGTCTGCTCTTGGCATAGTGGTCTGAGATTTCAGCAGCGTCTTGTACTGTTTTGGGATCTCGGTCCTCCAGCCAGGTTTTCAGCTCTGCTGGGCATGCCCAGAAAAACTGTTCTAACAGAATCACATTTTCAATTTTATCTACAGAGTTGGCTTCAATTACTTCCCACCATTTTAAAAACTGACGTTGTCTCGTGGCTAGCTCCTCTTAGCTCATATCAGGGCTTTTCCTGAGCTTATAGAATTTAACTCTGTATGATTCAGCAGTTAATTCAAAATATTTTAACAGTGCAGCTTTAAGTTTGTTGTAATCATTACTGTCCTCATTGTCCATTTGACCCAATTCATCCCGAGCTTTCCTGGTAAGTAGCGGGGATAGCTGGAAGCTCCAGGACTCCCTAGGAATTTTAGCCTGAATACAAACTTTTTAAAAAGAATTTAAAAAGGCATCCATATCCTCCCCCTCTTTAAATTCGGCTATCAATCTGGAATTAAATTTGTAACCCAGTCCTGTAGTCCCAGTTAAACCCAAGCCGCTTACCTGCTCTGGTGCGGGTGGTTGGAGTTGTAGCTTCTCCAGTTCATGTCGCCTCTGGCGCTCATGCTACTCATGGACCGCCTCTTGTCGTTCTTGCTCCCTCTTCTCCTCTGCAGCTCACTGGCACTCACGCTCAGCCTCCCACTGTTCCCGCTCTACCTCTCGTCTCTCTCATTCCGCCTCTTGCTGTTCTCGCTCTGCCTCTCATCTCTCTCATTCCGCCTCTTGCTGTTCTCGCTCTGCCTCTCGTCTCTCTCGTTCCGCCTCTCACTGTTCTCACTCCCTCTTCTCCTGGAACTCCAGATCCATTCTGCGCAACTCAGTCTGCAGCCTGAGTACTTCTGGCTCCAGAATGCTGGTGACCTTCCCATGCTGCTGTGGCCCTTCGCTGGCACTGGCCCTGCTGCCCTCCTCATTGGATCTGGACACTGCACTGGCCGCTAGCCCATCAACACTCAATGTTCGGTCCCTTACAGTCACTGTCTGTGACTCGATGCTCTGGGTATCCGCTACCATCAAGGCATCCACGAGGTTCTGTTTGGTGGCTTTCACCTCATACGGGACTCCTCTGTCCCTGAACAACTGCTTTAAGTAGTCTACAGTGTGCCCGCTGTAGTTGGAAGCCATCTTCTTTCCTAACTACGGCTACAATAACTTACACTTTAGAAAAAAAATAAAACAGATAGGAACTTGACTGTAAGCCAAGTTATATAGTTCTGTTTCCTTTTAAAAAATAAATCACTGCCCTTTCTTTGCAAGTGAGCTGAACAGTATCAAGCTGACACACTGAACAATAAAAGCTTGTAATACCAAATGTATGCGCACCGCTGCCAACCAATCTGGAAATTATCAGCACCGCTGCCACCAATCTGTCACAAACTTACTCAGCAGGTCAGGCCCTCTGCTCCCACAGTACCAACCTCCGAGCGTAGTCTTGTGAACAGGTAACAGAAACAGGGTAACCCCCCCTGTCTGTTTTGTGGGTTCGAATCACCTTTGGTCTCAAGTTCTGGAGGGATTCAAACTGTGAACCTCTTGTTAGCGTACCCAATGTACAGGCTCAGATAATTCTGCTCTTTGGGGAAATGCCAGATATCTTTTGCCTACATGCACCTAACCAGGTGTACAGAAACAAACAATAAAAAAAAAAACCTCTATGAAAGACCTCAGATAAACTCTTACCTTTTCTCAGTTTGGTATTACCATTAAGCTTTTGCACAGTGTCAACTGTAACCATATATGCTTCACTTGTCAAAGAAAGAATTTCAAAGGCACACCAAGTAGTCTCTTTAAAATAAAGATGTACTTTAAAATATATAAGAACGTAAAATACAAATACAGAACAATATACCACAATGCATACAATCACTTAAAAGAATAAGGTTTAAAAAGTGCAAATTCCTACCACCAGCAATTAGACTTATTTATCTAATGTATCTCTTCTAATAGTGCTATAGTAGATGTTTCTTCTTCAGAGTCCAAAGATGTATGTCTCTAAAGGTCAGCCACAGCATAGTTAAAAAACTGTCTTGAACCTGCCTTCTCCATAATGTCACCCAGCTCCTCCTCTGTTTATTAAAAATTATACCACTAGGATGTCTTATCATTCAGAAGGTAAATTAACTAAGGTGACATCAGCAAAAACTTGTTTCCTCATATGCCCCTTTGGATCTAGGTTGTCTCCCTGCCCTTCACAGACATCAAAGAACTTTTTATGACTGTCAGATCTCACTGAGGTGTAATATGCTTTGTAACACCAGGTGCAATTACCTGTGCTTCCTCTGAAGACGCCATAAATTGGATAATTCCATTTCCTATGGCTTCAAAGAGCATAGCTCAACAACAAGATCATAAAATGTGAGTCTTTGTAAATTAGTCACATTACAGAGATCTGCTGTTTAACATATATCCTGTCAGTTTAAGTGATACTTTGGTGGGGGTCATCCCAGGCACAGGATTTCTCATGACAGACAATCGCACTACATTTTTATATTACAAAAATCATAGAGTAATCAGAACCACTTGTCCAAGTGTCACAACTACCAGTACTCAAACCTCCATGTATCCTATGCAGGACCTGGAAGAGGCCAGGTGAGATCCTGCTGGCCTACATTTACAGGAACCACTTGAAGATGGCAGTAACAGTTCGGATTGACAACTACAGGCCCCAGTTCGTATTGTGAATAATATCACCACTCTCACAAAAGGAAGGCCTTGTACCAAAGCCACGGTCAGGGGCCACCAGATGGTTGTATTGCTAGATATGGGCGTGGCTGTGTCTGCACTACATGATGAGGATCCAGCTAATTCCTCTTGGTCCACTAGATGAAGGACCAGTGCTCAAGGCATGGAAGGCACTAGTCTGTCTACTTACCTCTACATTGTACTTTCCATGGTGTTGGGTAGCCTCAGCACAAATCACACTTTTGACCTCATGGTATTACGTCATCATCCCAGCATTCTAGGAATTGATTTATTAGCACTACATGGCTGTGTAGTAGATTTGGCTAGCATGCTCTTGATCCAAATCGAAAGACAGTACTATAACGGTCATGATTCCTGATTCTTAGATTGTTTCCGTCATTGCGGTCAATGACAAGGAATATGACATCATACCTCTATTCCAGACACAAGTTCTTCAAAAAACATTTACCCATTCTGCTAAAGCATGTCGATGCTTTTGCAACACATAAACATGACTGTGGGAGAATGCAAACCATCAGTCCCAAAACATGACAGGCAAAGGCAATACCCTTTTCCTACAGAGGTCTTACCATTGCTCAGACAAACCATTCAGCCACTTTTTAAGCAAGGTGTGATCAGGCCTTGTGTCTCGATCACCAGCTTGCCCATCTGGCAAGTGAGAAAGCCCAATGTATCTTGGAGACTCACGAATGACTACAGGAGACTTAACAAAAGTCACTTCTAGCTGCTCCCCTACTGTAGCATTAGCACCAGATGTGCTCAAATTGCTAACACCAGATCGTAGGTGGTTCAGCACCCTTGACATCTCCAATGGGTCTTGGTCACTGCCCCTTGCTCAGGAAAGCCAATACAAATTTGCTTTCACCTTGAGGGTCGTCAGTACACTTGGACCTGCCTGCCCCAGGGCTTTCACAACAGCCCTTCCCTTTTCCATCTACACATGAAGGACACCTTGCAGGGTTTCTCTGCCCCACAATGCCTTCTGCAGTATGTGGATGACTTACTGTTGGCAACTGGCACTAAGGAGCAACAACTTGACCTCCTTAATGAGTTACTTTCTTACAGAGAGCAGGCCAAAAGTGCAATCCTGCAAAAGCACAGCTGTGCCAGAAAGAGGTTATCTTCCTTGGCCTGTGAATCACAGAACAAGGTAGAAGCCTGGCCTGGAAAAAGATTCACAGCCTACAAGATTTGCCACTTACTACCAGTGTGGCAGCATTCAGACATTTCCTAGGAATGGTCAACTATTCCAGGAATTTCATTTGCGAGTTTGCACAAAAGGCCGTCCCTCTGTATGAGCTCCTGAAAGAAAACACTTACTTACCATAGTCATCTTGTTTCTTCCAGGGGTTGCTCCAATATTCATAACTCTTATGCAGTATGTCTTTAGGCTAGATCTGCCCAGAGAGAGAACGTTATGCTAATGATGGAACACCATTGGCATGTACCACTTTCAAATGCTGCCCCTATCAACTGCCTATATTCTAACCTCTCAGATTTCATGGATGCCTGACAAGACAGGCCCCATGAGGAAAAAACCTATATAACACTATAATAATAATAAGGGTAATAACAATAACACCCAAAAAGCATCCAGCTGGAGGGAAAAACACCCCCAAAACACACCCCAAATGTCAGAATCACCTAAAGAGGGTAAAACGAATGAAAACACAGTTTCAACAAAAATGCCAGAGTGTAGCACTCATGCCACTGATACACAGTATGGCGTGCAGAGGCCACTGCTTCTAGCAGGGGAGGAATGGTGGGAGAGTTATGAATATTGGAGTATCCCCTGGAAGAAACAAGTTTACTTTGGTAATTTTTTCTTCTTACCCGAGGAATACTCCAATATTATTAACTCTTACGCAGACTAAAAAGCAGTACCTTTGGAGGTGGGCACAGAACCTGCTTTGGGAATAGACTCTGCAGGACAGCTGTGCCAAACCTGGCATCACCACTAGCCTGTGTGTCCAGGTTGTAATGCTTAGTGAAGGTGTGCACTGTTCTCCAGGTAGCTGCTTTACAGATGTCCACCAGTGGAACATCCCTGGAAGCTGCTATAGTAGCAGCTGTACCCCTTGTGGAATGGGCTCTCAGTCTTGCTGGGGGCTCCTTCCCAGCTTTTGAGTAGCAAAACTGGATACACTGAACTATCCAGTGAGAAATGGACCTTGTAGATACTGGACTTCCTTTTCCCACATCCCCATAAGTCAGGAACAACTGTTTCTTGTCCTAAGGGCCTTGACAGTCATGTAGTAGCTAAGAGTTCTCTTGACATCAAGACTGTGCAGTCTATGTTCCCCAGAGCTTGAATGCTCAGTGAAGAAAACAGATAGGGCAATGGACCGGTTCAAATAAAAAAAGTCCAAAACCACCTTAGGAAGAAATTTTCTGTTTGTTCGCAGGACCACTTTGTCCCTGTGGAATGAAATATAGTCCTGTTCAATGCAGAGAACCTGGAACTCACTGATCCTTCTAGCAGAAGTGATTGCCACCAGAAAAACTGTTTTTCATGTAACATACTTTAAAGGAGCTGAAGACATGGGTTCAAAAGAGGGAACCCATAAGTTTGGCAATACACATATTTAGGTCCCAGGCTGGCACCGATTCCTTGCGAGGAGGGTGCAAGTGAGCTAGACCTTTAAAGAATCTTTTAAAAATGGAGTTTGATGCCATGGAGGCATTCTTCGCAGCTGAGGTGTAAGCAGACACTGCAGCTAGGTGGACTTTTAGAGTAGTGGGCTATAGGTCCAATGAATGCAATAAGTAAGGTAGTCCAGCGCAGCTGGAACCCCTGCCTGATCTGGCACCACATCCTTGGTGGAGCACCAGATAGAAAACCTTTTCCATTTTGAGGCATAGGTTTTCTTAGTAGAAGGCTTCCTGTACACCCTTAAAATATCCAAAACACTTTCAGAGAGATGCAAGTCTGCATACTGTAGGTCTTCAAGAGCCATGCTTTGATCCTGAGTGATTTGAGGTTCAGGTACAGCAGTCTCCCTTGATTGGAGGTTAGCAAGTTGTGCCTCTGAGGAAGGTGTATTGGTTCGGCTACAGACATGGAGAGCAGCAGAGAGTACTATGACTGCCTGGCCCTATCTGAAGCTATCAAGATCATTGAAGGTGGCTGAGACCTGAGCTTGAGTAGCACTCTGTACATCAGTGGGAAAGGAGGGAATGCACACAGGTACCTCCCTGACCAGTCCAAAGCCACAGCATCCAGGGATATTGTTCCCTGAACTGGGGGTCTGCAACAATACTGTGGCAGGTGGTGACTTTCATGGGATGCAAAGAGATCTATCTCCAGGGTGCCCCACCTTCAGAAAATCACTTCCACCACCTGTCTGTTCAAGATCCATTCATGATGGGCCTGGTTGATCCAACTCAGAGCATCTGCTAGGGTACTGTCTTTGCCTGGCAGATTGATGCCCTGGAGGGAAACTCCTAGGGAGTAGGCCAGAGTTTAAATTCTCAGTCTCTGTGCAGAGAGGGTCTGACCTTGTTCCTCCCTGCTTGTTTATGTAGTACATTGTGGTGGTGATGTCTGTTCTGAACTGTACCAGCCTTCCCTGTATCAGTGGTGTGAAGACTTGGAATGCCAGCAACACTGCTCTGAGCTCCAGCAAATTTATATGCTGGAGTGACTCTGCACTGGACCAAGTGCCATGAGTGGTGAGATCCCCTAGATGGGCACCCCACCCCAGTAGTGATGCATTTGTTGTGAGAATCACTGATGGAGACTCTTTTTGAAAAGGAACCCCTTCCCTGAGGTTGGCTTCCTCTTTCCACCACTGAAGAGACTGAAATAATGTTTTTGTTACTAAGATTAGCTTTGAAAGAGAATCCCTTCTTTGATACCAATGTGCCCTTAGGTGGAACTGGATGTCTCTCATCTGGAACCTGGAATCCAGGACTGTGCCAGTGGCGGCTGCCATGTGGTCCAGTAGCTGTAAAAACTGTCTTGCAGTTTTTGGTCTGTTCAGGCTGAAGGAGCCTGCCATTTGCACAATACTTCTTACCCTGTCCAGAGGTAGGTAAGCCCTGCTCTCCTGGGTATTTAATTCTGCTCCTATGAACTGCAGCATTTGTGCAGGGAGAAGGATTGACTTTTTTAAATTTATCACAGAACCCAGTGACTGTAGAAGTCCTTGGGTGAGCTGCAGATGTTCCCTTACCTGTTGTGGTGACTTTCTGACCACCAACCAGTCGTCCAGGTAGGGGAAACACCTTGCCATTGCAGGTGTGCCACTACCACTGCCAGACACTTTGTGAACACTCTTGGAGCTGAAGTGACACCGAATGGCAGCGTTGAGAACTGTTAATGACCTGAAGGGAGTCTGAACCTGAGGTACCTTCTGTGAGACTCCCTTATGAGGATGTGGAAGTAAGCATCTTTTAGGTCCAGAGATGCCAGTCAATCTCCTCTTTGGAGTGCAGGCAGAATCAATGACAATGTTACCATTTTGAACCTTGGATTTAGTAAGTGCCTGTTTAGCACCCTTAGGTCTAGGATAGGTGTCCACTCCCTGTTTTTCTTTGTTGTGAGGAAGTATCTTGAATAAAAACCCCTTCCCCTTTGTTGTGGGGGCACAGGTTCCACTGCCTTTCACAACAATAGGTTTTGTACTTCCTTTTCCAGCAGTTTTCTTTCTGCACTGGAAGCTGGCTTGAACACTCTGGTTCTTAGAGTGGGAAGGGTTTTGAAACTTAGGTACAAACCGTGACTTACTACTTCCAGGACCCACCTATCTGAGATCTGTTTCCAAGCCTGGAAAAAGTGAGTCAGTCTGCCCCCTACTGGTAGTGGGGAGGTGGCCTGGGAAAGCATGTCAGGGGGTCTTGCTTTGCTTGAGGCTGAGACTGGGAACCACTCCTGGAACCCCTTCTGCCCCTGAAGTACCCCTACTGTGGGTACTTCTGAACCTGGGGTATGGCCATGGCCTGATAAAAAAGCCTGGTGTGGAAATGTTTGCCCATGCCTCCCCCTTTCATAGGGTCTAGTGGATGGGGAAGCCCTTTTCTTGGTAGAACTTCTTTTGTAGGTGGCTTTATACTAATCCACTTTTTCATGTAAGCCTCTGAGTTCCGAAGAGGGAATGACCTTCAACAGGGAAACCTAAGGCCTTGGCCTGAGTATCCTGAGTGAGGTTTGTGACTCTTAACAAAGCAAACCTCCTCTGAGTAACAATATTAGCCATCCACCTGGCAGCAGTGTCATTGGTGTCTGCTGCCATTTGAAACTGGTATTTGGCCACTTCTATGTCAAACCTAGCAGTCTCAGCTAAGTCAGCTGAGAGATCAGAAGGAACTTTATCTGCCATAGCCATGACAGATTGCCAGAGAGATTTCTGATACTGGGCTGCATAAGCCTGGAAACTGGCTTGCTTGATGGCCAAGGAAGCTGACCGGTAGCCCTTCTTCGCCATGCTATCAATTTTTCTGGAATCTTTTTCAGGGGGGTGAGATGCCACAGGAACTTTAGCCTTGTCAGAGGCTGCAGCTTGTACCACCTCCTGGTGGTCAGGGTGAGAGCATAAGAATTCATCCCCTTCCCTGTCCAGCTGATACTTCTTGTCCAGCCTTTAGTCCAAAAAGGAGACAGACCCAGGTGTCTGGAGGATTTTGAATATGTGTGTTTTAAAGTACTCACAGGGAGCAGTAACTTCTTGGTGGGTGTTAACCCCATCATCTCTTAATATTCTGCTTCCTCTTCATCCTGTATCATCTCAGTGGTAGTGATGTCATGGACATCTACCATTTTTCCAACAAATGTAAAATGGGAGGAATAATCCTCTGAGGCCCTGAGTGGTGAGCCAAACTCCTGTTCAGGGGAGACTTCAGGCTCTAAAGACTCTCCTTCATCTTCGTCCTCCTACTCCCCATACTCCTCCCTATCATCATGGAAGGAAGACTAGGTAGATTTAGCAGAGGTCTGAACTGTTGGCTGCTGTCTAGCAGGCAGCATCCCCTGTAAGCCTATGCAATCTCCAGTAGAGAGGGCATATTTTCAGTCACACCAGAAGTCCCCAAACGCTGATCAGAAATGGGTTCTGTGTCTTTAGTCTTTTTGGTTTTCTTCAATGGAACCAGAGAGCTAGCCAGTGCAGCAGGCCTTTTTACAATGACTTTTGTACCCGTATCACAGGTAGAAGTACTGGTTTCTGTGGTTTCACCCACAGCCACTGAGGGTGTCGGCTGGTCAGAGCCTGAGGGACCCTTAGAAGGAGACAACTTCTTTCTGAGTCTTTCCAAATGTTTTTCAACCATTTTTTTTTTTAGGAAAGGTCTTGCAAATTTAATAGTCTGACTTTAAATGTTCATAGTCAAGGCAGGCCACACAAGAAGTGCATTTATCTGCCTTGGCAAATACTTCTCCACACTCAGTACAATTTGTAAAACCAAGTTCAATGTTTTTTCTCTTAGGCTTTTCTGACATTTTAGTCAAATCAACAGAAAAACACCAACTGCAATAAGATTTTAACTTTTTAAACTAAAGTTTGAGGTTGCAGTCATTTCAGGGACCGATTGGGGAACTGACTGGAACTGAGAACCGATATAAAAAGGAACCAGGTTTAGCAGTTCAGTAACCGATATTAGTGGTTACACAAAACAAATTTATTTAAACAAATTATGCTAAAATAAAGGAGTTTCTGTCACAAAAATGAAAATTATGTATCTACCGTAATTCTTGATCTTCTTGGACGAGTCTCCACCACTCATTCACACTATTGGATCTGCGCCGGAGGCACTAGGACCCATCGGGAGCAAACTTTTTTCTGGAGGGTCAGTGCCAGAGATGGAGCTGCGAGGAACAGCACCTCGAGCCTCAGCTCACGCGGTAATGACTATCTCGGCGTCGACCCTCCAACCGCCTCAGTACCTTTTTTACCAAGGAGGTGCAGCGTAACTAACCTAGAAGGGTAGCCTAACCTAAAAACCGAACATAAGATAGTCCGGGTGACCCGTCTAAGAAGGGTCAACAAAGAAGTCTTCACAGCCTAAAGATCTGAGGGAGTGAAGACCAACAACAGAGGTGAGCTCGGGGGACGGAGGGTGGGCGTGTGAATGAGTGGTGGAGACTCGTCCAAGAAGATCAAGAATTACGGTAGGTACGTAATTTTCATATCTTCCTGGACATAAGTCTCCACCACTCATTCACACTATTGGGAGAGTACTGAGCTAATAATCCCCCGAGAGGGCGGCAGGAGAGACCAAGAGCTCACGTTTCTAGGACAGCAGTCCATTAAGGATGGCTCTGCCAAAGGAAGAATGTCGTCTGGCATGGACATCCAGTGCATAATGTTTAACACAAGTATGCACTGAGCTCCAGGTGGCCACGTTGCAAATATCTGCAATGGGCACGTTGCGAATTTCCACTAGGGATGCTGCGACCGCTCTAGTAGAGTGAGTGTAAACTCTACCCTCCAACTTAACCTGCGCCATGGAATAGCAGTGGCGAAGGCATGCCACTAGCCATGCTGAGATACATCTGATAGCGACAGGTTGACCCAGCCGGTCTCACTGAAGGAAACGAACAGTTGCTGGGCTTTGGCAAAAATCTTGGTTCTATCTAGATAGAACGCAAGGCCCTCTTAACATCCACAGAATGAAGAGAACGTTCTCCTTCATTTTGGAAGTCCGCAAAGTAAGAGGGAAGGACCAAAGGTTGGTTTAGATTAAATTCTGACACAACCTTAGGAAGAAATTTAGGATGAGTACGAAGAACTACTTTGTCCTTATGGAACACAGTATACGGAGGGTCTGTGACCAGGGCATGTATCTCAGAGACCCTGCGGGCTGAGGTAATGGCCACTAGGAAGGAAGTCTTCCAGGTGAGAAATTTTAGCTCACAGGTAGCCAGAGGCTCAAAAGGTTTCCGAGTGAGCATGTCTAGCACAAGATTAATGTCCCAGGCTGCAACTGGATGTCTTATAGGAGGTCTGGTATGCAGAATTCCTTTAAGAAATCTCTCAACCACAGGTAACTGAGCCAGTGTTAAGGAAGAAACCGGCTCATGATACGCTGAAATGGCACTAAGGTGAACTTTGACTGTAGAGTACTGCAGACCTGAATTTGAGAGGTCCAAGAGGTACTCCAAAACCTTATCCAGTGGGCAGGAAAAGGGATTCAAAGAGGACTTTGCACACCAGAGCGAAAAAACGCTTCCACTTGGCTGTGTAAGTTTTCCGAGTGGCTGGCTTCCGTAAAGCCAGAAGAATATTTGAAACCCTTCGAGAGACATTGAACCGGTTTACTTCTACCTCTTCAGGAGCCAAGCGTGAAGGTGAAGCGATCTCAGGTTGGGATGGACCACCGGTCCCTGAGTCAAAAGGTTCATCTGCAGGGGAAGTGGTCTCGGAGGAACTGCCAACATATTGTTGAGTAGTGGAAACCACAGCTACCGAGGCCAAAAGGGAGCAATGAGAATCATCTTGTCCCCCTGGGATTCGAACTTGAGGAGTACCCTCTGAATTAGAGGAAGAGATGAAATGTGAAGAAAGCATTTTGTCCACCGCAGCCTGAATGCATCCTGACAGAAAATGCCAGGCCCTGGATTTCTGGAGCAGAAGAGAGGCAGTTTTGCGTTGAGTGGGGATGCAAAAAGGTCCAGGTCTGGAGTTCACCACTCTTCGAATAGTGACTGAACTATGGTTGAGTCGAGAGACCACTCATGAGGATCTGTCTCTGTTCTGCTGAGACGGTCTGCCAAGTCGTTCTGTATACCTGGCAGGTAGACCACTTGAATTAGAGCCTTGTGCTCCAAGCACCATTCCCATACCCTCATTGCTTCCCTGCATAAGGGGTAAGAATGAGCACCGCCCTGCTTGTTGATGTAATACATCACTGCTTTGTTGTCCGTTTGAAGGAGAATGTTCTTGTGACAGAGAATGTCCTTCAACGCTCGGACCGCATAAAGGACGGCTCTCATTTCTAGGACATTTATGTGAAGCTGGGACTCGAGTTGAGTCCACACACCTTGAGTGTGGAGAGCCTGACAGTGAGCTCCCCACCCCATTAGGGATGCGTCCGTGGTAATGGAGATTTGATGGTCCAGAGGAGCAAAGGGATATCCTTCCAGGAGATTGCTCTCTTGAGACCACCAGGTGAGTGACCTCTTTAAAGGTTCTGTCACCTTGATGAGATAGGACTGCGGGTGAGTGGTTGGGGATCACTGAGTACTGAGCATCCACTGAGTGGTTCTCATGTGCAGACGTGCTAGGGGTACAGTGAACACTGAGGATGCCATGAGGCCTAGCATCTGTTGCATCGAGAGAGCTGTAACTGAGCTGTTCTCCCTGATGTGACAGGCCATTTGAAGGATATCGTTCCTTCTGTCTTCTGGAAGAAAAGCCTTCGCACAGGAGGTGTCCAGAAGAGTCCCTATAAAAAGGAGCCTCTGGGAGGGCTGCAGTTGCGATTTCTTGAGGTTCAGCAGAACTCCCATGGACGTAAGGAGGTGAGAGGCCATCTCTATGGTGTCCAGAGTCCCTTGCCTGGAAGGGCTTGCTAGAAGCCAATCGTCCAGATAAGGGAACACCTGTATTCTGACCTTTCTGAGGTGCGCTGCGAGATCTGCACAACACTTTGTAAAAACTCGCGGGACCGAGGATAGCCCAAAGGGCAGGACTCTGAACTGATAATGTTGTCCCAGAGCCACAAACCTCAGGAATTTGTGATGCCTCGGGTGAATAGGAATGTGCTGGTAAGCATCCTGCATGTCCAGGGAGGCTAGCCAGTCGTGTTGAAGCAAAGGTAACAGGGTTCCCAGAGAAATCATTTTGAATTTCTCCTTGGGGAGAAATTTGTTTAGCTTTCTGAGATCTAGAATGAGGCGCATTCCCCCGGACTTCTTTGGAACCAGAAAGTAATGGGAGTAGAACCCCGTGTTTCGTTGATGCAGTGGCACCACTTCTACTGCCCTGTTGTTCAGAAGGCCCTGAATCTCGGCAGCGAGAAGGTCTGACTGAAGGGTTGACAGCCTGGGCTGCCGTTTGGGAGGACGATCCGGAGGGGTCTCCACAAGATTGAGTGAATACCCCTCGCGAATTATCCGAAGGACCCATTTGTCTGAGGTTATGGACTTCCACTGGTTGTAGAAGTGCATCAGATGACCTCCCACCGGAGAGGAAAAGTCCACCTCAGGCAGCTGAGATGGGACTTGGGCCAGCAATTCATAAGGTAGCGCAGTGCCTTGGCCCTTGCGCTTTCTGTCTGCTCTTCTTTTGAGGTTGGGCAGATTGGTTTTTATGGAAACCTCTCTGCCTCTGCCTCGAAAGGACTGACGATTATGAAACTGGCGTTTATTGACATGCCCTCGAGAGGGGGCAGGAGGGGTCGAGCCAACTTAATGGCTGACCTAGTCTTTTGTGTAGCTTCTAGAGCTTGCTCTACCTGAGGACCAAAAAGATATGCACCATCAAAGGGCAACACCATTACCTGCTGCTGCGCGTCATTCATGAAGCCCGAAGTGCGCAGCCAGGAATAACGCCGGGTGCAAATACCAGCAGCCGCTGAACGGGAAGCAGTGTCGAAAGCATCCATGGCTGCTTTAACCTGCTGGTTGTTAGATTCGATACCTCTGGTAATGGTTTGAAGAAGCTCTGGCTTTGTATCCGATTCCGGTAGAGCTTCAACCATTTGCTTGATAGAATGCCACAGGATATATTCATACTGGGAGAAATAGCCCTGGTAACTGGCAATACGCATACTTAGGGTAGAAGCAGCAAAGACTCTCTTACCTAAGGTGTCTATCTTACGAGATTCTTTGTTAATAGGTCGAGCTGTAGTAGTTTGAGGAAGAACGACCTTATCATTCTCTGCCAGGACTACAATAGGATCCGCAAAGGCTTGAGATGCCAAAATGGGACGATCCTTGGGGGCTGAATATTTTCTATCTATGGATTTAGCCACCGAAGGGGTGAGAGCAGGATTATTCCATACCATTTGAGACAGCTTCTCGAAGGAAGGCTGAACCGGAGGAGTCAAATCCATAGGGATCTCCGGGGCATGAAGGTATTGGAGTCTTAATTTCCCAGGATCGATGTCTGTAGTTTGGAGAGAAAGAGTGGAACTCAGATTTTTCAGCAGAGACTTAAAGGACAGGTCCTAGACCACAGGCTCTGTAGCAGTAATAGATCCTGCTTCGTCCACTTCATCACCCAACCAAAGGTCTGGGTCAGGCTCAATGTCATCTCCTGACAGTCCAGGAGGGACTGTATGGACAGGAAAGGAATGAAAATCAGAAGAGAGGGAAGAAGGAAAAGAGTGAAAGGAGGAGTCCTGAAATGCAGAGGAACCCCTGAGAGCCCCCGACGCCGAGGGACCACGCGGCACTGAAAATGACGCCGAGGGACCACGCGGCACCGAAAATGGCGCCGAGGACCCGCACGGCACCGAGGATGGTACCGCGAAGCCACACAGTGCCGAGAAGCCACAAGGCGCCAAGGACAACGCCGAGCGCACCAACGCCGAGGGCACCGAAAACACCCCCAGACTCCGAAAAACAGGTTTTGAAGGAGGAAGAGGAGATAAGGGCATCAGTGTGGCCCCCTGTGCCGTAGCCATGTGAGGGGGGAGAAACACCTAAGCATGGAGTCGACGGCACTGAAGAAGGTGCCGCGCGACCAGGAAAGTCCAACCTCCCTACCTGGTCTTCCAATAAGCCCGAAGGCCCATGAGTGACCAAGCCAGGTAGCTGAACCAACCTCCGAGCCCACTGCTCCATAAGAGCGGCCCACTGATGAAACTGCTCATCTGAAGACCTACCTGCCTGCGGGTAGGGCTCGATGTCGGCCGCTGGCTACCAGAAGCAGAGGTTACGACTGGGCGAGGAGACCGCACCAGCCCCGATAACCAAATTTCTACATGCAGACATATCAGAGGGCGGTCTCGAGTGATGCTCTCTTTAGACCTGTTGGTCAAGAAGAGCTCGAGGCCGAACGGGGCCGAGAATGCAACTGTTTATTTTTATGCTTCCGTGGGGACCACCCATCCCCCCGGGCACTGGACTGACTGTTGTCAGACCCCCCTTCCGGAGAAGGCGGCGGACCGGACCCAGCCCGACTGACTGAACAGCTTTCATACGAAGTCTCCCTACCGTCACCTGACCTGCTCATGGTCGACTCCGTCAAAGTAGGCTGAGACTTCTTATTGTTAAAATAAGAATAAACTAAGCGATACTTTATCGAGATAATACTACAAAACAACAAAAACTGAAAACTATGCTGCTAGTTTGAAGTTTGACTCCCGGCGGGCGAGCGACGTCGTCACTGAAGCGCACTCGACGGTGGGAAAAAAGGAACTGAGGCGGTTGGAGGGTTGACGCCAAGATAGTCATTACTGTGCGAGCTGAGGCTCGCGGTGCCGTTCCTCGCGGCTCCATCTCTGGCGCCGACCCTCTAGCAAAAAGTTTGCTCCCGATGGGTCCTAGTGCCTCCGGTGCAGATCCAATAGTGTGAATGAGTGGTGGAGACTTATGTCCAGGAAGATCTCCGCTTAAAGAATTCCTGGTTCCCCTCCGGTTATACTGAACTGGGAGAAACCAAGAAAAATCAACAATTTTAACTGGAATAACCTAGCAGTTAATCTAAAAAACAAAAGATAAGGGCAGCAAATGAAAATATAAGGAATACCTATATACATTTATAAATCTTCATGACGAGATGTTGAAGAGAGAATCTCCGAATGTCTAGTCTTCACAGGTGGAGAGTGAAATCTGAGAGGTTGGAATATAGGCAGTTGATAGGGGCAGCATTTGAAAGAGGCACATGCCAGTGGTGTTCCATCATTAACATAACATTCCACCTCCTGGCAGATCTGGCTTAAAGGCATACTGCATAAGAGTTGGGAACACTGGACTATTCCTGGGATGAGAAAAGGATGTTCCCTGGACTTGGGGTACTATTCACATCAATGCGGTGACCCTTCTGAAACAGGCCCTGGTCTGCTCCAGCATTAGTTAACCCCAATACAGCCTTACCCTCCCATCTGGAATCTGCTACTTCAGACATAGCCATGTTTGCAGTACTTGCTCAAAAGATTAATGTCACTTTGAGGCCTACTGCCTATGCTTCTCAGAAGCTGTCCCCAGTGGAACAGAAGTTTAGTCTTTGTGAAAGAAACCTTCTGGCTACCCACAGGACTGTCAGGTATTTTCTGTACATCATTGGGTATTCACCTATCATTTTACACACCAGTCACGCTCCCACAAACATTTTGCTGTCAGAGTGAAGGATGACTCTGCGTCTAATACCAGACTTACTCACTGGTCTCTTCCTCTACAGACTCTACAGAACCGTGACATACAGGTCCACACTGCCAAAATGTCCTCAATTTTAGCCTATGGTCTCCTGTACCAAGGAACCCTGCACGACTGCCCACTCCAGCCTCCTGATGTGCCTGATTCAGGACCTTTTCTTCCCGCTGCTCCAAAGCTCCTTGCTGACACTTCCCTGAGTCATGTCTTTACTGATGGCTGTGCCTCATACGACCAAGGAGAACAAATAGCTGGGTTTGAATTGTTCATCATGCACCCTAATGGTAACACTTCATTGCTGCAGTCTTGCATCCTCTCAGTATGCAGAACTGGCAGCTGTGGCCTGTGCTCTTGAACATATACAACATGGTACCACAGACACCATCATATTTATAGACTATCTGGGTCTATTGCTTTCTGACTGAATTTTTACCATTCTGGGAGAAGAACTCCTTCGTGTCCTCTGATGGCTCCTCATAAAATACAAAGCACTCTTTGTATACATTCACAGCTTGACTCAACAGTTTAAACACAAACTGTTTATCCACAAGGTGAAGGCCCATTCAAAATCTGATCCATATCATGTTTTCAACAATCGAGCAGACAACCTTGCAAAAGAGGGTGCTTGAGGGGGGACACATGGGATATGGCTCATCCTGTGGCTGCAGTAGCTGTACAAATAGCTATCACAAAGAAGAAAACTAAATCTTTCGTGCCACTGGACTTGTCCAAAGCACAAAAATCTGACCCTCAGCTGAAAGAAGTGTTCAGCTACCTAGACAAAGGAACTGAATGAGAACTGACGACCCACAACCCCTACAAAAGACATGCAGACAAACTGCATCTATCACGACAACAAACTGATATGGTATCAGCCTGACAACCTGAATTACAGGTCGTGGATAGTTCCCGAGGCATTGAAATCCGAGTTCATCCATCAGGTCCATGATGCCCCTACTGGTGGACACCAGGGCTGGAGAATACAGTCCAGAGACTGAAATCTGTAGGCTGGTGGCCTGGCGTCATGAGAGATATCGAACATTATATCAAAAAACGCATAATCTGTGCGCAGAACAACCCTGCCCCAACCTAAAGAAGTGCTAAGTTACTCTCCCAGAGACAATCTGGTCCCTGGCATGCAATTCAAATTGATTTTATTGATCCATTGACCAATACCAGCAGGAACAAGTATGCACTTGTGATCTCTGACCTATTCTCCAAATGGGTCGAGGCTTTCCCACTCGATAATGCACAGCAAAGGCAACTGCAAATGTCCTGGTAGAATAATTGTTTTCCAGGTGGGGCCCACCTCTTAAGGCAGACTCTGATCAAGAAACCAGCTTTACAGGGAGCTGATGCAAGAAACACTCAAACATCTTGGTGCACACCAGAAGTTCCACATTCCATACCACCCACAATCTTCAGGTCAGGTAGAAAGTGCCAACATATAGCTAAAGCAAATGCTATCCAAATTTATTGAGGACAATCTCAAGGACTGGGATTCCCTTTTGCCTTTACTCCTTATGACAATTAGAGGTACTCCTTCAGCTACCACCCAGTGCACACCCTTCAAGGTGATGACTGGTAGAACCATGAGAGTACCTGAACACCTGTTGATTGATCTGAACACACCCACTGCAGCGTGTCTGCAGACACAAACATTGCAAAACTGAGAGATGACATCATCAAAACCCACTTGTACGCTGCACATTGTATGGGCAAGGCCCAACAGCTATCCAAGATTCACTCTGACAAACACACACAAGAGGTGGATTGGCAAGTCGGAGATCAGGTAATGGTACTCAGATTTGCACACCCTACTCAGCCCTTCTCCAATAAACGGGAAGGACCCTACCCCATCATTAACAAACTCAGTCCCACAGTCTACCAAGTTAGACTCATCAATCAGAAGAAACCTACTGATAAATGGCTGTATGCTAATCAACTCAAATTGTACAAAGGAGAATAATTACTTTTTCTAACCCCATTGGGCAGAATTGTACCTACTGACATTTTTCTTTCTTCCTTACAGGCATATCGGCAAGATGGTATCTTGCTATTGTTCCTCATTGCAAGAATCTTCCCAGTTGTCCATTCACAGGATACAGCAAAAGCCACATGCATCAAGCGACTCCTTCAACACCTTGACCCACCTGCACATCCACACCATGACCTACATCCACCCCAAAACCTTTGCCCATGCAATGCACCTTCCCTGAAGGAGTCAGCATTGATGTTCCCAACAAACTGATCACTGTTTGGGAAGGCACAGATGCCTACCTGACTGCCATGGTTGTGGCACCTGACAAATCATCCCTCCAAATTGAATGGCAAACTGACAGTAATGGACAGACACTTCCTGTTCCCTACCTTTACAAAGGCACTTTCCAAGGCTGGCCCAATACTAGAATCACCCCAAATGGTACCCTGTCTATTTGCCAAGCCAATTACAGACATTCTGGTTTATATAACCTTACTGCTTTGATTGATCCTTTTTTGATAAACATTCAGAAGACTCTGCAAGAGACTTTTGTGTTCGCAATTATATGGCTACAGCAGCTATGTTTCTGTCCGTAGCAGGATTTTATTTAACTCTAAAAATTGATTAGCATTTTGCTTATAAAAGTTCTAAAACATTGTGAAAATGCATAGCACTTGCCTCACTGTGTTTAACAAACATAACACTTCTAGAAAACCTATATAAATGCTTTCTGTACAGTTAGTATTGTATAAAAGAAAAAAACTGCTAATCGATTATTTAAAACCCTTCGTAGTACCCCATACTGATGCAGAACTTTCTGTGTTTCACAGGAATCTGGACCGCCTAGTGGTCTTACTGCCACCTCCCTTCCAGGCACACTTGTGAACAATGTGCAATTTATGCACATTCCAGTTATTTTTAATCTCACCCATTGGAATATAGCTGAATCTGATATGTCTTCTAAAGCCAACACTTCTAGATTTTTTAGCACTATGTTATTAGATAGTCTTGCATACCAGACATGCACTCGAGATCCTGTGGCTGGTCCACATACCACTGAACACTTAGGTTTATTCAGGTCTAGACCTAACCTTGCTAGCAAGAGACTTCCACATCACGCAAAAGGCATGCCACTGCTGATGTCACTGGTGCGACTTGCACCATTTCTGGACTCTTCTGACCCATGTACATCTGGAACAGGACAGATATTGCTGCCATTAAAAGTTAAACCATTAAATTCCAGACTGGTATGAAAAATGTTTTACCACACCTATTGCATGGTGTAGATGGGCTTAGTCAGGAAGAGAGGTACACCGTTTATAACATGCACAACATTGCTAAGAGTTTTAATGAAACTAAGAATAAAATCAATGAACTTGTTTTCCAAAATAACAAGAAGGCAGACAAGCAATATATTGCCAGGAAACTTTTATGCTCTGCTTATGGCTCCTACATCATAGCTACTGTCAATAATCTCTTCCAGAATTTGGAATCTGGATGTATTCCAGATATTATCCATGATAGACAATTTGCTAAATGGTATTGTCCACATTGTAGGTCTACTGCTTGTACTACAATGTGTATGTCCAGATCTATTACTATACCTATGTCTGCTACTAGGAATCTAGATTATGTCACACGCCATGCCAACGGGGCCATGCTATACTGCTAACCGCTGCACCATATGGAATACTATGTTTGTTACCTTTACTGTATCCTTACCACGCTTTGATCCAGAGACTGCAATTTTTGGCAGATTGACCTCCATTCATTCTACTGGGCATCTTGACAAGGACATCTACTGAGAGAGGATCGACCTTCCACCTCTTCTGGTCTTTCATCCCACCCTGGAAGCCTGGGTGGCACCTCAGACTGTTATGCCAAAAAGGGATACTACTACTTATATCACTGTGATGTATTCAACGTCATCAAGCTGGTCTGTGTATACTCGCCGGACAGCATTGACTGGTTCTTTACCTTTGACTTAGACATTTCCTCATCTGAAACTGGTACCCCTAGGGCAACAGCATTTTCATCTACATCATCACCAGTGGGCAACACTGGACATCTTTACCAGAACTGTGCCAAAGAGGTTCATCACTTCACTACAAGACTCAAAATCAATCTTTCACTTGCCCAATCCTACTGCATAAATGAAGGGTTTCTACAGTGAAAATGTCATATAATTCTGATGGCCAGTACTGTGTGATCACTAATTACAAATCCTTCTCACATGGGTCTAAAACTTGTGACATACATTTTCCTAATTTCTATTTTATTCCTCATCAATCTATTATTATTGATCATACAGTTATTACTCCTGTTCCCATCCCAGAACAAGACATTATAGATACTGAATATTTGCTAGCTCTCAGTATTTACCTATATTTAATGTACACACTGACCCCTTGACATTATCTCTTAAAACACTTCTAGATAGAAAGGACACCCATCTCATTTACATCAGCAATAACATCTCCAAAGCTAGAAGAGCCCTGAACACTCGATCCATGATGGTGATTTAAGCACTGCACTTTCAAATACATGGTTAGAGTTAACTTTTAAAGGTTTTATTATACAACTATTTTTTATTACGTTTTTGATACTCTTTGCTGTCAATGGGGCACTTTAAAACAACACTGTGAACAACTTAAATTCCTTTACAAGGCTTGTGCGTCGGGTCTGTAAATGATGGATACCCACTTCTTACCCATAGTGTTGTTGCCTTTTCAGTAAGGCAACGGGGGGGATGTTACACTTGCACCCTTACTGGATACCCACTGTGCACTGCTGACAATATCTTATTACATTATATGCTATGTTATGCATAATTACTACTAATATATAGGGCGTTGGTACTTATCGTGCAAGTGTAAGTTACCAGGGACGTAACTATGATTATTGCCAATATTACTGTGATCATTGCTAGTAATGCATAAGTATTGTACTGAGAATACACTCGTGTGCTCTCTGTTTATTCTTCTGAGAAGTCATTGTACAGACATTGCGATTATGCGGATTTATGTAACACCGCACTTATTTTCTGTTTTATGTATAATTCTTTGTTCTTATTTTATCTGATTTTACACATTTTGTGTATCTTTAGATAACACTGTGGAACCACCTAACTTTTGGCCAGTTGAGCCTGTTTTCCGTATCTAACATATGCAAGTAAGAGTTGTTGTCATGGTTATCTAAGTATATAAATCCATGTCCACCATTTTCCCACTGAGACTGTCATCATCACCAGGGAGTATTGGGAAACTCTAGCTCCCAGTGTCTATATTAGTAAGACTATGATTAGGACAAACGTCTGCTTTAGCATAATAAACAAGTTTACTACCACATATGCCGCTTGTCTGTTTCTTTTGCTGGTTTATTACCACCAAGAACCTGAAAAGGGCTTGGCACCTTGTCAATACAGTTCACAACATTTGCACATAAACTTTAAGGATGCAATCCTCCTCAATCTTTTAAAAGTTCAGTCCTTCACTTAGACAATAGTCCCTTTTTGTGAAGAAGGGCTGAGGTAAATTAAGTTCAAGTCAGTGTCCTTTTCTTTGTAAAATAAATGCTCAAGTTGAAAACAGTTTTTGTTACTATACCACATTCCTTTGGCTGTTGAAGATTTTCTGAGGGCCCTCTGGAGCGAGCAGTTGTGGAGTTGAAATTCTGGAGAAGCGATGAATTCTTCTGGTGCAGTTTTCTTTCTGCAAAGACAACTTGACATCTTCTGGAATCATCAGGTACTTGAAGCAGCAGGCTAACTATTCTTTCCCTGCTCTCACTCACTACCCTGACTGACCCTGCACTGGGGATACAGGTGATCACCTAATCACACTATGTTTAACTTAATTGAGGGCTGTCCCCCAGGCCCTGTCACTACAGTAGGCCTCTTCTGACTGGGCACCCACTTCACATGGGTCTCTCCTTCCTGGTCGCTCTCCCTGCTCGAACGCCCACTTGAACTCTACTGACTATGCAGCTCCTTTTATTCCCCCCAAATAATCTGAACATGCTAATCCCCAGTCACTGAGTGGACACTTGACCAGTCCAGAGGCTCTGGACAAATCATATTTCTTTCTGCAGCAGCATAAGCACAATAGAATCCACAGTTTTTTTGACATCTAATTGCTTTTCCGAAGATTCTGAGACTACCTTTCCTGTCAGCCTGGATCCCCATTTAATTACATTTACTTTTGTGACATAAAAATAACTATTTTCTCAATTCTAAGCACTTTCACACCTTCTTGGCTAGAAAGTCCACTTTTTTTTTTAATTATGTATTTATTGCTTTTTCCCTATTTTTCTCCCGCTCCCCCCATCCGCATGTCCTTGGTGGAGTGTGCGCGCGTAGAGGCACGTGCACATCATGCACTACAGGATGCCTCACCCAACCTGTCGCCTGTAGCCATCTGCATCATCACTGGACCACCATCTGATGATGATGGGACTGCAGATGAGTGACCCACCCTCTCACGAGAGGACAGCCATTGCTCAATCCTGCTCCCCCCCCATGCCAGCACCATAATGACCCAAGCTAATTTTTGAACCCAGGTTGCCAGCATAGCGCGAGGTAAGGCAAGGATGCCTCAGCCCTCAGTGCCACAGGGCTGGCTGAAAGCCCACATTCTAAGCTTTCCTCAGAACATTATTTATAAATATTCTTCCTCAGGAACCTCAAGTCAATAAGGGTGACATTTTCCTTTCAGTAAATTCATGAACAATGCCAGAAAGGAGGGGTAACTCTGGTGGGGGACAGGGTCAAGGGGATTTATGGGGGAGGTGGGGTGGGCAGCAACGGTATCTTGACCGGGTACTAATTTACGAGCAGACTTGATAGACCTTTAGGCCTACTCTGCTGGTATCTTAGTACGTAACAACACTTTTCAGAGTGACTTTCTCTTCAGTTTTCCACATAGCCATTTCTCCTTTAAATAAGCTGCCCTCTGCAGTGTCCAGGTAAAAATTTTACTATCCATTTTTCCCCATGCTTAGCTCCACCTTCTCTGTGACTGAACTGCATCGATTATGCCTCCAGGACCCACTTTCCCTATTTAGGTTAGCTACTCCTTTAATTAAAACTTTGCCTACAAAAAAAATATTTTTCTGTGATAAGTAAGGAATAAGACACAATGAGGTGTGGTTTATGGCCTGATAACAGCACGCCCTAGGTGCATAATGAGGCATGAGGTACTTACACCGAGTGCCTCTAGTACCTGGGAAGTGCTCTTTTCAGGTCATAAACCACACCTCTGAGTGTCTTATTCTGCTTAAATGGGCCCCCAGTAAAGAAGTTAATTTTAAAAATGGATGTGCAAACTTTATATATATATATATATATATATATACATATATATGTGTATATATATATATATATATATATATATACACAGTACATATATATATACACACATACAGTAAAAAATTATATCAGCAGAAAAAAAACCCCAAAAAATAGTCCTTATCATTGTCTTGGAATAGAGGTCTTTAAAAGCTAGTAGGGGAGGTTGGTGTCTGTCTTTGTCCCTACACACACATACGCTCAAAAACCATGTGTTGGGTTTTCTTTTTTTTTTTCGTATTTCTTACTTTGGTCACCTAGTTTCAGTTACGGCAACCAGCAGCAACCTCTCCCATATTGGGTGTTGTATTGTGATGTTTCTTGGCACCCCTTCCCTTCATTACATACATTTTTTGTGTGTGTATATTTTTTTTTTTTTTTATGTTTGTCTCGAGTCACATTCTTTTATTTAAATTAAATGGCTGTTGGAGTGGGAGCGAGTGTGTTCCTTAGCGGCCGCCATATGCAGTCTCTTCCTGCTTCGTGGTTTGCTACAGTTAGTGAGAGGTAGAAAATGAAATTATTTTTAAACAGACAGTAATGTAGTGCAGATTTTACAAAAGGATTGTTGTGGTTCGCTTTTTGGGACAGGACGTTGGGGGATGGAGTCCAGAGAATGGGGGGATGCAAGAAACAGAGTCTTGATCAGTGGAACCGACAGCTGCCTCTGTCATGAGGAAACAGGCAGCGAGTCCAACAAAATAAGATATTTAAAAAAGTCAACATTTATGGTGGCATTTCTCTGGTTTCTCTGCTGGTACCAGCGTATTTATGACTATTTTTTAGATGGTGTAATGATGAAACTGTTGAGATATTTTCACAGTACGGTGCCACCACTCTCCTGAATTCCTTACGTTACCTGAGAAACTACAGCGAGAGAACGGTGGCATTCACTGATTTCTATGTGTGCTGCACTTTGCTGGGCTAAGCTAGTGTCAGTTGTGAGGTTATGTCCAGATAAGGACATGGCTGGAAAAAGCTTTCAGCCAATCAGCATTCAGGATGCAGCTTGCCTATTTTATAAGGAACATTTTAAACTACAATCCTGCCAAGTTTGAGGCAAAACAAATGTAAATTGGCTTGGCAGCACACTTTAGAAAATACTGCTTTCTCTGTATACAGTTTTCCTAATTGTTCCATGCTTTTAGCACTAGGAGCCGCCTTTCAACAGCTCCATTTTTCAAACTGGGACGTCTGTATATTTATCAGGAAACCCAGAGACTCCAATGTGCTCTGGGTAACAGCCAGGGAGTCTCTGGTTTGTTGCAGGGACTGTCCTACAACTAGCCATTCATTTAGGTATGGGAACACAGTCACTCACTACCTTCTCAAGTGTGCCACTACCACAGTTAGACACTTTGTGAATGCCCTGGGGCTGAGGTTAAGTTGAATGGCATGGCTGCAAACTGGTAGTGGCCTGAGGGCAATCTGAACCTCAGGTACTTTCTGTGGCTGGGCTGGATTGGGATGTGGAAATAGATGTCTTTTAGGTCCAAGGATGCCAACCAGTCTCCTTTTTGCAGAGTAGGGATGATCATGACCAAAGTGACCATCTTGAACTTCGACTTCGTCACATGCTTGTTTAGGAGTCTCAGATCCACGTAGATCACCAGTCCTCATTTTTCTTCTGAGTGAGGAAGTATCTGGAGTAGAACCCTTTGCAATGGAGGGACAGGCTCCACTGCTCTGATGGACAACAGGTTTGCCACCTTTGCCTCCAGAAGAATTCTGTCTGCAGGAGCAGCCGGGGAAACATTTCTGTCTCTTAGTTTTTTAGGATTGTTGCTGGCTTCACTAGCTGCAAAGTTGAGTGCACAGTGGGGGAAGGGTGCTAATGGTCTGGCCAGGTCTCACTCAGTTGAGAGGCAGTGCTGAATCAGGTGTGGAGTCAGTGCTTTGGCTTCTCAGAAGGAACTAGAAGGGGGACAGGATCAGATCTACAGTACAGTAGCTTGTTTTACATTGTTTTTCGTGGATTCTACTTGGTAGAAGGTTATTTCTTTCCTTTCTTACTACTAAGGGGCTAGCAGGGTATTGTTTGGGGCTGTTGGAATTCTGAAACCTGTTTTGGTAGCTATAAGTGGGCTCATTTATATGGTTCACTGTGTGGCAGGCTGCATTTGTAGAGGCCTATTTCTTCTGTTTTAAAACAAAATTAGGTTACAAACCCAGCAACTTATTTGGAATGGATTTCATTAACTGCAGGTACTGTGGAACAATTTTCAGAAGGACAGTCTTACAGGATTTAGGACACTGTCCTACATGCTGGGCCTTTGGAGATCTTAGGTCTCAGCTCCGGGCAGCATGGGCAGAGATTGCACGCCTCAAATTTCATATTGAAGAGGAAATACATTATAAGAACCACCGCCATTTCCCCAGCATCCAACAGAAAACCTCGACCCAGAGGTAGTTGGTCCAGGAGGTTGGCAGGTGGTTAGGAGGAGCAAATCAGGTGCCCCATCACTCTCTGCTCTCAACACATTACCTCCAAAACCATATAAACACTACAAACAGGTATCTGCCTCTATCTCTGAAATCAAATAAAGAGGCAGAAGACACTGCAGAGCAGGACACTGCGGCACAGGAGCTAGCACAACAATACTCACCCAAATCAGGAACCAAAACTAAACAAGCACAAAGGAAATCCAAAAAACTTCTGATCATAGGAGACTCCATGATTCGGGGAGTTGATACCCATCTCCAGCCAGGGGTGATGGTCAGATGTCTCCCAGGTACATCAGCATGAGAGACACTGACCGCATTGCTAAAATTGTTCACAAAGCAGGAGAAAACATTGATGTCCTAGTACACATAGGGACTATGATCCGCCAGCCGGGTCAGTTGTGGAGACAAGGAACACCTGACTAGGCTGGGTGACAAACTATCATCTATTTCATCTGGCATCTCCTTCTCTGAGATCCTGCCAGCCTGGGAGAAGGGAGCAGATGGACGGAAGGTCAGAGAAGGGGAGATAGGGAGCTAAACACGTGGCTCAAGGACTGGTACCAGGAAAAGGACACAGATTTGTAGGAACTGGCAACAGTTCTGGGGCGAAAGTTCTTTAAATTTGATGGACTGCATCTGACTAAAGAGGGAGTCAGTGCATTGGGGCAGAAGTTTGACGTCTTTGCAGAATATTTAAACTAGCAAATGGGGAGAGGGGTGCAGCACCCCATACGTCGAATGGGAAGAACACCCCTCCCCCCTCAGCTAGTGGTCAAACAGGAATTCAGCGTGTTTGCCGTTCATTTGCATCACCAGGTAAGAAAAAAGGTTTGTCTCCCCATACGATGCACAGGGGTAATGCCAAACTTCACCCAACAACTAACACACCAAAATCTGGCCAATGGAAAATCATGTACACAAATGCTCACAGCCTGGGAAATAAGATCCCAGACCTGCAGGCAATAATGTCAGAGGCTAAACTGGACATAGTAGCAATTAGTGAGACGTGGTTTACCAGTAACCACACTGGGAGACTTCAGTACCTGGCTATGTATTGTTCAGAAGAGACCGAGGTGCAAAAAGGGAGGGGGGGGAGTGGCCCTGTATGTTAATGAAAATATCAAAGCTACAGAAATTCAGAATACACATAAGGAGCCAGAAGAACTGTGGGTCACCCTGGAAACAGGAAATGGGACAGCCATAAGAACTGGGGTTGTCTACAGGCCCCAGACCAGAGGGAGGACATAGACACATTACTGTTAGAAGATATACAAAACATGACAGCTAAAGGGAGGTTCTGATAATGGGAGACTTCAACATGCCAGATACAGATTGGTCAATACCAGCAGGAACATCTGCCAGAACTAGACTCATAGTGGATTCCCTGCAGGGAGGGCCTCAAACAACTGGTACAGCAACCCACAAGAGACAGGGCTATCCTAGATCTAGTACTGACTAACAAAGAAGGGATCACAGATCTCCAGGTAGAAGGTCACCTGGGGCCAGTGACCATCACATGGTATGGTTCAATTTGGCTACTACATCTAAATCATCCCATTCCAAGGCAAAATATGGGACTTCAGAGGATGACTTTGATAAGATGGCCAACAGAGTTAAGCTAGCCCTGGCAAAAGAAACACAGGTGAGGAGGTACAGGCAAAGTGGGCAAGCATTAAGGATACAATACTTGAAGCAACATCCCATTGTGTTAGACAGAAAAGGAAGTGCAAAAGAAGAAGGAAACCACTTTGGTTCTCAAATACAGTAGCAGAAAAGGTCAGAGCCAAAAGGCTGGCCTTCAGGAAATATAAGGGAACACAGCGGGATGAAGATAGGGAGGCATACCAAACTGCCCTAAGGGAAGCAGGTAAGGCAGTAAGGCAGGCAAAGTCCCAAACTGAGGAAACACTAGCACGAACAGTAAAAGAAGGTGACAAGACTTTCTATAGATACATTAGTGAAAGGAGAAAGTCCAGAGGGGTATTGCTAAGCTTAATGGAGAAAAGGGAGCATGTGAGGAGGAGGACCCTGTAAAGGCATCTATCCTAAATAGATACTTTTGCTCAGTATTTACTGAAGAAAGGTAGGGCAGGGCCACAGCTCAGCATCATGGACACAGGGGAGGAGGTGAGCACTACTCCCTTCACAAAGAAAGGGTCCTACAAGAGCTTGCTAAGCTCAGGGTGGATAAGGCAATGGGACCTGATGGCATACATCCCAGGGTACTAAGGAGCTAAGGAGGAACTAGCAGAGCCATTAGCAGAATTGTTTAGTGAGTCTCTGAGCACAGGAGAGTCCCAGAAGACTGGAGAAGGGCTCATGTGATCCCCTCCACAAGAGTGGTAGCAGGGAGGAGGCGGGAACTACAGACGGTCAGTCTTACCTCAGTAGTGGGCAAGATTATGGAGGCACTCCTTAAGGAAAGGATAGTGCAACACCTGGAATCCATAGGGCACAGGATCCAAGACAGCATGGGTTTACAAAGGAAGGTCCTGTCAAACTAATCTCATAGATTTCTTTGACTGGGTAACCAGAGTGGTGGACCAAGGGGGAGCAGTTGATGTCGCCTACCTTGACTTCAGCAAAGCTTTTGACACTGTTCCACATAGAAGATTGATAAATAAGCTAGGTAGGCTCGGGGTGGGTCAGAAGTTGGTCAACTGGGTGGCAAACTGGTTGACTGGCAGAAAACAGAGAGTGGTGGTAAATGGTATACAGTCAGAAGAGATGCAAGTCACAAGTGGGGTACCTCAGGGATCAGTCCTGGGGCCAGTCCTATTCAACATCTTCATTAGTGACCTCTGCAGATGGACTAGAGGGTAAGGCTTGTCTGTTTGCAGATGACACCAAGATCTGCAACAGAGTAGATGATCCAGATGGGGTGGGCAGAATGAGAGAGATCTGGATAAACTAGCAGAATGGTCAGAAGAGTGGCAACTGGGATTTAATGCAAAGAAGTGCAAAATCATGCACATAGGGAAGAGAAACCTGAAGCCACTTATAGGCTGGGAGGAGTTGCTAGCAGTCACAAAGGAAGAAAGAGACTTGGGCATCATCATCACTGATGACCTAAAATCATCAAACAGACCTCTAAAGCAGTAGGTAAGGCTGGGGGTGTTAGGGTGTATTAGTAGGAGTATCACAAGTCGTAAGAGGGAGGTAATAATCCTCTGTACAAGACATTGGTTGAGGCCCCATCTGGAGTACTGCGTGCAGTATTGGAGGCCACACCTTCACAAGGACATTAACCAAATTGAGGCAGTCAGAGAAGGGCAACCAAAATGGTGCAGGGACTGCATCAGAAGACATATGAGGACAGATTAGCAGAGCTCAATATGTATACCCTTGAGCAAAGGAGGAGAGAGGTGATATGATCGAAACATTTAAACACCTTAAGGGCATAAACAAGGTGAAAGAGTCTAACATGTTTAAATATAAGAAAAATAGCAGGACAAGAGGACACAGCATGAGATTAGAGGGAGGCCGATTAAGGGGAATGTGAGGAAATCTTTTTCACAGAAAGGGTGGTAGATGCATGGAATGGCTTACCACAAGAAGTGGTGGCTATGAATACAGTGCAGGGCTTCAAACAGGCATGGGATAGGCATAAGGGAGCAATACAAATGACTATGAATAGATGGTCACTGACAGAGCAAAGGCCGATGGCACATTTATAAGGTAGAAAAGAAATGGGCAGACTGGATGGGCCTTGCGGTCCTTATCTGCCGTCAACTTCTATGTTTCTATGTTTCTATGTGTAATTTAACTGGGTCTGTTTCTTTGAATTGGAGACCTATATCTTCTAATTCCAAGCCTATTTTGATGTGTTGCTGGTGAAGCTGTTTGAATTGGAGTCCTGTTTCTTTGGGTAGCAAACCTATTTAGGGGGCTTTGAGTAAAACTGTGATTCATTGTTGCTGGCTTCACTAGCTGCAAAGTTGAGTGCACAGTGGGGGAAGGGTGCTAATGGTCTGACCAGGGGCCTCAGCTACCTGATTGTTTCTGGAAGACTTGGGCGGGTCCCACTCCCCCAAACCCCTCACCCACCCCTGGTCCATTATTTCCTTTATACTAGGGGTTCTGACATCACTTCCTCAAACAGGCAAAGGATATGCACTTGTCATAGCAAAAGCAGACATCCAGGAAAGGAACAGCAGCAAGTGAAGAGTTGACTGCTCTTTCAGTGGAGGGGAAGTAAAGGCAAATCTAGGAGCTTTCATTATTACTTCTTCACATTGATATTGCATTGGGAAAAGGAGGAGTAGGAGTTTGAAGAAGGTTGTGCAGTGGCTACTTAAAGTCTCTTTTTGAGTATGGATAGGAAGGATAGGAATATAAAAAGCAGTTGCTCAATATATCTAAACATGTTCAACAAAGGAGGTAAGGGAAATAAATAAAATGTTTTGCACTGATAGAGGGAGGAGAGGGGAGACTTGGGGGAGTGTTTGGTATCCTGCATCTGGAAGGGTGGGGGGTCGCTGGTGGGCAACGACAGCAATGGGTAGGGTGGTAGGCTGCAACAACTGCGGTGCACCAATCTTTCTAAACATTGCCTGGAGTGTGGGAGGATGTTTAGTGTGCAACCACATAGAAAAACTTAGAAAGGAGATTGAGGGTCTGCAGGAGGAACTAAGACAGGCAAGGCAGATTCGGGGTGGGTTTAGCCCAATACTGGCAGGAGGAAGAAGGGGAGATGAGGGAGGGCGATTTAAGCCAACAGTGGTGAGGAGAGGGTCAGAAGAAGGGAAGCAGGCACAAAGGGGCCCAGGCCAGGAGGAACGATTGCCGGGAAACCAGGTCAGGAGACAAAAGACAAATGGAAGGAGGAGATAGGGACTTGTGAGGGGAGGCGAGAAGTGGCAAAAGTCATGGAGTGGAAAGGAGAGAACAGGTTACTATGAAGAGAGAGGAAGCGGGCATTTGTGAAGGGTCTTCAGAAAACAGCTGGGCACTGTTAGAGAGGAAGAAAGTGGAGGAGGGAAATGATGAAATTAGAGGAGTAATTGATAAATGCCTGGACCAAACTGGAGCGGGGGGAAGTTCTGCTGGGAGAACTGCAACAGGGTTAAAAAGGGAAAATAATGTGCAGGAGGAAGAAGAGCTGGAAATGAGAGAGGAGATGAACAGAAGCAAGTAGGGAGTCTGAGGGTGGAATCTTAGTGCTGGGGACTCAATACTAAGAGGAGTTAGGTGGGTAGCAAGGGGAGAGGCATAATCATTTGGGTGGAGGCCATGCCAGGAATGACAGCGAAAGGGTGGGACAGTCTTTTCTGAAATATGCTAGAAGGGTAGGGACAAGCCTCATTTAATTATACATCTTGGGACAAATGACCTGGCTGACAAGACAGTAGATATAGTCCAGAGGAGGTTTGAGGAACTAGCACAATTATGTGAGGGGGCAGGAAGATCAGTAACTTTTTCAGAGATACTTCCGTTGCCAAAGGCAAGCACAACAAGAAAGCTGAGAATAGAGGAATTTAACAGATGGCTAAGAACCTGGTGTTGTGCTAAAGGGTATGGGCTGTTGGGTGGGGAGGGACCTGGGAGGACAGTAGTCTCTATGCCAAGGACAGACTACACTTGAGTGAGGAGGGAAATAAAGTGTTGAAACAGAGGATGGAAGAGTATATAGAGGAAGTTGGGAATTTAAACTAGGAGTGGGGGGTGGCAGTTGGAGAAGAGATATGCAGAGGCTACAGGTTGGGAAATCATATGAGCTTACCCCCCATAACAGTGACAAAGGACAAATGGCAAGTACTATTGGTGATGCTAGGAAAGGAGGGCAGGATGGGAGGGAGAAGGGTGGAAGGTGGTTACCCTTAATGCTAGGAGCCTTGGGAGGAAAACTGCAGAGTTACAGGTTCTCATGGCAGAGGGAGAGGTGGACATTGCAGCCATCATGGAAACATGGGCCACCCAATATAATGACTGGGACCTGTCTGTACCAGGGTACAGGTTATTTCGTAGGGACAGGGTGATTGGGAAAGGAGGGGAGTGGCACTATATGTGAAGGAAGGACTGAAGTGTGTAAGAGAGGAAGGGGAGGAGGGTAGTACGGAGTCACTTTGGGTGCAAATCCAGGATTCCAAGAATAGGATTCTTAGAATAGGAGTGGTGTACAGGCCACCATCTCAGACGGAGAAGTTAGACAGAGAACTAGTGGGACAGATCAGGAGGACCTGCGAGAAGGGTAATGTGGTAATTGTGGGGGACTTCAACATGCCAGGAGTGGACTGGAGCACCCCAACAACCAGGAACAGAAGGGAGCAGCTACTGCTGGATGCCTTCCAGGACAGCTTCCTGCTGCAAATGGTCAGTGAACCAACCAGGTTAGGGAATACCCTTGACCTTGTGCTGGCAAATGGGGACTTTGTGGAGAGAACTTACAGTGGAGGAACCACTGTCAGGGTGACCACCACTCAGTATGGCTCACACTGGATATGGGCAAGGAAGGAATGGAATCTGGCACAAGAGTGCTGGACTTCAGGAGGGCCAACTTTGGGAGAATGGGGAAGTGGTAAAGGGTACCTGGCCAGAATTCAATCTAGTATGGATACTAACCAGAGGTGGGAGCTCATAAAGAAGCTGGGGATAGTGGAGGCAACAAAACCTGCTGCAAAGCCCAGAGCAAGAAGGCTAGGGCTAAGAAACCGAGCTGGTTGAGCAAGGAGGTCATGGAAAAGGTAAGAAGGAAAAGAGCTGCCTTTAGGAAGTACAAAGAAAACAGGGAGGGGAGGACAGAGAGGGTACTTGACAGAATCGAAGGAGGTGACAAGGAGCGATGAGAGCCAAAGCATCTCACGGAACTCAGGCTGGCACAAGACATTGAGAAGGGAAGAAGGACTCTTTAAGTACATCAGGAGAAAAGGAGCTGTAAGGACCACATAGTAAGGATTAGGAAGGAGGGGTTGGGTGGAAGCAGGGTACAATAAGGCAGAAGCACTAAATGAGTACTTCTGCTCAGTATTTACTAAAGAGAAGAGGGGTGACACCCAAGGTGGGAGAAATGGCAGAAGCGGGGGTGGTGACAGATGGGGAAATCATGGAGGCAGAGTTCAAAGGGTTTGAAGGCACTGAGGGTGGACAAGGCGCCAGGCCCAGATGGCATCCACCCAGGGGTACTGAAAGAGCTGGCAGAGGTCCTTGCAGGACCTTTGGTGAGACCTATTGATGCCTCACTACATTCGGGGTGTGTACCTCAGGACTGGAGGATGGCTCATGTGGTGCCACTCCACAAGAGTGGCCCCAAGGATGAACCGGGAAACTACAGACCAGTGAGCCTCACATCCATCGTGGGTGAAGCTGATGGAGACTATCCTGAAGGAGAGGCTGGTGGCCCTCCTAGAGGACAAAGGACTACAGGACAGCAGACAGCATGGCTTCATACATGGCAGATCCTGCCAAACCAACCTGGTCGAGTTCTATGACTGGGTAACTAGGCAACTGGACAGGGGTCATGCAGTGGATGTCCTGTATCTGGACTTTAGTAAGGCATTCGACTCGGTGCCACATGGAAGGCTGGGAAGGAAGTTAGGCACAGGGGTGGGTGGAAAGCTGGTGAGATGGGTAGGAAACTGGCTGCAGGGAAGGCAACAGAGGGTGGTGGTGGGTGGGGAGCTCTCACACCCAAGGGCAGTGACGAGCGGTGTCCCACAGGGCTCGGTGTTGTTTGGGATATTCATTGCAGACATATCATGGGACATCAAGAGCAAGATCTGTCTGTTTGCTGATGATACCAAGGTTGGCGCGGTGGTGGATGGCAGGATGATCTGGCAAAGCTTGAAACCTGGTCAGACACCTGGCAACTGGGCTTTAATGCCAAAAAGTGCAAGGTGCTGCATTTTGGGATGAAGAACCCAATGAGGAGTTACCAGCTAGGGGGAGTGCAGCTAGCCCAGACAGAGGAGGAGAAGGATCTGGGTGTACTCATTACAGGGTCAATGAACAACTCAGCACAAAGTAGGAAGGCAGCTGCAAAGGCCAACAAAATGCTGGGTTGTATTGCAAGACGTATATCCTCGAGGAGGGAGGAGGATTCTGCCACTGTATAGGTCATTAGTTAGACCACACCTGAGTACTAGTGTGCAGTACTGGGCCAGTATCTGAAGAGGGACATTAAGTTACTGAGGGGTGCAGCGAGGGCCACAAAGATGATCAAGGGCTGGGGACTTATCATACGAGAGGAGGTTGAAGGAGTTGAACATGTACTCACTGGAGAAGGAGAGACAGGGTGACATGACTGAAACCTTTAAATACATGAAAGGAATAATAAAGACGGGTACAGAGGGCTGTTCAAAGTAAGGAGGGAGGGCCACCAGGGGCCATGATATGAGACTGGAGCGAGGAAGGTTCAGGAGGGAGATGAGGAGACACTTTTTTACAGAGAGGGTGGTGGCTGGGTGGAATGCGTTACCTGCAGAAGTGGTATGCAGTAGAACAGTGGACTGCTTCAAACGAAGATGGGACAGGACAAGGGGAGGGTTAATGAAGGGGAAAGGTGGAAGGGAGGGGCAGCTGCAGAATAAGGGGTGCTAGCTGCACATTCGAGCAGACTTGATAGACCTCTAGGCCTTTATCTGTTGGCAAATTTCGTATGTAGTTTCGGAAGTGATTTGAAGCTTAGAGACAGTCCCTGGCTCACTACCTCCAAGACCTACTTGTCTGTGGTGATGGTGTACCAAGCTTGGAGAAAGTGAGCAAGCCTGTCTCCTACTGGTAGGGGAAGATGACCTGTACCAGTATGTCAGGGATTCTGCTTGGGCTGGGCCTGGGCTTGAGGTACCTGGGTTGACCTTCTCATGGTCCTTCTGCCTCTACCTCTAAAGTACCCCCTGATCTATTGGTAGTCTGGCATGGCTTGAGCCTGGAGTAGGATTCCCTACCACTGCCTTCCCTGTACTGGGAACTGTATGAAGTGGAAGGCTTATCCCTTGCAGAGTTGATTCTGTAAGTGGATTTGAACTCCCTACACCTCCATTATGTTTGTTTGCTTTGTTTGTTTTTATTGGTTAACTGGGTATGAACACTGGACCAGAGGTCCTTTTTCAGGCTCAACCCGAAACAAGCCAATTAAACATAACATAAAACATAACATAACACAAAACAGGATAAATCACATTTACAAATATCCAAAGACTTTAAATAAGTTTTAAAAATTAGATTTAAATACACTTAGACATACTTTCATGAAGCCAACAGGGTAAAATATTCCAAAAAAGTGGGGCAGCAAAGGAAAAGGAGCGACCACCTGATTTGGATTTATGCACGGGGAGATGTAACAGCACACCAGAAGCAGACCTCAAGTTTTCAAAATATGGTCTAATGGTGATCAAATCTGATAAAGGAAAGGAAGATTTTGCATGGGCTGCCTGAAAAATTTGGTAGCCAAAGAAATAAGCAAATTTATATTCTGTTGACAACCAGTCCAAGTTTGAATAAAGCAAGCAATGATGTGTACGAGAAGGAAAACCCGTAACAAAATGATATATGCTGTTCTATGTAACAGCCAATATGTGGCTTTCCTTGGCCCCTAGACCATGATACAAACTACAATTATACTCTAAATGGGGCAACAAGGAACCATTAGCGATAGATCGAGTTATAATTGTTAAAAAAATTCCTGAATTTGTAAAGAATGCCCAATTTTCGATTGATAATCTTACTAACTGCCCTTACCTGGATATGAAATGTCAAACCAGGGTCAAAAAGGACTTCTAAATATTTGAACTCGGCAACCTATTCGATTGCAGTCCCACCTGCAACACAAATTAATAAATCCACAGAATCTTTTAACATATGTGGAGTACCAAAAAGCACAGCTTTTGTCTTCCTAACATTTAAAACCGAAAGGTCAGCTTCAAACCATTCACAAATTAAAAAAAAACTCAGACTGTAAACAATAAGTCAATTGCAAACTTGATTGAACTTGTTGAAAATGTATGAGATCATCTGCGTACAACAAAGTATCACAGGAGCTGCACACAGAGGAAAGTTGATTAATAAAAAGGGAAAACATCAGGGGTCCTTTGGATGACCACACCTCAAAAAACAAACCTCAGACTGACAGGGGTCAACATAAACTATCTGTGAGCGGTATGTTAAATAATTATTAAACCACTCAACAACCCGTAAAGAGAATCCCATTTGCCTCAACTTCACACATAGAAGAGAGTGGTCAGTATGCTTCAGTCTTATCCCCGGGGAGCCCGTGCCAGCGCCGTGAAGGATGGCAGCATAGAAGATCAGTTCCTCAGCTTTAAGTTTTCTTTTATTTTTAAAATCGCATTTATTTGGCCAGTTCGCATCTAAAATACATCGTTAAAGAAATTGGAACCGCTAGATGATACTTTCTCACTTAAGAATACTATTATCAGCTAATTTTACACTGTTTTTAAAATACGTTCAAGTAACCTCAACGATGGATCAGAGGAATACGGCTCTCCGTTCTGTGGAGCGCTCTACAATGGCTGACAAAACTGACATTCAGCTGTTAAAAGAAATGCTAAACAATATTAAGATTGAGATCGGGGATGTCAAACAAACTGTGGCAGACAGCAGGCAAGATGCAATTTTATTTGCTAAGAGGTTAGACCACTCTGAAGAACAAATTGATATATTTAAAGAGACAGTGGCAAATTTAGAGGATCAGAACCTAACACAAAATAAACAAATTCACTTTTTAACAGAGAAAATAGATGATTTCGAAAATAGAAGTAGAAGAAATAACCTGAGACTATTGGGTATACCAGAGGGGTTGGAAGGAAATAACATGATTGAATTTTTACAACAACTTCTCCCATCTATGTTAGAATATCAATGGCCCTGGGCTCTTGAAATTAAACGGGCTCATCGTACCTTGGATCCTCATCCAAAAATAGGGCAAAGACTCAGGCCCATAATTGCTCATTTTTTAAGATTTTCAGTAAAAGAACAGATTTTACGATTGTCCAGAGAAAAGAAACAACTAAGATGGAGGGGGAACAAAATCCTAGTCTTTCAGGATTTCTCTGCGTTGATTATGAAAAAAAGAAAATTTTTTTTGAGATCAAACAGAAACTAGTAAAACTGGGCATTAAATACTACTTTAAATACCCTGCAATTTTGAATGTTCTTGAACTAGATGGGAAAATGTGATCATTTACTAACACCAGAGAGGCTTCATCATTTGTGCTGATGTGTGAGAAAATGGTTCGAGCCTCTCCACAAAATGAACAGATCAACCATATTTCAAAAAAACAGCAAGTAGAAAATACTGCTTGAGCCTTGCCAGAGTGTTCAAAATCATGAGTCATCTCAAGTGAAGCAGGTCAGAATGTGTGAACTCAACTCATTCAGGTGCACAAATCTACATTGGGAAGAGTATGAATGCTAATAAGCTAGAAGATCTGAAAGCCAAAACTTCACCCCTCCACTCTATTCTCTAGGTACTCAGAGAAATCAAAGTCCAGACCAACAACATACCTCGTTGATTGTCAGGAAATCGAGAGCACCAACTAAACAAAGCCATCTTCCGATTCTTCGCTCTAAAGCCCAAAGAATTAGAAGTAGATCGAGGAGTAGAGGAAGCAGCAGGTCTTGCGATTCAACATTAGGCACATCTACACAAGGAGAACTAGAAATACAACCCAACCTTGATGGAAACAACCCAAACAGTAATTTTACTTGAGATGCCTTGACAGAATCTGAGCTCCTGATTGGTTATGCATTTCCTATTTTGTTGCTGCCAGTATGTTAGGGTGCGCTCAGCATATTAAGATCCTGATTGGCTGACGATCCTGACAAGTCGCTTTTCTTCAATCACCACGTTGTAGGATTCAAATAATCGTGGAAAGAAGGGCTTGCTTACTTTTTTGCTTTTTCATCGCATTTGCTGGGAGATAAGCAAAAGGGTAACAACTAGGTTTGCAGACGTTATTGCTCCCTTGAATTCTGCATAAAATATACTCGTTTTAGCTCTTCTTGCTGAAACTTTCAAATAGCAAGCTCAATCAATTTAGAAATGGGGATGTAGTCTTGAAACAAGATTCCTTCTTATGAAGCAAAATAGGCTGCTTTTAAGGGGGAAAATTGCCTCACTATGCAGTGGGGTCAGAAGTAGGACAGGACAGTAGGATTGTATGCTGTACTATTACTCTGGCTGGGATTCTAGTACTGTTGTACAAATGCTCTTGCCTTGTAATTTTTGTTGATCTCCATCTAGCCTTGCATATAGTGGAAAAAGGGGGGGGGGAGAAGGGGAAATGTTTCCTAATGTTTTTCTTAGGGAGAACATGGGGAAAGTTAGCAAATACTTATATTTACTCTGTACAGAAATAATACTGTAAGCCTGATAACATACTGAGATGAAGCCTTGCTAATACTTGTCTAAGGAATAAGCCCATATGACTGATCAGTTGCAATAACTTATTGGTGCCAGTCTATACCTTTATATCTGATATTCTTCTCTCCTTTTATGTTATATGAGTTGCTTTTAAATTGAAGTGAGAATTAAAAGTAGGGGGATAAGAACTCCTATTAAGTTTGGGGCAAATATATCATAAACAAGGTTATACTTAAGGATCCAGTGTTTATCTGCTAGGCATTTACAAGAAATATGCAACAGCTTACACAGCTCACAATTGACTAACTCCCTTATCCATACTCCCCAGATGCAGTCATGGAGATAACTCTATTTTTGGAGAGTTGGTGGGGTAAGGGCCTAATTTTTATACAGCTACCTAGTGACACTGAAATAGATCCATTAACGTAACTTTGATACTTTTGAGTTGCCTCCCTTCTCCTCTTGTCCCTTTTTACTACCCTTTTTTCTTCTATTTGTTCCAGTCATGTTTGTACTAAACAAGTCTTCTGCGGTACTATTGAGTTATGCACTGAAGTCTGGAATAAAGCTTACACCTCTTTGATGGTGATTGGTAAGTAATGAACTGGTTTCTATCAAGTATCCTTCTCATATATGATAGTATGTTTATGCGTGTTAAAGCTGGGGATCCATGTCTTCATTTAGTTGAAGCCGTCTTAGGTACCCATAACCTTGGACTCCTAGTCCGGTGCAAGTTGGGCAACAGAGGTAGAATACCAGCCTACCTAATATACACAATAAATAACCTATTGGGTTAGTTTTAGCTTATTTTTTTCTTTCATTTAGTCAACTGTATTCAATAATGAAGAAAATTACTTAAAAATAAATAAGGAACCAAACAATCTTTTATTAAACGTTCAAACTGTAAATAATAAGTTCTACATAAGTTTGGTAGAGTTAAGGTAAAGAAAGTTGTTTTTTTTTTTTTAGGAAAGCATATGTGGTTATGCGGGGAGGGAATCAATAGCTGAAGTTTTTGCAATGTCAATTGATAATTCACCATTTGTGTATTTTGTGTTTTGACTTAAAGTGTGAACAAGAGTTAATCCTGTTTGGAAATGAGTCATTACAGATTTGCATCTTGGAATGTCAATGCTCTTGGATCTCCGATCAAAAGGAAAAAAAAATTATGTTCTTTGAACAAAAGGAAAGGAGATATTGTTTTTATTCAAGAAACTCATTTAACATTTGAAGAATCCTTAAAACTCAAAAGGGGCTGGGTAGGACAAGCTGAAAGTGGATGTTACCCATCAAAAAAGAGAGGTACATCTATTCTGATTAGAAAAGGAATTAACTTCATTAAACACAATCACATTTCTGATGTAGAAGGGCGTTATCAGATTCTAACTGGTTTATTAGATGGACAACGGATTGCTCTATGTAATGTGTATGCACCTAATGACAGAAGACGTGAGTTCTATAACACACTTATGGTGGCACTGAGCTCTTTCAACGACTATGAAATTGTGATGGGAGGTGACTTTAATGAACTATTAGACCCCATTCTGGATAGATCCTCTACAAAAAAGGTGCAAATGAAAACAAATTCAAGAGTCTCACTTAAGAAAATATTAAATGACACAGGTTTTACAGATTCATGGCGCACATTACACCCTACTGATAAAGAGTACTCCTTTTTTCAAATAGACATTTAATTTACAGTAGGATTGATTACTTGTTTATTTCATACTCGATAACTAATATGTTAGAGGCTAAGCTGGAGACAATTGTTATTTCGGACCATGCCCTATTAACCTTGGATCTGGTAATTGGGGGCTTAAGGGAAAGAACACAGAGATGGAGATTCAATACTTCATTACTAAAAGATAAAGATTTTACTACATGGGTTCAGAAACAAACAAAAGAATACTTCCAAATCAATAATAATGGAGAAGCCTCACAGACTTCAATTTGGGAAGCATACAAGGCATATATTCAAGGAGAAATAATAAAATATTCATCTAGTAGGAAAAGAGAAAGAGACAACGTCCTTAAACAGAAAGAAGATGAATTAGTAAAACTATCTGAGCTATCCAAAAAGCAAAAAACACCAACAGGTGAAACAGTGTACAAAATGTCTGTGCTAAAAGGAGAACTAAATACTATACTATCACAAAAAAAGGAATATGCGCTTTTCAGAATAAGACAAAAATACTGGGAGGCTAGAGAAAAAGCAGGTAAGTTACTAGCTTTTAGACAAAAAATACAGCAACAAAACATTATAACAGGTATTAAAAACAAGCTAGGAATAACAGTCACAAGAAATAAAGAATTCCATGACTTCTTTCAGAATATATACTCAGAAAAGAAAACATTGCCACCTGATAAGTTAGATGACTTTTTTTAGAAAAATTAAGCTACCCTCCCTAAAACAAGAAGACAGAGAAATGTTAGGGGAAAGCATTTCTTTAGAGGAAATGCAACTAGCTATGCAGGACCTTCCTTCTGGGAAAACACCTGGGCCAGATGGATTCCCAGGTGAATACTATAAAAAAATTGGCACCAATATTACTGCCACATTTAAATGTGATGCTGAAAGATGCATGGGATAAAACAAAATCTTCCTCCTACCATGCGACAAGCCTATCTCACACTTATTCCTAAAAAAGGTAAAGATAGTCTGGATTGTGCCAGTTACAGGCCAATCTCTCCTATGAATACGGATTACAAAATACTTACCAAGGTGTGATCTAAAAGAATTCAGGCTGTTATAACCAAGTTGGTAGGTCAAAAACAGGTAGGATTTATCAAAAATAGATCCGGAGCAGATAGTGTGCGCAGGTTATTAAACCTGATATAGTCAGTCAATAAAAAGAAAGGCTCTTACATTATATTGTCACTTGACATACTTAAAGCCTTTGATTCTGTGAACTGGTCATTCATGATAAAAACACTTACTGAATTTGATTTTGGGGATGATTTCTCTCAATGGGTAATGATGTAATATGATAAACCAAAAATTCAGGTTCTAACCAATGGTATACTATCTCCCGAAATTGTCTTAACCTGTGGTACAAGGCAAGGATGTCCACTCTCCCCTTATCTCACTATTTTAGCCTTTGAGACACTTATACAAATAATTAATACACACCCGGAAATCAAAGGTATAACTTTACAAAAGAAAGACCACAAGGCCTTCGCATTTGCAGATGACCTGCTATTGACAATAAGTAATCCAGTACATTCATGCCAATGTTTAAAAGTCATTTTAAAAGTTTTTTAGGATTTTTCGGGCTTGAAAATAAATTGGGGTAAAACGCAGCAACTACAGAATGGTATTACTTCTCCAGTTAAGAATTTACTGGAGAATGTATTAGACAAGAAATGGTTCAAGGACAGTATCACATATTTAGGTTTATAAATTACAGTCTGTCTAAAACAAATAGTAAATCTTAATTATGACCATTATTAAAAGATATTGAATTGGATTTGACCAGATGGGGGAAACTAAATCTCTCGCTATAGGGAAGAGTGAACATAATAAAAATGAATATTGCACCAAGACTATTTTATCTATTTCAAAATTTACCTATCCTGCTGGGGAAAAACCTTTTCAAGAGACTAGATCGAATAATGGTGAACTTTATATGGCAAGGAAAACCACCAAGGTTGAGTTTATCTAAATTAAGAATGCCGTGTAGTGTTGGTGGATTTGCTTTACCATGGTGGGAGCAATATCAGCTAGCTTTTATTCTGAAACATGCGTTGAAACATTATAAATGCCCAATAGTAGATCACAGCCTTTCTGGATAGAAATGGAAAAAAGTATACTTAGTCCCAACTCCCTTTTTGACCATCTATATATACCACAACAAGGGAAGATAATAGATAATCCCTGTATTCAGGGTTCAATATTAGCACTTAAAAAAATTAACAGTATTATAAATCCAACCAATATACCATTTAGTATGATGTTATTATGGGGGAATTCAAGATTAAAGAAGGGCAATAAAACTCTTTCAAACCCAGAGTGGTCAAACATGGGTATATCCAGACTATCTCATCTGATTGATAAAAACACTAAAGTTCTACTCTCATTTCCAGAACTTAGGAAGAAATATAAGATTTCGTGGTTATCAGTTCCATTTTTACTTGCAGTTTAAAAAATTATTGGTTGGATCAGAAGTTTTAAAAGATGACTACAGATTGTCACCTTGTGAGGACTGGGAAAAGTTGTTCACAATAACATCACTTAAAAAAGGGGGCTGGGATCATTTATAAAATACTTACTGATAAATTAACATCTCCATGCTTGATCATTAAGGCCAAAAGAAAATGGGAAGAAGAAATGGATCTCATAATAAAAGAGGAAGAATGGAATCAGGCGTGGGAAGACTACTACTAAAAATCACAAAGAGACCCAAGGTAGGCTGATCCAATTCAAAATTCTGCATAGATATTATCCGAGTCCTCAAATTATTTTCAATGCGTTATTTAAAAAATACCAATTGTTGGAGATGTAATGAATGATACAAATGGGGGCTTATTACATATGTTATGGGGTTGTCCGAAAATCCAAATAATTTGGAAGACAATACAGACAATCTGCTGCAGGGTAACAGGGCAAAATATTAATTTATCCCCATTAATTTTTATCCTTGGAATTATACCTGACTCATCATTACAATTAGATAAATACCAAAAAATATGGATTTCGCAAGCATCTCTTAGACTTAAAAGACTCATTTTACAACACTGGGAAAGATAATAATTCACCCTCTATTAGTGAATGGTACTCACAAATGGCTTTCTTATATAACAATGAGAGAATTTGTTATGCTATAGATGATAAGTTAGATATACTAGATAGTATTTGGTCGCCCTTTTGGCACATGGTATAATAAATGTGGATGTTCAAGTTATAGAGAGATTTGATATTAACAAATGCCAAGCTATACTGTTGTACCTTAGTTAACACCAAAGGCTAATACCAAATATGAAAATTATGTACCTACCATAATTCTTGATCTTCTCTTGTATCTTCACCATTCAATACTGCTTGGGTTAGTGCCGGAGACACGCACCCGCTACGGGAGTTTTTTTTTTTTTAAATCGGCTCGATGGCGCCACCTCGAGTGGCGTATTGCGTCATGCGCGGCGGCCGCAGTTAGTGCCGCAGACTCCTCCTCCATCTCAGTTCTGGTAGCGGAGGAAATAAAGGGTAAGAAAAAAGGGAAGCGAGGCAAGAGAGCCGAGGGACAGAAAAAGGAAAAGATATAAACTGAAAAAGGAATAAGCCAGTAGAAAATAGACAAAGAAGAAGGATTCCTACCCTAAGGGACCGCAGGGCCTCCTTTCCGGGGCGGCTCTAGGGGAGGAACAGAGAAAAGGAAGAGAAAGTAGAAGAAGAAGAAGAAGAAGCATGTTGAGAGGGAGAACAGTGCCCATTGAGCATTGGTTGAGAGGCTTATAGGCTCAAAAGTAACAAGGGAGCAAGAATCCCAGGTGCTAGGACTGAGGGGAGGTTCAACCGAACCACCTGAACAGATCCGAATGAGGGCAGACTCTCTGAACTCTCAACATGCCAAGTCCCTTCATCCTAGCTGAGGGCTCGTAGACTGCCCGGGCAGAACCTGTTCCAGGTAGAGCGCCCAACCAGGAAGGGGACTAAGTCCCTTAGCACCCTGTTAAGTGCTAACACAGTAGTGTATGGGAAAGACTATGCCTTCTCGAAGGCAGTTTTGTATGAAAAAGAGAGTGGAACTCGATCAGACTCCCTAAGGCAAGGCAAGCAAATGCTCAGAGCTGAGAAGTTTAATCAGCGGCTAGAAGAGCTCAAAAAAATACCTGCCAGGAGGATTCTAGACTTCGCCGAGGCCAAGTCAGAGCATGGCCTCTTAGGCTGTGAAACTGCATAACCTGAAGAAGGTATTTTAGGAATCGCACCCTAAGGGCGGTCAGAAAGAGTTCCCTCAGAATTTAGATAAAGGAACACCATGTTCGTTCCTCTTTACCTTGAGGAAAAAAAAGACCATTCATTAAGAATGGAAAACAAAGTTTTTTTTTTTTGGGCATAAAGGCCAAAGGAAGGAAGAGGAGCAGGCGGGAGGAGGCACACAGAAGGAGGCCACTGAGGGAAGGTGGGTGGGTAGCAATAGAATGGTGAAGATACAAAGAAGATCAAGAATTACGGTGAGTACGTAATTTTCATATCTTCCTTGTCAATCTTCACCATTCATTACTACGCATGAGTACCAAGCCCCCTTAAAAAGGGGTAGAACCCTGAGGGAATAAGACCCCCAGCCTCCTGCTGGTGAGAAACAGAAGGGAAGCCCTGGGCTAATCTAGAGAGAAGCCTATGAGGGGAGAAGAGCTAGGAGGTGCCCCGAGGGACGGGGAGGCGGAGGAAGCCCTGCAGTAATCTCCTAGCTCTGGAGGAAAAAAGGCAGGTCCCCTGGGCGGAGGAATCACCCCTCGCCCGGGCCAGGGGTGACAACCTTGATAGGCGAAGCCATGCCGTCCGCCTAATGCAGATCGCTGTCCCTAAAGCCTGGAAGCCACCTCATTGGCGTCATAAGATGCCCTTGCTTGGTGTCTTGCCAGCTCCAGGCCTATAGCGGAGAGGGCAATAGCCTGTCTGGTTTGCTCCGTATCAGGCATTGATGCTAAGATCTGAGAGAGCATCGACCACAGATGCCTACTGTAGGCAGCGTGGTGAGCCTGATGTGACGCAATGCAAGCCATCGCACGAGAAGAAGAAAACACTCTTCGCCCCCACCAGTCGAATTGTAGGGAATCCGGATCCGGTGGTGGGATCGTGCGCCAGGCGGCGGCACCCGGAAGGAGTCTCTAGGTATACCAAACCCGAGGACGGGTTGGGAAGAGTACACAGGGATTCCGAAGGGGCACAATACCTTCGTTGACAGTCTGCCGGGGCTGGAGAAGGGGCAGCTGGCGACTGCCAGGAACGGATAGACGCCTTCTGGAAGGGGATAGGCCAGGAAGGTACCACCAGGTGCTGGGCACTGAATTCGCCAAGGAATTCACGCGTCTCCCATTCGGTATTGTCTCGCCTAATGTAGGAGATTCGAAGATCACTCACCATCTTCGAAAGGAATTGCTGATATTCAGTGAAATCAGCATCGGAGGAGATATGAGCAGAGGGTTCCTCTCCCTCAGAGGAGGGAGACGAGGATGATGGAGAGCTTGAGTGTCCAGAAGATTCCTGCAGCGGTGGGGAGAGGAGAAAGACCTGCTCATGCATATACCTGACATATGAGGGGAAGGCCGCGGCAGAACCTCTGAACTGCTCCCAGGATAACGGGCCCATAGGACCGACATGGCCTGGAAGAGGCTGCAGAGGCACTGGAGATGGGCACCTACGAAGAGGCAACTGTCCTCTGCTAGGGCTCTGAAATCCGGAGAATGGAGCCCGAGCTGGCGGGATTCCGGACGACAGACCAGGTCGCAAAACGGAACCCTGAGGATGCGAAACCTGGAAGAGCCCCGAAGGGGATCCTCCCCTGTGTCGAACCTGGGACTGAATGGATCCAGAAGGGCAGTCCATAACAGCATACGGAGGGACCCCGGGTCCAAGAGGAAAGCGGGGCCCAGCACTCGGCTCCTAGCCACCCTCCCAGGGTGGCCAGAAGACCGACGATGACTGCACCTGCCCCTTGACCCCTCGGACTCCGAGAGTGCCCTCCTCCTCAACCCCAGCGTTCTCCCACCCCGAGTGGCGGTAACAGCACCCGGGAGGGTAGCTGTCACGAGCCCCAGGAGGAAGAGCCCTCCCTCCGCCCCTACCCATTGCTCCCGGGACCCAGGACCACCCTAGCCCGAGGGCCCTCAGGAGGAGCGGAAGTGGGGACAGTGGAGGGCGCTGCCGCCCCCAGCACCACGTGCCACGGGGACCCCGACTCGAAGAGTCAGGTTGCCAGGATGGGTCCATGTCTGAGTCATCGACCTCCGAAGAGGAGAGACCAGCTGAACCACGATGCTAGCAACCTGGGGTCCCCGGAGAAACTGGCTAGTGCCAGAGTTGGGCGCCGGATGACCCTGGCCACCTGCCAGGCTCCGCCCGCTCCCGCGGCGCCGGCTAGGCCCACGGAGCCGCCCGCATCGGAACCCAACCGGCGCGCCGAGAGTGAATCGGGCCTGTGGCGCTGCGGCGGTGCTGAAGGCCAGAGCGGCGCCGCCAGCGCTGTCTCGATCACGCAGCGCGGAGGGGCGGCGTCGAGGTCACGGTGCCGGGCCCGCAGGCGTGGGCCTCGACACTGGGAGCCTGCAGCTCCGAGGAGGTGACTGCCGAGGCGGTGTCCCCGTCGCGGCCCCGGGAGGGACCATGACGTTCCTCCGACACCGTGAAAGAAGCTTCCTCTTCGGCAAGAGAAGCAGAGGAAGCCTCCTCCTCCACGGACCATATAGGCCTGAGAGGGGACCCGGAGGAAGGGCCTAGAGACCTTACCTGGGAATCCCTGGAGCGACGCCGTCCCCCGAAGGTCGGTGGGGCCTTGCCGATGGAGACAGATATCATGCCGGTCCGAGACGGAGAAATGCCGGCCACAGGAGCACCGACGCATAGGGGCACGGCCCGCCTTCGATTTACGCTTTGCCCCCGAACCTGACATGATACGAACTAAACAAGGCAAAAAAACAGCAATAAAGCACTTGGCGCCGTCAACAGAAAATAAAAGAATGGTCTTACCGGAAGACGGCGTCGAGTCACTGAAGAAACGAGGAGTCTTGTACGAATAACCGTTAACTATCGCTACCCGGCGCGGCAGGTGCAGCCTCGACAGCGGGAGAAACAGAACTGAGATAAGGAGGTCTGCGGCTGCCTAAACGGACGCACCTCGCGCGTAGCATGTCGTCACTCTCGAGGCGGCACCGTTGGAGCCGATTTAAAAACAAACTCCCGTAGCGGATGCGCGCCTCCGGCACTAACCCAAGCAGTAATGAATGGTGAAGATTGACAAGGGAAGATCTTTTTATTTGAAATGGTGAATGTATATATGTAAGCTCCAGTTTCTAAATGTATTTTTTTTGTTTGTTGTTTTCATTCTTTCCTTCCTTATTTTATACTACTTGTTTAAATTGTACTTGTTACTCTCAAGATTTATGTAATGTATTTGAAATGGAAATAATAATAAAAAATTATTAATGCAAAAAAAGTCTTATCCCAAAAGAGGGAATCACCCTCACAGGGAAAATCCATTGCTTTAGTCTGAGTGTCCTGAGACAGGTATGTGGCCCTGAGCCACGCAAACTGCTTCATTGACACTGTAAGTGCCATTAGCCTGACTGCAGTGTCATTCACATCCACAGCCATATAGAACTGGTACTTGGCGGCATCCAGTGCCATCCTGGCAGTGTCTGCCGGGTCCACTGCCATCTCCCCAGACATTTTGTCTGTCACTGCCAATACTGTATCCCATAATGCCATCTGATATAGGGCTGCATAAGCCATGTAGTTAGCTTGCCTTACTAACAGAGAGGCTGTGAAGTACCCCTTTTTACCCATTCCATCAATTTTTCTGGAATCTTTGTCAGGGGAGTGAGATGACAAAGGTATTCTGGCCTTGTCACATGCTGCAGCCTGAACCACCCCTTCATGGTCAGGGTGATTAACCAGGAATGCCTAAATAGCCCTGTCAAACTGATATTTTTTTTATTGATTTTCTTATCCACCCCTAGAATTGAGGTAGGGGTTTGTAAAATCTTTAAGGCAGCCTTTCTCAATTATTTATGAATAGGAAGCAGGAACCTTCTGGTGGGGGCTAGCCCCATCATATCTAGGAACTCTGCTTCCTCCTCATTCTCAACCATCTCTTGGATGGATAGGTTTAGGGTCTTGACAAATGAATAATGAGAGATGCAGTCCTCAGGTCCCCTTGGGGGGAGGAGGAACCGAAGTCCTGCTCTGGGGATCTCTGGTTCTATAGGTTCCCCTTCCTCCTCTTCTCCCTCACTGTAAACATATACCAGGTCCTGAGCCACTGAAGCCTGGGCAGGAACTGGTGGAACTGATGTTGTCACTGGAACCACAGCCTGTAGTGCCTGCAGAATTTGCAGGGCCTTTGCTATGTCTTCTGCCGAGGGCATAGGTGGTCTGTCAGCTGAGAGCTCCTTTGTCTTCTCAGCAGGAGGTGCAGCGATGTGCTTTTCTTTATGCTTTCTTTTTGCTGGAACCAGTTCACTAGCCAGTTCCACAGGTCTTTTAGTTTTTGAGGAGTCAGCTTTTTCTGTGGATTTTGGATCCACTGACTCTAGGCCTTTCTTAATCTTTATTAGAGGTAGAAGTTGAGGATGCCTCATCAGAAGGCTTAGATGGAGATGAAGGAGTTGTCATTTCTTTCAATTTTGTTAGTCTTTTTAAGGTTTTAGGGCAAAACATTTTTAACATCTCACAATTAGCAAAAAAAATTATCACTGGGTCCTTAAAAAATGCACAAATCGTGCCAATCTGCCTTAGCTACTGTACAATTTAGCCACAGTTAATGCAGTTCTTGACTACTGTATTTTTCTTTTGTTTGATTGCTTCTGACATTGATGTCAGGCACAGAAAAAATGGAACCGACTGAAATTTAAATAGTAAACCTGAAGTGACCCGTTCCCTATACAAACTGGGAACCGAGAGCCACTTGGTTCTTGACAGAAAAAGGAACTGCGGCTAAAGAAAATTAAAAATTAAACTAAATAACGTTATGGATCTGGAAAGGAATCAGAATGTTAATAAGAAATCAAGTGTTTTCTGAGGTAAAACCTCACAAAATAGCAGTTCCTCGCAGTTCCAAGGAACCAATGAGGAACCCAATAAATGAACAAAAAACGGCCAAATAAACTAACTAACCTGAATAGGGCAGCAATATAAAATAAAAAGTAAATGTGTTACTTATCGACAAATTAAATGTGTACAAGTAAGTAGAGGCGAGCTCTCCGAGGTGTCTGAAATGGAAATTACTTATCTACCGTAATTCTTGATCTTCTCGTTATCTTCACCATTCATTACTGCTGGGTGTAAGCCGGAGGCGCGCACCAGCCACGGGAGTTTTTTTTTTTTGAGGAAGTAGAAGAGTGCCAATGGCACCGCCCTCAAGAGCGATACACCGTGTGGTGCACAAGGGGCAGCCGTTAGGCACCGTAGACGACTCCTCCATCCCAGTTCTGTAAGCCGGAGAGGAGAAATAAGCGGGGTTCGAAGAATCTGAGGCGAGGCAAGAGAGCCGAGGGATAGATAAAGGAAAGGTAACAAACTGAAAAGGAATAAGCCGAAGAGAACAGAAGAAGAACCCTACCCTAAGGAAACGCAGGGCCTGCTTCCTTGGGCGGCTCTCAGGGAGGAACAGATAAGGGGAAAAGAAGAAAGAAGAAAAGGGAAGAAAAAGAGGTGGGGATATTGGGAGGAGGGAAAAATACTGCCACAAATCCCAAGTGAAATTGCCTTGAAGCTTACCAGCTCGGATCTTAGAGCAAAGAAGCAAGGATCCCTTCAGACAAAACTGGTTCGGATGGTTCAAATGAACCTTCTACACAGGTTTAAACGAGAGAGGCAGATTTCCTTACACCTCCCACTATCCCATTACCCATCACTCAGGCTGAGAGCTCACAGAGTGCAAAGGTAAAATCTGTTCTGGAGAGGGAGCACCCCCAACCAGGTAAAGGGAAAAAGACCCCACTAGCACTCAGATATGCATCAGTGCTGGGGGGAGGGGAAGCCCCAAGAGAGGGCGACCTCTTGTTAAAATGGACAGAGACAGAGAAGGAGCTCCGTCTCACTCCCTGGAGAAGACAGGGGCCAAAGGGCTGGGCCACCAGTTCAAAACGTTAAGTTCAAATCGGGCTAGAACAATGTTGATTAGCCCTGGTCTGACACCATAGGGTGATCTAGGGACACCAGCCAAGTCCGAAGATTAAGGATAGAGGACTGTCTCAGAGACCAACCTCATGTCCAGATATTGAGCTAATCTGGCCCGAAGGAAAGCCCCCAAAGGCAAAACCTTCCAGGGAATCAGAAAGAGTTTTCTTAGATGAAAAGGACGAAGTTTCACCTGCTCTCCTCCTTACCAGAATTCTTCATCATATTTCTTCTTAGAGAAGAACAGAAGGTCCCAAGGAACCAGAGGATTAGTCCCCCCCAGAGGGGGGGAAGGGGAAGAGGAGGGCGAGCAGGGTGGGGGAGACACCCAAGAAAAGGAGCCCATGAGGGGAAGTTGGGAGGGATTCAGTAATGAATGGTGAAGATGCAAGAGAAGATCAAGAATTATGGTAGGAATGTAATTTCCATATCTTCCTTGTCAGTCTTCACCATTCATTACTAGTAAGGTAAGCCAGCCCCCGAGACTCTGGTGCACTGACCCTCCTGAGAACAGACCCCTCTGTCTCCTACCAGTGGAAAGCAGGAGGGAAGACCCAAACCAACAGACTGGAGCAGTCTAAGGTTGCTGAGGGCAAGGGGGTGTCCCCTGTGTCCAGGGGGATGGAGAATGCCCCTGAAGAATCCTCCTTGCCTTGCGAGAGAACAGGCGGGTCCCTCGGAAAGTGGAGGAAGTCACCCTATGCCGGGCAATGGGTGACAGTCTGGACAGACAAAGCCATGCCGTCCGCCGTATGCAGATCACTGTCCCTGCCAGTCTGGAAGTCACCTTGTTGGCGTCGTAAGACGCCCTTGCCTGGTGCCTTGCAAGCTCCAGACCCCGTGCAGAGAGGGCAATGGCTTGTCTGGACTGATCTGTATCAGGCATAGATGCCAGAACCTGTGCTAGCATCGACCACAGATACCTGTTGTAGGCAGCGTGGTGTGCCTAATGTGAACCATGCACATCAACACATGACTTGAAGAGAAGACTCTTCATCCCCACCGATCAAATTCAGCAGAATCCGGATCTGGGAGTCTGTCATGTACCAGGTGCCGAGGCCCATGAGTATTTAGGGACGTCAGGCCCAAAGGCGGCTGAGGTAGAGAACCTAGAGACTCATGGGGGGGACAACATCGTCTGCTGGGGCTGCAGGAGACTGCCAGGTGTAGACAGATGCCCCCAGGAAGGGGATCGGCCAGGAAGGCACCACGAGGTGGCAAGCGCTGAATTCACTGAGGAATGCATGCATCTGTCACTCAGTATTGTCCCTGCAGATGAATGAGATAAGAAGCTCCGAAACCAGCCTCAAGAGGAACCGCTGATATTCAGTGAAGCCAGTGTCGCGGATAGGTGGACAGAAGGTTCCTCTTCCTCAGGAGAGGAAGATGAGGAGGAAGTGGAGCTCGAATGCTCAGAGGACTCCTGTGGCGGGGGGGACAAGCAGAAGACCCGTTTGTCCAAGGCCCTAATGTATGAGGAGAAAGCTGCAGCAGTAGCTCCGAACGTCTCCCAAGTTAAGGGCCCTGTAGGACCCACATGGCCCGGGAGAGGGGGGGTGGCTGCAGAGGGATGGGTGAAGGGCACCCAAGAGCACATGCCTGGCCTCTGCCAGGGCTCTGAGATCTAAGGAGTGATGCCACCAAGACTGGGGACTCTGAGATCAAACCGGGTTGCGAGAAGGTAACTTGAGGAGGCAAAACCTGGAACAGCCCAGAAGGGGAATCTCCCGTGACACGACTGAGGTTGCATGTGTCCAAAAGGGCAATCCTCAGTACCATCACTAGAAGGTGCCCTGGAGACCTCAAGGGAAAGGTGGGGATCATCACTATGACTCCTTCCCACACCCCGCAGGGCAGTGGGAATGCACTGCCACTCCTCACCCCAACCTCTTAACCCCTCTCACTCCGGAGCGGCCCTCTTCCTCAACCCCAGTGCGGGGCTCCCACTTTGCAGACCTCCGGAGGGTCACAGAAACAGGGCTCCCACCCCTTCTGGAAGGAGCCTCGCAGCACCAGGAAGGCAGCTGCCTGGGCTCCCCCCCCTCAGAAGACGGCATCCTCCCACGAATCTCGGAACCGTTGCCCATAGAAAGTCCCCGGCCACCCCTAGCCATGGGACCCCCATGACGAACCTGCTTCGGGGACTCGGGAAGAGGAACACTGGGCCGCCTGACACCCCGACCTACAGGGAGTTCCAAATCCGAAGACTCAGGCTGCCAGTCTGGGTTCACCTTTGAGTTATCCCCACCCCAAAGAGGAGTCGAGAAGAGTGACCTCCAGAGAGGCTACCTCAGGAACATCTGCAACGGCACCAGGAGCGGCACTGACGTAGGCGACGATGACGCCAATGGCGCCGTTCGAGTCCCCAGTGCCGCGAACCACAATCGTACTGCCAGCAGCGTTGCCCGAGTCCCCAGCACCGCGGGCAGCACTGGAACCCAAAATGGCACTGCCAGTGGTGCTGCCACGGACGCTGAACCCCAAAACAGTGTCGCTAGGAGGCATCGAGGATCCACCAGTGCCAGGCCCCACAATCTGGGGCCATGACATTGGGGGAGCCTGCACCTCCGAGGAGGCGACTGCCAGGATGGCACCAACGATGTGACCCCGGGAGGAAGCGCACCATTCCTCTGGCACTGAAGAAGAAACCTCCTCCTCAGCAGGGCTGGAAATGGAGGAGGTTCCCTCCTTGCCGGGCAGTATAGACCCAGGAGGGGACACGGAGGAAGGGTCAAGAGATCTGGCCTGGGAGGCCCATGGGTGATGTCCTCCAAAAGTCGGCGGAGCCCTGCCGATTTTAAACATGTGGATTTCCAACACACTGTGGTACATGGAAAAACAGGTGTTGCAGTGGTCCATATCATGGTCGGGTCCCAGGCACCGAAGACAAACATCATGTCGCTCCGTGACGGAAAACTGCTGGCCACATGGGCACTGACGCATAGGGGCATGGCCCGCCTTGGATTTACGCATGGCTCCTGAATCGGACATGATCCGAAATTACTTTACAAACAGCAAAAATCCTGGCGCCATTGAAATATAAAATGAAACAGTCTTACTGGCTTCAACAGCATCGGGATGTAGAACCGGGATGAAGGAGTCAAATTAGCAGCATCGAAGAATGAAGGCCTAGTGGCGCAGCAACAATTTCTCACACTCGCGCAGCAGGTGCAGCCTCGACGGAGGGAGAAACAGAACTGGGATGGAGGAGGAGTCTATAGCACCTAATGGCCACCCCTAGCGGTGCGTCGCTCTCGAGGGTGGTGCCGGCGGCGCCAACTCCTCCCTCCGGGAAAAGAAAACCTCCCGTGGTGGGTGCACACCTCTGGCTTATACCCAGCAGTAATGAATGGTGAAGATTGACAAGGGAATATTTGGCAGGTGGAGAAATAAATCTGAGCACTTCAGAGTGCAGCAGTTTGAAATGGGCACAAGTCAATAAGAGGTCCATCATTTGCATAAATTTCATCACTCCAGGGCAGTTCAACACTGAAGGCTGACTGCATTAGTTTAATCATACTGAGTGATTCCTGGGGTTAGAATAGCACAGTTATCTCCTTACAAGTTATATGACCTTTATAACTAACTCTTGGCATTGCTACTCCTAAGTTACGGGTCTTACCAACCACTAGTGAAGATAAATCTGTTATTCCACTGAAATCCATTATGTATTCCATATACTCTATATGGCTGACATGGAAAGGAAAATAGGAGGGTATGTAATAGCGTGACAATTGTGCAGTCAACCATAAGATTTAATTTGCAGTGTGGCATATCAGTGTGCAGGCCTGTACTTTTTTGTCAATAAATTTTTATTTGAACCAATACAAATATTTTCAACAAACATAAAAATAATTACTAAAACATCAGATATAACAACATTCATAAAATTATATCAAGTGGGCCAAATCACTGGGTAAATATGATGTTTAAGCTTGGCAGGCTGCAGACGTGTACTTTGGTTCTGTGTATAACCTCAAACCAGCTGCTCTAAATCTGCTGGAATCCTCTCTGCCACTAATAAAATTTTTTAAAAATATTTTGAGGTTTGAAAAGTTCAGATGTCTGCACATTATTTTGACAATATACAATTGACATTGTTACATACAATAAGAACTAGACAAACATCACAAAAGAGATAATTTACATACATTAAAGACAGATTTTTGTATCAATCTCCCATCTCCAAATTCAGACATGGTGAGTGGCTAACAAATGTATAGATCTTTAACATTTGTACTTTCATAGTTCATCTTTATACATGTTGTGCATTGCTCTGGACCACTTCTGAACCCTCCATGGGCAGACTGTGTAAAGGATGGACATAGACATATTCCTCCTGAGTTGATCATATTCTCAAGCGTATGTAGTCTTCCTCTGTTTCTATATATTATTTTTTGAGAGGACATACAATCCAACAGAGCCCTTAGCCATGCCACTTCTGCTGCAGGGTCAACAGAGTTCTAATTTAGCTAAAATAATGGCAAGTGAGAGAAGTTTCACTACCTGCTGAGGTACTTGGGAATCTCCTTTTCAGTCCCCTAGAAGGACATGCCCGTTTGAAATTTGTACTGGCCTACCAGTGATGTCTTTCAGCTTATTGTCTATTTGGGCCCATTACTGTTCCAATTTAGGACAAGCATACATCATGGGAGCCAGGTGGGCCTCCTCCTGTGCACACCTTGGGAATGTGCCATCATATGCCCTGAAGAACATCTTAAGTCTTGCTGGCATATAATAAGGTCTTTGTCGAGTCATGTATTCAATCATCACTGACTACATTTAAACAGTGATTATGAACATTTATGCAGCAGACTGACTTATTTTGTATGTCTACGGAATTTAATTCAATTACACCCCTCCCATGGCCAGCTAATTTTGGAGTTCCTTTTGTGCCATCTTTGGCTCATGCTGAATAAAAAGATGCACATGAGTAACTTGTTTTTGACCGCTCTCTTTACTTGTGTTGATACAGTATATGACTTGGAAACCACTGCATTAACCTGCTTGCAACTCAAAAAAACTCAAACAACTGGTGGAAATAGGGCAGAATACCAGTATCAGGATCTTGGTAATCTGCCAAGAATCTCACTTTTTTGTCCCCTTAAAGCAGTGATGCAACAAATGTTTTTTTCTCCAAAAATCTTGTTTCAGATGCAGTTAATAAAAATACTAGCACATCTGTCCAATTTACTTGTCTATGTACCTCCTGTGTTATGCACCACGTTTTCTTTTTTGTTAATTTTCTCGCTTTCGACACTTACCAGGTCTACAATGCTATTTCTAAACCAAATGTGGCAACAATTATTTTTCCTTGAGAAAAAAAACTAAATTAAATCATTTATTAAATACTCACATGCTTGTTTAACTAGAACATTTTACTCCCAAATAAAACTGGAAGAGGCCTGGAATCTTAAAAGTAGGGCCACATTTTTTGCCTATTTTCATTGCACTGCTGCTTTAAATTCTCCTGCCTTTATAAGAATATCTTAACAACATTTTATTTTTGTTTTGAGTGTTTGTTCTTCATTGAGTAATCCTTTCTATATTTTGAAACTCAATAAAAAGATTAATGACTAATCACAATGTATATACACAACATGAAGTGGGGTGCTGTGGTAGCTTTATTAAGCAATAAGGAATGACCAAGGGTTATGTCAATGGTCTGTTAATCACCTTCTAGGGGTGTATTGTGGCACGAGGTGTAGCTGAGTGCCACATGTCTCTAGAGGGTGATTAACTGACCATTAACATAATCCCTGTGAGTGCCTTATTGCTATTATAATAAAAAATGTTTTTAAACAGTGTTAAACCTTTTCAGCATATGGCTAAGCTCTACATGTATGTTAATAAAAGATTAACATAAGTCTGTTAGAATGTTTGCAGACAATCAGAAAGCTCCATTTCTCAGACCCTTTTTATAATTCCTGTTACAGTGTGCATACTTAAGAACCACACTGAGGTGCACAACTGCAGAGATCATTAAATACTGACTAAAACTAATATTAGTTTTTAAAAGCAGTCAACCATTACCTTTGGTATCTGAGGTAGTTTTTCTTTTCCCTTTGTTTAGTTACAAGATTGTTTACCTGATGTTAGTAGGTGTGATACGTAGAACAGCATTCTGTCTGGCAGCTGACATATCTATCTCTGCCCCCCCCAACACACACCATTACATCATCAGCATTGTGACCTCGCGGTCTGTGACATTACTGCTGCTTCGGAAAAGCCACTCAGCAGCTGCCACGTTAGTTGGCTGTGATGTCACTGTCGGTGAGATCACAATGCTGACGATGTAGTGGGGAGGGACGGAGACAGACATGTCAGCTACCAGGCTGAGAGCTGTTCCACACATCCAGCACTGTATTAATCACATAGAAAACTTTCTAAAGAACAAAAAGAAAAATACCTCAGAAATAAAGTTACAACTGACTACTTCTTAAAATCTGTATCATGTTCCTGTCGATCTGCTTTGTTTCCACTAGCTCTTTAGACAGAGCAACAAATAGGGTTATGGTGCACAAATCATATTTGCACTGACACTCCCGTAATGCTGTATTAGATAAAAATGTAGGCTTGAACGTGATTCCCACTGTGAAGCTTCTAAATATCTCTTTAAACCATCAGCTCTTTTCAGACATATGGGGAAGATTTTGTCTCTAATATTCAGAATTCCCCACTTTTGAGAGGGTGGGGTCAGGCTGGCTGGTAATCAAACCTCTAGGCCGTGCTACCCATCAGCAATATTGTTACTGTTCACTAAAAATAAGTCAGAACGCAAGTAAAACACAGAAATGTCTCAGTGCAGTCAAGACAAAAGGTGACTGCTGTTCTAGGTTAATAATGTTGCTGAGACCATTCTTACGGCTGTAAGAGTGGTCTTATACACATTCTTAGGATATGAGAAAGAAGGTGAGGAGTTCTGAGAACCTAAGAACGTGAGACCACTCTTACAGCCATAAGAGTGATCTCAGTGATGGTGTCAGTATATTATTGTTTGAGACAGATCAGTAATGTATGAGGGTTACTCACCTGTAACCATAGTTCTAGGAGTGGTATGTGGTGGGTGCATATCCCACACTTAGGCAGCTCTTCCTCTCCCTTTAAATTTTGCCTGAGGGTCTTCAAGCTAAGCTCCTCCCACCCAGGTGGTATCCCCCTCAGCACCGCACCATGACATCAGATCTTGCATGGTAGAAACAAGGATCTGTGTGCCACTTGCCAGGGGAGGTTGGGTGGGTTATGTGGATGTGCACCATATACCACTCCTAAAATTACAGTTACAGGGATATGGTGCACTATCAACACTTAGGCAGACTCCTAGTAGTTGTCCAGGAGAAGGGGGAAAAGCGCACACCTCCACTTGGTTGGGGGTGGGGGGACTAGAGAACTAAGGCCCCAAAACTAGCACCCCAGCATAACTCAAGGTCGATGTGGTAATGGGAGATGTAGGTGTGTGCTGACTTCCACATAGCAGCCCTGCAGCTCTCCTGGATAGGGACATCCCAGGAAGTGGCCACCGAAGTAGCGGTATGTCTGGTGGAATGAGCCCTAAGCCCTACAGTAGGCTCCCTACCAGCCAACCTACAACAGAAGTCGATACAGGAGACAAATCCACCTGCTAATTGTTTGCTTAGCTGCTGGTCTGCCAGGTGCGGGCTTCAGTGTAGGTGACAGCTGGCGAACCTCTCCCTGCACAAAACAGCCTCAGCTTCGCGTTCTCCCAGGAGGCAAACAGGTTGACCAGGGGAGTGCCCCACTGAGAGAACAGGTGATTGACTACCTTCTGGTGAAGAGACCACTTGTGAGACGTCTCACCCACTCGGTGGAGGGCTTCCGCCAGCTGGAGACACCAGCCACATGGATCACCAGGAGATCGGCGTCCAAATGGCACATGACGGTCCAGGTGCGGAGAGCTTCCCGACACAACCAGAGGGAATGGGCCCACCCTGCTTGTTGAGGTAGTACATGGTAGTGGTGTTGTCCGTCTGGACCTGCATGGCTAGACCCTGAACAGATGGAGCAAAGGCCATCAGACCACGATGGACTGCACAGAGCTCCAGCAGGTTGATGTGACATCAGGACTCCTTGGAGGTCCAGAGCCCGTAGGCCCTATGGTCCCCCAGGTGGGCTCCCCAACCCACCAGAGATGCACTTGTCATGAGAATGACCATAAGCTCTGGGTGGATGAATGGGATTCCCTCCTGCAGATGTTCCAGGACAAGCCACCAGTGGATGGCATCCCACATTGGCTGCACCACCGTGACCAGCTGCTGCAGGTGACCATTATGCTAAGACCACAGGAGAGCCAGCTCCCACTGCAGGGGCGCATTTGCCGTGGAATCACCAGACCATGCTGGTGCAGGACACCATGTATCCCAGCAGTTGCAGCAAGTCCCAGGCAGGCCACGAGTGCCCAACTTGAAATGATCGGGCAAAGGAGGTAAGATCTGCCACCCGGTCTACCAGGATTCGGGCCTGGGCCTGAAGGAAGTTGAGCTCTGCCTTGATGAAGTGGATGACCTGTGAGGGGCGGAGTTCTGACTTGTCCAGGTTGCCAAGAATACCCAAGGCCAAGCAACTCTGGAGGCCAAATCCCTGGACTGCTTGACCTCCTCCTCCCTGGACGAACCAGCAATCAGCCAGTTGTCCAGGTAAGGGTACACTCGGACCCCTCGGCGCTGCAGGAACGCTGCCATCACTGCTATGCACTTGGTAAAGACCTGGGGACCAATGAGAGGCTGAGTGGCATGGCCCAGACCTCGTACAGCACCCCTTCAAAGAGAAACTGAAAGAACCGCTGGTGGGATGGATGGATTGGGATGTGGAAGAAGGTGTCCTGGAGGTCCAGAATGCAGAGCCACATGTTCCGCTATAGGATGGAATGATTTGGTTCTGGGTGACCATCCGGAACTTGTACTACCTCAGGTACTGGTGGAGATCATGACGGTCCAACATGGAGTGCCAACCCCTCGCCCCGTCCATTTTGGAACCAGGATATATCTGGAGACAAAGAGCGGACTGGCTGTGGAGTCCAGAACATGGACTATAGTGCCTTTCTGAAGGAGCTGAATGATGTCCTCCCAAAGGGCAGACAGCATGTCTGGGGACACCACGGCCTCCTGTGGGGCACGGGCTCGAAAGGGTGGGAGAGCCTCAAAGTCTAGAGGCAAATGGCGACCCACTACTTCGAGCACCCACTTGTCTGATGTGATGATGGGCCAGGTGTGCGAGAAGTGGCTGAGTCGACCCATACAGGAATCCAAGACTGGAGCAGGATGGGTGGGGGAGTGACACCCACCCAACCCATAACTGGGCAGGCATGGTGGAGGCTCTGTGCCTGCAGCTGGGGGAGACCCAACACCCCGGCCACCGGACTTCTTACAGCTGGAACCAGCAGGTTTAGGCTTGGGTGCCAGGCCTGGGTCTGCCCCACTGTGGCTGCGGTGGTCTGGGTGGAGGCGCCGGGCCATTCTGAGAGGACGTAACAGAATCTAGAATGGCGTTGGATCTCTCGATCCGGGTAAGGTGACCATCCACTCCAGGACCAAATCGGTCAGTACCCAAGAAGGGAATGTCCGCCAGCTTATGCTGGTTATCTGCCATAAAGGACAAGATCCTCAACCACACCCAGTGCTGCACGATGACTGCCATGGCCATGAATGTGGTGCAGCAGTTGCCAATGTCCAAGGCCATTTAGAGCTGTTGCTTGGCAACCGAACGTCCCTGATCACAGACCATCTTGACCACTAACTGCAAGTCTGCAGAGAGGCGGGGAAAACCTGGTCCAAAACCTCCATGAGAGCATAGGAGAAGCTGGCCATCATGACAGCCAAACTAGCCTCACAAAGGCCCGGGGAGGAGGCGGCGCATAGACTTTGCCGCATGGTCCAGTTTCTGGGACTCCTTGTTGAGGCCAAATCTGCCACCAAACCTTCAGCCAAAGGGTGGTTGGTGAAACCAGGCAGAGACCTGGTAGGAATCACACATCTGTGGACCATACGGGACAAGGGCACCGGGAAGGAGGCTGGACACTGCCACAGCTCGAGAGCGGGACCAAGGATTGCTGGTAAGGCAACTCCTGGGGAGTCATCCCTGTCCAGAATTTTGGTCAGGGGTATTTAACCTGCCTCTAAACTGGCTCCAATGGTATCCCCATGGACTGGGAGATCAAGCAGAGCAAAGCCCCAAAGGAGACCAGCCCATGCTTGGTGGTGAGCCCCTCGAAGGACTCCCAATCGAAGGCTGGGGTCCAAAGGGAGTGCATCGGGAGAAGTCCTCAGAGTCTGAGGACTCCTTGAACACCGCTCTTGACCAGGCTCTCCCTGGACAACCCGCGGCTCATCCGTGAGTGATATTCACAGAGAACCAACCAAGGAGGCCAGAAGCAGGGCAAGCAGCCATGGACAGGGCCCCCGTGCAAAGGCAGTGGCTCCATCTGAATGGGAGGAGAAGCTGGCATTGGCTCAGCTGATATAACCAGAGTGGGTTGAGGCAAAGGCAACCATGGAAGTGCCAGTGGCTGAGGTGGGACACGACCATGGCCGAGGATCTACTGCTGCTGGATGAGCTCTTCATAATGGCACAGCAATTTGTAACACAGCCTGTCTTCATTTGAAGATGAGGCGGATTAAGAGCGCTGATGTCGCTTCTTGGTCAACGCCCGAGAGCAGGAACGCCAAGATTCCCTGGACCTTGAGCATGTACATGATCAAGACCTCAAATGGGATCTCGACTGACGACTGTCAGGTCAATGGGGAGTAGACACAGGGAAGGCACCACGTGGTCAACCACAGTTGGGCCCCGAGGAACCCCTGAGGGGTTAATCTCCCAAGGGGAGACAGCTGCATTGGCCTGCCTGTCTGGCCTCTCCTGAGAGGGGGTGAGAGGACCGGAGTCTTTATCAGAGAGTTGTCCCCAACATACTCTGACAATGGGTCAACCGAGTTGAGAAAGATCTCAGCAGGTTGGTCAATGCGCATCTTGACCAGCTGACCCGATGAGGACACCGAGGGGCTAGTGGCCTGGATCAGGACAACAGAAGCACCGGCTGAAGTGGACTGCTCGATAGCTATTGAGCCAGAAGCAGACTCGAGGAAGCGGGAGGAGCATGCCCGCTCCCAGTCCCATGACCTGCGACAGAACCTCTTAGATTTAGAGGCTCGAGAAGACTTCGACCCTTGAGAAGGCCCTCCCCGACAGTAGGAAGGGACTGACATAAGCCTCAGAATGCTCAGAAAACGAAGCACCAAAGTCCACCAGAAGAAGCGTGGGGACCAAAGTCATGCCCGCTGCAGCCTGAGGCGCAGCCTCTTCAAAGGCAGCAAGCTGTGCCACTGAACCCGCCACCACCTTAAAGGGCATCCTTAGAATGAACGGAAAGATCCCGATCATCTGGGTGGCCTAAGAGGAGGTGAGCATAATGGTCCTGCAATGTGGAGGGCTGAAGGTACCGACACAGGCCACAAGCAAGAGGCAATATATGCACAAGGTGTGAGAACTGGTGCACGGCATCTTCTGGTTAAAAACGGCACGTCGCTTGAACCCTGGACCGGTTTTCTGGTCATTGTGCTCCATGAAAGTAATTAGAAAATACACTATGCAGTCAAAAAGCGAAGACTGCCGATGCGGCAGTAGAGCTACTGCTTGTGATGCCAGCGACCCAGGATCAAGAGCGCTCTCGGGTTGCTGGAGGGCCAGCCGGGGGAGGAGGATCGAGTGCCTGACGGGCTGCTCTCCTTCAGAGAGGGTGGGATGCTCGATCGCTGCTTTACTGCCACCTGGGTGACCATGGGTAGAGGCGCAGTGGGACAGCAGAACTGAGGGTGGGAGGATGTCGGCAGGGAACCGGAGCGGCAGCATGTCTCAGCGGGCTCTGCCCTTTGGTTCCCACTGCACGCCAACATCTAGGGGGAGGAACAGAAAAGAGGAAAAACCCGACACTGGACTCCAGTAGCCGGGACCTAGCCGTCCGAGATTCCTTAACAGGGCTCCTTGGGGGGCGTAGAGACCACCCAACACAGACTTATGGACTGGGAGGAGATGATGCGGGGTCCCCTCCCTCCCACCCAGGAGTAGCAGGTGGCAGGATGGGGGTGGATCCTCTGGTCCTTTCTGGGAGTTACCCAGGGCAGAATTATGGGAGTGCGCACTACCTAGGGATCCCCGAAGGTAGGAGTCCAGTGGGGAGACAGAAGGGGCATTGACAGCAAATAAAAAAATAAAATAAAAAGCCAAAGACCAAATAGGGCTGCACCGCACGCAGGAGCTGCAAAGGAGGAGACCTGATGCTTCCTGCTGAAAGGAAGCTCTGATGGCATGGGGCACTGCTGAGGAGGATACCACAAGAGTGGGTGGGAGGAGCTTAGGTTAAAGACCTTAGGGCAAGATTTAAAGGGAGAAGAAGAACTGCCTAATTGTGTATAGTGCATCATATCCATGTCCCTAGAAATTACAATGTAAAAAACCTTCCCTGAACGTGCCCATTTCCAGGGCAGCTGTGCATGAGACACTTTATTTCAAGCACTGGTGAAAGGAGTGATATGGCTAGAGTGCACCTCAGTCTGTAATTCCATTCATAACAATCTGTTTCCAAACGCTTTCCTTCAGTGTGTACACAGGCACTGTGTCCAGCAGTGTCTCCAGGAGCAAACTGCTTCACAAAATGGTCATTCAGGGACTTGGTTCCATCACAACTGTAGACAGAGACAGAGGTGCAGACACACACACATTTTAGTCTGCACTCTGCGGAAAATTTTACTCAGCAATTCCACGTTATATAGTAGGGATCTCGATGGTACGAACCAATAAGAACAGCAAAGTTGAAGGCTGGGCTAACTGTGGTTAACAGCACATCCTGGTCCAGTTCGTATCTTGCAAAAGTATGATATGCCTCCCCTTGCTCCTTTGTGTAAAATCTGTACAGAGAAAATGGAGTTTCACCTTCGAAAATGGGCCAGTGTCAGTGAATTCAGTGCTGAGGGAAAGACAACGGATCCTCATGAACTGCAGCACCGGGGGGGGGGGGGTTGGTAGAGGATGCCTATCTAATCTATATACCACCTACTGCTGAGCTGTTTTTGCAGCTGCACTATCGGGGACAGTGTCAGGAGGGCACCCTGTAGTAGCACTGTTGTTTGTAGTGTTACACATCGGGGACAGGAAACCTCATCAGGCAGCCGGAATGGAACTAGGGAGTGGTAGGACACTGCTGACTACTGCATAGCAAAGTGCTGTCTGAGTTGGTTGATGAGCTGCTGAGTGTCAACATGATCAGGGAAAGCTGCCAGTGCTTTCTGAGCAGCTATGTAGCTGCTCTGGAGATCACCAACCTGAAGAAAAACAGAGGAATCAGAGTCAGTATAAATGGAACAGGAATACCACAGTAACACTAATCTGGCAATATTGGCGGGGATAATGCAACTTCCCTATTCTGGCAATGTCGGGTGAGTAAATGGAAATTACGTACCTACCGTAACTCTTGTTCTTCCTGTATACCTTCACCAACCATCACTGGTAGGTTATATGCCAGAGGCGCTATGACCCCGTGGGAGCTTATTAGCTAGAAAAAATGTTCTAGTGGGCAGAGTTGGCGCCGGGGGCAGCACTGCTCACGAGGACGACGCACAGCGTGCTACTCGAGCACTAGCCAGTAACCGACACCAACTCCTCCCTCACCTCAGTTCTGTCTGCCAGAGAGAGAGTGAAAGCAGATATAGGGAATGAAGAGGGCGGGGCAAGGGAGCCCGAGAGACAATAAAAGGAAAGAATATAAACAGAAAAGATAAAGGAAAAGAGAGAGGGAAAAAGAAGAAGAATGATAATGAAACTCGATGGCACCCCACTCCCCCAGGGAGTTAGGCTATTTATCAAGGGAGCATCCACCTCCAAACTCCCCAGTCACTTCCACCTGAGGGAGAGACAGGACTGTGCGGTAAAGAGAAGCCAGAGGCTGAAACAAAAGGAGATGCTTCCCAATTACCCCAGGAAGTAGAGTGGCAGGGTCCTCATAGACTGTCCAAGACACAGAGATAGGGACAGGACCCACCCTGAGGCAGGAACCCATAATGTCAAGCCAAGATTTGGTCGCTGTTACTTCAGGTAATCCATCCCAAGCCAGCAGCAAGGGAGGAGAGGTCTTGGGAGAAGGGAAACTACCCTACGTTAATCAGATCAATTAACCAGAAAAGAAAGAAGATAGGGGAAGGGGTTCCTGGACCCCCCCCCCCGACTCCTTCAGGATCTGCCAGGGATCTGATCAGAATTTTAGACTGGCTCTGGACCCTGCAACATAAGGTGGAACGGAGTCAGGAAGGGGTCTCGAGGAGCCCTTATTAGAAAGGGTAAACAACCTTACTTGTCTCCCCCCCCCAAAGGAGAGAACTGGCCCCCTTAGAAAAAGGATTAGTGGGACCAGGGAGCCAGAAAGACTCTGCCCACAAGGGACTCACCAGAGGGAAGGGGAGGGCAAGCAGGGAGGAAGTACTGCTCAGAGGTTGAGGCACCAGAGGGGATGGTGGGTGGGAAGCAGTGATGAATGGTGAAGATATACAAGAAGATCAAGAATTATGGTAGGTACGTAATTTCCATATCTTCCTGTATGTATCTTCACCATCCAGCCATCTGCCCTCGACCAGGCAAGCATCCCTTATCGACCGGCGGCCGCAGCTGAATAGGCCGCAGGCCCTATGCTCCTTCCAGAGCCGCCCTGAAGCTCTCTCCCACAGGTAAGCCTGCACAAAACCTCGAGGACACTTTCCGGGCCGTGACTGGCGAAGGCTGGACCTAGCCGTTCCCGACTGGCCAGAGTTCTTACGGCTTTTGCTGTGATTGGTTCTGGCTTGCTTCTTCGAGTCAAGGGACTCTGTGGCTTTTCTACACCGCCTAGCAGGACCGGGGATTGCCAAGGGGTCTCGGTGCACTCAGGGGAATATTTTTTCTGGGGAGTTGAATGATTTTGCACACAAAAATATTGTGACTATGGGAATTGGACACACCAGGTATTATCTTTTTCAGCTCGAATACAAGCTGTTCGGATGACCTTGTTTCCTAAGATATTATATTATTTCCCGACTTTACCGATTATTCCATCACAATTCTACTTCGCATCCTGGGCTAGAATTTTTTCGAGGTTTGCATGGGCTGGGCAGCAGCCAAGGGTCAGATGGTCTCTGTTACAGTTACCAGTGGCAAAGGGGGGGCTGTAATCTTCCAAACCTTAGAGATTACCATAAGGCAGTAACATGTAAAATAGTGATGACATGGCTGAACCCTCAGGGAGAGAAACCATGGAAATTTATTGAATTTATACTAAATGATCTTGTAAACATTACCCTATTATATTTGCCCCCCGCCCCCAATTCTTATCCACAGTTACAAAACTTCACATTTGGAACCCGTTATATGTTAAAGGCTTGGTATGAGCTAAGGACGTCTACTACATTAACTGAAGTTTTTGGTTATTTTAAACTAATCGGTACTGAAAGTGTATCTTTGGATATGGGTGCTGTTCGGGTCCATCAAGAATGGCAGAAAAAAGGTTTGCTTTTGTTATATCAATATCTGGATGTAAATGGAGTACTGCCTTTTGCCACACTACAGGCAAAATATCAATTCCCCCATACACAACATTATAGATATGTACAGATTCAGACATTTATACAGAAAAAATCAGCATTAAATACTCTGCCCTCTCTCATACCTATGTTGATGTCCCTTTTAAGGGACGCTATAGAAGGCAGGGAACAAATTCATTTAATTGGACAAATATATAAAGCAATAAGAGACTTTTGGAAGGAATTCACTGAGGATATCTTGGGGAGATGGAATAGAGAATTAGGGACAAGGATAACTTATGAGAAATGGTTGGAACCTATTCCTCACTCGATGAGAGTATCACAGTCATCATACTGGTCAGAATATATATGGAAATGTCGTAGTAGATATTTTTATACCCCTGACAAAATTGCTAAATTTGTATCTATGAGGCATGGCCTTTGTTGGAGACAGAGTGTGGAGAAAAAATGGCAACTATAACACATTTTTTGTGCCTGTCCGAAAGTTACCCAATACTGGTTAGATATAGAAAAGAGCATACAGAATATTGTGGGACCAGAAATTCAATTATCCAATCAGATGATTCTGCTTTATATTGGGGAAGACGGGAAGGTTCCACCAAGTAGAAATAAGTTATACTTGTACCTGGCAGCAGCTAAAAAGGTTATAACTCGCCTATGGCGAACAGCTAAATGCCACCCTCTCTCAATGGCATTCATTGATGACCGAGATATATTATCTAGAGAGAATAGTAGCTTCTAGAGCCAGAAGGATGTCACAATTTGAGCTCCAATGGAGGCCATGGGTTTTCTATATCTCGCCTTTGGATGAAGCATTTGTTCCCTGATAGAGTTATTTGAAAGTAACCAATTTTTGTAGGATATGAATTTTGATCTAGTGTCATTTGATATATAACAGAATGATGCTGTAGAAACATGAACTGCCATCCCGAAGAACAGTCCATGTATTGTAAGACAAAAGAGCAATACTGTATAGATGAACTCCTGCTGACATATATATAACTATATAAAAAACAATAAAAAAATAAAGAATATTAAAAAAAAATATTGCGACTGTTCTTTCCTACTTAGTGACTGCTTGTGTAATGCTAGGTGATGTTTATGGGTAAAAAGTACAGATAAAAGCGAGCGCTTTCCTACTATCTGCTGCCACACTAATCTCTACCCCCTTCCCACCCTTTAAATCTTTTCTTTTCTTTTGTAACCTTAAACTTGCCTCCTACTGGCTTCTGCATTTAACTGAATTCTCACTTCTGAGAGTTAAAGCGAGCGCTTCCTGACTTCTGTTGCTACGCAACTCCCTACCCCCTTTCCACCTCTTAAAACTTCTCCTTTGTACTTTTAAAACTGTCTCCTGCTGGCGCTTGCTTTTAACCTAATTCCCTAGTCTGGTTGCCCCCTCCCCCCGGTAATCTATTGTTCTGTCTGTCCCTTGTCTCTGCTCCATGCCCCCAATTTACACTGCTGCCTTTGTTGTCTTCTGCTCCATAACAACTGTGCCCCTTTGCTCTGTCCCCTAGAAGCCATCAGCCCTCGACTGGGCAAGCATCCCTTATTGACCGGCGGCCGCAGCTGAATAGGCCACCGGCCCTATGCTCCTTCGACAGGCACCCTGAAGTTCTCTCCCATGGGTAAACCTGTACAAAACCTCGGGGACACTTTCCGGGCAGTGACTGGCCGAAGGCTGGACCTAGCTGTTCCCGATTGGTAGGAGCTCTTACAGCTTTTGAGGCTTCAGAGGTGCCAGTGAGGCCAGCACCTTCAACGGCTCGTGGCCCCCCGGTATGTATAGTATCGGAGGGTGACCTGGCGAAGGGTCCAAAGTTCTTGCCTTGGCATCCCTGGACCAACGCCGTCCTCTGAAGGTAGCAGGTTTCCGACCCACCTTCAATGCAAGCATTTTGAGGACCCGGCAGTCCATAGAGAAACACGCTTGGCAGTTGTCCATGTCATGCTGGGGATCCAGGCAAGACAAACATCGATAATGGCGATCCGTTATGGAGATGGACTTGCCACAGGGGCACCGACGCATGGGGGCACGTCTCGCCTTAGACTTCGACCCCGGAGCAGACATGATTGACTGCACACCAAATAAAATAAAACACAGGAAAGACTTGGTGCCATAGAAAACACTAAAACCAGAATCACCAGTCTGCAAGTCTACAGCACTGAGTAGACGCAAAAGTACAGTTACATAAGAACTTACCATAACAGTAGATCTTCAAGAGGAGCTCTTGCAGCAGGTAATATCATTAGGACTAAGCCTATTTCTAGCTAGCAGTCTATGGCGGGGGACCGCCCCTGACATCGGCTCCACCCCTGACGTCAGGTCTGGTATAAAGGGGGCCGTCCCACGGCACCTCCTCAGTTCTATCGCCAGAGACCCGTCTGATATGAAGATGGAGAACCGAGGAGGATCTCCCATCCCCAAAGGAGAAAAAATTAAACATTATTCCCCGGGGCAGGAGGTTGGGAAAGCCACCTGCTGCAAGAGCTCCTCTTGAAGATCTACTGTTACAGTAAGTTCTTACGTAACTGTACTATCTCATTTCGAGGGAGAGCTCTTGCAGCAGGTGATACCATAGGACTGAGTCCCAAGCAATATCCAAGAGACACCCAGGTCAGAAGGGTGGAGGGCTGTAAAAGCAGTGCTTCAGGCACCTAGGAGAGTAGTTCCTGAAGGCCTGCTAGGCCAAAAGCTGCTCTCCATCTAGAAGCAATGTCCAGACTGTAATATCTGATGAAAGTGTGCACTGAACTCCAAGTAGTGGCTGCACAGAGCTCCACTGAGAAAATGTTCCTGAGTGACGCGAAAGATGTTGCTACTCCTCTGGTGGAGTGACCCTTGACTGGTCCCAGTAAGGGTCTGTTGTGCTGCTGATAGAACGTGATACAATTCATGAGCCACTTAGTCAGCGTCTGTTTCGTCACTGGTGTCCCTACTTTCCTTTGGGCAAAGAGACAAACAACTGGTCTGTCTTTCTGGAGGAACTGGTCCGGGCAAGGTAGTAACGAAGAATTCTATGCACATCCAGAGTATGTAATAAGGCCTCCCCTCTGTTTGAGTACTCTAGGTAGTAAGCCGGTAGTTTGATGTCTTGATTCAGGGTGAACTCAGACACTACCTTTGGAAGGAACTTAGGATTTGTGTGCAGGGCTACCCTGTACCTGTGAAAAATAAGATAAAGCTCTTTACACATCAGAGTTTGCAGCTCAGAAATCCTCTGAGCAGAAGTAATGGCAACTAAAAATAACACCTTCCCAGGGAGAGGGCGTAGCTTGCAACTTGCGGCTGGTTCAAAGGGGGACAAGGTAAGCTTTTCTAATACAAACAGGAGGTCCCAAGATGGCACGGGGTCGCTCCTGGGAGGTTTGATATGCAAGATTCCTCTTAAAAAGGTCTTGCATAGGTCCAACTGTGCCAGAGTCTTCCCATTCAGTGGTGCGTGATAAGCTGACAGCGCACAGAGATGCACCTTAATGGATGAGTAGCTAAGGCCCAAGTTCGAGAGGTAGAGAAGATACTCCAGCACAGATTCCACCGGACAGGTGAGGGGATCCAGAGAATGAAGGAATGCCCACAAGCAGAAATGCTTCTACTTCATGGCATATGTTGTCCTGGTAGAGGGCTTTCTCGCTGCCATGAGCACCTCTGCCACTCTGGGGGAAACTCTGAATCTGTCCCTAGCTAAGTCTGCAGGAGCTATGCATGCAGATGCAGGGACTGGATGGCTGGATGAACCAGTGTTCCTTGTTTCTGGGAGAGCAAGTGAGTGGACAGGGGCAATGGATCCGGCGGTTCCGATGCCAGCTTTTACAGCAGCGGGAACCAAATCTGTCGAGGCCAGAAGGGCACTACCAGGATCATTCAGGCACCTCCTGCATGCAACTTGAGCAGGATCCTCTGAAGAAGAGGGAAGGCATACAGAAACCCCTCTGTCCAAGAGAGGGACAATGCGTCTCACCAAAATACGCCAGGTCCTGGATCTGGCGATCGGAAACTGGGCAGTCTGGCGTTGTGTGGGGACGCAAAGTGGTCCAGTTCTGGCCAACCCCACCTTTCGAAGAGGTCGTCTACAACTTCTTGCTGTAGTTCCCATTCATGGCTCTGAGATCGAGAGTGACTTAGGCTGTCTGCGAGGATGTTGTGGATCCCTGGAACATGGACTGCTGTGAGATCCAGACTGTGATCCACTGCCCAGGTCCATACTCTCATTGCCTCTCTGCATAGGGGGTAAGAATGAGTGCCCCCTTGCCTGTTTAGATGGAAAACTACTGGGGTATTGTCTGACTGGCCCAGAAAGGGCCCAGGAAGGAGTACCCCTTGAAAGCCCTGTAAGGCATACAGTATGGCTCCCATCTCTAGAATGTTTATATGGTGAGACCATTCCATGGAGTTCCAGGAGCCCCTTGTCTGGTGAGAAGCCAGATGTGTTCCCCAACCCAGTCCCGAGGCATCTGTCATCAAAATCTGTTGTGGGCTGGGATGCTGGAAGTGAACCCTTCTGTCTAGATGAGCTGGGGTGACCCACCAAACCAAGGACTGATGGACTGCATTGGAGACTCGGATTAGCTCATCGAGCTTGCCTGTGCCTCGGTCCCACTGAACCCTGAGGTGCCACTGTAGGATCCTCATATTCAAACAAGCGAGGGGAACTGTGGCTATGGCTGCAGCCATATGGCCTAAAAGTTGCAGAACCACCCTCGCTGGGACCTGGTCCGAGGCTATCACCCTGTGAATGACTTCCCTTGGCCTGACTGTCCGGTCTGCAGGAAGAAAAGCTTTCCCTTGGACAGTGTCCAGGACTCCTCCGATATACTGTAGCCTTTGAACAGGCCACGGGTATGACTTGGGCAGATTTAGTGTGATGCCGGGGCCTGGAATAGACTGAAAGTCTTCCATAGTGTTTGACGTAGTTGGTCTTCTGACAAAGCTGTGAGAAGCCAATCACCCAGGTAGGGGTAGACATAATGACCCCCTCTCCTGAGGGCTGCCGCCACTACTGCTAAGCACTTGGTGAAGACCCATGGTGCCGATGAAAAACTGAATGGAAGCGCCTGAACTGGTAGTGCTCTCCTTGGAAGGTGAAGCGAAGGTACTTCCTGTGGGACGGCAGGATCTTTATGTGCATATAAGCATCCTGCATATCCAGGGAGCAAAGCCAGTCTCCGTGATGGAGCATGAGCAACAGGCTCGCTAAGGTCACCATTCTGAACGATCTATAGTCGATGAAGGTGTTCAGCTGGCTCAGATCCAGAATGGTACAGAGGTCTCCCGTTTTCTTCAGGACTAGGAAGAAGTGGTAGTAATAGCCTTTGCCTCTTTGAGTGTGGCATACCTCCTGAATAGCTCTTTTTTCGAGCAAGGCCTGTACCTCTGCTCGCAGGAGAGCCATGTGGGAGGGGGGGGAGCAGTGGGAGGAGACGGGTGGATTGTCTGGTGGAATCTGGGTAAACTCCAGAGAGTATCCCCTCTCGACTATCTGAAGGACCCATTGGTCTGCAGTGATGCTGGACCATCCTGCTAGGTAAAGGAGAATCTCCCTCCTACTGCCTCCCCCTGCGCAGCCTCCGGGGGGGGGCAGTAGGGAGTCATGCTGTGGCTGAGGAGGTAGGCAGGGGAGGTCTGGCCACCTTGGCGCTTTTGGGGCCCTGGGCACCTGAAGTAACAAGGGGGCCTCTTCTCTTAAAGCCACCCTTGTGCTATGTGACGGGGACGTGGCTAGCCGGCAAGCACGGAGGACGCTTGCTGAACAAGCTCCATGGGTGGTGACTTTAAAACGATTTAAAAATAGCTGTAAATCGCATTTCGGGCTTTGTTGAAAAGATACAACAGAAGTGTCGAAAGGCTACCTCCAAAACCAAAAATCGGCAGGCAAAGATTCAGTTTCGGTCCAGGAACTCGAGCAGCAAAGACGAGACTCTCCCGCGGGAAACTGGGCCTTCTCCATCTAGCGCCAGAGCAGCACGTGCGTGTACAGATTCTGCCGTGATGGATATCACTAAGACACTTGCAGGAGTACCTGACACATTGGCTCAGATGCAGAGAGACATGAAGGCTGAGTTCCATAACCTCAACTCGCAATTTACCCATTTGCAATCCGTGGTTACGGCACTGACAGATACCACTGCCACGCATACATCACAAATCTGCGAGTTTGAATGCCGGGTAAGCGACCTGGAGAACACTTACGCGGGGGCTTCTGCTGAAAGAAATGGGCTACTATCCACAATCTCTGATCTCCATGAGCGCTTTGATGATCAAGAGAATCGATCGAGGTGCTCCAATATTCGTATTATTCGGTTGCCAGAGGGATTGGAAGGACGCAACCCTAATGTAGGGATCCACACTTGGCTGATCCAGAAGCTGTGCCTAGCGGATGAAGCTGCAGGCTATGAAATCGAGCAGGCACACCGAGTTGCCCCCCCCCCCCAAAACCGGGGGATCGCCCGAGACATTGCCTTGTTAAATATTCAAGATTCCAAGATAAGGAATCAATCCTGTAGAAGGCTAAATCAGTGAGCCCCCTCAAGGTGAATAATGCGACGGTGTATGTGTACCAAGATTACATCAGGGACCTTCGGCTGAGGAGACAGAAGTTCAATCCAGTGAAAAGCAAGCTGTATAGGATGGGCTGGAAATTTTCTCTGGCGTACCCGGCTCGTCTAAGGGTGGATAAACCTGGTCAGAACCCTCGTTTCTTCACCTGCCATAAGCTTGCTGAGAAATGGATCTAGGAGGAGGAGAATAGGGATGAAAGAGCAAGGTCCAATGATGGATGAACTCTGCACTGAGTAAGAGCTAAATAATGCTGATGTTTCTATATGGTAGGCCTGCGCTTTGTTTTCTTTTGCTTGTGCCCCTAAGGCTCTTATTTCCTCCATGAGTTGACTGTGGAGTTGGATTGCATTAGTCAGCCAAATTTGAGGCCAAGTAGTAGATGGTCCCCCCCAACCCCCGACTGAATCTAGGGATTTGGGTTCCAGCAAGGGGGGGGGGGGGATTATATGCGACTCCTTTTGCCTTCCTGGGCGTTTCAGGGAACAACGGAATATATCATCTTACCACATGCTTCAGTGACTGGCCTACAAGATGGAGGTATGATCACCGACCGTGCTAGGGGGGCATGGGTACCAGTGGGACACACTTTCTACTCTGTGAATCTGTGTTGACGGCCTTCACGGTATAAGGAAGGTGGAAGTCCTGAAATGTGGACTATGACTGTTCAAGTGCTACTAGTGGATTTAACATAATAATTGGGAGCACTTCAGTTATGTGATAGCAGACTTTTTGATTGCAGTTAATAAGTACTCATATGAGCAAACTTATAGAAAGCAAACATGTTCAGTGCGTACTCTAACCTAAATAACACAGCTATTTGGTATATGTTTGGATATCTATACATGTTAATAAGTCGTCACCCTCCCCTATTTGCAGTTGCATGGTTACAAAGCGGGGCAGGGTGGATGTTTCTTGCTTAATGTTTGTAATGGGAATGCAGGCGGGACTTATTCCGCGTGGGGTGGGGGGGGACCTCAGCCACTGCTGTTTGGAGGCTGGGGCAATTGAAGTATGTGGTGGGAATGGGTGGGAGACAAACTCTGACTAAGAATGGGGGGGGAATACCCAAGGCCTTACATGGCAGCCCTTTTTGCCTGTGAGAGGGGGAGGATTCGGCCTCGGAGGCTCCAATACATGCTGACACTGGGGCAAGTTGAGGTGGGACCCTCTTTAAGGGAGTTATTGGTGGCTGAAATTAGCTAACACCAGTGGGTAAATGAGAATGGTATCGGGAGGGATTGGGTGGGAGGGTGGAAGTTGGGAATTTCGGGGAAAAGAGTGTGGGGACTTTTCACTGCTGAACCGAAGGCTATATGATTACAAGTTGATGTTTAACAATGGGGGCAGAAGTAAATTGTATCTCATGGAATGTAAATGGGCTTAAATCTATTGTGAAATGAAAGAGGGTTCTGGCAGAAATCCGTAGATGAAAGGGGGAACTGGTCCTGCTACAAGAGACTCATTTTTTGGCTGTTGAGTCTCATAAAACTGCTACATTCATGAGAGGTACATGGGTCTCCTCAAATTTTTCATCCAAGGCACGAGAAGCATCTATCTGGCTCCCACAGGGCTCTAGCCTACAGACAGTGGATACAATGGTAGATACATCTGGCCGGTATGCCTTGGTGAGGCTGGATGTCCCAGGTAAGAGAAACCTGCTGGTGGGATCTATTTATGCACCCAATGTCGAAAACCCAGTCCAGCTTTTTTTTTCAGAAGCTTGCTTTAGACATGTCCAGGTGGGAGGCCCCTGAATAATAGGAGGGAATTATAACTGTGTTTTAGACACAGTTCTGGACCGATCTAGTACTTCCCCTGCTCCAAAGTCCGAAAATGCAAAGGCACTGGAGGTGTTGCAGACCAACTTTGATCTAACTGATACTTGGCGCCATGTGCATCCCACGGGCCGAGAATATAGTTTTTATTCGCATGCCCACAATTCATATACTCGCATCAATAGGATGCTGCTCTCCAGTAACCTGGTTACCTCGGTGGGAGAAGTGGCATACGCGCCCATTTTAATATTGGACCATGCCCTTCACTATGTTAAAATATGTGGATGGGGGAACCCGGAAAGATCCGGTATATGGAGGTTGGACCCATTGCTTTTGCAGAAACAGGAATATGTTTCTTACATGGGAGAGGTCATATGGGAGTTTTTAAAGTTTAATTGTAAGGGGGACACCTCGCATTCTACACAGTGGGAGGCACTAAAGGCCTATATACGAGGGAAAACCATTGCTTTTGCTGCTCGTATGAAGTGGGCTTCCACTAGAGAGTTAGAAATGCTCAGAGCTAAGACAGCTGCACGCGAGAGGGCGCATATGCTTAATCCCACATCCGCGCTTTACAACCTAGTGCAGAAATTAAAATGGAAATGTAATTCTTTATCTAGTGCCCAACTGGAGAGATCCATTCTACTAGTAAATTCGGGACAATATTTTGATGGAGACAGGGCGGGCAAGTATTTGGCATGGCAGCTTAAGAGAAGAGAATCTGCAAAGAGCATAGCACAAATTCAGGATGCACAAGGGAACATGGTATGGGATGGTAAGGACATAAGGGATGCATTCAGCACTTATTATAAAGCATTATCTACCTCGGAATGCTGCCCTCAGAGAGAGGAATATGACCAATTTTTTGACGTGGCACCTCTTGGTAAGATTAGTGAGGGGGATGCTGAGAATCTGGACTCCCCACTCACTAAGCAAGAAATAAAGCCTGCATTGAGATCCCTGAAGAGCGGGAAGGCCCCGGGGCCAGATGTGCTGCCGATCGACTTTTATAAAACTTTTGAAGGATATCTAATTGAACCCATGTTTGATGCTCTTGAGGAAGGGCTACAGAAGGGCGAACTACCCCCCTCCACATGGTCTGCTGTAATAATAGTGCTGCCCAAGGTGGGGAAGGACCCAACGTTGTGCTCCTCTTATCGACCAATTTCTCTGTTAACCGCAGACTATAAGATCTTAGCGAAAGCCATGGCAAGCAGACTGGAGCGAATTCTCCTGTCAATCATCCATCTGGATCAGTCTGGCTTTGTGAAGGGTTGAATGGGTAAGCATAACATAAGACGCACCCTGAATATTATACTTAGATCGGCACGTACCAGGGGACAACATGCAGCTGTGGTGGTTGCACTGGATGCAGAAAAGGCTTTTGACCATGTGGAGTGGGGGTACTTATTTTACACGTTGGACAGACTGGGGGTAGGACCTGTTTTTGGAGTTTGGGTTAGGACACTGTCCGGGGGTCCCTTAGCTCAGGTCAATGCCGGGGGTGTCATGTCTGGGTCATTTCAGTTGGGGCGAGGCACGAGGCAGGGGTGCCCACTCTCTCCGCTGTTATATGTCCTAGCGCTGGAACCTCTTGGAGCAGCGCTGAGAGCACATGAAGGGATATGGGGATTCTGGGAAGGGGGACTGCGCTCATTTGGCGCAATCTCGGGGCATAAAGTCAACTGGACTAAAAGTGAAATCTTGCCGGTGGGGAATCTGAATACAGCACAGTTCATATGGCAGAATGGGAGGGCCAAAGTACCCAGGGCTCTTCTCCAGAGGAAGCCTGGGGATGGTGGAGTAGGTCTTCCACATTTTCAATTCTACTATTGGGCAGCCCAATTGGCATTCATCCCGACAGGACAGCTGGGGGACAAATGCACTTGGATGGGACTGGAGGAAGATATGTTACTGGGTAACTATAAGAATGATCTGTTGGTTGGCAGCTTGGGGGGGAAGATATGTGAGCGGGTGGTGAACCCGTTCACCGCTACCACTCCGGTCGCATGAACTCAGGCCCATAAGCAAATTGGGTTTGTTGGGGGTAACTCGCCTCATCTCAGCATATTAAATTTTATGTGACGGAGTGATAGATGTACGGCAGGGATGGCTCAAAGACTATGTGCCTGGAGGAAAAGGGAGCTGGTGACAATAGATCAGCTATATGCACAAATTTGTTCACAGTGGAACATATCCCCAGGAGATTTCTTTTTATATCTAAGAATCAGACATTCTTGTGGGGATAATTTAGATGTAGTATATGGTTAGGGCTTATTGTGGATAAAAAGCGATGGCTTTCCAAAAGCTGTTGTAGGACAGTTCAGAGGTCAAGAAAAGTTGCTGTAGTATTGTTCTTATGTCTCAACGATACTACAACAACTTTTCCCCCCTGAGCTGTTACCTGACTGGCTAAAGCAATTCAGTGTTCAAAAAACAAATGGGACAAAATGACGGCACGCTTAGCGAGCTGAGAAGCAAGTGTTTCCGAAGATAGTTTGGACACAAACTGCCATTGTCAGCTCCGTGTGTCCAAACTATCAGTTTGACATTTTTCTTCTTTATTTTTTAAATAATCAGCACTTTCGAATGCCAGGTGGTGAGCAAAACCATAGTGAGGACCTGAAGCAGAACGGGACTGCAGCGACAACGGGGAGCAAGCGGGTGTGTGAACACAAGGTACGAAACCTTGTATTTCAACCGTAGACATTTCTGGGAACCATATACTATATAAAATAGTATATAGGTGACCAGACACAAATGAAAATTATGTACCTACCGTAATTCTTGATCTTCTCTTGTATCTTCACCATTCATTACTGCTTGGATTAGTGCTGGAGGCGCGCACCCTCTACAGGAGGTTTTTGGAGTTGGCTCCATGGCGCCCGCCCTCAAAGCGTGACGTGCCTGGAATCATCTTGTGAGGCGGCCGTTGGGTGCCGCAGACTCCTCCTCTATCTCAGTTCTGGAAGCCGGAGAGCGAAAATAAAAGTTAAGAAAAGGGAAAGCGAGGCAAGAGGGCCGAGGGATAGAAAAAGGAAAGGATATAAACTGAAAAAGGTATAAGCCGGTAGAGGATAGACAGAGGAGAGAGAATTCCTACCCTAAGGGACCGCAGGGCCTCCTTTCCGGGGCGGCTCTAGAGGAGGAACAGAGAGAGGGAAAGAGAAGGAAGAAGAAGAAGAGAAGGAGGCATGTTGAGAGGGAGAACAGTGCCCAACGAGCATTGGTTGAGAGGCTTATAGGCTCGAGACTAACAAGGAAGCAAGAATCCCAGTTGTTAGGACTGAGGGGAGGTTCAACCGAACCACCTGAACAGATTCGAATGAGGGCAACATCTCGGAACTCTCAACATGCCAAGTCCCTACATTCTAGCTGAGGGCTCATGGACTGCCCAGGCAGAATCTGTTCCGGGAAGAGCGCCCACCCAGGAAGGGGACTAAGTCCCTTAGCACCCTGTTAAGTGCTAACACAGCAGTGTATGGGAAAAATTATACCTTTCTGAAGGCAGCTTTGTATGAAGGATAGAGTGGGAACTCAGTCGGACTCCCTGAGGCAAGGCAAAGCAGACGCTCAAGGCTGACAAGTTCAAGCAGCAGCTAGAATGAGCTCAAAGATAATACCTGCCAGGGGGATTCTAAATTTTGCTGAGGCCAAGTCAGAGCATGGTCTCTTAAGTTGTGAAACTGCACAACCTGAAGAAGGTATTTAGAAGTCGCACACTAAGGGCTGTCAGAAAGAGTTCCCTCAGAATAAGACAAAAGTACAAACCGTGCTCTTCCTCTTTACCTTGAGGAAAAAAGGAACCATTCATTAAGAATGGAAAACAGAAAGTTTTTTTTTTTGGCATAAAGGCCAAAGGAAGGAAGAGGAACGAGACGGAAGGGGGAGACACCACAGAAGGAGGCCACTGAGGGGAAGGTGGGTGGGTATCAGTAATGAATGGTGAAGATATAAGAGAAGATCAAGAATTACGGTAGATGCGTAATTTCATATCTTCCTTGTCAATCTTCACCATTCATTACTAAGAAATGATACCAAGCCTCCCCTTAAAAGGAGGGTAGAACCCTGAGAACAAGACCCCAGCCTCCTGCTGGTGAGAAACAGAAGGAAGACCCTGGGTTAATCTGAGAGAAGCCTATGGGGAGAAGAGCTAGGAGGTGCCCGTGAGGCAGGAGACAAAGGAAGCCCCTGCAGTAATCTCCTAGCTCTGGAGGAAAGAGGAGCAGGTCCTCCGGAAGGCGGGCGAATCACCTCACGCGGGCCAGGGTGACAACCTTGATAAACGAGCCATGCTGTCCGTCTAATGCAGATCGCTGACCCGCAAGCCTGGAAGCCACCTCATTGCGTCATAAGATGCCCTTGCTGGTGTCTTGCTAGCTCCAGGCCTATAGCAGAGAGGGCAATAGCTTGTCTGGTTTGCTCCGTATCAGGCATTGATGCCAAGATCTGAGAAGCATCGACCACAAATGCCTACTGTAGGCAGCGTGATGAGCCTGATGAGATGCAATGCAAGACGCCATCCGAGAAGAAAGAACACTCTTAAGTCCCCACGGTCGGTGTGGGAATCAGAGTCCGGTGGACGGTCGTGCGCCAGGCGGTGGTGCCCAGAGGGAGTCTCTAGGTATACCAAACCCAAGGGCGGGTTGGGGAGAGTACCCAGGGATTCCGAAGGGGCACAATACCTTCGTTGACAGTCTGCCGGGGCTGGAGAAGGGGCGGCTGGCGACTGCCAGGAACGGATAGACGCCTCCTGGAACGGGATATGCCAGGAAGGTACCACCAGGTGCTGGGCACTGAATTCACACGTCTCCCATTCGGTATTGTCTTGCCTAATGTAGGAGATTCGAAGATCCCTCACCATCCTCGAAAGGAATCGCTGATATTCAGTGAAATCAGCAATGGAGGAGATATGAGCAGAGGGTTCCTCTCCCTCAGAGGAGGGAGACGAGGATGATGGAGAGCTCGAGTGTCAGAGGATTCTTGCGGGCGGTGGGGATGGCGAAGAACCGCTCATTCAAATACCTGACATATGAGGAAGGCCGCGCAGGACCTCTGAACTGCTCCCAGGATAACGGGCCGTGGGACCGACATGGCCTGAAAGAGCGGGGGTGGCTGCAGAGGAATGGGAGATGGACACCTCAGAAGAGCAACTGTCCTCTGCTAGGGCTCTGAAATCAGGGAGCAGGCCCGAGCTGGTGGGATCCTGGACAACAGACCAGGTCGCAAAATGGAACCCTGGGGATCGAAGCCTGGAAGAGCCCAGAGGGGATCCTCCGTGATGAACCTGGGACTGCATGGATCCAGAAGGGCAGCCACAGCAAGCGCCACGGAGGGACCGAGGTCCAAGAGGAAAGGCGGGCCCAGCTCTGACTCCCAGCACCCCAGGGTGAGTGGGCAAGAGACCATGACGCCTGCACCCTGCCCTCGACTCCTCGGACTCCGAGGCACCCTCCTCCTCAACCCCAGCATTCTCCCACCCGAGGCTGCAGCAGCACCAGGAGGGTAGCTGCAGGGCCCCCAGGAGGAGGCCTCCTCCCGCCCCCACTCCATCACCCCCCAGGGACCCAAGACCACCCCTAGCCCGGGGGCCCTCAGGGGAGGACAGCAGCGGGGACAGTGGAAGAGGCCCGCTGGGCCGCCTAGCACCACGTGCCACCGGGGACCCAGACTCCGAAGAGTCAGGCTGCCACGTCTGAGTCATCAGCCTCCGAAGAGGAAGAGATTAGCTGGACCACAATACTAGCAACCCCGGGGGTTCCCGGTGAAACGGCGCCGCGAATGGCGCCGGTGCCAGAAAACAGCGCCCGGACGACCTCGGCCCACCCACCTGCTAAGCCCGGTCCGGCTCCCCACTGTGCAGGCTAGGCCCGCGCGCGGAACCAACCGGCACCGCCAGGACAGGAAGCCGAGCTCGCGGCACCGAAGGCCAGAACAGTGCTGCCAACGGCGCCGTCTCGATCACCAGTGCCAAGATCCGAAATGGTGTCGGAGGGCGGTGTCAAGGGTCCACCGGTGCTGGGCCCAGCAGGGGTGGGCCTCGACACTTGGGGAGCCTGCACCTCCGAGAAGGTGACTGCCGGCGGTGTCTCCACACGGCCCAGGAGGGACCTCGGCGTTCCTCCGACACCGCAAAAGCTTCCTCTTGGCAAGAGAAGAGGAAGCCTCCTCCTCTACGGACCGTATAGGCCCGAGAGGGGGACCTGGAGGAAGGGCCTAGAGACCTTACCTGGGAATCCCTGGAGCGACGCTGTCCCTGAAGATCGGCGGGGCCTTGCCGATCTTGAACACGCGGACTTTGAGGACACGATGGTCCATGGAGAAACAGGCGTCGCATGCGTCCATATCGTGGTTGGGTCCCAGGCAACGGAGACAGACATCATGCCAATCCATGACGGAGAAATGCCGGCCACAGGAGCACCGACGCATAGGGGCACGGCCCACCTTCAATTTACGTTTGGCCCCCGAACCTGACATGATGCGAACTAAATAAGGACAAAAACAGCAACAAAGCACTCGGCGCCGTCGACAGAAATAAAAGAAACGGTCTTACCGGGAGACGGCATCGAGCGAATACAACTTGAGAATACGAGGAGTCTTGTGACGCAGAAAACTTCAACTACCACGCAGCAGGTGCAGCCTCGACAGCGGGAGAAACAGAACTGAGATAGAGGAGGAGTCTGCGGCACCTAACGGCCACCCCTCGCGCATGGCGCTCGAGGCGTGAAGTAGATGAATCGACTCAAAAAAAAAAAACACTCCGTAGCGGCTCGGCCTCCGGCACTAACCCAAGCAGTAATAAATGGTGAAGATTGACAAGGGAAGATCAGGCTTTGTTTCCATCTCGGGGATGTGATGATGCCAAATGGACCCCTCAGAGCTACACTCTAGGAGTCTGTTGTATCATCACATCCCTCAATAAACATATAGCTTGTTAATATGGTCACCCATACACTATTCTATATATGGCAGGTAAATGGAACAAACCCTATTGAGGAGGAACTGTTCCACCCACAGCCAAAGGGAAGTCCCTTATCACTATTTTATCGACTACTTATTAATTCCAGACCACAGATGCCACACCCTAGTGCAGTCAGATGGGCGAGGACCTATCTATATCAACAGACCAAAAGGCATGGTCCATGGCATGTAAGCATTTTATGGAGTGCTCTCGCAGCAACAAACTACGACAGATCCAACTTTTCTTTCTACACAGTGCACATATGCACCCTAAGAAACTGCATAGTATGGATGCAACACGTTCGCCTACGTGTCCTAAGTGCCAGGCGGATGAGGTGGACTTTGTCCACTTTGCTCTTACTTGCCCAAGGGTAGCTCTGTTCTGGCATCAAATTCACTGGATTATGAAGCAGGTATTAGGGTATGCTCCTTCTAAATCTCCCATGGAGTTGTTGCTGGGGGCAGACCCGTATCACCCAAACAAAAAATTTGACAATCCACTGTGGTCCATTGCCCTAATTAATGCCAGGAGAACCACTGCACAGGGATGGATGTCAGCCAGTACACACACGGTTGCAAGATGGGTGCAAAATGTTAAATCTTGTATGGTATTGGAACGGGCTCAGTTGGGGGCTTTAGGTAGGTCTGTTATGTTTAGTGAGATTTGGGACCCTTGTCTCTTGGCAGTGGAGCAAGGTATAATCCCAGATCAGGACAACTGGCTCACGCCTGTGAGTAGGACTGAATACGGGCTGAATATTGTTTCCCTCTGACCAATGCATAGCCCTTATTTATTTATTGAGACTGTTAATGTTAAGATGCTCATATATATTTGCATACCTATGTACTTGTATACCTGCACATTAAGCTTTGTATAACAGCTTCCACTATTGATTGATGTATATTACTAAGAGTGTAGTTTTCTTGGATACAATGTAAGCTGAATCACACTCATTATAAAAATTAAAAAAAAAAAAAACCACCCTTGTGCTGCGTTTGGTGCCTTCCTTACTGTCCCTGGTTCTTCCGAAAGGGATGGTGCCGATGTGCCTGCGGTTCTGATCTGTATACGCGATGAACATCAGACACCGCTTTGCCTGAGTCCTGTAGCCCTGTTATTAGTTTTTCTGTCTCTGTGCCAAAGAGGACGGGTCCCTGAAAGGGTGCATCCTGTAAATCCTGGTGGAAACCAGAGACCCACAACCAGGCATGCCTCTTCATACATATCCCTGTTGCTACCACCCTGGCTGCCGTGTCTGCAGAGTCATAAGAACTCCTCAGCACATGCTTGTCTACATCCATACCGGACTGGATGACAGCTAGGAGTTCTGCCTTGCCATCCAAGTCTGGCTGCGCTTTAACCAGGTCCATCGCTTTTGCCCAAAGTGACTTCTGGTACATGACCATATGAGCCAAGAAATTCAGCAACTTGACCACGCAGGTAGCTGAACAGTAGACATTTCAGCCCATTTGGTACAGCTTGACTCTGGATCCGGGGATGAGCGCTCATATGTCTCGGCTGCAGTACTCTACCATGTGCGGTCGTGAGCACCATGGAGTCTTCTTTTGGCTGCTCGCTTAGGTGAGGCTCTCCCCTTAGGTGTCTTATACAGCCTGTCTGGTTTCCTGGGCATTGCTACCGTAGAAGCCGGGTGCTTCCAGGTCAGTTTAGTCACGTCCTGGAAGGGTTCTACGAGTTGGAGGGACAAATAGAGGCTTTGAGTCACTTGCCCCCAGGAATTTTCCCTGTCGGTGGCATTCTGGGTCCAGCTCCTCTATATCCCACTGGTACAGAGCCTGAATGTGTCTCATAATGTCCAAGAAGGACGGGTCATCTGGGGGTGACCGTGGGGAGTCCCTTCTGGGGTCCAGAGAGGGTAGTAGCAGCTCGTCCTCCGATGACTATTCTGAGGAGGAGTCCCCTGCATCATTTCCTGAGGAACAGGGTGGACATCCGCTGGAAGAGGGAATGAATGATGGGTGCCTTTTTCTGCCGTCTGGAGCTGGTGACTGCCGGTTGTCATCATCGGGGGCGGGCGCTCTGTCGGCAGAAGAGGTAGCCTGCGTCTTGAGGCAACTGTTCCCTGGGTGGTGGCTGGACCAGGGATGGCTCTCTGGGCTTCAGGAGCAAGTCCCCCTTAATGGTGTTTCACCACACATTGAAAGGTACCACCACTTCTGCCAGCAAGACGACTGATGGTGGAGGTGGCGGGGAAGGCACATTTGAGGGGCCTGGTGTCAGACCCTGTGGTTCTTTGGGTACTGACGTCTGGTCCTGAGACTCCTTGTCCACGGGTGTCAGGTTTGATGGTGTCGAGCCTCCCTGAGGCCTAGCATCTGGCTCCTTGGTAGGAGGGGGAAGAGGCAGTGGTCAGCTATCCAGAGGCCCTGGTACCTGGTCTTTTGGAACTTTGGGCGTTGGGTCTGGCGCCCAGTCCTCCAGGGCAGATGGCTGCTCTTTTGCCAGCGGCATCCGGTCCATTTCTGATGTAGTCTCGGAATGGCCAACAGTCTGTCAACCTTCTGAAGCCGTCACCCTATCTTCGGGTGGTAAAGCCGTCTGGTGCCTGATGACCTCCTGATGTCTGGAGGCGTCATCCCATCCGACCCCTTATACCTGTCAGACGATCCTGAAGACTTTCGGGTGACGATGTCTGATTTTTTGCCCAAAAGAGATGCCTGTCCCTCTGGTGCTGACCCATGCGAGAGCTTGTGGGGCCTATGCACCAAGGGAACTTGGACGGATGAATGCCCTATGGATGAAGACTCCTTACCTTTGGAGTGGGAGGAGGTGGTAGTCTTCATAGATGAGAAGATTGAAGGCACTGAACATGTACTCCCTGGAGGAGAGGAGGGAGAGAGGGGATATGATAGAGACATACAAGTATCTTACAGGGAGGAACGGGGTGCAGGAATGCACTATTTTTAAGCGAAAAAGATGTTCCAGGACTAGAGGGCATGGGATGAAGTTGGAGGGAGGGCGATTCAAAGGAAACGTGAGGAAGAATTTCTTCACAGAACGGGTGGTGGACAAGTGGAACACCCTGCCAGAGGAAGTGGTGGGGGCTGAAACAATCACGGGATTTAAGAATGCATGGGATAGACATAAAGGAATTCTGGAGGTCAGGGGTAAGGGGCAACAGACTTCCTGGAAAACATAAACTGAACTTACAAACTTAAATGGGCAGACTGGGTGGGCCATAGGCCCTTATCTGCCGACACTGTCTATGTATGTATCTATGTATAAGGCCCCAGTCCTTCTGCCAGCACTGGAGGAAGTAGAAGACCCGTGAGAGGACTTGGGTGGTATTCCGACCCTGGCTCTCTCCATTTCCCAGTGGCAATGCTTCCAGCCCAATCTTTTCTCCTGGGGGCAGTCCCTAGCTGAGGAGGAAGAACTCTGTCCGAATGGGTCCTCTGCATGGTGGCCACTTGTTGCTAAAGCAGGTAGGCCTTGAGTGTTTTGAGGCAGTGGATGCATGTTTTACTGTTGATTTTTTGGCAATGCAGGCAGTCGTCAGGCCGGTGGTCGGGGCCTAGGCAGATCACACAGGCGGAGTGGCTGTCCCTCAGCGGGAACTGCTTACCGAACATGCACTTCAACTTCTGCTGCTGGGTGAACGATGAATACATGCACTGGATGGAGGAAACTACTGAAAAAGACAATGAACGATAAACTGCACGAAAAAAAAAAAAAAAAAAAAAAGGCGGTCAACTGCAAAGGTGGTGTCTGTGGAGCCGATGTTAGCGGGTCAACAGAGGGAAAAGAACTGAGGTGGTGCCAGGGGACTGCCCCATTTATACCAGACCTGACGTTAGGGATGGAGCTGACGTCAGGGATGGTCCCCTGCCATAGACTGCTAGCTAGAAGTTTTCTGTGAGGTCCTAACACTTGGTGGCTTAGTCCTGATGGTATTACCTGCTGCAAGAGCTCCCCCTCGAAGTGAGATCAGAACTTTCATTGATGACGAGAAACGGACTGCACAATTTGGATCTTCAGCTGCCACAAGGTGCACTCTCGACAGCAGGAAGAACAAAACTGAGGTGAGCGAGGAGCTGGAATCGGTTACTGGCTAGCGCTCGAGAAGCTTATTGTGCGTCGTCCTCGTAGGCACTGCCCCACAATGCCGACTCCTTCCACTAGAAATTTTTGCTATCTAATAAGCTCCTGCAGGGTCACAGCGCCTCCGGCGTTTAACCCACCAGCGATGAATGGTGAAGATGCATACAGGAAGATCACAACATCCTTACTCTGGCAATGCAGGGGGAGTAACTAATCCTAAATGCAATGTAACCACAATTGATGTGGAACCTTCAAAAACAAGCACTTGTTCTCAAAGGAGTTATTCTGAAAATCTAATAAATAAATAGTAACACCTAATTTGGCCCTATAAAGGGAGTAACACAACTGCACTAATCTGGTATTGCAGGGGAAGTAATGAAACTCCCTAATCTGGCACTGTATGGGAAGTAAATACAGGTTACTCACCTGTAACAGGAATTCTAGGAATGGTATATGTTGTTCATTCACACTTATTGGCAGGTTCCTTGCTGCTTTAAATCTTGCCGGAAGGTCTTCAAGCTGGCTCCTCCCACCCACCCGGGTGGTAAAACTCTCGACTCCGTCCCATGGCGCCAGATCTGGCCGCTGGAAATCTCAGGTTGTCTTGTCCCGAGCCGAGAGGTCGGGTGGGTCGTGTGGATGAACAACATATACCACTCCTGTTACAGGTGAGTAACCTGTATTCTAGGGACATGGATATGTTGTTCATCCACACTTATTGGCAGACTCTAGCAGTTCTCGGGAGGGGAGGAGGCAAGCGCACACCCCTACTTAGGAAATAAAGACTGGAGAACGAGGCCCCAAAACCAGCATCCGGCGTGACTCAAGGTCGATGTGGTAATGGGTAATAAGGGTGTGCTGACTTCCAGGTAGCAGCCCTGCAGATTTCCTGGATAGGGACGTCCCTGGAAGCAGCCACCGATGCAGCAGTATGGGGGTAGAATGAGCTCTTATCCTCTGGGAGGCTCCATGCCCGCCAACTTATAACGAGATCTATGCAGGAGGTGACCCACCTGCCTATCATCCGGCTTGGCTGCAGGTCTGCCAGGTGCGGCTTCAGCGTGGTGGCAAACAGCTGGCGAACCTCTCCCGAATTTCAGCGTGCGCTCCTTATAATAAGCGGCGCCCTTGGGAGTCCAAGTATGGAGCCTGTATTAAGCCCCGAGGTGTGACTGAGGTAGAACACCGGCAGAGTCAGCACCTGGTTAAGGTGAAACTCCGACACCACCTTCGGAAGGAATTTCGGGTGGGGGCGCAGGACAACCTTGTCCCTGTGGAAGACCAGGTAAGGAGACTCGATGCAAAGCGCCTGGAGCTCTCCCATCCTTCTGGCTGACGTGATAGCCACCAAGAAGGCGGTCTTCCACGACAGGTGAGAGAGATCACACCTGTACATTGGTTCGAATGGCTTGCCCATGAGCTTTGCCAGTACCAGCAGTAAATCCCACGGAGGTGGAGGTTCTCGCACCGAAGGGGAAATGTGATCAAGGCCTTTGAAAAAGCGCCCGACCACCTTCTCCTGCGCCACCGACTGCTCACCGGCCCGCGCCCGGTAAGCAGAGATGGCTGCCAGGTGCACCTTTAGGGTCGTCGACCTAAGCCTCTTTGACTAGAAAAGGGACCATAAATAGTCCAAAATGCTTGCCACAGAACAGGAGGAAGGGTCCAAGCCCTTGCCCTGACACCAAATGGAGAATCTCTTCCATTTAAAGGCATAGCATTTTCTGGTCGACTCATACGGACGCCAACAACATTGAGGACCTCGTGGAAAGACCCAAGGCCTGGAACTCTAGCCGCTCAGGAACCAGGCCGTCAGGTGCAGGGACTGAAGGTCCGGATGGAACACCTTCCCTGATTGACTGAGAGCAGGTCGGGCGAGCTGGAAGCTGCCTCGGGAGCCTGGAGCTGAGGCTGAGGAGATCTGGGTACCAGAACTGGCAGGGCCAGTCTGGGGCTATCAAAATCACCTCGCCTTGTCCCTCCTCACCTTGAGAAGCACCTTGTGAATCAAGAGAAATGGGGAAAAGGCGTAAAAGAAACCGGGTCCACAGCCTCGGGGAAGGCATCCCCTAGCAGCGAGCCCTGCTGAGGGGCGATGAAACAGCCTCAACCGGCGTTCTCCTGGAGGCAAACAGGTCCACCTGAGGTGTGCCCCAGAGGAGAACAGATCTTGTACTACCACGGCAGGAGAGACCACTCGTGAGATGCAGCCCCTATCCGGCTCAGGGCATTGGCCAGGGTGTTGGAGCTCCTGCCACATGAATAGCTAGGAGATCCGCCTCCAGGCTGCGCTAAGTGACCAAATGGAGAGGCTTCCTTGCATAGAAGCAGGGAGGCGTCCGCCCTTGGAGGTTTAGGTAGTACATGGTGGTAGTATTGTCCGTCTGGACTCGGACCACTTGACCCGGAGAAAGCAGACAAAGGCGGTGAGAGCTAGGCGGACCGCTCGGAGCTCCAGCAGGTTGATGTGGCATCGGGACTCCCTCGGGGACCAGAGGCCGTGCACTCGGTGTTCCCCCAGATGGGCACCCCAACCCATCAGAGAGGCATCGGTCGACAGAGAGACCGTCGGCTCGGGGCGGACAAACAGGATGCCCTCCTGCAAATGGAATGGAACAGTCCACCACTGGAGAGCGTTCCACATCTCTTGGGTCACTATCACTAGCTGGTCCAAAGGATCGCAGTGTTGTGACCACTGGCTGGCCAGTCCCCACTGAAGGGGGCGCATGTGCCAGCGAGCCCAACGGACCACGCTGGTACAGGCCGCCATGAGACCCAGGAGGTGCAGGAAGTCCCGGGCAGGGCGCAATTGCCCAACCAGAAATGAGTGGGCAAAGGAGGTAAGAACCTTGGCCCTGTCTTCCGGGAGTCGTGCTCTGGCTCGAAGAGAGTCGAGCTCTGCCCGATGAACAGGATCACCTGCTAGTCGAGTTCGATCTGCCTCGTTGATGAGAAGGCCAACCTGAGAGCAAACCTGGAGGCCAGATCTCTGGACCGCTCCACCTCCCATCTGGAGGGCTGCTATCAGCCAATCGTCCAGGTAAGGGTACACAGGATCCTGGCGCCCGCAGGAATGCTGTCACCACTGCCATGCAATTGGTGAAGACCCTGGGGCTGGAGATAGCCGAGAGGCATGGCTCGGAACTCGAAGAGGGATCCTCCGCCGAAGCGGAGGAATCTCCGGCTGACGGACGGATAGGGACGCGGAAAGAACGCGTCCTGTAGGTCCAGAGAGCAGAACCACACGCCCGTGTTCCAGAGATGGTATTATCTGTGCCAGAGTGACCATCCTGAAGGTTCGAGACCTTAGGAACTTGTTCAGGTCGTGTGGTCGAGAATGGGCGCCAGCCCCGTCCGTTCGGAACCAGGAAATACCTGGACCACGAACCCCGGGTCTGAAGGGGTCCTCCCTCCGTGATCACCTCCTTTTTGGGAGGAGGCGATGTCGGCTCGGCGAGCGCCAGTGAACTGCGGACCCCGGGCCCCCAGTGCGCCAGCTCTGAAGAGGCGGGGCCTGCTCGAATTCAGAGGCAGGCCTTTTCCACTACCTCCAGTACCCACCTGTCCATGGTAACAGCGGACCAGGTGGAAAGGAAGTGTCTGAGCCGTCCCCCCACGGGGGGAACCAGGGGTGAGGTGACAGGGATGGGGGCGACACCCCTCAGCCCGTCACTGGGCAGACTTGGAGGAAGGACCGGCCGAGGGACCACCTGGGCCTTTTCCTCCCTTCTTCCTGTTGGAGGAAGCCGACGGCTTGGGTTTGGGATGCCAAGCTCGAGCCTGCTGGCCCTGATGTTGCTGGGCTGGGCGCGCCACGGGCGCAGAAGGACAAAAGGGCTTAGGCTGTGGCTTACGGCCTTTGTCCTTCTGAGCGGAAGAGACCGAGTCCAAGGTAGCACTGGACTTCTCAATCCTCTGCAGGTGACCTTCCACCCCAGGGCCGAAGAGGTCAGTCCCCAAAAAGGGAACATCCGCCAACTTGTGCTGGGTATCCGAGGTAAAGGTGGATATCCTCAGCCAAGCCCGACGACGCATGGCCACTGCGGCCGCCACAGACCTGGTACATGAGTCCCCAATGTCTAACGCAGTCTGGAGCTGCTGTTTTGCCACTGCCCTGCCCTGGTCCCGCACCTGCCTGACCGTAGTCTGCAGATCCGCGGGAAGATGAGGGACAACCTCATCCAGGAGCCCAACAGGGCGTGAGAAAAATGTGCCATGAGGACGGCGAACTGGCTGCGAGAAGGCGAGAGAGGACATAGCGTAGACTTTTCGCCCGCATAATCCAATTTCTTGGATTCTCGTCCGGAGGTTTGTCTACATCCTGGCGTTCCGGCACTCGGAAACGCTGTCGGTAACCAACCCCTCGGCGAGGGTGTTCGAAAAAACCGGACAGGGAACACGAGGACCATATTTCCTGGCCATCCTGGCCGAAGGCGCGAGGGCAGGAAGCAGGCGCTGCCAAAGTTCCAAGGCCGGACCCACTATGGCCTGGCCGCCAGAAAGGCCTCCGGGAGAATCCCTCAGTCCAGAATCTCCGTGAGGATACCTGGCCTGTTTAAGCAGGTTCGAGCTTCATCCCGGTGGACTCCGAGATGAGTCGAAGCAACCCTAAGAAGGACGAAGGGCTATCGTCCACTGACTGCCCTCCCGAGGACTCCAAGTCCATGCGCTTGGAGAAGAGGGAGGAACCATCATCGGACTCGGAAGAGTCCTCAAAGAGCTGCCTCGGGCCTGAGCCACCCTCCACCTGCCGAGGTTTATCGGGAGTGAGGGTGACAGACAGCCTATGGGGCAAACCCAAGGCCGACTGAGAATTTTTGGTCGGAGCCCCAACTAATGGCTGTGGAGGCGGAGGTTCCACCAGAATCGGTGGGGCAGCTGGAATTGGCTGAACAACCGGCCTGGGAACAGGCTCCTCGGCTACAATGAGGGGTTGTTTCGGCCGCTCCGGTGACAGCCACTTAATGGCCGGGGAAGACGACTGGGTCGGCTTATTCCTGGTCAAAAGGAGCTGTTACCACATGAGTTCCTCGTACCTCCGAGCGCCTTGCGCCGAGAAGCCTCCCTCGTCAAGGAAGAGGAAGAGTGGCGGCGCCGGCTTACGCTGGTGCCGAGACGGGACCGCCTATGGCGGCGGGATCGTCGGACAGCGAGGATGTCCGGAGACGAGAGTCCGACTAGGCCGAGGAAGGCGAGGAGAAGTGTCGGAAACCGGCACCTTCGCCCGGACGATCCCACTGAAGGCTCCGGAACCGAGGCACAGGCGAGCCGACGGGATCCTCTCAACTCTCACCGGGGAACCGGAGAGGGGATTCTCAGCCCAGTCGACAACCGTCTAACGGGTCGAGAAAAATCTCGACTCGCTGTCGGGAGTCTTGGTCAACTGACCTGACGGGACACCGTGAAGCCAGTGGCGAGCTGAGGGTCGACCGAAGTCGACTGTCGACAAGGGAAGGGGGATCTTTCCCGCTCCCAAAAGCGTCGACGGAGAGACTTACTTTTGCTCTTTTTGGACCTGGAAAAAGGTCCCGAAGAAGTTGGACCCTCACCTTTCGTCAAGAGGGTCAGACAAAGCTCCTTGAAAGAAGCAGAGTACGAGGCACCGAGAGAGAGCGGAACAAATGCCTCAGCCGAGGTAGAAGCGGCCCGCGCCGCCTCCTCTTCGAGGGCGATCATCTGCTCGAGCTGATCCGCCGAGCCCGCCGCCGCGGACACTGCCAACCGGGCCTCTTTAGATTTCACCAGTGGAATTCTCTTCTGAAACCCCAGTTGTGTCGGGCAGCACGGTCTTCAGAGGCGTAGGCCGAAAGAAGAGCACATGTCGCAGGCCTCGGGTCGTGCTCAAGGCCCAGGCAGTAGCATGACGTGGAGTGCGGATCCGTCCTAGACATCTTCTGCCCGCAGGGCACCTCCTGAGCAGGGAGTCGATTTGTCCATCGCAGACACGGTGAGAAGAAGACCAAGTCTTTAGCAAAAACTTTGATTCCAACTTCGAAGAATTAGAAACCAGTCTTAATCGCAGAGCGTTAAGGAGGGAACCTGAGCTTCCAAGCGGTAAGGAAGATCTGGCGTCATGGGGCGGAGCCGAGAGTTTTACCACCCGGGTGGGTGGGAGGAGCCAGCTTGAAGACCTTCCGGCAAGATTTAAAGCGGCAAGGAACCTGCCAATAAGTGTGGATGAACAACATATCCATGTCCCTAGAACACAACTTCACCAATCAGGCACTGAAAAGGGGAGAGACACAATTTCACTAATGAGGCACTGTACGGGAAGTAACATAATTTCACTAATCTGGCAATGTAAGGAAGGGGGTAATGCAACTTCCCTAATCTGGCGATGTACACGGAGTCACATGTCTTCATTTTTGTGGTACTTTATGAGAAATAATGCAGTTTCCCTAATCTGGTAATGTATGGGGGAAGCAATGCAATTTAGCAAATCTGGCACTGCATGGTAATAATAAAACTTTATTTTTATGGTGCCTTTCAAGTACTAAGGCACCTAACAGATTTAAAATCAGAAGTCAAACATCAACAAACATAAATCATATAAAATCAACAGTATCATCATACCATCAATCAATCAGTCACCGCATGCCTGGTGCCATAAAAAAGTAATGTCATTTCCCTAATCTGGCGCTGTAGGGGAAAGTAACACAACTTCTGTAATGTGGCACTGTAGTGAAAAGTGACACAACTTCCCTAATCTGGCAAAGTAGGGGAAAGTAATACAACTTCACTAATCTGGCAAAGTAAGGGAAAGTAACACAAATTCACTAATCTGGCACTGCAAAGGGAAGTAACACAACTTCCATAATCTGGCAATGTAGGGGGAGTATCACAATTTATCTAATCTGGCACTGTAGGGGAAGTAACACAACTTCACTTATCTGGCGCTGTTGGGGAAGTAACACAATTTCATTAATCTGGCACTATAGGGGAAGTAACACAACTTCTCTAATCAGGCACTGTAAGGGAAAAAACACAACTTCATTAATCTGGCACTGTAGGGGAAGTAACACAACTTCTCTAATCTGGGGCTGTTGGGGAAGTAACACAATTTCACTAATCTGGCACTGTAAAGTGAAAACAACACAATTCCACTAATCTGGCACTGTAGGGAAAGTAACACAACTTCCCTAATAGGGACATAGATCTGGCGCTATGGTAGAGGTAACACAACTTCATTAATTTGACACTGTAGGGGAGGTAACACAACTTCCCTAATCTGGCAATGTAGGAAGAGTAACACAACTTCCCTAATCTGGCACTGTCGGGGAAGCAACACAATTTCACTAATCTGGCACAGCTGGGGAAGTAATACAACTTTACTAATCTGGCACTGTAGGGGAAGTAATACAATTTCCCTAATCTGGCAATGTAGGGAGAGTAACACAAATTCACTAATATGGCAATGTAGGAGGAGTAAATTAAAATCACGTACTTACTGTAATTCTTGATCTTGTTAAAATATCTTCACCACTGATTCACACTGGTGGGTTTGAGCCAGAGGCACTAGGACCCAGCAGGAGTCAGAACTTTTCAGAAGGCTTGTACTGCGTATGTGCTACCGTGTGATAATGCATGCACCCACTGATATACAGCAGCAGCAGCCGCCATCAACCGCCTCAGTAACTTTTTTATCAAGGAGGTAAGTAGCACAACGTAACAAGTAACCTATGCACTTAACCTAAGGGCATACGATAGCTCTGGAGGCCCATAAAAAGAAATGTCACCAAATCCAGTAACACAACGCCTTCACAGCCCAAACCAAATATAGAGGAGTGAAGAGCAACACAACCATACTTGAGTGAGTTCCAAGGATGGTGGACGGGTGTGTGAATCAATGGTGAAGATATTCTTAGAAGAATTAAGGTAAGCAAGAATCAACCTTCACCACTGATTACCATTAGTGGGTCAGAGTACCAAGCTCAGAAAAAATCCCCAGGACCAAGGCAGCTGGAGCTGAGGGCTCACTCATGATAGCAATCAATTCAGGATTATTCTGCTAAAGACTGGCATTCTGCCTGGCATGGACATCCAACACAGTGCTTAGTAAAGTGTGCATTGTGCTCCAAGTTACAGCTCTGCAAATTTCTCCAATAGGCACAGACCACATTTCTGCCAGGGACGTGGCAATCACTCTGGTGGTGTGGGTGCGTTATGTTGCCCTTCAATTTAACCTGAGCTACAGCACAGCAATTGCAAAGGCAATTCACAATCCAGGGAGATATGCACTTGATTGTAACAGGCTGTGCCTTGTGATTACGCTTGGAAACTAGAAACATAGAAAGGTGACGGCAGAAAGATACCAAAAGTCCATCAAGTCTGCCCTTGCAATCCTGAGATCTTAGGTCCTAGCTGGTAGATTTCCTTGCAGATTTGATTCTAGCGTACTCCATATCACAACCCCTTTTCAGTACTGATATGGTCCTAGCTCCTACCACCTCTGCAGGTAGTTTGTTCCATGGCTCCACAATGCTTTCCAAGAAACAGTGCTTCCTATGATCCCCCCTGAAACACCCACCCCTCAGTTTCCATCCATGCCCCCTTGTGTTTGATTTGGGAGCCTTGGTGAATAGTTCAGCGTAGGGTACTGAATTTAAACCCCTCATGTACTTAACAAGGTTTCCATCATATCCCTCTTTTCTCTCCTAGATTCAAGTGAGTACATGGTTAATGGTGGGAGCGGCAAGATGGCCGCACTGCTGCTTCGCTCCTCGCCAATTGAACCTGCTGATTTAATACTATTTTTAGACCTTTCAGCTTTGCACCTAGTTATTTTATTTCTAGTTTTCCATGGAGAGGTGGCATTCTATGTATTATTGAAAAACGCCCTTATAGTACACTTTCTTGTTTAATAAGGAAATGCATGGATCTACCTCGGCGTTCAAAGGGCGTTTAACCAGTGTTTGGCTTGGAGCATCGCAGTGAGTTTTGCCTTTTAAATTTAGAGAATTATGCCTGGACTCAATTCCTAGGAGACTGGAAGTTCGAGCTGTTTCACAACTTATTTTGTCTACTTGTTGTTCACCGAAATAGTCTGTGGTCTGAAAATGAGTAAGAGAGACACTAAAAGTGGAGGTTGGCTATTTAGCCAGTGCAGAGTTTTCCAAAAATACTGCCTTCTAGTTAAAGAAAGTTAGTATTTATTTTTATTTTTTATATTTAGTTTTTGTTGACTGGGTAAGTGCACTAGACAAATCCTGCCTATTTTCAGGCACGACCCGGGGAGGGGGATACAGATGAATGCCAACTGAACTTGAACCAGATTAAGCTGTTGGTGGTATTTTTAGTGAATGAGGGAAATTTGGCCAAGACACCGGGGGAATTCCCCCTCTCTTTTCAATAAGTGCCATGGGATCTTTAACATCCACCTGAACTACCACCAATCCAGGCAGATGGGACCTCGGTTTAACGTCTCATCTGAAAGATGGCACCTCACCGCAAGCTGAGGCGCAGCACAGGAGCTCTCACCCACCCCCCGGGCGGAGCTCCGAGCTCCAGGAGGTCGCGAGGGCCAGACTAGCCAGGGGCTCTCCCCCCAACCACACCAAGGAGCTCCGTGCTCCCACAGAAGAAAGGGCCTTTCCAATTCTGTTCCCGGAGGCTCTTCCTGCCCTCCAGCCACAGGATTGATACCGCGATCGCCCAGGCAGTCACCGTAAGCTGAGGCGCAGCACAGGGGCTCTCCCCAACCCCCCCGAGCGGAGCTCCAGCTCCAGGAGGTAGCAAGGGCCAGACTTGCCAGGGGCTCTCCCCCCATCCACACCAAGGAGCTCTGTGCTCCCACAGAAGAAAGAGCCTTTCTAATTGTGTTCCCGGAGGCTCTTCCTGCCCCCCCCAGTCACAGGATTGATACTGCGATCGCCCAGGTAGCCAAAGGACCTTCCTCCCTCTAACAAAGGGAGCAGCTCTGTGTTCTTCCCCGCAGTCGCCGCGGACTGCTCCCCGCCCGCCCCAATACCCTCCCCCCTTGGCTGGTGTTACTTATATAGTGTGTCACCTCGCGATATCTTGACACTCTCGCGTTTTTTACTAACAGCCTACTTCTCCATTAGCTCCTTATATCCTCTGGGCACTAGAGGGAGCCTGATCTGTTTGAGCAACTTGCTCTCTGTGTTACAAATGTAATACAAAACCTGCCACTGGAGGTTGCATTTCAACAGGTGCCTAAAACAAAACTACTGTCATCACCCAGCTGCTCTATCCCCTCAATCTCTCTCCATTTCTCCGTACTAGAATGACCCCCCCACCCATGCTGGCTCTCCTCATGGGGTCACTTTGTCTCTTTATCCTCTCGGAGCTTTCCTGCTCGAACACACTGTCTTCTACTTCCAATACTAACATACTTGATGACTTTTACCTCTCCAACCTGCTTTCCACTGTCACTCCCCCACCTCCTCCCCCTTCTGCTCTCATCTGCAAGCGCATCCGGCCTATAGCCAGATACCTTCATTTTAATCTGAAGCTCCCTATCAGTGTCTCATTAAGGGCTTGCCTCATTACACCACTTTGGATATTTATTCTATCTCTCTTACTAGCTGGGGACATTGAGGCCAATCCTGGCCTGTCCCAAGCTCCCATTATATGTTTGCGCCCCCCCCCCGTCACCACCCTCCCTAAATCCAATGGCCTAACCTTGGCTCACCTTAACTCTAGGAGCCTTCTGGCCAACCTCCCTGACCTCCAGATCTGGGTGAGTGCGAACATCCCGGACATTTTTGCCATCACTGAAACCTGGCTAAAGCCTTCTGTCTCTGACTCACAGTGCTCCTTTCCAGGATACAATATGTTATGTGTTGACCGACTCGGAGCTAAAAGGGGGGGGGGGCTGGCCTTGCCCTCTATTACAAAACCCATCTGAACATCAGCCCTTTGCAGGACCCCACACTACCTGTGAAATTCTACACTCCCTCCTGCTTCTTGGGGGAGTTAAGAAACTCCATATTTTCTGTATTTATATCCCTCCAAAAAATGCTAAACAGGGCATCTCTGAACTCCTTGAGTTCCTGCCTGCAGTAACAGGCAAAAATGACATTATCTGCCTTGGTGATTTTAACCTTGACTGGTCTGAGAAAAACTCAGCCAACCTTTCCTCCATGGTTAGTAAGGCAAACCTATCCCAGCTCATCCAGGAACCCACTAGGGTCTCCTGGGGGACTGTGCCACCCTGCTCGACTGGATACTCACAAACAGGAAGGATTATGCCACCTCTGCTGGGGTGCTTCCTGACACCATTAGTGATCACTATCCTGTTTACTGTGTCTGGAACACCGTCACCCCATCCTTCCCTTCTAAAACTGTAACATTTCCTAACCTCTCCCACCTAAAAGTGGATGCTTTCATAACTGATCTCAGCCTAGTTGACTCGACCCCTCTCTACCTAACTGAGGACATTAATGTAGCTACTGACTATTTCAACTCCATCCTCATCTCACTACAAAACCTACACATCCCTGTCACCACACGTAGGATGGCAGGGAAGATAACCAAGTGGCTAACGCGCCCCCTGCTTCAACTTCTCAAATGGAGGGACAAACTTTGGTCCGTGTGGAAGGTTTCCCACCTTCGCACTGACTTCGAAGCCTATCGAGCTTTGTGGAACATTTGCAAAAGAGAAATAAGCCTTGCCAAAAGTACCTACTACAGGAACCTACTAATATCCTCCTCTGCAAACCCTCATAGGTACTGGTCCCAAATTAAGGAAATTCTGGGCAATGACAAGCAACTGAATTCTACCGATATGAATATTCAAGGCGTTCATTGCAACAACCCGGCACCATTGCCAACGCCTCAATGTCCTATTTTCCTCGCCACCTGGCGCAACTCAGACTAGGTCCCAACCTTCCTGTCCTCCTTCCCCTGTACACCGCCCACCTTAGAGCTTGCTCCAACCACATACCTTGAAGTACGCAAGCTACTTAACTCCCTACCGACACGTGGGGGTCCGGGGCCTGATGGTATCCACCCTGGCATACTAAAGCAGTCTGCACCATGGCTGGCCAAGTCACCAGGCTTTTCAACCTTTCGATCCGTACTTCCACTGTCCCAACTACTTGGAAAATGGCCAGAACTATTCCTATTCATAAAAAAGATGATGTCAAGCTAATGTCCAGCTACTGCCCCATCTCTCTCCTGCCCACTCTCAGCAAGCTTCTGGAAAAAATAGTCCACCGCCAGCTCGCTGAACACCTTGCCAAATTTAATCTCCAAACCCCCTGCCAACACAGTTTTAGGCCTGGGCACAGCACCACCATGGCACTGACACAACTTACCAGTGACATCAAAAGTAATATGGACCGTGGCCTGCTCACTGGGGCTGTCTTTATTGACCTGTCCAAAGCTTTTGACATGGTACATCACCCTCTCATACTAAAGAAGCTCCAGTACGTAGGAGCATCTGACCCAACTCTATCCTGGTTCCTCAGCTATCTTGACAATCGCACTCAGGCGGTAGTGTTTCACAAGGCCCTTTCCTCACCTATAAACATCTCCCGTGGTGTTCCACAGGGGTCCACTTGGACCTCTCCTCTTCTCCCTCTTCCTAAATGATATTCCCGCTATTTCCCGGCACAGCTGCACTCTCATGTACGCTGATGACCTTGTTCTCTACTCTGGGTCTAAATCGGTTGAGGACATCAACTCCACTCTCTCAAATGATTTCCAAGTCCTGCAACTCTGGCTATCCAGCAACCACCAAAATCTTAACCAGGAAAAAACTCGAGCCATGCTATTCGGATCCTCTAAAAAAAACTCCCCTCCACTGCCGCCAGGCTCCTGGTTCACTGCCTAGATGGTTCCCCTATCACAAACACGGAGTCCTTCAAATACCTTGGGGTCACTCTTGATCCCTCCCTTGACCTGTCTCAACATGTCAACATGGTTTGTCGAGCAGTCAATGCTAAAACTGGTGGTGCATATCGCGTGTGCCACTCCCTCACTCCTTCAGCCAGATTATCAGTTGCGAGGGGAATCCTTTTACCCCAGCGCCAATATGCTCTGCCCCTCCTCTTTGCTGCCAACTCTTCTAAACTCAGCCAATGGGACACTGTCTATAACAACATCTGCAGATTCGCCTTAACTGCCCCTCGCCTTACTCATCACTGCCTCCTCTACGCTGGTTTAAATTGGCTGTCACCTAAGGATCTTCGGGCCTACTCCCTGGGCTGCTTTATTGACTCACTGTCCAGACCCCCTTGCCCTGACTATCTGGCTAACCTGCTGACTCCTGCCTCCCAAACCCGTACCCTCAGGTCTTCCTCTGTCCCTATGCTTTCTACCAGACCTTGCGCAACAAAAATGGGCGAACAAGCATTCTCTTACTTTGCTCCCAAATTCTAGAACTCACTCCCCCTTCCGGTTAAAAATTCTGCCTCACACCAGGTATTTAAAAATTCACTATTCTCCCACCTCCACGCCCTTGGACACTGCAAATGCTCTTAAATCTGCTGCTCCCCTCTGCAGGCCGTTGGCACGGACCCTTGACTAGTGTTACTAAATGTTTTCATAATGCACTGTATCTGACTCTACTGCTCTGAACCCTAATGCTGTTAATTGCTCTTATTGTCTTAAGTATACCCTGATTGTTATTATGTACAACCGTATTATGTTTTATGTACTACTGTACTCTGTAACTCATGTACAACCGTAATATGTTTTATGTACTACTGTACTCTGTAACTATTGTCTTGTGCTCTCCCGGGTCATGCGTGAAAATAGGCAGGCTTGTTGCCTAGCGCATTTACTCGGTTACCAAAAGTTAATAAATAAATAAATGCTGCACTACAGTGTCAGTACTGGGATATTAACCCAAGTGCCAGATGTGGGAACTGAACCCACAGCCCTCTGATCTCCCGGCTGAGGACCCCGCTGGGGTGGAGCGACTGTAGGATAGCCGACGATGTAGGGGAGAGCTTGGGTGCACTTATGTGCTATGAGCTTTAAGTTACCCATCTAAAGGTATGACAATGTCGCCTAAGGAGGCAAAAGGGTTTCACTTCAGTGTACCTGAAATTACTACACTCAGTGGAGTGATTTTCTTATTGTTCTTTTTGCAGGTAACTCTGGGTAAAGATATTTTGGATTACAATTCAGCCTACAATTAAGAGAAGAATATTTTAACCACGGAGAGTTGGGGAACTTGGAAGAGGTTTTTATTTAGAATGTTTCATCTGTGGTAAACCTCCTACTATAAAATTTTTATAAAGATGCTGAATGGCGACTGGAGAAGTATTGCATGGGGGGTAACTACCCCTCTGAGGGACAGATTTACTTTTGGCGGTTGTACTGATATTCAGCTTAATTAAAAATTAAAGGTAATGAGGCTTGAATGCTCAAGAGCCGCTCCAATGACTACTGTTAAGGAGCAGGAAATGAAAATTACGTACCTACTTTAATTCTTGATTTTTCTGTGTATCTTCACCATTCATTACCAGTGGGTATAGCTCTCCAGAGCTAGGACCCCGGGGAACTTTTTCCTTCTGGGCCAGGAGTCAACCACAGGCAGCGCCACGCCTCGAGAACCCCACGTGCATATGGCTCGCGGGTTGGCCAGTTAACTGTCGGCCGACTTGGCCCCAACCTCAGTTCCGCAACGCTGGAGAGAGAGAGAGAGGAAGAAAGGGGTGGAGGGGTAGGGTAAGAGAGCCCAAGGGATAGACAAAAGGAAAGGATATAAGAATCAAAAAGGAGAAATAAATGACAGAGAGAACAGAAAGAGAAAATGACTAAATTTAGGGATTGGGAGGGCCCCAATTTCTGGAATGGAGGAGGGAAGGGAGGGAAGAAAGAAGGAAAAGAAGAAACAATTTGGTAGAGGAGAGGACTACACTCCCTGACTCTACAGGCCTAGACCCCAAATCCTTAAGGGAGGGAGAAAACAGGACTGCCTGGTCCAAACAGTCTGCCCATTTAGAGAGGGAGAAGATAGCCAAGGAGGTAACCTGGCTAAGGCAGCAACAAGGCTGTCAAGGAGTAAACAATCTTAGGATAAGAGATCCAGGCAGACAAGAGGCAAGCCCGGGAAGGCAGCAGCAAGACTCTCACAGGGTCAGCAGCTGAAAAGAAAGAAGTCCAGGAGTCAAGAGCGTGACCCCCCCAAAAAAAACAAAAGGGAGAACTCCAGGGAGCAAACCCTAAAATATAAATATAAAAGGGATCAGTCCCAAAAGACATATGAAACAAGCATACTAGAGGTCTGGAGGAGAGGAGGGGGAAGGTCTCGGTCCCCATCCCACCTCTGAACAAGGGAGTGGGGAGACTGCTAAAAGTGAAGGAAAAGAGGAGACTCCCCCATCCAAGACCCTAAGGAGACGCTCCTCCCTGTGTGCCTCCAGGGTCTCCTCCCTCCTGGCTGCAAGGGAAGGAGAGAGGGGAGAGCTGAAACAACAGGGGGAGGGGAAAGCCCAGAGACTGAGGCCCAAGGGGGAAGGTGGGCGGGATTTAGTGATGAATGGTGAGGATACACAGAAAGATCAAGAATTACGGTAGGTACGTAATTTTCATATCTTATCTCTGTCGATCTTCATCATTCATCACTAGTGGGTAAATACCGAGCCCCCTGAAGGGAGCCCAATACGTCCCTAAGAGACTAAGTCCTTTAGCCTCCAGTCAGGGAGACACCAGAGGGGCGAACCCTTACGGGCCTGGAGATGCCCGAGACTGGTCTGAGTGAGATGGAGAACTTACAGTGGGAGCGGGAAGGTGCCCCAAAAGCTGCTGTCTCACCCTGTGGGAGAAGAGGTGAGTTCTCCGGAAGGCAGAGGAAATCACCCTACGCCGGGCCAGAGGCGACAACCGGGACAGGTGAAGCCATGCCGTCTGCCTAGTGCAGATCACTGTCTCTACAATCCGGGAGGCTACCTCGCTGGCATCGTAAGATGCCCTAGCTTGGTGCCTTGCTAGCTCCAGGCCCTGAGCAGAGAGGGTGATAGCTTGCCTGGTTTCCTCCATATCAGACATTGAGGCTAGGAGCTGTCTAAGCCTCAACCACAAGAACCTATCATAGGAAGCACAGTGGGCCTGATGAGAAGCAATGGAAAGGAGAAGCTGTGCCCGAGTAGAAGGTCCTCCTCCCCCAGAAGTCAAAATCCGCAGAGTCCGAGTCTGGGGGCCGGTCACGGTGAGGGGTGTGAAGCCCAGAGGGAGTGTCCAGCTGTGTCAGATCTGAAAGGGGGTGAGGCATGTGCCCTGGAGACTCCGGGGGAGTGCAATACCACTGGCGCAGATCCCTTGGGGCTGGAACGGTGGAGAAGGGACACTGCCAGAGCAGAAGTGACACTTCCCAGAAGGGGACAGGCCAGGCGATAACCACCAGGTTGGCCGCAGGGTATTCACCTAAGAAGGTGCAAGTCACTTGGCCGGGATTGCCTTCAGAGGATGGGGTAAGATGGAGCTCATCCAGCATCCTCGTGAGGAAGCGCTGATATGCTGTGAGATCAGACGCTGGGGAGATATGGACAGAAGATTCCTCTCCCCCTGAGGAAGGGGATGAGGAGGCAGATGAGTCCGGCAATTCAGGGTCAGGCTGTGCAAGAGCACGGTGGAACACATGCTCATCCATGGCCCTAAGGTAGGAGGGGAAATGCGCAACTGAACCCCTGAATTGCTCCAAGGTCAGAGGTCCCCTAGGACTGGGAATACCTGGGAGAGAAGGAGATGGAGATAGAGGTACGGGAGCCAAACTCCTAGCGGGAGGAGTTCATCCTCTGCCCGGGAAGTGGGGCCTAGCGAAGGCTCCCAACAGTGAGGGAGACCCGGAGACCCCAGCAGCCAACAACCGTTCAACTGGGTCGGAAAGGCTGGAGTTGTGCCCGAGGGAAGAAGCCCCCCCAATGAGGCGACCGGGACCATGTGAGCCCAGAAGGACAGTCCCTGACCTCCAAAGCAGAGGTCCCTCTAAAGGAGAGAGAAGGGGAAGGGTAAGGATCCGCACTACGACTCCTCCCCAAATCTGGGCGTGTCTCAGGGAGGGGACGCTGTGCTAAACCCAGGCCCCTCGACCCCTCCGACTCTGAAAGAGCCCTCTTCCTCAATACCACTAGTCTAGGCAGCTGACAATGCCGGATGTACTCTGAAGAGATCACCCAGCAAGTAGCGCCCTCCCCTCCTGGAGTGCCCCGGGCTGTCTCAAACTTGGACTGTCCAGGCACACCAAGGAAGGGGGTGTCCCAGCTGAAGGGGCAGGCTGTGCAGCAGCAGCCACCTTGACCACTGCTGGTTGGTCAGTGCCACTGACCCCAGAATCAGCCGGAACTGTCTGACCCACAGAGGCAGGCCGAGTGGGGGATGAAGTGGTGGACATGGAGGGGTCGGAGGATCCCAAGGAATCCGAGAGCCAATCCAGATCAGACCCCAAATCCTCCTCCGAAGTGGATGAAGAGGCCCGATGCCAGACTAATCCCATGCCAGTTCCTGGACCACGAGTGGCTCCACCCCCAGCCCCGGCAACGCGAGTGGCACCGGCCGGCGCCAGGCTCCCCCTCAGCACCACGCATGGCGCCAAAGATGGAAGCGGCACCGGCCATGGTGCTGCACCCACTCTTGGCACCAGAGTCAAGGTTGGCACCACCTCTCTCCCCGGTGCTGTGCACAACACCAGAGCCAGAGGTGGCGCCGCCATGGTGTTGCTCCCCTCCCTGGCGCCTCGAACAGCACCAGAGTCAGAAGCGTTGCCGGCCCCAGCCTCGGCACCGTGGGTGGCAGAACCGGCCCTAAGAACGGTGTCAACACCTCCCATGGTGCTGCTACCATCCTGGCACCGTGAACAGCGCTGGCAGCAAAAGTGTCACCGAGGTATGGCCCGGCGTCACCTACAGTGCCGCAAGCGGTACCGGCAGACGGCGTTGAGGACGATGCCAGCCCGGGCCCGCAGGCCCCAGGATGCGACACCAGGGGAGCCCTCACCTCCCAAGAGGCGACTGCCAAGGCAGTGCCTCCTGCCTGACCCCCGAGAGGGCCGGACTGGGCCTCCTGCACCGTGGAAGAAGCCCCTGCCATGGCAAGGCTAGATGAGATGGAGGCCCCCTCCTCCACGGGCTGTATGGGACCGGCAGGGGACCCAGAGGAAGGGTCAAGAGTCCTGGCCTTGGCCCGCCGACTGCAAACCCTGTCCCCAAAGTCGGGCGTATATGTCCCGACTTTTCAATCGCAGGCAACTCGAGACACGGGTGGTCCATCGAGAAACAGGCGCCGCCAGCTGTCCATATCATGGGCCGGGCCAAGGCAGGATTGACAGCGGTCATGCTGATCTGTGACGGAATATTAAAAGCCGCAAGGACACCGACGCATAGGAGGCCACCCCGCCTTAGACTACTTTTTGCCCCCGGGACGAGACATGACCGGTTGGTAAACAAATCAAAAACAGTACTCGACGTCGCTGATAAGGAAAGAAAGGAACGGTCTTATCGGTAACCAACAGCGGCGGCGAGCATGGTGAAACAGAACAGAGATAACTAAGTGCGCTTTACTAGGCCAAAACACTAGGCCGCAACACGCTACACAAACTTGCTTGAAGCTCCTCAAGAGGTCCTTTCTCGACGGCGGGAGAAGAACTGAGGTTGGGGCGGAGTCGACGACAGTTAACGGCCAACCTACGAGTATCATGTAGTACGCTGGCCTCGAGGGTAGCGACACCCCTGCGTCGACTCCGCTCCTAGAAAAAAAAAAAAAAAGTCTCCCACGGGGTCCTAGCTCCAGAGGGCTACACCCACTAGTGATGAATGGTGAAGACTGACACAGACGAGATCAACTAGCAAACAGTGTTCGTAGCCTTAAATTGTACATTTTCGATAGTTTTAAGCAGTGAAGGTCATTTTTCTTTCATGGACCTTGCTGAAGGAGTGAAAGTTACGTTTAGAAGTGCCTACAACCGTTAAAGAACCTAGTTGGATGTCACTTTTTAAGAGGTACTTTTACTTCACGAGGCTCTTTATGGGGGGGGGGTTCTGAGCTTGTGTAAGCTAACTTTTGTTTTTATAATAGACCAGTGTGATGGACATGAGGTAGTTGTTGGTAGAACTGTGATACAGTTACCACCCTTGATTGCTTATATTCTCCTTATGAAATTACCCTTCATTCGCGTGAACAAATAAAATTGGGTAATAGCATACATACTGTAGAGCGAGGATTATCAAAATGTACAAATACACAAACGGATGCTTTCAGCACAGATGGAGCCCCCAAACGTTTGGGTTACCCGAGTTTGACAATCCTGTTTTACAAACTGATGGACTCCTGAGACAAACTGGAGCCTCACAACCCCCATTTATAACTACCTCTACTCTCTGTACACACAGTACCCAGGTCGCACCTGGAAACGAGCCTCGGGCTCACCGTGCCTTTCCCGGTCATCAAAAAATTTTAAATAAATTTATAAAAATGGCTGCATATCAATATGCATACAGTGTTTCTTAATTTTCGTCCATAAGTTTATGGATCCTTTAATGCAAATAGGTTTTTTAACTGCTATTCTCTATTTTGAAACTAATCTGATTTTTGCTTATGGGTTTGCAATGTTATGAACTATGATGTGCTTCTAACTGCTGACAATGTATGCTTGTATAGACACAACAAATGTAGTATACCAAGTTTCATATTTTATATAATGTCCCGCTAGCTGGGTGAACATCTGTTTAAAGGAAGAAGCGAACTGGGGTTTTCAGTATAGTTATAAAGTTCAGTACTAATTCTAATTGTGTCTTTCTGGAAGGATGTTCACCCAATTGTTATGTATTTACTTATTCCTCATATTTTACAATTTAATTCCTCATATTTTACAATTTAATTTTTATTTTATGAATGGGGACAATAGCAAATTCAATTGTGATATGGTTAAATGAAGTGCAGCTGTGAATTAATAGATAAGAAAAAATTACCATAGTAATCTTGTTCTTTCAAGGTATTCTTCAATATTCATAACTCTTGCAGTCAGCCTTTAAGATAGAACAGCCCAAAGATAGAATGTATGCTAATGATGGAATCATCATTGGCTTGTGTGACTTTTCAAAGGCTGCCCTTATCAACTGCCTACATTCTAATGCTTCAGATTTCATGGAAGCCTGCAAAGACAAACCCCACGAGAAACTATATCTAATAGTAATAAAAAAAACCACTAAACTATTCTATAAACCTCCAACTGGAGAAAAAAAACACAGTCCCCCCCCCCCCAAATGTCAGAATCACTTGAAGAAGGGGGGAACCAATGTCCAACGGGCTGAAGAAACAGATGTGCCAGTGTGTGGCACCCTCACACATAGTTGCTCAGCTTGGAGTGCAGTGGCCACTGGTTCTTAGTAGGGGAGGCAGGGTGGGAGAGCTATGAATATTGGAGAATACCTTGGAAGAAACAAGATTACTGTGGTAAGTAATTTTTTGTTCTCACCCCAGGAATTCTCCAATATTCCTAACTCTTGCAGACTATGAAACAGTACCTTTGGAAGTGGGCACAGAAATGAAAATTACGTACCTACCGTAATTCTTGATCTTCTTGGCGAGTCTCCACCACTCATTCACACTAGTGGGATTAGCGCCCGGAAGCACTAGGACCCATCGAGAACAAACTTTGCTGAAGGGTAGCGCGAGAGATAGCGCCCCATGAGGAGCAGACCGCAGCGTAGCCGCTGAGCGGCACTCACTATCTCGGCGACTCCACCCTCCAACCTTCAGCACCTTTTACCAAGGAGGTGCAGCTCAACTAACGAAAGAGTAAATCTAACCTAAAAACGGACATAAGACAGTCCGTCGACCCGTGTAAGAAGGGTCAGCAAAGAAAGTCTTCACGGCCTAAAGATTTGAGGGAATGAAGACCAACACAGCGGTGAGCTCGGGGGATGGAGGGTGGGCGTGTGAATGAGTGGTGGAGACTCGTCCAAGAAGATCAAGAATTACGGTAGGTACGTAATTTTCATATCTTCCTGGACATAAGTCTCCACCACTCATTCACACTAGTGGGAGAGTACCAAGCTGATAATCCCCCAAAAGGGCGGCAGGAGAGCCAGAGCTCATGCGACTAAGATAGAAGTCCATTAAGGATAGTTCTGCCGAATGCGGAATGCCGCCTGGCATGAACATCCAGTGCATAATGCTTAACGAAGGTATGCACTGAGCTCCAGGTGGCGGCGTTGCAGATATCTGCAATTGGAACATTGCGAATTTCCGCTAGGGATGCCGCGACCGCCCTAGTAGAGTGAGCGTACACTCTACCTTCTAATTTAACTTGAGCCATGGAATAGCAATGTCGAAGGCATGCCACTAACCATGATGAGATGCATCTGATAGCGACAGGTTGACCCAGCTGGTGTCGCTGAAAGAAACAAACAGTTGCTGAGGTCTTTGAAAATTCTTGGTTCTATCTAAATAGAACCGCAAGGCTCCTTAACATCCAAGGAATGAAGAGATCGCTCCCTTCATTTTGGAAATCAGCAAGTAAGAGGAAGTACCAGAGGTTGGTTTAGATGGAATTCTGACACAACCTTGGGAAGAAATTTAGGATGAGTACGGAGAACTACCTTGTCTTTATGGAATACAGTATACAGAGGGTCCATAACCAGGGCATGTATCTCAGAAACCCTGCAGGCTGAGGTAATGGCCACCAGGAAGGCAGTCTTCCAGGTAAGAAATTTTAGCTCACAGGTAGCTAGGGGTTCGAAAGGCTTCCGAGTGAGCATGTCCAGCACCAGGTTAATGTCCCAGGTTGCAACTGGACGCTTAACAGGGGGTCTGGTATGAAGAATCCCCTTAAGAAATCTCTTCACCATAGGTAACTGAGCCAGAGTCAAGGAAGAAACCGGCTCATGGAATGCTGAGATGGCACTAAGGTGAACTTTAACTGTGAGTACTGGAGACCTGAGTTTGATAGGTCCAAAAGATACTCCAGAACCTTGTCAGGAGGACAGGAAAAGGATTCCAAGAGGACTTTGCACCAGAGAGAAAACGTTTCCACTTGGAAGCGTACGTTTTTCGGGTGGCTGGCTTCCGAGCAGCCAGAAGGATGTCTGAGACTCTACGAGAGACGTTGAACTGATTCACTTCTACCTCTTCAGGAGCCAAGCATGAAGGTGAGGTGATTTCAGGTTGAGATGGACCAACGAACTCTAAGTCAAAAGATTGTTTTGCAAGGGAAGTGGTCTCGGAGAGGCTGCCAACATACTGTTGAGTAGAGGAAACCATAGTTGCCGAGGCCAGGAGGGAGCAATGAGAATCATTTTGGTCCCCTGAGACTCGAACTTGAGGAGTACTCTCTGGATTAGAGGAAGCGGTGGAAAGGCGTAAAGAAAGCGTTTTGTCCACCGCAGCCTGAACGCATCCTGACAGAAAATGCCAGGCCCTGGATTTCTGGAGCAGAAGAGAGGCAGTTTTGCGTTGAGTGGGGATGCAAAAAGGTCCAGGTCTGGAGTCCCCCACTCTTCGAATAGTGACCGAGCTACGGCTGGATCGAGAGACCACTCGTGAGGGTCTGCCTCCGTTCTGCTGAGGTGGTCTGCTAGATCGTTTTGTATACCTGGCAGATAAACCGCCTGAATCAGAGACTTGTGCTCCAAGCACCACTCCCACACCCTCATTGCTTCCCTGCAAAGGGGGTAAGAATGAGCACCGCCTTGCTTGTTGATGTAATACATCACCGCTTTGTTGTCCGTTGACAAAGGATATCCTTCAGAGCTCGGATCGCGTAGAGGACCGCTCTCATCTCCAGGACATTTATGTGGAGATGAGTTTCGAACTGAGTCCATACACCTTGAGTGTGAAGGGAGCGACAGTGAGCTCCCCATCCCATGAGCGATGCGTCTGTGGTGATGGAGATCTGATGATCCGGGGGAGCAAAGGGGAACCCTTCCAGGAGATTGCTCTCTTGAGACCACCAGGTGAGAGACCTTCGAAGGGGCTCCGTCACCTTGATGGGATAAGACTGGGGGTGAGAGGTCGGAGACCACTGAGTGGAGAGCATCCATTGGGTGGTTCTCATGTGCAACCGGGCCAAGGGTACAGTGAACACCGAGGACGCCATGAGACCCAACATGCGTTGCATCGAGAGAGCTGTAACCGATTGGTTCTCCCCGATGTAACGGGCCATCCGAAGGATGTCGAGTCTTCTGTCCTCTGGAAGGAAAGCCTTGCATGAAGAGGTGTCTAGGAGTGTCCTATGAAAAGGAGCCTCTGGGAGGGCTGCAGTTGTGATTTTTCAAATTCAGCAGAATTCCATGGACATAAGGCGGCGAGAAGTCGTTTGCACTGACTTCAAAGTCCCTTGCTGGAAGGGCTTGCTAGAAGCCAATCGTCCAGGTGAGGTAAACACTCGGGTCCCATCCTTTCTGAGATGCGCCGCAGAACTGCACAACACTTGTAAAATCAAGGGTTACCGAGGATAGCTCCAAAGGCAGGACTTCTGAACTGATAATGCCGACCCAGAGCTACAAAACCTGAGGAACTTGAGGTGGGTCGGTGGATGGGGATATGCTGGTAAGCGTCCTGCATATCCAGGAGGCCAGCCAGTCGTGCTGATGCAGCAGGGTAACAGGTACCTAGGAAATAATTTTGAATTTCTCCCTGGGAGGAATTTGTTTAACTTTCTGAGGTCTAGAAAAGGGCGCATTCCCAGATTTCTTTGGAACCAGGAAGTAATGGGAAACCCTGTGCTCGCAGAATCGCGGGGCACTAGTTCTATTGCCCTGTTGCTTAGAAGGCCTTGGATCTCGGCGGTGAGGAGGTCTGACTGAGAGGCCGACAACCTGGGTTGTCGTCGGGAGGACAATTAGGGGTTTCAAAAATTGGAGAGAATAACCCTCATGAATTATCAGATGACCCATTGTCCAGTTATGGACTTCACTGGTTGTAGAAGTACATCAGATGACCTCCCACCAGAGAAAGTTCACCTCGGCAGATGTGGATGGAACTTGGGCCAGCAATTCATAAGGTGGCGCTGGGGGCTTTAGGCCCCTGTCTTTCTGCTGCACTTTCTTTTGAGGTTGGGCAGGTTGGCTTTTATGGAGCTTCCTGCCTCTGCCTCGAAAAGGACTGACTTCTATGAAACTGACGTCTGTTCACATGCCCCGAGGAGGGAGAGAGGCGGAGGTCTGGCCAACAATGGCCGACCAGTCTTCTGAGTGGCCTCAGGAGCTTGTTCCACCTGAGGGCCGAAAAGAAGGGGCCGTCAAAGGGCAGCGCCATTACTGCTGCTGAGCATCATTCGTGAAGCTAAATGCGCGGACAGGAATGGCGCCGTACTAAATACTCTGCGGCTGCTGAGCGAAGCAGTGTCGAAAGCGTCCATAGCGGCTTTGACCTGTTGGTTATTGGACTCAATACCTCTAGTAACGGTGAAGAAGCTCTGACTTGGAGTCCGAATCGGGAAGAGCTTCAACCATTCTTTATCAAAGAGTGCCCAGGGATATACTCATACTGAGAAAAATAGCCTTGATAACTGGCATCGCATACTTAGAGTGGAGGCAGCAAAGACTCTCTTACCTAATGTATCAATCTTACGAGACTCTCTTTGTTAATAAGGTCGAGCTGTAGTAGTTTGAGGAAGCAGCCTTATCATTCTCTACCAGGACACAATAGGATCATAAGGCTTGGGATGCCAAAATGGGACGATCCTTGGGAGCTGAATACTTCTTATCAATGGATTTAGCCACTGAGGGAATAAGAGCAGGATTATTCCATACCATTTGAGACAGCGTCTCGAAGGAAGGCTGGATCGGAGGAGTCAAATCCGTAGGGATCTCCGAGGCATGAAGGTATTGGAGTCTTAATATCTTCCCAGGATCGATGTCTGTAGTCTGGAGAGAAAGAGTGGATCTCAGGTTCTTCAACAGAGACTTAAGGACAGGTCCTCGACCACAGGCTCTGTAGCAAAGAAAGATCCTGTTTCTCACTTCATCACCCAACCGAAGGTCTGGGTCAGAGCTCATCATCTCCCTTATGGTCCAGGAAGGACTGTTTGGACAGGAAAGGGTGAAAAGTGGAGAGGAGGAAACAGCAGAGAAACAAGGAGAGTCCCGAGGGCCCCAGCTGAGAGGCAACAGGTTGAAACAGCGGCACTGCGGAGGGCCGCAGGCGCCCGAAGAGCAGCACTACTCGCGCCCAGCGGCGCCACGAGAGCACATGGCGCCCGGCGGGCGCTTCGCCAGACCAGCCAGCGCCCGCCAGTCCCAATAACTTGCGGAACCACGGCGCCAGGAGGCACCACAGCAGCTGGGCGACAAGCCAGCAGACCCTGCCGAGGCGCGGAAACGCCCAGGAACCTGGAAGGCTAGAAGGAAAAAAACAGGAGATAAGGGCATCGGTTGGCCCCTGCGCGCCAGCCATGTGAGGGAACACCCTGGCGTTGGTCGCTGGCACCGAAGAAGGCGCCGTGCACTAGGAAGGTCAACCGCCCCTACCGCGGAGGCCAGAGGCTCCGTGGCAACGAGCCAGGCAGAAGAACCAACCTCAGAGCCCATCGCTCCATAAGCGGCCCACTGTGAAACTGCTCATCTGGGCCCTACCTATAGGCAGGGAGGGCTCCGATGTAGAGACGGTCACGGAAGTTGGCGACTCCGAAGAGGAGACCGGCAACTAGCTCACGATAACCGATCGTCGTAGCGCGAACATACCAGGCGACCTCGGTGATGCCTTCTCTTTTTGACCTGTGGGCGAAGAAGAAGGCTCGAGGCGAGCAGTTGCCGAAATCGACCGTTTATTTTATGCCGCCAGAGGACGCCCATCCCAGGCATCGGACTGACCATTGCCGGAACCCGCTGAGGAGAAGGAGGCTGACGGACCCAGCCCGGCTGACTGAACAGCTTTCATCGAAGTCTCCCTACCGTCACCACACCTGCTCAGGTGACTCCGTCAATAGGCGAGACTTCTTCAAGTAAGTTAAATTTAAAATATTAGAAAATTTAACGAAAATAGAATAAAATTAAGCGATACTACTATACATGATAATGTTACAAAACAATAAACTGAAAACTATCGCTAGTTTGAAGTTTGATTCCGACAAATGACGCGTTGTCACTGAGCGCACTCACGCGGGAAAAAAGGAACTATGGCGGTTGGAGGGTCGTCGCCGAGATAGTGATTGCCGCTCGAGCCGCTGCTCGCGGCACCGTTCCTCGCGGCGCCATCTCTCGCGCCGACCCTCCAGCAAAAAGTTTGCTCCCGATGGGTCCTAGTGCCTCCGGCGCTAATCCCACTAGTGTGAATGAGTGGTGGAGACTTATGTCCAGGAAGATCTTACTTTGGAAACAGACTCTGCAGGACTGCTGTGCCAAACCTGGCATCACTTCTGGACTAGGTGTCCAGGCCATAATGCTTTGGGAAGGTGTGCACTGTTCTCCAGGTAGCTTCTTTACAGATCTCCACTAATGGATCATCCCTGGCTGCTGCAATAGTAGCAGCTGTACCTCTTGTGGAATGGGCCCTTAGCCCTGCTGGGGGCTCTTTTCCAGTTTTGGAGTAGCAAAACTGAATACACTTAACTACACAGAGTGAGATGGACTTCTTAGATGCTGGATTTCCTTTCCCCACATTCCCATAAATCAGGAACAATTGCTGTTTGTCCTGCCTGTGATCTTTAGTGTGTCATGTAGTAACTCAGGGCTCTCTTGACCCCGAGACTGTGGAGTCAATGCTCACCTGAACTAGAATGTTCAGTGAAAAAGACTGGTAGGGTAATGGATTGATTCAAATGGAAATCAGAAACCACCTTAGGGAGAAATTTCCTGTTTGTTTGCAGAACTAACTTGTCCCTGTGGAATGAAATGTAGTCCTGATTAATGCACAGAGCCTGGAGCTCACTGATCCTTCTGGCAGATGTCATTGCCACCAGGAAAACTGTTTTCCAGGTGACATATTTCAAATGAGCTGAGGCCATAGGCTCAAAGGGTTGGGGGGGAGACCCATGAGCTTGGCTATACATATATATAAGTCCCAAGCTGGCACTGGTTCCCTATGAGGAAGGGTGCAGAACCTCCTGAAAATAGGATTTGATGCCATAGAGGCATTCTTTCCAGCTGAGATGTAAGCAGATACTAAAGCCAGATGGACCTTCAAAGTAGTGGGCTGCAGGCCCAGGGAATGTAAATGGGTAAGGTCATCCAGAAAAGCTGCTATTACTGTCTGTGCTGGTACCACATCATTGGTGGAACATCAAATCGAAAACCTTTTCCATTTTGAAGCATAGGTTTTCTTAGTAGAGGGTTTGCTTATCCCCGGAGAACGTCCAGAATACTCTCCGAGAGATGCAAGCTGGCATACTCTAAGTCCTCAAGAGCCATGTTTTGAGTCTGAGGGATCTGAGGTTTGGGGTATAGGATCCTCCCTTGACTGGAGGTTAACAGACTGTGCCTCTGGGGAAGGTGTACTGGTTCTGCCACAGACATGGAAAGCAGCAGAGAGTACCATGGCTGCCTGGCCCAAACTGGTGCTATCAAGATCCTTGATGTTGGCTGGGATCTGAGCTTGGGCAGGACTCTCAACACCAAAGGGAAAGGAGGGAAAGCATACAGGTGCTTCCCTGACCAATCCAAGGCCAGAGTGTCCAGGGGGACTGTTCCCTGGGTTGGTGGCCTACAACAATACTGTGGCAGGTGGTGGTTCTCGTGGAATGCAAAGAGATCTATCTCTGGAGTACCCCACCTTCTGAAAACTGCTTCCAACATCTGTCTGTTGAGGGCCCATTCGTGATGGGCCTGGTTGATTCAACTCAGTGCATCTGCTAGGGTGTTGTCTTTTCCTGGCAGATGGATGGCCTGAAGGACAACTCCTAGAGAGTAGGCCAGGCTCCATATTTTCATAGCCTCTGTGCATAGAGGGCTTGACCTCATTTCTTCCTGTTTGTTTATGTAGTACGTTGTGGTGGTATTGTCTGTTCTGACCTGTATCACCCTTCTCTGCACTAGTGGGGCGAAGGCCTGTAGGGCTAGTAACACTGCTCTGAGTTCCAGAAGGTTGATGTGCTGAAGTGACAATGCACTTGACCATATACTGTGGGTGGTGTGATCCCCCAGATGGGCCCCCCACCCCAGTAGTGATGCATCTGTTGTGAGAACCACTGATGGGGACTCTTGCTGGAAAGGAACCCCTTCCCTTAGGTTGGCTTCCTCTTTCCACCACTGGAGGGCCTGCAGTAATGTCTGTTACTGGAATCAGCTTTGAGAGAGAGTCCCTCCTTTGGCATCAGTGTGCCCTGAGATGGAACTGAATGTCTTCTTATCTGGAACCTGGACCTTAGGACTGTGCCTGTGGCTGCAACCATGTGGCCCAGTAACTAGAGAAACTGTATTGCAGTTTTTGGTCTGTTCAACCTGAAGGAGCCCGTACTCTGTAAATGCTTCTCACCCTGTCCAGAGGCAGGTAGGCCCTGCCCTCCAGAGTATTCAACTCTGCTCCAAAGAACTGCAGTACTTGTGCAGGTATGAGGACTGACGTTTTGAGATGTATCAGGACTCTAAGAGTTCCTGGGTGAGCCGCAAATATTCCCTTACTTGTTGTGGTGAGTTTCCTACCACCAACCAGTCATCCAGGTATGGGAATACTGTGACACCACCACTGCCAGGCACTTTATGAACACTCTTGGAGCTGAAGTGAGACCAAATGGCAGGGTTGAGAACTGGTAATGACCTGAAGGGAGTCTGAACCTGAGGTATTTTCTGTGAGACTCTCTTATGGGGATGTGGAAATAAGCATCTTTTAGGTCCAAAGATGCCAACCAAGCTCCTTTTGGGAGTGTTGGCAGTATTAGTGCTAAGGTCACCATCTTGAACTTTGGGTTTGTCAGGTGCCTGTTCAGTAATCTTAGATTTAGAATAGGCCGCCACTCCCCATTTCTCTTTGTTGTGAGGAAGTATCTTGAATCAAAACCCTTTTCCTTTTGCTGTGGAGGAACAGGTTCCACTACCTTTGACAGCAGCAGGTTTTGAACCTCTTTTTCCAGAAGCTTCCTCTCTGCACTAGAAGCTGGCTCAAACACTCTGGTTCTGAGAGCTGGGAAGGATTTGAAGTTTAGGGACAAACCCTGACTCACTACTTTCAGGACCTGCTTGTCTGTGGTAATGTTTTTCCATGCCTGGAAAAAGTGAGCCAGTCTGTCTCCTACTGGTAGTGGGGAAACAGGTCAGGGAATCTGGCTGTGGCTGGACATGACCAGCCTGAGAACCTCGCCTGGATCCCCTTCTGCTTTGGCCCCCTAAAGTACCCTGTCTGCTGGGGGTACTGCTGGGGCTGTGGAACAGCCTGGGCCTGGAAAAATGGTCTTCTGTAGGAAGATCTGCCCTTGCCTCCCCTTCCATAGGGCCTAGTGGAGAGACAAGCCCTTTCTTTGGCAAAGTTACTCTTGTAGGTGGCTTTGTATTCATCTACCTTTTTCATATAGGCCTCAGTTGTTGTACCCAAATAAGGAATTACCCTCAACAGGGAACTCCATGGCCTTGGTCTAAGTATCCTGATTGAGGTTTGTGGCTCTCAACCCATGCAAACCTCTTCAAAGTAACTGTGTTTGCCATCCATCTGGCAGCAGTATCATTAGTATCTGCAGCCATTTGGAACTGGTATTTGGCTGCTTCCAGCCCAAATCTGGCAGCCCAATCTGGCAGACTCAGCCACATCTGCTGAGAGGCTACCTGAAGCTTTGCCAGACTTAGCCAGGCCAGACTGCCACAGGGAATTTTGATACTGGGCAGCGTAGGCCTGATAGTTGGCATGCCTGATAGCCAGAGAAGCAGACATGTAAGTTTTTGGCCTACTGTCTTATCTTTCTGGAATCTTTGTGAGGGAGGATGAGCTAAGGGTACCTTTGCCCTGTCACAGGCTGCAGTTTGCACTACCTCCTGGTGGTCAGGGTGAGTGAATAAAAATTCAGCTCCTTCCCTGTCCAGTTGATGCTTTTTGTTCAACCTTTTATCCAAAGGAGGGACAGAGATGGGGGTCTGCAAAATCTTTAGCACATCTTTTTTTTTAAATGTGTTTACTGGAAGCAGGAATTTTTTAGTGAGTGTCAGCCCCATCATCTCTAGATACTCAGTCTCTTCATCCTCTATAACCTCACTAGTGGCTATGTTTAAAGCATCCACCATCCTTCTCACGAAGGAAAAGTGAGAGGAGTAGTCCTCTGATGTTCTGGGAGGGGAGCCAAACTCCTGATCAGGGGAGACTTCTGGTTCAATAGGTTCTTCCCTCCACCTCTTCAAATTCCCCATAGTCCTCGAACTCCATCTGTTGTTGGAGTGGGGGCTGGGCAGAGGTTGCTGCTTGTTTAGGAGGGGTCTGAACCGATGCCTGGTGGCCAGGGATAGGTAGCAGCCTCTGCAGGGTCTGAATCACTCTAAATGCCTGGGCAATTTCTTATGGTGAAGGCATAGCAGCAGGCACAGCAGAAGTCTCCAAATGCTGCTCAGCGGGGGGTTCAGTGTGTTTGGTTTTCTTGGTCTTTTTACTGGAACCGGAGAGTCAGCTGGTTCACTAGGTCTCTTACCAGTAGCCTGGGTATCCATATCAGGGGTAGCTTGTACAGGCTCTGTGGTTTCACCTGCAGGAGTGGAGGGTTTGGGCTAGTCAGAGCTTGAGGGACCCCTAAGCATAGGTAGCCTTTTTTAAGCTTTTCCAGATGCTTATCCACCGCCTTTTCAGGAAGGCTTTTCAAATTTCACAATCAACTCCAAAATGTTCATAACCAAGGCAGACAACACACAAAGAGTGTTTTGTCTGCCTTGGCAACCACTTCACCACAATGAGTACAGTTTTTGAACCTGGGTTCACCGTTTCACCACTTAGGTTTTTCTGTCATTATTAAAGAACGATGAAAAATAGGAACCGCAAGAAAAAATTACTCACCTTAGTAATGTTGTTTCTTCTAATGGAGTCTTGCTATATTATGACAATTGCAGTTTGTCCACCATTAGAACTGCTCAGGGTGAAAGTTAACTCCATTCCATGGATGGAACTTAGAAACCAGCTCTAAAGAAGCTTGTCTGATTATTTCAAACCTGAACTGTCAGATCTTTACGAGCAAAAACTCACTAAGGTCTGTGTGAGGCTATAACCTACACTAGCCAACTGGCTACCTAAATATTAACACCTATTACTGGTCCCAACACACAAAGACTCAAGCTAGGGACCAGAACTAATAAATATAATTTAATAATATGGAAAACATAAGGAAAAAAAGCACCACCAAACCCAAGAAGGGGTGAAAACACATAAAAAGGGCATAAAATAGTACCCACACTAGGCTGCACCCATACCCAAGTAGAAGTTCTGAGAGGGCAGGCTGGGGAGGTCATAATATAGCAAGACTCCATTAGAAGAAACAACATTACTAAGGTGAGTAATTTTTCTTCAAACAACATAAGTCTTGCTATATTATTGCAAACGACATCTACACAGCAGTACCTCCACGGAGGAGGGACAGAACCTCCGGGAATAGGCTCTGAAGCACAGCTGTGGCCAACCGAGCATCTCTCCTAGCCTGGACATCCAGGGGTAATGCTTGGTAAGTGTGTACTGTTTTTCCAAGTGGCAACTTGACATATCTCCAATATAGGGATGTCTCTGGCAGCTAGAGAGACAGGCTGTACCTCTGGTAGAATGAGCCCTCAAGCCAGAGGGGGGATCTCTGCCCAGTTTCTGATAACAAAATTGGATACAAGAGACAATCCACCTGGCAAATGATCTCTTAGTGGCAGGTTTCCCTTTCCCAACCTCACCATAAGTGAGAAAAAGTTGGAGGGATTCGAACCTGTGACCCTTGGTACGTTCTATATAGTAACTAAAGGCCCTCTTAACGTCAAACTGTGCAATCTCCTTTCACCAGAGAGAATGTTCGGTGAAAACACTGGGAAGGAGATGGATTGGTTGAATGGAAATCTAGAAACCACCTTAGGCAAAAACTTCCCTGTTGGTCCTGAGACTACCTTATCCTGTGGAAAGAAATGAAGTCAGTTTCTACTGACAGGGCACCAACTCATATCGTCTGGCAGAAGTGATAGCCACTAGGAAAACAGTTTTCCAAGTTAGATCTTAAGCTCTGCAGAAAACAGAGGTTCAAAGGGGTTGCATTAACTGGGCAATGCAAACATTAAGGTCCCAGGCAGGGGCGGATCCCGAAAAAGGTGGATTAGTATGAAGTAATCCCTTAAAAACTTGGAAAATACAGGGTGAGCGGAAGAGGATGGCTTTCCTGCTGAAACAAAGCAGAGACAGCTGCCAAATGAACTCTCAGGGTAGCTGGTCTCAGGCCCAAAAATTAAGATGGACCATGTAATCTAACACAATGGGCAAATCAGCAGATTCTGGGAAATATGTTTCCAGAACACCAAATGGAGAACCTTTTCCACTTAGAATTATAAGTAGCCCTAGTGGAGGCTTCCTGAAGCCTTTAGGATTTCAAGAACACCCTGAGAGAGGTGTGGGTCAGCAAATTCTAACTCCTCAAGAGCCAGGCCTTGAGGTTGAGGATTGAGGTTCGGATACCAAACTCTCCCTGGGCACAGGTTAATAGGTTGTGATTCCTGGGGAGACACAGGAGATGGACTGTCAGGGACAGAAGGAGTGAGTACCAGGGCTGCCTGGCCAATCTGGGGCAATCAGAATCACCCTGCAAGGCTGGGATCTGATTTTACTAACACCTTGAATAGTACAGGAAGGGAAAAAGCATAAAGAAACTTCCTTCCCAATCCAAGCGAAAAGGTGTCAGGACTGAGGCCCAACACTGAGGAGCCTGCAACAGAACAGTGAAGTTGGTGACTGTCTGGGGCTGCAAAAGATCTATCTGAGGGTGCCCATCTGGCAGGAACTATCCCAGTACTTGAGGATCCAGAGACCATTAAGTGATGGCCTAGAAATCCTGCTGAGAGCATCTGCTAGGACATTGTCCTTTCCTGGAAGGTGAACTGCTATGGTAGAGTGTTCAGGAACAGGCCAGAGACCACAACTTCATTGCCTCGGTGCACAAGGCCGAAGACCGAGTGCCCCCCTGCTATTGATGTACCACATTGTTGTGGTATTGTCTGTTCTGACTTGTCCCACTTTGTTCTGGACAGAAGCAGAAAGCGCTTGAAGTGCTAAAAGACAGCTCTGAGTTCCAGCAATTGATGTGGAGCAGAGATTCCTGGGGCACCACACTCCTGGTGGAGAAATCGCTTATGGGCTCCCACCCCAGGAGGAAGCATCAGTAGTGAGGTCAAAGTGTGAAAGGGAATGAAGGGGACCCCAGGCTTAAAGTGCTCTGATCCTGCACCACTGGAGGCCTGGATCAAGGTTCGAGGTCACTGGGACCAACTTGGAAGGGGTCTCTTCTCTGAGACCAATAGGCTCTCAAGTGAAACTGAATGTCTCATCTGAAATCTTGCTCCCTGCACTACAGCTGTGGGGCGCAGCCATGTGCCCCAGGAGCTGCAAAGTGTCTTGCTGGTCGAGACCTGCAGAGTGAAGGAGGAGGCCAGAGCCACCAAGTTCCTTACCCTTTCTAAGGAAGAAAGCTCTGGCCAGATTGTGTCCAATTCTGCACCTATGAAGGTGAGTACCTGAACTGGTTCCAGAACCGACTTTGGTATATTTAGCAGGAAGCCCAGGGGGTGAGGAAGCTGCTGGGTGACTTGCAGGTGAGATTTTACCTGTTCTGGGGACTGGCCTACAATGAGCCAGTCGTCAGATGAGGAAAAACAACAATCCTCTGCCTCCTAGAAGTGAGCCACTGCTACTGCCAGACATTTTGTGAATACCCTTGGGGCAGAGGTAGGCCGAAGGGCATTGCTCTGAACTGGTAGTGACCTGATGGCAGTTTAGATCTGAGGTACTTTCGGTGGGAGCTTCTGATTGGGCGTGAAATAGGCATCCATGGGTCCAGGGAAGCTAGCCAGTCCCTGGCCTAAGAGGTAAAATCATTGCCAGAGTTACCATTCTGAACTTTGGTTTCAAAGATGCTTGTTCAGATATCTGAGGTCTAAAATGGGCGCCATTCTCCTGTCTTTTTGGGGTAAGGAAGTATCTGGAGTACAGACCCTTGCCCTGGTGTGGGGAGGAACCCTTTCTACCGCTCTGAGCTAACAGGGTTGAGACCTCTGCTTCTAGAGCAAGGTCTCTAAAGAGCTTGCAGGTGAAAAGACCTGATTCTCATCTTTGGGAACTTTTTGAAGCTGAGAACCAGACCCTGGCTTACTACTTCCAGAACCCACTTGTCAAGTTAAAGACACCCCAGTTCTGACTGAGTAAGCCAACCTGTCCCCTACTGGTAGGGAGAATCGGCCCTGGGCACCCCATCAGGGTGCCTGCTTGGCAGGTGCTTTAGGCTGAGGGGTGGGGGCAGGCCTGCCCACGCCCCGTCTGCCTCTGCCTCTGAAGAACCCCCTCTGAGCATAAGTAGAGGAGGCCTGGGTTTGGTAAAAAGGCCTGTGGAAAGGCCTACCCCTACCCTGAGGGTGTGCCTCTGAGGGTGGCTTGCAGCTCCTTGGCTAAACTTTTATAGGTAGTCCTATATTCATCCATCTTCTTCCATATAATTCTCTGTCTGCTCCCCAAACAGAGAATTTCCCACCAGGAAAATCCATAGCCTTGAACTGGGTATCCTGTGACAAGCTAGTACACCTGAGCCAGGCCAGCCTCAAAGCTACAGATGTGGCCATGACTCTGAGAAACATCATTAAAATCCACAGCAGCATGAAACTGCACCTTAAAAGCCTCAATGCCATCGCCAACCCTGCTCCAGCTCACTAACAAGCTGGCCAGGACATGTTGGCTAAATCCATAACAATATCCCATCTAGATTTCTGATACCTTGCTACATAAGCCATATAATTTGCTTGCCTGAGTCCCAAGGACGCTGCCATGTACTATTTTTGCCATGGCATCAATCTTCCTGGAATCCTTGTCAGGAGGATGTGAAGCCAGGAATATGTAGCTTTATCACAGGCTGCAGCCTGAACTACTAACATGACTGCATTGCTGAAGAATTCTGTATCAGGACCTGACAGTGTGTACCTCCTGTCCATCTTTTTATCTACAGGAGGCACAGAATTGGGAGTTTTAAGATTTTTATTGTTCGTTTCCTAAATGACTTATGCAAAGGAATAGACAATCTCCTAGACTCTAGTATATCCATCATTTCTACAAAATCAGGCTCCTCTTGCTCATCACAGCTTCCTCAAAGGAAGCTGGAGGGTTTCAACAACTTTTTGTAAAACATAAAATGAGAGAGATTCAGAAAGCATGGGGGGAGATTCAAAAGGTCTGTCTGGGGAGATGTCCGGTTCAATGGGCACACCCAGACCCTCTAAGTCACATTCATACTGTTCATAATCATCCTCCCCCTCCTCTGGTTCATAAAACTCCTCAACATCATATTCCTGAACCGACCGAACCGACCTTTTACCAGATAGTGGCGGTTCAGACGGAACCGGAGAAAGTGACTGGACAATCTGAATAGCTCTTGCTATCTCTGCAGCAGTTGGAGTAAGGATTTTGGGCTCCAACACTGCTGACTTTCTTGTTCTCTTTACTGGAACTGGTTCATCCGAGCCAGCTTTTCGTTTGCCCGAGGAAGTCGCCCTGGTCAGAGGGCACTCCCTCCAGTTCGGTTGGCACCGAACCGGGCTGTCATCGGGTCAGCGGACTTTTTGGCCTCTCGTTCCTGAGCCTGCCAATCTCTTTTCCAGGGTGGCTGCAGGAAATTCTTACAAATCTGGCAGTCTGACTGGAGGTGGTCAAACCCCAGACAATAACACATGTGGTGTGTGGGTCAGCCTTGGCAAAGACTTCCCACAGACATCACAGTGTTGAAACAGTGGCCAGTTTTTCTTTTGGGTTTCTCAGACATAATGCCAGCCTAACCAGAAAAGCTTGCCCTTTAACGGCGGTGCCAGGCAAGACAATCTTTATCGGTTCCTAACCGTGTCACGGGTATTGGAAAAAACGTAATGAAATCCATTTTTTTAGAACCGATAAGAACCGAGAACTACACTCTAAAATCTCAAATTTAAACTTTAAGTTTTAACCAAGCTGATGGTTCAAACCGAACCGATAAAACTTACAAGTTCCACACAGAATTAAAATATGAATTACTACGATACCACAGACAGAGCTTGAACCGATCGGTTTGTGGTTAAAAAAAACTATTCTCGGTTGAATCGAACCGAGAAAACACTGTTTAAACTGAGAAATGAACCGAGCAGTAGGAGAAATCTCCGGAGCGACTGTTCAGTGAGGCGGAGTAAAGAATCTGACAGTTCAGGTTTGAAATAACCCAGACAGAGCTTCTCTTTAGAGCTCGTGCTCTAAGTTCCATTCATGGAATGGAGTTAACTCTTTCACCTCCGGAGCAGTTCTAATGGTGGGACAAACTGCAATTGTCATAATATAGCAAGACTTCATGTTGTTTGAAAGAAAGTTTTACATTTTAAATGTTTATTAGCGGTTGTAGTCGGTTCAGGAACTGATGGATGTTCCGATCGGAACCTGAAACCGATCCAAAAGGGAAACAAAGTTATTGGTTCTGTAACTGGGATTATTGGTCACTTAAAAATAATAGTTTTAGCTTTATTTTTCTAAATTTAACAGAGTTTTAGTAAAAAAAATCCAAAACTAAATAAAACTCTCCCAGTTTCTCCTCAGTTATAGCGAACCAGGAGAAACCGAGAAAAACAACAAAAAACTTACTAACTAGCAGTTTATTAAATAAATACAGGCGATAAAGGCAGCAAATGAAAACATTTAAGTTAATACTTATATTTTTTGATGTTTAGACAATGACTGATGAGGAGAGGTCTCCGAGCTGTCTGGTCTTGCAGGTGGAGAATGAAATCTGAAGCATTAGAATGTAGGCAGTTGATAAGGGAAGCATTTGAAAAGTAACACAAGCCAATGATGACTCCATCATTACCATATGTTCTATCTCCGGGCAGTTCTATCTTCAAGGCTGACTGCAAATGTTAGGAATATTGGAGAATTCCTGGGGTGAGAATGGCCTGGTTCCCCAAAGGGGAACTAGGCCGCGAGGGGTGTACTACCAGTCCCCCGGAGGCAGACTGTCCGCCCAGCCCCTCGTCCAGGCATCTGGTTTCAGCAAGATCAGAGACAATGGAGGCCTGCTCTCTCCCGGTGCGTATAGCAGCAGGGGGATTCTCGGGGGAAGGGCCCAGGAATCCTACCTTAGCAGCACCCATATGACACCGACCACCGAACTTTGGGGGGGGGGGGAGCGCGACCTGGCCTTGCTACATGGATGACCAATGTGTGAAAGTCCATGGAGAAGCAATCATTGCAGCAATCCATGTCGTGGTTAGGCCTTAGGCAGGTGAAACACCAGTCATGTGGATTCCTTACGGGAACGCAACTATCCACAGGAGCACTGACACATCGGGGTAGTCCCCGCCTTTGAACGTTTTTGCCCCAAACTCAGCATGATCAGCCGCACACAAAAATAATAAAACTGAAGAAACAGACTCGATGCTGCACTCTGTTAAAATAAAAGGGCATAAAGTAAATGGGTCGATCGAGCAGAACCGAGTGAAGGGCCTCTGCAAGATTCAATGAGAGTATTGCTGTCCCATGGAGTCGTGCTGTTCTCGATGGCGGGAAAAGCAAAACTGAGATAATGGAGGGGCCAGTGTCCGTTACTGGCCAACCCGCGAGTTCCACATAGTAAGTTGTCCTCGAGGGCGGAGCCATCTTGTACATCAGCTCCTCCTCCAGATAGGAAGAAAGCTTTTAAGCTAAAAGCTTCCCACCGGGTCCTGACACCTCCAGCTTGAACCCACCAGTGACGAATGGTGAAGACTGATATAAGAAAGATCAAACTTATTTGTTATGAAAATAACTCAGTCCACTGAGCAACAATTGTAAAGGCACTGTAGCAAGTAATGCTCATGCAACAAAAAAAGAATGGATTCTTGTTGGAACCTTTTTGACCATGTTCTGGAATGGGATGCAGAGATTACAGATTGTTATGCACACTGAAAGATCCCTTCGGAAGAAATAATATTACTACAGTGAGTATTTTTTTCTTCAACCCCCAAGAATCCCTTACTTAGGCTTAACAAATGAAGACTTTGTTGTAGTACCTTGGTAGGCTGGGTACAGAACCTATTTAGTGAAAAGGTTCTTCAAGGTAGTTGTGCCAAAGCTGACTTCCCTTCTGGACTGTATGTCAAGACAGTAATTCTTTGTGAAAGTATGTACTGTTTTCCAGGTAGCTGCATTAAAGATTTCCCACAGGAAAAATACCCCTTGATGCTGCCACAGAGCCAGAGATGCCCCTTGTGGACTGTGCCCTGAGGTCCTTAACAGAAACATAAGACTTTGACGGCAAATAAGGACCGCCTGGCCCACCTAGTCTGACCATTTCCCTACCTACTGGATAAGCTGCAGATCCTAGTTAACCAACAGCCTGTTTCTTCCTACCCCCCACAAGAATTGCCTTATGTCTGTCCCATGCATTCTTGAATTCTCCCCCAGTTTTAGACCCCACAACCTCCTCAGGAAGGTGGTTCCATGCGTCCACTACCCTCTCTATGAAAAAATACTTCCTCACATTGCCCCTGAGCAGTCCCCCCCTTTATCTTCAAATTGTGTTCCCTTGTTCTTGCACATCTCTTTCTCTGAAAGATGCTACCCTCTTGGACTTTGTCGATTCCACTGAGGTACTTAAAAGTTTCAGTCATGTCCCCCCTCTCCCTCCTTTCCACAAGGGTATTCATATTAAGGTCCTTTAGTCTCTCCTCGTATGACTTCTCTTGCAGACAATGCACCATTTTAGTTGCCCTCCTCTGGACTGCCTCCATCCTGTCTATGTCCTTGTGAAGATGGGGTCTCCAGAACTGGACGCAGTACTCCAGATGGGGTCTCACCAACTGTCTGTACAGAGGGACAACAACTTCCTGTTTTCTGCTGGTGCTGCTTCTACTTATGCATACCAGTATCCCCCCAGCCCTCCCTATTGCCTTCTCACATTGCTTGCTAACCTTAAGGCCACCTGATATGATTACCCCCAGGTCCCTTTCCATTTTTGTTGTTACTACCCCCTCCCCAACCCCACTGTGTACTCTTCCCCTGGGTTTTTGTTTCCCAGGAGCATTATTTTGCACTTCGTTGCACTGAATCCAAGCTGCCATACTTCTGACCATTCCTCCAACCTTGCCAAGTCCTTTCTCATCCTTTCCACCCCCCTTGTGCATCAACCCTGTTGCAGATCTTTCTGTAATCTACAAAGAGGCATACTTTTCCTTCCAGTCCCTCTGCAATGTCACTTATAAAGACATTAAAAAGGACTGGACCCAGTACTAAACCCTGCAGTACCCCACTAGTAACCACCTCGTCTTCAGAGTGGACTCCGTTTACTATTACCTTCTGTGTCCTGTTGTCCAGCCAATGGTTTACTCAGGCTACCACCCTGAGACCCACTCCCAGGCTGGCTAATTTGTTTATTAATCTTTTGTGTGGGACTGTGTCAAATGCCTTGCTAAAGTCTACGTAGGCCATGTCCACAGCCCCTCCCTGGTCTACTACTTTGGTCATCTAGTCAAAGAAATCTATTATTTTCGTTTGACATGACCTTCCTACTGTGAATCCATGCTGCCTTGGGTCCTGTGCCCCACTGGCCTCTAGGTACTCAACAATTCATTCCTTCAAAAGTGATTCCATCATTTTCCCTACCACAGAGGTCAAACTGACAGGTCTGTAGTTTCCTGCCTCTGTCTTGCTCCCACCTTTGTGAAGGGGAATCGCATCCGCCCTCCTCCAGTCCTCAAGTACCACACCATCCACCCATGATTTGTTAAAAAGGATAGTCAGTGGTGTCACTAGTTCTCCCCTTAATTCCTTTAGAATTTTGGGGTGAATCCCATCAGGCCCCACTGCTTTGTCCACCTTTAGTTTTAGGAGTTCTTTCAGAACCCCTTCTTCCGTGAAAGGACTGGGATCGACCCCCCTATCCAGAGTGCTTCTGTTAATTAGATAAGGTACCTCCCCCTCCTCCTCTTTTGTGACTACTGAGCAGAAGTATTTGTTCAGTATCTTTGCTTTTTCACTGTCCCTCTCTGCCCATCCACTGTCCATTCTATTCAGTCTCACTATCCCTCCCTTTGTCTTTCTACGCTCCCTAATGTACCTATAAAAGGTTTTATCCCCCTTCTTAACCGAGTTGGCTATCTTTTCCTCAGTTTGGGCCTTTGCTATTCTGACTGCCTTCCTGCTTCCTTCTGCCTTAACTGGTACAGTTCTCTGTCCTGCTCCTTCTCTGTTTCCTTATACTTCCTAAATGCTATCTTTTCTCCCTAACCTTCCCTACACCTCTTTGAGAACCACAGTGGCTTTTCTTTCGTTTTGATTTATTTGCTTCACACAAAGGCTTGTTGCTTCTGTGATGGCAGTTTTGATGTTTCCCCATTGTTGCTCCACCCCTCCATCTTGTCTGTTTACTAGTGCTTTTCTAAGGCACGCTCCCATTTTGACAAAGTCTGCCCTCCTGAAGTCCAGTACCCTCACTTTTGTATGGCTTGACTCTGCAGCTGAGTTTATCGTGAACCACACTGTTTGGGGGTCACTTGTTCCCAGATGGCTACCCACTTCTAGATCTGAGATCTTCTCACTGTCCCCATTTGAGAATACAAGGTCTAAGATTGCTCCTTCCCGAGTGGGTTCCAACACTAGCTGTCTGAGGCATTCCTCCTGTAGGGCATCGAGAATGGCCCTGCTCTTGGATGTGGCTGCAGCAAAGGTGCTCCAGTTAACATCTGGCATATTCAAGTCCCCCATCCACAATAACTCCCCTTTCTCTGCCATCCTAAGGATGCCTTCTATCACATCCTTGTCAATTCCCTCCCCCTGACATGGGGGTCTGTATACAACCCTTGTGTGGATTGTGGTGCCATTTCCAGTCTCTAAGATGATCCACAGTGCCTCCTCTCTTCCCTGTTTACTCTTTTGTTCCACTGCTTTTAGCTCTTCCCTTACACAGAGAGCTACTCCCCCCTCTTCTACCCTCGCTGTCTCTCCTGTAGGTTGTGTATCCTGGTATGTTAACATCCCAGTCATGGTTCTCTGTATATCATGTTTCTGTGACTGCCACGATATCCAGGCATCCCTCTTTCATCAAGGCCACCAGTTCAGGGAGCTTTTTGCCCAGACTATGGCATTGGTACTCATTACCCACCATTTCTTGATGGCCTTACCCTTTTGCCCCATCCCTGTCATACAGCCTTTGTCGTTTCTCCATTTACCCCAGCCCTTCTTCCTATTGACGTCTCTATCTTGGCGTTTACCTAACAGCCCTGATATTTTTTTTTTCGGGGGGGGGGGGCTAGGACTTCCTCGCTCCTTTCCAGTGCCTCCACCCTTGGCTAGTTTAAATGCTTGCCAATGAAGCATTTAAACCTATCATCTAGGATCCAGGTTCCACTCCTGGACAGATGCAGACCATCGCACCAGTATAGGCCTGCATCACTCCAGGTGAACCCCCAGTCCCCAATGAAGTCAAACCCCTGAGCTCTGCACCAGTTTTTCAACCACTGACTGAATCCCATGGTGTGGAGCATCCTAGTCTCACCCATGCCATAGACAGCTAGCACCTCCAAGAAGGTTACCGTGCATGCTACTTGTCTAAGGCCCCTCCCCAACTGCACAAACTACTCCTGCACTGTTCTAATCCCTTTCCCAGCCAGGTCATTTGTCTCTAAGTGGACAATGACATCCAGCTCCCTCCCCCGTGCAGCTGCTCCTGCAATACTGAGGATTCGCTCCCTGTCCCCCCAAGCCATGGCACCTGGCAAGCACCTTACCTCCCTCTCCCCTTCCTCCCCCAGTTCTAGCCTCCTAACAATGTAATCCCCCACCAGAAGTTGTTTCCTTCCCCTGTGGGGTCCCATGCTAACCTCCTGTGGGTCTCCATTGTGGAGGTTCCCAACATCCACGTGGTCTCCGCTGCTGGTACCTCTATAGAGGAACCACACTCTGCCTTAGGTGTCAATTTACCAGCTTTGTCATAACAGAACTGTATGCAGGAGACTACCCAATGCGTAATGGTCCTCTTGGATGCTGACGTACCTTTCCACACTTCGTCATAGGTGATAAAAAACTGAGTGTTAGAGAACATGACCTACTTTGTGTGCCCTCTACACAGCCAGGCTGTGGAGCTTTTGTTCTCCTTAGCTTGAAGAAAACTGGAAGAGTGATTGAGTCAGATGAAATTTAGACACCACTTTTGGAAGGAATTTTGTTGGTTCTTAGGACTACATTATTCCTAGGAAGATTATCTAGCTAGGATCTGAGCAGAGGGCTTGTAGCTTGGTCACTAGTCTGGCAGATGTCACTGCCACCAGGATGACTGCTTTCCAAGTGACACACTTGAGAGCAGCAGTTGCCATAGGCTCGAATGGAGCCTCATTCAGCAGAGCAATGCACATGTTCAAGTCCCAAGGAGGGACAGGGTCCCTTTTTGGAAGGTACAGGTGATTAAGGACTTTAAAAAACTTTTTGAAAATGAGTTGTGAAGCCACTGGCCTGTCTTTGCCAGCTGATGTGTTAGCTGGCATTGCTGCCAGAGGAACCTTCAGGGTTGAGGGCATGAGACCCAGAGACTAGAGATGGACTAGGCAGTTCAGGACTAACCTATCTGGAGGGGGTTGGGCTGTCCAGGAGAACACCATACATAAGAACAATGTTTTCCATTTTGAAGCATAGGTTTTCCTTGTTGCTGGTTTCATAGAAACCTTCAGCACTTCCATTACTTTCTCAGACAGACTTAGTCCAGAAAACTCTAGCTCTTCAAGAACCATACTCTGAAACGCAGACGATCTGGGAAAGTTATCCTGCCTTGGGACAATGTCAACAGATTGTATCTCAGTGGCAGGTTGGCAGGAGGCCTGTTGAAGAGGGACAAGAGCATGGAGTACCAGGTCTGCATGGTCTAGTTTGGAGTTATGAGAATCACTGTTTCTGACTCCCTTCTCAGTTTTATTAGTACTCTCAGTAAATGTGGGAATGTATACAGAAATTTCCCTGATCAGTTGACTATAGCATCCCAGGACCGAACCCACCAATGGGGTTTGCAACAAAACAGTGGGAGCTGTTTGTTGTTGTCCTAGGAAGTAAACAGGTATTTTTCTGGCGTACCTCACCTTCTGAACACTGATGCCAGCACCAGCTGGTTCAGTGTCTATTCAGGATTCCCTTGGCTGATCCTGCTCAGAGAATCTGCCAGCACACTGTCTTTCCCTGGGAGCTGTACTGCTGAAAGTTGAACTTCCAGGGAGTATGGTAGGTTCCAGATCTTCTCTGATTCTTTGCACAGCTTTGAAGATCTTGTTCCTCTGTTTATTTAATACACTGCTGTGGTGTTTGTTATGCTCTGGACAGACTGACCCCTGATCCGGGGGAAAAATCCTACATTGCCAGATACACTACCCCGTGCTCCAGGACATTTTTGTGCTCCTGAGTCTCCTCTGTACTCTAAGTACCACTTAAATAAGGTCCTCCAAGTGGGCACCCCTACCTCAGAGGGAAGCATCTGTTGTGAGTACAGATATAGGGGACTGCTGAAGTAATGGAATTCCTTCTATGAGGTTGCATTCTTCCTTCCACCAGATCTAGATAAAAGCTTTATTTTTTGACAGGAAAGTAACCTTTAGGACCATAGGCCCTGTTTATCAAAGTTGTCCTGTTTAAGATTACAATTTCACAGTAAAGTATGCCATCATGTAATACAATATTATAGTAACAATCTTAAATACATTCACACAATCTAAATATATACAGTACATACAAAATGAAACACATATACCTAAGAATCAAGGTTAGACCTTTAATATTAGTTATGGGTGTTGTCCATATAGTAGTCAAGGGGAATATACAAAAGTCTAATGCAAATCAGTTTTTATGGGATTCAAATTAGGGGGAAGGAACATCAAAAATCCCAAGACACATTGGACAAATATCAAAAGGTGTGTGGGTGTGTGTGTGTGGGGGGGGGGTCATATTACTGCAATGTCTAACTCTATAATAATTCATCCACCTAGTCCTGCCATTGACCCCAACCCAGGAAGGAAATCGAGAGACTAGGACGTACGATCCCAAGGGAAACAACAGGAACAAAAATCACTCAATAGCACCATAACAGATACATCTGTCTTTCCAGACTAAGTCTAGAGAATGTTTATATTGACCTAAATTTTCAACGTTCCTAACTTCTGGGTCTATTTCGTTCCATATTTTTGGTAAATAGAAATGTCTTTGCATTCTACTATAAATATTAACTTCTGGGGGACTTTTATGCATCTATGTTTCAAGTCCCTCAGTTTATACTAACGAGAAATAAAGGCGCCATATTCTAATGTTGGTAAAAGTAGCTGAACAGCCACTCTGTTCCTAGATTCTCTAGAGAGGATCTAAGTTTTTCTTCTAAGCATACCCAATCTGGAATTGACCTTTTTAACTACATTTGAATGTACCAGCTTGCATCTAGAAAAGTCACCCGTATGGTGAGGGGAGCAAAGTCCAGTAAAGAGCATCGGCTGGCACAGGGGATACATGGAGGGGAAAAGGGGTTCTTCCGGTACATTGGGGAGCGGAGAAAAACTAAGGGCCATCTCAGTAGATTGAGATCAGAAGGAGGGTGGGTGGAAGAGGCGAGGGACCAGGCAGAGGTATTTAACGAGTACTTTGCCTCTGTGTTCACTAGGGAGGGGGATGGGATATCTACAAAGCAAGGCACAAAGGGGATAGAAGCGGCAGGGAGTGGGATCAGGGGAGCAGCAGAAATGGAGCAAAAGGGAGGGAAAGGTACCCCAGGGGTGTCACATCTGGATAAGGATAAAAAGACCAGTAAGGTGGAGGGGACGGATGATGCCATCCCACCAAAAAGGTGTGGTTTGCCCTCAAGGCCCTAAAGAAAGACAAATCTCCTGGGCGGATGGCATTCATCCGAGTACTATGGGAATTGGCGGACATGCTGGCTGCACCTGGCCCAGACTTTCAACAGGTCACTTGAGACAGGGAGGGTACCTAGGGATTGGCGAGAGGCACATGTGTACCAATCCATAAAGGGGTCGAAGGAAGCACCAGGAAACTATAGACCCATCAGTTTAACCTCGGTGGTGGGAAAATTAATGGAGAGTATACTAAAGGAACGATTGGGGGTTTACTTGGAGGAGGTGGGAGGTCTGGATAGTCGGCAGCATGGGTTTGTGCCAGGTAGATCATGTCAAACCAACCTTGTGGAGTTCTATGAATGGGTAACATCAGAACTGGATAGGGTAAGCCTGTGGATGTATTATTCTTGGACTTCAGCAAGGCGTTGACTCTGTCCCCACAATGGTCTGGTGGAGAAACTGATGGGGTTAGGAGTAGGCCCTTTGATGGTCAGATGGATTGAAAACTGGATAGCTGGACGCACTCAGAGAGTAGTGGTCTGTGGGGAGCTCTCGAACCCTACAGAGGTTGGTAGTGGGGTACCACAGGGCTCGGTCCTGGGTCCAATCCTGTTTAATGCATACATATCAGACATCAGGGATGGTATAGGGTGTGAAATGAGTCTCTTCGCGGATGACTCCAAGATGGGAGCAGTAGTTGAGGGAGAAGAGGGAGGTTGGCCCTGCAGAGGACCTGGACACCCTGGAAGCTGGGCTCACACATGGAAATTAATTTCAATATCACCAAGTGCAAGGTGTTGCATCTTGGTCGGGAAACCCTAAACACAGGTACACCCTGGGAGGGAGGTGCTGGAAGCCTCAACAGGGGAAAAGACCTAGGGGTCATGGTGGATACATGTATGAATAACACTGAGCAGTGCAGGAGAGCAGCTAGCAAGGCAAACAGGATGTTGGGATGCATCACAAGGGGATCACCTCTAGGAGCAAGGAAGTGATTCTGCCACTGTACAATGGACTGGTTAGACCACACCTTGAGTACTGTGTACAGTACTGGAGACCACACTTGAAGAGGACATACAGCTCCTGGAGAGGTACAGAGGAGGGCAACAAAAGATGATCTGAGGGCTAGGGATTTGACTTGAGGACAGACTTGAGGAGCTCTGCCTGTTTTCATTGGAGGAGAGGAGAGCGGGGGGACACAGATTGAGGTCTTCAAGTACCTCAAGGGAAATAAATAGGTAAACATGGAGGTCTTAGACTAAAGCAGGAGGCATCACCAGAGGGCATGGTTTGAAGTTGGAAGGTGGAAGGGTGAGGGGAAAAGAGGAGGAGGTTTTCACTGAGAGGGTGGTGGACCCTTGAATGCTCTGCCTGGTGAGCTGGTTCAGAGATCCACAGTGGAGAGCTTTAAGAGAGGGTGGGACAGACACAGAAAGTGGATGTATCAGATGATGGCCTGTCCCGGGGTGGTGGGGATGGATGATAGGGGTTTCTGGAGCACAAGGGATGGGAGGGTCTCGGCACCCAACTAAGGATCTAGGTTCGAGCAGACTTGATAGACCATAAGGCCTAATCTGCTGGCAAATAGTATGTTAGTATGTTAGTATATGTTCGGAAAAAGTAAGAGTACTATCTATATGTACACCTAGATACTTATACACCAAAACTTGCTCTAACACATGTCCACTTACTGTATGTATGTATATGTAATGTCTGATTATGATATTTTTTGCCTTTAGAGTTAAACAACATTACCAGAGTTTTCTTTATACTAAGAACCATTTTAGATTGAAGTAACCAATGTTGTAAAATATCAAAATCCAATTGAAGAGTTTTTGTACACTATGTTTGTACCGTTTCTTATTACGGCCATGTCATTGGCATACAAATAAATCTTGCTATTTTTAATATATGATGAAAGTGGGTTTATGTATATCAAAAACAATAGGGGGCCCAGGATCGAGCCTTGAGGGACACCCCTGAAAATACCTTCCCTATCTGACAGTGTTCCATTTCTACACATCTGTTGTGTACGCTCGGTCAAACAGGAAAGCATCCAGGTCTGAACAGGTTCAGACATGCCGATTTGTGTCAATCTCCCTAACAATATATTGAAATCGACTAAGTCAAAGGCCTTTGAGAGGTCGACGAACACCACGCTGACAGACTCCCCTGCCTCAATCCCACTTGCCAATGTGTCAGTGAAGTCTCCTAGGTCTAAAACCTGCCTGACACTCTGTCAGTAGTTTGTACTTCTCCAAATATTCATACAACTGGGCACAGATCAGACGCTCAAAGACCTTTGATATGATCGATAACAAGGCTATCGGGCGGTAATTAGATTGATTATCTTTTTCCCCTCCTTTGAATACTGGAATCACCTTTGAATTTTTCCAGAAATCCAGAAAACTTCTTTGCTGTAGACTAAAGTTGAATAGGTTGGACAAAATTGGACTTATTTAATCTACTGAAGCTTTTAAGAAGCTTGTCTCCACTTTATCCAGGCCAATTGCCTTTTGTGGATTTAGTTGTCTTATTTGTTTCTTTACTTCATTAATGTTGATTGCTCGGAAGTAAAAGCATGGAATATCCCCTTTATGCTGTATCTCCGACTGCAAACTTTGCTGGATATCATATTTCTGATAGCTATCTACCTGTTCCATTGTTATGTCTGGGAAATAGCAAAAATATTGGTTCAGGCTGTTTACCACTTGCTTTACTGGCATCTCCCCTCTCGTCCTTCAGTATTATACTCAAATGTTTCCTTTCCCTACCTTCCAGTTCTTTTATTAGGTTCCAATACTGGGCTGGATTTTTTGTTTGATTAACTTTATTTCAATAATATCTTTTCCTTGCCTTTTTTATCATACTTTTACTTTTGTTCCTAATCTTTTTAAACAATTCCCAGTCTTCTACTTTTAGGGATCGATTTGCCTTTTTCCATTTCCTATCCATCCATCTTATTTGTTTTTTAATTGCTTCATTTACCCAGTGCCATTAGCAAGGACTTTGTGACAGGCACCAATTAGGGCAGTGGATCCTACATCTGAGACCGATGGCACCCGAGGTGATAATGGACATCTCTCATTTGGAACCTGGCCTCAAGTGCTAGTGCAGTGGAGAAGGCCATCTGCCCTAGTAACTGTAGAAAATCCCTTGCAGGTCCTGGCTGACCTGCCTTGAATGACTCTGCAGTTGAAGTCAGTCTTGCTACCCTTGTTTGGGGGAGTAATGCCTCCCCTTGCAGGGTATTCAGCTCTGTGCCAATAAAGTCCAGAGCGAGAAATAAAAATTATGTACCTACCGTAATTATGATCTTTCTGTGTATCTTCACCATTCATCACATATGGGTACTGGCCGAGATCAGGACCAGGGAGCTTTTTTTTATTTCTTTAAGGATAGGCGAGTCGATTTAGCATCGGTGTTCCGAGGTGTATTTACTACGTGGCGCCGAGGATTAGCCGATGTTATGTCGACTCCCGCCTACCAGTTCTGAGTCGCCGGAGAGGTAAGAGGAAGGGATGGAGGGTGGGACAAGAGAGTCCAAGGGACAGAAAAAGGAAGAGAAAAACTGAACTAAAAGGAGAAATAACGACTGAGAGGACAGCACAGAGGAAGTAAGACTAAGGGGATTGGGTAGGGGCCCCAATCTCTGGAAAAGGAAGAAGGGAGGGAGGGGGGAGAGAGAATTTAGGAGAGAGTGAGAGGTAACAAGGATCCAGGACCCTTGTCTGCCACCAGACTGTATAGGAACTGCAGGGAGTAGCAAAGCTCATTTGCCAGAATTCAAGGCACAGAATAACTGGCAATACCCCAAAAGCAGAGTCGGCTATTCTGGAGAAGGACAGGGTACAGGGACTCAGTACTCTCTCTGTAAAGATATTTGGTAAAAAGGGGAGTTCTTTTTTTTTTTTTTAATTAGATGGATAACAGAAGGAGGGCAACCACCAGCTCTCACCCCGTAGGGGTGAAGATATGTAGTAGAGAAGGAGTGCCACTCGAACTGTACCCCTTAGGGAAGAAAACTACCCCCCTGTGTGTCCCAACTTTACCCCCCTCAAAAAGAGGGGTAGGCACAGAGGGAGGAGGATCCAGAGACTGAGCCCCAGGGGATGGAAGTGGGATTAGGATGAATGGTGAAGATATTAGAAAGATCAATTACCGGTAGGTACGTAATTTTTATATCTTATCTGTGTCAATCTTCACCATTCATCACAGATGGGTGAGTACTCAAGCCCCCCGAAGGGGGTTGATTAATTGCACCCTAAAGGACAGCGTCCCTTAGCCCTCACTGGGTGACACACTAAGGGGGGGATCCTTCTGGGCCTGAGGAGGCCCGAGAGTGGGAAGAGCGAGACGGGTTCCCCCCGGAGGGGGAAGGAATTTGCCCCGACAAACGCCGCCTCGCCTCTACGTGAAAAGAGATGGGTTCCCTGGTGAGCGGAGCAAATCACCCTACGCCGGCCAAGGGTGACAACCGGAAAGGCGGTCACCCCGATCTCTCCTGGTGCACATCGCTGTCCCTACTACCCTGGTAGCTACCTCATTGGCGTCGTAAGATGCCCTTGCTTGGTGCCTTGCTAGCTCCAGGCCACATGCAGAGTGTGCGATGGCTTGCCTGGTTTGCTCCGAGTCAGGCAAAGCAGCTAGGATCTGACCCAGCGCTGACCACAAGAACCTGTTGTAGGCTGCATAGTGGGCCTGATGAGCAGAGATGGAGACAAGCAACCGTGCCGAGTAGAAAGTCCTCCTCCCCCAGAAATCAAAATCTGAAGAGTCCTGATCTGGGGACCGGTCACGGTGGAGGGCGCGAAGCCCGTCAGGAGTGTCCAGGTGCGTCAATCCGGACTGTGGATGAGGCATAGAACCTGAGACCTGGGAGCTGCAATACCTCTGGCTGAGGTCCCTAGGGGCAGGAACTCCGCCAAGGGCCTCTGCCAGAAATGCATGGACGCCCCCAAAGGGAGTAGGCCAGGGCACCACAGGGCGTGTCAGACCAACGCCTAGAAAGGGCGCATGCCTGCAAGCCTGGATTGCTGACCGACGGAGAAAGGTGAAGGTCCTCCATCATCCTCACGAGGAAGTGCTGATACTGGAGAGACTGCAACAGGAGATATGGACAGATGGTTCCTCTCCCCAGAAGAGGGATGAGGAGCTGGAGGTCACCATACGCCCGAGGGTGGTTGCCTCGGGGAGGTTGAAAACCTGTCTGTCCATGGCCCCTAACGAGGCAGGGAACCAAGCAGCCACCGCCTGAACTGCTCCCAGGTGAGAGGGCCGCTAGGACCAAGAATGCCTGGGAGCCGCTGGAGAATGCGGCAGAGGGATAGGGGCAGAGCCGAGAGAAGAAGTCGGCTGACCTCTGCCAGGGCTAGGGAGCGGACCATGGACACCCGAGGAGGGTGTCCCGGAAGACTCCGCAGCCGACAGCTGTACAACCACATTGGTACTGCCTAGGCTGCGCCCAGAAGAATCCCCCCAGTGAGGCGACCGGGGCCGTATAGATCCAGAAGGATGGTCCCCTGCCTCCAAAGAATGGGACCCCCTCAAGGAACCGGAAGGGGAAGGGCGGAAGTCCGCACTACGGCTTCGTCCAGGGCCGGGGTGGACCCCAGAGAAAGGCTGGCGCACCGACCCCACACCCCTCGACCCCTCAGAGTCCGAGAGGGTCCTGGTCCTCGAGAGGGCCAACCTAGGTAGCTGGCAGCTCTGGGCTGCCCCCGAAGGGGAGACCCAGGGAGCAGCACCCTCCCCTCCCGTAGACTTCCCGATGGGCCCCAAAGTTGGGCGATCGAGACACACTACGGGAGGGGGTACCACCGCCAAGGGGTCAAGGAACCCTCCAAGGCCAGGTTGCATGGCAATGGTGGCTCGCACCATAGTCTGCTGGTCAGTACCACTGACCCCAACCTCGGGGAGAACCTGACGCTCCTCAGAAGGGGGCTGGCTGCGACTCGTCGTCGAGACCACTGGCTCGCCCTCCTCTGCAGACAACCCCGAAGGGTGTGACTGCTCGTCCGACTCCGAGCCTGACTCCAACTCCGAAGAGGTAGAGTCTGAGGCCCTAAGCCAAATGGTAGGAGGGCAAGGAAAGGCGACCTACCGAGCAGCCCGGAAGCTAAAGCAGTGGCGAGGCGCCCTCGGCAGTCTCCAGCACAGTTTCCTCGGGCAAGCGGGGCTGACAGAAGGCGTGCAGGGCAGCTCGGCCAAAGGTCACAGAGCCAGGCCAGCTGGCGGGCGCTATTAAGTCCACTGGCACCGGGGCAGTACCAGGAACAGAGATGGCGCCGACGGCAGCCCCAGCAACGGCCTTTACGCCACGCCGCTGCCAGGTTCCTCGGCGCCATAACGCAATTTAGGGACCGAAGCGTGCTAACGGCCCTGAAGTGGACTCGGCGCTAAACGGCACCAAGAGCACCGACAGACGGTCTGGCGGCTCCCATGGCGTCAGTAAGGTTTCAACCTCGGCGCATATAGCGAAGGCTACATCGAATCCAGGGTCACGCGCTGCGAAAGCAGCGCCGGCGCTCGACAAAGCCCACGGTGCCAAGAGATGAGTCAGCGCGCCATCGGGCGCCGACAGGGCCTATGGCACCGCTGATCAGCGCAGAAGACCCCCGACGGGCGCTGACCAACGGCGCCGAGGACGCGCCGACCTGGGCCTTCCGGACCATGGAGCGACACTGGGGAGCCTTTCTACCCCGGTAAGGGGCGACATTGCCATACGGGCACCTCCCGCCTGCTCCCAGGAGGAAGCGGGACGGGCCTTCTGCGCCGCTGAAGGAGCTTGGCCAAGGCTAGGCTGCAAGAAGCCGGTGCCTTCCTCCTCGCACGTATAGAACTGGGAGGGGACCCGGAGGAAAGGCCGAGAGCGCGCTTGGCCCGACAGAAAGGCGAACCCTACCCCCGAAGTCGGGCGAGCTTCACTTACTTTGAACGCTACGCTGTTCTAGGACGCCGCGTCCGTGGAGAATCAGGCGTCGCATGAATCCATGTCGTGAAGCGGGCCAAGACACGCGAGACACCGGTCATGCTGGTCAGTAATGGAGCACTTACGGCCGCACGGGCACCGACGCATAGGGGGCCGCCCTGCCTTAGAAAGTTTCTTGCCCTCCAACCGCGACATGACCTGCGGGAAAAAACCCCAAAAATAGACTCGACGTCGCCATACTTTAAAATAAATGGAAAGATCTTACCGGCGACATCGAGTGGAGGCAGAACCCAGAACTAGCAGGAGACCGACGGACTGTCGAACGCACAAATTCGAAGGCTAAGGCCTAATAACTGTCAAAACTTTTCAGTGGCTTCCCACCGGTGACCTCGACGCGTGGAGACGTAAGAACTGGTAGGCAGGCGGAGTTTACACAGTTTAATGACTAATCCTCGAGCGCCACGTAGCACGCCGGCCTGAGGGCTGCGCCAATGCTGCTGGCCGACTACCATCCTTTTTTTAAAAAAAAGGTTCGCTGGGTCCTGATCTCCGCCAGTACCCATCTGTGATGAATGGTGAAGATTGACACAGATAAGATCTGGTTCTATTTGTGACTTAAGATTTATGAGAAAGCCCAGGTCCTCCAATATGTCTTGTGTCAACACTATGGAGGACTTTGCTTCCTGACATGTCTTTCCTGAGACTAGCCAATCCTCCAGGCAGTGGAAAAAACACCATTCCCTGCCTTCTCAAATGTGCTGTCACCACAGATATGCACTTCATAAACACTCCTGGAGCTGAGGTGAGGCTGAAGGGATGGGCTGTGAACTGGAATTGGCAGTTCCCTGTCCTGAACCTGAGGTACTGTGTGTGGCTGGGCCCGACTGGTATGTGGAAGTAGCTGTCCTTCAGATCCAGTAACCCCAGCCAGTCTCCTATTTGCAAAGATGGAATCACTAAGCCAACTGATACCATTTTGAACTTCTTCTTTCTTTCTTTCTTTCTTTCTTTATTTATTGAGGAATCGGAAATACCTTTGAGTTAAAGACTCATTTACAAAGGTTCCATATCACAAGAATTAGGTAACATAACAGACTTTACATAACCATACAATGAGTACACAACCAGCAATGAATACAAGGAGAGAGTGAAGGCTAACAATCAGAGACTAGGGTGAACTAGTACAGTTGGAGATAAATGGTAATGCCCAGAGAAAGTCTCGGTTCTTCGAGGCCTAGGAAGAGAGGCCAGTGGGGAAGGTCAGTGGGGAAGGGGAGAGGGTGGGGGTTAGGTAACAGTCACAGGTATTAGTGGTCTGGAGGTGGTGCCCAAGAAGTGTTTTGAAAGGGCCAAGTCTAATTTCATTTACAAGGCAGGTTGGGAGGCTGTTCATGACAGAGGGGGCTCTAAAGCTGAAAGACCTTTGCAATTGTGAGGTTCGGCAGAAAGGAACCGCAAGGAGTGGTTTGGCAGAGCTTCGAGTACGCTTAAGCTTTGGAACCGGGTGGACTAGAGAGGTGAGACCGGGGGGGAGGGCGAGGGTGATTTTTTTAGCCATGAGGCAGGTGTGGAACTTGATCCTACTGTCGAGGTTGAGCCAGTTGGTGGTGTTATAGAGGGAGCAAGTATGGGTGAGACGATCACATCCCAGTATGAGGTGACAGGCTTTGTTTAGTGTGAAGCAAAGTCTATGGAGGGCTGTGGAACTAGCAGCACTGTAAATGAGTATACCATAGTCGAGCAGTGAGAGGACGGATGAGGAGATGGCGAGCCTAAGGGTCTCAGTGGTAAGGCAGTGCTTGAAGCGATACAGAAGTCCAGCCTAGCATTAAGGGCATTAGACAGGAGATGGATATGTTGGTGGAAGTTGAGCATGGGGTCTAGTGTGATGCCCAGGTACTTGAAGGAGTCCACTAGCTCTAAGGGGGTCTGGTTGGCGGTGAGAACTTGGGGGGCAATGCACCTTCCGGGTGCTGAGAGGGTGAGAAAAGAGCATAATTTTGGTCTTCTTATAGTTGAGGATAAGGCGCTGAGCAGTGAACCAGTTCTCTGCGCAGCTACAGTGGATTGCAGGGAACGATGGAGTTGAATGGGGTCAGGGTCGGAGGAGAGTATGATGGCATCATCTGCGTATAGTAACACATTACCAGAGCAGGCCATGGGGAGGGAGTTGAGGAAGAGGGTAAAAAGTAGAGGTCCTAGTATGGACCCCTGAGGGACACCTGAGAGGACAGGCAGCCTTCTGGATAGGGTGTTGCCAATTTTGACCTGCTGGGAGCGGTTAGAGAGATAGTCAGAGAACCAAACAAGGGTGTCCCATGAGAAACCAATGTTGGATAGGGTGGTTAAGAGGAGGGAGTGACTGACTGTGTCAAATGCCTTAGTGAGGTCGATAAAAACTGCACCAGTGATATGACCCTTGTCCAGGGCAGCGTGTATGTGTGAGGTAAACTGGAGGAGGGCGGTGGCAGTGCTGTGACCTTTCCGGAAGCCATGCTGTTGCTTGCAGAGCAGGTCGTACTTGTTGAGATGGTCAGTGAGCTGATCAGAGACAATCTGCTCCAAGGCCTTGGATGGGGGGAAAGAATGGAAATGGGGCAGTAGTTATTGATCATAGAATGGTCTCCGTTTTTAAATATAGGGGTGAAGGAGGCTGATTTCCACCTAGAGGGAAATATGCTCTGACATGAGGACCGATTCAGTATGTGGGTGAGGGGGGTAGAGAACCTCATGCAGGGTGAGCCGCAGGAGTTTCAAGTCGAGGGTGCCGCTACTGTAGCTGGAGCGACTTAGGGCTTTCCTGAGGTATGGCTCCGCAGACTTGGGTGTAATGCGGCGTAGGTGAAAGGGGGGAGGGGAGCTGGTTGGGGCGGGTCAAAGAAATTGAGGGGGGGGAACATGATCAAGGTTTGTGAAGGCGTTATTGAAGGCCGCGGCGACACAGGTAGGATCAGATGTCAAACACCCATCAACCATAATCTGGTTAGGGTCTTTACCACAGATATCCTTGATGTTATTCCAGAATTTGTGTCCCGAACCCCAGGTAGAGGTTAAGGAGGATTTATAATACTACGCTTTTGCGTTGTGAAGGGCCCATGTGCATTTGTTCTGGGCCTCCCTGTACTTTTGTCTATCAGCAGGCAGACCAGTCTCATTGGAGAGGTGCCACATTGAATCTCTCGTCCGCATAAGGGCCAGGATGTGAGCAGATAACCAAGGCACCTGGTTTCCTTTGACCACCCTTTTTGTAGGTGAGGCAAATTTGTCACAAATGGAACTGAAAGAAAGGATGAAGAGGTCAAGGGCCCTATTAGGGTCAAGCGTGTTCATTAAAAGGGACCAATCCATATAGCTGAGGTGTGATTTAATTGGGCAAGTTTGCCAGGGTCCAGCTTGCGTTGTAAGGTTATTTTGGTGGGAGGTCTGGGTGCTCTGCCTGACCAGGAGCAGAGAACGGGGGAGTGGTCGCTAAGTGCACTTGGGAGAATGGTTGTGCTTTTAATTTTGTGTGGGCGATTTGTGAACACAAGGTCTAGTAGGGAGGACGAACCTGTACGCTGGTTAAGGTGGGTGGGGGAGGTGACTAATTGAGTTAGGTCTTGGGCGGTGGCAGCATCGGCTAATGGCTCGGTGGACTTATCTAACCAATTAATATTAAAGTCCCCGAGAATGATTTTTTTCTGTACTGGACGGGAGGGTGGACAGGTAGGACAGTACTGATTGGAAGGCCACCTTCTGGTCCCTGGGAGGAATGTACACAGCTGTAATAAGAAGGAGGGTTAGGGAGCATCCAAAGGTGAGTTTAAGGGTAAGGGCCTGGGGGCCAGGAGCCAACTGAGGGGTGGGGAGCAACTGTCCGCGTAGCGTGTCCCTGGTGTAAACAGTGCAGCCACCTCCATGCCTACCCAACCGGTCAGCATGGTATACATTATAACCAGAGAGTGTTATAGACGAGTCCGGAATCTGAGGGGACAGCCAGGTCTCACTTAAGGCTATAACATCCGGCTGATGATGTTGCACTCAACCCTGGAAGGCGTCCCATTTTTTTAGTAGACTGCATACATTATGAGTGGCAAGGCTCAGCCCTCTGGCAGGGGAGTGGTCTGGTCTTAGGGGAGCAGGAGGACCAGGGTTAGAGTGTATATTTCCTGCGATGAGAAGGAGGAGGAGGAGGATGAACCTGCATACAGGGTTCCAGTGTATCCTTCTGCGGTAAAGGGATTTCCTAGTTGTGTGCCCTTTGAGGACAGAGAAGGTGGGAATGGAGAGGGTTAAGAGAAGGGGGGTAGCATGTAGGAGGAGTCTTTAAGTGTTTGTCCAGATATCGCAGGTCTAAAATGGGTCGCCACTCCCCATTTTTCTTGTGGGTCAGGAAGTACCTGGATTAAAGTCCCTTGCCTCACTGTGAGGGAGGTACTTTTTCTACTGCATTTGTTTGCAACAATTTCTTCACTATCTGCAATAGAATTAATCCTGTTGGGGCATGAGGTTGGAAAAACATCGGATTCTGAAGCTTTGGGAATTTTCTAAACTGCAGGGACAAACCTTGACTCACTGCTTCCAAGACCCACATGCCTGTGGTGATTTTTGTACAATCCTTGAAAAAGTAAGTCAGGCTTCCTCCCACTGGCAATGGATGGGTGACCTGTGCGGGCTTGTCAGGGGATTTGTTTTGCTTTGGTTTTGGGAGCTGGCACTGCAGCTGTGCTTCTGGTGCCCTTTCTACCCCTGCCCCAATAATAGCCCCTTTATGGAGGGTACTTATAGGAGAGACATGCATGAGTGAAGTACCCCTTACCTCTACCTCCCCCCTCCATAAGCCCTGCAGCAAGTGGAGACATTTTCTTTCTCAGTGTTGCTCTTGCAGGTGGTTTTGTATTCATCTAACTTTGTTCATGTAAGCCTCTGTCTTCTCACCAAATATGGAATTTCCCTCACAGGGGAAATCCATCGCTTGTGTTTAATTGTCTTGGGAAAGACTGGTAGTTCTAAGCCAGGCAAACCTCCTTAAGGACACTGTAAGGGTCATGACGCTAGAAGCAGTGTCATTTGTGTCCACAGCCACATGGAACTCGCACTTTGTGGCATCTATGGCTGATCTTGCTGTGTCAGCCATATCCTATGCTAAGTCTCCAGTAGCCTTTTCACTCAGTGCCAGCATGGAGTTCCATAGGGCTTTGTGAAACTGTGATGTGTAGGCTAAGTAAGCTGCCTGCCTTAGGAGCAGGGAAGCTGACGTATAAACTTTTTTCCTCATACTATCTGGTTTCCTGGAATTCTTCTCAGGAGGCTTGGACAGGGCACTTTGGCCTTATCACCACAGTCTAGATCACTCACTCATGGTCAGGATGGGAATGCAGGAGCTCAGCTCCCCGTCTGTCCCCCTGATATTTGTTCTCAATTTTCTTATCTAAGCCAGCAGCTGAGGTAGGCACTGACATGATCCTGCATGTGGATTTCCTGAGGGATTTATGAATGGGTAGCATCAGCCTCCTTGTGGGTGCTAAACCCATCATATTCATGAATTCTACATCATCTTCAACTTCCTCAGCCTTGTGGGGGGAGATCCTGAGGGTATTTACTATATGCCTTACAAAGGTATGGTGGGAAGTATAGTACTCAGAAAGCCTAAGAGGAAAGCCAAATTCTTGCTCTGGGGAACCATCTGGTTCTGTTGGTTTTCCTTCACGTTAAAGCTGCAGGTAAATAATACTTCAGAAGAGGTTTCTTAAATAGAAAAATTAAATTCTTGTCTCTGTCTCTCAAAAAGAGGGAATCAAAAATAATTTTAAGTAAAACTGCAAAACAGCTAAAAAAACAGGTTACTCACCTGTAACAGTAGTTCTAGGAGTGGTATATTGTATCTATTTATTTCATTTGTTTGGAAAAAAATACTTTGAGCAACAGCTCTTTTACAAAAGCTCCACGACAGGAGACAATACACAAAAAATACAGGAACTAAATAATCATTAAAACAGTAAGAACTACTAAAATTTTACAACATCAGTAACAGGTTTCACAGAGAAAAAAAACATGAAGGTACTAACAGTGGATAAATAGTAAGGTACATGAACAAGTTATTTTTAAGGAAATTGTTGATTCAGAACATCTATATACATCCACTGAAGGAAAGGGTAAAGGAAGGGCAGTGCAGTAAGGGAGCAGCAGCCTGGAGGACACACTTAGTCAAACATACAAAGTGAGGAGGAGGAGGAGGAGGAGGAAGAGTGGGCGGCGTTAATCAGCCTAGGGAAAGTGTAGGCAAATGCAGGATAGCTGGAGAAACGGGGGAATTGAGGGAGAGGGGCTAAGTTGGGCCACCTGGTAGAAGGGAGAGTAAGGTGGTGGGCAAGAGGTGTAGGAATTAGGGGAGTTGGAGAACAGGGAGGAGGAGATGAGAAAGAGGGACCGAGGTGGGAGCTAAGTGATGAAGGGAAGAGAAATGGGGCAGGAGAAAGGTGCAAGAAATTAGACTGAGGGCTCGTTTCATTGCAAACTACAGTGTAGGAGTAATTTAGGTTGCAGAAATGGGGTGGGGGGTCTGTATGCTATATATGCATACTGACAGCAGCAAAGGACTACCTGCAGTTGCATATGATGTTCATACACACTTTCTGGCAGTTGCGTTTCCCCTTTAAGACAAGCTAGAATGTCTTCAAGCAGGCGCCTCCCACTCACCTGGGTGGTAACTCCCTTGGCTCCACCCCGTAACACCAGATCTTGCCCGCTGGAAGCAGCAGTGGGCGCCCAGCCAGGGGAGATAAGGTGAATTAGTGTGCATGAACATAATATACCACTCATAGAACCACTGTTACAGGTGAGTAACCTGTTTTGCTAGGGACGTGGATATGATGTTTTGCCCACACTTTCTGGCAGACTCCTAGCAGTTCTCTGGGAGAAGGGGGCAAGGCATACACCCCCTACTTGGGAAAAAGAGATTGGCGGACTGAGGCCCCAAAACCAGCATCCCAGTGTGACTCAAAGTTGGTGTGGTAATGGGAAATGAAGGTGTATGCTGACCGCCAGGTAGCAGCCCTACAGATTTCCTGGATAGGAACATCCCTGGAAGCAGCCACCGACGCAATGGTATGATAGGTGGAATGAGCCCTACGCCCTGCAGGAGGCTCCCTACCTGCCAACCTACAGCAAAGATCAATGCTGGAAACAATCCACCTGCCAATCACCCACTTAGCTGCCGGTCTGCCAGGTGCAGCTTCAGTGTAGGTGACAAACAGCTGGCAAACCTCTCCCCGAACTCCAGTCATGTGCGCTTTGTAATAAGCGAGTGCTTGCCTCAGGTCCAGAGTATGGAGTGTGACAGGGTTGAATAAGGCCCTGCCCCATTTGTTATGCAGAAAGAGTTTAAACGCATGGGTCTGTTCTATCTCTCCTTTTCTGTCTCTCTTCTGTCTGGCTGTGCAATCAAATGTTCTCGTGAGACCCAGGAACCGATCACTCTGACGTCTTGCGATTCTCTGCCTCTTGCTATCTCTCTACCTTCACTTTCTGTTTCTGTCTTTTCTTCCCCCTTGCATATCTGCAGTCATAAAAAATATATGTGAATCTTTACGTGGAAATGTAACTGATACTGGGATCCCTTTGTTTGAAAATGTATATAATTATAGTGTTGAAATGATTGCAAATAGCTATTTGGAACTCAAGGTGTTATCCTGAGAAGCTGGTTTGCAAAATCTCTGCAGAGCTGTGAACAAGAGGTCAGTTCTGGGTCGCTATGTTCTGTTTGTTGCACCTGCAAGGAAACTGACAAGAACATTATGTGAGAAGCAGAACATCTCTTAACGAGGTTCTCAGGCAAAGACCTATAAAAAGAGAAGCAATGCTTTTCCTAGAGAGACAAGGAGAGTGAGAGACTGAGATCTGAAAATGAGAAGCAACACTCAGATGAAGGACTGTTTTCTCTGTTCTGCCTTTGTAAATAGTTACACTGAACAGTTTTATTTTTTATTTTACTGTTACTAGAAAAATTAAAATGCTACTTGCGAATTTTATACCTGTTCGTGGTTTTCCTATGCTTCCTGACCTGTGCCTCGATGACATGGAGCCTGTGCTTGGCCTCCGAGCTGTGGCTGGTGAAATACACCAGGAGACTGATCACCTGATTAAGGCAAAACTGTGACACAACCTTTGGGAGGAACTTCAGGTTGGGGCGAAGGACAACCATGTCCCCGTGAAAGACTAGATAAGGAGACTCCACTGAAAGCGCCTGGAGCACGCTGATTCTTCTGGCTGACATAATAGCCACCAGGAAGGCAGTCTTCCATGACAGATAAGACATCTCACACCTGTGCATTGGTTCGAATGGCTTGTGTCATCGAGACACAGGTCAGGAAGCACAGCAAAACCAGGAGCAGTAGTAGAATTTGCAAAAAGTGTTTATTAGTACTAGCAGTAACATAAAAAAAACTTGTTCAGGATAACACTTAAAGGCAGAATTAACAGACAAGATTCATCTGAGTTTTCCTTCAATCTCTGTGTCTCTCTCAAAACATTGCAGCTCTCTTATAAGTCTTTGCAACCCCCCCCCCCAACAAGCATCATGTTTTTTCTAAAATGTTCTTGTAAATTTCAGGCAGGTGCAGCATAACAGTACATTGTGATCCAGAATTAAACTCTTGTTTACAGCTTCTGCAGAAGGCTTAAAAATTGCATCTCAGGTTAACCCCTTAAGTTCCAAATAGCTTTGCAATCATCTCAAACTATAATTATATACATTTCAACAGTACCACTATATAATTTCTAAACAAAGGGATCCCAGTATCAGTTACACTTCCACATAATGGTTTGCATATATTTTTATACCAGCAGATATGCAAGGAAGGAAAAGACAGACACAGCAAGGGAAGACTGAGAGAGAGTGAGAGGCAATGAATTGCAAGACTGTCGGGGTGATCAAATCCTAGGTCTCACAGGAAAATTTGGTTGTGCAACCAGACAGACAAGAGGCAGGAAAGGAAAGAACAGAACAGATCCCTGCATTCAAACTCTACATAACAACTGGGACAGGGTCCTGTTCAATCTGTCACAGCTTTCCCATGAGCTTTGCCAACACCAGCAACAAGTCCCAAGGTGGTGGTTGTTCACACATTGGAGGGGAAATGTGGTTGAAGCCCTTAAAGAAAGATCAGACCACCTTCTCCTGCACCACCGACTGCTGACTGGCCTGTGCCCGGTAAGCAGAGATAGCTGCCAGGTGCACCTTGAGGATCGTTGATCGAAGGCCTGACAGAGAGGGACCAGAGATAAATCAAGGATGCTAGCCACTGGACAGGACAGAGGTTCCCTGACACCAAATGTAGAACCTCTTCCATTTGAAGGCATAGCATTTTCTAGTCGACTCCTTCCAAGATACCTCCACAACTGTGAAGACATCTTTGGAGAGACCCAAAGCCTGGAACTCTAGCCACTCAGGAATCAGGCTGTCAGGTGTATGGATTGAAGGTCTGGATGGAGAGCAGGTCGCCTTGGGAGCCTGCTGCTGATGCTGAGGAGATTGGGGTACCAAAACTAGTGAGGCCAGTGAGCCACCAAGATCACCTGTACCTTGTCCCTCCTGGCCTTGACTAGCACCTTGTGGAGTAAGGGAAGTGGAGGGAAGGCACAGAAGAGGCCTGGGGTCAAGGGCCTCGAGAAGGCATACCCCTGCAGCGTTCCTTGCTGAGAAGGGCAGGCACAAATCAGGCTCAGCTTTGTGTTCTCCAGAGAGGCAAACAGGTCCACCTGAGGGGTGCCCCACTGGAAGAACAGACTGTGTACTACATCTGGGTGGAGAGACCACTCGTGAGACGCCTTGCCCACACAGCTGAGAGCGTCTGCCAGCTGGCTGGAGGCCCCAGCCACAGGGATGGCTAGGAGATCGGACTCCAGGCTGCGTACGATGGTCCACACATGGACAGCTTCCTTGCACAAGGGCAGGGAGTGCATCCCACCCTGCTTGTTGAGGTAGTACACGGTTGTGGTATTGTCCATCTGGACCAGAACCACCTGACCCTGAATGTGTGGAGCAAAAGTAGTCAGCACCAGCAGAACTGCTCGGAGCTCTAGCAGGTTGATGTGACATCAGGACTCCTCAGGGTTCCAGAGGTTTTGGACTCTGTGTTCCCCCAGGTGGGCACCCCAGCCCATGAGAGAGGCATCGGACATCAGGATGACTGTCGGATCTGGGCAGACAAACGTGATCTCTTCCTGCATATGTTCTGGGACTAGCCACCACTAGAGAGTGTCCCACATCCGCTGGGTCACAGTGATCAGTTGGTCGAAGTGATCCCTGAGCTGAGACCACTGGCTGGCCAGCTCCCACTGCAGAAAGTGCATTCTCCAGTGGGCCCAATGGATCATGCTTGTGTAGGCCACAAAGTAAGCCAGCAGGAGCAGGAAGTCCCGGGCAGGGCAGAATTGCCCAACCAGAAATGATCGGGCAAAGGAGGACAGATCCTCCACCCTGTCAGCCGGGAGCTGGGCTCTGGTACTGTAAGAGTCGAGCTCTGCCCCGATGAAGCTGATCACCTGTGAGGGTACAAGTTTCGACCTGGCCTCGTTGATCAGGAAGCCAAGGAAAACGTAGGTCTGGAGGGTCAGGTCCATGGACAGTTCCACCTCCTGCCTTGAGGAATCTGCAATCAGTCAGTTGTCCAGGTAGGGGTAAACCCAGACTCCTCTGCACCTCAAGTAAGCTGCCACCACTGTGATGCACTTGGTGAAGATCCTGGGGGCCAAGGACAGCTGAATGGCATGACCTGGAGCTCGTAGATGGCTCCCTCTGCCCAGAAGTGGAGGAACCCTCTGTGAGACGGACGGATTGGGACGTGAAAGAACATGTCCTACAGATCCAGGGAGCAGGACCACATGTTTTGCTCTAGAGATGGTATGATCCGAGTGTCAGTGACCATTTGAGGAACTTGTTCAAGTTGTGCAGATCTAAAATGGAGCGCCAGCACCCCATCCATTTTGACACCAAGAAGTACCTGAAGACAAACCCTGGGTGTTCCAGAGGATCTGTAACAGGAACCACAAGCTCCTTGCTGAGCAGCTGGGCAATGTTGTCCCATAAGGCTGACAGAATGTCTGTGGATACCAAGTCCTCCCATGGGGCGCAGGCTCGGCAAGGATGGTACTACTCGAACTCCAGAGGCAGACCGTGACTGACCACCTTGAGAACCCAACTGTCTGTGGTGACAGCGGATCAGGTGGAAAGAAGTGGCAGTGCTGGCCCCCCATGGGAGGACCCAGGGGAGGCATGAGGGAGGCACCCCATATCCTGTCACTGGGCAGGCTTGGAGGCAGAGGAGGGCCCGGCTGAGGAACCACTGGGGCCTCTTCCTCCAGGCTTGCAGACAACCGAGGCCACAGACTTTGGCAGAGGTCTCCAGGCCTGAGCCTGCTGCCCCAGTGTGGGGCTGGGCTGGTTTGGCCGCAGGAGTGGAGGTGGACCAAAAGGGCTTCTTTTTCTGTTGTTTGGAGCCCTTGCGGTCCCTCTGAGTGGATGTCACCGAGTCCAAGGTGGCAATGGACATTTCAATGCGGGTGAGATGGTCCTTAACCCCGGGACCGAACAGGTCTGTGCCCAGGAAGAAAAAATTACTCACCATAGTAATATTGTTTCTTCCAAGGTGTCCTTTAGCATCAATAATTATGTGCAGTGAGCTGACTAGGTTGAACTGCCTCAGCAGTGGATCCCTGAATATTCATATAATGAATTGGCCAATCAGAAAAGAGCCGGAGGGTGTGCTGAGTGGAGCCTGCCCAGAGGGGGCCAGAATTTTTTTTTTTTGGGGGGGTCCCCCGTCGCACATCTGCCTAGTCACGGCCCTCGGAGCTTCCACCACCTGCCTATTTGCCACCTCCCAGTCACCCCGGCTTACCCCGGGCCAGGGGCCTGGCACTGGTTCCCTAATTCCAGTGCTGGAACCAGTAACTGTTGGGAGTGCGGCGGCAGGGGTGAATTGAAGCCCAGGGAGGCTTCACCTAGACGGAGAATCTCCCCACCCTCCTTTTTCCTTGAGTTTTCCTCCCGGAGGCGGGGACGTGCAATGACGCCAGCGTCCGACCCGCCTCCCCCAGAAACTAGCGCGGCAGTGCGAGAGCTCCCGGCCTCCGCCAGGACTCCTCAGTGCTCCGGATGCTGCCCCCAACCTCCCCCTGGAGAAGGACAGCAGTCCTTAGGACGCCCATCCCTCTCCCTGGCTGGCCTCCGACCACTTGGTCCGCTCGAACCTGGGTCGCATGCCGCAAGCGGAAATCCCACCGCTGTGCCAACGGGCCGGCCTCTCAGAATTTTTTTCTAAGGAAGAATGGGAACATGCCCATATTAATGTGGACCAACAGGATCCAAAAATCATGCAACAGCATGAACAGAACACCACTGAAAAACATGAAAACTTTGCTTTAAATGGAATTTGAAAACTCAGAAACAAATTTGGCAATAATGAGGAAGAAGACTCCTCTTCAGATAGGTTTCCTGGGGAGGAAGGGAGTGAGCTTACTGATGCTAAAGGACACCTTGGAAGAAACAATATTACTATGGTGAGTAATTTTTTCTTCTCACCCCAGGGGTACTTTAGCATCAGTAACTATGTGCTAACTACAAAGCAGTGCATCTGGGACGTGGATACAGAACCTACTTAGGGAAGAGGCTCTGCAGGACTGCCCTGCCAAATTCGGCATCAGATATGGACTGTACAGCCAGGCAAAAATGCTTTGTGAATGTGTGTAGTCTTTCATGTGGCTGCTTTGCAGACATCTAGTAAGGGAATGTCCTTTGCAGCAGCCACTGTGGCAGCAGTACCCCTGGTAGAGTGAGCCCTGAGGCTCTCAGGGGGCTGTTTACCAGCCTTGTTGTAGCAAAGCTGAATACAGAAGACTATCAAACGAGAGACAGTTCTCTTAGTGGCTGGCCTTTTACCTACCTCTCCATAGGTGAGGAAAAGCTGGGTATTGGAGCCCCTGAACTGCTTAGTGTACTCCAAGTAGTACGATAGGGCTCTCTTACATCTAGACTATGGAGCCTCTGCTCCCTAGGAGTGGATTTTACAGTGAAGAAAACAGGAAAAGTGATAGACTGGTTAAGATGAAATTCAGAGACCACCTTAGGCAGAAATTTCCTGTTTGTTCTGAGCTCTACCTTGTCTCTGTGAGGGATGATGTAGTTGGGATCTGCGTAGAGTGCTTTCAACTCTGAAATTCTTCTGGCAGAGGTAATGGCCACTAGGAAGACTGTCTTCCAGGTGACATATTTCAGATGGGTCGTAGCCATGAGTTCGAAAGGTGGCTCCATGTGCTTGGCAATGCACAGATTAAGGTCCCAAGGAGGAACAGGTTCCCTGATTGGGGGCTGAAGGTGGAGAAGGCCTTTAAAGAATTTTCTGAAAACAGGTAATGAAATGACTGTCTCCTCCTTGCCTATGGACAGGTAAGCAGAAATTGCAGCGAGGTGCAGCTTTAAGGATGAGGCCTTGAGGCCTGAGACCTGCAAGTACGCCAAATAGTCTAGAAGATTGGGGACTGATACCTTGAGAGGATGTATGTATCTCCTCTTGCACAGGACAGAAAATATTTTCCACATGGCTGCATAAGTTTTTTAGGTACAAGATTTCATGGTCATTCTCAGGATGCTAAGGACCTGCTCTGAATACTGGGATTCTGGGTACTCCAACTCAAGAGCCAGGCTCTGAGGTGAAGAGACTGCAGATTGGGATGTCACCCCTGTCTGAGGAAGACTCAGGAGAGAGTGACTGAGGGGAAGCCGGATCGGCTTGCTGGAAGCCAGGGCTAACAGGAGAGGGTACCACGACCAGGATCACTGTTGCAGGCTGGGACCCTAGCTTCAACGGCACTCAGTGAATCAGAAGGAAGGGAGGAGGGAGGGAGGGAAGGCATAAAGGAACTTTCCTGACCAGTCCAGGACAAGGCATCTGTTGGAAGGGTCCCTAGTGCTAGAGGCTTGCAGCAGTACAGAGGAAGTTGATGGCTGAGGTGAGAGACAAACAGATCTATTTCTGGTGTGCCCCACCTTCTGAAGACTGTGGCAAGGGCCTGCTTGTTTAGAGTCCATTCGTTGTGCCCCAGGATGATACAACTGAGTATTATCCTTGCCTGGGAGGTGTATGGCTGAAAGGCTGATGTCGACGGAGTAGGCCAGAGACCAGATTTTCATTGCCTCTCTGCAAAGCACTGTGGACTTCGTGCCACCCTGCTTGTTTATATAAAACATTGCTGTGGTGTTGTCCATTCTGATTAGCACCGAATGGCCTTTCAGCAGTGGAGCAAAGGACTTCAGAGCAAGATAGATGGCTCTGAGTTCCAGCAGATTGATGTGGCTTACAGATTCCTTGGGAGTCCAAATGCCTCTGACTGAATGACTGTCCAGATGAGCTCCCCACCCCAGGAGGGAGGCATCTGTAGTAATGATTTTTGTGGGAGAAGGCAGCTGGAAGGCGATTTCCACTGCCAGGTTGGTAGGATCCTTCCACCAGTCTAGAGCTTGGAGTAAAGTTTTTGTGACTAGAACCAGCTTGGACAGGGAATGTCGTTTTTGGGACCAGTAAGCCTGAATGTGGTAATGTATGTCTCTCATCTGAAATTTGACTCCTGGAACGAATGCTGTCATAGATGCCATGTGTCCCAGGAGCTTTAGAAAATGTCTTGCTGGCCCAAGATAAAGGAGTTTGCCAGTGACAGGAATTTTTGCATCTTTTCTGCAGGGAGAAAGGCCTGCTTTGCTGAGTATCCAGCTATGTCGCAATAAAAGTAAGGAGCTGACTTGGGGTCAGATATGAGCAATACCAGAGACTGCAGAGTTCTGACTGTAGTGTTGAGGGCCTTTTACACCTGCAGAGGAATCTTGCCCACCAGGAGCAAGTCGTCCAAGTATGGGTAGACTGAAAAGCCCCGTTTTCTGAGATGAGCTGCCACCACAGCCAGGCATTTGGTGAATACCCTTGGGGCTGAAGAAAGGCCAAAGGGCACAGCTGCAAACTGGTAGTGCCCTGATGGCAGGCTGAACCTTAGGAATTTTCTGTGGGACTGCCTTATTGGAATATGAAAATAGGCAACCTTGAGCTCCAGGGAGACTAGCCAGTCTCCTTGCTGAAGGGGATGAATCACTGTTGAGAGAGTGACCATTCTGAATTTTGGTTTAGGTGCCTGAGGTCAAGAACAGGTCGCCACTCCACATTTTTCTTCTCTACAAGGGAAGTATCTGCAACAGAGACCTTTCCCTCTCTGGGAAGGAGGTATTCTCTCTATTGCCTTTGCTGATAGCAGTTTCTTTACTTTCAGCTCCAGAAGACGTTTTTCTGTAGGAGTTTTGGGTATGAAACAGTAAAGGACCCCTGAGGGGTGGACACTTCTGGAACTGAAGAGGTAGGCCCTTTTCCACTATCTCCAGGACCCAGCTGTCTGAAGTTATGAGATATCAGGACTGGAGGTAGTGGAAGAGCCTGCCTCCTACTGGTAGAGGGGAGGCGACCTGGATGGAGGAGTCAGGGCTTAGACTGTGTGACAAGAGCAGGAGCAGAGGTACCTCTCCTTTGTCTTCTCCTGTGTCTCCCCCTGTAGAATCCCCAAAGGCATAGGATAGGGAAAGATGGGTCTAGGGAAGAAATCCCTGCCCCTGTTCCTTTTGTTTTGAGCTCTCTGTTGAATAGGAGCCCTACCCTTGGCCGTATTACTCTGGTAGGGCGCTTTGTACTTGTCTACCTTCTTCATGTAAGCCTCCATTCTATCACCAAAGAGGAAGTTCTGGTCACAGGGGAAGTCCGGTGCTTTGGCCTGGATGTCCTGTGACAGTAGAAGTTCTTTTCCTTTTTTAACTCTTTTTACTGCCACACTCCGGGCATCCTTCCGGGGTGTACCCTCAACAGCCACCTCTACTCCTTTGCCTGAACCCCACCCTTGACCGGAGGGACTCCCCACCACCCAGGCATACCTAGCCCCTCATATCACCCCCCTGGGGCGAGCCCGTCCTCCCTTGACAACCTTTCTGTAGTTAGAGAGGTCCTACCTTGGGTGGTGTGGTGGCCTGGAGTCCTCCGATCATGGGGCAGACAGTTGGGATGTGGGCAGCATCCCTCGTACCCCCTTCATCTCCATGGGGTATGACGAGGATTTTCCGGCTTTTTTTTTCCGTTTCCCCTGCGAAGCCCCGCCGGCAAGGTGACGTAATGCCATAGCTCCACCCTCCCAGGCATCTGCTGCATTCCCCTACGTTTGGCGGCTCCCAGCCACTGCCAGAGGTCACACAGTGAGCGGATGCACCCTGAACCCTCCCCGGGAAGAGAGAGCAGTCCACCGGACGCTCAATCTCTTCCCTCCCCTGCCGACCCCCCGGCCACCCGGACTCGTCTCAACCCTCAGTGCCACCGGGCCAGCTAGGTTAGTTGTTCTTAACCAAGCAAAGCGTCTGAGAGAAATGGCCTGGGCCATAACTCTGGAAGCTACATCACTGTTATCTGCTGACATATGGAATTGAAATTTAGTAGCATCCAAGGCAGTTTAAGCTGTCTCTAGTATTCCTGGGCCATGATATCTGGGTTATGCTGAGCAATAGCCAGGACAGATTGCCATACAGCCTTCTGGTACTTGGCAGTATAAGCTAGGTATAAGGAAAGGCGCAAGAGAAGAGAGACTGAAGTATAAGATTTTTTTAGCCATGAAATCAAGTCTCCTAGACCCCTTCTCAAGGTGCTGAGAGGAGAGGGGAACATTAGCTTTATCACAAGCTGCCTGCTGTACTACTCCTTCGTGACTAGGGTGCACATACAGGAAGTCAGTGTCAGTCTTAGATAGCTGATACTTTTTGTCTATTTTCTTGTCTACCCCAGACAGTGATATAGATGTCTGGAATAGCTTCATGGTATTTTTCCTGAATGCTTTATATATAGGGAGGACAATCTTTTTTGGAGGGGGAAGACCCATCATATCCCCGTAGTCTTCATCCTCCTGTGAGGGGAGATCCAGGGTGTCCACCATATGCTGTAAAAAAAAAAAAAAAAAAAAAGGTTAGCATCGAGGAAGCCTCCTCCTGATCACTGGGGAAAGCTCCAAAATTAGGATCGGGGAAACATCATGCTCCAAGGGACCCCCCGGAGTCATCAAGGTCAACGCCATAATAATCTTCATCATCCCTAGGAAAACCTCCTGCATGAGAAGGGGCTGAACTGGGGGGTTGACTAGTAGTGGCAGGGGTATTGAACATGGACCCCATGCACTGCAGAGTTTGGTAAAGATGCCAAGCTTTGGCCATTTCTCCCACAGAGGGTAAATCCCCTTGTAAATCTGGAGATTGTGCCCCGAGGCTCAATGTTTTTAGATTTATCTTTACGCTTTTTGCCTACTGACATCTCTCTTTTGCTTGATGAGGGAGGGGCAGTAGCATAACTTTCTTTCTGAGATTTCTTAGCAGATACTCAGTGACCTGGTCTAGTTTTCTTTTCATACTTGGCACTTCATCAGCACCTTTGGAAGTTTTAGGTTTTTTAGGCACCTCATCAGCACCTTTGCTTCCATCTTTCACTTTAGATGGTAGTTCATCAGTACCTTTCTTGCTATTACTTTTAGGTTTAGCAGGTACTTAATCAGCACCTTTGTTCTTAGATAGCCCCTCATCGATTGCCTTAGCAGACATTTATCGTAACCTTTTTGCTCTGTTCTTTAGAGTCTTTGAACAAAAGTTAGAGAAAAGGGAATGTTAACGGGCTGGACCTAAGCACTGTAAACACAGGTCGTGGGTATCAGCTTTAGCCATAATTCTGTGGCACTTTACACAATTTTTGAAACCAGTGGATCCAGTCCTGTTTTTTGGCTTTTCTGAAATGCCAATCTGTCAGAAAAGCTGTGAATTATTGGTTCCCAATAGGGATTAAGTTCAAAAGCAGTCGGTTCCCTCACGGTAAAGAACCGCAATTTAAAAATGGTAAAATAGGCAGAAAACAAAGAAAACAGCAGTTTCCGGTAAAATAAGGAAACTGCTATTAAAATAACTTGAAGAACCACTGAAATACCCTAGATGCGAAAAAGTTTTACCTCAGAAAAGTTAAAAAGGAATCACAGGAGAAGGGAGGCTCCCAGAAACCGTGGTCGGAACCGCTACAAAGACACCTTAAAATAGTAAAAATGACAAAAATACTCACAGACTCAGCACAAAAGTAAAGAATTAGCGTCCAAAATATGGTTCTGTCAAGGTGAGAAAGAGCACCTAAGAGGCAGCGTTTCTCAGTCTGAGAAAAGGTTATGGTGCCCTCTGGGCAGGCTCCACTCAGCACACCCTCCTGTTCTTTTCTGATTGGCCAGTTCATTATATGAAGATTCATGGTTCCACCTCCGAGGCAGTTCAACCTAGTCAGTTTACTGCACATAGTTACTGATGCTAAAGGACTCCTGGAGTGAGAAAGGGACATCCGTCAGCTTATGCTGGGTATCTGCCGTGAATGTTGAGATCTGCAGCCAAGCCCTGCGGTGCATGGCCACTGCGGCTGCCATGAAGCGGGCACAGGAGTCCCTAGTGTCCATGGTTGTCTGGAGCTGTTTGCATAGTCACAGTCTGGCCCTGGTCCCAGACCTGTTTGACCGTGGTCTGGAGGTCTGCTGGTAGATGAGGGAGCACCTCATCCAAGGTGCCCAACAAGGCATAGGAGAAGTGGGCCATCAGGAGGTCTGAGCTTGCCTGGCGAAGACTAAGCGAAGAGGCAGCGTAGACCTCTTTGGCCCCATGATCCAACTTCTTGGACTCTTATCAGTTGGCTTGTCAACATCCCCCATGTTGCCAAAGCGCCAGAACACAGATTGGTCAACAAGCCCTCAGCCAAGGAGTGTTCTGTTAATCTTGAAAGGGAGCCAGTAGGGTCTGCATACTTCAGGGCCATCTGGGATGATGGTGCTGGGCAGGCAGCGGGGCACTGCCAAAGCTCCATGGCAGGGCCAAGGATGGCCACTGGGAAGGCTTCCCCAGGGGAGTCTCCTCGGTCTAAGATCTTGGTCAGAGGGTACTGACCCAGTTTCTGAATAGGTTCCATCTTAATACCCATGGATTCTGAGATCAGGCAGAGGAGACCCATGAAGGAAGTAGGGCCTTCATCCATTAAGAGACCCCCAACCGACTCCATGTCCACCTGACGGAAGTGTAAAGAGAAACCCTCTAACTTTGAGGAGCCGAAGAAGAGTCAACAGCCAGAATCCCAGCTGACCCTCCACGGACAGTCAGGGGTGACGGTGACCGACAGCCTTTGGGGAAGACCGGAAGTCAGAAGAGACTCCTTGGTCAGAGCACCGGATTTCGGCTGTTTAGGCAGTGGCTCCACTGGAATTGGTGGAGACACTGGGGCAGGCCGAGTTGGGACCGGTCTGGTCTGCTCCTGGAGCAGAGAAGGCGTCTGCCTTTGCGAAGAAAGCCATGTGATGGCCGGGGTAGGAGCCGGAACAGGCTTTGTACTGAAAAACATCAGCTGTTGCCACATGAGATCCTCATAGCATCAATACAGCTTGTGCCAAAGCCTCTCCTCACTGGAGCAGGACAAGGATGAAGAACAGTGACAGTGCTGCTTCCCTGGGCATCTAGAGTGGGAACGGCAATGTCGGCAAAGCCGCTCAACACCCCCAGAAGTAGGACCTCAACCGCCGGGGGGCATTGGAGGGTGTCGGGGAGTGCTGAGGCACCTCTGGTTCCTGGTCATTGACAAGAGGTGGCGGATTAGCAGACTGATCCGTCTCTCCCAAAGTCTGGGTCAGGACCGGAGTCCTGGACAACAAAGTGTCGGCCTCCTCAGTCAACAGCTCAAGAAAAATCTCAGCCTGAAGATCAACAGCATTTCGGCCAACTGGCCCGACGGGGTTACTGTGGAGCCAGTGGCCTGGGCCAAAGATTCAGTTGAAGTCAGATCTGGAGAAATGCAGGAATCAGAAGCCCTGGACAGACAGCGTTCACAATCCCATGTACTACGGCGAGACCATTTTTTGGTTTATTTTTTAGATTTAGACTTGTGTCGCAATGACTGTGAATTGGGAAAGTCTGGTACAAGTCCTTGAATGCCCCTGTGATGGAGGTTCCCAAAGAAAGTGGCAAAAAGGCTGAAGCCAAGGAGGTATGAGCTGTGGCCTGGGCTGTCGCCTCCTCGAAAGTCGCTAACTGTTCAGCGGACCCTGCAGCCATGGAGACCACCCGATGGGCGTCCTTCGGTTTTACCGGCAGTTTTCGTTCATTTGGATGACCTAAAGTAAGGTGGGCACGATGGTACTTGAGAATGGAGGGATGAAACGTGCGACAGATGTCGCAGGCCTGGGGATCGTGCTCATGGCACAGGCAGTAGACGCACACTGTGTGCGGATCCGTTCAGGACATCTGCCTACAGAAGCATTGCTGGGACCCCGGAGCGTACTTGTCCATTGTAGAACGAAGGAAAAAGCCTGAAGATGAAGTTTTAATCACTTTTGGAAGTAAATCCAAAGATTCAGTAGCAAAGGGCCTACTCAGCGCAACAGCTATAAGAAGGAACCTGCTTCTTCCACGGAAGGGAAGATCTGGTATTGCAGCGCAGAGTCAAGGAGTTACCACCAGGGTGGGTGGGTGGGAAAACCAGCTTGAAGATGTTCTGACTTGTCTTTAAGGAAAGGCAACTGCCAGAAAGAGTGACTAGAATAGCTTATCCACATCCCTAAAAAACTTTATATTTAATTTAAAAGGTTTTTAATAGCAGTTCCCTTAAAGTGGGAACCACAACGAGAACAGCCTTGTCCAATTCCTGGGGACCTGATCAGGAACCATAGAACATTAAAACTTACACAAATAAATACAAATAATACCCTAACTAACGCAGAGTATCGAAAAGTTATCTAGAACACTTTACAGAATACAAAATAATAAACTGTAAACCAGCCAGAAGTGTAGAGGAGACTTCAGGGCAACTGCTCTCTTCAGGAGGAGAAATAAATCTGATGTTAGAGTGCAGGCGTGAGCATGACCACACAGCAGAGTTTTAATTTCATTCTAGATTCCATAATTAGCATAAACTTCTTAAAACTCCAGGGTTGCTCATTCCAGGGGAATGCCTGCATTTGTTAAGCATAAGTGAAGGAGTTCTGGGGTTTGAAGTCTTCAGTTTCTTGATCGGTAAATGGCCAAAACATGTATTGTAATGTATTCAACAATAGCTGGGGCTCTTATTTCTGTAGTGCTTTTAGTGCAATTGCCTTGAGGTGCTCATGACTGTTAACGCTGTAATAGTGAATGCCAGCAGTAGCAGCTGATTCAGCAAGTTATTTTCCTAACTCTGGAGATCTGTGAGGAGAAGTTAACAAGATTTCCTGCAGCACAGGCAGTCGCAGAATTTATTTCTCTAGGTATGTGAAGAGAATCTTGGGAGATAACTTGCTGAACTAACTGCTACAACTGTACATCTGCAAATAATCATTTGCAAGTTTCCTGCAATGAGAGTGAAAACTTGACAGCATTAGCATGTGTAGTCATGCCATGTGGCAGAAGATGGAAACAAGACAGACCCCATGTCCTTTCTGTCTCTACTATGCTATATACGTTATTAGGATCAATACAGTATTAACTGCATTAACATAGCAAACAAAAACCCAAGCAAGGTCTAAGGGTGAAGAATTGAAAAGCAGTTTCTTACCTTTTCAGAGATGGATGCAAAGTTAAAATGGGGCTCATACATGTGTGGTGCCAGTGCTGCAGCCGTCTGCAGAAGAGCTCTTGCCTGATAAAATAAACCAGTTACAGAGAGATGACAGACCGAGCTTTTGTACACTATTATATAAATTCTCTCTCTCAGCCTCACATATGGACATTTCCCTTTAATAGCTGACAGGCTATCTGAAACTCGCTCAACCCTGCTGTGTTAATATAGCACATAATGTACCACATTATGCTCTATCTGACTGGAGAACTGGTTGTTTCTGCTCAAAGGCAAAGTGGTAACACACTTGTCCACCAATCCATGTATACTAAATATGGCCCGCTAATTGCACCACAGAATACAAACCTATAAGCTGACCTCCATTTTACTCTCACTCCTGTCTATACCCAGCATGGTCCATTTCTACCCGCAAACTTAGACCATGGTTATAGGAACTGGGCTACTGATAGTCTTGGCTTACCATTACAGATTTTTTTTTCAGCACTCCATCATGGTCTTATTAGCAAAATTAATAACAAGACAAATTTTTTATTTTACTACAACTGGAAATTTGGCCATATGTGAAGTCTGTTTGCTACAACCAGTGCATTGTTTCTTGTTTTTCTTTTGAGAAAGATCGGTTTGTTTACCTGTTTAAGGTCCCTTGTTAAAGTTGCCTTTTTTTCTGGCCAGCATGCAGTTTTTTTAATGACTTTATGTAACCTGTTGACATCCACTGTGCGGAAGCCTGGACTGAAGATTTCCATGCAGGGCTTCCCACTCATCTGATGGCACTAGTTTCCAGAACTGATGAGTAATAGCAACATGAATATTGAGAGAGAATCAAGATGGCTCCCACACTGTAGGTTGCCTGTTGCAGAGCTCCAGACACCAAAAGAAAAATATTTATAAAGAATTTCTTTCTTCCTTCCTACACTGGACTGTAAATGGACAAAAAAGTCGTAGAGAGGGGTTCCTCTTCATTTGTGGATATTTCATTCATTTGGTATGATCCACTTGAGAAGTTTTTCAGGGCTGGTACACCTAGCTTGGGATGAGAGGAATCACAAGCTGAGGCCCCAGCTAGGCCAGTGTCTCCCACCCCCGGGCAACCTCACATCAAACACCATCATATCAGCAAATAAATGAAAATTACATACTTACCATAATTCTTGATCTTCTAGGGATATCTTCCCCATTTATTCACACTAATTGGCCTATGCCTGATGCACTAGGACCCCGTGTAAGCCAGAACTCTTCAGGAGGGCTGGTGCTGAAGTAAGCCATGCACATGCCTGGTGCTGCAAGAGTGGCTCGTGGCACAAGGCTTACCTCAGCACCAGCCCCATACCACCTCAGTTCCTTTTTTACAGAGCAGGTGCAGAATAATCTAACTAGTAGTCATACATTTCCTCAACGGGCATGATGAGCCCTGGTGACCTGTGCAAGCAGTCAGTGTATGAGTAGACAGTGTCATTACAGCTCAAGCCTTGAACAAGGTAGAGAGCAAAAACACAACAAAGTGAGCTCATGGGATGGAGGGTGGGTGTGTAAATACACAGTGAAGATTTTCCTAGGAGACCAAGAATTATGATAAGTACGTAATTTTCATATCTTCCAGGAACATATCTTCACCATTTGTTCACACTAATGGGTCAGAGCACCAAGCTGAGAAAGATCCCCTGGGGTAGGGTGGTAGGAGTGAAAGCTCACTTATGACTGAAGTCCATTCAGGACAGTCCTGCCAAAGCAGCATACTGACTGACTGTGACATGCTGGGCACAGTGCATAACAAAAATGCTCACTGTGATCCCAGTTATAGCTTTGCAATATCAGCGACAGACAGAATGAACCCCTGCTAGGGACATGACAGTTGCAGTGGTGCAGCTGGCGCTTACCTGGCCTTTCAGCATAACCCATGCTATGGCATAGCAGAGGTGCAAACAGATCGCCACCCAGGCAGAAATGCACTCGACTCGAGGAAGCCGACTCTTCAACTGGAAGCAAGGGACCAAAAGCTGTTTGGATTGTTTGAAATCCTGGCTCTGGCCAGCTGAGAAGTGAGGATCCCCTAAACATTCAGAGAATGGAGAGAGAACGAGAGATAGAGAGAGAGAGCACTCTCCACCATTGTGGAAGCTGGCAAAGTAGTTAACAGGACAGTGGCAGATTCGGAGAGAAAACTCCAATGTTACTTAGGAAAGAACTTATCGAGTACGGAGCACTACCACGTCCCTGTGGGAGACCCTATAAGGGCGATCAAGAGATGGATTTAGGACACTGCAAGCAGAACAGATGGCCACTAGAAAGCTGCTTTTCAAGTAAAAACTTAGTTCAAAAATCGCAAAAGGCTCAAAGGGCTTGCAGGTAAGCAAATCCAGCACAAGGCTGATATCCAGGCAACTACCAGCTTCTGGATGACGGGCCTCATGTGTAAAAATGCCCTAAAGGAACCTGTTTAAAGAGGCAGTTGAGCCACATAGAAGGTACCAGTAGGCTCATGACATGCAGATATAAACACACAAATGGACCCTGCCTGTGGAATACTGCAAACTAGCATCAGAAGGTCCAGCAAGAACTCCAGAGCCTGGTAAGCTTGACCCCAGAAGGGGTCTACGCGAGTTCTGGAACACCGAATGGAAAACCTTTCCATTTGGTTGTGTAGGGATTTCTAGTGGATGGTTATGGACAGGAAAAAGTACTGCAGGAACCCTTTGAAATACCTTGTTCCTAAGAAAAAATGATTTACCATAGTAATTTTGTTTCTTCCCGGGGATCCCCAAGTATACTTAAACTATTGCAGTTAGCCTCCTGTGTTGAACTGTCCCAGAGAAAATGGAATGTATGTAAATGATGGAACTCTCATTGGCTCATGCCATTTTCAAACTGCTGCCCCTAATAACTGCTGCGCTCTGAGAAACGCTCAGAGTCACTGCAAAGCCTAACAGGGTGATGGCCCTCTAACTAGCTTACCCTAATAAAAAAACTAATCCTAAATTTAATCTGAACATCAGTCCCTGTAAGAAGGGACAAAGAAAACAGCACAGACTGGTTCAAACCTTAACAAGTGACCAGAAAAACAGCACAGGTAGTGACCAGCAGGGATGCAGAAAGAACAGGTTACTCACCTGTAACAGTAGTTCTAGGAGTGGTATATGTTTTTCATCCACACTCACTGGCATGTCCCCATTCCATTTAAGGATCCATCAAAAATCTTCAAGCTGGCTCCTCCCACCCACCCGGGTGGTATATACCTCGGTTCTGCCCCATGACGCTAGATCTTAGCCTGCTGGAAGCCAGGTGTTGTGCGTCCGCAGCCAGGGAGTTCAGGTGGGTCCATGTGGATGAACAACATATACCACTCCTAGAAGAACAGGTTACTCACCTGTAACAGTAGTTCTAGGAGTGGTATATGTTGTTCATCCACACTCTTTGGCATGTCCCTTTCCCTTTAAATCTTGCCAGAAGTCTTCAAGCTGGCTTCTCCCACACACCGGGTGGCATAAGTCAGCTCCGCCCCATGGCGTCAGATCTTATCCTGCTGGAAGCGCAGTTGTGTGCCTTAAAGCCGGGGAGGTTGGGTGGGTGCGTGTGGATGAACAACATATACCACTCCTAGAACTACTGTTACAGGTGAGAAACCTGTTCTTCTAGGAGCGTGGATATGTTGTTCATCCACACTCTTTGGTAGACTCCTAGCAGTTCTCCAGGAGGAGGGAGGCAAGGCGCACACCCCGGTAAGCAGAAATGGCTGCCAGGTGCACCCTAAAGGTCGATCCATAGATCCCCTTTGGAGGGAGACCAAAGGTAGTCTAAAATGTTATCCACAGAGCACGATAAGGGGTCCAGACTCTTACCCTGACACCAAATGGAAAACCTATTCCATCTGAAAGCATAACATTTCCTGGTCGATTCCTTACGAGATGCCTCCACCACAGTGTAGACATCCTCGGAAAGACCCAGAGCCTGGAACTCTAGCCGCTCAGGCACCAGGCTGTGAGGTGCAGGGATTGAAGGTCCGGATGGAATACTTTCCCCTGGTTCAGTGATTTCAGGTCCGGGCGTGTACAAAGCCACTCCGGGGGCCTGCAGTTGAGGCTGAGGAGATCTGGGTACCAGAATTGACGCGGCCAATCTGGGGCTACCAGAATCACCTTCGCCTTGTCCCTCCTCTCCTTGAGTAACACCTTGTGGATCAAGGGAAATGGAGGGAAGGCATACAGGAGGCCTGGGGTCCACAGCCTTGAGAAGGCATCCCCCTGCAGCGAGCCCTTCTGAGGGGGGTGGGTATGAAATAGCCTCAGCTTGGTGTTTTCCCTGGAGGCAAACAGGTCCACCATCGGTTTGCCCCAACTGGAGAACAGGCTGTAAGCTACCTCTGGATGAAGAGACCACTCATGGGATATCTGGCCTAGATGGCTGAGAGCATCCGCCAGATGGTTCGAGGCTCCTCCCACATGGATGGCTAGGAGATCCGCCTCCAATCGGCTCACAATGGTCCAGATTCGGAGCCCCTCCCTGCACAGCAGATGGGAGTGCGTGCCGCCCTGTTTGTTGAGGTGGTACATGGTCGTGTTATTGTCCGTCTGGACTTGAAAAGCTTGACCCCGGAGCAGAGAAGCGAAAGCTGACAGTGCCAGTCTGACTGCTCTGAGCTCCAACAGGCTGATGTGGCATCAGGACTCCTCTGGAGTCCAGAGCCCATGGGCCCTTTTGTCCCCCATGTGGGCTCCCCAGCCCACGATAGAGGCATCGGTCGTAAGGATGACTGTCGGCTCAGGGCAGACAAACGGGATCACTTCCTGAAACCGGTCTGGGGCAGTCTACCATTGGAGAGTGTCCCATGGCGCTGAGTCCACTGGGCAGCCAGCTCCCATTGAAGGGGGCGCACGTGCAACCTGGCCCAATGGACCACGGAGGTGCATGCTGCCATGTAACCCAGAAGGTGAAGAAAGTCCCTGGCAGGGAGTAATTGCACAAACAGAAATGATTGGGCAAAGGAGGAAAGAACCTCCATCCTGTCCACTGGGAGCCGAGCTCTGGCTTGACGAGAGTCGAGCTCTGCCCCAATAAAGCCCATCACCTGAGAAGGCACGAGCTCCGACTTGGCCTCGTTGATCAGGAGGCCGAGCTGGGAGCAGGTCTCGTGGGCCAGGTCCCTGGACCTCTCCGCCTCCTGTAGGGTGAGACCTGTTAGGAGCCAACTGTTGAGGTAGGGGTAAATTCCGACTCTCCGACGCCGAAGATGGGTCGACACCACTGCAATGCATTTGGTGAAGACTTGTGGGACTGATGACAGGCCGAATGGCATGGCTCGGAACTTGTACAGGGTCCCTTCAACCCTGAAGTGGAGGAACCACTGATGGGATGGACGGATTGACACGTGAAAGAATGCGTCCTGCAGATCCAGTGAACAGAACCACATGTTTCGCTCCAAAGATGGCATGATCTGGGACAGAGTGACCATCCGAAAGGTGCATGACCTGAGATATTGATTCAGGTCGCGCAGATCTAGAATGAGGCGCCAGCCCTCATCCGCTTGGGCACCAGGAAGTACCTGGAGACAAAGCCTGGGTCTGCAGGAGGATCCGCTACTGGGGCTACTGCCTCCTTGAGGAGGAGCTGAGCAATGTCATCTCTGAGAACCGACTGGGTCTGAGCAGATACCTCTTTCCTCCCGAGGGGTGCGGGCCTGGCCTGGAGGGTACTGCTCGAATTCCAGAGGCAGTCCCTGACCGACCACTTCAAGAACCCACCTGTCCGAAGTGACAGCGGACCAAGCAGAAAGGAAGTGATGGTGCCGGTCCCCTATGGGAGGACCCAGAGCTGGAGTGACAGAAACAGGGGTGGCAGCCCCCACCCCGTCACTGAGCAGGCTTGGAGGAGGAGGAGGAAGAGGAGGAGGCGGCTCCAGAACCTGAGCCTCGGCCTCCTTTATGGGCCTGTTGAGGTCCATGCTTAGGCCGAGGGTGCCAAGCTTGAGCCTGCTGCTGATGCTGGTGCTGCTGTACCCCTTGGAAGGAGGACTGCTGAACCGCAGGGGAGGAGTGCCAAAAGGGCTTCTTCTTTTTCTTCTGCTGGTTCTTGCCCGAAGAACCCTTAGCAGAAGAGGCGTCCGAGGTGGCACTGGACTGCTCTATGCGCTGAAGTTGACCGGCCACTCCTGGGCTGAACAAGTCGGTCCCGAGGGAGGGCACGTTAGCTAAATTGTGCTGAGTAAACGCCAGGAAGGAGGAGAGCCTCAGCCAAGCCCTGTGGTGAGAGGAAACTGCGGTGGCCATAGAGCGGGCACAAGAATCCCCAACGTCCAGGGCCATCTGAAGCTGCTGTTTGGCAACAGCTCGGCCCTTGTCTCGGACCTGCTTAACTGTGCTCTGCATGTCCGCTGGGAGATGCGGGAGGACTTCGTTTAACGACCCCAGAAGGGCGTGAGAGAAGTGTGCCATGATGACAGCCAAACTTGCCTGATGAAGGCCCAAGAAGGAAGCCGCATAAACCTTCCTCGCCGAATGGTCCAAGAGCTTGGACTCTTTGTCGAGAGGATGGTCCGTGTCAGCAGAAATGAAAATTATGTACCTACCGTAATTCTTGATCTTCTTGGACGAGTCTCCACCACTCATTCACACTAGTGGGATCTGCGCCGGAGGCACTAGGACCCATCGGGAGCAAACTTTTTGCTGGAGGGTCATCGCGAGAGATGGCGCCGCGAGCGGTGGGTCGCGCGGTAATGACTATCTCGGCGACGACCCTCCAACTGCCTCAGTACCTTTTTTACCAAGGAGGTGCAGCGCAACTAACGTAAAGAGTGAACCTAACCTTACAAAACGGACATAAGATAGTCCGGATGACCCGTGTAAGAAGGGTCAGCAAAGAAGTCTTCACGGCCTAAAGATTTGAGGGGTGAAGACCAACAGCGTGAGCTCGGGGATGGAGGGTGGGCGTGTGAATGAGTGGTGGAGACTCGTCCAAGAAGATCAAGAATTACGGTGAGGTACGTAATTTCATATCTTCCCTGGACATAAGTCTCCACCACTCATTCACACTAGTGGGAGAGTACCAAGCTGATAATCCCCAAAGGCGGTGCAGGGGAGCTGAGCTCACACGCCCAGGGATAGAAGTCCATTACGATAGTTCTGTCAAGGCGGAATGACGCTGGCATGAACATCCAGTGCATAATGCTTAACTAAGGTATGCACTGAGCTCCAGGTGGCAGCATTGCAGATATCTGCAATGTGAACATTGCGAATTTCCTCATAGGGATGCCGCAACCGCCCTAGTAGAGTGAGCGAAACTCTACCTTCTAATTTAACCTGTGCCATGGAATAGCAATGTTGAAGACATGCCACTAACCATGATGAGATGCATCTGATAGCGACAGGCTGACCCAGCTGGGTCTCGCTGAAGGAAACAAACAATTGCTGAGTCTTGCGAAAATTCTTGGTTCTATCTAAGTAGAACCGCAAGGCTCTCTTAACATCCAAGGAATGAAGAGACCGTTCTCCTTCATTTTGGAAGTTCGAAGTAAGAGGGAAGCACCAGAGGTTGGTTTAGATGGAATTCTGACACAACCTTGGGAAGAAATTTAGGATGAGTACTAAGAACTACTTTGTCCTTATGGAACACAGTATCCGGAGGGTCCGTAACCAGGGCATGTATCTCAGAGACCCTGCGGGCTGAGGTAATGGCCACTAGGAAGGCTGTCTTCCAGGTAAGAAATTTAGCTCACAGGTAGTTGGGTCTGAAAGGCTTCCAAGTGAGCATGTCTAGCACAAGGTTAATGTCCCAGGCTGCGACCGGACGTCCAACAGAGGGTCTGGTATGCAGAATTCCCTTAAGAAACTCTTCACCATAGGTAACTGAGCCAGAGACAAGGAAGAAACCGGCTCATGGTACGCTTGAAATGGCACTAAGGTGAACTTTAACCGTGGAGTACTGGAGACCTGAGTTTGATAGGTCCAAAGGTACTCCAGAACCTTGTCTGGAGGACAGGAAAAGGGATTCAAGAGGACTTTGCACCAGAGAGAAAAGCGTTTCCACTTAGAAGCGTAAGTTTTTTCTGGTAGCTGGCTTCCGAGCAGCCAGAAGGCGCCTGAGACTCTACGAGAGACGTTGAACCGTTCACTTCTACCTCTTCAGGAGCCAAGCATGAAGGTGAAGTGACCTCAGCTTGGATGGACCAACGAACCCTGAGTCAAAAGATTGATTTGCAAGGGAAGTGGTCTCGAGAGGCTGCCGACATACTGTTGAGTAGAGGAAACCATGGTTGCGAGGCCAGGAGGAGCAATGAGAATCATCTTGGTCCCTTGAGACTCGAACTTGAGGAGAACTCTCTGAATTAAAGGAAGCGGTGGAAAGGCGAAGAAAGCGCTTTTGTCCACTGCAGCCTGAACGATCCTGACAGAAAATGCCAGGCCCTGGATTTCTGGAGCAGAAGAGACGGAGTTTCATGCTGAGTGGGGATGCAAAAGGTCCAGGTCTGGAGTCCCCACTCTTCAACAGTGACCGAGCTACGGCTGGGTCGAGAGACCACTCGTGAGGGTCTGCCTCCGTCCTGCTGAGGTGATCTGCTAAGTCGTTTTGTACACCCAGCAGATATACCGCTTGAATTAGAGACTTGTGCTCCAAGCACCACTCCCACACTCTCATTGCTTCCCTGCAAAGGGGATAAGAGTGGGCACCGCCTTGCTTGTTGATGTAATACATCACAGCTTTGTTGTCCGTTTGAAGGAGAATGTTCTTGTGACAAAGAACATCCTTCAACGCTCGGATCGCATAGAGGACCGCTCTCATCTCCAGAACATTTATGTGGAGCTGAGTTTCGAGCTGAGTCCATACACCTTGAGTGTGGAGAGAGAGACAGTGAGCTCCCCATCCCATTAGCGATGCGTCTGTGGTGATGGAGATCTGATGATCCAGAGGAGCAAAGGGGAATCCTTCCAGGAGATTGCTCTCTTGAGACCACCAGGTGAGAGACCTTCGTAGGGGCTCCGTCACCTTGATGGGATAAGACTGGGGGTGAGAAGTCAGCCACCACTGAGCCGGAGAGCATCCATTGGGTGGTCCTCATGTGTAACCGAGCTTAGGCACAGTGAACACTGAGGACGCCATGAGACCCAACATACGTTGCATCGAGAGAGCTGTGACCGATCGGTTCTCCCCGATGTAACAGGCCATCTGAAGGATGTCGAGTCTTCTGTCCTCTGGAAGGAAAGCCTTCGCGGAAGAGGTGTCCAGAAGAGTCCCTATGAAAAGGAGCCTCTGGGAGGGCTGCAGTTGTGACTTCTTCAGATTTAGCAGAACTCCCATGGACGTAAGAAGGCGAGAAGCCGTTTGAACGGCTTCCAGAGTCCCTTGGCTGGAAGGACTCACTAGGAGCCAATCGTCTAGGTAGGGAAACACTCGGAGTCCGAGCTTCCTGAGATGCGCTGCGAGAACTGCACAACACTTTGTAAAAACTCGCGGCGCCGAGGATAGTCCAAAAGGCAGGACTCTGAACTGATAATGCTGACCCAGAGCTACAAACCTCAGGAATTTGCGATGGGTCGGGTGGATGGGGATATGCTGCTAAGTGTCCTGCATATCGAGGGAGGCCAGCCAGTCGTGCTGATGCAGCAAAGGTAACAGGGTACCTAGGGAAATCATTTTGAATTTCTCCCTGGGGAGGAATTTGTTTAACTTTCTAAGGTCTAGAATGGGACGCATTCCCCCAGATTTCTTTGGAACCAGAAAGTAATGGGAGTAGAACCCTGTGTTTCGCTGATGCGGGGGCACCAGTTCTATTGCCCTGTTGTTTAGAAGGCCCTGGATCTCGGCGGAGGAGGTCTGATTGAGAGGTCGATAACCTGGGTTGTCGCTTGGGGAGGCACCGGGGTTTTCCAAAAGACTGAGAGAATAACCTCGCGAATTATCCGAGGGACCCATTTGTCCAAGGTTACGGACTTCACTCGATTGTAGAAGTACATCAGCTACCTCCCACTGGAAGAGAAAGTTCCATCTCGGCAGTGTGGATGGAACTGGGGCCGTAATTATAAGGTAAAGGCCAGCTTTAGGCTCCCTGCGCTTTCTGCTGCGCCTTCTTTGAGGTTGGGCAGGTTGGCTTTTATGGAAGCTTGCTCTGCCTCGAAAGGACTGGCGACTATGAAACTGACGCTATTTCCACATGCCCCCGGGAGGGGGTAGGCGGGGTTCAGCCAACTTAATGGCCGACCTAGTTCTCTGAGTGGCCTCTAGGGCTTGCCTCTACCTGAGGACCAAAAGATAGGAGCCATCAAAGGGCAGCGCCATTACCTGCTGCTGAGCATCATTCGTAAAGCCAGAAATACGAGCCAGGAATGGCGCTTAGTACAGATACCTCGCGGCTGCTGAACGAGAAGCAGTGTCGAAGTGCCCATGGCGGCTTTGACCTGTTGGTTATTGGACCAATACCTTGATAACAGTTAGAAGGAGCTCTGACTTGAGTCGGAATCTGGAAGAGCTTCAACCATTCGTTTCATAGAGTGCCACAGGATATACTCTACTGGAGAAAATAGCCTGATAGCTGGCAATACGATACTTTAAGTGGAGGCAGCAAAGACTCTCTTACCTAATGTATCAATTTTACTATGACTCTTTGTTAATAGGTCGAGCTGTAGTAGCTTGAGGAAGAACGACACTTGTCATTCTCTGCCAGGACTACAATAGGATCCGTAAAGGCTTGGGATGCCAAAATAGGGCGATCCTTGGGAGCTGAATATTTTTATCAATGGATTTAGCCATTGAGGGAATAAGAGCAGGATTTTCCATACCATTTGAGACAGCGCCTCGAAGGAGGGTTGAATCGGAGGAGTCAAACCGTAGGGATCTCCAGGCATGAAGATACTGGAGTCTTAATATTTTCCCAGGATCGATGTCCGTAGTCTGGAGAGAAAGAGTGATCTCAGGTTCCTCAACAGAGACTTAAAGGATAGGTCCTCGACCACAGGCTCTAGTAGCGTGAAGGATCCTGTTTCTCCACTTCATCACCCAACCCAAGGTCTGGGTCAGGCTCAACATCATCTCCTGATAGTCCAGGAAGGACTGTTTGGACAGGAAAGGAGTGAAAATAGGGAGAAGAAGAAGAGCAGATAGAAAGGAGAGTCCCCGAGGTTCCTGGGCGCTGAGGAGGCGAAAGGAGTCGAAACGGCGCCATGGAGGCGCACGGAGTCAAGAAGCACGCTGCACCGCAGGGCGGCACCTACGCTTTGCTAGCGCCGGGCGCACCACGGCAGACACACGGCGCCACAGAGACCCACTGCACCGCTGGACGGCGCGCCGTAGCGCCTCGCGCCAAAAACGGCGCTGACAAGCCGAGCGACTCTGCTGAAGGCGCCGAGGACACCCCTGGAACCTGGAAAGCAAGAGAAGGAAAACCAGGAGATAAGGGCATCGGTGTGGCCCCTGTGCCGCAGCCTACGTGAGGGGGAACACCTACACGGAGTCGCTGGCACCGAAGAAGGCGCCTACATGACTCAGGAAGGTCCAACCGCTTCTACCTGATCGCCCGACGAGCCCAAGGCCCGGGGCAACCGAGCCAGGCAGAAGAACCAACCTCCGAGCCCATCGTCCATAAGAGCGCCCACTGATGAAACTGCTCATCTGGAGCCTACCTATAGGTGGGTGGGCTCCATGTCGAAGACGGCGGAAACCGAAGTTGACATTCAAGGAGGAGACCGCAACTAGGAACGATAACCGACCGCCAACGCTGCCAGGATGTATCAGAGGGCTTACCCGGAAAGTGATGCCTTCTTTTGACCTGTGGGTCAAGAAGAGCTCGAGGCTGAACGGTGCCGTGAACGCGACCGCTTATTTTATGCCCGCGGGGACCTCCCATCCCCCGGCATCGGACTGACCGCTGTCGGAACCCCACTGAGGAGAAGGGGCTGACCGACCCAGCCCGACTGACTGAACAGTTTTACACAAGTCTCCCTACCGCCACCTGACCTGCTCATGGTCGACTCGTCCAGTAGGCCGAGACTTTTACTGTGTTAAATTTTAAAATATAACAGAAATAGAATAAAATTAAGCGATACTACTATCGAGATAAAATTACAAAAAAATAAACTGAAAACTATGCGCTAGTTTGAAGTTTGACTCTCAACAGGCGACCGACGTTGTCACTGAAGTGCACTCGACGGCGGGAAAAAAGGAACTGAGGCGGTTGGAGGGTCGTCGCCGAGATAGTCATTACCGCGCGAGCCACCGCTCGCGGCGCCATGCCTCATGGCACCATCTCTCGCGACGACCCTCCAGCAAAAGTTTGCCCTCGATGGGTCCTAGTGCCTCCAGCGCAGATCTCACTAGTGTGAATGAGTGGTGGAGACTTATGTCCAGGAAGATCTGCCAGCACCTGAACACAGAGGCGGTCATCAGGCTCGGACGAAAAGGGTGCTCTGTGAACCCCGCTAGGGACCCCATGGGCACCACGTACTTGTGGGCCATGCAGGCGGATGGGGCTAGACAAGAGACAGGGCGCTGCAGGAGTTCGAAAGCCAGACCAACAATGGCCTCGGTCACCGGAAAAACCTCCGCCGGTGTGTCCCTTCTTTTAAGGATGTCTTAAGAGGATACTCCGCCTTTTCTGGATGGGTTGCAGGCATCCTGTGGACTCAGAGGTGAGGCAAAGGATCCCTTGGAAGGAGGAAGGACCTTCCTCCCTCCCTAGGCCAACGGACGACTCGTCATCCCCAGGAAGAGAGTGGAGCCCAGTGACGTCCAAATCCGAAGAGTCGGGATACAGTGGCCTGCTGCCCAAATCACCCTCGAGGGCGGTCCGGGGTGACCGTGACTGATAAACGCCAGGGAAGCCCGGTGTCCAGTCTGTCTTCTTTTGAAGGAGCCCTCCCACAGGCTGCTTAGGCAGCGGTTCCACTACAATGGGTGGAGAGACCGGTTTAGGCCGAAGAGGTGGGATTGCTAGCCCCGCAGGCGGAGGAATCGAAGGTTTCGGCTCCAGAGGGGTCAGTTTTGGCCTAGGAGGTGAAAGCCAAGTAATGGCTGGGGTAGGAGCCGGAGTAGGCTTGTGCCCGGGCAAGATCAGCTGTTGCCACATGAGGACCTCGTAGTGCCGGAGTTTCCGCCAGAACCTCTCCGCATCCGAGGAGGATGAGGACTACCGATGGCGTCGCCTCTTCTTAGAGCGCTTATGCTCTTCTTCAGCCTTCGGTCGAGGGGGTTATAGACCTCGACCGAGATCAGGCGAGCCGACTCAGGTCACTCCAGAGACACCGCGGACCGGGACTCCGTGGGTCCGAACAGAGTCCTCGATGGGACGCCAGTGGGCTGGGCTTCCTATCAGGGAAGACAAGGACCGGTCCTTTCCAAGGAGTCACTGGACGGAGTCGGCGACAGAGGGTCAGTGACAATCTCTACTGTGTCTACCGCAACTTTGGACGGCTGGCCCAATGGAAGGTCCAAAAGGCCAGCAGCTGAAGAAGCGATCGAGACCGCATGCTCTTGGGACCGGGACCTCTCGCGGTCCCAAGAGCGCCTTCGTCGAGACAAAGGCTTACTCAGTTCCTTCTCCCGCTTACGGGATTGGGAAGAATGCAAGCCCGCAGGCGCCTCTCCCCTGGTGGGAAGAGACTGGCACAACTCCTGGATGGAGACTGAGAAAGTAGAGCCTAGGTTGAGAGGAAAGTACAGTTACGTAAGAACTTACTGTAACAGTAGATCTTCGAGAACAGCTCTTGCAGCAGGTAACACCATTAGGACTGAAGCCGGCAGGCGGCAGGACCCCACAGAATTCTTCTAGCTGGGACCGCCCTCGACGTCGGTCCCGCCTCCGACATCAGGCGTAGTACATAAGGGGGCGGTCCCGCCAGAGACTTCCGGCCACAGGACGACATCAGAATGGGAGACCGAGGATCCACCATCAGAAGATAAAAGGGCGTAGGCCCCTGATCAAGGCTCGGTAAGCCATGCCTCCTCCAAGGGGGAAGGTGGGCGGGAAGACACCTGCTGCAAGAGCTGTTCTCGAAGATCTACTGTTACGGTAAGTTCTTACGTAACTGTACTATCTTTCTTCGAGATACAGCTCTTGCAGCAGGTAACACCATTAGGACTGATTTCCAAGCAATAACGCTTGTAAGCATTCTGGGAGGAGGAAACTAGGAAAATCCGTCCAAGTCCTGACTCTAGGACAGGAGACCCTGTAGCATGGCCAGGCCAAAACCGGCTCTTCGCCGTGAAGCAATGTCCAGGCTGTAATGCCTGATAAAAGTATGCACAGAGCTCCAAGTGGCTGCAGCACAAATGGCAGAGGAGGAAACGTTGCGGAGTGCTGCGAAGGAGGTAGCCACCCCCCTAGTGGAATGGCCCCGGACTGTACCTGGGAGGGGCTTCTGCTTAGCATCATAGCAGTATGAGATACACTGGACAAGCCAGTGAGAAAGGGACTGCTTCGATACTGGTTGGCCCATCATCCTCTCAGCGAAAGAAACAAAGAGTTGCTCCGACTTGCGAAGCTGTTTAGCCCTGTTCAGGTAGTACCTAAGACAGTGGTGAACGTCCAGGGTGTGGAGCAGCGCTTCTCCTCTATTAACATATTTAGGGAAATACACCGGCAGGTCAATGTCCTGCTTGAGTGCAGAAACCACCTTAGGCAAGAACTTAGGATTCGTCCTCAGGGACACTCTGTCCAGGTGAAAAATCAAAAAAGGTTCCTTACACATGAGAGCGTGAAGCTCAGAAATTCTCCTTGCTGACATAACAGCAACTAAAAATAACGTTTTCCATGACAGGAAACGCAGCTCGCAATCCGCGGCAGGTTCAAAAGGGGGAAGCGTGAGTTGTTCCAGTACAAAGAGTAAATCCCATGGAGGAACAGGGTCCTTAATGGGTGGCCTAAGGTGTAACATCCTCCTGGAAAGTCTCTCGAGAGGCACCAAGCTGCGCCACTGTGCGCCGTCCCACCAGGAAGTGGTAAGCAGAAATGGCGAGAGGTGCACCTTAATAAAGGAGTAGGCTAGACACCAATGGAAAAGGGAGAGCAGGTATTCTAGTACCGCTTTATCGGCAACTTAAGGGGAAAGGCCACATGCTCATGTCATTATAGAAAAACAGCGCCATTTCATGGCGGGCACGACATGCGTAGTCGGGTTTTCTGGCCGCTGGAAAGAACTTCCGCCACCTCTTACGTAGACCCCGTGTCGCAAAATGGCTATGTCTCTAGGAGCCAAGCATGCAGGTTCAGTGAGCGAAGTCCGGGTGGACTAGAGAACCTTCCTCCTGAGACAAGAGGTGGAGCTGAAAGGCAACGGAATTGAGGTTCCCGGAGCTGCTTAGCAAGGGGAACCAGATCTGTCTGGGCCAGAATGGGGCTACCAGGATCAATGTTGCATGCTCCCCGCGCAGTTTCAGAAGAACCTCTGGATCAACGGAGGAGGGAGGAAAGCGAGAGGAATCTGTTCGCCCAGGAGAAGGACAACGCTGGCCTCGCCAGAAAACACCAGGCCCTGGATCTAGCAAGCAAAAATTGGGCAGTTTTATGCTGGATGGGAAGCAATAAGTCCAGTTCTGGAGTGCCCCATCGAAGAAACAGATCCTCTCGTACCCTTGAAGAAGTTCCCACTCGTGGACTCTGGCCTGGGAGCGACTCAGGCCGTCTGCGATTGTGTTGTCCATCTGGGAACGTGAACTGCAATCAGGTTCACGCCTGTCGAATACCCAATCCCACACTCTCATGGCTTCCTGCAAAGGAGTAAGAGTGTGCGCCTCTGTTTGTTGAGGTAATACATCACCGCCGTGTTGTCTGTCTGAAGCAAAGAGTGCACGACGGGATTTCTGACTGGAAGGCCTGCAGGCGAGAGGACCGCCTCATCTCCAACACGTTGATGTGGAGGTGTGCTTCCTGAGGGGTCCATGTTCCCTGGGACCTCACCCCGTTCAGGTGCGCTCCCCACCCTAGCCCCAAGGCATCTGTGGAGAGGATAACCTCCGGGGACGGCGCTGTAAACGGAACACCTGCAGAAAGTGTCCCTGGGTCTAGCCACCATTGCCAGTCTCGAATCACGGCCTTCGTGATTCTGACCGGATGCTGCATGTGGTCTTGCCTTTGGTCCCACTGCACCCTGAGCATCCACTGAGTTACCTGCATGTGGAGCCTTGCCAAAGGGACGGTCAGAATGGCCGCAGCCATGTGTCCGAGTAGACGGGCGACCAGCCTGGCAGGGACAGTCTTTTGCCGAGATCCCTGATGAGGGATCTGATGCCCGCCTGTTGTCTGGGAGAAAAGCTTTCCCCTGAACGGTGTCCAGAACTGCACCTATGAACTGCAGCTTCTGAGACGGTACGAGGAGAGACTTCTCGTAGTTGATTATAATGCCCAGAGACTGGAACAAGTCCTGAGTGTTCTGAATAGCCAGCAACAACGCCTCTCTGGAGGTGGCCATGAGAAGCCAATTGTCCAAGTACGGGAACACATAGTGGCCCTGTCTCCTTAAGGACGCTGCCACGACTGCCATGCATTTGGTAAAGACCCTGGGGGTCAATGACAGTCCAAACGGAAGGGCCCGGAACTGAAAATGGTAGCCGAGGAACTCGAAGCGCAGGAACCTCCTATGCGCTTGAGCCACAGGGATGTGCAGGTAGGAGTCCTGCATGTCTAGAGATGCTAAAAAGGCATCCTGCTTCAGCATGGGGATGAGTCCCGGAAGAGTCACCATGCGAAATCGTTTGTAGGCAACCAACATATTTAGGTCACTGAGGTCCAAGATTGGACGGAGGTCCCCTGGCTTCTTGGGAACCAGAAAGAAGTGGGAATAGTATCCGGAATCTATCTGGTTCTCCGGAACATACTCCACCGCTCCTTTCTGCAGGAGCGCTAGTATTTCTTGCCTGATAAGCAGTTTGTGCTGACCCAAGTAACGGGAGAGCAGAGGAGGCCTCGAGGGTGGCTTGACTGTGAATTCGATACAGTGGCCTTTTTTGACCAACTGAAGAACCCACCTGTCGGTGGTTATAGCCTGCCATCCTGGCAGGTAATCAATACGACCCCCGACCTTGATGTCCCATTGATCCTGAGGGGCGGGGGCCGGGAAGGAGTCAGGCTGTGGCGGCGGAGGGGCCGGGCTGAGCCAGCTTAGCTGGGCGCTGACTTCTGCCCGCGGGCTGTCTTCCTTGGGCTCTGCGGGAACCGGAGCCCCTCTGTTGTGGACCGGTGCGGGACTGTTGTCTCTGTGTCTGTCCACGAAAACGGCTTTGGTTCCTATGAAAGGAACTAAGCTTAGGTCGGTACATTGCCTGGACCGACCTCACCGCCTTCCCGGCCTCTGAGCTTGGTGAGACCTTCAAGCGGGTGCACCAAAGAGAACTTCTCAGAAGGGCGCCCATGATGTTCTTCTGACGCCTGTAATCCGGAGACATGAAGCCATGAGTGGTCTCCGAGGCATACGCCTGAAGCTGCCGCCTGGCCGAGGAGTCCGCTGGAATCATATGCGCTCGCAGTACCTGGGTTTCCACGTCCAACCCGTACGGAGGAGTTGCAACATCTCCTCCTTCTGCTCACCTTCTGGCAAATTCCTCCGCCAGATCCAGTCCCTGTTCCCACAAGGCATTTTGGAACTGCACCATGTGGGTTAAGTAATCTAGGATCTGATGGCGCAGGTAGCAGAAGCTGATGCGCCTGCCCTATAGAGTCCAGCTGTTTGGACTCTGGGTCCGTGGTAGGGTGCTCAGATGTTGCGGTCTCTGGGACCGGTCATGAGAGGCTGTTATGACTCAGAGAGTCGGCCAGAGGATGTTGGAGCCAGTACTGGTCCTCCTTAGAGCCTTGTACAGGCGGGTCAGCTTTTGGCACCGAGGGAGCGAGTGTGGAAGCTCCACGCTGCCTTGGTGACGCTCCACAAAAGTGTCCACCAAGGGTGGTACCACCACAGGCTTGGGATCCTTCTGCCAAGATACCTAGCAAGGCGAGTCTCGGGTCTAATTCTTCCGCATCACAGCCCATGTTCTCTTGGATATGTCTCATGATTTCCGAGACGATGGGTCATCCGGAGGAGACCTAGAAGCTCAGTGGGTCCGGAGATGGGACTGAAGGGAGAGAGATCTGATCCTGGACGGAGACCGATCTTAGAGTCCTCCATCGAAGACGAACGCCGCGCCTGGGTCTCTAGGACTGGGTGACACTGAAGAGGATCTAGACGGAGGTCTCCTTTTTATCTGGTCTTCCCTTGGAGGGTCCGTAGCTCCTGGGGAGAGGTACACTGCCCGCCCCTCGGATGGAGAAGGGGCGCAGGGAGCCGGAGGGGTCGTGAGGTATGGAGGAGGTAGAGGAGGTGGTGTGGGAACCACATCCTTTTAATGGTATCCCACCAGTAGGAAAAACAGCTCCTTCACCTCAGAGAAAGAAAGGCCCGACGACGGACCAGGCACCGTGGCCGGCTCGTCGGGTTCCGCGCCGGCTTCAGGGGCCCCAGGTTGCGGGAGGGTTCCTTGAGGCTCGACAGGCCGGGTTCGCCTGGCCTGGTCTCTCGGGCTGTGCCAGTTCCTCCTCCGTGATAGTCTCCCGACCAACGCCGTAGGAGGCGCCGGGTCCTCTTCTCAACTCGCTGACGCCGCCCTCCTCGCCGACGACAGAGGGCGTGAAGGCCTGACCAGCGACGGGCATCTGGTCGGCAGCTCCTGGGACCTGTGATGAGGGGCCGACGCCGGTCCAACGCCTCTTGAGCGAGGTAAGCCCTTGGTCTTCCGGGCTGGGGAGGAGGCAAGAAGCAGACCTGACGCCGGGTTCGGAATGGCGGAACTGACTTATGGTGATGATGATGGTCCCAGACCAGCCAGGGCTTTGGAAGCAGAGGGACGAAGAGGGCCTGGAGGTCCTGGCCTGTGAGGAGGAAGAGGAGCCCAAGGTTTCTTCACGCAGCGGAGGGAGGCTGAGAGCGGGCCCGGATGGCGAACGGTCGGACCGAGAGCCGGAACTACGGAGTCTGAGGCCCTAGGACGGGACCTGATGGAGCCTTCTCCCTATGTTTCTGAGAATGTTTCCGGCTTTCAGCAGAACCCCTTGAGGTGTCCATGGTCTTAACTTCTCCTCGAGCAGGATTGCCTGCAGAGCCTTCGGCGACGGATCCGGGTCCGCTGTTAAACCCTTGGCAGAAAGTGCAGGACCGTGTCGTGGTCTGGGCCTAGCACCGGACGCAGGCCGACGCGGATCCTTGAACGGATTTGCTTCCCACAGGCGCACTTCGAGGATGGCCTTCAACGGAGGTTGGAGAGGACATCAGACAGCAACGCTACGCAAAAAGAACCGCTTCCTGAAGGAAGAACTTGACCATGTGCGCTACTAGAAACGATCCAAGGGTCGAGACATGCAAGTCGACGGCGTGGAAAAGAACTGGGATATCTGGTGGACTGCTCCTTATGTACTACGCCTGATAGTCGGAGGCGGACCGACGTCGGGGCGGTCCCAGCTGAAGTTAGCTAGCTAGAAGAATTCGGGTTCTGCCGCCTGCCGCTTCAGTCCTAATGGTGTTACTTGCTGCAAAAGCTGTATCTCGAAGAAAGATCAGGGAGAGACAGACTGGTTGAGGTGGAAATCTGAAACCACTTTAGGCAACAATTTCCTGTTAGTTCTTAGTACCATTTTATCTCTATGGAAAGAGATGAAATCAGGTTCCACTGACAGGGCTTGCAATTCACTGATACGCCTGGCAGAGGTAATGGCCACCAAAAACACAGTTTTCCAAGTCAAGTACTTGAGCTCTGCAGAGGACAAAGGCTCAAAGGGGGGTTGCATAAGCTGAGCAATGCAAACATTAAGGTCCCAAGCAGGAGCAGGGTCCCTAAAGGGGGGATTGGGGTGCAGCAATCCCTTGAGGAATTTACGAAACACAGGATGGGCCGACAAAGGAGAAGGCTTGCCTACAGACAGGAAAGCAGAAACAGCTGCCAAATGCACTTTAAGTATAGTTGGTCTAAGGACTAGGCCATTGAGATGGACCATATAGTCCAGAACCGTAGGCAATCCAGCAGAATCTGGAGAAATATTCTTTTAGAACACCAAATAGTGAACCTTTTTCATTTGGAATTGTAAGTCTTTCTGGTGGAAGGCTTTCGAGAAGCCTTAAGTATATCCAGAACTCCTTGGGAAAGATGCAGGTCAGCAAACTCTAACTCTTCAAGAGCCATGCCTTGAGATTGAGAGACCAAAGGTTCGGGTACCAAATCCTCCCCTGAGAGGATGTCAACAGGTTGTAATTCCTGGGAAGAGACAGGGGAAGGTGGACTGCTAAGGACAGCAACAGGGGGTACCAGGGCTGTCTGGCCCATTCTGGAGCAATCAGAATCACTTTGCATGGTTGTGACCTTATCTTGACTAACACCTTGAACAGAAAAGGGAAGGGGAAAGCATACAGAAATTTCCCTTCCCAATTCAGGATCAGAGCATCCAGGGGGACTGAGCCCAAGACTGGGGGTCGGCAACAAAAGAGTGGAAGTTGGTGATTGTCTGGGGCTGCAAAAAGATCTATCTGTGGAGTGCCCCATCTTGAGAAAATCACTTTCAAAACTAGGGGATCTAGGGTCCATTTGTGATGGCCCTGGGATATTATGCTAAGAGCATCTGCTAGGACATTGTCCTTCCCTGGGAGGTGAACTGCTATCAGAGAGGTTTGCAGGGAATAGGCCAGGGACCACAACTTCATTGCTTCTGTGCACAAGGCCGTAGACCGAGTGACTCCTTGCTTGTTGATGTACCACATGGTGGTGGTGTTGTCTGTTCGGACCTGGACCACCTTGTTCTGTACAGATGTGGAAAAGGCTTGCAGTGCCAGAAACACTGCTCTGAGTTCCAAGAGACTGATGTGAAGCAGAGATTCCTGAGGTGACCACAGCCCTTGGGTGGTAAGATCCCCCAGATGGGCTCCCCAGCCCAGCAGGGAAGCATCTGTGGTGAGTATCACTGAATGAGACTGAGTGACAAAAGGAACTCCTTGTCTCAAATTGTCCTGATCCTGCCACCATTGCAAGGCCTGGATCAGGGTTTGAGTAACTGGGACTAGTTTGGTCAGGGAATCCTTTCTTTGGGACCAGAAGGCTTTTAAATGGAACTGAATGTCCCTCATCTGGAATCTTGCTCCCTGGACTACTGCTGTGGAAGCTGCCATATGGCCCAGAAGCTGAAGGAAATGCCTTGCTGGTCGAGACACCTGTAGGGTGAATGAAGAGGCCAGTTCCATAAGGGTCCTTGCCCTGTCCAGGGGAAGGAAGGCTCTTGCCCTTATTGTATCCAGCTCCGCCCCTATGAAGGTGAGGAGCTGTACTGACTCGAGAACTGACTTTGGAAGGTTGAGAAGGAATCCTAAGGAAGTGAGCACTTGCTGAGATATTTACAAATGTGACTTGACTTGGTCTGGAGACTGACCTACTATGAGACAGTCGTCAAATTATGGGAAGATGGAGATCTTTTTTCTCCTTAGGAAAGCAACCACTACTGCCAGGCACTTTGTGAAAACCCTTGGGGCTGATGTTAGGCCAAAGGGCATTGGTCTGAATTGATAGTGGCCTGAGGGCAACTCGAACCTGAGGTACTTTCTGTGGGAGCACCTGATGGGAATGTGAAACTAGGCATCATTGAGGTCCAGGGAAGCTAGCCAGTCCCCTGGCCTTAGAGAGGGAAGGATTATTCCCAGAGTCACCATTCTGAACTTTGGTTTTAAAAGGTGTTTGTTCAGATATCTTAGGTCAAGGATGGGCCGCCATTCTCCTGTCTTTTCTGGGGTTAGGGGCACCTGAGTACAATCTTTGCCTTTGTGTAGGTGGGAACCTCTCTAGCTCTGAGAGCTAGGAGGGAAGAAACCTTGCCTCTAAGGCAAGGGTCTCTGATGGATTTGCAGGTGGAAAGGATCTGGTTCTCATCTTGGGAAATTTTTTGAAGCTGAGAATCAGTGCCTGGCTTACTACTTCCAGGACCCACTTGTCTGATGTCAGAGACTTCCAGTCCTGGACAAAGTAAGCCAGCCTGCCCCCTACTGGTATGGGAGAATTGGCCCGGGCAGACCCATCAGGGTGTCTGCTTGGCAGGGGCTTTAGGCTGAGGGGTGGATGCAGGCCTGCTCATTCCCCGTCAGCCTCTCCCTCTGAAGAACCCCCTCTGAGAATAAGAAGAAGAGGCCTGAGCTTGGTAAAAAGGCCACTGGAAAGGCCTGCCACTGGACTGCTGCCTTTGAGGAGTGGCTTGCTTTTCTTTGGCCTGAGCACTCCTGTAAGTGGTCCTGTACTTGTCCATCTTTTTCATGTAGTTCTCTGCCTGCTCCCCAAACAGAGAATTACCAATAACAGGGAAATCCATGGCCTTAGCCTGGGTATCCTGTGATAGGCTAGTACATCTGAGCCAAGTCATCCTCCGAAGAGCCACAGATGTAGTCATGACTCTTGATGAAACATCATTGGAGTCCACAGCAGCATGAAATTGCACTTTGGATGCCTCAATCCCATCTGCAGCCACCTGCTCCAGCTCCTTGGCAAGCTGGTCAGGGGCCTGTTTAGCCAGAGCCAGCACAGTGTCCCACCTGGACTTCTGGTATCTAGCTGTGTAGGCCATACAGTTAGCCTGCCTGAGTCCCAAATATGCTGCCATGTACTGTTTCTTTGCCATGGCATCAATCCTCCTGGAGTCCTTATCTGGGGGGTGTGATGCCAAGGGGATGTTTGCCTGGGCAGCAGCTTGCACTACCCCAACATGGCTGCATTGCTGGGAAAGGAAATTCGTGTCTGAGCCTGACAAAGTATACCTCTTGTCCATTCGTCTGTCCACAAGAGGTATGGAATTAGGAGTCTTACGAATTTTATGTGTCTGTTTCCCAAAGGATTTGTGGAGGGGAATAGACAGTCTCCTGGACTCTGGGATGTCCATCATTTCAAAAAAATCAGGCTCCTCCTGATCCTCCACTGCTTCTTCCATAGGAAGCTGGAGGGTTTCAGCCACTTTTTTGTAAAACATAAAGTGAGAAGGGGACTCAGAAAGCCTAGAGGAGAAACACCTGAAGGTCTGTCTGGGAGATGTCCGGTCAATAGGCACATCCAGACTTTCATAATCACCATCATCATCCTCATACTCTCCTCCTCATCTGGTTCATAAAATTCTTCCAAGGTATAATCCAGAACCGGGGGAACTGACCGAACCGAGCCTCTGCCAGATGGTGCCGGTTCAGCCGGAACCGAAGTAAGCGATTGCACTATTCTTATCGCCTTGGCTATCTCATCGGCAGTCAGAGTATGAATTTCTGGGTCTGAACCGGACGATTTATCTTTTCTTTTAACCGGAACTGACTCCTCAGAATCGTCTCTCCTTTTGCCTGAAGAAGTATCGCCCTGGTCAGAGAGCACTATTTCTGGTTCGGTCGGAACCGGACTGGGCTGGCCATCCGGGTCAGCGGACTTCTCGGCCTCCCTTTCCCTCAGTCTACCTAATCTCTTTTCCAGGGTAGCTTTAGGAAAATTCTTACAAATTTGGCAGTCTGAATCGAGGTGGTCAAACCCCAGACACTAACCACAGGTGGTGTGGGGATCAGCCTTAGCAAAGACTTCCCCACACACACTACAGTGTTGAAACCCAGTGGGCCTGTTTTTTTTTTCTTGGGTTTCTCAGACATGGCCAATCCTTTTTTTTTTATACTTGTTTTATTTGCATTATCTTACAGCTTCGAAGTACACTTATTCATAGGCTTACAATTACATAGACACTTTGAATTCTTTCTTAGTGTATCATCGCTTTTTCGATTTTTGGTAGCTAACAACACAACTTTACAACCATGTTTTAAGAAGAGTAGAGAGAAATTAATTTTGGCAGATATTAGCAGGCAACAGGCAGGGTCTTTTCTATAAACTGGCTGTACTTTTTTTTTTAAAGAAATATATTTAGCCATTAGCGGCCATAGTAGGATAAAAAAACTCTAAATTAGACCATACATTCCCAATAACTCCACACAATACAATACATTTCCCTTATCCAGAAGCTACACAACATTTTCCTGGTAGAGATCCCACCTTGTCCATCTCGACATAAAAGTTTCTGCTCGGTTCTGAAGAACCAATGAAATTTGCTCATTTTGTTGAATCTGCATTATTATTGCTTTCCATTCTTTAAGGCTGGGTGAGGTTGTTTGACACCATTTTTTTGTTGCTGACTTGTACGCTGAACCTAACAGTATTGCCCAGAGATATTTCTGGGCTTTATCACGTAGCCCAGATGGTGGCATTCCCAAGATTAAGTGGTGGGGCTCTATCTCTTCCTGTATTACCAAAACCCTCTTTATGCTTTCAATAACCTGGGACCAGAAACTGCTTATACCTGGGCATTCCAGAAAGACGTGCATTTGTGAGGCATTCTCCTCTCCACATTCCCTCCAGCACCGGGAGGAACTCCTCTGTCGCCCCAAGAAGGTTGCGGAGGGGACCAAAAAATATCTCACCCGCACCTTCCAGACAAACTCCCCCCATGTGAGAGAAGAGGTGGTTGCCCAAGTATCTCTCCAAATTCTTTCCCATTCTGCGGAAGTTATTGGGCGAGTAAGCTCCCTCTCCCATTTAGTCTGCACCGAAGCAATAGCATTCCCTGCTCTGGCTGTTCTATATCTATATAGGACTGCTATTGCTTTCTCCCCATATTCCGAGGACCATATTCGCTCGAATGGGGCTTCTCCCTTGACTGCCCAGGTGTTCCTTTCCTGTAACCTCAAATGTTTAGAAATGTAATCTTTTATTTGATAGAAAAATAATCTGTCCCTTTCTGTCCACTCAAATTTTGTTTTAGCTTCCTTAAACTCAAAGTTTCATCCCTTTTCATTAGTTGCCAGGGGGCCTCAAGCCCTTTGTTTATTTGGGATTTGTACCATCGATTGTTAAATACAGGCTGTAAGGTGAGCCATTTATATCTCCAACAGTATTGCTGGTATTTCTCAGTCCTTATTCCCATCTGCCATTCTCTAAGGATGGATTGAGTTGCCAATGGAGCTATTCTAAGGGTTTCTCTGAGGTGCTTTGGTGAGAAGAGACTCGCCCGCAGGGGAATCTTGCAGGTTGTTAAACTGATGTTAAAATAAAATAAAATAAAATCTGCATTTCTCTTGCCAAATCAATCTGCTTCCATCTGGATTGGTAGGTTTTGTTTCCCCATAATAAAGCTAACCTCGTCTGTGAAGCTGACCAATACTCCCTCAGCAAGGGGAGGGCTATGCCTCCTTTATCTTTAGGAAGTATAAGCTTCGCATAACTTACCCTGGGCCTTTTGTAATTCCATAAATATTTATTTAATAATTTTTGCCATAACAGGAGTTCTTTGGATGTGAGGGAGCAAGGGACACATTGGAATAAGTAAAGGAATCTTGGGAGAATGTTGATTTTTAGGGTTAAATTTCTTACATAGAATGTTGTGGGGAGCAGGGACCATCTACTTAGGTCCTGCTTTATTTTGTGTACTAATGGTTCGTAGTTTTGGGTGTATAGTCTATTCAGACTCGTGGGGATTTGTATCCCTAAATACCTGATATGTTCCTTTCCCCACAGACATGGCCAATCCTAACCAAATACTTACACTTTTTTGGCAATCCACCAGGCAAGACTCCACTATCGGTTCCTGACCGTTCTGGTCTTGGAAAAACCGAATAAAATCTGTTTTTAGAACCGACAGACCGATTACACACTCTAAGTAAATACACAAACTTTTTTTGACCTAAACTGATCGGTTCAGCCGAACTGATCTGCAATTTACAAGTTCCACACAGAAACTATAAGAAAACCTATCTAGTATTCATAGTACCACAGATGAGACTTAAACCGACAGAAACGGTAGCAGTAATTCGGTAGAAAACGAGCTAAAAACACACTATAACCGACTTTTTGAACCGAGCAAAGGAGAAATCTCTGAGCGACTGTTCAGTGAGGCGGAGTAAAGAAGAAAAATTACTCACCTTAGTATTGTTGTTTCTTCTAATGGAGTCTTGCTATATTATGACATATGCAGTGAGTCCCAACCTTCGAACTGCTCTGGAGGTGAAAGAGTCACCTTCATGCCAGGCATGGAATCTCTTGAGCGAGCTCGGGTTGGAAACTCTGTCTGTTGTTCTTCAAACTCAAACTGTCAGATCTTTTACGAGCAAAATTCACTAAGGTTCTGTGTGGAAGTCAGGAACCTACACTAGCCAACTGGCTACTAAATATAAGAACACATTTTCTTGGTCCCAAAACAAAGACTCAAGTCAGGGGATCCAAAAATTAAAAACATACACCCAAACACCCCAAAAGGAGGGGAAAAATAAGGTGGGCATCTACTAGGTGTTACACTGCACTGCCCACCCACATCCCAAAAGTAGAGGTTCTGAGAGGGGCAGGGGGAGGTCACAATATAGTAAGACTCCATTAGAAGAAACAACATTACTAAGGTGAGTAATTTTTCTTCAAACAACATAAAGTCTTGCTATATTATGACATATGCAGACTACACAGCAGTATCTCCATGGAGGAGGGACAGAACCCACTTAGGAAATAGGCTCTGAAGCACAGCTGTGCCAAACCGAGCATCACTCTAGCCTGGATGTCCAGGGAGAAATGTCTTAAAAGTGTGAACTGTTTTCCAGGTAGCTGCTTGACATATCTCTAGGATAGGGATGTCCCTGGCAGCAGCCAGAGACTTAGCTGTACCTCTGGTAGAGTGAGCCCTCAGGCCTGAGGGAGGAACCTTACCCAGTTTTCATAGCAAAATTGATACAAGAGACAATCCACCTGGCAATGGATCTTTAGTGGCAGGTTTCTCTACCAACCTCACCATAAGTGAGGAACAGTTGAGGGAGTCAAACCTGTGACCCTTGGTATGCTCTATGTAGTAACTAAGGGCTCTTTTGATATCTAACTGTGCAGTCTCTCTCGCCAGAGGAGGAATGGTCAGTGAAGCACACAGAAGAGACATAGATTGATTAAGGTGGAAGTCTGAAACCACCTTAGGCAAGAACTTTCTGTTAGTCCTGAGGACCACCTTATCTCTATGAAAGGAGATAAAATCAGGCTCCACTGACAATGCTTGTAATTCACTTTATGCGCCTGGCAGAAGTGATGGCTACCAGAAACACAGTTTTCCAAGTCAAGTATTTAAGCTCTGCTGAAGACAAGGCTCAAAAGGAGGTTGCATAAGCTGGGCAATGCAAATATTAAGATCCCAGGCAGGAGCAGGGTCCCTGAATGGAGGGTTGGTGGAAGCAACCCCTTGAAAAACTTGGAGAATACAGGATGAGCTGAAAGAGAAGAGGGTTTACCTGTTGATAAGAAAGCAGACACGTTGCCAGGTGCACTTTTGGTAGCTGGTCTCAGCCCCAAAGTATTCAAATGCACCATATAATCCAGGACTGTGGGTAAGTCAGCAGATTCTGGGAAATATGTTTGCCAGAGCACCATATGGAAAATCTTCTCCATTTGGAATTATAAGTAGTCCTGTGGAAGGCTTCCTAGAAGCCTTCAAGATATCCAATACACCTTGGCAGAGGTAGGGTCAGCAACTCTAACTCTTAAAGAGCCAGGCCTGAGATTGAGAGATTTGAGGTCTGGTACCAAACTCTCCCTGGGCACAGGTTAACAGGTTGTGATTCTGGGAAGACACAGGGAAGGTGGACTGCTAAGGACATAAGGAGGGTACCAGGGCTGTCTGGCCCAATCTGGAGCAATCAGGATCATCTTGCAGGGTTGAGATCTGATTTTGACTAGCACTTTGAACAGAAGAGGGAAGGGGGGAAAGCATAGAGAAACTTCCCTTCCCAATTGAGAAGGAAGGCATCCAGAGGGACTGAGCCCAACACTGGGGGCCTGCAGCAAGGGAAGTTGGTGATTGTCTGGGGCGCAAAAAGATTCATTCATGGGTGCCCCATCTGGCAAATACTACCTCCAGTACTAGGGGATCCAGTGACCATTCGTGATGGCCCTGGGAAATCCTGCTGAGAGCATCTGCCAGGACATTGTCCTTGCCTGGGAGGTGAACTGCCATAAGGGAGGTGTTCAGGAATAAGCCAGAGACCACAACTTCATTGCTCGGTGCACAAGGTCGTAGACCGAAAGTGCCTCCTTGCTTGTTGAAGTACCACATTCTAGTGGTGTTGTCTGTTCTGACCGCATAACTTTGTTCTGAACAGATGTGGAAAAACTTGAAGTGCTAGAAAACTGCTCTGAGTTCCAACAGATTGATGTGGAGCAGAGATTCCTGTGGGGACCATAATCCTTGCAGTGAGGTCGCCCATGTGAGCCCCCACCCCAAGAGGGATGCATCTGTAGCAAGGATCAAGGAGTGAGACTGAGGGTGAAGGGACCCCTGTCTCAGATTGCTCTGGTCCCGCCACCACTGAAGGGCCTGGATCAGGGTTCGAGTCACTGGGATCAATTTGTTAGAGGGCTCTCCTTTGAGACCAAAAGGCTCTTAAATGGAACTGGACGTCCCCTTATCTGAAATCTTGCTCCCTGCACTACTGCTGTCAAGCAGCCATGTGCCCCAGGAGCTGCAGGAATGCCTTGCTGGTCGAGAGACCTGCAGGTGAAAGAGGAGGCCAGAGAGACCAGGGTCCTTGCTCTTCCAGAGGAAGGAAGGCCTGGCCTCTTTTTGTTCAGTTTTGCACCTATGAAGGTGAGAAGCTGGACAGGCTCTAGGAACTGACTTTGGAAGACTGAGAAGGAAACCTAGCGAGGTGAGCAGTTGCTGAGTTACCTGAAGGTGTGGTTTGACTTGGTCTGAGACTGGCCTACTATGAGCCAGTCTCCAGGTAAGGAAACATGGCAATCTTTTGCCTTCTTAAGTGGGCAACTGCTACTGCCAGGCATTTTGTGAATACCATCGGGCAGAGGTGGAGGTCAAGGCATTGCTCTGAACTGGTAATGGCCTGAAGGCAGTTCAATCTGAGGTACTTTCATGGGAGCGCCTGATAAGAATATGGAAGTAGGTATCCTTGAGGTCCAGGGACGCCAGCCAGTCCCCTGGCCTCAGAGAGGGTAAAATAATTCCAGAGTCACCATTTTGAATTTTGGTTTTAAAAGGTGCTTGTTTAGGTATCTGAGATCCAGGATGGGCCACCATTCTCCTGTCTTTTGGGGTAAGGAAGTACCTGGAGTACAACCTTTGCCCTGGTGTAGGGTGGAACCCATTCCACAGCTCTGAGAGCTGGGAGGGTAGAAACTTGTTTCTAGGAAAGTGCTCTGATGGATTTGCAGGTGGAAGGACCTGGCTCTCATCTTTGGAAATTTTTGAAGCTGAGAACCAGTCCCTGGCTTACTACTTCCAGGACTCACTTGTCTGAATCTGATGTTAAAGACTCCGTACTGGACAAAGTAAGCCAGCCTGCCCCTACAGGTAGTGGAGAATCAGCCCTGGCCACCCATCAGGGACCCTGCATGGCAGGGGCTTTGGCTGAGGGGTGGAAGCAGGCTTGCTTGTACCCCGCCTGCCTTCCTCTAAAGAACCCCTCTGAGCATAAGCAGAAGAGGAGGCTCTGGCTTGGAAAGGCCCATGAAAAGGCCTGCCCTGCCCCTGGGATGCTGCCTTTGAGGAGTGGCCTGCCTTCCTTGGCCTGTGCACTCCATAGGTGGTCCTATATTCATCCATTTTTCATGTAATTCTCAGTCTGCTCCCCAAACAGAGAATTGCCCACAAATGAAAATTACGACTCACCGTAATTCTTGATCTTCTCTTGTATCTTCACCATTCATTACTGCTTGTTAAGCCGGAGGCGCCACGACCCGCTTATGGGAGTCCCCTCGAGTCGGGTCCAACGGCACTGCCGCCACACTGCGTCATGCGCTGCGAGGGGCGCCGCTAGGTGCCGAGACTCCTCCTCTATCTCAGTTCTGTTAGCCGACAGGAGAAAATAAAGGGTAAGAAAAGGAAAGCTAGGCAAGAGAGCCGAGGGATAGAAAAGGAAAGGAAATAAAGTGAAAAGGAATAAGCCGATGGAGAATAGACAGAGAGAGAGAATTCTCACCCTAAGGACCGCAAGGCCTCCTTCCGGGTGGCTCTAGGGGAGGAACAGAGAAGGAAAGGAAGTAGAAGAAGAAGAAAGAGGCATGTTGAGAGGGAGAACATAGCCCATCGAGCATTGGTTGAGAGGCTTATAGGCTCGAAACAACAAGGGAGCAAGAATCCCAGTTGTTAGGACTGGAGGGAGGTTCAACCAACCCCTGAACAGATCCGAATGAGGGCAGACTCTGAACTCTCAACATGCCAAGTCCCTTCATCCCAGTTGAGGGCTCCTAGATTGCCCGGGCAGAACCTGTTCCGGGTAGAACGCCCATCCAGGAAGGGGACTAAGTCCCTTAGCACCTTGTTAAGTGCTAACACAGTAGTGTATGGGAAGGCTATGCCTTCTCTAAGCCAGTTTTGTAAGACAGATAGAGTGGAACTCAATCAGACTCCCTAAGACAAGGCAAACAGATGCTCAGAGCTGACAAGTTCAGTCCGTAGCTAGAAGAGCTCGAAATAATACCTGCCAGGAGGATTCTAGATTTTGCCGAGGCCAAGTCAGGCATGGCCACTTAGGCTGTGAACTGCATAACCTGAAGAGGGTATTTGAATCGAGATCTAAGGGCGGTCAGCAAGAGTTCCTCAGAATTAGAGAAAATACAACGTGCTCGCTCCTCCTTACCTTGAAGAAAAAGGATCCACTCACCAAGAATGGAAACAGAAAGTTTTTTTTTTTTTTTTTTTTTGGCATAAAGGCAGGGAAGCAAGAGGAACGAGACGGAGGGGAGACGCCAAGAAAGAGGCCACTGAGGGGAGGTGGATGGTATTAGTAATGGAATGGTGAAGAACAAGAGAAGATCAAGAATTACGGTAGGTATGTAATTTCATATCTTCCTTGTCAATATTCACCATCATTACTGCTTGGGTGAGTACTAGCCCCTCCCCTTAAAAAAAGGGGTAGAACCCTGAGGAACAAGACCCCAGCCTCCTGTTGGTGAGAAAACAGAAGGGGAAGACCCTGGCAATACAGAGAGAAGCCTAGGGGGAGAAGAGCTAGAGGTGCTCCAGGCACGGGGAGACAGAGGAGCCTGCAGAAGTCTCCTAGTCCGAGGAAAAAGATGGGTCCTCGGAAAGCGGAGCTGAATCACCCTACGCCGGGCCAGGGGTGACAACCTTGATAGACGGGTTATGCCGCCGTCTAATGCAGATCGCTGTCCCTTAAGCCTGGAAGCCACCTCATTGGCGCTATAAGATGCTCCTTGCTTGGTGTCTTGCCAGCACCAGGCCTATAGCAGAGGGCAATAGCTTGTCTGGTGTGTCTGTATCAGGCATTGATGCTAAGAGCTGGAGAGCATCAACCACAGATGCCATTGTAGGCAGCGTGGTGAGCCTGATGTGATGCAATGCAAGCCACTGCATGAGAAGAAGAGAACACTCTTCGCCCCCACCGGTCGAATTGTAGGGATTCCGATCCGTGGATTTGTCAGGCGCCAGGCGGCGACGCCGGAAGGAGTCTCTAGGTACACCAAACCCGAGGACGGGATTGGAAGGGTACCCAGGATTCCGAGGGGCACAATACCGACGACAGTCTGCCGGGCTGGAGAAAGGGCTGTTGGCGATCGCCAGGAACGGACAGACGCCCTGGAAGGGGATAGACCAGAAGGTACCACCAGGTGTTGGGCACTGAATTCTCCAAGGAATTCACGTGGCTCCGCTCAGTATTGTCTCTCCTAACGTAAGAGATTCAAGATCCTCACCATCCTCGAAGGAATCGCTGATATTCGTGAAATCAAGCCGGAAGAAAGGTGGATGAGCGGTTCCTTCCTCAGAGGAGGAAGACGAGGATGATGGAGAGCTCGAGTGTCCAGAAGATTCCTGCGCGGTGGGAGAGTCAAAGACCCGCCATGCATATGTCTAATGTATGCGAGGGAAGTCGAGAACCTCTGAACTGCTCCCAGGATAATGACCCGAGGGACCAACATGGCCTGGAAGAGCGGGGTGGAAGCAGAGGTACTGGAGAAGGCACTCACGAAGAGGCAACTGACCTCTGCTAGGACTCTGAAATCCAGTGAACGGAGTCCCAGCTGGGGGATCCTGACAACAAACCAGGCCGCAAGACGAGACCCTGGGGATGCGATGCCTGTAAGAGCCCAGTGGGGATCTTCCCCAGACAAACCCGGGACTGCATGGATCCAGCAGGGCAGTCCACAGCAACGCCACCGAGGAAACCCCAGGGCCCAAGAGAAAAGGTGGGGTTTGGCAGTAGACTCCTAGCCACCCCACAGGGTGGCAGGGAGACTGCGATGACCGCCCTCCGCCCGACCCCTCGGACTCCGAGAGAGCCCTCCTCAACTCCAGCATTCCCCACTCCCGAGGTGGCAACAGCACCCGGGAGGTAGCTCACAGACCCCGTAGGGGAGCCCCTCAATCCCCACTCACTCACCCCCGGGACCCAGGGCCACCCTAGCCCAAGGGCCCTCAGGGAGGACGGGAGAGGGACAGCGGGGGCCCGCCAGCCTAGCACCCCATGCCACTGGGTACCCCTACCAGAAGAGTCAGGGAGCCAGGATGGGTCCTCATCCGAATCATCGGCCTCCGAAGAGGACGAGACCAGCAGAACTCGATGCTGGCAACCCCAGGGGTCTCGGAGGAACGGCGCCACTAATGGCGCCGTGCCAGGGACGGCGCCGACGACTCCAGCCCACCATGACAGCCAGGCCCAGTCCTGGCCTCCTGCCACGCTTAGTTAGGGCCCACGGCGCCACCCCCGCGCCGGAACCCAACCCAGTGCCCCGAGCGCAAACCGCCCGCGGTGTCGAAGGTTAGAACGACGCGCTTTGATCACCGGCGCCACAAGTGGCGCCGATCCAAAACGGCGCTGAAGACGGCATCGAGGGTCCACCGTGCCAGGCCCAGCAGGCGGGCCTCGACACTGGGAGCCTGCACCTCCGAGGAGGTGAGTGCCGAGGCGGTGTCCCCGTCGCGGCCCCGGGTGGGACTACGACGCTCCCCCGACACCGCAAGAGAAGCTTCCTCTTCGGCAAGAGAAGAGGAGGAAGCCTCCTCCTCCTCCTCCACGGACCGTATAGGCCCGGGAGGGGACCCGGGGGAAGGGCCTAGAGATCTTACCTGGGAGTCTCTGGAACGACGCTGTCCCCCGAAGGTCGGCGGGGCCTTGCTAAGCTTGAACGCTCGGACTTCGAGGACGCGACGGTCCATAGAGAAACAAGCGTCGCACTCATCCATGTTGTGGTTGGGTCCCAGGCAACGGAGACAGACATCATGCCGGTCCAAGACGGAAAAATGCCGGCCACAGGAGCACCGACGCATAGGGGCGCGGCCCGCCTTCGACTTACGCCTTGCTCCCGAACCGGACATAATGCGAACTAAACAAGGAAAACAAGCAATAAAGCACTCGGCGCCATAGATAGAAAAAGAAAAGGAACGGTCTTACCGGTGTAAGGCGTCGAGTGAATCGTGAAAACTTCTGAGTATCGAGGAGTCTTGAAGAACCGAGTATCACTATAGACTACCGCGCAGCAGGTGCAGCCTCGATGGCAGGAGAAACAGAACTGAGATAGAGGAGTCGTCTGCAGCACCTAACGGCCGCCCCTCGCGCATGACACAATACGTCAGGCCGAGGGCGGCGCCGCTGGAGCCGACCGAAAAAAACCTCCTCAGAAGGTGCACGCCCGGCTTAACCCAAGCAGTAATGAATGGTGAAGATTGACAAGAGAAGATCAGGAAAATCCATGGCCTTAGACTGGGTATCCTGTGACAGGGTAGTACATCTGAGCCAAGCCATTCTGCGAAGTGCCACAGATATAGCCATGACCCTTGATGACACATCATTAGAGTCTACTGCAGCATGAAATTGCACCTTGGATGCCTCAATACCATCCGCAGCCACCTGTTCCAGCTCCCTGGCAAGCTGGTCAGGGACCTGTTTTGCTAGGGCCAGCACAGTATCCCATCTGGATTTCTGGTACCTAGCAGCATAAGCCATATAATTTGCCTGTCTGAGTCCCAAAGATGCTGCCATGTACTGTTTCTTTGCCATGGCATCAATCCTCCTGGAGTCCTTTTCAGGGGGGTGCGAAGCTAGAGGATTATTTGCCTTGTCACAGGCTGCAGCCTGCACTACCCCCACATGGATGCATTGCTGTGTGAGGAACTCCGTATCAGAGCCTGATAATGTATACCGCTTGTCCATCCTTTTATCAACAGGAGGTGTAGTGTGAGGAGTTTTTAGAATTTTTACTGTCTGTTTCCGAAAAGATTTATGCAAAGGAATAGACAGTCTCCTAGACTCTGGAATATCCATCATTTCTACATAATCAGGCTCCTCTTGGTCATCAACAGCTTCCTCAACAGGGAGCTGGAGAGTTTCAGCAACTTTTTTATAGAACACAAAATGAGAGGGGGACTCAGATAGCCTGGGAGGAGAAACCCCGAGGGTCTGTCTGGAGATGTCCGTTCAATGGACACATCCAGACTTTCAAAACCACATTCACTCTCCTCATACTCTTCCCTCCTCCGGTTCATAAAACCCTCAAAATCATAATCTTGAACCGTGGAACCGCCGATCGGAGCGCTTTCCCGGTTCGGTCGGAACCGGGAAAGTGACTGGACAATTTGAATTGCTTTAGCTATTTCTCAGCAGTTGGAGAAAGAACTTTTGGCTCCACACTAGCTGACTTTCTAGTCTTTTTAATTGAACTGGCTCCTCAGAGCTGGCTCTTCGTTGGCCCGAGGAAGTATCGCCTGGTCAGAGGGCACTCCCTCCGGTTGGAACCAAAGCGGGCTGGCCATCTGGGTCAGCGGACTTTTTGGCCTCCCTTTCCCTGAGCCTACCAACTCTCTTTTCTATGGTGGCAGCAGGAAAATTCTTACAAATCTGGCAGTCTGCATTGAGGTGTTCAAACCCCAGACAATACACACAGGTGGTGTGTGGGTCAGCCTTAGCAAAGGCTTCCCCACAAACACTACAGTGCTGAAACCCAGTGGGCCCGGTTTTTCTTTTGGGTTTCTCAGACATAGTGCCAGCCTAACCAAACTTGCCTGTTTATGGCAATCTGCCAAGACTTATCGGTTCCCAACCGTGTCATTGGTCGTGGAAAAACCGTAATGAAACCGCTTTTTAGAACCAATAAGAACCGGAACCGCATTTCAAATAAGGACTAGTAAAGTTTGAAAATAACCTGATCGGTTCAAACCGAACCGAAAAGCGTTTACAAGTTCCACACAGAATAAAATAAATGTAAGCCTATCTATTACTTACAATACCACAGACAGAACTTGAACCAACCGGTTGCGGTTTATTCGGTCAAAAACGATAAAATAATACTTTAACCGACAACACGAACCGAGCTGAAGGAGAAATCTCTGAGCGACTGTTCAGTGAGGCGGAGTAAAGAATTCACAGTTTGAGTTTGAAGAACAACAGACAGAGTTTTCAACCGAAGCTCTCCAAAGTTCCATGCCTGGCATGGAAAGTTAATCTTTCACCTCCGAGCAGTTCAAGGTTGGGACTCACTGCATATGTCATAATATAGCAAGACATCATGTTATTTGAATCTGACGGTTGGAGTTTAAACAACAGCAGACAGCGCTTCAACCAAGCTCGCGGTGAACATTCCATGCTGGCCATGGAAAGTTTAACTCTTTGTTCTCCGGGGCAGTTGAAAGGCAGGACCTAACTGCATATGTCAGAATACAGCAAGATTTCATGTTGTTTGAAGGAAGCCTGAGTGAAAACCAGGGAAAAAGCCCTGGCTCATTTTGCTGTCCCAAGGGAGTCCCAGCCAAGGCTGTGCTGGGCCCCAAGGAGCCCCTGGCAAAAAGGGGCAAGAGCCCCTGCTTACCCTCTCCCTAGAAGTGGATCCCTGGTGCTTCCAGAGGAAGTCAGGGGACCAAGAGGTACCAGCGAGATTAGACCCGCAACTGGCCTCAATTAGGGAGAAAGCAAGCAAGAACGAGGCACTGCCTAGGAGACTGGGGCCCAAGAGGGGACAGTGGAAGGGAAGCAATAATGAATGGTGAAAATATCTAGGAAGATCAAGAATTACGGTAGGTATGTAATTTCCATATCTTCCTGAGATCAGTCTTCACCATTCATTACTGGTGGGTGAGTGCCAAGCACCACAACTGTGGCGTTGGCACCTCCCCGAGGGCTGAATCTTCCCTCAGCCTCCTGTGGGGGAAAAGCAGAGAGAGGAAGGGGCCAATCACAGGCCAGGACTACATGGGACTCAAAGAGCGGGTAGGGGGGAAGAAAATGACTGGGACACCAGGACAGAGGGCTGCAGACTATTTATTTATTTTTGCTGTAGATTTTTCTCTTCTGTCAGTAGCTCATCTCAGGAATATTTATTTTATTTATTTCCATGTAACCAGGAAAGTGGTTTGGATCAGAATGACCCATTTCCAGCCATGCCTGGAGATTAGGGTACAACAGTAGGACTATAAACATTACATAAAACAATATAAGTTAAAAGTATTTACAAACAAGTGTACATATATACCCTGATCAGGCCAAACCTGGACATCATTCGGACAGCTACTGGGTTTTTTTCTTCTGTGTTTCTTAGCCAATTCCACCTCCACTGGCAGAGGGCAGTGCCTCTGTCAGTCAAACACAGCCACAGCTTCCTTTGCGGCAGAAGTAAGTTCTCTGGCCCAGGTGCAGGAGTCACTCTGTTAGCAGAACCTTCCACCAACCCTCCAGCAGAGAGGCACTGCCAAGCAGCAGCTGTCTTTGCCTTGGCCTGCCTCCTGACGCAACTTTCTGGAATCACTTCTAACAGAGGTCACTGGCACGGCAAGGGATGTGGTGGTTGCTAGGCCATCAGGGTGACAGAGACTATTGTATTTTGAAAGAACAGGTCTGACAGAAATGGGGTGGGTGCTTTCTCCATTCAGGAGTGCATCTCTGTGGGGGCAAGAATATTGTGTGTAAAGGGGAGGAAATGCCAGAGTTAATTTGGGTTGAGTAACTGTAGGGGAAAAGGGGAAGCAAGAGTGTCACCTTGGGCAGTGCTACAGACACAAGAACAGTTCAGCGAAGTATGATGTCCAATTGATTTGAGAAGTTAGAAGAGCAGCTAAATCTGGCACAATAGTCTACAAGAGTAATGAGCTTGGTACATCTGGCATATCTGGGTTTGATTCCCACAACCTCCACCTGCATGCTGTGTGACCCTGAGCAACTCACTTAACCTCCCCAGTGCTCCCGGGTCACCTCAGAAAACAGACATTGTGCCTAGCGGTCTTACATGGTTACCAAAGAATAAGCAAAACAAAAATCACATTTAACGGTGGTTCTGGGGGACTTCAATATCCTAGGTATAGCATGGCATCTTGAGAAGGCTAATAGCAGGCTTCTTCTGTTTAAACTTCCATCAGGCTGAAGGCCCAAGGCAATGCAGGGCCAACAGCTTGAAAGAGTGGGTCATGGTTTAGCTCACCCAGCAAATATGCACCTTAGACTTGTGGTTAATAAAGTGTCTGCTTTATGCACAGCTAACAGTTGTGTACGGAGTGTTATTAGGTAGAAGTTTAGTAACCCTTTGTTCTTGTCTTGGTAAGAGCTATTCAGCCATGAGAACATGCAAGTAGGGTCCCCATTAAATATGAAGTTAGGGCCAGTGGCAGCTACGAAGCACCTTGTCGGTCCTATTCCTGTATCTTAAAGGTCCAGCACCCACCTGTTCCACACGCCCCTTGCGCATCTCCAGGACTGCCAGGTTATTATAAGCCTCTGCATGGTCATTGCTGTTGGCCAAGGCCAGCTTAAAGCACTGGTATGCCAGATTCAGGTCTCCGATTCCCTAAACAAAGGAACAAATAATTTCTGTTAGCGTGCATGTACTGCTACCATTAGGAAGGTAGAGTGGTCTAGTGGTTAGAGCACCAGCTCAGGAATGGTGAGATCACAGGTTCAAATCTCATTATAGCCAAACACTCACTGTGTGACCTTGAGCAAGATACTTACCCTCCCAGTGCTCCAGTACAGTCAGCTAAAGAAATGTGTAGCAGCAGGACACCACTGGAAACAAGATGCTGCACTTAGCTGAGCTAGCCCAGGCAAATAAACTGTAAAATAAAATAAAAAAATCCATCTCTCGCTCTGCTTTATTTATATTTGTATTATTAATTCTTTGCTGTTGTCTACTATATCTGCCACTCTACTTGCTGCACTACCTGCTGTATGCTTTTGTATGAATTCTTTGCCTAATGATGGTAAAAGTTTCCCAACCCAATATCTGTAACTAATACCTGTATCTCTATGTATATTCGCTTGGTATGCGTATTGCACATGGGCCCAGATATTCAAAAGGGTTGCGCATGGCGCAACAGTGGTGCACCATGCACAATCCACTGATGCGCCCCAGCGTGATATTCAAACGGGAAAACTGCGCGGCACAAATCCCGATGCGCCGGGCGCATCAGTAATGTATGCAGGCACAGGTGGGGGATGCCCATGCATACCCTGCACAGCCCGATATTCAGCCCAGGATGTGCAGAGCCATGCATGCGCAACCCCTACCTGTGCCAGGACAAAGTTGATTCAAAAAAAAAGGAACAACTGATGGCCACCCACAAGTGAGCTGCCGCATTGCAGCGCGCAACACGGCAGCTGCCAGCTCCCGCTGCACCTGGCGGCGCCCCCCCATGCCCGATCGTGGGCATTTGTTAAAAAAAGAATTATTCTGTCCAATATCCCTGGTGGTCTAGTGGATCGCTGTCTGCCCGATTGCGGCATCTGTATAGAAAATTAGAATTCGGGTCCAATATCCCTGGTGGTCCACTGGACCACTGTCTGCCCGATCGCGGGCATCTGTAATTAAAAATAGAAATGTTTCCTATATCCTTGGTGGTCCAGTCAACACTGTCTCCCACCCCCTCCTGTTGGATGCCCTCAACTGCACCGGCTTTGCCGCCGGCCCGGTCTCCTGGTGCTCCAGCTACTTGTCTGACCGCTCTCAGCGTGTTAAAATTAATGGGACCCTCTCCAATACATGTCCCATCCGATCCGGTGTCCCCCAGGGTTCCATCCTAGGTCCACTTCTCTTCTCACTATACCTCAATACCATGCCCAGAGCCTGCATCGGTAAAACTGCTGTACGCAGATGATGCCGCATCTTTGCCACCCACCGAAACCCCATCTCCCTCCAAGACACCTTGCAACTAGCCTTCAATGATGTTGAAGCTGGTTCAAAGAGCACAGACTTGTAGTCAATCTAAAACCCAAATCCATGCTCTTGCCCATCCCCAAAACAAACTCAGTAATTTCCACCCGTAGCCTCCTGGCTCTAAGCATCCTCCGAGCAAGTCCGCCTGTACAAGTACCTTGGGGTCTCCTTGACTCTGCCTCACTTTCCATGACCACATTGATACTCTAGCCTCAGCTACAAATACACGGCTAGGTATCCTTTATCGCTACAAGCACTGCCTCCCCCGATGCCCTCCGACTAGCAGTCACTCTCAATCATGTCCCTTGTGGACTATGGCCTGCCTGTCTATGGTGCCGTGGACACGACCGCCCTCAATAAAATCTGACACACCTTGAATAAGGCCTGTAGATTAATTACGGGAGCCACCAGATTAACCCATACCTGCCAGCTTTATTACTTGGCTAAGCTGCTTAACCTGGACGAACGGCTCAGATACCAAACCTGCCTCATAACTAAAAAAACACTCCTTGGACTATCCCCTCCCGGCCTGACTGCCTCTTTCCACCTAGCTCAACCCTTAGTCCAAACTCGTAGCTCCTCTAAGGCCACCCTAACTGTCCCTAGAACCAGGACTACACATGGTCAACGGTCCTTCTGTTACAGAGCCCCCTCCTGGTACAATACTCTCCCCAGCTCCATCACTGCTACCCGTACAATCTCCAGCTTCAAAACCACACTTTGAAGTCAGCTATTTAACATGCGTAGCTGTGCTTGTCCCCAGCAGTAGTTGTTCCGACTCATTGTACCCAACAAAACTCTCTGAGTAGCTTCACAACTACAACTGACAAAACTCCCAGAGTGGCTCGCCTCTCTAACCTATCACCTAGCCTGTCCCATAGCCAGCTGTCTTTACTAACCTAGCGGTACCTGCTCAAGACTAATTGACTGCTTAAACCAATGTATGCTTACCTCTCAATCTTATCCGAATAACTGTAATAACCTGTCAATACCTAATCTGTAATACTGTTATTGTAAACTAAGTAATTACTGCATATATCTGCCTAAACTGTTGCCCGCTATGATGTAAAAATGCTGTTATCTACAATGATGTAACTAAATGTTGTACTGTGTTTTGTCCTCTTTGGACGAGATACTTTGGAAACGAGCCTCTGGCTCAAAGTTTATAAACTGATGTATAATAATAAAATAAATCACCCGATTAGGCATTTATAATTAAAAATAGAAATATTTCTTTATATCCCTGGTGGTCTAGGGCACCCCTCTGAGCCCCCGGTCCTTTTCGCCTGACACCATCGGTGAACTATCGCCCATTGGTTCTGGCGTGAGCCAATGGGCATGCAGCCCATGGACATACATTCCAGATATGTGAATGAATCATTCACATATCTGAATGTGTACGGTATAGTAAGCCCATTGGCTCACGCCAGAAACCATGGGCGACAGCCCTACCTACGTGTCAGTCGGCAGGCAGCGGGCGGCAGGCGGTGGGTACCCTGACCACCAGGGATGTAGGAAATAGTTCTATTTTAATTACAAATGCCCACGATCGGCAGATAGCGTCCACTGGACCACCAGGATATAGGAAATAGTTCTATTTTAATTACAAATGCCTGCGATCGGGCAGATAGCAGTCCACTGGACCACCAGGAATATTGACTGAATTCTTTTTTTCACAGATGCCCGCGACCGGGCTGTGAGCACATTGTTGGCTGCTGCCTGGCAGGGCGCCAGGCACAAGTTGTCGGGATGGTACCTGCATGCAAATAAGAAGACATGCAATGGCCCCACGTGCGCTTTGCATACATTATGGCCCCATTTGCATGTCAAGTTTTGAATATCGCGGTTGCTGTGCATAAGCGCAATGGAACTTGCGCTAGCGCATCCCATGCTCCACTCTGGCCCTCGCCGCTTTTTCGCGGGTGGCCAGGGTGCCGATATTCAACGATGCTGTGCCATCGCCGCAGCCCGTTGAATATCGCCCAGTCCACACCCCTGCACAGCCAAGTTGAGCTGTGCCCAAGCTTGCACCACAGCCTGGAGCAGTTTGAATATCTGGGCCATGATGTTTATTTTTCACCTATTGATTGTAACCAATTTCAGGTCGCCCCTGAAAAAGGGACTGCTTTTGTCTCAGTGGGCCTACGTGGTCATCAAAATTCAAATACTCTTTTTGTGCACCTATGCTCCACACTCACTGTGGTACATCTGTATATTTAATGTATCGACCATACATGAAAATTACGTACCTACTGTAATTCTTGATCTTTCTGTATATTTTCATCATTCATCACTGGTGGGTAGCAGCCGGAGGCGCTAGGACCCCACGGGAAGCTTTCTAGCTAAAAGCGATCTCTGTCTGGAGGAGGGGTGGATGTCAGAGATGGCACTGCCCTCAAGGCCGATGTATTATGTGGTGCTTGCAGGTTGGCCAGTAACAGATGCTGGCCCCTCTACCACCTCAGTTCTACTCGTCAGAGAGCAAAATAGAGACAGAGAAATGAAGGGTGGAGGGTTGGGCAAGGGAGCCCAATGGATAGAAAAAGAAAAGGATATAAACTTAAAGGAGGTGTAAGCCAAACAGAGGAAGGGGACAGACCCTAAGATTTGTGGGAAGAAGAGCCCAAACACTGGGCAGGCCAGAAGGGGTTGAAAGGATGGGTAGAGAGAAACTCACTAACAAAGAAGAGTCTCATCACTTGAATCGGATGTAACTACAATCAAAACTGATGTAACAGACACTAAAAAGCAATTGGACACTGCTATGGGAGCTATGGCTTCACTTCTGGCCAGCTGCTTATCAGGCACCATAGTTCTGAGTGTATAATACTCCAGTCCTGGCAGAGATGAGGATTCCTAGGTATTTCACCTTGTCAACCATCAGCAGCCCCCAGAACTTGTGTCTGCCTGTGCCTGTCTAACTGTCCTATAGAAAGGAGTTTCTTTTGCCCAGTTGACCTTATGGCCCGATGCGCCCCATATTCCTGTAACATCCCATGGACCAGGGGCAGGTCGTCCCCAGGGTTCTGGAGTATAACAAATGTCATCTGCATACAACGCTATTTTGTGAGCTCTACCACCCCTCTGAAACCCTGTATCCCATCGTGATTCCTAATGGCCGCCAATGGTTCCAGTGCCAGGACATATAAGAGCAGGGATAGGGGCAGCCTGCCTAGCACCCTTTCTAACTCAAAGGTGGCAGATAATGATCCATTCACTGCTATTTGAGCAACTGGGGAGATGAACAAGGTTTTTATCCACTTCAGCAACTCTTTCCCATCCCTGCTTCGCTGGGGCCTCAAACATATAGCCCGCTCGACCCTGTGCAAAGCTTTCTCTGCATCTAATGCTAGTACGGCCGCCCTGTGCTGGCCACAGATTTACCAAGAGTGCAGGACATTTATTGTCCTCTGATGTTGTGGTTTACTCCTGCCTGCTACCCACGAATCCTGCTTGGTTTGTGTGTATCAGCTCTTGAAGGTCCGGTTCCATAAGAGAGGCTATTACCTTAGCCAATATCTTATAGTCAGCTGTGAGCAGTGAAATGGGGCAGTATGAGGCACACAGGATAGGGTCTTTCCCCGGCTTAGGGAGGACAGTTATGGTGGCCACTCTCACAGTTGGTGGAAGAATCCCTCTTCCTAGTCCTTCTTGAATTGTGTCAAAGAGCGGGTCTATTAACTGGTCTATAAATGCCTTGAAAAAATCAACAGGTAGGCCATCCGGGCCAGGGGCTTTTCCCCCTGCCAATGATTTAATGGCCTTCAGTACCTCAGTCTTCTCTATTGGCCTGTCCAGAACTTTTGCCATCCCTGGGGGCAATGTCCGGAGAGGGGCTTTATCGAAAAAGGCTTGCATTTGTTGCAGGGTAGGGGTCACTTCTGATGTATACAGGTTGCGGTAGAATTTGTTGAATTCCTCTCCTATTCCTGTGGTTGAGGTTGTGCATACCACAGGGGCCTTCTGAATTTCCATGATAGTTCTGTCCCATCCTTTTTTTAATTGCCAAGAATAGAATTTTCCTCCTGTCTCCCTCAAAATAGAGGCTGCTCCAGCCACCAGGACTGACCTCTCTATCTGTGCCATATTTAAAAGGTTAAATTCCCATTTCAGTTTCTGCACCTGCCTCACAAAGGCTGGGTGGGGGTCTTCATGTGGGCCTCCTCTATGGTCGCTATTTTTTGCCTAAGTTGTTCTACACCCTTTTGTAATTCTCTTTTTTTATGTGCAGCGTGGGAGATCACATGTCCTCTGACATATGCTTCATGGCCTCCCACTTAGCAGAGCAGGAGGTCTCTCCCTTCTTATTATATGTCCAAAATTCCTCCAGGGCCTTAGTCATAAACACCAAAAAGTCTTTGTCTTTTATCAGTAGGGGGTCTAGTTTCCATGTCCCTTGTTCCGGGCCCTCCTCTCCCCAGCTTCAGAACCGCCTGTAGGTATGCATGGTCTGATATTAGAATTGGGGAGTATTGAGTTGCTGTGAAGCCTCCCAGCAGTGGGACACTGGCCAACACTCTGTCCAACCTGGCATAGGAGCTATGTGCATGTGAGTAAAAACTGTACTCCCTGCCAGTGGGGTTCCTGTATCACCATACATCTACCAGTGCATAAGCCCTTTCTATTTCTCCAAGTGCCATCGCATTTTTGGACATTGGCACAGGGTTGGGATTGGATCTGTCCATTATGGTGTCCACTATACAGTTGTAATCCCCCCCAGTACCCAGGGGCCCGGTAGGTGAGACATGTCCAGGGCCAGGCACTGAAAAAACCCTTGGTCCTCCACATTTGGAGCATATACTGTCAACACCGATAGGACCCTTCCTCCGTCTACTGTCATGTGTGCCACGCATACCTACCTCCCCGGTCCGTAATCACTTTTTGAATTTTAGCACTCGAGTGTCTGGGTATCCAAGTAGAGGCTCCTCTAGCTTTGGTGGAGTAGCAGGATGACTCCCACTGGACGCCCATGTATCTCTGTTTTTAAAGCTTCCTGTGCCAACATATGTGTCTCCCGTAGGAGGACTATTTGAGCCTGTGCTCTCTACATTTCATTCATAACCTTTTTCCTTTTCACCACCGATTTTAACCCATTGACACTCCAAGTCACCACCTTGGTTAAACTACCCATTTTAAAAGAGGAGCAACTGTGGGCGCCTGGCGGCTCGGATCTCTATTTCCAAACTTATATGCGATCAGCCTTCCAGCAAATCGTGATTCCACACACTTGGACAAACCTACCACACCTGGGGGTACAAGGGAGCTATAGAACCTTATAAGGAAGTGAACCTTTCCTGCTTGCATGGCATGGGGTCTTATGCATGAGTCTTGGGAAACGATGCAGCATCATTAATGGAACCAAGGGTGTGGAATGGAAGGGCCTGGAGACATAAGAATCCAGGCCAGGAACAGGCTGGGGTGGAGGTGGGAGCAACAACAACTCCATATAACAGGCAGAAAATAGAGGGGCAGTTGGAGTGAGTTAAATAGTCCCCAACCAGAGGACAAGCAATGCTGACTTACAGGAGACACAAGCCTTTGCGCTCGAGGCAATTGGGGGTGGATGTTCTCTGCCTCTCTAATCGCATGCAAATGTGCAGCTATGCTTTTTGTTTTTCTTTCTTGTTAAAGAATTGTGGCCTACAACACATGATTAATTATACTGTTGTTTAGGCATAAGGAAGGGTGGGGGGTCAGATGTATGAACTCGATACTTGGTGGTTTCTCTCTTTTCTCTCTCCCATGCAGGGTGGAGGTTGCCATGCATCCCACCCGCGGAGAAAAACACCAGGATTTGAACGAAGGTAAGAAGCGACCACACCAAGGGCGGGTAAGTGGTATGAGCTGCACACTCATTTATTTCTTTCCTGTGGTATCTGCCTGAGACGGAGGATGTCGAATAAAAAAAAAAAAAAGTTCAATGAAACAAGGTCACGAATTAAAGAAGGGAGTGAAAGCTCCTTAGTGAAGGGATGCATAAGAGTCTTGCAATCTACACGAGGGGAAACTCTGACAGGGCAAGGTATAGCCCAGTCAAGGGGGGGGAGGGGTCTAAACGAAGTTGTGTTAAATGCCCAGTTGGCACACAAGGTAAAACTGTTGAGGGTTTTAAAGGTTGATGGGGGAAAAGTTGGGGGTAATGGTAAGTTGGGGAAGGTTAAAGTTAAAAAAACAGTTAAGAGAAAAGATTTGCAGACACTGAAATAATTGCTTTCTTTGCTAAACACAACAGAGCTATGCAGGATAACAGTGAACTTTCAAAAATTAAAGAAAATAGTGTTTCTTAATGTCTCAAAGTCCATACAAAGCTAATTTGAGTAACCTATTGTATTTATGTGCGAGTCTTTGCAGTCCAGAGTTATTCATACGTAAATCAGCCTGTAACTAAGGGCTGGGGCAGCCATGTGTTTTAGGCTCCTGACAGGAAATGATGTCACTGAGGAACTTGGCCCTCCATTTACTGCAGGTTAAACAGGAAATCATCTATTTTATTAAGTGTGTTTTAAGGTGTTATTACAACACTTTCTACATTTATAATAATTGTTTTGTATGTGCATTGAAACTAGCAAGTTATCACCTTTACATTTGAAACTGTTAGTAGTAATAATCCATCTTTAGGATTGCTTTAACCTCTAGGCTATACTGCCAGCTGATCATCAAAAACTACACATCTCAAGGCTGGCTCTGTGGTGTCAACAGGTATTGGGGCCCCATATCAGGATTTCTAAACCTTGGCTGTGTTCACGTCAGTGCAGATTTCTGGGGCTGCCACAGCACTGACTTCTGTCTTATTCCATTCTCTCTTACATTTCGGATGTGAACTCAGGTCTACAAGATGCAAATGTGGCTATGTACCTGCTCGCCCGGCATCAAGGGGCCAGCCTTGAAATGTGAAGTTTTTGATTAACAGCTGGCAGCATAGCCTAGAGGTTTAAGCAAAGAGCTGTGAACAAGCTTTGTTCATCCAGCAGAATGGGGTTTGATTCCAACATGCTCTACTTGTATACTCTGTGACCAAAGCAAGTCACTTATCCTCCCTGTGGTGCCAAAACACACCCCAAAATAAGCTGTACTGCAGTTGAGTGCCCTTCCCGGACAAAGACAGTGAAAACAATCTGAGCATGTTAACTTGAAAAGATTTAGGACACCATTAATTATTAATTGCAAAAACACACAGACAGACAACATTGTTAACACATGCGTAACCTGAAAGGGCATTATTAAAAGAGTATTTTACTTTTTGATGAAGTTAAAGTATTACAGTTTACTGAAATACTCTGGATGGAACGAGGGTTTTCTACCGCAAAAGAAACAAATGAATCTGGCTGATCCTGCACATCATGCCCTTCGAGCATGTCTTACCGCTGCAGCTCTGCAATGGACTCATAACCTTCCAGAATGCCATTCCCATTATAATGTTAAGAAGGCACACACACATCAGTGTGTGTGAGTGTAGTAAAGTGCGCTATCTCTGAGAGAAGTGCTGCACTAACTAAACTGTGCTGAAAGGGAAACAACTTATCACCATTAATTAAAATAATATATGGGTGGGTGGGTGTAAAAAATAGAATTTTGTATGCACCCTTGGTATGGGATGTTTTTATAAACCCCTTGGACCTTGCCCTTGGAGTTAATGTAGCATCCCATACCTTGTGTCTGTGTAAAATTCTGGTTACACCCACCCACCCATATATTATTCTATATTTTAATAATGCAGTTCAGATTATGCATGTTTTAACAATGTTGTCCATCTATGTGTTTTTGCAATTAAACTATTAATGGTGTCCCATTTGTTTTTCTTTTCAAGTCAAATCTGGATAGAAAGAGCATAATATTTTCAGAATCATAACACATGCTCAGATAGTTTTTACTGTCTTTCTGTACTTCTTTCAGGTAAGCCTCAGCTGCCGCGCATCTCAGCATATTCTCCAAGCTTCTCCAGCTCCATCCTATGATTTCTCACGCTCTGTAGTATACACCCTATTGTAGCTAGCTGCCTTTGATTTGGGGGTGCAGTGATCTTTTTCTTTTTTGATGTTGTCCGCCATATGCAGTAGCACCCACTAGAAGCCCTTTGAACTATGTGAAAGAGCAAGGGTGAAGTAGCTAATAAGCCCTGGGAGTAGTATGGCTCTCCCACTTAGCTCTCGCCTCCCACCTGTTACCTGTACACTTGGCTGGGGATCACACCTTAGCGTTTTCCATTGCAGGCTGATCCACTTATATAAAGGAAGCTACTTGAAGCAGAGGCATTTTGGTTAGGGACCCAGCTGAGGGTGGTCTACCTCGACGCTGGTAGCTGGGTGACTTCACAATAGGGTCCTGTAGTGAATACCAAGAACCCCACTTAAACTTTGGGTTTGAAATAAAATTAGTAAGTAGCCAATCCAGGCTGATTAATGTCCACTGTTACATATACCCAAATGTTATCATTTGGGGGGGGGGGGTTGCGGGTGCACTGAGCTTTTCTTTTTTTGCTGCCTTTTGATGCTATCTTGACATCTTCTGGCGTATGCCATCTGGCCCCTTTGCTCTCACCGCTATCAGTTTTGTGAGCTCCTCCATGAGTCTCCAGACTGTGAATATACTGGTGTATACACACCCCTGCAAATGTTGACCTGCTGTGGTCCCTGCCCCTCCAATACATCACTAAATACCAAACACAATTATTTGATCACTGTTGCTGCCTTGTTTTGCTATCCCTCCTTACACTTCCCTTCATCCACTTTAGAGTCTTATAATCCCCCCATCTCGGCTTTTCTTCTTTCGCTGATGTACATATAGAATGTCTTGTCTCCTTTCTACACCGACTGTGCTAAGCCCTCATACGTGTATGTCTCTGCGTTCCTAATTGCCTTCCCAGTTTCACCTGCACACTTTAGGTACCTCAATCTGTCTTCATCCCTTTGTGTATCCTTATATTTTTTGAAAGCCACACTATTAGCCCTTACTATGCCTGCTACCTCCTTTGAGAACCGTACTTGCTTCCTCTATCTCTTTCTGTTGGATATTACTGTAGTTAACTGATTTGTCACTTCCACAATGGCTGCTTTCCGGTGCCCACACTGGTCTTCAACTTCCACTCTTACCTCCCTCTTCTCGAAGGCTAATGTGATATATCTCCCCTTATATAGGGTACAACAACATATTTATTACACATCATGGTATTAGCGCATATAGCTGTTGTCAGGGCAACGTGTCTTTTTTTTTTTTTTTTGGAACTGTGCAACCGACATTGGAACATCCGATCGTTGAATTGTCCACCCCCCAATCCACACACCCTCCCATGTGGCGGCCGATAAGAAAAAAATTACTTACCATAGTAATCTTCTTTCTTCCCAGTGATGCTCAGACATTCATAACTTTGTGCAGTCATCCTGATGGGTTGGACTGCCCGGAGAGATGGAACACATGCAAATGATGGAATTCTTTGCACGTGAGCATCTTTCAAATACTGCCTCCACCAACTGTAGTGTTCTAAACCCTTCAGATCTGTAAGAAGCCTGGAAGTCAGGCAACATGGAAAAACCCGACATCTAATTAATAAACATTTTTTCGAATTAGCCTAATAAAAACTTGCTACCAAAAAACTCTAAGGGAGGAACTATATCTATATATAATAATGATGTTCACCATACAGTGAGAAAAACTATTAAGAGAGACAGAAAACTCTGTTAAAATCCGTCAAGCATAGAGAAAATGTATCCAGAAGGAATGGCTATGTGGCACTAGCATGCTGAATGCAGAGGCTGAAGTTCTGGAAGGAGGATAGAGGAAAGAGGAATGTCTGAGCATCACTGGGAAGAAAGAAGATTACTATGGTAAGTAATTTTTTCTTCTAACCCCAGTAATGCTCAGACCATTCATAACTTTGTGCAGACTACCAAGCAGTACCCCCTGGTGGTGGGCACAGAACTTATTTTGGAAACAGACTTTGCAGGACTGCTGTGCCAAACTTGGCGTCACTTCTGGACAAAATATCTAAATTATAATGCTTTGTAAAGGTGTGTACTGATTTCCAAGTAACTGCTTTACAAATGTCCAACAATGGCACCTCCCTAGCAGCTGCAATAGTGGCAGATGTTCCTCTTGTTGAATGAGCCCTCAGCCCAGCTGGGGACTCCTACCTGCTTTAGTGTAGCAGAATTGAATACACTGGACAATCCACCAAGAAATGGATCTTTTTGAGGCTGGTTTGCCCATTCCAACATCCTCATATGTAACGAAAAGTTGTTTTTTGTCTTGCCTATGGCCTTTAGTAGCTGTCATGTAGTAGCTGATAGCTCTTTTCACATCCAGGCTGTGAAGCCTTCTTTCACCAGAGCTGGCATGATCTGTGAAAAAGACAGGCAGTGATTGATTAGTTCAGATGGAAGTCTGAAACCACTTTGGGAAGGAACTGTCTGTTTGTTCTGAGGACTACTTTGTCCCTATGGAAGGAAATGTAGTCCTGGTCAACACAGAGAGCCTGAAGCTCACTAATTCTTCTTGCTGAAGTAATTGCCACCAGGAAAACTGTTTTCCAGGTAACATACTTTAAGTGGGCTGTAGCCATGGGCTCAAAAGGAGCCCATATCAACCTTTATACATACATTAAGATCCCAAGCGGGCACTGGTGCCTTGTGGGGGCAAATGCATTAGGCCTTGAAAAATCTTTTGAAAATGGGATCTGATGCTACAGATACCTTGTCCTAGCAGACAGGTATGCAGATACTGCTGCAAGGTGAACTCTTAAGGAACTGGGTTGCAGACCTTGTCAATGCAAATGAGTTAGATAATCCAACACCACTGAGACCCCTGCATCATTTGGGGTGAAGTTTCTAGCTGAGCACCAGAAAGAGAATCTTTTCCACTTAGCAGAATAAGTTTTCTTAGTTGAAGGCTTCCTGTAACCTTTCAAGATGTTTAATACAGCTTCAGAAAGGTTCAAGCCTGCATACTTTAACTCCTCAAGAGCCATGCCTCGAGGTGAAGAGACTTGACATTTGGGAACAGCAATGTTCCCTGATTGGAGGTTAGAAGATTGTGCCTGAGGCGCAAGCTTATTGGCCTGCTCACTGCCATGCAGAACATAGTACCATGGTTGCCTGGGCCAATCTGGAGCTATCAATATCAGAGAAGCTGAGAGGGATCTGAGTTTCAGCAGTACCCTGAAAACTAGAGGAAGGGGGGAATGCATAGAGAAACTTGCCTGACCAATCCAGCACCAAGGCATCCAGAGGATTGTGCCTTGTGCTGGTGGCCTGCAACAGTACTGAGGCAACTGGTGGTTCTTCTGACATGCACAAGTTCATCTCTGGAAAGCCCACCTGCTGAAAATTACCTGTACCACCTGCTTGTTCAATGTCCATTCGTGATGGGACTGATTGATCCGACTCGGTGTGTCTGCCAAGATATTGTCCTTTCCTGGCAGATGGATGGCTTGCAGGCACACCTTTAGAGAATATGCCAGAGCCCAAATTCTCATGGCTTCTGTGCATAGAGGACCTGATCTGGTGCCACCCTGCTTGTTTATGTAATACATAGTGGTGGTATTGTCTGTTCTGACCTGTACCACCTTGCCCATTACCAGTGTAGAGAAAACTTTTAGTGCCAGCCGCACTGCTCTGAGTTCCAGCAAATTTATATGCTGGAGGGACTCTGCTTCTGACCAGGTACCCCGAGTTGTGTGCTCCCCTAGAAGGGCACCCCAGCCCAGCAGGGATGCATCTGTTGTGAGGACTAGTGAAGGATCCTCCTTCTTTAAGGGGACTCCTCGTCTTAGGTTGGATTCCTTTTTCCACCACAAGAGGGCTCGTAACAGGGGCCTTGTCACTGGAATGAGTTTTGAAAAGTGACATTTTTTCTGACTCCAGTGAGTCCTGAGGTGAAACTGGATGTGTCTCATGTGAAACCTGGAACCCTGCACTGTGCCTGTGGATGCAGCCATATGACCCAAGAGCTGCAGAAATTGCCTGGCTGTTTTTTGACCGTGCAATTTGAAGGAGTTTGCTATGGTCTGAAGACTTTGCACCCTGTCTAGTGGTAAAAAGGCCCTGGCCTGTAGGGTGCTGATCTCTGCCCCTATGAACTGTAAAGTCTGTGTAGGGGTGAAGACAGATTTTTTTCTGGTTTACTATGAAACCCATGGACTCCAAAAGATTCTGTGTGAGCCTTAGAGAGGTTGCAACCTGCTCTGGTGATCTGCCCAGTACCAGCCAGTCGTCCAGGTATGGAAAGACAGTCACTCCCTGTCTTCGAAGAAATGCCACCACAGCTGCTAGGCATTTTGTAAACACCGTTGGTGCCGAGGAAAGGCCGAAGGGTAGGGTTGCAAACTGATAATGACCTGATGGGAGTCTGAATCTGAGATATTTCCTGTAAGATTCCTTTATGGGGATGTGGAAATAAGCGCTCCTTAAGTCCAGAGATGCCAGCCAGTCCCTTTTGGACTGTTGGCAGAATCCGTGCCAAAGTGACCATTTTGAACTTTGGCTTTTTTAGGTGCTTGTTTAAAGCTCTGAGATCCAAAATTGGCTGCCACTCCCCATTTTTCTTTGTTGTTAGGAAGTATCTGGAGTAAAAACCTCTTCCTCTCAGGGTTGTAGGGACTTGTTCCACTGCTTTGAGCTGAAGCAGCTTCTGAACCTCTGCCTTTAGCAACGAGATTTGTGCTAGGGGTGGGAAAGTGGAAACCCTGGGGTGTCTTCGAGGAAGAAATCTGAACTGCAGAGACAGACCCTAGCCCACTACCTCCAATACCCACTTGTCTGTGGTGATGGTTGACCAGAGGGGGATGAAATGGGACAGTCTGCCTCCAACAGGTAGGGAGGAGGCGGCTTGCATCTCAGGGGTTCTGTTTAGGCTGGGGTTGAGGTTGTGGCTGAGACCCTCGCCTGAGACCCCCTTCTACCCCTACCCCTTGAGTAGCCCTGTGGGGGGTACTGCTGGTATTGGGGCATGGCTACTGGCTGGAAAAAGGGTCTTGATAAAAAGGAATGACCCCTAGGTCCCCCCTTCCATAGGGCCTAGTGGATGAGGAAGCTCTGTCTCTAGCAGAGTTACTTCTATAAGTAGCCTTATATTGATCCACTTTTTTCATATAGGCCACTGTGGACTCCCCAGAAAGGGCATTTCCCTCTAATGGGAAATCCTGGGCCTTTGACTGGGTATCCTGAGTGAGGTTTGTAGCCCTAAGCCAAGCAAACCTCCTCTGAGCCACTGTATTAGCCATCCATCTGGCTGCAGTGTCATTCAGATCAGCAGCCATCTGGAACTGGTACTTGGCCGCCTCTAGCCCAAACCTGGCAGTTTCAGCCAGGTCATCTGACAAGGGTGGGTGGCCACGGACATTGACAGTACCGACTGCCACAGGGATTTCTGATACTGGGCAGCATAAGCTTGAAAAGTGGCCTGTCTCATGGCCAACGAGGCTGATAATAGCCCTTTTGGCCATACTGCCCAATTTTCTGGAGTTCTTGTCCGTGGGTGCGAGGACAGAGGGACTTTAGCCTTATCACAGGCAGCTTGCTGTATTACCCCTTGATGATCAGGGTGGGCAAAAGGAAGACAGCTCCTCCCTGTCGAACTGGTATTTTTATCTATTGCTGTCAATTGGAGGAATAGAATTTGGGGTTTGCAGGAGCTTCATAGCATCCTTTTTGAAGAATTTATACACTGGGAGGAGGAGGGCCTTTGTGGGTGTTAAACCCATCATATTAAGGCACTCAATCTCCTCCTCATCTTCAACCTGCTCTGTTGTGGCAATATCAAGAGCATCTGCCATTTTTCTTACAAAAGAAAAATGAGAGAAAAGTCCTCAGACACTCTGGGAGGCGAGCCAAATTCCTGCTCAGGGAAACCTCTGGGGAATAGGTTCGGCCCTCCTCATAAAGCTCAACTCTTCAAAATAGTGTTGCTCCGGATCAGGAGGCAACACAGTAGCAGCAACCTGGGGACCCTGGAAGGGCAGGAGGCTGAGGATGATGCTCTGCAGAGCCTGAATAATTTTAAATGCCTGGGCTATGTCCTGAGCCGAAGGCATTACAGGCTGCTGCGCAGAAGTCCCTGGTTTAGCAGGAGAGGGTTCTGCATGTTTGAGCTTCTTTAATTTCATTGAGGGAACCAGAGAGTCAGCAGGTTCTTTCCCTCTTTTTGCCCCTTTTTTTCCCGTATCAGGGTCAGGGGTAGAAGCACTGGTTAATTCAACCACAACAGACTGGGGTGTCAGCTGGTCAGAGCCTGAGGGACCCCTTGGAAACTTTTTATTAAGCTTTTCAAGGCGCTCCTCAACAGTTTTTTCTGGGAATGTTTTACATATATCACATTCCTGGTCCAAATGTTCAAAACCCAGACAAGCTACACATAAGGTGTGCTTGTCTGCCTTGGCAAACACATCTCCACACTTCAAACAGTTTTTAAAATCAGGCTCCTCGGTTCTCTTTTTAGGTTTCTCAGTCATGGTGAAAGATAAAGTGAAAAACCTCCAACTGCTAAATACCAAAGCTATTGCGGTAATTTAAACAGCTTTGCCTTTTTTTTTTGTGGTCTGTTCCTGAACCGATGGAACCGAGAAAGGAGATGAAAAATGAACCGGTTCAGTGGTTCTGTAACCAATAAAAAGCAGTTACAAATAAAATCTTTTAGGACCAAATTTTAGTGATAATGAACAGGTTCTTTAATCAGAGAACCGAAACAAAGTTAAATCTAACTTGGATCCCTCACGGTTATACCAAACCGTGAGGAACCGAGAAAAACAACAATTTAAACAATTATAACTAACAACTAATAGAGGCAGTAAAAGAAAACTAATTATACTTATGTTTTTTTTTTACTTTTCTTTCTTCTTTCACGTGAAAGAGGGCGACAGAGACTCCGAGCGACCAGACTTTCAGGCGGAGAGAAAAATCTGAAGGGTTTAGAACACTACAGTTGGTAGAGGCAGTATTTGAAAGATGCTCACGTGCAAAGAATTCCATCATTTGCATGTGTTCCATCTCTCTGGGCAGTCCAACCCATCAGGATGACTGCACAAAGTTATGAATGGTCTGAGCATTACTGGGGTTAGAAAGGAAAATTACGTACCTACCGTAATTCTTGATCTTCTTGGACGAGTCTCCACCACTCATTCACATCTAGTGGATTCGCCGGAGGCACTAAGACCCATCGAGCAAACTTTTTGCTGGAGGGTCGGCGCGAGAGACGGCGCTACAGACACGGCAAACAATGAGCAGCGGCTCGAGCTGTACGACCATCTCGGCGACTAATTCTCCAACCGCCTCAGTACTTTTTACCAAGGAGGTGCAGCGTAACCAATCAAAAGGGTAAACCTAATATTAAAAACGGACATAAGATAGTCCGTATGACCTGTAAGAAGGGTCAGCAAAGAAGTCCTCACGGCCAAAGATTTGAGGGAGTAAGACCAATACAGCGGTGATTTCGGGGATGGAGGGTGGGGCGGTGAATGAGTGGTGGAGACTCCGTCTAAGAAGATCAAGAATTACGGTAGGTACGTAATTTTCCTATCTTCCTGGACATAAGTCTCCACCACTCATTCACACTAGTGGAGAGTACCAAGCTGGATAATCCCCTACAAGGGCGGCAGGAAAGCCAGAGCTCACGCTGCCTAAGATAGAAGCCCATTAAGGATAGTTCTGCCGAACACGGAATGTCGCCTGGCATGAACATCCAGTGCATAGTGCTTAACCTAAAGTATGCACCGAGCTCCAGGTATGGCGGCTGTATATCTGCAATAGGGAACATTGCGAATTTCCGCTAGGGATGTCACAATGCTCTAGTAGAGTGAGCGTACACTCTACCTTCTAATTTAACTTGAGCCATGGAATAGCAATGATGAAGGCATGCCACTAACCATGAAGAGATACATCTAATAGCGACAGGTTGACCCAGCCGGGTGTCGCTGAAAGAAACGAATAGTTGCTGAGTCTTATGTAATATCCTTGGTTCTATCTAAATAGAACCGCGAAGGCTCTCTTAACATCCAAGGAATGAAGAGCCTGTCCCCTTCATTTTGGAAATTAGCTAAGTAAGCGAGTACCAGAGGTTGGTTCAGATGGAATTTGACACAACCTTGGGAAGAAATTTAGGATGAGTACGGAGAACTACCTTGTCCTTATGGAATACAGTATATGGAGGGTCCGTGAACCAGTGCATGTATCTCAGAGACCCCATGGCTGAGGTAATGGCCACCAGGAAGGCAGTCTTCCAGGTAAGAAATTTTAGCTCACAGGTAGCTAAGGGTCTGGAAGGCTTCCTCAGTGAGCATGTCCAGCACCAGGTTAATGTCCCAGGCTGCAACTGGACGCTTAACAGGGGGTCTGGTATGGAGAATCCCTCAAGAAATCTTCACCATAGGTAACTGAGCCAGAGTTAAGGAAGAAACCGCTCATGGAACGCCTGAGATGGTACTAAGGTGAATCTTAACTGTGGAGTATTGAAGACCTAAGTTTGATAGGTCCAAAAGATACTCCAGAACCTTGCCAGGAGGACAGGAAAAGGATTCCAAGAGGATTTTGTGTGACTAGAGAGAAAACGCTTCCATTTGAAGCGTGACGTTGGTGGTTGGCTTCCGAGCAGCCAGAAGGATGTCTGAGACTCTTCGAGAGACGTTGAACCTATCTACACTTCTATCTCTTCAGGAGCCAAGCATGAAGGTGAAGTGATTTCGGTTGACACCACCCAACCCTGAGTCAGAAGACTGATCTCGCAAAGGAAGTGGTCTCGAGAGGCTACAGATACTGTTGAGTAGAGGAAACTATAGTTGCCTAGGCCAGGAAGGAGTAATGAGAATCATCTTGGTCCCCTGAGACTGAACTTGAGGAGTACTCTGGATTAGAGGAAGTGGGTGGAAAGGTGAAGAAAGCCGCTTTGTCCACCGAAGCGTTCAACAGCATCCTGACAGAAATGCCAGGCCCTGGATTTCTGGAGCAGAAGAGAGGCAGTTTTGTGCTGAGTGGGGATGCAAAAGGTCCAGGTCTGGAGTCCCCACTCTTGAACAGGGACCAGCCACGGCTGGATCGAGAGACCACTCGTAGGCCCGCTCGCTCTGCTGAGGATTCACAGGTCGCTTTTGTATACCTGGCAGATAAACCGCTTTGAATCAGGAGACTTTGTGCTCCAAGCACCACTCCCACACCTCATTGCTTCCCTGCAAAGGGATAAGAATGAGCACCGCCTCTGTTTGTTGATGTAATACATCACTGCTTTGTTGTCCGCTTGAAGGAGAATGTTCTGTGACAAAGGACATCCTTCAGAGCTCGGATTGCATAGGAGGACCGGCTCCTCATCTCCAGGACATTTATGTGGGAGATGAGTTTCTAACTGAGTCCATACACCTTGAGTGTGGAGGGAGAGATAGTGAGCTCCCATCCTATTAGCGATGCATCTGTGGTGATGGAGATCTGATGATCCGGGGAGCAAAGGGGAATCCTTCCAGGAGATTGCTCTTTGAGACCACCAGGTGAGAGACCTTCAAGGCCTGGCCACCTTGATGGGATAAGACTGGGGTGAGAGGTCGGGGACCACTGAGTGGGAGAGCATCCACTGGGTGGTTCTCATGTGCAGTCGGGCCAGAGGGACAGTGAAGACCGAGGACGCCTATGAGACCCAACATGCGCGGCATCGAGAGAGCTGTAAACGTATTGGTTCTCCTGATGTAACGGGCCACGATGGATGTCGAGTCTTCTGTCCTTTGAAGGAAAGCTCGCTGAAGAGGTGTCTAGAAGGCCCCAGACAAAGGAGCTCTGGGAGGGTTGCAGTTGAGATTTCTTCAAATTCAGCAGAACTCCCCATGGACGCTGGAAGATTTGTGGTCGTGCTTGCACGGCTTCCAAAGTCCCTTTGCCGGAAGGGTCTTAGAGCCACCGTTCAGGTGGGAAACACTGAGTCCGACTTTCCTGAGATGCGCCGCGAACTGCACAACACTTTGTAAAAATCTCAAGGCTGAGGATACCAAAGGCAGACTGAATTGATAATGCCACCCAAAGCAAACCTGAGGAATTTGTGGGTCGGTGAGGGGATATGCTGGGCATCCTGCATATCCAGACAGCCAGTCGGTTGATGCAAGGGTAACAGGGTACTGAAATCATCTTGAATTTCTCCCTGGGGAGGAATTTGTTTAACTTTCTGAGGTCTAGACTGGGGCGCATCCCCCCAGATTTCTTTGGAACCAGAAAGTAATGGGAGTAGAACTCCTGTGTTTCGCAGACGCGGGGCACCAGTTCTATTCTCGTTGTTCAGAAGGCCCTGATCGCGTGAGGAGATCTGATTGGAGGCCGATGTCCCGTTGTCGATGGGAGGAATTCGGGGTTCTGGAAATTGAGAGTAATCGCACTATCCAAGAACCCATTTGTCTGAGGTTATGGACTCACTGGTTGTAGAAGTACATCAGACCACCTCCCACCGGAGGAAGTTCCACCGGCAGAGTGATGGAACTTGGGCCAACGGGATTACAAGGTAGCGCTGGGAGCCAGGCCCCAACCAGCTTGCCATGCCCTTTGAGGCGGCAGGTTGGCTTTATGGAAGCCTCTGCCTCGCCCCTAAAGGACTGACGACTATGAAACTGACGCTCACATGCCCCAGAGGTAGCGGAGGTCTGGCCAACTTAATGGGTCATCTGGTCTTCTGGAGTGGCCTCTAAGGCTTGCTCCACCTGAGGGCTAAAAAGAAAGAGCCATCAGGCAGCGCCATCACCTGCTGCTGAGCATCATTCGCGAAGCCGTGAAGCACGCAGCTGTAATGGCCTCGGACAAACCTCGTTGAGCGAAGCAGTGTCGGAAGGGCCCATGGCAGCTTTGACCTGTTGGTTATTGACCCACCACTTCTATTGAACGGGCGAAGAAGTTCTGATTGGAATCCAATCTGAAGAGCTTCAACCATTCTTTCAGAGGCCACAGGATATACTCATACTGAGAAAAATAGCCTTGATAACTGGCACACGATACTAGAGGATGGCAAAGACCTTACCTAATGTATCAATCTCTCGCCGAAGGCGCCGAGGACACCCCTGGAACCTGGAAAGCAAGAGAAGGGAAAAACCAGGAGATAAGGGCATCGGTGTGGCCCCTGTGCCGCAGAGCTCGTGAGGGGGAACACCTACACGGAGTCGCTGGCACTCAAGAAGGCGCCGACATTACTCAGGAAGGTCCAACCGCCTCTACCTGATCGCCCGACGAGCCCAAGGCCCGGGGCAACCGAGCCAGGCAGAAGAACCAACCTCCGAGCCCATCGCTTCCATAAGAGCGGCCCACTGATGAAACTGCTCATCTGGAGCCCTACCTATAGGTGGGTGGGCTCCATGTCGAAGACGGCGGAAACCGAAGTTGACGATTCAAGGAGGAGACCGCAACTAGGAACGATAACCGACCGCCAACGCTGCCAGGATGTATCAGAGGGCTTACCCGGAAAGTGATGCCTTCTTTTGACCTGTGGGTCAAGAAGAGCTCGAGGCTGAACGGTGCCGTGAACGCGACCGCTTATTTTATGCCGGCGGGGACCTCCCATCCCCCGGCATCGGACTGACCGCTGTCGGAACCCCACTGAGGAGAAGGGGCTGACCGACCCAGCCCGACTGACTGAACAGTTTTACTACGAAGTCTCCCTACCGCCACCTGACCTGCTCATGGTCGATCCGCCCAGTAGGCCGAGACTTTTACTGTGTTAAATTTTAAAATATAACAGAAATAGAATAAAATTAGCTATACTACTATCGAGATAAAATTACAAAAAATAAACTGAAAACTATGCGCTAGTTTGAAGTTTGACTCTAACAGGCGACCGACAGCGTTGTCACTGAAGTGCACTCGACGGCGGGAAAAAAGGAACTGAGGCGGTTGGAGGGTCGTCGCCGAGATAGTCATTACCGCGCGAGCCACCGCTCGCGGCGCCATGCCTCATGGCACCATCTCTCGCGACGACCCTCCAGCAAAAAGTTTGCCCCCGATGGGTCCTAGTGCCTCCAGCGCAGATCTCACTAGTGTGAATGAGTGGTGGAGACTTATGTCCAGGAAGATCTGCCAGTACGCCTGAACACAGAGGCGGTCATCAGGCTCTCGGACGAAAAGGGTGCTCTGTGAACCCCGCTAGGGACCCCATGGGCACCACGTACTTGTGGGCCATGCAGGCGGATGGGGCTAGACAAGAGACAGGGCGCTGCAGGAGTTCGAGTGCCAGACCAACAATGGCCTCGGTCACCGGAAAAACCTCCGTCGGTGTGTCCCTTCTTTTAAGGATGTCTTTAAGAGGATACTCCGCCTTTTTCTGGATGGGTTGCAGGGGCATCCCTGTGGACTCAGAGGTGAGGCAAAGGATCCCTTGGAAGGAGGAAGGACCTTCCTCCCTCCCTAGGCCAACGGACGACTCGTCATCCCCAGGAAGAGAGTGGAGCCCAGTGACGTCCAAATCCGAAGAGTCGGGATACAGTGGCCTGCTGCCCAAATCACCTCCTCGAGGGCGGTCCGGGGTGACCGTGACTGATAAACGCCAGGGAAGCCCGGTGTCCAGTCTGTCTTCTTTTGAAGGAGCCCTCCCACAGGCTGCTTAGGCAGCGGTTCCACTACAATGGGTGGAGAGACCGGTTTAGGCCGAAGAGGTGGGATTGCTAGCCCCGCAGGCGGAGGAATCGAAGGTTTCGGCTCCAGAGGGGTCAGTTTTGGCCTAGGAGGTGAAAGCCAAGTAATGGCTGGGGTAGGAGCCGGAGTAGGCTTGTGCCCGGGCAAGATCAGCTGTTGCCACATGAGGACCTCGTAGTGCCGGAGTTTCCGCCAGAACCTCTCCTCATCCGAGGAGGATGAGGACTACCGATGGCGTCGCCTCTTCTTAGAGCGCTTATGGCTCTTCCTCAGCCTTTCGGTCGAGGGGGTTATAGACCTCGACCGAGATCAGGCGAGCCGACTAGGTCACTCCAGAGACACCGGCGGGACCGGGGACTTCCGTGGGTCCGGAACAGAGTCCTCGATGGGAACGCCAGTGGGCTGGGTTTCCTCATCAGGGAAGACAAGGACCGGAGTCCTTTCCAAGGAGTCATCGGACGGAGTCGGCGACAGAGGGTCAGTGACAATCTCTACTGTGTCTACCGCATCTTTGGACGGCTGGCCCAATGGAAGGTCCAAAAGGCCAGCAGCTGAAGAAGCGATCGAGACCGCATGTTTGGGACCGGACCTCTCGGGTCCCAAGAGCGCCTTCTGCCGAGACAAAGGCTTACTCAGTTCCTTCTCCCGCTTACGGGATTGGGAAGAATGCAAGCCCGCAGGCGCCTCTCCCCTGGTGGGAAGAGACTGGCACAACTCCTGGATGGAGACTGAGAAAGTAGAGCCTAGGTTGAGAGGAAAGTACAGTTACGTAAGAACTTACTGTAACAGTAGATCTTCGAGAACAGCTCTTGCAGCAGGTAACACCATTAGGACTGAAGCCGGCAGGCGGCAGGACCCCACAGAATTCTTCTAGCTGGGACCGCCCCCGACGTCGGTCCCGCCTCCGACATCAGGCGTAGTACATAAGGGGGCGGTCCCGCCAGAGACTTCCGGCCACAGGACGACATCAGAATGGGAGACCGAGGATCCACCATCAGAAGATAAAAGGGCGAAGCCCTGATCAAGGCTCGGTAAGCCATGCCTCCTCCAAGGGGAAGGTGGATGGAAGATATTTGCTGCAAGAGCTGTTCTCGAAGATCTATGTTACGGTAAGTTCCACGTAACTGTACTATCTTTCTTCGAGATACAGCTCTTGCAGCAGGTAACACCATTAGGACTGATTTCCAAGCAATAACGCTTGTAAGCATTCTGGGAGGAGGAAACTAGGAAAATCCGTCCAAGTCCTGACTTAGGACAGGAGACCCTGTAGCATGGCTAGGCCAAACCGCTCTTCGCTGGAAGCAATGTCCAGGCTGTAATGCCTGATAAAAGTATGCACAGAGCTCCAAGTGGCTGCAGCACAAATGGCAGAGGAGGAAACGTTGCGGAGTGCTGCGAAGGAGGTAGCCACCCCCCTAGTGGAATGGCCCCGGACTGTACCTGGGAGGGGCTTCTGCTTAGCATCATAGCAGTATGAGATACACTGGACAAGCCAGTGAGAAAGGGACTGCTTCGATACTGGTTGGCCCATCATCCTCTCAGCGAAAGAAACAAAGAGTTGCTCCGACTTGCGAAGCTGTTTAGCCCTGTTCAGGTAGTACCTAAGACAGTGGTGAACGTCCAGGGTGTGGAGCAGCGCTTCTCCTCTATTAACATATTTAGGGAAATACACCGGCAGGTCAATGTCCTGCTTGAGTGCAGAAACCACCTTAGGCAAGAACTTAGGATTCGTCCTCAGGGACACTCTGTCCAGGTGAAAAATCAAAAAAGGTTCCTTACACATGAGAGCGTGAAGCTCAGAAATTCTCCTTGCTGACATAACAGCAACTAAAAATAACGTTTTCCATGACAGGAAACGCAGCTCGCAATCCGCGGCAGGTTCAAAAGGGGGAAGCGTGAGTTGTTCCAGTACAAAGAGTAAATCCCATGGAGGAACAGGGTCCTTAATGGGTGGCCTAAGGTGTAACACCCCTCTCAGAAAGTCTCGAGAGGCATCAAGTTGCGCCACTGTGCGCTGTCCCACCAGGAAGTGGTAAGCAGAAATGGCGCAGAGGTGCACCTTAATAAAGGAGTAGGCGAGACACCAATGGAAAAGGAGAGCAGGTATTCTAGTACCGCTTTATCGGGCAACTTAAAGGGAAAAGGCCACATGCTCATGTAATTATAGGTAAAACAGCGCCATTTCTCTGGCGGGCGACGATGCGAGTCGGGTTTTCTGGCCGCTGGAAAGAACTTCCGCCACCTCTTACGTAGACCCCGTGTCGCAAAATGGCTATGTCTCTAGGAGCCAAGCATGCAGGTTCAGTGAGCGAAGTCCGGGTGGACTAGAGAACCTTCCTCCTGAGACAAGAGGTGGAGCTGAAAGGCAACGGAATTGAGGTTCCCGGGACAGCTGCGTTAGCAAGGGGAACCAGATCTGTCTGGGCCAGAATGGGGCTACCAGGATCAATGTTGCATGCTCCCCGCGAGTTTCAGAAGAACCTCTGGATCAACGGAAGGGAGGGAGGAAAGCGAGAGGAATCTGTTCGCCCAGGAGAAGGACAACGCTGGCCTCGCCAGAAAACACCAGGCCCTGGATCTAGCAAGCAAAATTGGGCAGTTTTATGCTGGATGGGAAGCAATAAGTCCAGTTCTGGAGTGCCCCATCAAGAAACAGATCCTCTGCGTACTCCCTTGAAGAAGTTCCCACTGTGGACTCTGGCCTGGGAGCGACTCAGGCCGTCTGCGATTGTGTTGTCCATCTGGGAACGTGAACTGCAATCAGGTTCACGCCTGTCGACTACCCAATCCCACACCTCATGGCTTCCTGCAAAGGGAGTAAGAGTGTGCGCCCTGTTTGTTGAGGTAATACATCACCGCCATGTGTCTGTCTGAAGCAAAAGAGTGCACGACGGGATTTCTGACTGGAAGGCCTGCAGGGCGAGGACCGCCTCATCTCCAACACGCTGATGTGGAGGTGTGCTTCCTGAGGGTCCATGTTCCCTGGGACTCACCCGCTCAGGTGCGCCTCCCCCAGCCCCAAGGCATCTGTGGAGAGGATAACCTCCGGGACGGGCGCTGTAAACGGAACACCTGCAGAAAGTGTCCTGGGTCTAGCCACCATTGCCAGTCTCGAATCACGGCCTTCGTGATTCTGACCGGATGCTGCATGTGGTCTTGCCTTTGGTCCCACTGCACCCTGAGCATCCACTGAGTTACCTGCATGTGGAGCCTTGCCAAAGGGACGGTCAGAATGGCCGCAGCCATGTGTCCGAGTAGACGAAGGACCAGCCTGGCAGGGACAGTCTTTGCGCGAGATCCCTGATGAGGGATCTGATGCTCGCTCTGTTGTCTGGGAGAAAGCTTTCCCTGAACGGTGTCCAGAACTGCACCTATGAACTGCAGCTTCTGAGACGGTACTAGGAGAGACTTCTGTAGTTGATTATAATGCCCAGAGACTGGAACAAGTCCTGAGTTCTGAATAGCCAGCAACAACGCCTCTGAGGTGGCCATGAGAAGCCAATTGTCCAAGTACGGGACACATAGTGGCCCTGTCTCCTAAGGACGCTGCCACGACTGCCATGCATTTGGTAAAGACCCTGGGGGTCACGACAGTCCAAACGGAAGGGCCCGGAACTGAAAATGGTAGCCGAGGAACTAGCGCAGGAACCTCCTATGCGCTTGAGCCACAGGGATGTGCAGGTAGGAGTCCTGCATGTCTAGAGATGCTAAAAAGGCATCCTGCTTCAGCATGGGGATGAGTCCCGGAAGAGTCACCATGCGAAATCGTTTGTAGGCAACCAACATATTTAGGTCACTGAGGTCCAAGATTGGACGGAGGTCCCCTGGCTTCTTGGGAACCAGAAAGAAGTGGGAATAGTATCCGGAATCTATCTGGTTCTCCGGAACATACTCCACCGCTCCTTTCTGCAGGAGCGCTAGTATTTCTTGCCTGATAAGCAGTTTGTGCTGACCTAGCAACGGAGAGCAGAGGAGGCCTCGAGGGTGGCTTGACTGTGAATTCGATACAGTGGCCTTTTTTGACCAACTGAAGAACCCACCTGTCGGTGGTTATAGCCTGCCATCCTGGCAGGTAATCCGCAATACGACCCCCGACCTTGATGTCCCATTGATCCTGAGGGGCGGGGGCCGGGAAGGAGTCAGGCTGTGGCGGCGGAGGGGGCCGCGGGCTGAGCCAGCTTAGCTGGGCGCTGACTTCTGCCCGCGGGCTGTCTTCCTTGGGCTCTGCGGAAACCGGAGCCCCTCTGTTGTGGACCGGTGCGGACTGTTGTCTCTGTGTCTGTCCACGAAAACGGCTTTGGTTCCTATGAAAGGAACTAAGCTAGGTCGGTACATTGCCTGACCGACCTCACCGCCTTCTCCGCCTCTGAGCTTGGTGAGACCTTCAGCGGGTGCACCAAAGAGAACTTCTCCTGGAAAGAGGCCCATGATGTTCTCTCTGACGCCTGGTAAATCCGGAGACATGAAGCCATGAGTGTCTCCGAGGCATACGCCTGAAGCTGCCGCCTGCCGGAGTCCGCTGGAATCATATGCGCGCTCGCAGTACCTGGGTTTCCACGTCCGAACCCGTATGGAGGAGTTGCAACATCTCCTCCTTCTGCTCACCTTCTGGCAAATTCCTCCGCCAGATCCAGTCCCTGTTCCCACAAGGCATTTTGAACTGCACCATGTGGGTTAAGTAATTAGGATCTGATGGCGCAGGTAGCAGAAGCGATGCGGCCTCCCTATAGAGTCCAGCTGTTTGGACTCTGGGTCCGGTGGTAGGTGCTCAGATGTTGCGGTCTCTGGGACCGGTCATGAGAGGCTGTTATGACCAGAGAGTCGGCCAGAGGATGTTGGAGCCGTACTGGTCCTCCTTAGAGCCTTGTACAGGCGGGTCAGCTTTTGGCACCGAGGGAGCGAGTGTGGAAGCTCCACGCTGCCTTGGTGACGCTCCATAAAAGTGTCCACCAAGGGTGGTACCACCACAGGCTTGGGATCCTTCTGTCAAGATACCTAGCAAGGCGAGTCTCGGGTCTAATTCTTCCGCATCACAGCCCATGTTCTCTTGGATATGTCTCATGATTTCCGAGACGATGGGTCATCCGAGGAGACCTAGAAGCTCACGTGGGTCCGGAGATGGGATCGGAAGGGAGAGAGATCTGGATCCTGGACGGACTCCGATCTTGATCCTCCATCGAAGACGAACGCCGCGCCTGTGGTCTCTTAGGACTGGGTGACACTGAAGAGGATCTAGACGGAGGTCTCCTTTTATCTGGTCTTCCCTTGGAGGGTCCGTAGAGGCTCCTGGGGAGAGGTACACGGCCCGCCGCCTGATGGAGAAGGGGCGCAGGGAGCCGGGGGTCGTGAGGTATGGAGGAGGTAGAGGAGGTGGTGTGGGAACCACATCCTTTTAATGGTATCCCACCAGTAGGAAAAACAGCTCCTTCACCTCAGAGAAAGAAAGGTCCGACGACGGACCAGGCACCGTGGCCGGTCGCCGGGTTCCGCGCCGGCTCTTCAGGGCCCCAGGTTGCGGGAGGGTTCCTTGAGGCCCGACAGGGCCGGTTCGCTGGCCTGGTCCCCTCGGGCTGTGGCCAGTTCCTCCTCCGTGATAGTCTCCTGACCAACGTCGGTAGGAGGCGTCGGGGTCCTCTTCTCAACTCGCTCGGACGTCGGCCCTCCTGCCGACGACAGAGGGCGTGAAGGCCTGACCAGCGACGGGCATCTGGTCGGCAGCTCCTGGGACCTGTGATGAGGGGCCGACGTCGGGTCCAACGGCCTCTTGAGCGAGGTAAGCCCCTTGGTCTTCCGCTGGGGAAGAGGAGGCAAGGAAGCAGACCTGACGTCGGGTTCGGAATGGCGGGAATCCGACTTGCGGTGATGATGATGGTCCCCAGACCTAGCCAGGGCTTTGGAAGCAGAGGACGAAGAGGGCCTGAGGTCCTGGCCTGTGAGGAGGAAGAGGAGCCCAAGGTTTCTTCACGCAGCGGAGGGAGGCTGAGAGCGGCCCGGATGGCGAACGGTCGGACCGAGAGCCGGAACTACGGAGTCTGAGGCCCTAGACGGGACCTGATGGAGCTTCTCCTATGTTTCTGAGAATGTTTCCGGCTTTCAGCAGAACTCCCTTGGAGGTGTCCATGGTCTTAACTTTTCCTCGAGCAGGATTGCCTGCAGAGCCTTCGGCGACGGATCCGGTCCGCTGTTAAACCCTTGGCAGAAAGTGCAGGACCGTGTCGTGGTCTGGGCCTAGCACCGGACGCAGGCCGACGCGGATCCTTGAACGGATTTGCTTCCCACAGGCGCACTTCGAGGATGGCCTTCAACGGAGGTTGGAGAGGACATCAGACAGCAACGCTAGCGAAAAAGAACCGTTTCCTGAAGGAAGAACTTGACCATGTGTCGCGCGCTAGAAACGATCCGAAGGGTCGAGACATGCAAGTCGACGGCGGGAAAAGAACTGGGATATCTGGTGGGACTGCTCCCTTATGTACTACGCCTGATGTCGGAGGCGGGACCGACGTCGGGGGCGGTCCCAGCTGAAGTTAGCTAGCTAGAAGAATTCCGTGGGGTTCTGCCGCCTGCCGGCTTCAGTCCTAATGGTGTTACCTGCTGCAAAAGCTGTATCTCGAAGAAAGATCAGGGAGAGACAGACTGGTTGAGGTGGAAATCTGAAACCACTTTAGGCAACAATTTCCTGTTAGTTCTTAGTACCATTTTATCTCTATGGAAAGAGATGAAATCAGGTTCCACTGACAGGGCTTGCAATTCACTGATACGCCTGGCAGAGGTAATGGCCACCAAAACACAGTTTTCCAGTCAAGTACTTGAGCTCTGCAGAGGACAAAGGCTCAAGGGGGTTGCATAAGCTGAGCAATGCAAACATTAAGGTCCCAAGCAGGAGCAGGGTCCCTAAAGGGGGATTGGGGTGCAGCAATCCCTTGAGGAATTTACGAAACACAGGATGGGCCGACAAAGGAGAAGGCTTGCCTACAGACAGGAAAGCAGAAACAGCTGCCAAATGCACTTTAAGTATAGTTGGTCTAAGGACTAGGCCATTGAGATGGACCATATAGTCCAGAACCGTAGGCAATCCAGCAGAATCTGGAGAAATATTCTTTTAGAACACCAAATAGTGAACCTTTTTCATTTGGAATTGTAAGTCTTTCTGGTGGAAGGCTTTCGAGAAGCCTTAAGTATATCCAGAACTCCTTGGGAAAGATGCAGGTCAGCAAACTCTAACTCTTCAAGAGCCATGCCTTGAGATTGAGAGACCAAAGGTTCGGGTACCAAATCCTCCCCTGAGAGGATGTCAACAGGTTGTAATTCCTGGGAAGAGACAGGGGAAGGTGGACTGCTAAGGACAGCAACAGGGGGTACCAGGGCTGTCTGGCCCATTCTGGAGCAATCAGAATCACTTTGCATGGTTGTGACCTTATCTTGACTAACACCTTGAACAGAAAAGGGAAGGGGGGAAAGCATACAGAAATTTCCCTTCCCAATTCAGGATCAGAGCATCCAGGGGGACTGAGCCCAACACTGGGGGTCGGCAACAAAAGAGTGGAAGTTGGTGATTGTCTGGGGCTGCAAAAGATCTATCTGTGGAGTGCCCCATCTTGAGAAAATCACTTTCAAAACTAGGGGATCTAGGGTCCATTTGTGATGGCCCTGGGATATTATGCTAAGAGCATCTGCTAGGACATTGTCCTTCCCTGGGAGGTGAACTGCTATCAGAGAGGTTTGCAGGGAATAGGCCAGGACCACAACTTCATTGCTTCTGTGCACAAGGCCGTGAGACCGAGTGACTCCTTGCTTGTTGATGTACCACATGGTGGTGGTGTTGTCTGTCGGACCTGGACCACCTTGTTCTGTACAGATGTGGAAAAGGCTTGCAGTGCCAGAAACACTGCTCTGAGTTCCAAGAGACTGATGTGAAGCAGAGATTCCTGAGGTGACCACAGCCCTTGGGTGGTAAGATCCCCCAGATGGGCTCCCCAGCCCAGCAGGGAAGCATCTGTGGTGAGTATCACTGAATGAGACTGAGTGACAAAAGGAACTCCTTGTCTCAAATTGTCCTGACCCTGCCACCATAGCAAGGCCTGGATCAGGGTTTGAGTAACTGGGACTAGTTTGGTCAGGGAATCCTTTCTTTGGGACCAGAAGGCTTTTAAATGGAACTGAATGTCCCTCATCTGGAATCTTGCTCCCTGGACTACTGCTGTGGAAGCTGCCATATGGCCCAGAAGCTGAAGGAAATGCCTTGCTGGTCGAGACACCTGTAGGGTGAATGAAGAGGCCAGTTCCATAAGGGTCCTTGCCCTGTCCAGGGGAAGGAAGGCTCTTGCCCTTATTGTATCCAGCTCCGCCCCTATGAAGGTGAGGAGCTGTACTGACTCGAGAACTGACTTTGGAAGGTTGAGAAGGAATCCTAAGGAAGTGAGCACTTGCTGAGATATTTACAAATGTGACTTGACTTGGTCTGAGACTGACCTACTATGAGACAGTCGTCAAATTATGGGAAGATGGAGATCTTTTTCTCCTTAGGAAAGCAACCACTACTGCCAGGCACTTTGTAGAAACCCTTTGGGCTGATGTTAGGCCAAAGGGCATTGGTCTGAATTGATAGTGGCCTGAGGGCAACTGAACCTGAGGTACTTTCTGTGGGAGCACCTGATGGGAATGTGAAACTAGGCATCATTGAGGTCCAGGGAAGCTAGCCAGTCCCCTGGCCTTAGAGAGGGAAGGATTATTCCCAGAGTCACCATTCTGAACTTTGGTTTTAAAAGGTGTTTGTTCAGATATCTTAGGTCAAGGATGGGCCGCCATTCTCCTGTCTTTTCTGGGGTTAGGAAGTACCTGGAGTACAATCCTTTGCCCTTGTGTAGGGTGGGAACCCTCTCTATAGCTCTGAGAGCTAGGAGGAAGAAACCTTGCCTCTAAGGCAAGGGTCTCTGATGGATTTGCAGGTGGAAAGGATCTGGTTCTCATCTTGGGAAATTTTTTGAAGCTGAGAATCAGTGCCTGGCTTACTACTTCCAGGACCCACTTGTCTGATGTCAGAGACTTCCAGTCCTGGACAAAGTAAGCCAGCCTGCCCCCTACTGGTATGGGAGAATTGGCCCGGGCAGACCCATCAGGGTGTCTGCTTGGCAGGGGCTTTAGGCTGAGGGGTGGATGCAGGCCTGCTCATTCCCCGTCAGCCTCTCCCTCTGAAGAACCCCCTCTGAGAATAAGAAGAAGAGGCCTGAGCTTGGTAAAAAGGCCACTGGAAAGGCCTGCCACTGGACTGCTGCCTTTGAGGAGTGGCTTGCTTTTCTTTGGCCTGAGCACTCCTGTAAGTGGTCCTGTACTTGTCCATCTTTTTCATGTAGTTCTCTGCCTGCTCCCCAAACAGAGAATTACCAATAACAGGGAAATCCATGGCCTTAGCCTGGGTATCCTGTGATAGGCTAGTACATCTGAGCCAAGTCATCCTCCGAAGAGCCACAGATGTAGTCATGACTCTTGATGAAACATCATTGGAGTCCACAGCAGCATGAAATTGCACTTTGGATGCCTCAATCCCATCTGCAGCCACCTGCTCCAGCTCCTTGGCAAGCTGGTCAGGGGCCTGTTTAGCCAGAGCCAGCACAGTGTCCCACCTGGACTTCTGGTATCTAGCTGTGTAGGCCATACAGTTAGCCTGCCTGAGTCCCAAATATGCTGCCATGTACTGTTTCTTTGCCATGGCATCAATCCTCCTGGAGTCCTTATCTGGGGGGTGTGATGCCAAGGGGATGTTTGCCTGGGCAGCAGCTTGCACTACCCCAACATGGCTGCATTGCTGGGAAAGGAAATTCGTGTCTGAGCCTGACAAAGTATACCTCTTGTCCATTCGTCTGTCCACAAGAGGTATGGAATTAGGAGTCTTACGAATTTTATGTGTCTGTTTCCCAAAGGATTTGTGGAGGGGAATAGACAGTCTCCTGGACTCTGGGATGTCCATCATTTCAACAAAATCAGGCTCCTCCTGATCCTCCACTGCTTCTTCCATAGGAAGCTGGAGGGTTTCAGCCACTTTTTTGTAAAACATAAAGTGAGAAGGGGACTCAGAAAGCCTAGGAGGAGAAACACCTGAAGGTCTGTCTGGGGAGATGTCCGGGTCAATAGGCACATCCAGACTTTCATAATCACCATCATCATCCTCATACTCTCCCTCCTCATCTGGTTCATAAAATTCTTCCAAGGTATAATCCAGAACCGGGGGAACTGACCGAACCGAGCCTCTGCCAGATGGTGCCGGTTCAGCCGGAACCGAAGTAAGCGATTGCACTATTCTTATCGCCTTGGCTATCTCATCGGCAGTCAGAGTATGAATTTCTGGGTCTGAACCGGACGATTTATCTTTTCTTTTAACCGGAACTGACTCCTCAGAATCGTCTCTCCTTTTGCCTGAAGAAGTATCGCCCTGGTCAGAGAGCACTACTTCTGGTTCGGTCGGAACCGGACTGGGCTGGCCATCCGGGTCAGCGGACTTCTCGGCCTCCCTTTCCCTCAGTCTACCTAATCTCTTTTCCAGGGTAGCTTTAGGAAAATTCTTACAAATTTGGCAGTCTGAATCGAGGTGGTCAAACCCCAGACACACCACAGGTGGTGTGGGACTGCCTTAGCAAAGACTTCCCAACACACACTACAGTGTTGAAACCAGTGGGCCTGTTTTTTTTCTGGGTTTCTAGACATGGCCAACCTTTTTTTATACTTGTTTTATTTGCATTATCTTACAGCTTCAAGTACACTTATTCATAGGCTTACAATTACATAGACACTTTGAATTCTTTCTTAGTGTATCATCGCTTCGATTTTTGTAGCTAACAACACAACTTTACAACCATGTTTTAAGAAGAGTAGAGAGAAATTAATTTTGGCAGATATTAGCAGGCAACAGGCAGGGTCTTTTCTATAAACTGGCTGTACTTTTTTTTTTTAAAGAAATATATTTAGCCATTAGCGCCATAGTAGGATAAAAAACTCTAAATTAGACCTACATTCCCTAATAACTCCACACACATACAATACATTTCCTTATCCAGAAGCTACACAACATTTTCCTGGTAGAGATCCCACCTTGTCCATCTCGACATAAAAGTTTCTGCTCGGTTCTGAAGAACCAATGAAATTTGCTCATTTTGTTGAATCTGCATTATTATTGCTTTCCATTCTTTAAGGCTGGGTGAGGTTGTTTGACACCATTTTTTTGTTGCTGACTTGTACGCTGAACCTAACAGTATTGCCCAGAGATATTTCTGGGCTTTATCACGTAGCCCAGATGGTGGCATTCCCAAGATTAAGTGGTGGGGCTCTATCTCTTCCTGTATTACCAAAACCCTCTTTATGCTTTCAATAACCTGGGACCAGAAACTGCTTATACCTGGGCATTCCAGAAAGACGTGCATTTGTGAGGCATTCTCCTCTCCACATTCCCTCCAGCACCGGGAGGAACTCCTCTGTCGCCCCAAGAAGGTTGCGGAGGGGACCAAAAAATATCTCACCCGCACCTTCCAGACAAACTCCCCCCATGTGAGAGAAGAGGTGGTTGCCCAAGTATCTCTCCAAATTCTTTCCCATTCTGCGGAAGTTATTGGGCGAGTAAGCTCCCTCTCCCACTTAGTCTGCACCGAAGCAATAGCATTCCCTGCTCTGGCTGTTCTATATCTATATAGGACTGCTATTGCTTTCTCCCCATATTCCGAGGACCATATTCGCTTGAATGGGGGGTCTCCCTTGACTGCCCAGGTGTTCCTTTCCTGTAGCCTCAAATGTTTAGAAATGTAATCTTTTATTTGATAGAAAAATAATCTGTCCCTTTCTGTCCACTCAAATTTTGTTTTAGCTTCCTCGAAACTCAAAGTTTCATCCCTTTTCATTAGTTGCCAGGGGGCCTCAAGCCCTTTGTTTATTTGGGATTTGTACCATCGATTGTTAAATACAGGCTGTAAGGTGAGCCATTTATATCTCCAACAGTATTGCTGGTATTTCTCAGTCCTTATTCCCATCTGCCATTCTCTAAGGATGGATTGAGTTGCCAATGGAGCTATTCTAAGGGTTTCTCTGAGGTGCTTTGGTGAGAAGAGACTCGCCCGCAGGGGAATCTTGCAGGTTGTTAAACTGATGTTAAAATAAAATAAAATAAAATCTGCATTTCTCTTGCCAAATCAATCTGCTTCCATCTGGATTGGTAGGTTTTGTTTCCCCATAATAAAGCTAACCTCGTCTGTGAAGCTGACCAATACTCCTCAGCAAGGGAGGGCTATAGCTCTTTATCTTTAGGAAGTATAAGCTTGATAACTTACCCTGGGCCTTTGTAATTCCATAAATATTTATTTAATAATTTTGCCATAACAGGAGTTCTTTGATGAGGGAGCAAGGGACATTGGAATAAGTAAAGGAATCTTGGGAGAATGTTGATTTTAGGGTTAAATTTCTTACATAGAATGTTGTGGGAGCAGGGACCATCTACTTAGGTCCTGCTTTATTTTGTGTACTAATGGTTCGTAGTTTTGGGTGTATAGTCTATTCAGACTCGTGGGGATTTGTATCCCTAAATACCTGATATGTTCCTTTCCCCACAGACATGGCCAATCCTAACCAAATACTTACACTTTTTTTGGCAATCCACCAGGCAAGACTCCACTATCGGTTCCTGACCGTGTCGCGGGTCTTGGAAAAAAAAACCGTAATAAAATCTGTTTTTTTTTTTTAGAACCGATACAGACCGATTACCACACTCTAAGTAAATACACAAACTTTTTGACCTGAAACTGATCGGTTCAGCCGAACCGATCTGCAATTTACAAGTTCCACACAGAAACTATAAGAAAAACCTATCTAGTATTCATAGTACCACAGACAGAGACTTAAACCGACAGAAACGGTAGCAGCAATTCGGTAGAAAACGAGCGAAAAACGACACTATAACCGACTTTTTTGAACCGAGCAAAGGAGAAATCTCTGGAGCGACTGTTCTGTGAGGCGGAGTAAAGAAGAAAAAATTACTCACCTTAGTATTGTTGTTTCTTCTAATGGAGTCTTGCTATATTATGACATATGCAGTGAGTCCCAACCTTCGAACTGCTCTGGAGGTGAAAGAGTCACCTTTCCATGCCAGGCATGGAACTTTGAGCGCGAGCTCGGTTGAAAACTCTGTCTGTTGTTCTTCAAACTCAAACTGTCAGATCTTTACGAGCAAAACTCACTAAGGTTCTGTGTGGAAGCCGTAAACCTACACTAGCCAACTGGCTACTAAATATAAGAACACATTTTTCTTGGTCCCAAAACAAAGACTCAAGTCAGGGGATCCAAAAAATTAAAAACATAACACCCAAACACCCCAAAAAGGAGGGGTGAAAAAATAAGGTGGGCATCTACTAAGTGCCAACACTGCACTGCCCACCCACATCCCAAAAGTAGAGGTTCTGAGAGGGGCAGGCAGGGGAGGTCATAATATAGCAAGACTCCATTAGAAGAAACAACATTACTAAGGTGAGTAATTTTTTCTTCAAACAACATAAAGTCTTGCTATATTATGACATATGCAGACTACACAGCAGTATCTCCATGGAGGAGGGACAGAACCTACTTAGGAAATAGGCTCTGAAGCACAGCTGTGCCAAACCGAGCATCACTCTTAGCCTGGATGTCCAGGGAGAAATGCTTGGTAAAAGTGTGAACTGTTTTCCAGGTAGCTGCTTGACATATCTCTAGGATAGGGATGTCCCTGGCAGCAGCCAGAGACTGTAGCTGTACCTCTGGTAGAGTGAGCCCTCAGGCCTGAGGGAGGAACCTTACCCAGTTTTTCATAGCAAAATTGGATACAAGAGACAATCCACCTGGCAATGGATCTTTTAGTGGCAGGTTTCCCTTTACCAACCTCACCATAAGTGAGGAACAGTTGGAGGGAGTCAAACCTGTGACCCTTGGTACGTTCTATGTAGTAACTAAGGGCTCTTTTGATATCTAAACTGTGCAGTCTCCTCTCGCCAGAGGAGGAATGGTCAGTGAAGTACACAGGAAGAGACATAGATTGATTAAGGTGGAAGTCTGAAACCACCTTAGGCAAGAACTTTCTGTTAGTCCTGAGGACCACCTTATCTCTATGAAAGGAGATAAAATCAGGCTCCACTGACAATGCTTGTAATTCACTTATGCGCCTGGCAGAAGTGATGGCTACCAGAAACACAGTTTTCCAAGTCAAGTATTTAAGCTCTGCTGAAGACAAGGGCTCAAAAGGAGTTGCATAAGCTGGGCAATGCAAATATTAAGATCCCAGGCAGGAGCAGGGTCCCTGAATGGAGGGTTGGTGTGAAGCAACCCCTTGAAAAACTTGGAGAATACAGGATGAGCTGAAAGAGAAGAGGGTTTACCTGCTGATAAGAAAGCAGACACGGCTGCCAGGTGCACTTTTTGGGTAGCTGGTCTCAGCCCCAAAGTATTCAAATGCACCATATAATCCAGGACTGTGGGTAAGTCAGCAGATTCTGGGGAAATATGCTTGCCAGAGCACCATATGGAAAATCTTCTCCATTTGGAATTATAAGTAGCCCTGGTGGAAGGCTTCCTAGAAGCCTTCAAGATATCCAATACACCTTGGCAGAGGTGTAGGTCAGCAAACTCTAACTCTTAAAGAGCCAGGCCTTGAGATTGAGAGATTTGAGGTTCGGGTACCAAACTCTCCCCTGGGCACAGGTTAACAGGTTGTGATTCCTGGGAAGACACAGGGGAAGGTGGACTGCTAAGGACATAAGGAGTGGGTACCAGGGCTGTCTGGCCCAATCTGGAGCAATCAGGATCATCTTGCAGGGTTGAGATCTGATTTTGACTAGCACTTTGAACAGAAGAGGGAAGGGGGAAAAGCATAGAGAAACTTCCCTTCCCAATTGAGAAGGAAGGCATCCAGAGGGACTGAGCCCAACACTGGGGGCCTGCAGCAAAAAAGGGGAAGTTGGTGATTGTCTGGGGCTGCAAAAAGATCTATCTGCGGGGTGCCCCATCTGGCAAATACTACCTCCAGTACTAGGGGATCCAGTGACCATTCGTGATGGCCCTGGGAAATCCTGCTGAGAGCATCTGCCAGGACATTGTCCTTGCCTGGGAGGTGAACTGCCATAAGGGAGGTGTTCAGGGAATAAGCCAGAGACCACAACTTCATTGCTTCGGTGCACAAGGCCGTAGACCGAGTGCCTCCTTGCTTGTTGATGTACCACATTGTAGTGGTGTTGTCTGTTCTGACCTGTACAACTTTGTTCTGAACAGATGTGGAAAAAACTTGAAGTGCTAGAAAAACTGCTCTGAGTTCCAACAGATTGATGTGGAGCAGAGATTCCTGTGGGGACCATAATCCTTGGGTAGTGAGGTCGCCCATGTGAGCTCCCCACCCCAAGAGGGATGCATCTGTAGCAAGGATCAAGGAGTGAGACTGAGGGGTGAAGGGAACCCCCTGTCTCAGATTGCTCTGGTCCCGCCACCACTGAAGGGCCTGGATCAGGGTTCGAGTCACTGGGATCAATTTGGTTAGAGGGTCTCTCCTTTGAGACCAAAAGGCTCTTAAATGGAACTGGACGTCCCTTATCTGAAATCTTGCTCCCTGCACTACTGCTGTCGAAGCAGCCATGTGCCCCAGGAGCTGCAGGAAATGCCTTGCTGGTCGAGAGACCTGCAGGGTGAAAGAGAGGCCAGAGAGACCAGGGTCCTTGCTCTTTCCAGAGGAAGGAAGGCTCTGGCCTCTTTTGTGTTCAGTTCTGCACCTATGAAGGTGAGAAGCTGGACAGGCTCTAGAACTGACTTTGGAAGACTGAGAAGGAAACCTAGCGATGTGAGCAGTTGCTGAGTTACCTGAAGGTGTAGTTTGACTTGGTCTGGAGACTGGCCTACTATGAGCCAGTCGTCCAGGTAAGGAAACATGGCAATCTTTTGCCTTCTTAAGTGGGCAACTGCTACTGCCAGGCATTTTGTGAATACCATCAGGGCAGAGGTGAGGCCGAAGGGCATTGCTCTGAACTGGTAATGGCCTGAAGGCAGTTCGAATCTGAGGTACTTTCGATGGGAGCGTCTGATAAGAATATGGAAGTAGGCATCCTTGAGGTCCAGGGACGCTAGCCAGTCCCCTGGCCTCAGAGAGGGTAAAATAATTCCCAGAGTCACCATTTTGAATTTTGGTTTTAAAAGGTGCTTGTTTAGGTATCTGAGATCCAGGATGGGCCACCATTCTCCTGTCTTTTTTGGGGTAAGGAAGTACCTGGAGTACAACCCTTTGCCCTGGTGTAGGGGTGGAACCCATTCCACAGCTCTGAGAGCCAGGAGGGTAGAAACTTCTGTTTCTAGGGAAAGTGCCTCTGATGGATTTGCAGGTGGAAAGGACCTGGCTCTCATCTTTGGAAATTTTTTGAAGCTGAGAACCAGTCCCTGGCTTACTACTTCCAGGACTCACTTGTCTGAATCTGATGTTAAAGACTTCCAGTACTGGACAAAGTAAGCCAGCCTGCCCCCTACAGGTAGTGGAGAATCAGCCCTGGCCACCCCATCAGGGACCCTGCATGGCAGGGGCTTTGGGCTGAGGGGTGGAAGCAGGCTTGCTTGTACCCCGTCTGCCTCTCCCTCTAAAGAACCCCCTCTGAGCATAAGCAGAAGAGGAGGCCTGGGCTTGGTAAAAAGGCCCATGAAAAGGCCTGCCCCTGCCCCTGGGATGCTGCCTTTGAGGAGTGGCCTGCCTTTCCTTGGCCTGTGCACTCCTATAGGTGGTCCTATATTCATCCATTTTCTTCATGTAATTCTCTGTCTGCTCCCCAAACAGAGAATTGCCCACAAATGAAAATTACGTACCTACCGTAATTCTTGATCTTCTCTTGTATCTTCACCATTCATTACTGCTTGGGTTAAGCCGGAGGCGCGAGACCCGCTTATGGGAGTCCCTCGAGTCGGCTCCAACGCGCACTGCCGCCACACTGCGTCATGCGCGAGGGGCGGCCGCAGGTGCCGCAGACCTCCCCCTATCTCAGTTCTGTTAGCGGACAGGAGAAAATAAAGGGTAAGAAAAGGAAAGCGAGGCAAGAGAGCCGAGGGATAGAAAAAGGAAAGGAAATAAAGTGAAAAAGGAATAAGCCGATGGAGAATAGACAGAGGAGAGAGAATTCCTACCCTAAGGGACCGCAAGGCCTCCTTTCCGGGGTGGCTCTAGGGGAGGAACAGAGAGAAGGAAAGGGAAGTAGAAGAAGAAGAAAGAGGCATGTTGAGAGGGAGAACAGTGCCCATCGAGCATTGGTTGAGAGGCTTATAGGCTCGAAACTAACAAGGGAGCAAGAATCCCAGTTGCTAGGACTGAGGGGAGGTTCAACCGAACCCCCTGAACAGATCCGAATGAGGGCAGACTCTCTGAACTCTCAACATGCCAAGTCCCTTCATCCCAGTTGAGGGCTCCTAGATTGCCCGGGCAGAACCTGTTCCGGGTAGAACGCCATCCAGGAAGGGACTAAGTCCCTTAGCACCTTGTTAAGTGCTAACACAGTAGTATGGGAAGGCTATGCCTTCTAAGCCAGTTTTGTAAGACAGATAGAGTGGAACTCAATCAGACTCCCTAAGACAAGGCAAACAGATGCTCAGAGCTGACAAGTTCCAGTCCGTAGCTAGAAGAGCTCGAAATAATACCTGCCAGGAGGATTCTAGATTTTGCCGAGGCCAAGTCAGGCATGGCCACTTAGGCTGTGAACTGCATAACCTGAAGAGGGTATTTAGGAATCGCACCCTAAGGGCGGTCAGCAAGAGTTCCCTCAGAATTAGAGAAAATACAACCGTGCTCGTTCCTCCTTACCTTGAAGAAAAAAGGGGATCCACTCACTAAGAATGGAAAACAGAAAGTTTTTTTTTTTTTTTTTTTGGCATAAAGGCCAAGGGAAGTAAGAGGAACGAGACGGAAGGGGGAGACGCCACAGAAAGAGGCCACTGAGGGGGAGGTGGATGGGTATCAGTAATGAATGGTGAAGATACAAGAGAAGATCAAGAATTACGGTAGGTATGTAATTTTCATATCTTCCCTTGTCAATCTTCACCATTCATTACTGCTTGGGTGAGTACCAGGCCCCCTCCCCCCTTAAAAAGGGGGTAGAACCCTGAGGGAACAAGACCCCCAGCCTCCTGTTGGTGAGAAAACAGAAGGGGAAGACCCTGGCTAATACAGAGAGAAGCCTAAGTGGGAGAAGAGCTAGGAGGTGCCTCCAGGCACGGGGAGACAGAGGACCTGCAGAAGTCTCCTAGCTCCGGAGGAAAAAGATGGGTCCTCGAAAGCGGAGCGAATCACCCCTACGCCGGGCCAGGGTGACAACCTTGATAGACGGGCTATGCCCCCGCCTAATGCAGATCGCTGTCCCCTAAGCCTGGAAGCCACCTCATTGGCGTCATAAGATGCCCTTGCTTGGTGTCTTGCCAGCACCAGGCCTATAGCAGAGAGGGCAATAGCTTGTCTGGTGTGCTCCGTATCAGGCATTGATGCTAAGAGCTGGGAGAGCATCAACCACAGATGCCAATTGTAGGCAGCGTGGTGAGCCTGATGTGATGCAATGCAAGCCACTGCATGAGAAGAAGAGAACACTCTTCGCCCCCACCGGTCGAATTGTAGGGATTCCGAATCCGGTGGACGGTCGTGCGCCAGGCGGCGACGCCCGGAAGGAGTCTCTAGGTACACCAAACCCGAGGACGGGTTGGGAAGGGTACCCAGGGATTCCGAGGGGGCACAATACCTTCGACGACAGTCTGCCGGGGCTGGAGAAAGGGCGGTTGGCGACTGCCAGGAACGGACAGACGCCTCCTGGAAGGGGATAGACCAGAAGGTACCACCAGGTGTTGGGCACTGAATTCTCCAAGGAATTCACGTGTTCCCGCTCAGTATTGTCTCTCCAACGTAAGAGATTCAAGATCCCTCACCATCCTCAAAGGAATCGCTGATATTCGTGAAATCAGCGCCGGAAGAAAGGTGAGCAGGGGTTCCTCTCCTCAGAGGAGGAAGACGAGGATGATGGAGAGCTCGAGTGTCCAGAAGATTCCTGCGGCGGTGGGGAGAGTCGAAAGACCCGCTCATGCATATGTCTAATGTATGAGGGGAAGGCCGGCGCAGAACCTCTGAACTGCTCCCAGGATAACGGACCCGTAGGACCAACATGGCCTGGAAGAGCGGGGGGTGGAAGCAGAGGTACTGGAGAAGGGCACCTGCGAAGAGGCAACTGACCTCTGCTAGGACTCTGAAATCCAGTGAACGGAGTCCGAGCTGGCGGGATCCTGGACAACAAACCAGGCCGCAAGACGAGACCCTGGGGATGCGATGCCTGTAAGAGCCCAGTGGGGGATCTTCCCCTGTGACAAACCCGGGACTGCATGGATCCAGCAGGGCAGTCCACAGCAACGCCACCGGAGGAAACCCCAGGGCCCAAGAGAAAAAGGTGGGGTTTGGCGCTATGACTCCTAGCCACCCCACGAGGGGTGGCCGGCGGAGACGCGATGACCGCCCCCCGCCCCGACCCTCGGACTCCGAGAGAGCCCTCCTCAACTCCAGCATTCCCCACCCCGAGGTGGCACAGCACCCGGGAGGGTAGCTGCTCACAGACCCCGAGGGGAGCCCCTCAATCCCCACCACATCACCCCCCCCGGGACCCAGGGCCACCCTAGCCCAAGGGCCCTCAGGGGAGGACGGGAGAGGGGACAGCGGGAGGGGCCCGCTGTGCCGCCTAGCACCCCATGCCACTGGGTACCCCGCCTCAGAAGAGTCAGGGAGCCAGGATGGGTCCTCATCCGAATCATCGGCCTCCGAAGAGGACGAGACCAGCAGAACCTCGATGCTGGCAACCCCAGGGGTCCCCGGAGGAACGGCGCCATCAATGGCGCCGTGCTAGGGACGGCGCCGACGACCCCAGCCCACCAGTGACAGCCAGGCCCAGTCCTGGCCCCCTGCCACGCTTAGTTAGGGCCCACGGCGCCACCCCGCGCCGGAACCCAACCCAGTGCCCCCGAGCGCAAACCGCCTGCGGTGTCGAAGGTTGAACGACGCTGTTTGATCACCGGCGCCACAAGTGGCGCGATCCAAAACGCGCTGAAGACGGCATCGAGGGTCCACCGTGCCAGGCCCAGCAGGCGGGCCTCGACACTGGGAGCCTGCACCTCCAGGAGGTGAGTGCCGAGGCGGTGTCCCGCCGCGCCCCGGTGGGACTACGACGCTCCCCGACACCGCAAGAGAAGCTCCTCTTCGGCAAGAGAAGAGGAGGAAGCCTCCTCCTCCTCCACGGACTCGTATAGGCCCGGAGGGGACCCGGGAAGGGTCTGGAGATCTTACCTGGGAGTCTCTGAACGACGCTGTCCCCTCAAGGTCGGCGGGCCTTGCTAAGCTTGAACGCTGGACTTCGAGGACGCCGACGGTCCATAGAGAAACAAGCGTCGATCTATCCATGTTGTGGTTGGGTCCCAGGCAACGGAGACAGACATCATGCCGTCCAAGACGGAAAAATGCCGCCACAGGAGCACCGCCGACGATAGGGGCGCGCCCGCCTCGACTTACGCCTTGCTCCCGAACCGACATAATGCGAACTAAACAAGGAAAAACAAGCAATAAAGCACTCGGCGCCATAGATAGAAAGAAAAGGAACGGTCTTACCGGTGTAAGGCGCCGAGTGAATCGTGAAAACTTTGAGTATCGAGGAGTCTTGAAGAACCGAGTATCACTATAGACTACCGCGCAGCAGGTGCAACCTCGATGGCAGGAGAAACAGAACTGAGATAGAGGAGTCGTCTGCAGCACCTGTGACGCCGCCTGGCATGACACAATACGTCAGGCCGAGGGCGGCGCCGCTGGAGCCGACTCAAAAAAAAACCTCCTGAAGCGGTGCACGCCCGGCTTAACCCAAGCAGTAATGAATGGTGAAGATTGACAAGAGAAGATCAGGAAAATCCATGGCCTTAGACTGGGTATCCTGTGACAGGGTAGTACATCTGAGCCAAGCCATTCTGCGAAGTGCCACAGATATAGCCATGACCCTTGATGACACATCATTAGAGTCTACTGCAGCATGAAATTGCACCTTGGATGCCTCAATACCATCCGCAGCCACCTGTTCCAGCTCCCCTGGCAAGCTGGTCAGGGACCTGTTTTGCTAGGGCCAGCACAGTATCCCATCTGGATTTCTGGTACCTAGCAGCATAAGCCATATAATTTGCCTGTCTGAGTCCCAAAGATGCTGCCATGTACTGTTTCTTTGCCATGGCATCAATTCTCCTGGAGTCCTTTTCAGGGGGTGCGAGCTAGAGGATTATTTGCCTTGTCACAGGCTGCAGCCTGCACTACCCCCACATGGATGCATTGCTGTGTGAGGAACTCCGATCAGAGCCTGATAATGTATACCGCTTGTCCATCCTTTTATCAACAGGAGGTGTAGTGTGAGGAGTTTTAGAATTTTACTGTCTGTTTCAAAAGATTTATGCAAAGGAATAGACAGTCTCCTAGACTCTGGAATATCCATCATTTCTACATAATCAGGCTCCTCTTGGTCATCAACAGCTTCCTCAACAGGGAGCTGGAGAGTTTCAGCAACTTTTTTATAGAACACAAAATGAGAGGGGGACTCAGATAGCCTGGGAGGAGAAACCCCCGAGGGTCTGTCTGGAGAGATGTCCGGTTCAATGGACACATCCAGACTTTCAAAACCACATTCACTCTCCTCATACTCCTCTTCCCTCCTCCGGTTCATAAAACCCTCAAAATCATAATCTTGAACCGTGGAACCGCGAACGGGCGCTTTCCCGGTTCGGTCGGAACCGGGAAAGTGACTGGACAATTTGAATTGTTTAGCTATTCCTCAGCAGTTGGAGAAAGAACTTTTGGCTCCACACTAGCTGACTTTCTAGTCTTTTTAATTGGAACTGGCTCCTCAGAGCTGGCTCTTCGTTTGCCCGAGGAAGTATCGCCCTGGTCAGAGGGCACTCCCTCCGGTTGGAACCAAAGCGGGCTGGCCATCTGGGTCAGCGGACTTTTTGGCCTCCCTTTCCCTGAGCCTACCAACTCTCTTTTCTATGGTGGCAGCAGGAAAATTCTTACAAATCTGGCAGTCTGCATTGAGGTGTTCAAACCCCAGACAATACACACAGGTGGTGTGTGGGTCAGCCTTAGCAAAGGCTTCCCCACAAACACTACAGTGCTGAAACCCAGTGGGCCCGGTTTTTCTTTTGGGTTTCTCAGACATAGTGCCAGCCTAACCAAACTTGCCTGTTTATGGCAATCTGCCAAGCAAGACTTATCGGTTCCCAACCGTGTCACGGGTCGTGGAAAAAAACCGTAATGAAATCCGTTTTTTTTAGAACCAATAAGAACCGGGAACCGCACTCTAAATAAGGACTAGTAAAGTTTGAAAATAACCTGATCGGTTCAAACCGAACCGAAAAGCATTTACAAGTTCCACATAGAATAAAATAAATGTAAGCCTATCTATTACTTACGATACCACAGACAGAGCTTGAACCGACCGGTTGCGGTTTAATTTCGGTCAAAAAAACGATAAAATAATACTTTAACCGACAACACGAACCGAGCTGAAGGAGAAATCTCTGGAGCGACTGTTCAGTGAGGCGGAGTAAAGAATCTCACAGTTTGAGTTTGAAGAACAACAGACAGAGTTTTCAACCGAGCTCGCGCTCAAAGTTCCATGCCTGGCATGGAAAGTTAACTCTTTCACCTCCGGAGCAGTTCGAAGGTTGGGACTCACTGCATATGTCATAATATAGCAAGACATCATGTTATTTGAATCTGACGGTTGGAGTTTAAACAACAGCAGACAGCGCTTCAACCAAGCTCGCGGTGAACATTCCATGCTGGCCATGGAAAGTTTAACTCTTTGTTCTCCGGGGCAGTTGAAAGGCAGGACCTAACTGCATATGTCAGAATACAGCAAGATTTCATGTTGTTTGAAGGAAGCCTGAGTGAAAACCAGGGAAAAAGCCCTGGCTCATTTTGCTGTCCCAAGGGAGTCCCAGCCAAGGCTGTGCTGGGCCCCAAGGAGCCCCTGGCAAAAAGGGGCAAGAGCCCCTGCTTACCCTCTCCCTAGAAGTGGATCCCTGGTGCTTCCAGAGGAAGTCAGGGGACCAAGAGGTAACAGCGAGATTAGACCCAAACTGGCCTCACTTAGGGAGAAAGCAAGCAAGAACGAGGCACTGCCTAGAGACTGGGGCCCAAGAGGGACAGTGAAGGAAGAATAATGAATGGTGAAATATCTAGGAAGATCAAGAATTACGGTAGGTATGTAATTTCCATATCTTCCTGAGATCAGTCTTCACCATTCATTATGGTGGGTGAGTGCCAAGCACCACAACTGTGTGCTGGCACCTCCCCAGGGCTGAATCTTCCTCAGCCTCCTGTGGGGGAAAAGCAGAGAGAGGAAGGGGCCAATCACAGGCCAGGACTACATGGGACTCAAAGAGCGGGTAGGGGGGAAGAAAATGACTGGGACACCAGGACAGAGGGCTGCAGACTATTTATTTATTTTTGCTGTAGATTTTTCTCTTCTGTCAGTAGCTCATCTCAGGAATATTTATTTTATTTATTTCCATGTAACCAGGAAAGTGGTTTGGATCAGAATGACCCATTTCCAGCCATGCCTGGAGATTAGGGTAACAGTAGGACTATAAACATTACATAAAACAATATAAGTTAAAAGTATTTACAAACAAGTGTACATATATACCCTGATCAGGCCAAACCTGGACATCATTCGGACAGCTACTGGGTTTTTTTCTTCTGTGTTTCTTAGCCAATTCCACCTCCACTGGCAGAGGGCAGTGCCTCTGTCAGTCAAACACAGCCACAGCTTCCTTTGCGGCAGAAGTAAGTTCTCTGGCCCAGGTGCAGGAGTCACTCTGTTAGCAGAACCTTCCACCAACCCTCTCCAGCAGAGAGGCACTGCCAAGCAGCAGCTGTCTTTGCCTTGGCCTGCCTCCTGACGCAACTTTCTGGAATCACTTCCTAACAGAGGTCACTGGCACGGCAAGGGGATGTGGTGGTTGCTAGGCCATCAGGGTGACAGAGACTATTGTATTTTGAAAGAACAGGTCTGACAGAAAATGGGGTGGGGTGCTTTCTCCATTCAGGAGTGCATCTCTGTGGGGGGCAAGAATATTGTGTGTAAAGGGGAGGAAATGCCAGAGTTAATTTGGGTTGAGTAACTGTAGGGGAAAAGGGGAAGCAAGAGTGTCACCTTGGGCAGTGCTACAGACACAAGAACAGTTCAGCGAAGTATGATGTCCAATTGATTTGAGAAGTTAGAAGAGCAGCTAAATCTGGCACAATAGTCTACAAGAGTAATGAGCTTGGTACATCTGGCATATCTGGGTTTGATTCCCACAACCTCCACCTGCATGCTGTGTGACCCTGAGCAACTCACTTAACCTCCCCAGTGCTCCCGGGTCACCTCAGAAAACAGACATTGTGCCTAGCGGTCTTACATGGTTACCAAAGAATAAGCAAAACAAAAATCACATTTAACGGTGGTTCTGGGGGACTTCAATATCCTAGGTATAGCATGGCATCTTGAGAAGGCTAATAGCAGGCTTCTTCTGTTTAAACTTCCATCAGGCTGAAGGCCCAAGGCAATGCAGGGCCAACAGCTTGAAAGAGTGGGTCATGGTTTAGCTCACCCAGCAAATATGCACCTTAGACTTGTGGTTAATAAAGTGTCTGCTTTATGCACAGCTAACAGTTGTGTACGGAGTGTTATTAGGTAGGAAGTTTAGTAACCTTCTTTGTTCTTGTCTTGGTAAGAGCTATTCAGCCATGAGAACATGCAAGTAGGGTCCCCATTAAATATGAAGTTAGGGCCAGTGGCAGCTACGAAGCACCTTGTCGGTCCTATTCCTGTATCTTAAAGGTCCAGCACCCACCTGTTCCACACGCCCCTTGCGCATCTCCAGGACTGCCAGGTTATTATAAGCCTCTGCATGGTCATTGCTGTTGGCCAAGGCCAGCTTAAAGCACTGGTATGCCAGATTCAGGTCTCCGATTCCCTAAACAAAGGAACAAATAATTTCTGTTACAGGCATGTACTGCTACCATTAGGAAGGTAGAGTGGTCTAGTGGTTAGAGCACCAGCTCAGGAATGGTGAGATCACAGGTTCAAATCTCATTATAGCCAAACACTCACTGTGTGACCTTGAGCAAGATACTTACCCTCCCAGTGCTCCAGACAGTCAGCTAAAGAAATGTGTAGCAGCAGGACACCACTGGAAACAAGATGCTGCACTTAGCTGAGCTAGCCCAGGCAAATAAACTGTAAAATAAAATAAAAAAATCCATCTCTCGCTCTGCTTTATTTATATTTGTATTATTAATTCTTTGCTGTTGTCTACTATATCTGCCACTCTACTTGCTGCACTACCTGCTGTATGCTTTTGTATGAATTCTTTGCCTAATGATGGTAAAAGTTTCCCAACCCAATATCTGTAACTAATACCTGTATCTCTATGTATATTCGCTTGGTATGCGTATTGCACATGGGCCCAGATATTCAAAAGGGTTGCGCATGGCGCAACAGTGGTGCACCATGCACAGTCACTGATCTTTTAGCGTGATATTCAAGCAAGAGCTTCTTGGCACAAATCCCGATGCGCCGGGTGCATCAGTAATGTATGCAGGCACAGGTGGGGGATGCCCATGCATACCCCTGCACAGCCCGATATTCAGCCCAGGATGCAGAGCCATGCATGCGCAACCCTACCTGTGCCAGGACAAAGTTGATTCAAAAAAGGAACAACTGATGGCCACCACAAGTGAGCTGCCGTATTGCAGCGCGCAACACGGCAGCTGCCAGCTCCCGCTGCACCTGGCGGCGCCCCCCCATGCCCGATCGTGGGCATTTGTTAAAAAAAGAATTATTCTGTCCAATATCCCTGGTGGTCTAGTGGACCGCTGTCTGCCCGATTGCGGGCATCTGTATAGAAAATTAGAATTCCGTCCAATATCCCTGGTGGTCCACTGGACCACTGTCTGCCCGATCGCGGGCATCTGTAATTAAAAATAGAAATGTTTCCTATATCCTTGGTGGTCCAGTCAACACTGTCTCCCACCCCCTCCTGTTGGATGCCCTCAACTGCACCGGCTTTGCCGCCGGCCCGGTCTCCTGGTGCTCCAGCTACTTGTCTGACCGCTCTCAGCGTGTTAAAATTAATGGGACCCTCTCCAATACATGTCCCATCCGATCCGGTGTCCCCCAGGGTTCCATCCTAGGTCCACTTCTCTTCTCACTATACCTCAATACCATGCCCAGAGCCTGCATCGGTAAAATCCTGCTGTACGCAGATGATGCCATCTTTGCCACCCACGAAACCCCATCTCCTCCAAGACACCTTGCAACTAGCCTTCAATGATGTTGAAGCCTGGTTCAAAGAGCACAGACTTGTAGTCAATCTAAAAACCAAATCCATGCTCTTGCCCATCCCCAAAACAAACTCAGTAATTTCCCACTCCGTAGCCTCCCTGGCTCTAAGCATCCTCTCGAGCAAGTCCGCCTGTACAAGTACCTTGGGGTCTCCTTTGACTCTGCCCTCACTTTCCATGACCACATTGATACTCTAGCCTCAGCTACAAATACACGGCTAGGTATCCTTTATCGCTACAAGCACTGCCTCCCCCCCGATGCCCTCCGACTAGCAGTCACCTCCTCAATCATGTCCCTTGTGGACTATGGCCTGCCTGTCTATGGTGCCGTGGACACGACCGCCCTCAATAAAATCTGACACACCTTGAATAAGGCCTGTAGATTAATTACGGGAGCCACCAGATTAACCCATACCTGCCAGCTTTATTACTTGGCTAAGCTGCTTAACCTGGACGAACGGCTCAGATACCAAACCTGCCTCATAACTAAAAAACACTCCTTGGACTATCCCTCCCGCCTGACTGCCTCTTTCCACCTAGCTCAACCCTTAGTCCAAACTCGTGAGCCCTCTAAGGCCACCTAACTGTCCCTAGAACCAGGACTACACATGGTCAACGGTCCTTCTGTTACAGAGCCCCTCCTGGTACAATACTCTCCCAGCTCCATCACTGCTACCCGTACAATCTCCAGCTTCAAAACCACACTTTGAAGTCAGCTATTTAACATGCGAGCTGTGCTTGTCCTCAGCAGTAGTTGTCTCGACTCATTGTACCCAACAAAACTCTCTGAGTAGCTTCACAACTACAACTGACAAAACTCCCAGAGTGGCTCGCCTCTCTAACCTATCACCTAGCCTGTCCCATAGCCAGCTGTCTTTACTAACCTAGCGGTACCTGCTCAAGACTAATTGACTGCTTAAACCAATGTATGCTTACCTCTCAATCTTATCCGAATAACTGTAATAACCTGTCAATACCTAATCTGTAATACTGTTATTGTAAACTAAGTAATTACTGCATATATCTGCCTAAACTGTTGCCCGCTATGATGTAAAAAATGCTGTTATCTACAATGATGTAACTAAATGTTGTACTGTGTTTTGTCCTCTTTGTGACGAGATACCTTTGGAAACGAGCCTCTGGCTCAAAGGTTGTAAACTGATGTATAAATAAATAAAATAAATCTGCCCGATTACGGGCATTTATAATTAAAAATAGAAATATTTCTTATATCCCTGGTGGTCTAGGGCACCCCCTCTGAGCCCCCGGTCAGCTCCCCTGACACCATCGGTGAACATCGCCCATTGGTTCTGGCGTGAGCCAATGGGCATGCAGCCCTGAACAGATACATTCCAGATATGTGAATGAATCATTCACATATCTGAATGTGTAGGGTATGGTAAGCCCATTGGCTCACGCCAGAACCACGGGCGACAGCCCTACCTACGTGTCAGTCGGCAGGCAGCGGGCGGGCAGGCGGTGGGCACCCTAGACCACCAGGGATGTAGGAAATAGTTCTATTTTTAATTACAAATGCCCACGATCGGGCAGATAGCGGTCCACTGGACCACCAGGGATATAGGAAATAGTTCTATTTTTAATTACAAATGCCTGCGATCGGGCAGATAGCAGTCCACTGGACCACCAGGAATATTGGACGGAATTCTTTTTTTCTACACAGATGCCCGCGATCGGGCTGTGGAGCACATTGCTGGCTGCTGCCTGGCAGGGCGCCAGGCACAAGTTGTCGGGATGGTGCACCCGCATGCAAATAAGAGACATGCAATGGCCCCACGTGCGCTTTGCATACATTATGGCCCCATTTGCATGTCAAGTTTTGAATATCGCTGTTGCTGTGCATAAGCGCAATGGAACTTGCGCTAGCGCATCCCATGCTCCACTCTGGCCCTGCGCCGCTTTTTCGCGGGTGGCCAGGGTGCCATATTCAACGATGCTGTGCCATCGCCAGCAGCTCCTGGAATATCGCCCAGTCCACACCCCCTGCACAGCCAAGTTGAGCTGTGCCCAAGCTTGCACCACAGCCTGGAGCAGTTTGAATATCTGGGCCATGATGTTTATTTTTCACCTATTGATTGTAACCAATTTCAGGTCGCCCCTGAAAAAGGGACTGCTTTTGTCTCAGTGGGCCTACGTGGTCATCAAAATTCAAATACTCTTTTTGTGCACCTATGCTCCACACTCACTGTGGTACATCTGTATATTTAATGTATCGACCATACATGAAAATTACGTACCTACTGTAATTCTTGATCTTTCTGTATATTTTCATCATTCATCACTGGTGGGTAGCAGCCGGAGGCGCTAGGACCCCGCGGGAAGCTTTCTAGCTAAAAGCGATCTCTGTCTGGAGGAGGGGTGGATGTCAGAGATGGCACTGCCCTCAAGGCCGATGTATTATGTGGTGCTTGCAGGTTGGCCAGTAACAGATGCTGGCCCCTCTACCACCTCAGTTCTACTCGTCAGAGAGCAAAATAGAGACAGAGAAATGAAGGGTGGAGGGTTGGGCAAGGGAGCCCAATGGATAGAAAAAGAAAAGGATATAAACTTAAAGGAGGTGTAAGCCAAACAGAGGAAGGGGACAGACCCTAAGATTTGTGGGAAGAAGAGCCCAAACACTGGGCAGGCCAGAAGGGGTTGAAAGGATGGGTAGAGAGAAACTCACTAACAAAGAAGAGTCTCATCACTTGAATCGGATGTAACTACAATCAAAACTGATGTAACAGACACTAAAAAGCAATTGGACACTGCTATGGGAGCTATGGCTTCACTTCTTGGCTCAGCGTTTTTATCAGCGCACCATAGTTCTGAGTGTATAATACTCCAGTCCTGGCAGAGATGAGGATTCCTAGGTATTTCACCTTGTCAACCATCAGCAGCCCCCCCAGAACTTGTGTCTGCCTGTGCCTGTCTAACTGTCCTATAGAAAGGAGTTTCTTTTTGCCCAGTTGACCTTATGGCCCGATAGCGCCCCATATTCCTGTAACATCCCATGGACCAGGGGCAGGTCGTCCCCAGGGTTCTGGAGGTATAACAAAATGTCATCTGCATACAACGCTATTTTGTGAGCTCTACCACCCCCTCTGAAACCCTGTATCCCATCGTGATTCCTAATGGCCGCTGCCAATGGTTCCAGTGCCAGGACATATAAGAGCAGGGATAGGGGGCAGCCCTGCCTAGCACCCCTTTCTAACTCAAAGGTGGCAGATAATGATCCATTCACTGCTATTTGAGCAACTGGGGAGATGAACAAGGTTTTTATCCACTTCAGCAACTCTTTTCCCATCCCCTGCTTCGCTAGGGCCTCAAACATATAGCCCCGCTCGACCCTGTCGAAAGCTTTCTCTGCATCTAATGCTAGTACGGCCGCCCTGTGCTGGCCACAGATTTACCCCAAGAGTGCAGGACATTTATTGTCCTCCTGATGTTGTGTTTACCCTGCCTGCTACCCACGAATCCTGCTTGGTTTGTGTGTATCAGCTCTTGAAGGTCCGGTTCCATAAGAGAGGCTATTACCTTAGCCAATATCTTATAGTCAGCTGTGAGCAGTGAAATGGGGCAGTATGAGGCACACAGGATAGGGTCTTTCCCCGGCTTAGGGAGGACAGTTATGGTGGCCACTCTCACAGTTGGTGGAAGAATCCCTCTTCCTAGTCCTTCTTGAATTGTGTCAAAGAGCGGGTCTATTAACTGGTCTATAAATGCCTTAAAAATCAACAGGTAGCTATCCGGCTAGGGCTTTTTCCCTGCCAATGATTTAATGGCTTCAGTACCTCAGTCTTCTTATTGGCCTGTCCAGAACTTTTGCATCCCTGGGGCAATGTCCGGAGAGGGCTTTATCGAAAAGGCTTGCATTTGTTGCAGGGTAGGGGTCACTTCTGATGTATACAGGTTGCGGTAGAATTTGTTGAATTCCTCTCCTATTCCTGTGGTTGAGGTTGTGCATACCACAGGGGCCTTCTGAATTTCCATGATAGTTCTGTCCCCATCCCTTTTTTTTTTAATTGCCAAGAATAGAATTTTCCCTCCCTGTCTCCCTCAAAATAGGAGGCTGCTCCAGCCACCAGGACTGACCTCTCTATCTGTGCCATATTTAAAAGGTTAAATTCCCATTTCAGTTTCTGCACCTGCCTACACAAAGGCTGGGTGGGGGTCTTCATGTGGGCCTCCTCTATGGTCGCTATTTTTTGCCTAAGTTGTTCTACACCCTTTTGTAATTCTCTTTTTTTATGTGCAGCGTGGGAGATCACATGTCCTCTGACATATGCTTCATGGCCTCCCACTTAGCAGAGCAGGAGGTCTCCTTCTTATTATATGTCCAAAATTCCTCCAGGGCCTTAGTCATAAACACCAAAAGTCTTTGTCTTTATCAGTAGGGGTCTAGTTTCCATGTCCCTTGTTCCGGCCCTCCCTCCCCAGCTTCAGAACCGCTTGTAGGTATGCATGGTCTGATATTAGAATTGGGGAGTATTGAGTTGCTGTGAAGCCTCCCAGCAGTGGGACACTGGCCAACACTCTGTCCAACCTGGCATAGGAGCTATGTGCATGTGAGTAAAACTGTACTCCTGCCAGTGGGGTTCTGTATCACCATACATCTACCAGTGCATAAGCCCTTTCTATTTCTCCAAGTGCCATCGCATTTTGGACATTGGCACAGGGTTGGGATTGGATCTGTCCATTATGGTGTCCACTATACAGTTGTAATCCCCCAGTACCCAGGGGCCCGGTAGGTGAGACATGTCCAGGGCCAGGCACTGAAAAACCCTTGGTCCTCCACATTTGGAGCATATATACTGTCAACACCGATAGGACCCTTCCTCCGCTCTACTGTCATGTGTGCCACGATACCTACCTCCCCGGTCCGTAATCACTTTTTGAATTTTAGCACTCGAGTGTCTGGGTATCCAAGTAGAGGCTCCTCTAGCTTTGGTGGAGTAGCAGGATGACTCCCACTGGACGCCCATGTATCTCTGTTTTTAAAGCTTCCTGTGCCAACATATGTGTCTCCCGTAGGAGGACTATTTGAGCCTGTGCTCTCTACATTTCATTCATAACCTTTTTCCTTTTCACCACCGATTTTAACCCATTGACACTCCAAGTCACCACCTTGGTTAAACTACCCATTTTAAAAGAGGAGCAACTGTGGGCGCCTGGCGGCTCGGATCTCTATTTCCAAACTTATATGCGATCAGCCTTCCTACAAGCAAATCGCATTCCACACACTTGGACAAACCCGACCACACCTGGGGGTACAAGGGAGCTATAGAACCTTATAAGGGAAGTGAACCTTTTCCTGCTTGCATGGCATGGGGTCTTATGCATGAGTCTTGGGGAAACGCATGCAGCATCATTAATGGAACCAAGGGGTGTGAATGGAAGGGCCTGGGAGACATAAGAATCCAGGCCAGGAACAGGCTGGGGTGGAGGTGGGAGCAACAACAACTCCATATAACAGGCAGAAAATAGAGGGCAGTTGGAGTGAGTTAAATAGTCCCAACCAGAGGACAAGCAATGCTGACTTACAGGAGACACAAGCCTTTTCGCCGAGGCAATTGGGGTGGATGTTCTCTGCCTCTATAATCGCATGCAAATGTGCAGCTATGCTTTTTGTTTCTCTTCTTTGTTAAAGAAGTGTGGCCTACAATGCATGTTTAATTATACTGTTGTTTAGGCATAAGGGAGGGTGGGGGCTCAGATGTATGAACTCGATACTTGGTGGTTTCTCTCTTTTCTCTCCCATGCAGGGTGGAGGTTGCCATGCATCCCACCCGCGGAGAAAAACACCAGGATTTGAACGAAGGTAAGAAGCGACCACACCAAGGGCGGGTAAGTGGTATGAGCTGCACACTCATTTATTTCTTTCCTGTGGTATCTGCCTGAGACGGAGGATGTCGAATAAAAAAAAAAAAAAGTTCAATGAAACAAGGTCACGAATTAAAGAAGGGAGTGAAAGCTCCTTAGTGAAGGGATGCATAAGAGTCTTGCAATCTACACGAGGGGAAACTCTGACAGGGCAAGGTATAGCCCAGTCAAGGGGGGGGAGGGGTCTAAACGAAGTTGTGTTAAATGCCCAGTTGGCACACAAGGTAAAACTGTTGAGGGTTTTAAAGGTTGATGGGGGAAAAGTTGGGGGTAATGGTAAGTTGGGGAAGGTTAAAGTTAAAAAAACAGTTAAGAGAAAAGATTTGCAGACACTGAAATAATTGCTTTTTTGCTAAACACAACAGAGCTATGCAGGATAACAGTGAACTTTCAAAAATTAAAGAAAATAGTGTTTCTTAATGTCTCAAAGTCCATACAAAGCTAATTTGAGTAACCTATTGTATTTATGTGCGAGTCTTTGCAGTCCAGAGTTATTCATACGTAAATCAGCCTGTAACTAAGGGCTGGGGCAGCCATGTGTTTTAGGCTCCTGACAGGAAATGATGTCACTGAGGAACTTGGCCTCCATTTACTGCAGGTTAAACAGGAAATCATCTATTTATTAAGTGTGTTTTAAGGTGTTATTACAACACTTTCTACATTTATAATAATTGTTTTGTATGTGCATTGAAACTAGCAAGTTATCACCTTTACATTTGAAACTGTTAGTAGTAATAATCCATCTTTAGGATTGCTTTAACCTCTAGGCTATACTGCCAGCTGATCATCAAAAACTACACATCTCAAGGCTGGCTCTGTGGTGTCAACAGGTATTGGGGCCCCATATCAGGATTTCTAAACCTTGGCTGTGTTCACGTCAGTGCAGATTTCTGGGGCTGCCACAGCACTGACTTCTGTCTTATTCCATTCTCTCTCTTACATTTCGGATGTGAACTCAGGTCTACAAGATGCAAATGTGGCTATGTACCTGCTCGCCCGGCATCAAGGGGCCAGCCTTGAAATGTGAAGTTTTTGATTAACAGCTGGCAGCATAGCCTAGAGGTTTAAGCAAAGAGCTGTGAACAAGCTTTGTTCATCCAGCAGAATGGGGTTTGATTCCAACATGCTCTACTTGTATACTCTGTGACCAAAGCAAGTCACTTATCCTCCCTGTGGTGCCAAAACACACCCCAAAATAAGCTGTACTGGAGTTGAGTGCCCTTCCCGGACAAAGACAGTGAAAACAATCTGAGCATGTTAACTTGAAAAGATTTAGGACACCATTAATTATTAATTGCAAAAACACACAGACAGACAACATTGTTAACACATGCGTAACCTGAAAGGCATTATTAAAAGAGTATTTTACTTTTTTTGATGAAGTTAAAAGTATTACAGTTTCTTACTGAAATACTCTGGATGGAACGGGGTTTTCTACCATAAAGGAAACAAATGAATCTGGCTGATCCTGCCGCTCATGCCCTTCGAGCATGTCTTACACGCTGCAGCTCTGCCAATGGACCGCAACCTTCCAGAATGCCATTCCCATTATAATGTTAAAAACGGCGGACACGTGTGTGTGTGGTAATAATGTGTGCCTATCTCTGAGAGAAGTGCTGCACTAACTAAACTGTGCTGAAAGAAACAACTTATCACCATTAATTAAAATAATATATGGTGGGTGAATTGTAAAAAATAGAATTTTGTACGCACCCTTGGTATGGGATGTTTTTATAAACCCCTTGGACCTTGCCCTTGGAGTTAATGTAGCATCCCATACCTTGTGTCTGTGTAAAATTCTGGTTACACCCACCCACCCATATATTATTCTATATTTTAATAATGCAGTTCAGATTATGCATGTTTTAACAATGTTGTCCATCTATGTGTTTTTGCAATTAAACTATTAATGGTGTCCCATTTGTTTTTCTTTTCAAGTCAAATCTGGATAGAAAGAGCATAATATTTTCAGAATCATAACACATGCTCAGATAGTTTTTACTGTCTTTTCTGTACTTCTTTCAGGTAAGCCTCAGCTGCCGCACCTCAGCATATTCTCCAAGCTTCTCCAGCTCCATCCTATGATTTCTCTACGCCTTCTGTAGTATACACCCTATTGTAGCTAGCTGCCTTTTGATTTGGGGGGGGGTGCAGTGATCTTTTCTTTTTTTTGATGTTGTCCGCCATATGCAGTAGCACCCCACTAGAAGCCCTTTGAACTATGTGAAAGAGCAAGGGTGAAGTAGCTAATAAGCCCTGGGAGTAGTATGGCTCTCCCACTTAGCTCGCTCCCCACCTGTTACCTGTACACTTGGCTGGGGATCACACCTTAGTTATGCCCATTGCAGGCTGATCCACTCTATATAAAGGAAGCTACTTGAAGCAGAGGCATTTTGGTTAGGGACCCAGCTGAGGGTGGTCTACCTCGACGTTGGTAGCTGGGTGACTTCACAATAGGGTCCTGTAGTGAATACCAAGAGAACCCCACTTAAACTTTGGGTTTGAAATAAAATTAGTAAGTAGCCAATCCAGGCTGATTAATGTCCACTGTTACATATACCCAAATGTTATCATTTGGGGTTGCGGGTGCACTGAGCTTTTCTTTTTGCTGCCTTTTGATGCTATCTTGACATCTTCTGGCGATGCCATCTGGCCCTTTGCTCTCACCGCTATCAGTTTTGTGAGTCCTCCATGAGTCTCCAGACTGTGAATATACTGGTGTATACACACCCTGCAAATGTTGACCTGCTGTGGTCCCTGCCCCTCCAATACATCACTAAATACCAAACACAATTATTTGATCACTGTTGCTGCCTTGTTTTGCTATCCCTCCTTACACTTCCTTCATCCACTTTAGAGTCTTATAATCCCCATCTCGGCTTTTCTTCTTTCGCTGATGTACATATAGAATGTCTTGTCTCCTTTCTACACCGACTGTGCTAAGCCCTCATCGTGTATGTCTCTGCGTTCCTAATTGCCTTCCCAGTTTCACCTGCACACTTTAGGTACCTCAATCTGTCTTCATCCCTTTGTGTATCCTTATATTTTTTGAAAGCCACACTATTAGCCCTTACTATGCCTGCTACCTCCTTTGAGAACCGTACTTGCTTCCTCTATCTCTTTCTGTTGGATATTACTGTAGTTAACTGATTTGTCACTTCCACAATGGCTGCTTTCCGGTGCCCACACTGGTCTTCAACTTCCACTCTTACCTCCCTCTCCTCGAAGGCTAATGTGATATATCTCCCCTTATATAGGGTACAACAACATATTTATTACACATCATGGTATTAGCGCATATAGCTGTTGTCAGGGCAACGTGTCTTTTTTTTTTTTTTTTGGAACTGTGCAACCGACATTGGAACATCCGATCGTTGAATTGTCCACCCCCCAATCCACACACCCTCCCATGTGGCGGCCGATAAGAAAAAATTACTTACTATAGTAATCTTCTTTCTTCCCAGTGATGCTCAGACATTCATAACTTTGTGCAGTCATCCTGATGGGTTGGACTGCCCGGAGAGATGGAACACATGCAAATGATGGAATTCTTTGCACGTGAGCATCTTTCAAATACTGCCTCCACCAACTGTAGTGTTCTAAACCCTTCAGATCTGTAAGAAGCCTGGAAGTCAGGCAACATGGAAAACCCGACATCTAATTAATAAACATTTTTTCGAATTAGCCTAATAAAACTTGCTACCAAAAACTCTAAGGGAGGAACTATATCTATATATAATAATGATGTTCACCATACAGTGAGAAAAACTATTAAGAGAGACAGAAAACTTGTTAAAATCCGTCAAGCATAGAGAAATGTACAGAAGGAATGGCTATGTGGCACTAGCATGCTGAATGCAGAGGCTGAAGTTCTGGAAGGGAGGATAGAGGAAAGAGGATGTCTCGAGCATCACTGGGAAGAAAGAAGATTACTATGGTAAGTAATTTTTTCTTCTAACTCCAGTAATGCTCAGACCATTCATAACTTTGTGCAGACTACCAAGCAGTACCCCCTGGTGGTGGGCACAGAACTTATTTTGGAAACAGACTTTGCAGGACTGCTGTGCCAAACTTGGCGTCACTTCTGGGCAAAATATCTAAATTATAATGCTTTGTAAAGGTGTGTACTGATTTCCAAGTAACTGCTTTACAAATGTCCAACAATGGCACCTCCCTAGCAGCTGCAATAGTGGCAGATGTTCCTCTTGTTGAATGAGCCCTCAGCCCAGCTGGGGACTCTACCTGCTTTAGTGTAGCAGAATTGAATACACTGGACAATCCACCAAGAAATGGATCTTTTTGAGGCTGGTTTGCCCATTCCAACATCCTCATATGTAACGAAAAGTTGTTTTTTGTCTTGCCTATGGCCTTTAGTAGCTGTCATGTAGTAGCTGATAGCTCTTTTCACATCCAGGCTGTAGCCTTCTTCACCAGAGCTGGCATGATCTGAGAAAAGACAGGCAGTGATTGATTAGTTCAGATGGAAGTCTGAAACCACTTTGGAAAGGAACTGTCTGTTTGTTCTGAGGACTACTTTGTCCCTATGGAAGGAAATGTAGTCCTGGTCAACACAGAGAGCCTGAAGCTCACTAATTCTTCTTGTTGAAGTAATTGCCACCAGGAAAACTGTTTTCCAGGTAACATACTTTAGTGGGTTGTAGCCATGGGCTCAAAAGGAGCCATATCAACCTTTGCTACATACATTAAGATCCCAAGCGGGCACTGGTGCCTTGTGGGGGCAAATGCATTAGGCCTTTGAAAAATCTTTTGAAAATGGGATCTGATGCTACAGATACCTTGTCCTAGCAGACAGGTATGCAGATACTGCTGCAAGGTGAACTCTTAAGGAACTGGGTTGCAGACCTTGTCAATGCAAATGAGTTAGATAATCCAACACCACTGAGACCCCTGCATCATTTGGGGTGAAGTTTCTAGCTGAGCACCAGAAAGAGAATCTTTCCACTTAGCAGAATAAGTTTTTTAGTTGAAGGCTTCCTGTAACCTTTCAAGATGTTTAATACAGCTTCAGAAAGGTTCAAGCCTGCATACTTTAACTCCTCAAGAGCCATGCCTCGAGGTGAAGAGACTTGACATTTGGGAACAGCAATGTTCCTGATTGGAGGTTAGAAGATTGTGCCTGAGGCTAAGCTTATTGGCCTGCTCACTGCCATGCAGAACATAGTACCATGGTTGCCTGGGCCAATCTGGAGCTATCAATATCAGAGAAGCTGAGAGGGATCTGAGTTTCAGCAGTACCCTGAAAACTAGAGGAAGGGGAATGCATAGAGAAACTTGCCTGACCAATCCAGCACCAAGGCATCCAGAGGGATTGTGCCTTGTGCTGGTGGCCTGCAACAGTACTGAGGCAACTGGTGGTTCTGTTGGGATGCGAACAAGTCTATCTCTGGAAAGCCCCACCTGCTGAAAATTACCTGTACCACCTGCTTGTTCAATGTCCATTCGTGATGGGACTGATTGATCCGACTCGGTGTGTCTGCCAAGATATTGTCCTTTCCTGGCAGATGGATGGCTTGCAGGCACACCTTTAGAGAATATGCCAGAGCCCAAATTCTCATGGCTTCTGTGCATAGAGGACCTGATCTGGTGCCACCCTGCTTGTTTATGTAATACATAGTGGTGGTATTGTCTGTTCTGACCTGTACCACCTTGCCCATTACCAGTGTAGAGAAAACTTTTAGTGCCAGCCGCACTGCTCTGAGTTCCAGCAAATTTATATGCTGGAGGGACTCTGCTTCTGACCAGGTACCCGAGCTGTGTGTTCCCCTAGAAGGGCACCCCAGCCCAGCAGGTATGCATCTGTTGTGAGGACTAGTGAAGGATCCTCCTTCTTTAAGGGGACTCCTCGTCTTAGGTTGGATTCCTTTTTCCACCACAAGAGGGCTCGTAACAGGGGCCTTGTCACTGGAATGAGTTTTGAAAAGTGACATTTTTTTCTGACTCCAGTGAGTCCTGAGGTGAAACTGGATGTGTCTCATGTGAAACCTGGAACCCTGCACTGTGCCTGTGGATGCAGCCATATGACCCAAGAGCTGCAGAAATTGCCTGGCTGTTTTTTGACCGTGCAATTTGAAGGAGTTTGCTATGGTCTGAAGACTTTGCACCCTGTCTAGTGGTAAAAAGGCCCTGGCCTGTAGGGTGCTGATCTCTGCCCCTATGAACTGTAAAGTCTGTGTAGGGGTGAAGACAGATTTTTTTCTGGTTTACTATGAAACCCATGGACTCCAAAGATTCTGTGTGAGCCTTAGAGAGGTTGCAACCTGCTCTGGTGATCTGCCCAGTACCAGCCAGTCGTCCAGGTATGGAAAGACAGTCACTCCTGTCTTCAAGAAATGCCACCACAGCTGCTAGGCATTTTGTAAACACGCTGGTGCCGAGGAAAGGTCAAGGGTAGGGTTGCAAACTGATAATGACCTGATGGGAGTCTGAATCTGAGATATTTCCTGTAAGATTCCTTTATGGGGATGTGGAAATAAGCGTCCTGTAAGTCCAGAGATGCCAGCCAGTCCCCTTTTTGGACTGTTGGCAGAATCCGAGCCAAAGTGACCATTTTGAACTTTGGCTTTTTTAGGTGCTTGTTTAAAGCTCTGAGATCCAAAATTGGCTGCCACTCCCCATTTTTCTTTGTTGTTAGGAAGTATCTGGAGTAAAAACCTCTTCCTCTCAGGGTTGTAGGGACTTGTTCCACTGCTTTGAGCTGAAGCAGCTTCTGAACCTCTGCCTCTAGCAACGAGATTTGTGCTAGGGGTGGGAAAGTGGAAACCCTGGGGTGTCTTCGAGGAAGAAATCTGAACTGCAGAGACAGACCCTAGCCCACTACCTCCAATACCCACTTGTCTGTGGTGATGGTTGACCAGAGGGGGATAAATGGGACAGTCTGCCTCCAACAGGTAGGGAGGAGGCGGCTTGCATCTCAGGGGTTCTGTTTAGGCTGGGGTTGAGGTTGTGGCTGAGACCCTCGCCTAGAGCCCCTTCTACCCCTACCCCTTGAGTAGCCCTGTGGGGGGTACTGCTGGTATTGGGGCATGGCTACTGGCTGGAAAAAGGGTCTTGATAAAAAGGAATGACCCCTAGGTCCCCCCTTCCATAGGGCCTAGTGGATGAGGAAGCTCTGTCTCTAGCAGAGTTACTTCTATAAGTAGCCTTATATTGATCCACTTTTTTCATATAGGCCACTGTGGACTCCCCAGAAGGGCATTTCCTCTAATGGGAAATCCTGGCCTTGACTGGGTATCCTGAGTGAGGTTTGTAGCCCTAAGCCAAGCAAACCTCCTCTGAGCCACTGTATTAGCCATCCATCTGGCTGCAGTGTCATTCAGATCAGCAGCCATCTGGAACTGGTACTTGGCCGCCTCTAGCCCAAACCTGGCAGTTTCAGCCAGGTCATCTGACAAGGGTGGGGTGGCCACGGACATTGACAGTACCGACTGCCACAGGGATTTCTGATACTGGGCAGCATAAGCTTGAAAAGTGGCCTGTCTCATGGCCAACAAGGCTGATAAATAGCCCTTTTTGGCCATACTGCCCAATTTTCTGGAGTTCTTGTCCGGTGGGTGTGAGGACAGAGGGACTTTAGCCTTATCACAGGCAGCTTGCTGTATTACCCCTTGATGATCAGGGTGGGCAAAAAGGAAGACAGCTCCCTCCCTGTCGAACTGGTATTTTTTATCTATTCGCTTGTCAATTGGAGGAATAGAATTTGGGGTTTGCAGGAGCTTCATAGCATCCTTTTTGAAGAATTTATACACTGGGAGGAGGAGGGCCTTTGTGGGTGTTAAACCCATCATATTAAGGCACTCAATCTCCTCCTCATCTTCAACCTGCTCTGTTGTGGCAATATCAAGAGCATCTGCCATTTTTCTTACAAAAGAAAAATGAGAGGAAAAGTCCTCAGACACTCTGGGAGGCGAGCCAAATTCCTGCTCAGGGGAAACCTCTGGGGGAATAGGTTCGTCCTCCTCATAAAGCTCAACCTCTTCAAAATAGTGTTGCTCCGGATCAGGAGGCAACACAGTAGCAGCAACCTGGGGACCCTGGGAAGGGGCAGGAGGCTGAGGGATGATGCTCTGCAGAGCCTGAATAATTTTAAATGCCTGGGCTATGTCCTGAGCCGAAGGCATTACAGGCTGCTGCGCAGAAGTCCCTGGTTTAGCAGGAGAGGGTTCTGCATGTTTGAGCTTCTTTAATTTCATTGAGGGAACCAGAGAGTCAGCAGGTTCTTTCCCTCTTTTTGCCCCTTTTTTTCCCGTATCAGGGTCAGGGGTAGAAGCACTGGTTAATTCAACCACAACAGACTGGGGTGTCAGCTGGTCAGAGCCTGAGGGACCCCTTGGAAACTTTTTATTAAGCTTTTCAAGGCGCTCCTCAACAGTTTTTTCTGGGAATGTTTTACATATATCACATTCCTGGTCCAAATGTCCAAAACCCAGACAAGCTACACATAAGGTGTGCTTGTCTGCCTTGGCAAACACATCTCCACACTTCAAACAGTTTTTAAAATCAGGCTCCGCGGTTCTCTTTTTAGGTTTCTCAGTCATGGTGAAAGATAAAGTGAAAAACCTCCAACTGCTAAATACCAAAGCTATTGCGGTAATTTAAACAGCTTTGCCTTTTTTTTTTGTGGTCTGTTCCTGAACCGATAAGGAACCGATGGAACCAGAAAGGAGATGAAAAATGAACCGGTTCAGTGGTTCTGTAACCAATAAAAAGCAGTTACAAATAAAATCTTTTAGGACCAAATTTTAGTGATAATGAACAGGTTCTTTAATCAGAGAACCGAAACAAAGTTAAAACTAACTTGGATCCCTCACGGTTATACCAAACCGTGAGGAACCGAGAAAAACAACAATTTAAACAATTATAACTAACAACTAATAGAGGCAGTAAAAGAAAACTAATTATACTTATGTTTTTTTTTTACTTTTCTTTCTTCTTTCACGTGAAAGAGGCGACAGAGACTCGACGACCAGACTTTCAGGCGGAGAGAAAAATCTGAAGGGTTTAGAACACTACAGTTGGTAGAGGCAGTATTTGAAAGATGCTCACGTGCAAAGAATTCCATCATTTGCATGTGTTCCATCTCTCTGGGCAGTCCAACCCATCAGGATGACTGCACAAAGTTATGAATGGTCTGAGCATTACTGGGGTTAGAACATACAATTTCATGGCAATGACGCCAATGTGGTGTGTGTTCACCCAGGCTACTACTATGGCTAAGCACACTTTCACATCTGTAGTCACAAGATGTGCCACTATCTTCTGGTTCTAGGAGTGGTATATGTTGTTCATCTACACTAACTGGCATGTCCTTTCACCTTTAAGATTTGCCTGAAGGTCTTCAAGTTGGCTCCTCCCACACACCCAGGTGATATAACCCTTGGCTCCGCCCCATGATGCCAGATGTTCCTTTCTGCTGGAAGATACAGGTTCCCTCCTTCTCACTCCCACGTGCAGTACGCCCTGGTGCTCCAGAACTTTTTCAAGGGCCTCGATCACATATCCCCTCCAGTGCACGAACCTCCACCTCTGTGGGATCTACTGCTGGTTTTGGCAAAACTCATGGGCAAGCCATTCGAACCGACGCACAAGTGTGAGATGTCACATCTGTCATGGAAGATTGCCTTCCTGGTGGCTATCACGTCAGCCAGAAGGTCTGGGGAGCTCCAGGCGCTCTTGGTGGAGTCTCCTTACCTGGTCTTCCACAAGGACAAGGTTGTCCTGTGCCCCAACCCGAAGTTCTTTCCGAAGGTGGGGTTGGACTTTCATGTTAACCAGGTGTTGACTTTGCCTGTGTTCTACCCGAACTACAACACAAAGGCTGTGTACAGGATCCATACTCTGGACCCAAGATGAGCGCTCTCTTCTTATAAGGAGCGGACGGCTAAAGTTTGGGGAGAGGTTCACCAGCTGTTTTTTTACTTATGCTGAAGCCGCACTTGGCAGACCTGCAGTGAAGAGGTTGATTGGCAGATGGATTACATTTTGCGGCATCATGGGGCACAGACGAGGGTTATACCACCCGGGTGGGTGGGAGGAGCCAGCTTGAAGACCTTCCAGCAAATCTTAATGGGGAAAGGACATGCCAATTAGTGTGGATGAATAACATATACCACTCATAGAACTACTGTTACAGGTGAGTAACCTGTTTTTTCCTCCCTTTGCTCTGCCGATGTGGTGAACTTGTGGCACACATGGCCGTGACCAGAGTGTCTTCAACATTTCCTGTTTTCATCACCGCCCAGCTCATGCTCTTTTTTCCTCAGAGTGTTGGCTCTTGGTGGTTCCCATGGCTAGGTCGTGGCAATGTTCTCATTGTCCCTATGGTGGCGGCGTGTATCCTTCCCACTTCGGTATGCACCTGTTGACAGGTGCGCACCTGGGGGTATGCACAACATATGTGCACCTGTCCATGGCCCAGCCACCCCTGCGTGCAGAACTCCGCAGAGCATCGGCTGTACTACCCTGTGTACGTGTTGTCCCTTTCTACATCCTACCTTCATGTTCCTTTACTCTGTCTACATACCTATTTGTTACCTTCTTGCTGGCTACATTAACCACGTGGTGGTGGGCTTTGCAATTTACCCTTCTCTTTATCACCACACCCTTTGGATAGTTTAAATTCTAGCCAATGAAGCATTTAAAGTATTCAGTAAGGACTACCGTGCCCTTACTGGAAAGATTAAGCCCATCTCACATGTATACTTCTGCATCCCCCATTGTGGGCCATCACTATCCCCAGGTAGCCAAAACCACACCATCTGCACCAGCTCTTTGGCCAAGCGTTGAAGTTCTTGTGGCGGAGATCCCTATTCTGCCCCCTTGCCATGCACAAGCAGCAACTCCGTTAAGGTCACGGAGTTTGTGACCTGTCCCAGCCCCCCCTCCACAATTCCATAAAATCTCTCTGCACACCTGCTAAGTCTGTCTTTTTCCCAGCTATGTAATTTTTCACCAGATGGACAGTGACATTGAGATTCCCTCTCCTTAACGCATTATGGACCCCCTGGATCCACTTTCCATCCATCCAAGCTGTGCTTCTCAGAATGCACTGTACTTCACTCACATCCCATTCTCTCTCTGTGCTCCTAGCTCTACTCCCCGGTCAATGGAGTCCCCCACCAGGAGTATCTTCCTCTTCCTTTGGGTTCCTCCACACCCACCACTGGGGTTCAATTCCAGAGACAACGGTCATCCTCTATTGGTGCAACCTAGGGTGACCCTGTGGTGTGCATTCACATTCAACAATCACCATGTAAGAATTGCTTACTGGCACCAGCTGGCTGATATGCATCTGCCCCCCCCCCAACCCCCTGAAACTGCCACTATGTATGTTACCCTTCATGTTTTCAGATGGATACATATTCTGATAAAATTCTGACATGTGCCAATTTTCAAAATGTACATAACATAATAACGATTTCCATTTGGTCTTTCACTTTATTAGGTACAGAAGCAAGAAGCCATCATATGTCCTCAAATAATCAGACCAGTCCAGTTAGAGGATATAACGTACAACAGCATCAGTGTGCAGTGATGTGTTCAGATGTACGATTTCACATGCCAGTGGCCAGAGACCCCGAAAAAGGTTTACAAGGACCATACATACAGCTCAAAGTCAAAGTTTGAAATGCACTGATGCCAAGGTGCTGCTCAGCCTCTTGCTGTAACTGATGTGACTGCTGATGCCAGACTTCCTTTGCCACCAGTAACCTCCACTCCACTCAAACAAAGCAGTGCAAATGAACGCATCCATGACCAAAGTATCTCCATGCTTTCTTCGGAGACTAGTGAGTTAATGGCATCGCAACATTCATTGTTCGTACCATCCTCTGACACTGATTCTGACGTCAACATCGATGACCATGTTGATAACTCACTTCACTGCGGCAATGGAATAATCAATGAGACTAAATTTGTTGTTTTTAAAAGTTCTTTGCAAACTCTTCTTAGCATGTTGGTGTGTCAAATTTGCCATCTCCCACTGATAACAGACAGCTTTGTGTGTGGTACCATGTATGTAGCCAATTTCTGCTGCTCCAATGGGCATGACGCGTACACAGCCTTTGATAAACAGGATGGGTGCTGGAAATCTTGTGCTGTCATTTTGCATTCTATTCAGCGGAAACACCTACAGTAGAATAGCGCAGGTCTTCAAATTCTGTGGAATTCCTTTCATATACGAGACCCAATACCTGAACATCCAGAAAAACCTTCATGTTCCCAGTAGTCAACAGAGCTTGGCTACATAAAAACAAGGAAACATGGGAGACTTTTAAAGAGAAAGCATTGACGGTTATTGGAGACAGAAGATGTGACTCTCCCGGACATTGTGCAAAGTATTGCACGTACACAGTTATGGATATGCACACCAATGCCATACTGTAGACAACTGTGGTGCAGGTGTCAGAGGTAGCAAACTTCAATCTCATGGCGAAAGAAGCTTTTGTGCACTGCCTCAGAAGCCTCTTGGACGCTTGGAATTACTATTAAAACTGCGGCTACTGCTGGCCCGTGGCGCTTGGACGCCACACCACGCTTACACCGTGACCCGGTTCGGAACGACTCGGTGGTGCGAGGAGGATCAGAGCGCCCCAACGGATGCTCTCCTCCTCAGGGGTGGGAACCAAGAACACATCCGCTGTTTACATCACCTTCGTACCGGTGGAAGCACCGACAATTGAAGGGATGGAGGCGGCTCCGTTCAACGGAGTCGGGGGGGGATGTCGCTGGCGCATGAGTGGTCTAGCGTGCATCAGCACGCCACCACTCGGGACGTACATCCTAGCGCCGCGTCCCAGAGGGTAGGGGAAACCAGGGGAGAAAAAGGAAAACACCTCTCGGTAAGCCCTAGATGATAGCCTCTCGGTACCATCCAGGACCACCAGAAGAGGGACAGACCCCACTGTGCAGGGGGAGAAGGAGGCACTCTAGGGGCAGATCCCCCTGAGGTGGAATTGGAGGTTGAGAGGAAGGAAGGAGAGGGCTCCGAGAGCAGGAAGGTGGATAAAGAAATAAAGTAAAAAAAAAAAAAAACTGCGGCTACTGACAGACATCCACAGAAGGCATGCCTGACGAAGAGGGGAAGCACTTTTCCGGGTGTGGAACACCAATGCGACAATATGATGTCTGGCACGTCTCCAAATCAATCATCAAGAAACTGACTGCCAAGGCCAAGCAGAGACATTGCAAAAAACTCATGGGGTGGATTAGATCTGTGCTTAAGCGCTTCTGGTGGTCAGCCAATACCTGCAGTGAGAGTAGCATGATTCTTTGCGAAAAATGGATTTCAGTTCTGGAGCACACCGCCAATAACCACTCCTGGTATGTGGCTCTTGAGTATTGCAAGTGTGACCATGGACCACTCACAGATGATGAATGTACAAACACTGATTGGCTCACAAAAGGGGAACTGGCATATGATGCCCTAAAAAGTGTTTTGGATTCTCGCCTACTGAAAGACATGGACAGAATCACGGAATTTTGCCATACAGGTAACATCGAGGTATTCAACTCGCTGTTGAATAAGTACTGTCCTCAGCCTCAGCTGCAGGTCCCCAAAGTGGCTTCCAGCATGCCCAGACCTGATCTCTCTCAATTAGGGGAAGGTATACCATCTGGACCTTCAATCCTTGCATCTCACAGCCTGGTACCTGAGCAGCTAGAGTTCCAGGGTTTGGGTCTTTCCGAGGATGACCTCACCATGGTGGAGGCATCCATAAAGGAATCGACCAGGAAATGTTATGCCTTCAAATGGCAAAGGTTTTCCATTTGGTGTCAGGGCAAGGGCCTGGACCCTCTGTCCTGTCCAGTGGCTAACATTCTCAACTACCTTTGGTCTCTGTCCAAAGGGGGTCTTCGGTTATCTACCCTTAGGGTGCACCTGGCAGCCATCTCTGCTGACCGGGCGTGGGCCAGTCAGACGATGTTGGTGCAAGAGACAGTGGGCAGGCACTTTGTCAAAGGCCTGGATCACATATCCCCTCTGGTGCATGAATCTCCACCTCCGTGGGATCTCAGCCAAGCCCTGCGACGAGAGGCAACTGCGGCTGCCATCGAGTGGGCACAAGAATCCCCAATGTCCAGGGCTGTCTGAAGCCGCTGTTTGGCAACAGCCAGGCCCTGATCAAGGACCTGCCTGACCGTGGTCTGCATGTCCACGGGGAGGTGTGGGAGGACTTCATCCAAAGACCCCAAGAGGGCATGGGAGAAGTGTGCCATGATGATGGCCGAACTTGCCTGACGAAGGCCTAAAGATGAAGTCGCATAGACCTTTCCAGCCGAATGATCAAAGAGTTTGGATTCTTTTTCGGGAGGTCAATCAGTGTCAACAGAACTGCCAGTATGCCTGAACACAGAGGCGGTCACCAGGTTCTCGGCCAAAGGGTGCTCTGTGAACCCCGCAAGGGACCCCATGGGCACCGCATAATTGCGTGCCATGTGGGCAGATGGAGCTGGACAGGAGGCAGGGTGCTGCTAAAGTTCTAAGGCCGGGCCAATTATGGCCTCAGCCACAGGAAAGGCCTCTGTATCGCCTCTCTTGAGGATATCCGTGACAGGGAACTCTGCCTTTTTCTGGACAAGTTCCAGGGGCATCCCTGTAGACTCAGAGATGAGGTGAAGAATGTTCTGAAAGGATGAGGGACCTTCCTCCGTCTCTATCCCACCAGCTGATTCGTCATTTCCGGGATGAGAATGTAGGCCAGTCTCATCCAAATCCGAGGAATCCGGATACAACGGTCAACCACCCAGGTCACCTTCGACCCGCCAAGGGAGGTCTGGGGCAACAATGACCAAAAGACGCTGGGGAAGCTCAGTGTCTGGTCTATCTTCCTTAGAAGGAGCCCCTCTGACAGGCTGCTTGGGCGGTGGTTCCTCCATGATCAGTGAAGAGACCAGTTCACCGGCTCCACAGGTGGGGGCGCCGAATTAATCGGCTCTGAAAGAGTTGGCTTCGGCCTGGGAGGCGAAAGCCAAGTAATGGCTGGGGTGGAAGCCAGGGTTAGCTTGTGCCTGGTCAAAATCGGCTGTTGCCACATGAGGTTCTCGTAGTGCCAACGGAGTTTCCGCCGGAGCCTCTCCTCATCCAAGGATGACCAATGGCGTTGCCTCTTTTTTGAGCGCTTGTGGCTCGTCCTCGGCCTGTCGGTCGAGGGGGGTCCTAGACCTCGATCGAGATCGGACTGGCCGATTCGGCCACTCGGGAGACACCAGCAGGATCGGTGACTTCCCAGGGTCGGGGACCACTGCCTCAATGGTATTCCCAGCGGGCTGGGTCTCCTCGTCGGGGAAAGAAAGCACCGGAGTCCGATTGAGAGACTTGTCGACTGGAGTTGGCGACAATGGATCTATCATGTCGATCGATGATTATTTCAACCTTGTTGATCGACACGTCGGTCGACAGGCCAGACGGCAAAGCCGAGAAGTCAGCGGTCGAAGAGGCAATTTCGACCGAAGTCAAGACTGCCGGTTCCTGGGACCAAGATCGCTCCCGATCCCAAGAATGTCTTTGCCGAGACGAAGATGATCCCTGGTCCTTTTCCTGCTTACGGGACCGAGAGGAATGCGTGCCCACAGGACCCTCTCAACTCTCAGAAGGAACCCGAGAAGGTGGAGCCTAGGTTGAGCGGAACGAAGAAGCTCCAACAGGAAGATTCCACGGCACGAGCCGCTTCCTCCTTGAAGGCTTGCATGCATTCCAATTGCTCGGCAGATCCTGCGGCTGTGGAAACCACCCACTGAGCCTCCTTTGATTTCACTGGAGGGTTCCGTTTTTCCGGCCTCCCCAACTTCAAGCGTGCGAGACTGTTGTCGAGGACGTTAGGGTGAAATGCAAGATAAAAAAATCGCACTTCAAGGTGTCATGGTCGACACCCAGGCAATAGATGCACGCGGTGTGGGGATCAGTGCATGACATCTTCTGGCCGCATGAACATCGGCGAAATCAAGGGGAAGACTTGTCTTCCATAAACGAACATAAGCAGTCGCGATAGCGTATGCGAACTAGACAAATTTTCGGAAAAACAGAAGGTTTTGAAGCCTGGGCCTACAAAATGTGGGAGCACGAAGGAGGCAACCCGAATCTTCCAGCAGAAAGGAAGACCTGACGTCATGGGGGGGAGCCGAGGGTTATACCACACGGGTGGGTGGGAGGAGCCAGCTTGAAGACTTACAGCGATTCTTAAAGGGGAAAGGGACATGCCAATAAGTGTGGATGAACAACATATCCACGATCCTAGAACTGTCATTGCAAGGCCTGACACGGGGTTGAGCGGAGGGGCAGTAAGTTTCGATGTCTATTCTGATGCCCTGCACCTCTATCGTAGGGTCTCTAACAGCAAGGGCAGCATTGCCTCACTCACTGTAACCTCTTAGTGCTGTCTCTTTTTACCTCTGCAGCTGTAAAAATGTGGACCAGGTCACACAACACACATGGGTTATACACATCGGAGTGCCTTGTGCTCCCCAGCACCACTGTAATGGGTCACACATCGAACCTTGATCAGACACATGTGAGATGAAAAAATTACTCACCTGAAGTAATGTTGTTTCTTCCCAGGGATCCACTAATATTATTACTCTTTGTAGTGCCCTTTAAGGTGAGCACTGCCCCGGAGCCAAATGGAATGCTATGCTAATTATGGAATGTTTAGCTTGTGCATTAATTTTCAAACTGCCCTATTCTAACTGCCTGGATTCTACCTCAGATTTCTGTGAAGCCTGCAAAGAGGCCATAGTAAATATATAAATATATAAAACAATGAATACTTTCGAATTAATGGCCAACAGGGCCATAAAAAGTAGTAAAAGGCCAAGAAATGGCAGAGAAAAACATGAAGAATGAATCCTCTTTTCTGAGCCAGATGCACCCTTAGAAAAGAACCTAGTAGTTAAGTATTAGGGAATGTGCCAACAAATGACATACCCATCATACTGAAAGACATCTCAGCTGTACAGAGTATTTTTCTGAGATTCTATGAGGACTAGGGTAGGAGTATTAATATTATGGCTCTGAGAAGAAACAACATTACTACAGGTGAGTAATTTTTTTCTAACCCCAGAATCCACTAATATTACTTCTTTCTGCAGACTGTAGCAGTACCACTAGGAGGTAGGCAGAATCTATTTAGGTAAAAGGCTCTGTGAAACAGCCCTTCCAAAATTGGCATCACTCCTGGCCTGGGTATCCAGGCTGTAATGCTTAGTAAAGGTGTGGACTGATCTCCAGGTAGCTGCTTTACAAATTTCCTGAAGAGGAACATCTCTGGCAGCTGCAATGGTGGCAGCTGTGCCCCTTGTGGAATGGGCCCTAAAACCTGAAGGAGGGACCTTGCCCACCTTTGTGTAGCAAAACTGAATACATTGGACTATCTATTGAGATATAGTCCTCTTTGAAGCAGGAGATCCCTTACTTACTTCCCCACAGGTAAGGAACAACTGTTGTCTGTCCTGCCTATGATCCTTAGTGTTGGCTATATAATAGCTCAATGCTCTCTTCACATCCAGACTATGCAGCCTACGCTCACCAGAACTGGCGTGTGCTGTAAAAAACACTGGTAAGGTAATAGAGTGATTTAGATGAAAGTCAGAAACTACTTGGGGAAGGAATTTTTTGTTAGTTATCAACACTACTTGTCATTGTGGAAAGAAATATAGTCCTTTTCCACACAAAGGGCTTGTAACTCACTTATCCTCCTAGCAGAGGTGAGTGTCACAAGGAAAACTACCTTCCAGGTAAGGTATTTTAGCTCTGCAGTAGCCATTGGTTCAAATGGCGGGAGCATAAGCTGGACAATACAAATGTTGAGGTCCCAAGCTGGCACTGGGTCCCTATGTGGGGGAAACAGGTGTAAAAGGCCCTTAAAGAACCTTCTAAATATGGGGTTCAAGGCTATTGATACTCCTTTACCTACAGAGAGGTAGGCTGAAAGTGAAGCAAGATGAACTTTTAGGGTTGAATGTTGCAATCCTAGAGAATGCAGATGGGACAAATAATCTAGGATGATTCGAATGCCAGCCTGTGCTAGCGTTTGGTCCTTTCCTGTACACCAAATGGAATTTTTTTTCCATTTTGAAGCATAAGTTTTCTTAGTAGAAGGCTTTCTATAACTTCTAAGGACTTCTAAAACTGTTTGAGAGTATTGGGCGTCTGGATACTCTAAGTCCTCAACAGCCAAGCTTTGAGTCTGAGAGACCTGAGATTGGGGTATACCACCCTGCCTTGGAAGGAAGTCAGCAGGTTGTACCGCTGAGGGAGTAGATTGGTTTGTCCACTGACACTGAGAGTAACATGGAGTACTAAGGCTGTCTTGGCCAGTCTGGTGCTATCAGAATCATCGAGGCTGGTTGTGACCTGAGCTTGATGAGTACTCTGAGAATCAAGGGAAAAGGAGGAAAGGCATAAAGGTATTTTCCTGTCCAATCGAAGATCAGGGCATCCACTGGGACAGTTCCCTTAACTGGGGCCCTGCAGAAAAGGGGTAAATGGTGATCCTGGTGTGAAGCAAAAAGGTCTAGCTCTGGAGTTCCCCACCGCCTGACTAGAACTTGCACTACTTGGCTGTTCAGTGCCCATTCGTGATGGGCCTGGTTTATCCTGCTCAAGGCATATGCCAGTGTATTGTCTTTCCCTGGCAGATGAATTGCTTGTAGTGAGGCATTTATGGAGTAAATGAGACTCCATATTTTCATTGCCTTTGTACACAGTGGAATGGATCATGTCCCTCCTTGTTTGTTGATATAGTACATTGTAGTGGTATTGTCTGTTCTAATCTGAACCACTTTTCCCTTTATGAGATGAATGAAAGCCTGAATGGCCAAGTACACTGCTCTTAACTCTAAGAGATTTATGTGCAGGAGTGACTCTGCAGCACTCCAAGACCCGTGAACTGTGTGATCCCCCAGGTGGGTGCCCACCCTAGGAGGAAGGCATCTATTGTGAGTAACAAGGACGGGGGTTCCTGTAGGAAGGGAACGCCTTCCCTTAGGTTGTCGGGATCTTTCCACCAAGGCCCGTATAAGAGTTTTTGTTACAGGGATTAGTTTTGAAAGTGGATCTCGTCTCTGGGACCAATGGGCCATGAGGTGAAACTGAATGTCCCTCATTTGAAATCTGGCACCCATGACTGTGCCTGTTGCTGCAACCATGTGCCCTAGCAGCCGTAGTAAAAACTGAGTTGCTGGTTTTGGCCTGCCTAGGACAAATGAGTTTGCTAGAAGCTGGATAGCCTGTATTCTTTCCAAAGGAAGGCCTTTCCCAGAATTGTACTGAGTTCTGCTCCTATGAACTGCAACACTTGGACTAGGGTGAGAACTGATTTCTTTAGATTTAGAAGAAATCCTAGGGAGGAGAGAACACTTTGAGCAAGCAGTAAGTGTGCTGACACTTGTTGTTAGGATTTTTCCACAATTAGCCAGTCGTCCAGATAAGGAAAAGCTGACACACAGTTTTCTCAGATGTGCCACTACCACTGCTATGCACTTTGTGAACACTATTGGTGCAGAGGTAAGGCTGAAAAGAAGTGTTGAGAACTGGTAGTGGCCTGAGGGGAGAGTGAACCTGAGATACGTGCTGTGTGATTCTCTGACAGGGATGTGAAAGTAAGCATCTTTTAGATCCAGAGAGGCCAATCAGTCCCCTTTTTGTAATGTTGGCAGAATTATTGACATTTTTACCATTTTGAATTTGGGTTTCACCAAATACTTGTTTAAAGATCTGAGGTCCACTATAGGCCGCCACTCTCCAGTCTTTTTTTGTTGTTAGGAATTATCTGGAGTAAAATCCTTGCCCTCTTTGATTGAATGGAACAGGCTCGACTGTTTTTATCAATAGTAAGTTTTTTTACCTCCTGCTTCAGCAATTTTCTTTGTGATGGAGGAACTGATACAAAGCATTTTACTATTAGACGGGGAAAGGACTTGAAACAAAGGGAGAGACCCTGACCCACTATTTCCAGGACCCACCTGTCTGATTTTATTTTTGACCAGTCCTAGAAATAGTGGGAAAGTCTGACCCCTACTGGTTGTAGAGAGGCAGCCTGAAGGGAAGAGTTAGGGGTTCTGCTTTTGCTGTTGCAGAGGATGGGCAGAATGGGACCCTCTGCAAGAGCTTCTTCTGCCCCTGGCCCTGCAGTAACCCGTATGCTGGGGTTGGTAGTGTGTCTGCGGAGCAGCTTGCACGTGAAAGAAAGGTCTTCTAATGTAGACCTGCCCCTGTCTCCCCTAGAATAAGAAGTAGAGGGAGAAGGTTTGTCTCTGGTGGAATTACTTCTGAAAGTAGCCTTGTATTCGTCTACTTTCTTCATGTAGGCTTCAGTTTGTGCACCAAAAAGGGAATGGTCCTCAACTGGGAAATCCATTGCTTTGTTTTGAGTGTCCTGGGTGAGGTTAGTAGCTCTCAGCCAGGCAAACCTTCTCATGACTATAGTGCCAGCCAACCATCTGGCCGCAGTGTCATTTTTGTCTGTTGCCATCTGGAATTGGTATTTGGAAGCCTCCAAACCCAATCTGACTGTCTCTAGTAAATCAGAAACAGTGAGAGAGGGATTTGCCTCTGCATTATCCACCAGAGACTGCCATAAAGCCTTCTGTTAGCAGCACAGGCCTGATAAGAGGTCTGCCTGATAGCAAGGGATGCTGAGAGGTACCCCCTCTTAGCCATACTGTCCACCTTTCTGGAATCTTTTTCAGGTGGGTGAGAAGACAAGGGGGTTTTGGCCTTCTCGCAGGCTGCCTGCTGCACAATTCCCTGATGATCTGGGTGGCTGAATAAAAAGTCAGCATCAGATCTCTCAAGTTGGTACTTCCTGCCACATTTTTTATCAATGGGTGTGACAGTCTGAGGAGCTTTTAAAATTTCCAGAATGTCTTTTCTGAAAAATTTATACAGAGGAAGCAGGATTTGCTTTGAGGGTGTTAACCCCATTAGTTCCATATATTGAACCTCTTCGTCATCCTGTACCTCCTCAATTGTCTGGCGGTCCAGTGTTTCCACCATTTTTTTGATAGAAGAAAATGGGAGGAAAAATCCTCTGAAGGCCTAGGAGGGGAACTGAAATCTTGCTCAGGTGACACCTCAGGCTCTATTCCTTCCTCCTCCTCCTCCTCATCATAAACTTCACCATCCACAGTGGGAACAGACACCGGGGCAGTAGCAGTAGTTTTTTTCAGATGGAGCAGTTACAAGCTGCTGTGGAGGGAGCAATCCCTGCAGCACCTGTAACAAAGCCAGAGCTTGTGTGATATCAGCAGGAGAAGGTGTACATGTATGTACCCGCACTTGAGGGACCCCTTGAGGCGTTTCAGCCGGGATGTCAGTGTGCTTACATTTTCTTAGGTTTTTGGCAGGCACTGGAGAGTCAGCCGGCTGACTGCCTCTCTTACTAGAGCACTCACCTGTATCAGGGGTGTATTTGGAGGCTCTAGAAGGAATTGCCACATTTTTTGAGGGGGGTGGACTGGTTAGAGCCCAGGGACCCCTCTTCAAGTCTTCTCTTAAGTCTTTCCCTGCGCTTCTCCACAGTTTTTTCAGGGAAAGACTTGCAAATGTCACAATCTTCACTGAAATGCTTAACACCAAGACAGAGCAAACAAAGATCATGTTTGTCAGCTCTTCCAAATACACCTGCACATTTAATACAGTTTTTAAACCCTGTAGGTCCTGTGTTCTTTTTGGGTTTATCCATGATAAAAAACAGGACTCAAAACCGCTAAAAAGAGAAATATTTAAGCTTTTGCGGTCAGTTTAAATGAAAAAACAATTGACTGTGAAACCTACAATTTAAAACGTAACCGCGGTTCAGGAACCGAGAACCGCTAGTAGAACCGGTAAATCCTCGGTTAAAAAATGAAAAATGAAATGTTTTGAAAAAGAAAAACACCCGTAAACTTAACTAAAAATTTCCGTTTACATCTACCAAACTGTTGGTTCCCCCTCGGTTCAAAGGAACCGCGAAGTACCGATAAAAAAACTAAACAACTTAAATAACAATAAGAATAAGGCAGTAAAGAAAAAATAAGTCAAAATACTTAAGTTCTTTTTGTTCTTATGCACAATTTTGACGATCTTGATAGAGAGAGATCTCCAGGGCATTGGAACTTTGCAGCGGACAGAAAATCTGAGGTAGAATCCAGGCAGTTAGAATAGAGCAGTTTGAAAATGAATGCACCAGCTAAACATTCCATAATTAGCATAGCATTCCATTTGGCTCCGGGGCAGTGCTGCTCTTAAAGTGCAAGCAAAGAGTAATAATATTAGTGGATTCCTGGGGTTAGAACCTGGCATTTCCAGCACAACAGGGTCAGATATGTAATACTATGGAAAGACAGACACTGTATGTATACCACAAGACTACAGGATGGCCCATGTGGTGACCCTCCATAAAACATAGAAACATAGATTTTGACGGCAGATAAGGACCGCTTGGCCCACCCAGTCTGCCCATTTCCCTACCTAATGGATAAGCTGCAGATCCTAGTTAACCAGCAGCCTACTTCTTCCTACCCCAACCCCCTAGAATTGCCTTATGACTGTCCCATGCATGCTTGAATTCCACCTCTGTTTTTGACTCCACAACCTCCTCTGGAAGGCTGTTCCATGCATCCACAACCCTCTCTGTGAAAAAATACTTCCTTAAATTACCTCTGAGCCCCCCTTCTATCTTCAAATTGTGCCCCCTTGTTCTTGCACACCTCTTTTTTTGAAAGATGCTACCCTCTTGGACTTGTTGATTCCCTTGACAGGGTTTTAAATAATTGATTAGCAGTTTTTTTCTTGGGACTATGCTAACTGTACAGAAAGTATTTATATAGATTTTCTAGAAGTGCTGTGTTTGTTAAACACAGTGAGGCAAGAGTTATGCATTTTCACAAAGATTTAGCACTTTTTTATGAGCAAAACGCTAATCAATTTTTAGAGTTAAATAAATCCCTGCTTGAGGTACTTGAAAGTTTCTATCATGTCCCCCTTTCTCCTCTCGAGGCTATACATATTTAGCTCCTTAAGTCTGTCTCATATCTGCCTCGTGCAGACCCTGCACCATTTTAGTTGCCCTCCACTGACAGCTCCATCCTGTTCATGTCCCTTGCGGAGATTGGGTTCCAGAATCAGTACTAACTCCAGATGGGGTCTCACCAATTGTCTGTACAGAGGGATAATAATCTCCTTGTTTCTATCAAGATGCCTCTCCTTATGCATCCCAGTATCCCCAGCCTCCTTGCTGCCCTCTCACATTGCTTTTTGCCCACCTTAGGTCATCTTGATATGACTTCCTCAGGTCCCTTTCCATTTTGTTGTTGTTAGTATCTCACCCCCCATTGTGTACTCTTCCCCAGGTTTTTGTTTCAGGTGTATTACCTGCACTTTAGCATTGAATCTAAGCTGCCACATTTGACCATTCCTCTAACCTGCCAAGTCCCTTCTCATCCTTTTCCACTCCATCTTTGTGTATCAACTCTGTTGCAGATCTTTGTGTCATCTGCAAAGAGACATATTTTTCTTCCAGTCCCTCTGCAATGTCACATAAAGACATTGAAGAGGACCGGTCCATACTGAACCCTAAGTGTACCCCATTAGTAACCCCTCCTTTCTTCAGAGTGGACTCTATTTATTATTACATTTCTGTGTCCTATTCTCCAGCCATTCTTTTACCCAGGCTGTCATCTGTGGGACCCACTCCCAGGCTGGCTAACTTGTATATTAATCTTTGTGTGGGATTGTGTCAAATGCCTTGCAAAGTCTAGTAGGCCATGTCCACAGCCCTCCTGATCTACTACTTTGGTCACCCAGTCAAAGAAATCTATCAGATTTGTCTGGCATGACCTTCCTGGGCTGTGAATCCATGTTGCCTTGGGTCTTGTTCTCTCTGGCCTCTAGATACTCAACAATTCTTTCCTTCAGAAGTGATTCCAGCATTTTCCCACCACTGAGGTTAAACCAACAGGTCTGTAGTTTCCTGCTTCTGCCTTTGTTTCCCACCATTGTGAAGGGAATCACATCTGCTCCTTCTCCAGTCCTTGGGTACCACCCCATCCTCCCACGATTGTTAAAGAGGGTAGTCAGTGTCACTAGTTCTACCCTTTAGTTCTTTAGAATTCTGGGATGAATCCCATCAGGCCTCTATTGTTTTGTCCACCTTTCAGTTTTTGGAGTTCTTTCAGAACCCTTTCTCTGTAAATGGGCTGGTATCAACTTCTGTATCCAGAGTGTTTCTACTGTTTGTTTTAGGTACCTCCCCACTTCCTTTGTAAACACCTCGAGCAAAAATATTTGTTTAGTATCTCTGCCTTTCACAGTCACCCTCTGCCCACCCTCCTCCTTCTTTATTAAGCCTCAGCAACCTCCCTTGTCTTCCTTCGCTGCCTGGTGTACCTATAAAAGGTTTATCCTTTCTAACTGAGTTGGCTATCTTTTCCTCAGTTTGGGCCTTGCTGTTCTGACTGCCTTCCCAGCTTCTTTTGCTTTAACTGATACAGTTCTCTCGTCCTGCTCTTCTGTGATTCCTTTTGTACTCCTGAATGCTTTCTTTTCTTTGAACCTTCACTGCCACTTCCTTTGAGAACCATAGTGGTTTCTTACATCGCTTTGCTTTGTTTATTTTGTTTACACAATGGCGCTTGTTACCTCTGTGATGGCAGTTTTTATTATTTCTCATTGTTCTTCCATTCTCCTTCCTGCCCATTTGCTAGTGCATTCTTTAGGCACCACCTATTTTTTGGCAAAGTCAGCTCTCCTAAAGTCCAGTACTTTTGCCTTGTATGGCTTGACTTATTATGTGTTTACTGTGAACCACACTGTTCGATGGTCGCTAGTTCCCAGATGTCTACCCACTTACATCTGTGATCCCTTCATCTCCATTTGAGAGAACCAGGTCTAAGATTGCTCCCTCTCGAGAGTTGGCTCCAATACTAGTTGTTCAAGGCATGCCCCTGTAGGGCATCTAGAATAACCCCACTCTTTGAAGTGCTGCTGCAACTGCACTCCAGTTAACATCTGGCATATTCATATCACCCGTCAGCATATATGAAAATTACGTGCTCTACCGTAATTCTTGATCTTCTTGTATCTTCACCATTCATTACGCTTGGGTTAAGCCGATGACGCACCCTCTCTGGAGTTTCTTTTGTGGAGTCAGTTGTGCCACCGATGGCGACGCTGCATGCATCATGACTTAGGGGCGGCCATTAGTGCCGTAGAGTCCTCCTCCATCTCAGTTCTGTCAATGGAGAGGTTAAAATAAAGTGTAAGAAAAAGAGAGTGAGAGCAAGAGATCGAGGGATAGAAAAAGGAAAGGAAATAAACTGAAAAGGAAAAGCCGATGGAGAATAGACAGAGGAAAGAGAATTCCCACCCCAGGGACCACAGGGCCTCCTTTCTGGGCTGCTCTAGGGAGGAACAGAGAGGGAGAGGAAAGTAGAAGAAGAAGAAAGAAAGAAAGAAAGAAAGAAAGAGAGAGGCATGTTGAGAGGGAGAACAGTGCCCATCGAGCATTGTTGGTTGAGAGGCTTATAGGCTCGAAACTAATAAGGGAGCAAGAATCCCAGTTGCTAGAACTGAGGAGAGGTTCCACCGAGCCTCCTGAACAGACCCAAGTGAGGTAAGACTCTCTGAACTCTCAACATGCCAAGTCCTTCATCCTAGTTGAGGGCTCCTAGATCTGTCCGAGCAGAACCTGTTCCGAAGAGCCTATCCAGGAAGAGGACTAAGTCTTTAGCACCTTGGCAAGCTAACACAGAAGAGAGTATGGAAAGATTATGCCTTCTCTAAGGCTGTTTGTAGGAAAAGTCAGAGAGGAACTCAACTAGACTTGTTAGGACAAGGCAGACAGAAGCTTGAACTAACAAGTTCAGTCAGCAGCTGGAAAAGCTTGAATAATAATACCTGCCAGGGGATTCCAACTTTGAGGAGGCCAAGACAGGGCATGGCCACCAGGCTGTGAAACTACATGACCTGAAGAAGGTAAGGAATTGCACCAAGGGCAGTCAGAAAGAGTTCCTTAGAATTAAAGAAATTTGCAAACCGCACTCGCTCTCTCACCTTGAGGAAAAGAGAATCCATTCACAAGAATGGGGAAAAACAGAAAACATTACATTTTTTTTTTTGGCATAAAGGCCAAGGGGAAGATAGGAATGAGAGGAGGGGAGACGCTACAGAAGGAGGCCACTGAGGGAAGGTGGTATCAGTAATGAATGGTGAAGATACAGAGAAGATCAAGAATTACGGTAGGTAGTAGCATTTCATATCTTTCCCTGTCAATCTCACCATTCATTACTGCTTGGGTGAGTACTAGACCCTCCCCTTGAAAAAGGGGGGTAGAACCTGAGGGAACAAGACCCCAGCCTCCTGTTGGTGAAGAACAGAAGGGAAGACCCTGGCTAACACAAAGAGAAGGTCTAGTGGGAGAAGAGTTAGGAGGTGCCCGAGGACGGGGAGATGGAGGAAGCCCCTGCAAAAGTCTCCTAGCTCTGAGGAAAAAGACGGTCCCCCGAAAGCGGAGCGATCACCCCACGCCCGGGCCAGGGGTGACAACCTTGATAGACGCAGCCATGCTAACTCCGCCTAATGCAGATCGCTGTCCCCACAAGCCTGGAAGCACCCCATTACGCCATAAGATGCCCTTGCTTGGTGTCTGCCAGCTCCAGGCCTATAGCGGAGAGGGCAATAGCCTGTCTGGTTTGCTCCGTGATCAGGCATTGATGCTAGGAGCTGGAGAGCATCACCACAGATGCCGATTGTAGGTAGCGTGGTGAGCCTGATGTGATGCAATGCAAGCCACCACGCGAAGAAGAGAACACTCTCTCCCCACCGGTCGAATTGTAGGGAATCATGACCGGAGGGCGGTCGTATACCAGGCAGCGGCGCCTGAAGGAGTCTCTAGGTACACCAAACCCGAGGACGGGTTGGAAGGGTACCCAGGATTCCAGGGGGCACAATACCACTTCACAGTCTGCCGGGCTGGAGCAGGGCGGCTGGTGACTGCTAGAATGGATAGATGCCTCCGAAGGGATAGGCCGAAAGGTACCACTAGGTGGCGGGCACTGAATTCGGGCGAATTCACGCCTCCTGCTCAGTACTGTCTCCTCTAACGAAGAGATCTCAAGATCCCCACCATCCTCGAGAGAAACGCTTGATATTCCTGTGAAATCAACGCCGAAGAAAGATTAGCAGGGGTTCCTTCTCCTCAGAGGAGGAAGACGAGGATGATGGAGAGCTCGAATGTCCAGAAGATTCGCTCAGCGGCAGTGGAGAGTCTAAAGACCCGCCATGGCTGTATCTAACGTATGAGGGGAAGGTCGCGAGAACCTCCGAACTGCTCCCAGGATAACGGACCGTAGGACCGACATGGCCTGGAAGAGCGGGGGGTGGATGCAGAGGTACTGAAGAAGGGCACCTATGAAGAGGCAACTGACCTCTGCCAGGGCTCTGAAATCCGGAGAACGGAGCCCGAGCTGGCGGGATCCCGGACAACAAACCAGGCCGCAAGACGAGACCCTGAGGATGCGATGCTGGAAGAGCCCGGGGGGGGGGGACCTCCCCTGTGATGAACCCGGGATTGCATGGATCCAGAAGGGCAGTCCACAGCAATGCCACCGGAGGGAACCCCGGGGCCCAAGAGGAAAGGGCGGGATTCGGCACTACGGCTCCTAGCCACCCCACGAGGGGTGGCCGGCGGAGACCGGGATGACCATCCCTCGACCCCTGGACTCGAGAGCACCTCCTCCTCGACTGCAGCATTCCCCACCCCGAGAGGAGGCAACAGCACCCGGGAGGGTAGTTGCTCACAGGCCCCTCAGGAGGGGAGAGCCTTCTCAGCCCCCACCACATCACCCCTGGGACTCAGGGCCACCCCTCACCCGAGGGCCTCAGAGGAGGACGGGAGCGGGACAGTGGAGGCCCGCTGCGCCGCTCAGCACCCCTGTGCTACTGGGGACCCTGACCTGGAAGAGTCAGGGTGCCAGGATGGGTCCACATCTCGAGCCATGACTCAAGAGACGAGACCAGCAGAACCTCAATGCTGGCAACCTTAGGGTCCTCGAGCACGCGCGCCGCTGAACGGCGCCGTGCTAGGGACTGCGCCCGGACGCATCCCAGCTTCCACTGCGTGACAGCCAGGCCCAGTCCTGGTCTCCCTAGCACACCAGTTAGGCCCGCCTGGCTTCCCGGTGTCGGGATTCGTTATCCGCGCCGCCGAGCACAAACCGGCCCGCAGCGCTGAAGGCTAGGCGGCACGGCTGCGCCATCTCGATCACCGCGCCTGGATCCGAAATGGCCAGAGGGCGCGTCGAGAGTCCACCGGTGCCAGGCCCAGAAATCGTGGGCTCCGAGACACTGGTGCAGTACCTCCGAGGGAGGTGATTGCCGAGGCGTGTGTCCCCATCACGGCCCTGGAGGGACCACGACGTGCCCCTGACACCGCCAGAGAAGCTTCCTCTTCGGCAAGAGAAGAGGAGGAAGCTTCCTCCTCCGCGGACCGTATAGGCCTGGGAGAGGACCCGGGGGAAGGGCCTAGAGACCTTACCTGGGAATCTCTGGAGCGACGCCGTCCCCCAAAGGTCGGCGGGCCTTGCCGAGCTTGAACGTGGACTTCGAGAGACACGATGGTCCATGGAGAAACAAGCATCGCACGTCCCATGTCGCGGGTTGGTCCCAGGCAACGGAGACAGACATCATGCCGGTCCGAGATGGAAAATGCCGCCACAGGGAGCACCAACGATAGAGGCTCTTGACCGCTTTCACTTACGCCTTGCTCCCGAACCGGACATGATGCGAACTAAACAAGGAAAAAAGGCAATAAAGCACTCAGCGCCGCAGTATAGAAAGAAAAAGGAACGGTCTTACCGGTATACAGCGTCGAGTGAAACTTTGAGAAAATGAGGAGTCTTGAGGTTGGAAAACTCAAAACTATTCGCTACTGCGCAGCAGGTGCAGCCCGGACGCGGGAGAAACAGAACTGAGATGGAGGAGGAGTTCGTGCACCTAACGGCCGCCTCGACATGACGCGGCACGTCGCCCCTCAGGGCGGCGCCATGGGAGCTGACTCAAAAAAAAAACCTGTGAAGGGTGCGCCATTCCGCTTAACTCTAAGCAGTAATGAATGGTGAAGACTGACAAGGGAAGATCTCCTTTTTCTGCCATTCTAAGTATTCTTTCTATCATTTCCTTGTCCATTTCTCCCCTGAGAAGGGGGTCTGTATACAACCCCTGTGCAGATTGTGGTGCCATTGCGGTCTCCAAATTTACCCACAGTGCTTCTTCTCCCCTGTTTTCCCTTTGTTCTGTTGCTTTGATTCCTTCCCTATGTAAAGAGCTACCTCCTCCTCTTTACCCTCCATGTCCCTCCTGTAGATAGTGTGTACCTGGTATGTTTATGTCCCAGTCATGGTTTTGTGTACCATGTTTCTGTGACTGCCACGATATCCAGATGTTCCTCCCCCATCAAGGCCACTAATTCAGGAAGCTTGTTACTCAGACTACGGGCATTGGTACTCATTGCTCTCCATTTTTTGATTGCTTTACCTTCTTTTGCAGCATCCCCCACTGACCTTTCTACCTCGGTCAGTTTCTCATTTAGTAGCCTGTTTTGTAGGGAGAGGCTGGGATTTTCCTGCTGCTTATCAGTGCCTCCCCCCTTGACTAGTTTAAAAGCTTGCCAATGAAGCATTTAAACCGACTGCTCAAAAGACTTGTTCCCTTCCTGGACAGATGCAGACCATCCTGCCAGTATAGGCTGGTGTCCCTCCAGGTGGAACCCCAGTCCCCAATGAACCCAAACCCCTGTGCTCCACACCATTTTTTCAACCATTCATTAAACTGAATGGTGCAAAGTACCCTCGCCTCACTCATGCCATTGACAGGCAGCACCTCAGAGAAGGATATTGTGTGTGCTACTTGTCTTAGGCCTCTCCCTAATTCTACAAAGTCCTTCTGCACTGCTCTAATCTCATGATGAGCCAAGTCATTTGTCCCTAGGTGGACAATGACGTCCAGCTCAGACTCCCGTGCAGCTGTTCTCGTGATCCTGAGGATGCGCTTCCTGTCTCTCCAAGCCATGGCACCAGGCAGGCACCTTACTTCCGTTTTCCCTGCTCCCCCCAGTTCTATCCCCCTAATAATTGAGTCCCCCCCAAGAGCTGCTTCCTTCTTGTGGTGTCCTCTGCCTTCCTGTGGGCCTCCTTGTGACAGTTGTCCTCAGACCCTTAGTCTCCACTGGGTAGATCCATAGGGAGCTATGCTCCCCAGAATGGTGTATGGATTGTGGTGTGGAACAACTGACTGGGTGTGCCTCTGTTCCACCATCCTCACCCTCCCTGAGCCCACTGTGGTCCAACTGCTGTGCTTTTCTGCAACCTCTGAGGTAGTGGTGGTGGCTCTGGTGCTCCCTGGATGGGGAGGTTCCCTTCCTACCGTCTCAGTGTGGCCTGGGGAAGGTTCCCCATTACCGCCCAGTGTGGCCTGGAAGACGGGCAACTTCCTCCCTCAGGGCAGAGAGTTGTCTGCAAATAGGGCAGCATCTCAGCCTCCAGAAAGACTCCCGGAAGACTGCTGCCCCACAGCCATTACATTGCACTACTCCCCACATTTTTTTTTTTGTGTGTGTGTGAGTGATTGGTTTGTTATATAGAAATATATATATATTATACAATGTGTATGCTTATATTGCCAGTGCAGTGTGCTAGAGAGGATATGACAGTGATATGCACCTTGCACCTTGAGGAATGATGTCAGAACCCCAGGTATAAAGGAACTATTTCAGGGTGGGTGGATGGAAGGGGTTGGGCCTAAACTGTGCCCCTCACAAACAATCAGCTAAAAGCTCTGACCCACAGCTGCGATGAGTGCCTTCCGTCAGCAAGGATGCCCTACACAACAATTTGACAGAGAAAATAATTCTGCTAATCAAACAGAGAAAATCCACACATCCAAGTCAGACACAGTAAACCTCCCCAGCCCCAAAACAGGCCTGGTGGTTTGTGCTCTGAAAGCTGTCAGCCCCAAAATAAGTCAGCTGTGCTTTAAACTCTTCCTGCACTGAAAATCTTAAGAATTTTAACAAACAAACATAAACCTAGATCCACCTCCCTCTGTTGCTTGAAAGACTGTCTTTTCCTGTTTCACACTGCAGGTTTTGCTATGACAACTCCTTAACCACAGTAACTTATTTAAAAATAGTTTAACTATCACAAACTCCTACGCACCAGTAAATGATTTAAAAAAGTTTCTGTCCCAAAATCCTAGTAGTCAATCCAGCTACCCCCAAGGGACAACCAAAATGCAGTATCCAAACACTTGTGAAGTTACTTCCAAGATAAGCAGAGTTTGCAAGCTCCTTTTTCAACTCCTCAGCCACCTGTAATTTATTTAAAAATAGTTTAACTGTCAGAAAATCCTAGCAGACAATCTAGCTACCTCCAAGGAGCTACCCAAATGCAGTATTTAAATCCTTCTGAAGTTACTAACAAGATAAACAGAGTTTGCAAGCCCCTTCTTGGTTAAACACTAAATAAATATGTGAATAAAAAGCAATTACCAAGGGTAGTTAGTTTCACCTCCCACAGAATTAAGCAAAAGTGCACGTTTGTTGCAGATATCAAGTGCAATATAGAATTTCTCACACAGCTCACAGCTGAATAAAGAAGTAGTGTCCTTCCAGGTCAAGAAAATGTGCTAACAATGGATGAACTGGGCAATTACAGAACAGTGAGCATTACATCCATTGCAGTGAAGCTAATGGGGAGTATCCTGAACATGCATACATACTAACATACGAAATGCCAGCAGAAACAGACCTCACGGTCCACCGAGTCTGCTTGACCATGCAGACGGCATCCTAACCCGCAGCTGCATTACCCTCCACTCCCCACAACAACCTTCCCTCACTCTGTCCCATGCCCTCCCGAACCAGCTGAATGCTCTACAGAACACCACTTCCTCTGGCAGAGTATTCCGCCTGTCTACCACCATTTCTGTGAAAAAGTGTCTCCTGACCCCCCCCCGAATCTTCACCCCTCCTGTCTCAGCCAACGCCCTCTCGTGTCCCTTGACTTCAGCAAAGCTTTCGATACCGTTCCACATAGAAGACTGATTCATAAGCTGGGTAGGCTCAGGGTGTGTCACAGGCTGGTCAACTGGGTGGCAAACTAATTGACGGTCAGAAAACAGAGTGGTGGTAAATGGTATGCAGTCAGAAGAGATGCAAGTCACAAGTGGGGTACCTCCAGGATCAGTCCTGGGGCCAGTTCTATTCAGTATCTTCATCGGTGACATTACAGATGGACTGGAGGGTAAGGTTTGCCTGTTTGTAGATGACACCAATGTCTGCAACAAAGTAGATGATCAAGATGGGGACGGCAGAATGAGAAGAGATCTGGAAAAAGTGGCAAAATGGTTGGAAGAGTGGCAACTGGGGTTAACGCAAAGACGTGCAAGATCATGCATATAGGGAACAGAAGCCATGAAGCTACCTATAGGTTGGGAGGGGAGATGCTGTCCATCACAAGGGAAGAGAGAGAGACTTGGACATCATCATCACAGATGACATGAAATCATCCAAGCAGACAACTAAAGCAGTAGGTAAGCATTGAGGGATGTTGGGATGTATTAGTAGGGATAGCACAAGTTTTAAGAGGGAGGTAATGATTCCCTCTTTACAAGACACTGGTTAGGCACTCATCTGAAGTAATTTTAACAGTGGATGGGACAGGGCGAGAGGGGACTAATTGTGAGAGGGGTAGGGGAGGGTGGTGCAGCCACAAGTCAAGGGTGCCAGCTACACAACCGAGCAACCCGGCAGATCATGTAACCAGCCTCTGGTGGCAGATTCATATGTTTGTATATATCCCTAAAACAACTATACGCTAGAGAGTCATTTCTAAGAGTACACAGAAACTGTGCTGCCTGTGTGGTTCAGTTATGCCCTGCCACTGTGATGTCTATTTATGTTGGATGTACTTCATGATGTGTGACAGGAATCATAACTTTTTTTTTTCTTTTTAATTTTGTGTAGATATTTCCATGTTAGCATAAGAGAGCTCTACAAAGTAGGGACATCAGGTGACTTGATCAGAGCTTCACAGTGAGTGAGGAGTGGGACTTAAACCTATGATATCCCTTTTCATTGACTTAGACACTATGTAGCACAAGCAGACGCCATATTTACTGTGGTGATACCAAAACTGGACACTGATCACTTCCTGAATATGTAGTAGTGCTGCTCTGAGATAGTGTTAAAAGTAAGTGCTACATAAACATGTATATATATGAATTCTTCAGTTTCTCTGCTGGGTGGGTGTGGTTGGGTGCTTAATACTGTTGTAGATGGGATAGGTATAGTGCCAGTGACAAGGCCATGGGAAAGGGTGGAGGAGGGGAGGGTGCATGAATTGGAGATGCTTGGAGCATATCAGTAACTAAAGCCTAGTGACTGCAGCATTTAACTGTAACTACTCGCTGTCCACTGTTTAATTTCCTCCTTCTTGTGCCAGTCAGCATTCATACTGCTGGAGTTAGTCTCCACCACATGGCCCCATTACCAGCCTGTGTAAGTCATCATACACATGGAACACTGAGCTGGTGTCCCAGCATGATCAGCAGCTGTCACCATCGACCACACAGTAAAGCCAGTCAATGAGTATGTGTAGATACCCTCCTGCACGTACCCCCTTCTCCCCCCAGTATTTACAGATTAGTATGGAAGACATACAGACCCATTCAGGTTTAAGTAGTACATGTGTCTCTGAGGGTGCAACACTCAACAGCACTGCCTATAATTTACCTGCTTCACCAGTGATTGCTCTCCACTGTTACCATGAACTTTATTTTTACTCAGTATCCACACACCACAAATGTTCTTGTTGCATGCCACCAGAAACTTCTTCCACTGACTCAAGTATTTCCGAGCACAGTAGGGGTCTAGTGAGATACTGAGCCGCAGCAAACCTGTACCCATTCATTGTTCTGAATGGTGGACTGTCACCTACTGCTTATTTACTGTCAAAACTACCCAGCCACCACCGCAATGAAATGGGGGGAATACAGTAAGTCGATACTCAGTGTCTGAAAGGAGAAGTCAGTAGGGCCGAATTTGGATGTGACTGGCCTGGTGTATTTATTGGCAGGTAGCCACCTGCTTGTTTCTCACTCCCCGAGGCAGACACAGAAACCATGCCTCGCTGGTCATCAGTATACGTACTAGCATTGCAGTTGTCATTTACTGTAGGTTCACTAGATGATAAGCATGCTCACCAGTGACAGTAGCGCAACTGCACAGTAGCTGTCAAGCCTTCAGTAAATGTTCTTGAACTGTGAATAATTCACATCTATGTTGCCTGATCGAACCAACATTGGTTGGCAACATTTTTAAATCAGCTATACAGAAGGATAGTTGTGAAAATAAAAAAAAAACTTTACTCACTGACCCATACTGCTTTCAGATTGATGTAAATCTGGCATAGATAAATAAGTTAATATTCAATTAATAACACATATAGGACAGAGCATAGTGAGAGAAAACATTTTCTAAAGATGTGTGTTTGCTCAGAACAGTGATGCAGGATAATCTTTTTCTCTGTATGCTGTATTTCTGTATCTATTTCAGAATAAATTCATGGGCATGCAGATAGCTTTGTTTGTCAGCTCTGCCAGTTGGTTTTGAAATCAAATTATGCGGGATTATCCTTTGGCATTGACAGTAATATAAGTGAGCTGTTCTCCATACATCATCTTACTACATAATTGGCAAAGAAATTAATTGGCAGAACATAAAATTGCTGGAGCAGAGGTGTGGTGTGGGCATGTGGTTGCAAAGTTATGCTCCTGCAAGTCAAAACAAACACGAAGGGAGTGAAACATATGGTCACGGGTGTTAGTAAAAAAAAAAAAAAAACACCGTACAGAAAGTAAAGGTGAAGGGACCGGTTCTACACAAAGCAGATGCAGAACTGACAAACACTATCAAAAAAGTAACTGGCATGGCATGTGAAAAATATAAGTTAATGTTCATGGAAGACTTTTGTGTGCATACAGGTATATTTTTAAAGTCAATGAATTTCAGCTTTATCTACATTTGGACTACAGCGAGGCAGTGCAACATTGCTTTGTCATCAACCATTTTATTGCTTTCCCAGGAAAACTGGCATCCTCACATTACAAGGATCTGTGCCACATGATACAAACAGTACAGCATTTAAGTACAGTTTTATTCATTAAAATGGGAGACACACAAATAACAATGACAGCGATTTCATGCTACATCAAGTAAAATGGATGACATACAGTATACACAAAGAACACACCCAAAATGGATTTATATTGATTACATCGATGCATTTATTAAATTAATTTATTTACTGCAGGAGTTAATGTCCGACTCGGTTACACTTGTGACAGGGTCTGACACAGACGCTGCTGAGTGAATTGATCATCAAAAACCGCCGAGTGCACCATCAAGAGATACACACAGCATATGATGCTTGTGCTGTGTGGAACTTATTATGAGGCAGGGTAGTATCTCTTTGCAGTGGACAGTACTCATGGTGTACACTCCTCTCAAAAGTCATTACTGGGTGTGGTCTCAAAGAACTACAAATGTTGCCGGTCCGGTGGCGCTGGACGCCACACCTCGCACCACACTGGTGACCCGGGTTCGGGAATGGACTCGGCCGCTGGGGTTGGCAGGAGAGGAAGGTCGAGGTCTCACGACTGCTCTCCTTCCTGGGAGGGCTGGGGCACTTGCAGCGACATGCGGCGACTGGCAGAGGCCAGTAGCACTACAGCAGCAAGCAGTAGAGCGGGGAGGCGGGCATCAGCATGCATGTGCTAGTATGCCACTACATGTCCGCTTCCAGGGAAGGAAAACCAGGCGGAAAATTGCGGGCGTGATCTTGGTGGCTGATGGTCACGCCTAACGCCCCGGTACCAGAGAATCCTGCATTCAGAGCAACGGAGTGATTAATGGCTGGCTCTGAGGGGTGCTGACCGGGCCCGGGAAAGGGTGTGGCAGTCGGGGATCGGAGATCAGCTCCAAGGACAGAAACAGAGATGTGTTAAAAAAAAAAGAAAAAGAAAAAAAGAACTACAAATGTCATTTGGTGAACAGCAAATGTTGCAGTAAGCAAGTTACGCATGGCACAGTATTTTATTGTGGAGGAGCTGGACAAGTACATATCCCATGTACTGTGTGTTCAGAGTGACAGATTGTCAGAACTTTGACGATCACCTCAATGTATCGCTGTTAATCATATCACCCAAGCAGTGATTCAGTCAATGTTTGAAAATGCAGACTCCATGTGTTTTGTGCACAAAAATGAAAAATACCAATACGGACCGAGAACTGGACAGAAGCACAATGCTGGAAACAGCTGACCAGATGACACCTTTACATTGCTGCAGGGTGTGTGAAAAAAACATGTCTCAGTATTGAGAGCAGCAAGTGAAAAAAGTCTTCTGCAATAAAGTTAGCCAGTCTGTGACACCAAGTAATAGAAATATTCCTGAGCTGGAGGCGGGGGTGCATGCTCACACTTCCTGTATCGCAGACATGCATGCGCAGCAAGCACAAGCTGAAGGCTCGCACACAGTAATTGTGGAGGAGAAGACGAACGTTCATGCTCACACTGGGGGGAGAAAGTGCGGCGACACTACAGAAGCGCACAGCATGGGGAGCACCATCTAAAGCAAAAGGTAAGGAAGCGCAGGCTATGCTAATTACTGAAAGTACACTACAACCAAAAAAAGGTTTGTCGGGTCGGCAAGAGGCAAAGTTACACATAGTGCTGTTCCATAGTTCAGCACTGTTCTCCTTTCATAGGAAGTAGAGTCTAGTTTAAACGCTACAATTCTGCGATTACTGTTTATTGTTGCATGCAGCCCATGGGTTCGCAGTTCACGCATATATGTGTGAATTTCCAGTTTTAATATTTTCTTCAAGGTTACCCCTGGTGATGTTATCTAACTGATGCAGTACAAACTTTAACTGCATATATTAAGCGGGGTGGCGCCCTCATGTGGCATTTGAAGTTTTCCTCATGCACTATATCTGGAAAAGTAAATGTGTATTTACAGTAAAATCGATAAACATAAATAAAAATAAAAAGATTGAAGTCGGTTGCTGCAAAGTGTGAATCCACAGAACACTGACATACTGAAAACAAAGAAGCACTATCCACAGTTGTTAAACACAAAACGACACTTGCAGTAAAAATGAATTCCAGAGCTGCTCTGCTATTCTCAGTTTTAAGTCGTTCTATATGATCTTTAATATACACCGTTAAGCACCACATTTATGGCTAGATGGCGTTAATGCTCCAAAGATATAATAGCCTCCAGCAATCAAGTTCTAAGGGAAAGCCTGGCAATCCAAGAGAAAAGGGCGTGAAGGGAGAATCAGAAACACGGATGCCAGCCAGAAGGTGAAATGGATTTCAACTACTTCAACTTCTTAACAGCAGTGTAATCAGGAGGAGAACTGCAGGATGGAAAGGGAGCACAGAACAGTGATTTGTCTGCTGTGGGTTGGGGGGTCTTCAAAATCTGCTTCCTCATTTAAAGTCTGGTTTCTTTCAACTAACCTGTTTTGCAAGATGATATTTTTACAAGCTCAAGAGATTGAAAATGTAGAAAACACGTTCACTAAAAGTGCTCAAACCACTGTTTCCCTCACTGTTCCTGTCACTGTCCAGCCACTTGGCAAACCGTCAACAGAATGTTGTAAATTTGTTCCATTGCGGTTCGCCATTCGGACCTTCAGTTCAGCGGGACTTTCTGTTCTGGGGTTCTAGTTTGGTTCGTCCAGGGGTCATGCAGTTCTCGTTCGGTTCAGGTTCAGTTCGCCAACAAACCTGGGCTCTACGTACAAGGATGGAACAAGAAGATGCCCTGTACTGCAGAAAGAAGTCAGATCTCTGTGCCCCCAGAAAGAGGAGTTCAACCAATTCTTTCTCTTTCTCCCTCCCTGACTCATTATATAAGGTTGAGGATAAAAATGATCCACCCCAGGGCAAGGTCTCTCTGAGCACAGGGGAAGGGGTCACCTAGCTAGATGAGCCTTCTTGCGATCCAGAGGAGCGGTGTGCCCTTAGATCAACCCCCAGGTGTAGGAAGATAGAGTTTACCTCTGAAGTAAAAGATCAGAAGGGCCTTGCCCTATGGATAACCACGGGCTGCTCACATGAGCGTAGAAGAACCACGTATGGCTCCAGAGACAGAGGGGGAAGGAAAAAGAAATGTAGGGATCCTCAGAGTCCCGCTGACCAAGCCGGGTACCCAAGGGAGGCAAAGAGGGGCCCAAGACAAAAAAAAGGGGGACCCTAAGAACCAGAAACTGTGATACAGGATGCAGTCCCAGGGATGATCCCACCAGGTCATACAGAGCCCTGAGAAGCCCCTAGCCAAAGAGGGCAAGAGCTTCTGCTTGCCCTCCCCTCAGAGGTGGGTCACTGCTGCTTCAAAGATGGACAAGTGCACCCAGAGCTGCCAGCGGGACTAAGCTCGCAATTGACCTCAATGGGGGGCTGCAAGCAGGGAGGAGGCACTGCCCAGGAAGCTGAGGCACCAGAGGGGAAGGTGGGTGGGAAGCAGTGATGAATGGTGAAGATATACAGGAAGATCAAGAATTACAGTAGGTACATAATTTTCATATCTTACCTGTATCAACCTTCACCATTCATCACTGGTGGGTAAGTAGCAAGCACCGTAATGGTGCTGGCACGTCCCTGGGGGAGAAATCCTCCTCAGCCTCCTGTGGGGGAGAACACAGAAAGGCCGGGTCCCCTTACGGGTCTTTCAAGGCCCGCGAGTGATCAGGACAAGATGGGGACTCCTGTTGCCTGGGAGAAAAAAGGTGCCCCGCTAACTCCTGTCTCACCCTGTGGGAGAAAAAGTGGTCCCTGTAAGGAGAAGACAATCAACCTACACCGGGCCAAGGTGACAACCTTATAGGCAAAGCCACACCATCTGATAAATGCAGACTGCAGTTCTCGCCAGTTTGGAGGCCACCTCACTGGCGTCATACGACGCCCTTGCCTGGTGTATTGCCAGCTCCAGACCATATGCAGAAAGGCCGATGGCCTGCCTGGTTACCTCTGAATCGGGCATAGATGCCAGGAGTTGGCCCAGCATCGTCCATAGGTGCCTTAAGTAGGCAGCCTGAAGGGCCTGGTGTGCTGCAATGCACAAAAGGAGGCGTGCCACCGAGAAGACTCTACGACCCCAAAGGTCAAACTCAGCAGAGTCTGACCCCGGGGGGCAGACGTGCTTTGGGCGACGGTGCCCGAAGGGGGTGTCCAGGAGCGCCACTCCCGAGGAGGGGTGGGGCATAACACCTGGAGACCCCATGGGTGTGTAATACCTGTGATGGCAGTCCCTAGGGGCTGGAGATGAGGCAGAGGGACACAGCCAGACCCTGTGCAACACTTCCACAAAGGGAACAGGCCACGGAGGAATGACCAAATGGTCAGCACTGAACTTGACAAGGAAGGTGTGTGTCGTAGAGTCAGGATTGCATGAACCAAAATCAGATACATGGAGCTCCTCCAGCATCCTCGAAAGGAACCGCTGATAGCTGGCAAGATCAGCATCAGAGGAGAAATGGATGGAGGAGTCTCCTTCCTCAGGGGAGGTAGGCGAGAAGCTTGATTCAGAGCTTGAAGCATCTAGGGGCTCAGGTCAGAAAACAACCTCATCCATGGCTCTAAAATAACGGGGGAATGCAGCTGCTGAAGCACTGAATTGTCCCCAGCTCATGGGCCCTGTGGGACCAAAGAGGCCTGGAAGAGGGGGGGAGGAGGAGGCAGAGGGGTAGAAGAAGGACATTTCTGTCTAGGCAGAGCTGACCCACTGTTAGGGCTGCAGGAACGCATAGGGGATCCCTCCCGAAAGAGGGTGCTGCTGACCCTGCCCGCCGAAGGATGCCCAACCTAACTGGGGTGACCGTGGCAGTGCCCTTGGGAAGAATTCCCCAAATGGGGTGAATGGAGCCATACAGGTCCTTGTGGGCGGCCCCTGTTCCCATCAGCCGCAGACCCCCTCGAGGAGGAAGAGGCCAAAAGGGAAAAGTCAGCACTTCTGCTTCTCCCAGAGCCATCAGCTATCCTGGAAAGAAGCCTTTATGCCTTTCCTCAATCTCCCTACCCCCACCCCCTCAAAGAGGGATCTGTTCCTTGGGGGAACCTCTAAGCATGAGGACTGGAGGGCCGAGGCACTTCCTAGACCAGAAGTGGTGCTGGAAACTTCCTCGGACCTCGATACGGCACTGGGGTCCAAAACACAATGGACTCAGCACCGGCATCAATACTGAACACAGAACCGGTGCTGACCGCCGGGCTGCAAATGGTACCAGAATCTATTACGGCTCTGGCCATGGCACTCACCCCAGCGCCAGCCACAGCAATGACTGTGGCGCCACTTCTGGTGCTGACCACGGCACAGGCAAAAAGAGGAAGCACCGGTTTGCACAGAAAATTCCCGAGGCTCAGAGATCCCAGAGCTGGGCAGAAGGGAGTCTCAGAGCTCCAAGTCAGGCTGCCAGTTGGGGTCATCCCAGTCCTCCTCCTCCTCTAAAGAAGAGACCAGGGAGACCTCCAGAGAGGCAACCCCCAAGACCCTCCCTAATATGGCACTGCAAACGGCACCGGAGGGAGACGCAGCACCAACCCCGGCAGTGCCCCACTCACCAACCCTGAAGGTGGCGTCTGGAGCCAAAGCATTGTCGGAAGGCAGCACCAAGGGCACCACTGGCTCGGGCCGCGCATATAGCTGCAACCATGCCACTCGGGGCATCCAGGCCTCCGAGGAGACCACGGACTGTGAGGGGTGCTCAGCCGATTCCCTGAAGGACGACTGTCCACCCGTCCCCTCATGCAGGCCCCCGGTCTCAGCGAGACCAGAAACGGAGACCTGCTCCCCCTCGGTACACATAGTACAGAAGGGAACACAGGGAGGGGCCCAAAGTCCTGGCCTTGGCGTCCTGGGACTGACACCACCCTCCCAAGGTAGGAGGAGCCTGACCCACCTTCATTGTGCACAATTTGAGGACCCGGCGGTCTATGGAGAAACAGGCATCTCAATTGTCCAAATCATGATTCAGATCCAGGCAGGACAAACAGCTAATATGACAGTCCGTCACGGTCATGGGCTTGCCGCAGGGACACCAACGCATGGGGGCACGACCCACCTTGGATTTAGAGCTAAGCCCCAAACCAGTCATATGAAAACTTACAACACAACAGACTTGGCATTGTAGAACAATAATATAATTAAAAAAAAGGAATGGTTTTACCAGTCTCCTGATGTCTACGGCGTCGAGTAGCATCGGCGCCAGAACTTTGGAAGGCTTCTTAGAAATACGCAGACAAGATGGCTGCCACTCCTACGGGGTGTTGCACACTCGATGGTGGGAAAAAAAGAACTGAGGTGGTGGAGGGGCTGGCGTCCGTTACTGGCCAACCCGCAAGCGCCACGTAACACGTCGGCCTCGAGGCCAGAGAAGTCTCCAACATAGGCACCTCCTCCAGACAAAGAAAGCTTTTAGCTAGAAAGCTTCCCACAGGGTCCTAGCACCTCTGGCTGGTACCCACCAGTGATGAACAGTGAAGATTTATACAGGTAAGATTTATTGTTGCCCGATATTATTGTATACGTGATTTATATCACATGATCAGAATTCTAATTGTTTGATTGTACCTTAATGCTTTCTAGCTCTCTAAGTTGATGTATTCTGTATACTGGCAAAATTCTCACCATTGTTAACTATTATCTGAATTGCTGCCCCGTATTTTGTCTCTGTACGCTGAAATCTTACATGACTACCCAAATTATTGTCACTCTGTATCACCCTAACTAGGACCTCCTAGTAAATGAAGTTGCTCAATGGAGCCGTTCCTGGTGAAATAAAATAAATGAAAAATGAAATAAATAATGTATCTTTCAGGATTCCTTCATTTAGCAGATTCTACAGCATCATCTAGCAGATCACATTTGCCATCTACACTTAATTTCTCATTTTCTTCCAGACCTTAGCTCCTAAAACATCCTCTGAAGCCTTTTCCCTTTCTAGGTGCCTTGCCCCAGTGTTTAAAGCACCATTCACAAGTCGTGCAAAGTTGAGCCAGCACCATGAAAGATGAGGAAATTTGTTTTTTGGTGCCTTCTAGTCATCTTTAATGGCATATCTCATCAAAATCAACATCCCAAATTATATGCTGCCGTCATTTTTCCTTTCCTTCTTAACCATTTTAAAACATAGAATTTGACGGCAGATAAGGACCACTTGGCCCACCCAGTCTGCCCATTTCCCTACCTAATGGATAAGCTGCAGATCCTAGTTAACCAGCAGCCTACTTCTTTCTATCCCCACTCCCTAGAATTGCCTTATGGCTGTCCCATGCATGCTTGAATTCAGTCACTGTTTTTGACTCCACAACCTCCTCCGGAAGGCCATTCCATGCATCCACAACCCTCTCTGTGAAAAAATACTTCCTTAAATTGCCTCTGAGCCGCCCCCCATCTTCAAATTGTGCCCCTTGTTCTTGCACACCTCTTTTTTTGAAAGATGCTACCCTCTTGGACTTTGTTGATTCCCTTGAGGTACTTGAAAGTTTCTATCATGTCCCCCCTCTCCCTCCTTTCCTCGAGGCTATACATATTAAGCTCCTTTAGTCTCTCTTCATATGTCTTCCAGTGCAGACCCTGCACCATTTTAGTTGCCCTCCTCTGGACAGCTTCCATCTTGTCTATGTCCTTGCGGAGACTGGGTCTCCAGAACTGCACGCAGTACTCCAGATGGGGTCTCACCAGCTGTCTGTACAGAGGGATAACAACAACACCAATTCTTTCTCTGCCCAACCAAGTTTATTATCTTCTGATTCTTCCATGGACCCGATTTTGGGGTCACACAAGGGGTAAATGAGGATGCTGTATAAATGATTAAACCCCTTTGGTAACACATTTTCATAACCCCTTAAAAAAATCACACATTTTTGTTTTGCTTTTCTATGAACCAAATATCCGGAAATGTTAAAATGTCTTTGTGTTGTTACAGTGTAAGTGTAGACTTACTGAATCGATGTAGTACAAGTACATTCCACTATACACCAGTTTACTGAATGTCTTTTGTTAACAGAGTGCAAATGCAGTATAGTAAAACAGTATATTGACAGTTTGGTAGGTATTTTCTTTGCTGCCTCTGATTACTGTTTGGAGGTCCATACGTCTGCAGGTTTGTTTTTTTTTTGCCTTATATATTTTAACATATTATGCAGCTATTGTTGCTGGACTATGTTAACCTGCTGACTGCAGCTATTCTCCACAGGACCACCATGAAGAAAAAATTACTCACCTTAGTAATTGTTTTTCTTCTAATGGAGTCTTGCTACATTATGACTTCTTGCAGTTAGCCACAGCACTTGAACTGCCCCGGAGAGGAAAGAGTTAACTCCATAATGAATGGAGTTCTCAGCGCTAGCGCTTTACTGAAAGCTCTATCTGGCTAGTTTCAAACTGAAACTGTCAGATCTTTACGGAGCCAACACTCACTAAAAGTCTGTGTGGAGTACCCTACGCTAGCCAAATGGCTACCTACTAGTAACAACAACTACAATAACAACAACAACAACAACAACAAATATCACCCCTGACAAGCACTACTAGACCCCCTCCCCAAGACTCAAGTCCAGGAGGGGCCCAACCTACAAATCAATAACAGTAGTACCTAATTTCACAATCCTAAAGAAAGAGAGGGGAAAACACCTATAATGGCATGACACAGTGCTTGCACTAATTTGCCCACACCCTACCCAAGTAGAAGTTCTGAGAGGGGCAGGTTGGGGGGGTGGTCATAATATAGCAAGACTCCATTAGAAGAAAAACAATTACTAAGGTGAGTAATTTTTTCTTCAAACAACATGAAGTCTTGCTATATTGTGACTTCTTGCAGATTACACAGCAGTACCTCCATGGAGGAGGGCCAGAACCTACTTAGGGAATAGGTTCTGAAGCACGGCTGTGCCAAACCGAGCATCTCTCCTGGCCTGGATATCCAGGGAGTAATGCTTGGTGAAAGTGTGAACTGTTTTCCAGGTTGCAGCTTGACAGATTTCAAAATAGGAATATCTCTAGCAGCCGCTAGAGATGCAGCTGTACCCCTGGTAGAATGGGCCCTCAATCCTGAGGGGGTTCTCACCCAGTTTTTGGTAGCAAAATTGGATACAAGAGACAATCCACCTGGCAATTGTCCTCTTAGTGGCAGATTTTCTTGCCGACTCTCACCATAGGTGAGAAAGAGTTGGTGGGATTCAACCTGTGACCCTTGGTGCGCTCCAGATAATAACTCAATGCCCTCTTAACATCCAAACTGTGCAATCTCCTTTCACCAGAGGAAGAGTGCTCAGTGAAAATACTGGAAGGAGATGGATTGGTTAAGATGGAAACCGAAACCACTTTAGGTAAAACTTTCTGTTAGTCCTGAGGACTACCTTATCCCTGTGAAAAGAAATAAAATAATTTTCTACTGAAGGGCTTGTAACTCACTTATGCATCTAGCAGAAGTGATGGCCACTAAAATACAGTTTTCCAAGTTAAGAACTTAAGGTCTGCCGAAGACAGAGTTCAAAAGGGGTTGCATTAACTGAGCAAGTAAAACATTAAGGTCCCAGGCAGGGGCTGGGTCCCAAAAGGAGGGTTAGTATGAAGTAACCCCTTAAAAACTTGGAAAACACAGGGTGAGAAGAAAGGAGGAAGGCTTTCCTGCTGAGATAAAAGCAGAGACAGCTGCCAAGTGGACTCTTAAGGTAGCTGGCCTGAGGCCCAAAGAATTAAGATGGACCATGTAGTCCAGCAAAGTGGGCAAATCAGCAGATTCTGGGACAATATGCTTATCAGAACACCAGATGGAAAACCTTTCCACTTGGAATTATAAGTGGCTCTAGTGGAAGGCTTCCTAGAGGCCTTTAAAATATCAAGGACACCTTGAGAAAGGTGTAAATCAGCAAATTCTAACTCTTCAAGAGCCAAGCCTTGAGGTTGAGGGATTTGAGGTTCGGATACCATACTCTCCCCTGGGCACAGGTCAGCAGATTGTGAATCCTGGGAAGGCACAGGGGAAGGTGGACTGTCAGTGATAGCAGGAGTGTGTACCAGGGTTGCCTGGCCAGTCTGGTGCAATCAGAATCACTTTGCAAGGTTGGGATCTGATTTTTACTAACACCTTGAAAAGAAGAGGGAAGCGGGGGAAGGCATACAGGAACTTCCCTTCCCAATCCAACAGAAGGGCATCCAGGGGGACTGAGCCCATCACTGGGGGCCTGCAGCAGAACAGTGGAAGTTGGTGGTTGTCTGGGGCTGCAAAAAGATCTATCTGAGGGGTGCCCCATCTGGCAAAGACTGTTCTCAGCACTCGGGGATTCAGGGACCATTCGTGATGGCCCTGAGAAATCCTGCTGAGGGCATCCGCTAGGACATTGTCCTTCCCTGGCAGATGAACTGCTATTAGAGAAGTGTTCAGGGGTAGGCCAGAGACCACAACTTCATTGCCCTCGGGTGCACAGGGCCGACGACCGAGTGCCCCTGTTTGTTGATGTACCACATTGTTGTGGTATTGTCTGTTCTGACCTGGACTACTTTGTTCTGGACAGATGCAGAAAAAGCTTGAAGAGCTAAAAGGACAGCTCTGAGTTCCAGCAAGTTGATGTGGAGCAGAGATTCCTGAGGGGACCACACTCCTTGTGTGGAGAGATCGCTCAAGTGTGCTCCCCACCCCAGGAGGGAGGCATCCGTAGTGAGGGTGAGGGAGTGGGAAATAGGAATGAAGGGGACCCCCTGTCTTAAATTGCTCTGATCCTGCCACCACTGAAGAGCTAGGATCAGAGTTCGGGTCTCAGGAACCAGTTTGGCAGGGTCCCTCCTTTGGGACCAATAGGCCCTCAAATGAAACTGAATGTCTCTCTCATCTGGAATCTTGCTCCCTGCACTACAGCTGTGGAGGCAGCCATGTGCCCTAGAAGCTGCAAAAAGTGTCTTGCTGGTCGAGAGACCTGCAGGGTGAAAGAGGAGGCCAGGGCGATCAACTTCTCTACCCTTTCCAAGGGGAGGAAGGCCCTGGCCAGCTTTGTGTTCAATTCCGCACCTATGAAAGTAAGCACCTGAACTGGTTCTAGAACTGACTTTGGTAGGTTTAGCAGGAATCCCAGGGAGGTGAGAAGCTGCTGGGTGACTTGCAAGTGGGATTTCACCTGTTCTGGAGACTGTCCAGCAATAAGCCAGTCGTCCAGGTAGGGAAAAACAGCAACCCCTTGCCTTCTTAAATGAGCCACTGCCACGGCTAGACATTTTGTGAATACCCTTGGAGCACAGGTAAGACCGAAGGGCATTGCCCTGAACTGGTAGTGGCCTGAGGGCAGTTCGAACCTGAGGTACTTTCGGTGAGAAGGCCTGATTAAGACATGAAAATAAGCATCCTTGAGGTCCAGGGAGGCTAGCCAGTCCCCTGGCCTCAGTGAGGGCAAAATCATTGCCAAAGTTAACATTTTGAACTTTGGTTTCAAAAGGTGTTTGTTCAAATACCTTAAGTCTAGGATGGGCCGCATTTCTCCTGTCTTTTTTGGTGTAAGGAAGTATCTGGAGTACAGACCCTTGCCCTGGTGAAAGGGAGGAACCCTTTCCACTGCTTTGCACTTTAACAGGGCAGAGACCTCTGCCTCCAGGGCAAGGGCCTCTAGGGGGCTTGTAGGGGAAAGTGTCTGGCCCTCATCTTTGGAAAATGTTTGAAGCTGAGAACCAGACCCTGGCTTACCACTTCCAGAACCCATTTGTCCGAGGTTACGGACACCCAGTTCTGACTGAAGCCAATCCGCTCCCCTACTGGTACAGGAGAACCGGCCCTGGGCACCCCATCAGGGTGCCTGCTTGGCAGATGCCTTAGGCTGAGGGGTGGGGGACGGCTTGCCTGGCGCCTGGCCTGCCTCTGCCTCTGAAAAACCCTCTGAGCATAAGCAGAGGAAGCTTGGGATTGATAAAAGGCCTGTGGAAAGGCCTGCCCTACCTCTGGGAGTGTGCCTCTGTGGAGTGGCATGCCGCCTTGGCCTGGGCACTTTTGTAGGTAGTTCTGTATTCATCCATCTTTTTCATATAGTTCTCTGTCTGCTCCCAAACAGAGAATTTCCTACCACAGGAAAATCCATAGCTTTTGACTGAGTGTCCCAGACAGATTAGTGCACCTGAGCCATGCCAACCTACGGAAAGCTACAGAAGTGGCCATGACCCTAGAGGAAACATCATTAACATCAACAGCAGCATGAAATTGAACTTTAGAGGCTTCAATGCCATCAGCAGCCACCTGTTCCAATTCACTAGCCAGCTGGCCATGGGCCTGCTTGGCTAACTGCATAACTGTATCCCATCTAGATTTCTGATATCTAGCTACATAAGCCATATAATTTGCCTGCCTGAGTCCCAAAGAGGCTGCCATATACTGCTTTTTTGCCATGGCATCAATCTTCCTAGAATCTTTATCAGGAGGATGTGAAGCCAGGGGAATGTTAATTGTCACAGAGCTGCAGCCTGTACCACTCTACATGACTACACTGCTCAGAAAGGAAGTTCTGTATCAGGGCCTGATAAAGCATACCTCCTGTCCATCTTTTATCGACAGGAGGCAGAGAATTTGGATTTTTAAAATTTTCATTGTTTGCTTCCTCAAATGACTTATGCAAAGGAATAGACAATCTCCTAGACTCTGGAATATCCATCATCTCAACATAATCAGGCTCCTCTTGCTCATCCACAGCCTCTTCTAAGGGAAGCTGGAGGGTTTCAGCAACTTTCTTATAAAAATAAAATGAGATGGGGACTCAGACAGCATAGGGGAGATTCCAATGGTCTGTCTGGAGAGATGTCAGTTCAATGGGCACATCCAGACCCTCCAGCCACATACATACTGCTCATAATCCTCCTCCCTCCTGTGGTTCATAAAATTCTTCAACATCATACTCCTGAACCACTGGGACCGGACGAACCAACCTTTTACCAGCTAGTGGTGGTTTGGACGGTCTCTGAGACAGTGACTGGACAATTTGTATGGCTTTTGCTATCTCTGCAGCAGTTGGAGAGGCAATTTTGTACTCCAGACCTGCTGATTTTTTTAGACTTTTTTACTGGGGCTGGTTCCTCAGAACCAGCTTTTCTTTTGCCCGAGGAAGTCTCGCCCTGGTCAGAGGGCACTCCATCTGGTCCAGTGGGCACTGGACCGGGCTGGCCATCCAGGTCAGCGGACTTTTTGGCCTCTCGTTCCCTGAGCCTGACCAATTTTTTTCCAGGGTGGCTGCAGGAAAATTCTTGCAAATCTGGCAGTCTGACTGGAGGTGGTCAAACCTCAGACAATAAACACGTGTGGTGTGTGGGTCAGCCTTGGCAAAGGCTTCCCCACAAGCATCACAGTGTTGAAACCCAGTGGGCCCGGTTTTCCTTTTGGGTTTCTCAGACATAATGCCAGCCTAACCAAAACTTGCCCTCTTAATGGCAGTGCCAGGCAAGACACCCTTATCGGTTCCTAACCATGTCACGGGTATTTGAAAAAACCAAATTAAAAAGTTCAGTTTTTTTAGAACCGATAAGAACCGGGAACCGCACTCTAAATGTCCATACAATACTTTAAAACGCCTTTTTAACCAAACCGATCGGTTCAAAACCGAACCGATAAATATATTTTCCACACAGACTAAAAGACCTGTACTTGCGGTTTACCAGATAGAGCTTTAAACCGAAACGCGGTAAAATAAATACTTTTCCTGGTTTATTTAAACCGAGAATTACTTGTTTTAACCGAGAAATGAACCGAGCTGAAGGAGAGATCTCCGGAGCGACTGTTCAGTGAGGCGGAGTAAAGAATCTGACAGTTTCAGTTTGAATCTAGCCAGATAGAGCTTTCAGTAAAGCGCTCACGCTGAGAACTCCATTCATTATGGAGTTAACTCTTTCCTCTCCGGGGCAGTTCAAGTGCTGTGGCTAACTGCAAGAAGTCATAATATAGCAAGACTTCATGTTGTTTGAAAATGAGATGCTGCATCTTATGGGGTTATCCCAGTTGAAGAAATTTCAAATAAATAAAAAGTGAAAGTATATTTCCTTTACTTTGATACACAAAGTGTATAGATATGCTATAACCACATCAACACGACTTCAAGCTTTCATTGGTCATCAAAAACTAAATAAATAAATAAACAAAAAAAAAACTTAGGTTTCTAGCCCTAACAATTCAAAAGTTGGCCTTTTTTATTACTGTTTTTTTTTTTGCCCCACATCTAATGGATGTCCCATTTCTGCTGCCCCCTCCCAAGTCCCAACCTTGTCATCCACCTTCTCCAGGGCTTATCTCGCCTCCTGTTTTCCACAGTGGGGCCATAATGCGGCCATTGGGGTCGGACTAGGCCTCTTCAAGTTCAGGTCTGGAAGGAGGTGGGTACCATAGTTGGCAGTGTAGGACCTGTAAAGCAGGGTCAGCATCATCCTGCAACATCTGAGGGTATTTTCCTTGTTCTGCGTTCCTCCCTACCCACCAGATGCTGGCAACAGGGGTGCCATGTGTTTGGTGACACAGGCACATGTCTGCACCCAGCGATAACCAGTGCCCCCACTCCTGCAAACAGCTCCGACTGCAATGCCACCTGTGCTCACCCAGGTGACAGTACAGCAGCAGAGCCCGCTGCCCGCCCTCCCTGGACCATCACTCTTGGATGCTTAAGCCTCCTTCCCTCACTGGCCACTCACGTTCTGGGCTTGTTCTTGAACCCGGATTGTGTCATCATAAGCAGCAGCCCTGTCACTGAACCAACGGACAGGCAAGTATAACACAGTGGTTAAGGGCACTGGGTTGCAAACCTGGAGACCTGGATTTGAATTCCATCAGCCCCCACTTGCATACTGTGTGACCCTGAGCAAATCGGTTAACTTCCTTGTGCTGAGAGGTTGCACCTGGAAACAAGCTCCGACTTAGTGTGCCTTTCCTAGTTAAACAGTTTCTGTTTTCCCTTTCCCAATGGGCCCAAGTCAGAACTTTTCCGAGAAGACCAGAAACGCAACTGCTTTTTGAAATGAAATTTGATAGGGTGATGTAATTACATCATACGGTCGTTCAGATGTTTATTAGGAAATCCAGCTAATTGAGTTCATAACTCACTGTGCTGCAACCGAGTGGACTTTCAGTGTTAAAGTCCTCAAACCACTTGTGTGCAGATGTTCTAAGTAATCCAGAACAACTGTTAAATTAGCTTCCAGGGAAGAAATGAAAATTACATACCTACTGTAATGCTTGATCTTTCTGTGCATCTTCACCATTCATCTGGCCGGAGGCTAGGACCCAGCGGGAGACTTTCTTTTTCCCCCGGAGGTGGAGTCGACACAGGGGTGGTGCTGCCCTCGAGGCCAACGAATTATGTGACGCTTTCGGGTTGGCCGTTAACTCTGCCTTGGTCCCAGTTCTGAAACGCTGGCGAGAGAGAGAGAGAGATAGAAAGGGATGGAGGGATGAAGCAAGGGAGCCCAAGGGATAGAGAAAATTAAAGGATATAAAAATTAAAAGGAGAAATAATTGACTAAGAGGACAGCAAACAGAGACAGAGGATAACAGCCTAAGGGATTGGGAGAGGGGGGCCCCAATCTTTGGGTGAAAAGAAAGAAGGGTGGAGAAGGGAGGCTAGAAAGGAGAAAGAAGGGGTAGGTGGGAGACACAGCCCACCAGACAAGGTGGACCTGGACCTCAAGAGGGACTCCATTTTACAACCTACAAGCTGCAGAAAGAAGAGAAAGCTCGAGACTGCCTCCTACCCAGCCAAGTAGTCCCACAGGGACCAAAACACAAGGAGATGCAATGAGGAAGAACAGGCCAGACAGGAAGGCAGGGTCCACACCCCCGCCAAATTAAGGAGAATATCCCCCAAGAGCGGAAGTAAATAATATGAAGGGAAAAACCAGGGGACCTGCCCCTGTTCAACTCAGAAGAAATGTGTGAAAGCCAACACCCAGAAGGGAGGAGTTGTCCCAAGGGGACACCAAAATAACTGGGACTGTTGTGGGGGCACTCAGGAGTCCCCCCATCCCTCCTCCCATCTCAGACCTTCAGAGAGTGGGGGTAGAGGTCCGAGCCAGAAGGCAAGGGAGGGAAGAGAGGGGGAGGCACCCTGAGACCCCCCAAGGAAAACCCACCCCCAAGACAGCCTGTAATCCCCTCTCCCAACCACAAGGGAGAGGAGGAAGAGGAGAGGTGCTGGAGGCAACAAGAGAGAGACACACAGGGAGAAGGGCTGCCCAGAGACTGAGGCCCAAGAGGGGAAGGTGGACAGGATTTTGTGATGAATGGTGAAGATACACAGAAACAGCAAGAATTACTTTAGGTACGTAATTTCCACATCTTATCTGTGTCAGTCTTCACCATTCATCACTACTGGGTGAGTATCGAGCCCCCTGAAGGGGGCCCAGCACCTCCCTAAGGGACAGAGTCCCTTAGCCTCCAGTGGGGGAGATACCAGAGGGGAGAATCCCTACAGGCCTTGGAGACACGGGGATTTCCTCGCGGGAGATGGAAGATGCCCCTGAAGCTGCCATCTCATGCTACGGGAGAAAAGAAAAAATTACTCACCTTAGTAATGTTGTTTCTTCTAATGGAGTCTTGCTATATTATAGACATTAGCAGTTTGTTCCAGCTCTAGAACTGCCCCGGAGTGAAATGGTTAAAACCATTCCAAAATAGAATTTTGGCACGAGAGCAGCTCTATCTGTGTCTTTTCAAACTTGAACTGTCAGATCTTTTACGAGCCAAACTCACTAAGGTCTGTGTGGAAGCTGTAACTCACACTAGCCAAATGGCTACCTAAATAATAACAACCATTGATGGTCCCAACACCCAAGACTCAAGTCAGGGACCAGAAATACTAACACCATTCTAATAATATGAAAATGGAACATAAGTATAATAAAACACACACACGCTGCATACATACATCCCCCCAAAGTCCCAAAGGGGACAAAATGCTAACAGGACATAAGTAGTGCCCACACTAAGTTGCCCGCACCCCACCAAGTAGAGGTTCTGAGAGGGGCAGATTGGGGGGGAGGTCTATAATATAGCAAGACTCCATTAGAAGAAACAACATTACTAAGGTGAGTAATTTTTTCTTCAAACAACATGAAGTCTTGCTATATTATAGACATTAGCAGAATATACAGCAGTACCTCCATGGAGGAGGGGCAGAACCTACTTAGAGAATAGGCTCTGAAGAACAGCTGTGCCAAACCGAGCATCTCTCCTGGCCTGGACATCCAGGGAGTAATGCTTGGTAAAAGTGTGTACCGTTTTCCAAGTAGCAGCCTGGCAAATCTCTAATAAAGGGATATCTCTGGCAGCAGCTAGAGACGCAGCTGTACCCCTGGTAGAATGAGCCCTCAAACCGGGGGCTCTGCCCACTTTCTGATAACAAAATTGATACAAGAGACAATCCACCTGGCTATTGATCTCTTAGTGGCAGGTTTGCTTTTCCCAACTTCACCATAGGTAAGGAAAAGTTGGAGGATTCAACTCAGTGACCTTTGGTACTTCTATAATAACTAAGAGCTCTCTTAACATCCAGGCTGTGCAACCTCCTCTCACCTGAAGAGGAGTGATCAGTGAAAATACTGGAAGGAGATAGATTGATTAAGATGGAAATCTGAAACCACCTTAGGCAAAAACTTCCTATTAGTCCTAAGGACTACCTTATCCCTGTAGAAAGAAATAAAGTCAGTCTCCACTGACAAGGCTTGCAATTCACTTATGCGTCTGGCAGAAGTGACAGCCACTAGAAAAACAGTTTTCCAAGTTAGGTACTTAAGCTCTGCAGAAGACAGAGGTTCAAAAGGGGGTTGCATTAACTGGGCAATGCAAACATTAAGGTCCCAAGCAGGGGCCGGTTCCTGAAAGGGAGGATTAGTATGGAGTAACCCCTTAAATAACTTGGAAAACACAGGATGAGAGGAAAGAGGGGATGACTTTCCTGCTGACACAAAAGCAGACACAGCTGCCAAATGAACCCTCAGGGTAGCTGGTCTGAGACCCAAGGAATTAAGATGTACCATGTAATCTAACAAAATGGGCAATTCAGCAGATTCTGGGGAAATATTTTTCCCAGCACACCAAATGGAAAACCTTTTCCATTTAGAACTATAAATAGCTTCTAGTGGAAGGCTTTCTGGAAGCCTTTAGATCTCAAGAACACCCTGAGAGAGGTGTAAATCAGCAACTCTAACTCCTCAAGAGCCAGGCCTTGAGGTTGAGGGATTTGAGGTCCGGATACCAAACCCTTCCTGGGCACAAGTCAACAGATTGTGATTCCTGGGGAAGCACAGGGGAAGATGGACTGTCAGAGACAGAAGGAGGGTACCAGGGCTGCCTGGCCTAATCCGGGCAATCAGAATCACCCTGCAAGGCTGAGATCTGATCTTGACTAGTACTTTGAATAGGAGAGGAAAGGGGAAGCTAGAGGAACTTCCCCTCCCAATCCAGAAGAAGGGCATCCAGGGGAACTGAGCCCAGCACTGGAGGCCTGCAACAGAACAGAGGAAGTTTGTGATTGTCTGGGGCTGCAAAAAGATCTATCTGAGGGATGCCCCACCTGGCAAAAACTATCCCCAGCACTTGAGGATCCAGGGACCATTCGTGATGGCCCTGGGAAATCCTGCTGAGGGCATCCGCTAGGACATTGTCCTTCCCTGGAAGATGAACTGCTATGAGGGAAGTGTTCAGGAATAGGCCAGAGACCACAACTTCATTGCCTCGTGCACAAGGCCAAGACCGAGTGCCCCTGCTTGTTGATGTACCACATTGTTGTGGTGTTGTCTGTTCTGACTTGTATCACCTTGTCGTGACAGATGCAGAAAAGCTTGAAGAGCTAAAAAGACAGCTCTGAGTTCCAGCAAATTGATGTGGAGCAGAGATTCCTGGGACCAAACTCCTGAGTGGAAAGGTCGCCCATGTGGGCTCCCCAACCCAGAAGGGAAGCATCTGTAGTGAGAGTCAAGTCGTGAGAAGGGGAAATGAAGGACCCCGCTTTAAATTGCTCTGATCCTGCCACCACTGGAGAGCTAGGATCAAGGTTCGAGTCACTGGGACCAACTTGGAAAGGGGGTCTCTTCTCTGAGACCAAAAGGTTCTCAAGTGAAACTGAATGTCTCTCATCTGAAATCTGGCTCCGGCACAACAGCTGTGGATGCAGCCATGTGCCCCAGGAGCTGCAGAAAGTGTCTTGCTGGTCGAGAGGCCTGCAGAGTGAAGGAAGAGGCCAGAGCCACTAAATTCCTTACCCTTTCTGGGGGAAGAAAGGCTCTGGCTAGCTTTGTGTCCAATTCTGCCCCTATAAAGGTGAGTACCTGGACTGGTTCCAAACCGACTTTGGTAGGTTTAGCAGAAAACCCAGGGAGGTGAGAAGCTGCTGGGTGACCTGCAGGTGAGATTTTACCTGTTCTGGGGACTGGCCTACAATGAGCCAGTCGTCTAGATAGGGAAAAACAGCAATACTCTGCCTCCTTAAGTGGGCCACTGCCACTGCTAGACACTTTGTGAATACCCTTGGAGCAGAGGTAAGGCCGAAGGGCATTGCTCTGAACTGGTAATGACCTGAGGGCAGTTCGAATCTGAGGTACTTTCGATGGGATCTTCTGATTAGGACATGGAAATAGGCATCCTTGAGGTCCAGGGAGGCTAGCCAGTCCCCTGGCCTTAGGGAAGGTAAAATCATTGCCAGAGTTACCATTTTGAACTTTGGTTTCAAAAGATGCTTGTTCAGATATCTGAGATCTAAAATGGGCCGCCATTCTCCTGTCTTTTTTGGGGTAAGGAAGTATCTGGAATACAGACCCCTGCCCTGATGCAGGGGAGGAACCCTTTCTACTGCTCTGAGAGCTAACAGGGATGAGACCTCTGTTTCCAGAGCGAGGGTCTCTGAAGCACTTGCAGGTAGAAAAGTCTGCTTCTCAACTTGGGAAACTTTTTGAAGCTGAGAACCAGACCCTGGCTTACTACTTCCAGAACCCACTTGTCTGAGGTAAAGAAGCCCAATTCTGACTGAAGTAAGCCAGCCTGCCCCCCACTGGTACAGGAGAATCGGCCCTGGGCACCCCATCAGGGTGCCTGTTTCGCAGGAGCTTTAGGCTGGGGGTGGGAGCAGGTCTGCCCACCCCTGGTCTGCCCCTGCTCTGAAGAAGCCCTCTGAGCAAAGGCAGAGGAGGCCTGAGTCTGGTAGAAAGGCTCTGAAAAGGCCTACCCTACCCCTGGGGCATGCCTTGAGGAGTGGCTTGCTGCTCCTTAGCCTGGGCACTCTTGTAAGTAGTCCTATATTCATCCATCTTCTTCATGTAATTCTCTGTCTGCTCTCCAAACAGAGAATTTCCCACCACAGGAAAATCCATAGCCTTAGTCTGGGTATCCTGTGACAAACTAGTACACCTGAGCCAGGCCAACCTCAAAGCTACAGATGTGGCCATGACCCTAGAGGAAACATCATTAACATCCACAGCAGCATGAAACTGAACCTTAGAGGCTTCAATGCCATCAGCAGCCACCTGTTCTAGTTCACTAGCCAGCTGGCCATGGGCCTGCTTGGCCAATTGCATAACAGTATCCCATCTAGATTTCTGATACCTAGCTACATAAGCCATATAATTTCTTGCCTGAGTCCCAGAGAGGCTGCCATATACTGTTTTTTTGCCATGGCATCAATCTTCCTGGAATCCTTGTCAGGAGGATGTGAAGCCAAGGGAATATTAGCTTTATCACAGGCAGCAGCCTGAACTACCCCAACATGACTGCATTGTTGAGAAAGGAATTCTGTATCAGGGCCTGACAATGTATACCTTCTGTCCATCTTTTATCTACAGGAGGCATAGAATTAGGAGCTTTTAAAATTTTAATTGTTTGTTTCCTAAAAGACTTATGTAAAGGAATAGACAATCTCTAGACTCTGGAATATCCATTTCTACAAAATCAGGCTCCTCTTGCTCATCCACAGCCTCTTCTAAAGGAAGCTGGAGGGTTTCAGCAACTTTTTATAAAACATAAAATGAGATGGGACTCAGACAGCATAGGGGAGATTCTAAAGGTCTGTCTGGGAGATGTCCGTTCAATGGGCACACCCAGACCTTCCCAGCCACATTCATACTGTTCATAATCCTCCTCCCCTCCTGGTTCATAAAATTCTTCAATATCATAATCCTGAACCACTGGGACCGGACGAATACCTTTACCAGATAGTGGTGGTTCGGACGGACCCTGAGACAGTGACTGGACAATTTGTATGGCTTTACTATCTCTGCAGCAGTTGGAGAAGGAATTTTGGACTCCAGACCTGCTGATTTTCTTGGTTTCTTACTGGAATTGGTTCCTCAGAACCAGCTTTTCTTTTGCCGAGGAAGTCTGGCCCTGGTCAGAGGGCACTCCTTCTGGTTCGGTTGGCACGAACCTGGCTGGCCATCCGGTCAGCGGACTTTTTGGCCTCTCGCTCCCTGAGCCTGCCCAATCTTTTTCCAGGGTGGCTGCAGGGAAATTTCTTACATACCTGGCAGTCTGACTGGAGGTGGTCAAACCCCAGACAATAAACACATGTGGTGTGTGGGTCAGCCTTGGCAAAGACTTCCCACAAACATCACAGTGTTGAAACCAGTGGGCCGGTTTTCTTTGGGTTTCTCAGACATAATGCAGCCTAACAAAAACTTGCCCTTTTAGCGGCAGTGCCAGGCAAGACACCCTTATCGGTTCCTAACCGTGTCAGGTATTGGAAAAAAGCGAATAAATCCGTTTTTTAGAACCGATAAGAACCGGAACCGTCACTCTAAAATAGTAACTTTAGTTTTAAATGAGTTTTAATCCACTGATCGGTTCAAAACCGAACCGATAACTTCAAGTTCCACACAGACAAAACCTTCATTTACTTACGGTTACCACAGATAGAGCTTGAACGAACGGTTTTATGTTAAATAAAACTATTCTCGGTTAAATCCAACCAGAAAACACTTTTAAACCGAGAAATGAACCGAGCAGAAGGAGAAATCTCCGGAGCGACTGTTCACTGAGGCGGAGTAAAGAATCTGACAGTTCAAGTTTGAAATGACACAGATAGAGCTGCTCTCGTGCCAAAATTCTATTTTGGAATGGTTTTAACCATTTCACTCCGGGGCAGTTCTAGAGCTGGAACAAACTGCTAATGTCTATAATATAGCAAGACTTCATGTTGTTTGAAGGTGGGTTCTCTGGAAGGCAGAGGAAATCACGCTACGCCGGGCCAAGGATGACAACCTGGAAGGGCGAAGCCATGCCATCAGCCTAGTGCAGATCACTGTCCCACTAGCCTAGAAGCCACCTCACTGGCGTCGTAAGACACCCTTGCCTGGTGCCTTGCAAGCTCCAGACCATGTGCAGAGAGGGCAATGGCCTGCCTGGTTTCCTCCGAATCAGGCACAGAGGCTAGAAGTTGTCCCAGCCTGGACCACAAGTACCTGCTGTAGGTAGCATGGTGGGCCTGAGGAGCTGCCATGCAGAGCAGAATCCATGCCGATGAGAAGGTTCTCCTCCCCCAGAAGTCAAAATCTGAAGAGTCTGAGTCCAGGGGTCGGTCACAGCCTGGGGTTGCATGTCCAGAGGGGGTATCCAGGAGCATCACACTTGAAGGGGGGTGAGAGAGAGCTCCTGGAGACCCCAGGGGGGGCGAAATGCCTCTGACGAAGTTCCCTTGGGGCTGGAACAGAAGAGAAGGGATGCCACCAGACCCGGTGCGACGCTTCCCGGAAGGGAACAGGCCAGGCGGGAACCGCGAGGTTGGCCACACTGAACTCGCCTAAAAAAGGCGTGCATCGACCAGTCAGAATTGCTTTCAGTAGGGGTGGAGATGTGGAGCTCATCAATCATTCTCGAAAGGAAGTGCTGATAAGCAGTGAGATCAGACGCTGGATAAAGGAGGGACCAGAGGACTCAGATGAATCTGGGAGCCAGTCTGGATCAGACCCAGTCCTCCTCTGAGGAGGAGGAGAAGGACGACTGAGAGGCCCAATGCCAGACCACTCCACGATCCCTCCCAGTCCCAGGACCATGAGCTGTGCCACCTCCAGCTCCAGCACCACGAACATCACCCGAGCCCAGAGCGGCACCACGACCGTTGCTGATCCCCTCCTTGGTGCCACAAACGGCACCGGAGTTGAAGATGGCAGTGATCAACGGCCTCCCCCAGCACTGTGAACGCACTGGAGTCGAAGGCGGCACCAACCGTGGAACTCCCCCCTCCCCGGCATCGCGAATGGCACCAGAGATGGAGGTGGTACTGACCCTTGCCCTGGCACCGCGAACGGCGCCGGAGCCAGAAGCGGCCCCGAAAGCAGGTCCTACACTGCCCACGGTGCCGCTCCCATACCCGGCACTGTGGATGGTGCCAGAGTCAGAAATGGCACCAAGGGATGGCCCGGCACCATCCGCGGTGCACCCGGGCCCCCAGTGCCGCAAGTGACACTGGAGCCAAGGGCGGCGCCAACAGATTGCACAGAGGACAGTGTTGGCCTGGGCCTGCGGGCTCCAGAGCTCGACACTGGAGGAGCCTTCGCTTCCATGGAAGCGACTGCCAGAATGGTGCCTCCCACCTGGCCCCCAAGAGGGCCAGACTGGCCTCCTGCACTATGGAAGGAGCCCCACCATAGCAAGGCTAGAACTGGCGGAGGCCCCCCTCTTCTGCGGGCCGTATAGGACCGGAAGGGGACCTGGAGGAAGGGCTAAGAGTCCGTGCCTTGGTTCGCCAACTGTGAACCCACCCTCCAAACGCCAGCAAGACATCCGACTTTGAACGCGTGCATTTCTAAACCCCGGCAGTCCATGAAAAAGCAGGCATCGCAGTTATCCATATCGTGGCCTGGGCAGGAAAGGCATCGGTCATGCTGGTCCATAACAGAGTAAAGGTGGCCGCCCCGCTTTCAACATCTTTTTGTCTCCGGGATGAGACATGACCGGACAGAAATAAACCAAAAATAAGTACTCGGCGTCACTATTAGGAAAAAAGAATGATCTTACTGGGATCTGATGAAGCGGTGCCGAGCAGGTCGAACCGAAACTGAGACACTGGAAACAGAACCAACGGACTAGGCTGCAAGTAGGCCATAAATGCAGATACCAACAAAATTCTTCCACGAGGTCCTCACTCGACAGTGGGAGAAGAACTGCAACCAAGGTGAAGTAAACAGCAGTTAACGGTCAACCCACGAGCGCCACGTAATACGTTGGCCTCTAGGGCGCCGCCACCCCTGCATCGACTCCGCCTCCAGTGGGGGTGGGGGGGTGTCTCCTGTGGGGTCCTATCCTCCGGCCAGATACCCAGTAGTGATGAATGGTGAAGACTGACACAGATAAGATCCCCCCTTATCTGAGTGCCAACTTGAAAATCTTTTCCATTTTGAGGAATGGGATTTTCTTGTGGACTGTTATTCAGTACTCACTGGACAAGTTCAAGCTAGAATATTCTATGCGTTACCAGTTTCCAGGAGAAAGACAGTGTCGACGGAAGATGTGCAGCGTCGAGTAAATGCGGTGGCGACAGAACTGACAAAGCTAAATATTCAAACACGGCTTCGGCTCCCACAAGATTCAATCTCGATGGAAGGAAAAGAAGAACTGAGGAGGTTGGGGGGCCGGCATCGGTTACTGGCCAACCCGCGAGCACCACGTAGTACATTCTGATCAAGGGCAGATGCTGGCCCCTCCTCCTGGGGGAAAAGCTTAAGGCTATATGCTTCTACAGGGTCTGGCGCCTCCAGCGTATACCCACCAGTTATTAATGGTGAAAACTGATCTAGGGAAGATCCAAGCTTTCAGCCTCATTGTTCTGAGGTCTGGAAATGTTACCCTGCCTCAAGAAAGTGAGAAAGTGAGGCCGTCCCGCCGGCGCAGCGGTTGGATTTCCGCTTTCGACGCCAGTGACCCGGGTTCGGGAACGGACTCGGGTAGCTGGAGGGCCGGCTGGGGGAAGGAGGATTGAGCGCCCAATGGCTGCTCTCCTCCACCAGGGGGGAGGGTGGGGATGCAAGTCCCGCTGCAACACCGCCACCTGGGTGACCACAGACTGCACGTCGAAGGGAGGGAAGGACGTCTGCCAGGAGCCGGAGCGTCAGGCACGTTACGACGTGCTCCGCCCCTAGGCTCCCCCAGCGTGCGACGTCCTGTGGGAAGGGAAGAAAACCAGGAAATACCCAACCGGACTCCTGGTAGACGGAGCTCCTGGCCACGATCTCAATACTGCCCTACCGACGCCAGTACCAGCATCCCCGGCGAAAAACTAAGTCATGTCGGGGTGTAAGGGCCCCACCCCGTACCCGCCTGGGGGGTATAGCCAAGGCTCCGTGGGGGGGATGGACTGCACTGGTCGTCGGCTAGTAGGAGCGGGGACGAATCAGGCCGATGGAGTCTCCAGAAGGAGCAGGAGTTCGGTGTTGAGAGAGGGGGCATACAAAGAAAATATAAACAAAAAAAAAAAAGAAAGTGAGAAAGTCTTGTCTCATGGGGAGAGAGAGATGACATTCCTGTCTAACAGGGACTGTTGAAGAGACAATCGTGACTGTCTCACCAAATCTGGTGCCACCATAATCATTGTTGCTGACTCGTTCCTCAATTTCCTGAGTACTCCACACTTAGAGTGAATGGAGGGAATGTACAGAGGAACTTTCCCTCCCACTTGAGAGTCAGAGCATCCTGTGGTATGGTCCCCCTGTGGGGTGGCCTGCAGCAGAACAGTGGTGACATGATTACCCCATGAAGCAAACAAATCTAGAGGTACAGCAGTCATTTCTGCGTTTAGGGAGTATACCAGATTCCAGATCCTCGTTGCCTCTGTGCATGGTTTTGTGAATCTGGTACCAACTTGTATGTTTATGTAGTACACTGTGGTGATACTGTCTGTTCTGACCAGAAATTACTGATCTTGGACCAGGTTTGAGAAATGCTGTAGAGACAGGAGTACAGTCCAGAGTTCCAGCAGGTTTATGTGCTCCTGCTGCTCTTCTGGCAACCAGACTCCACTTGCTGTGTGATCTTCCAGACGCACTCCCCATCCTAGTAGGGAGGCATCTGTTGTCGAAGTGAGTGCTGTGGATGCAGTTTTTGAAATGGGATTCCTTCCTTAAGTGTCCACTTCCTTTCAATACTCTACAGCCCTGACCAGGCTTGCTGTAACTGATACTAGCTGGCTCAGTAGGCTTGACCTTTAATGTCGGTGCCTTCTTAAAGTGGTACTGAACATCTCTCATCTGCAAGCGAGCTCAGGGCACCACAGCTGCTGCTGCTTGGTGCCATAACAGCTGTTTTAAATGAATATTACATACCTACCGTAATTCTTGATCTTCATGTGCATCTTACCATTCATCACTGGTGAGTTCAAGCTGGAGATGCTAGGACCCCGCGGGAAGCTTCTTGGCTTTAAAAAGCTTTCTCCCTATCTGGAGGAGGGGCCGAAGTTGGGGACAGTGCCGCCCTCAAGGCGGACATATTACACAGCGCTCATGGGTTGGACAGTAACAGACCCTGGCCTCTCCATCACCTCAGTTCTGCTCGCCAGAAAGGGAAACCAGAGATAGAAAAAAGGGTAGGAGGGTGGAGCAAGGGAGCCCAAGGGATAGGAAAAGAAAAGGATATAAACTGAAAAAGGAAATAAGCCGGCCACAAGAGAAGGGTTAGAAATCTAACAGAGTCTGTGAGTTGGACCCCAGTCACTAGGCATACTTCCCTTCCCTCCCCCCATACACCTGGTAAGTTAAAGAAACCTACAGTCTAGGTTTCACCAACTGTCCCCTGAAGGGAAACAGTCTAAAACAGAAGAGGAGTGAGTCCTGACTAGGTACAGGGAAAAAAACTTCTGGAAAGAGTTTTCCCACGGAAGGACTGACATAGTTCTCGCTCTAGGAGAAGAGAACCAAGGCTCATCCGTGTCAAAGAAGGAGAGGGATTTCCCATGGACTCTGTTAAAGCTGTACTGAAAGAATGACAGCCAAAGGGACCCGCTAGAGGATTATTCAGCCCCATGAGAGGGGACACTAAGAATTGTGAAGAGAATCCGAGGGAGTTCCCTCAGTGATTTTCAGGGCGAAAATCCTACTTGTCCTCCTCCAGGGTGAATGGTCTGTTACTTTTGGAGAAGGAACAGAGTGCTCCAAGGTACTAGGGGGACTCAGCCCCCAACTGGCCTCAAAAGGAGGAAGGCGAACAGGGTGGAGGTGAGCCCAAGAATTGAGGCCCATGAGGGGATGAAGGGCAGGAACCAGTAATGAATGGTGAAGATACAAGAGAAGATCAAGAATTACAATAGGTACGTAATTTCCATATATTCCCCTTGTCAATCTTCACCACTCATTACTATTGGGTGAGTACCAAGCCCCCCGGAGGGTACCTGGCACAGTCCTGAGGGAACAGATCCCTCAGCCTCTTGCAGGTGAGACACAGGACGGGGAGACCCTAGCCATATGAGACCGAGAAGGTCGAAGGCTGCTCAGGATGAGGAGGTGTCCCCCGTGACCAAGGGGACGGAAGGCACCCCTGAAGAACTCTCCTCGCCCTGTGGGAGAAAAAGCGGGTTCCCCCTGAAGGCAGAGGAGATCACCCTATGCTGGGTAATGGGTGACAATCTGGATAGACTAAGCCATGGTGCCCACCTAATGCAGATCACTGTCCCCGCTAGTCTGGATGCCACCTCACTGGCGCTGTAGGACGCCCTTGCCTGGTGCCTTGCAAGCTCCAGACCTTGAGCAGAGAGGGCAATGGCCTGTCTAGATTGCTCTAAATCAGGCAAAGATGCTAGCATCTGAGCTAACATTGACCACAGGTGCCTGTTATAGACAGCGTGGTGTGTCTGATGAGAACCTATACACATCAACACCCGGGCTGAAGAGAAAACTCTTCGTCCCCACCAGTTGAACTCTGCGGAATCTGGATCTGGGGATCGGTCATGCGCCAGGCGCTGAGGCCTGAAGAGAGTGTCGAGGGACGTCAGGCCTGAAGGAGGGTGAGGCAGGGAACCTAGTGACTCCTTGGGGGGGGTACAATACCATCTCCTGCAGTCAGCCAGGGAATAGGGAGATGAGGAGGAAGAGGAGTTTGAATGTCCAGAGGACTCCTGCAGCAGGGGAGACAGGCGGGGACCCATCTGCTTATGCCCTGATGCAAGTGGAAAGCGCTGGCAGTAGCTCTTGAACGTCTCTCCTAGGTTAAGGGCCCCAGGGAGGTGTCTAGAGTGATGGCACTAACTGAGTGCCCGACCTCCCATGCCTGAGACTCAGAGACTGGTCCTACAACTGGGGGTCCTGAGGCCATACGGGTTGCAAGCTTGAGATGGCAACCTCGGAAGAGCCCTGAGGGGAAGTCTCCCCTGTGACGCGGCTAATGTTGCATGTGTCCTGATGGGCAACCTTCCACGCTGCCAACTAAGGGTGCCTCCAAGACCTTGAGGGAAAGGCGGGGTTCAGGGCTGCGACTTTTCCCACCCCCCACAGGGTAGCAGAAGGGGTCAGCCGCACCTCACCCTGGCCCCTCAACCCCTGGGACTCAGAGGCAGCCCTCTTCCTCGACCCCAGTGTAGTGGGGTCCCCCAATCCCGCCGGCCCACCGAAGGAGGCCGCAGAAGAGGGGGTCCCCATCCCCCTTGGAAGGACCATGGCAGCACCAGAGATGGCAGCTGCCTGAGCCTCTCCGGAGGAGGAGGCCCCATCCCAGGCTTCCAAACCACCATCCCCAACAGATCCACGGCCACCTCCAGCCGAAGGATCCTCGAGAACAGCAGGCTCTGGGGACTCGGGATAGGGATGCTGGGCCACCTGGTGCCACATCCCAAAGGGCTCTGACCCCGAAGAGTCAGAGCGCCAGTCCGGGTCCGCCTCCGAGTCATCCTCCTCCTCTGGAGAAGAGGTGACGAGGCAGACCTCCAGACTAGCGACCTCAGGGGAGCTCCTGGCGACGGGATCCTGGATGGCGCCAGAAGGCAGCACTGAGGGTCTGCCAGTGCCGGGCCCAGCAGCCATGGGCCACAACACTGGAGGAGCCTGCACCTCCGTGGAGGTGACTGCCAGGATGGCACCAGCAACGCGGCTCCGCAGGGAACCATGTTGCTCCTCCAGCACCATAAAAGAGGCCTCCTCCTCAGCAAAGCTACAACTGGAGGAGGCCTCCTCCTCGCCAGGCCATATAGATGTGGGAGGGGACCCGGAGGAAGGGTCAAAAGTCCTGGCCTTGGTGACCCGTGAGCAAAGTTGTCCACTGAAAGTCGGCAGGGTCCTGCCGACTTTGAACATGCGGATTTCCAGAACTTGGCGGTCCATGGAGAAGCAGGTGTCGCAGTGGTCCATATCATGGTTGGCTCCCAGGCACCACAGACAAACATATCAGTCCAAAACGGAAGAGTGCCAGCCACAGGGGCACTGACGCATGGGGGCATGGCCACTTTGGATTTACATTCTGCCCCAGAACCAGACATGATGTGAAATAAAACACAACTTTAGCAAAAGATCATGGCGCCACTGACAAAAAAGAGAGGAATGGTCTTGCCAGATTCCAACAGCATCGGAATGAGAACTGGGATGAAGGAAGGCATCAACCGAAGGTGAAACAGGCATCAACCGAAGGCGAACAAGGCATCAACTGAAGGCGAAGGCCTAATGGCGTATTTTAAAACTCTGACTCACGCAGCAGCTGCGACCTCGATGGCGGGAGAAACAGAACTGGGATGGAGGAGGACTCAGCAGTGCCTAATGGCCAAACAATGTGCTCTGCGCCAGTGCGTCAGCCACATGGGTGGCGCCACCCCCCCCTCCAAAAAAGCCTCGACAAGGGTTGTTACTTTTGGGACCAATGAGCCCTTAAGTGAAACTGGATCTCTCTCATCTGAAATCTGGGTCCTGGTACCACAACTGTGGTGGAGGCCATATGGCCCAGAACCTGAAGGAAATGCCTTGCTGGCCTGGGCTGACCCAGGATGAAGGGGTTTACTAGGTTTAGGAGGCTTTTCACTCTCTCTCAGGGTAGGAATGCCCTGCCCTAGATGGTATCGAGCTCTGCTCCTATGAATTCCAGCATCTGCACAAGCTCTGTTTGGGACTTTTGGCCATCGATGAGCAAACCTAGTGTCTCCAAGGTGTGCTGGGTTAGTGAGAGGGAGTTCTTGACCTGTTGGCGAGACTTCCCTGTGACTACGAAGTCGTCCAGGTAAGGGAAGACCATCACTCCTTGCCTCCTCAGGTGTAATGCCACCATGGCTAAGCATTTCGGGAAAACCCTGGGGGCGGATGAGAGACCAAATAGAAGGGCTGCAAACTGATAATGTCCAGAAGGAAGCCTGGACCATAAGCATTTCCTGTGACCGGGTCTGATTAGAATGTGGAAATACGCATCTTTCAGGTCAAAAGAGCCCATCTAGCCCCCCCCCTTGCAGGGATGGTATCACTGCGGACAGAATGACCATTCTGAATTTGTCTTTTTTTGGTTGTTTGTTTTTAGGTGTTTGTTCAGAAACCTGAGGTCCAAGATGGGTTGCCACTCCCCATTTTTCTTGTGAGCGAGGCAGTACCTTGAGTAAAGGCCCTTTACCCACTGAGAAGGGGGGACTCTTTCAGTTGCATTTGCCTGCAGCAACTTTCTGACCATCAATTCCGGCACAATCTTTTCTGTTGGAGTGGAAAGCTTGAAGGTTTTGTGCCCCTGCAGACTGGGAAACTTTCTGAACTGGAGTGTGAGACTCACTACTTCCAGAACCCACTTGTCTGTGGTGATGATTTTCTATTCCTGGAAGAAGTGAACCAGCCCTCCTCCAACAGGTAATGGGTGGACGACCTGGACCAATTCATCAGGGAATCCGTTTTGGCTCAGTTACTGTTTTAAAAAGACAGAAGAAAAAATTACTCACCTTAGTAATTGCTTTTCTTCTCATGGAGTCTTGCTATATTATGACAAATAGCAGTTAGCCACAGCACTTGAACTGCCCCGGAGAGGAAACAGTTAACTCCAGGCAGACTGGAGTTCTAAAGCGCGAGCGCTGTACCCAAAGCTCTATCTGGCTAGTTTCAAACTGAAACTGTCAGATCTTTACGAAGCTAACACTAAGCAACAAGTCTGTGTGGAAAACCCTACACTAGCCAAGTGGCTACCTACTAGTAGGAAAAACAATAACAGAAACAACAACAATAATAATAATAATAATAATAATAATTATTATACTAATAATATCACCCCCAACAAGCACTATTAGGCCCCCCTTCCCCAAAAGACTTAAGTCCAGGAGGAGGGCCAACATATTACCCAAAAACAGAATACCTAGTTCCCTAACCCTAAAGAGAAGGGGAAGGGAAAAGAACTAAAATGGCATGACACAGTGCTTGCACTAATTTGCCAACCCCTTACCCAAGTAGAAGTTCTGAGAGGGGCAGGTTGGGGGGGTGGTCATAATATAGCAAGACTCCATGAGAAGAAAAGCAATTACTAAGGTGAGTAATTTTTTCTTCAAACACCATGAAGTCTTGCTATATTATGACAAATAGCAGATTACACAGCAGTACCTCCATGGAGGAGGGCAGAACCTACTTAGGAAATAGGCTCTGAAGCACAGCTGTGCCAAACCGAGCATCTCTCCTGACTGATATCCAGGAATAATGCTTGTAAAAGTGTGAACTGTCTTCCAGGTAGCAGCTTGACAAATTTCCAGAATGGAATATCCCAGCAGCCGCTAGAGATGCAGCTGTACCCCTGGTGGAGTGGGCCCTCAGTCCTGAGGGGGTTCTCTACCTAGTTTTTGGTAACAGAACTGGATACAAGAGACAATCCACCTTGCAATTGTCTCTTAGTGGCAGGTTTCCTTTGCCAACCTCACCATAGGTAAGGAAGAGTTGGAGGATTCGAACCAGTGACCCTTAGTGCGTTCCAAATAGTAGCTAAGGCTCTTTATCGCCCAAACTGTGCAATCTCCTCTCACCCGAGGAAGAGTGCTCAGTAAAAATACTGGAAGGAGATGGATTGGTTCAGATGGAAATCTGAAACCACTTTAAGTAAAAACTTTCTGTTAGTCCTGAGGACTACCTTATCTCTGTGAAAAGAAATAAAATCCTTTTCCAATGACAGGGCTTGTAATTCACTTATGCGTCTCGCAGAAGTGATGGCCACTAGGAAAACAGTTTTCCAAGTTAGAAACTTGAGATCTGCTGAAGACAGAGGTTCAAAAGGGGGTTGCATTAACTGAGCAATGCAAACATTCAGGTCCCAGGCAGGAGCTGGGTCCCGAAAAGGAGGGTTAGTGTGAAGTAACCCTTTAAAAAACTTGGAAAACACAGGGTGAGAAGAAAGGAGGCAGGCTTCCCTGCTGATACAAAAGCAGAGACAGCTGCCAGATGAACCTTATAGCATGGCCTAAGGCCTAAGCAATTTAGATGGACCAAATAGTCCAATAAAATGGGCAAATCAGCAGATTCTGGGACAATTTGCTTCCCAGAACACCAGATGGAAACCTCTTCCATTTGGAATTATAAGTGGTTCTAGTGGAAGGCTTCCTGAAGCCTTTAAAATATCGAGGACACCTTGAGAAAGGTATAAATCAGCAATTTAACTCCTCAAGAGCCAAGCCTTGAGGTGGAGGGATTTGAGGTCCGATACCACACTCCTGGGCACAGGCCAGCAAGTTGTGGACCTGGGCAGGCTCAGGGGAGGGTGGACTGAAAGGGACAGAAGCAGTGGGTACCAAGGCTGTCTGGCCCAGTCTGGTGCAATCAGGATCACTTTGCAGGGCTGGGATCTGATTTTACTAATACCCTGAAGAGAAGGGGAAGGGGAAAGGCATATAGAACTTCCCTTCCAATCCAACAGAAAGGCGTCCAGGGGACTGAGCCCAGCACTGGAGGCCTGCAACAAAATAGAGGAAGTTGGTTGTCTGGGGCTGCAAAGATCTATCTGAGGAGTGCACCATCTGGCAAAGACTGACCCCAGCACCAGAGGATTCAGAGACCATTCGTGATGGCCTTGAGAAATCTGCTGAGGGCATCCACCAGGACATTGTCTTTCCTGAAGGTGAACTGCTATTAGGGAGGTGTTCAGGAATAAGCCAGACCACAACTTCACTGCTTCGTGCACAAGGCTGATGACCGAAGTGCCCCCTGCTTGTTGGATGTACCACACTGTCATGGTGTTGTCTGTCCTGACCTGAACTACCTTGTTCTGGACAGATGCTGAGAAAACCTGAAGAGCCAAAAAGACAGCACTGAGTTCCAATAGGTTGATGTGGAGCAGAGATTCCTGAGGGGACCACACTCCCTGAGTGGAAAGGTCGCCCAAGTGAGCCCCCCACCCTAGCAAGGAGGCATCCGTGGTGAGGGTGAGAGAGTGGGAAACAGGAATGAAGGGGACCCCTTGTCTTAAGTTGCTCTGATCCTGCCACCACTGGAGAGCCAGAATCAGAGTTTGGACACTGGAAACAATTTGAAAGGGTCCTCCTTTGAGACCAATAGGCCCTCAAATGGAACTGAATGTCCCTCATCTGGAATCTTGCTCCTTGCACTACAGCTGTGGAAGCAGCCATGTGTCCTAGGAGTTGCAGAAAATGCCTTGCTGGTCGAGAGACCAAGAGGGTGAAAGAGGATGCCAGGGCAATGAGCCTCTCTACCCTTTCCGAGGGAGAAATGCCTGGCCAACTTTGTGTTCAATTCGCACCTATGAAAGTTAGTACCTGAACTGGTTCTAGAACTGACTTTGGTAAATTCAGCAGGAATCCCAGGAAGTGAGAAGCTGCTGGGTGACTTGCAAGTGGATTTTACCTGATCTGGAGACTGACCCACAATGAGCCAGTCGTCCAGGTAGGGAAACACAGCAATCCCTTGCCTTCTTAAATGAGCCACTACCACAGCTAGACATTTTGTGAATACCCTTGAGCAGAGGTAAGGTCAAGGGCATTGCTCTGAACTGGTAGTGGCCTGAGGGCAGTTCGAACCTGAGGTATTTTCGGTGAGAAGGCCTGATCAGGACATGAAAATAGGCATCCTTGAGGTCCAGGGAGGCTAGCCAGTCCCCTGGCCTCAGGGAGGGCAAAATCATTGCCAGAGTTAACATTTTGAACTTTGGTTTCAAAAGATGCTTGTTCAGGTACCTTAAATCTAGAATGGGCCGCCATTCTCCTGTCTTTTTTGGGGTAAGAAAGTATCTGGAGTACAGCCCCTTGCCCTGGTGACAAGGAGGAACCCTTTCCACTGCTTTGCAGTCTAGAAGAGAAGAAACCTCTTCTTCCAAGGCAAGGGTTTCTGAAGGATTTGCAGGTGGAAAATGTCTGGCTCTCATCTTTGGAAACTGTTTGAAGCTGAGAACCAGACCCTGGCTTACTACCTCCAGAACCCATTTGTCCGAAGTTAGGGACACCCAGTTCTGGCTGAAATAAGCCAACCTGCCTCCCACCGGTACAGGAGAATCGGCCCTGGGCACCACATCAGGATGCCTGCTTGGCAGCAGCAGCCTTAGGTTGAGGGAGGGGACAGCTTACCTGCGCCTGCCTACCTCTGCCTCTGAAAACCCTCTGTGCAAAAGCAGAGGAGGCTTGAGATTGATAAAAGGCCTGTGGAAAGGCCTGCCCCTACCTCTGGGAGTGTGCCTTTGTGGAGTGGCATGCCTCTCCTTAGCCTGGGCACTTTTGTAGGTAGTTCTGTACTCATCCATCTTTTTCATATAATTTTCTGTTTGCTCTCCAAACAGAGAATTTCACTACAGGAAAATCCATAGCTTTTGACTGAGTATCTTGGGACAGATTAGTGCACCTGAGCCATGCCAACCTTCACGGAAAGCCACAGAAGTGGCCATGACCCTAGAGGAAACATCATTAACATCCACAGCAGTATGAAATTGAACTTTGGAGGCTTCAATGCCATCAGCAGCCACCTGTTCCAACTCACTAGCCAGCTGGCCATGGGCCTGCTTGGCTAACTGCAATACTGTGTCCCATCTAGATTTCTGATATCTAGCCACATGAGCCATATAATTTGCCTGCCTGAGTCCCAAAGAAGCTGCCATATATTGTTTTTTCGCCATGGCATCAATCTTCCTGGAATCCTTATCAGGAGGATGTGAGGCCAGGGGAATATTAGCCTTGTCACAGGCTGCAGCTTGTACCACACCTACATGACTACACTGCTCAGTGAGGAAGTCCATATCAGGGCCTGATAAAGTATACCTTCTGTCCATTTTTTTATCTACAGGAGGGACAGAATGAGGATTTTTTTAAATTTTTGTTGTTTGCTTCCTAAATGACTTATGCAAAGGAATAGACAACCTCCTGGACTCTGGTATATCCATCATTTCTACATAATCAGGCTCCTCTTGCTCATCCACAGCCTCTTCTAAAGGAAGCTGGAGGGTTTCTGCAACCTTTTTGTAAAACATAAAATGAGAAGGGGACTCAGACAGCATAGGGGGAGATTCTAAAGGTCTGTCTGGAGAAATGTCCGGTTCAATGGGCATGTCCAGACCCTCCCAGCCACATACATAATGATCAAAATCTTCCTCCCCCTCCTGTGGTTCATAAAATTCCTCAACATCATACTCTTGAACCACTGGAACCGAACGAACCAACCTTTTGCCAACTGTTGGTGGTTCGACCGGTCCCTGAGACAGTGACTGGACAATCTGTATGGCTTTAGTTATCTCTGCAGCAGTTGGAGAGGCAATTTTGGACTCCAGACCTGCTGATTTCTTTGACTTTTTTACTGGGACTGGTTCCTCTGAACCAGCCTTCCTTTGGCCCGAGGAAGTCTGGCCCTGGTCAGAGGGCACTCCGTCTGGTCCAGTGGGTGCTGAACCGGGCTGGCCATCCAGGTCAGTGGACTTTTGGCCTCTCGTTCCCTGAGCCGGCCCAATCTCTTCTCCAGGGTGGCTGCAGGGAAATTTTTACACACCTGGCAGTCTGACAGGAGGTGGTCAGCCCCCAGACAATAAACACAAGTGGTGTGTGGGTCAGCCTTGGCAAAGGCTTCCCACAGACATCACAGTGTTGAAACCCAGTGGGCCCGGTTTTTCTTTTGGGTTTCAGACATAATGCCAGCCTAATCCAAAAACTTCGCCTTTTATGGCAGTGCCAGGCAAGACAACCTTATCGGTTCCTAACTCGTGTCACGGTATTTGAAAAACCCACTGAAATAAATAGTTTTTTAGAACCGATAAGAACGGGAACCGCACTCTAAAAGCCCAATATAAAGTTTAAAATACTTTTTAGCAAACCCGATCGGTTCAAACCGAACCGATAATTTCCACACCGACTTTGAAATCCTGTACTTACGGTTTACCAGATAGAGCTTTGAACGAAAATGCGGTAAAATAAAATACTTATTGCCGGTTCAAATGAACCGAAAATACCGCTTTTAACCGAGAAATGAACCGAGATGAAGGAGCGATCTCCGGAGCTACTGTTCAGTGAAGCGGAGTAAAGAATCTGACAGTTTCAGTTTGAAACTAGCCAGATAGAGCTTTGGGTACAGCGCTCGCGCTTTAGAACTCCAGTCTGCCTGGAGTTAACTGTTTCCTCTCCGGGGCAGTTCAAGTGCTGTGGCTAACTGCTATTTGTCATAATATAGCAAGACTTCATGGTGTTTGAAGAAGGCTGACAGCCCAATGGAATTGTCTCCCACTCCCAGTGGGTTCATCATGAAATCCTAAACATGGACATCTGACATCTATAGAGCTCAGTTTTAAATTTATCAAAGGTTGAAATATCCACCAGGTGTTGTGGGAGCTTATTCCAAGCTCTGGATGTCCTGATAGAGAAGAAACGATCCATTTTCACTGTTTTTCTGCTCTAGATAGCATTCGTTATTATATGACCTCAAACTGACAGATCTGCCACAAAATGCAATGCTACACTCAGCCACAAGTTCTGGACTATCAAGTATTTTGAACAGCAACAGGATATCACCCCTTAGTCTTCTCTCTTCAAGGTTGAAGAAACCAACCTCAGTTGGTCTCTCCTCATAGGTCAAATGTCTGAGTCACAGAATTTATTTAGTGACTATTCTCTGGACCCCTTCTACCAAGTTAATATGTCCTTTCAGAAATGGAGACCAAAAGGGAGACCCATAATACAAGTGTGGTCTAATATAAGATCTATACAGTGGTAACATAGTAAAATAGTATTTGACGGCAGATAAGGACCGCTAGGCTCACCTAGTCTGCCCGTATTCCCTGCCTGCATCAGTGATCGCTGACCCTACTTGGTCATTGGCTTTAGCCTTTCCTACCCACCTCTAGGGTTCCCTTGTGCCCATTCCATGCATGTTTGAATCCTCCCCACTGTGCTAGCTCCCACTGCTTCCTGGGGCAGGCTATTCCATGCATCTACCACACTTTCTGTTAAGAAAAACTTCCTCACATTCCCCTTTATCCTGCCTCCCTCCAGTCTCATATCATGTGCCCCCTCGTCCTTGTACACCTCTTATACTGAAAGATGTCGCCCACTTGCACTTTGTGTATGCCCTTAAGATACTTGAAGGTTTCCATCATATCTCCTTGTTCCCACCTCTCTTCCAGTGGTAAAATACAACAATCACTCCTAGAAACAAATCCCAGTGAGAGTCACACTTTTCCTATCATTTCTACAATTGGTTTTCTAAATTTGCCTCGCAGTGGCATATACTGCACTTGGGAGAGATAGAGGAGGAGGAGTTATTTGAGTCTGTAAAAAGACTTCATGGTTGCTCATTGCAACACCAGAAAGGAATGTATGTGTAATTCACATGGGAAAACTCGGGGGGCCTTAATTGGCTGAACTCTCATAGCTCAGTTGGTTAAGAGCTAAGGCATGGATTGCTGAGGTCCTAGGTTCAAATCCCAGTGAGTCACACTTTTCCTTCCATTTCTACAACTGGATTCCTAGAAACAAGATTTCTTAAAGGTTCTTATTAATCCATTAGCAATTTGTGTAATCTTCCTACAGTGATTGCACAGTGAAAATTTGTTGTTCACTGTAATCCCAAATCGCGTTCACTTGTTACTGCTTTTAGCTGAAAATTGTTTAAGAAATATGGATGAAAAGGATTATTCTTTCCCAAATGGAGGACAGTACATTTGTCATAGTTGAACTTCATTTTATTTGTACTTGCCCACAATTCAATCTGTTTTATATCACACACCAGGAATTCATATTTAGTGTTGTTACTGACCTCACCTCCTAGTTTAGTGTCACCCGTGAACTTCTCTATGCTGTTTTTTATATTGCAGTGCATAGCTCCTATGAACAAATTGACTGTTGGTCCAAGCACTGAGCCCTGCGGAACACCACTGTACACCAATCTCTCATCTGAGTAGTGGCCACAAACCCTCACCCTTTGCTTTCTATCGTTCAACCAAATTTTAACCCACCTTACCAAGGAGTGACTGAAACCCATATTTCCCAATTTTACCACAAGTTCGTTGTGGGGAACCATGTCAAATGCCTTACCAAAATCTAGAAGTATAATATCAACAGGGTGTCCATTATCGATACTCCTTCTGACCGTCTCATAAAAAGAAATTAGGCTGGTAGTACACAACCATCTTTTGGTATAAACATGTGTCATGTCATATAACCCGACAGTTTGTAATTCATCCTCAGAACACTATTTTATTAGTTCTTCTAGTGTCTTACTGACAAGTGACGTTAAACCGATGGCACGGTAGTTACCTACATCGTTTTTACTTCCTTTTTTATGGAGTGGAATAACGACCGCACTCCTCCAGTCACAAAGTACATCTCCAGTTTCCAATAATTTATAAAACAAATTAGTGAAAGGCTAACCCAGATCTGCCCACAGTTCCTTAAGAAACCTAGGCTGAATGTCATCCAGACCGAAGGAGGTGTTATTTTTTACAAGACTCAAAGCAGTTTCAACCTCTTTAACTGAGAAGTGATGAGTACTACAATACTGTGAACCACTATCCAAGTCACAATCTCCTTTTTTACCAAACACAGAACAAAAGTATAAATTGAATTGGTTAGCTATTTCAGCTGGATCTTCTATGGTATTACCACATTATCCATTAGAGATCCTGTCATGTTAGATTTGTTTCTATTGCTATTTACATATGCACAAAAATATTTTTGGTTGTCCATTAGGTGTACTATCCTAAACTCAACCTTTTTTCCTTCCTCCTTATCATAGTTTTCACTAACCTTAACTCGTGTTTATATTTTTGTCTATTTTCTTCAGATGGATCTCGCTTAAATTTTGCATATCCTTTCTCTTTTTTTCTAATTTGCTTTTTAATAGTAGCGGTATACCAAACCAGGATTTTCCCCTTATTATTATAGTTCCTCTTGACTATGACATATTTGTTTTCTAAGTCCTGAATCCTGTCCCTTATAAGCAACTAACTGTCTTCCACAGAGAGGACCGACATTTCATGTTCCCAGTTAAAAGAAGGAACAGTTACATAAGAACTTACTGTAACAGTAGATCTTCGAGGGGAACTCAGTCATCAGGTCACACCATAGGAATTTCACCGTCGGTGAAGCAGGATCCACATGGACGATTTTCAGTAGTACAACTGGGTCCGCCCACGCTGACGACGTCTGCTGACATCATCAACTCTATAAAGGCGTGAGCAGCCTCGCTCTCTCCTCAATCCCCCGAGACAAGGGAGCACAGCTCTAGCGATGAGGGACTGAGAGAGAGAGAGCGAGAGAGATGCCCAGGCCTATAAGAAGCCTGGATACACCAGACAGCCAGTTTCAGTAAAGGGCCCAAAAAGGGGGATGTGGACGGAAGACAGACTGAAGAAAGGCTGGATACACCAGATAGCCAGTTCCAATAAAGAGGCCCAAAAGGGGGATGTTGGGAGGGAAGACAGACCTGATGACTGAGATCCCCTCGAAGATCTACTGTTACGGTAAGTTCTTACGTAACTGTTCTATATTCTGTCAGGGGTATCACAGTCATCAGGTCACACCCAAACAGTCACAGGTGCATACAGACAGTTTGGGAGGAAGGCCAACCTTAAACTTAAGACAGGAGGCCCTGCAGCACAGTCCTGCCAAATCCTGCACGTGCTCTACATGCAATGTCCAGACTGTAGTGCTTGGTAAAAGTGTGGATGGTACTCTAGGTGGGAGGTGCACAGACGTCAATGGCTGAGACCCGTCGGAAACAAGCCACAGAGGTAGCCAGACCTCTTGTGGCATGAGCTTTGACTGCTCCAGGCAAGTCTTTGCCATACTTCTTGTAGCAGAACACAGAGCAATTTTCCAACCATTTAGATAAATGTTGTTTAGAAACCTGAACGCCCTCACTACCATGGGTGAAAGAAACAAACAACTGCTTCCACTTTCTTTGGTTCGGAGCAGGTAATATTTCAGAGTTCTGGGCACATGTAATGTATGGAGCAGTGCTTCCCCTGGATTAGCACGCTTGAAAAAATAAACAGGAAAGTGGATGGACTGGTTCAGGGTAAACTCAGACACCATCTTAGAGAGAAATTTAGGATTTGTGGGTAAAGACACCCGGTCTTTGTGAAAAATCAAATAAGGCTCCTCGTTTCAGAGGGCCTAAAGTTCTGAAATTCTTTGAGCTTCAAGCTGAAGTAATGGCAACATAAAAGAACACTTTCCAGGAAAGAATAGTAGCTCACAAGCTGCAGCTGGCTCAAAAGGTGACAGGGTCACCTTCTCCAAAACAAAATTCAAATACCAAGCCGGGACGGGAGAACAGTGTGGGGGTTTCAGGTGCAGGATGTCACCCAAAAAAGTACAGGATACGTCCAGCTGGGCTACGGTCCAGTCACCCACGGGCTCATGAAAAGCCGAGACAGACAGACAAAAGGTGCACCTTGGGGAGGAGCAGTGGAGACCCGAGTCAGACAAAGAGATCATGTAATCCAGGATCTGGCTCACCGGATAGGTGATGGGGTTCAGATTATCCTTGGAAGCCCATATGGCAAACCGCTTTCACTTCATGGCATAAGTGTCTCAGATCAAAGGCTTCTGGGCAGCCACTAGAACGTCCACCACTCTAGTGGAAATCCCAAATCTGGTGATGGATACGTCTTGAGAAGCCAAGCATGCAGACGGAGGGACCTGAGTTTGGGATGGACCAGGGTCCACTGAGCCTGGGTCAGCAGGTTCTTGCAGAGGGGGAGAGGGGCTGGAGGTTTCTCTGCCAGCTGCTGTAGTAATGGGAACCATATCTGGCGAGTCCAGCATGGAGCTACAAGAATCATGCTGGCCCCCTTTATCTGCAGTTTGATTACCACCCTCTGAATCAGAGGAAACAGAGGGAAGGTATAAAGGAACCTCCTGCTCCATGACAGGGGCAACACGTCGTGCTAGAAAACTCCAGACCTTGGATCGAGCAAGCAAAAATTGGGGAGTTTTGCGCTGAGTGGGAACGCAAAAAGGTCCAACTCTGGATGACCTGATTTGTCGAATAGATCTTCTGTGATGGATAAGAGAAGTTCCCACTCATGCATGCTGGACTGAGTCTGACTGAGTCTGTAAACCAGGGTGTTTAGCACTCCTGGAATGTGGACCGCTGAGAGGGTCAGGCTATGGTCTAACACCCAATACCACACTCTCATGGCCTCCCTGTATAGGGGGGCACAAATGTGTTCCCCCTGCTTATTCATGTAGTACACTACACTGAGGTTGTCTGACTGAATCATCAGCTGACCCGGAAGAAGATGGTTCTGAAAAGCCTGCATGGCATACAGAACCGCCCACATCTCCAGGACACTGATATACAGGGAGAATTCGAGCTGAGACCAAGAGCCTTGAGTTTGAAAGGGACCCAGATGTGCCCCCCAGCCTAACCCGGAGGCCTCCATGGTGAAGATCTGCAGTGGGGAGAAGATCTGAAATGGAACTCCTTGCAGAAGGTTCAGGGGTTCCATCCACCCTTGCAGCACTTTGCAGACTAGAGAAGAGATCAGCACTAACTGCTCCAAGTCATCCAAGCACTGGTCCCACTTTACTTGGAGAGTCTACTGGAGGATGTGCATGTGGAGTCTGGCTAGTAAGACAGTGAGGATGGCAGCTGCCATCAGTCTCAACAGCCACAGGTAAACCCTGGAACGAATATAACGGCTCTGGGTCACCTCCTGAGTCTGAGCAATAAGGCACTCAGCCCTGTTTTGAGGCAGGAAAGCCCTCCCCTGCACCGAGTCTAGAACTGCCCAGTGTATTGCAGCCTTTGGGACGGAACCAGGACTGACTTGGACAGATTGACAGTAATGCTCATGGAGAGAAATAACTGAAGAGTTCTCTCTAAGGTCCCCAAAAGCTGTTCCCTGGACAGGGCCTTTTGGAGCCAAATGTCCAGATAAGGGAAGATGTACATTCCCTCCCTTCTGATGGCCACAGCTACTGCTGCTAAGCACTTGGTAGAGACCCATGGCACAGAGGGCAAACCAAAGGGCAGCACTTTAAACTGGTAATGCTCACCATGAAAAGAACTGGAGGAACCTCCTGTGAGGAGGAAACACTGAGATGTGCAGGTAAACATCCTGCATGTACAGAAAACACAGCCAGTTGCCTTTCTTGAGGAGGAGCAGCAGACCTAGCAAAGTTACCATTCGGAACTGTTTGTACTGGACATACTGACTGAGGTCCTTTAGGTTTAAGATGGGACTCAGATCTCCGGTCCTTTTGGGGACCAGGAAGAACCTAGAATAAAACCCTTCATTTCTCTGGCACCTGGGCACTGGCTCAATAGCTTGTTTGTGCAGAAGGGATTGTACCTTCTCCCGGAGAAGAGACAGGTGGGCCAGGGAGTAAATGAAGGACAGAGGAGGAGTCTCTGGGGGTTGCACGAAGAGCTCCAGAGTGTGGCCTTTTTCTATGATTTGAAGAATCCAGCCATCCGAAGTTATGGTTCTCCACTGATTGAGATGGAGGGAGAACCGACCTCTGACCACCAGCTCTTGTTCAGGGACCAGAAGAGGGGGGTCTGGCAAGCAGTCAAGCAAAACTGGATCTAGTCACTTGGGCTGGACCATCTTCTCTGGGATGCCTGGCCGCAGCTCCAACTAGGGAGGGGATGGGCAAGATGGCAGAGGCTCTGCATTTGACTTAGGGCCGAGATGCTGCTCCTGGACTACTAGCTGCCTTACCAAGAGGAGGGCACTATCTGCTCTTAGGTTGTGTGTGATAGAGCGAGTGGACAGATTTGATAGTGTTACCAGATGCCTGCAAATCATTAATGATGTCCTTGACATCTGGTCCAAAAAAGCTTAGAGCCATTGAAAGGGGCATTCAGCACCTTTTGCTGAACGTCAACAGCAAAGCCTGAAACCATCAGCCAGGAGTGCCTGTGGAGGCAAGTACCTGTGGCAGCAGCCCTGGCAATAGTGTCTGAGAGATCACAGAGGGCTCACAGGAGGTGCTTGCTAACATCCTCTGCGGTCTGCAAGTATTTTAGAACCTCCTGCTTCTGTGCCCCTTCCAGAAGGACTTGGGCAGCAACCTTGCTCTTCTTCTGGTTAGTATTCTGGTACTTCACCATGTTGGACAGATAACTGGCAATCCTCAGCTCGAGGGTGGATAAGGCATAAACCCTCTTGTCCCAAAGATCAATTCTGCTTGATCCTTTGGCCAGGGGAAGGGAGCTAAGGTGTTTAGGCACGTTAGACCATCATGAGCTGCCTTTATGACTACTGAATCTGTTTCAGGCTGGGCAGCATAGTGTGGGAACCTCTGAGGGGCATGATAAAGTTTATCTGCCCTGCGGGACATAGCTGGCACCATGTCAGGCCTGTGCCAAGCTGCAGTAGTAGCATTCCTTAAAGCAGGCAAAATAGGAGGAATGATCTTTGGAGAAGACTTTGGGATCTCTAGAAAGTCCACCAGGTCCTTTCTGGTGGCATCCTCCTCCTCAGTATAGAAAACCATGGCTTAGGACAACTGTTTCATCACACTGAAAAAGGTGTGGTCCCCTGGAGGAGACCTAGGAGTATGCTTTACAGAATCCTCACTGATTGAGGAAACTGTGGATCTGTCTGAAGTGAGGAGCTCTTCCTCAGCAGGAAGAATAAAGGTCAGGGTGGTACTCCTCCTTGACATCAATCTCTTGCAAATCCAGGTCTGACGTTGGAGGCACCTACGACGGCCCATGGAGGCAGCCTGTGGCTGATGAGAAGGGACTGATGATAATGCAGCTGTTGACGGTACAGGTAATGTACGCCTGAGTGTGCCTAACTGGTGAGGAATCACCAAGGTGAATTTGGTCAGAATCTCATTGTGGTCGTGACAGTTGAAGATTGTGTTGGCGGGGGTGGGTGTCCACAAAGAACCCTGAGAATCCCAAGAGCCCTGCAGCTCGAGTTACGATCAGGCCTTGATGGGAGGGCCGCCACTGCCGACAAGCCCGTCGTCGATGAAGGAGGGGCCAATCACCCTGAGTTTGATGACCGGCCGCCCTGAATGTCGAGAAGGAGGTGCTGTTGGCATGGGTGTGGTAGGCACAGAGACCTGGACAGCAGTTCTATGCATCAGCGCAGCCGCAGCTGACGAAGAACCCCCGGACAAGGAAGGAAAGGCTGTCAGGGAGCAGGACCACTGCCTTGGGGGAGCAATCCTGATCTTGGTCTTTTTTATTACTTTTCTCCAAGGACTTGTCTTGGGCCTTTGTGGCCTGGGAGCCTGACAACCCTGCCAGCGACTGGTAGGCTGGGACCATGCTCGGAACTGGCTACCTGTTGTTCTATTAGAAAACTTTTAAGAGTCTTTTTGCGTCACCTGAGGGTTGTTTAGTTAAGCTCCTGGCAGAGTTCAGAGCTGGAGACTTCATGGTCAGGCCCAAGACAGTAGACAGAAAGAGAGAGGGAGTGTTCATCTATAGAGGCAATCTTCTTTCTGCAACGTCAGCAACAGAAGAAAGAAGTCGAAGGATTAACTCTCAACATAAACAAAATAAAGGAATCTCTTTAAAAAAGATTCTAAAAAAGTCGTAGGCGAACAATGGTGTGAAACTGAGTTGGAGCTTCCGTGGAGTCCTATGCGAACACACTGACAGCGGGAAAGAACTGAGGAGGAAGTGGGGCCACTCACGCCTCTATAGGGTTGATGACGTTGGCAGATGATGTTGGAGTGGGCAGCCCCAGTTGTACTGCTGAAAATCTTCCATGTGGATCCTGCTTCACTAACGGTGAAGTTCCTACGGTGCGACCTAATGACTGAGATACCCCCGAAGGAGATCTTAAATGTTCCCGAATAATATATATTTTTTTAAATATATTGTTATTGTTTCCAAGATTTCCATGAAGAGATCAGAGTACATCATGTGTTTGTTCACTTTACAATAAACACAATTAAGATAAGACATTTGATATGTTCTCAGGTATTTGTCTGTTAGTACATTTCCTCATAAATTAATCTAATACATTTGTTAATTCTTTCTTATTCTTCCTTGTGATAATCCCAGGTCTATTACTGGTTGTAATTTCCCCTATGGAATCAAGTCTGGCCTATGTTTGGATACCCAGAGCCACTACTTAGTCCAAAAAGCAGTACATCTCTGTACCTTTAAATTAATATGAGCGGTTAAAAATTCCATTCTATATATTTGATAAGTTATATCTTCCCATTCCTGAGAAGTTGGTGGGACTTTTTGGAGCCACTTCCTTGTCACAGTCTTGTGAGCTGCAAGAAGTAATATAGCTAGTAAGAGCCTGGGGTTACCTTTCCCTAACCCCCTTGGGAAATCAAATATATGTATTGTACACATATTTATGCACATTCAGGTGTCAAAGCCCCTATTTCTGGGAACAGTTCCCCTATTCCTGAATAGTATTAAACTGAGCTTCTGAATAATTTCTTAATGTGGTACTTCCTAAATATTTCAATTTATGGTCCGTTACAGCAAAAGAAATCATGTTGCGATTGCTATTACTGAGGGTTCCAAACACCAATACATTAGATATGGCAGAATCAATATTGGTAACGATTAAATCCAAAATATTACTACCCCTTGTTGGGTTAACTTTTTGATCCAACTCATTTAGCAAGTCTTGGGAGCTGAGGTTGGGTCAGCCCATTTTGAAGCTCTTCTGCCCCTGCCCCTAAAGTGACCTCTCACGTGTGAGTAATCTTAGGTTGTGGGCATGGGAATGCAAGTCTGAGGAAAAATAACCCCCACCTCTGCCTCCCCTTCCCTGAGGCCTGTAGGAAGTGGAGGTGCCTTTTACTTCCCAGTGTTACTTCTGTCTGGGTATCCTGGAACAGACTGACTGGTGGTCCTTGGCCAAGCAAACCTCCTCAGAGAAATAGCTTGGGCCATGACTCTGGATGCAGTGTCACTGGTGTCCACTGCCATGTGGAACACGTACTTGGTAGCATCTAAAGCTGTTCTGGCAGTGTCTGACAAGTCTTGCGCCAGGTCCCGCAAGAAGGCCTTCTTGCTCAGAGTTAGAATAGAGTTCCATAAAGCTTTCCAGTACTGAGCAGTGCAGGGCATGTATACCGGCTGTCTCAATAAAAAAGAAGTAGAGATATACACCTTCTTGCTCATGCTCCCCAGCTTCCTGGAATCTTTTTATGAGGGTCGAGTAGAGAGGGGGACCTTACCCTTGTTACTGGTGGCTACCTGCACCACCCCTTTGTGGCTTGGATAAAAGTAAAAGTACCCAGCGTTACGCCTATCTAGCTAGTACTTCTTTTCAATCTGTCTGTTGACGCCCAACGTGGAAGTGGGGTGCGCAGCAATTTGTTGGCTGCCTTCAAGCCCTTCGTTGGTGGTAGCCCCATCATGACAAGAAATTCAGCCTCCTCCTCATCCTCCACAGTTTCCTGGGTGGAGAGGTCAAGAGTATTCCCTCACAAAAGTGTAGTGTAAGGAAAAATCCCCTGAACCCTGAAGAGGGTAACCAAAGTCCCGTTAACAGGAACCACCTGGTTCAATCGGTTCCTCTTATTCTTCTTTGTAATAAAATTCCAGTCCCTGGACCCTAAGAACCATAAGAGGAACAGATACTGCAGGGGATCTGCATACCCATTAGGGTACCCATGGTCTGGAAAACCTGAAAAAATTGTCACGCTTTGTTCATTTTATCCAGAGAGGGCAATTTTGTTTTGTCCACTGACTGCTCCTTTGCTTCTTCAGCAGGAGGGGCAGCGACATGATTTTCTTTCTGTTTCTTTTTGTTAGCAGGGATTGTATCCAGTGTCTGCTCAGAACGTCTTTTGTGCTTGGCTACCTCAGGATTCCATATTTTCCGGGACCCTCAAATCTGTCTCATCTTTAGATGATCTTTCCTAGAGTTTACTAAGGGAGGAAGAGCCTTCATCTGAGTGCTTTGCTGACAAGGAGGCAGACTGAGACACCATAATAACTCAAGCTTCTTGTCTCTCCCTCCCCCTTTTTTTATGTTTTCTGCACAATTCCCAATCAGTAATATTGTTATCAGAACCTAGGCACCAAATACACAGCTCGTAGCAGTCTGCTTTCGCCAGGAGCCTGCAGCAGCCTTTATCATTTTAAAACCCAGTTGACCCTGCCTTATTTATGGGCCTGACTATCATGCCAGTAAAAAACAGCCCCCCAAAAAAGCGGTCCCCAAAAGCCAACATGCAAAAAAGTTGCAGTCCGATTCAACAACAAAAACAAAGGACTGTATTAGGAGGAGAGCAGTGCACTTCTTCTTTCTTCCTTGTTTTGAGTTTAATCACCCCCACAAGTGCAAACAAAACTTTGCATCTGATTCTCGGGAGCGGAAAGACCACGAAACAGAGCCAAAGGAGGATATCGCAGTGGACACACCAAACCTCTGTGCTATATGCAGAAGAAATTAACTTCATACTTACCGTAATTTCCTTTTCTGTTAGCTTCAGCATTGTGCATGGATAATCATAACAACTGGGTATAGTGTACCCCTACCAGGGGAAATGGCACATTCCAACCTTTTCAATGTGGGCATATGAGGATGCCATGCAACTGCAGTTCCCTAGTTACTACTTACTACACAGTACCATTATAGCTACATATGGTCAGATATCCTAAACTACTATTACACAATGCCAATACATTAAATAAAATACTGTCTTACCTTGCTAGTAGGCATTCAAGGAAGGAATTGTTCTCCATGGGCTCCAGGTCTGGATTACTTGGTCCTTTTGCAGGGATGACTTTCAAAATGTAATAGGTCTCATACAGTCCCAGACCTGTGAATTGAAGTTAACACAAAATGAGTCGGGTTCTCTGGTTTCTTTTTACTGAGTGCAGCAAATTATCTGCAACAGGAAAAAAACCTCAAGAAAGACTAACAAAACCTGTTAACTTGTGGTCGCATATAAACTGAGGAAAACTCAGAAGTAATGGCTACCAAGAACACAGCTTTCCAAGTCAAGTACTTAAGCTCTGCTGAGGACAAAGGCTCAAAAGGGGGTTGCATAAGCTGAGCAATGCAAACATTAAGGTCCCAAGCAGGGGCACGGTCCCTGAAGGGAGGATTGCTATGCAGCAATCCCTTGAACAATTTACAGAATACAGGATGAGATGAAAGGGAAGAGGGCTTGCCTGCTGACAAGAAGGCAGAGACAGCTGCCAGATACACTCTAAGTGTAGCTGGTCTGAGTCCCAAGCTAATGAGATGAATCATATAGTCCAGGACTGTAGGCAACCAAGCAGACACTGGAGAAATATGCTTACCAGAATACCAAATAGTAAACCTTTTCCATTTGGAGTTGTAAGTCTTTCTGGTGGAAGGCTTTCGAGAAGCCTTTAGAATATCCAGAACACCTTGAGAGAGATGTAAATCAGCAAACTCTATCTCTTCAAGAGCCAGGCCTTGAGATTGAGAGATTTGAGATTCGGATACCAAACCTTCCCCTGAGAACATGTTAACATGTTGTAATTCCTGGGAAGAGCCAGGGGAAGGTGGACTGCTAAGGACAGCAAGAGAGGGTACCAGGGCTGTCTGGCCCAGTCTGGAGCAATCAGAATCACTTTTCAGGGTTGAGACCTGATTTTGACTAGCACCTTGAACAGGAGAGGGGGGAAAAGCATACAGGAATTTCCCTTCCCAATTGAGAACTAGAGCATCCAGGGGGACTGAGACCAACACTGGGGGTCTGCAGCAAAAAAGTGGAAGTTGGTGATTGTCTGGGGCCGCAAAAAGATCTATCTGTGGAGTGCCCCATCTGGAGAAGATCACCTTCAAAATTAGGGGATCCAGGGACCATTCGTGATGGCCCTGAGATATCCTGCTGAGAGCATCTGCCAGGACATTGTCCTTCCCTGGGAGGTGCACTGCTATCAGAAAGGTGTTCAGGGAATAGGCCAGAGACCACAACTTCATTGCTTCTGTGCACAAGGCCGTAGACCGAGTGCCCCCTTGCTTGTTGATGTACCACATTGTGGTGGTATTGTCTGTCCTGATCTGAACTAGTTTGTTTTGAACAGACTTGGAAAAAAACTTGAAGTGCTAGAAACACTGCTCTGAGTTCTAAGAGATTGATGTGAAGCAGAGACTCTTGAGGTGACCACAACCCTTGGGTGGTCAGATCCCCCAAGTGGGCTCCCCAGCCCAAGAGGTAGGCATCTGTGGTAAGGATTAGAGAATGAGATTGAGTGACAAAGGGAACTCCTTGCCTTAGGTTGTCCTGATCCTGCCACCATTGCAAAGCCTGGATCAGGGTTTGAGTCACTGGGATTAGCGTGGTCAGAGAACCCTTTCTCTGGGACCAGAAGGCTCTTAAGTGGAACTGAATGTCCCTCATCTGAAATCTAGCTCCTTGGACCACTGCCGTAGAGGCAGCCATGTGGCCCAGAAGCTGCAGAAAATGCCTTGTTGGTCGAGACACCTGAAGGGTGAATGAAGAGGCCAGTGTCACAAGGGTCCTTGCCCTGTCCAGGGGAAGGAAGGCTCTTGCCCTTATTGTATCCAGCTCCGCCCCATGAAGGTGAGGAGCTGCACTGGCTCTAGAACTGACTTTGAAAGATTTAGGAGGAATCCTAGAGAAGTGACCAGTTGCTGAGTTATCTGTAGGTGTGACTTGACTTGGTCTGGAGACTGACCCACTATGAGCCAGTTGTCCAGGTATGGAAAGATGGAGATCCTTTTTCTCCTTAGGAAAGCAACCACTACTGCCAGGCATTTTGTGAACACCCTTGGAGCTGATGTTAGGCCAAAGGGCATTGCTCTGAATTGATAGTGGCCTGAGGGCAACTCGAACCTGAGGTACTTTCTGTGGGAGCATCTAATGAGAATGTGGAAATAGGCATCCTTGAGGTCCAGGGAGACTAGCCAGTTCCCTGGCCTTAGAGAGAGTAGAATTATTCCCAGAGTCACCATTTTGAACTTTTGCTTCAAAAGGTGCTTGTTTAAATATCTGAGATCCAGGATGGGCCGCCATTGTCCTGTCTTTTTGGGGTTAGAAAGTACCTGGAGTACAATCCTTTTCCCTTGTGTAGGGGTGGAACCCTTTCTATGGCTCTGAGAGCCAAGAGGGAAGAGACATCTGCCTCTAGGGCAAGGGCCTCTGAAGGATTTGCAGGTGGAAAGGATCTGGTTCTCATCTTGGGAAATTGTTTGAAGCTGAGAACCAGTCCCTGGCTTACTACTTCCAGGACCCATTTGTCTGATGTTAAAGACATCCAGTCCTGGAAAAAGTAAGCCAGCCTGCCCCCTACAGGTAGTGGAGAATCGGCCTGGGCAAACCCATCAGGGTGCCTGTTTGGCAGGGGCTTTAGGCTGAGGGGTGGTAGCAGGCCTGCTTATACCCCATCTGCCTCTCCCTCTGAAGAACCCCCTCTGAGCAAAAGCGGAAGAGGAGGCCTGGGCTTGGTAGAAAGGCCTATGAAAAGGCCTGCCCCGGTCCCTGGAATGCTGCCTCTGGGAAGTGGCTTGCCTTTCCTTGGCCTGAGCACTCCTGTAGGTGGTCCTGTACTCATCCATTTTCCTCATGTAGTTCTCTGTCTGCTCCCCAAACAGAGAATTACCAATAACAGGAAAGTCCATGGCCTTAGTCTGGGTATCCTGTGACAGGCTAGTACATCTGAGCCAAGCCATCCTATGAAGGGCCACAGATGTAGCCATGACTCTAGATGAAACATCATTGGAGTCCACTGCAGCATGGAATTGCACCTTGGATGCCTCAATACCATCCGCAGCCACCTGCTCCAGCTCCTTGGCAAGCTGGCCAGGGACCTGTTTAGCTAAGGCCATTACAGTGTCCCATCTAGATTTCTGATATCTAGCTGTATAGGCCATATAATTAGCATGCCTGAGTCCCAAGGATGCTGCCATGTACTGTTTCTTTGCCATGGCATCAATCCTTCTGGAGTCCTTATCTGAGGGGGGTGTGAAGCCAAGGGTATATTTGCCTTATCACAGGCAGCAGCCTGCACTACCCCAACATGGCTGCATTGCTGGGTAAGGAACTCTGTATCTGAGCCTGAGAGAGTATACCTCTTGTCCATTCTCCTGTCCACAGGAGGTACAGAATTAGGAGTCTTTAAAATTTTTATTGTCTGTTTCCCAAGGACTTATGAAGGGGAATAGACAGCCTCCTGGACTCTGGGATATCCATCATTTCAACATAGTCAGGCTCCTCCTGGTCGTCCACAGCTTCTTCCATAGGAAGCTGAAGAGTTTCAGCCACTTTTTTGTAGAACATAAAATGGGAAGGGGACTCAGAAAGCCTAGGAGGAGAAACCCCCTAAAGGTCTGTCTGGGGAGATGTCCGGGTCAATAGGCACATCCAGACTTTCGTAGTCACCATCACTATCCTCATACTCTCCTTCCTCCTCCTCCGGTTCATAAAAATCTTCTAAATTATAATCTGGAACCGGGGGAACCGACCAAACCAAGCCCCTTCCTGATGGTGCCGGTTCGGTCGGAACCAGGGTTAGCAACTGAACAATCCTTATCGCTTTGGCTATTTCATCAGCGGTCAGAGAAAGAATTTGTGGATCCACACCGGCTGATTTATCCCTTCTTTTTCTTTTAACCGGAACCGACTCCTCGGAGTCGGTTCTCCTTTTGCCCAAAGAAGTCTCGCCCTGGTCAGAGGGCACTCCTTCTGGTTCAGTTGGAATCGAACTGGGCTGGCCATCCGGGTCAGCGGACTTCTTGGCCTCCTTTTCCTTGAGCCTACCAACTCTCTTTTCCAGGGTAGCTGCAGGAAAATTCTTGCAAATCTGGCAGTCTGAATTGAGGTGGTCAAACCCCAGACAATAAACACAGGTGGTGGGGATCAGCCTTAGCAAAGGCTTCCCACACACTACAGTGTTGAAACCCAGTGGGCCGGTTTTTCTTTTGGGTTTCTCAGACATGGCCAGTCCTAACAAAACTTACCCTTTTTCGGCAATCCGCCAGGCAAGACACTTATCGTGTTCCTGACCGCAGTTACAGGTCGTGGAAAAACGTAGAATGAAAATCTGTTTTTAGAACCGGTAAGGACCGGTTACCATAGTCTAAAAGTAGAATAAACTTTTTTGAACAACCTGATCGGTTCAAACCGAACTGATCCCACGTTTACAAGTTACACACAGAAGAACAAGAAAATAAACCTATCTAGTACTCACGATACCACAGACAGAGACTGAACCGACAGGTTAACGGATTAAATTCGGTCGAAAACCGAGAAAAACGGTACTTTAACCAACAAACTTGAACCAAGCAAAGGAGAAATCTCTGGAACGACTGTTCAGTGAGGCGGAGTAAAGAATCTAACGGTCTGAGTTCAAACAGCAACAGACAGAGGCTCAACCGAGCTCAAGCTCAGCGTTCCATGCCTGGCATGGAAAGTTAACTCTTTCATCCCCGGGGCAGTTTAAAGGTTGGACATCACTGCAACATGTCAGAATACAGCAAGATTTTATGTTGTTTGAAGGACCGGTTACCACACTCTAAAAAGCAGGAACAAACTTTTTTTTTTTTTTTTTTTTTTTAAACCTGATCGGTTCAAACCGAACCGATCCGATGTTTACAAGTTCCACACAGAAACTAATAATAATAAACCTATCTAGTACTCATGGTACCACAGACAGAGACTGAACCGACAGGTTGGATAGAAGAAATTTGGTTGAACCGAGGGAAAAAACAACACTTTAACCAACTAAATTGAACCGAGCGAAGGGGAAATCTCCAGAGCGACTGTTCAGTGAGGCGGAGTAAAGAATCTGGCGGTTTGGGTTCAAACAACAACAGACAGAGTCTCAACCGAGCTCAAGCTCAGCGTTCCATGCCTTGCATGGAAAGTTAACTCTTTCCTCTCCGGGGCAGTTCAAAGGTTGGATAACACTGCAATAGTCAGAATACAGCAAGACTTCATGTTGTTTGAAAAGGAAATTACAGAAAGTATTAAGTTAATTACTTCTTTCTGTAGTGCTCCACAGTGTCTACGGGTAATCATAACAACTGGGTTCTAAGAAGCAGTACCCAGAGAAAAAAATGGGAGGGGGGGGAGAATATTATCCCATACACCTGAAAATATCAGAAAATACCTCCAAACTGCTGCTTGCAACACTCTGCGACCAAAGGTGTGTTAGTAGAAAAACTCTGACAACCAATTAGTAATTCTTATTAAAGTGTAGAGAGAAAGCCACGTAGCTGGCTTGCACAGCTCTAAAAATGAGGTGTTTCCTCTCTCCACCAAGGAAGTTGCCCTCGCCAGGGTGGAGTAAGCTTTGAACAGAGACTTATCTTATTTTTTTTTTTTAGGCCTTAGCAACGCAGGCTCACACCCCTCTAGCTGGGGTAACCTAGAAGCTTGACACAGCTTAGCTGCTCCAAGGGAAATAGACCATCCGAGTTACTACACTCAGCCGCTCATTAAGGTAGCACTTAACTGCCAGATAAAATCCAACTTGTGCAATTCCTTCTCTTGGGGTGAGAAGGTTGCGTACAAGGGATGGAAGGCATGCTTCCCGGTTCACAAGGAATGCCATGAGCACTTCTGAGACAAAAGATGTAACCGTCCTACGTACCACTTGTCTTTATGCATAAGAAGGTAAAGCTCCTCATGAGACAAAGCCTGGAGTTCACCCACTCTGCTAACTGAACACCTGGCCACTAGGGAAAAAAAAAAACCTTGTAAAACAACACATCCAGCGAAATGGATGTGAGCATTTGCAAAACTTCTTGCAAGGAGAATTCAGATCCTAATTCAGATTCCCTGGAGAACTGGAGATATAACACTACTAAACACGCATCTATCAGGCCTTAGGCAGAAAATCCCACGATGCTGCGAAGCAGAACCTGGCCTGCTAGTGGGCTCGATGTTAGCCTCTTCATCATGCCTTCTTGTGGAGAACCCAAAAAAGTGCGTGCAGAATAGCGGCCAGTGAAAGATAACCTTCCCTGCTGGTCCAAGGTAAACAGGAGAGGTAGCTGCTACTGGAGTATGGGCTGCTGAGCCAGAGAATGTTTGGCATCTAGCAAGGTGTCAGGAAGTCCCTCCAGAAAACCTATATTTATCCATTTATTTCCTATGTAAAAAGGGGCCTCTGAATCTCAGGAGCCATTGCACAAGCTGTCTCATTCCTGTTTTTTTTTTGGGGAGAGTGAGACCCTGATAGCAGGTCTCTGCGCCAGAAGGCGTATTCATCTCCAGCCATACCCTCTCTGATGTTGAAATCAGACTCCAGTCGGACTTCGACAAACTCCAACACTGGCTTACTGCACATCAACTTTCCCTAAATGCCAAGAAGACTGTCTCCATGACCTTTGGCATGAGGCAGAGACTCTCTAGGCTCACCGCCCTACCTTCCTTCTACACCCTAGATGGGACTTCTCTGGAGGACACCTCCTCCTTCAGGTACCTGGGGGCCTAGCTTGACCAACACCTCAACTTTTCTGGACATGTGGACGCTATTCTGAAAAAACTGTGCCCAAAGCTTGGCGTGCTTTTCAGGAACCGGTACTGTCTTTCACTACTGGCTAGGCGTGAACTAGTCCGGAAAATGATTCTCCCTATCTTCAACTAGTGTAATGTAGTTTATAGTGCTGCCCTGAAGTCCACCTTAACCAGACTGGACTCCCTCTTCAATTCCTTCTGTCGCTTCGCACTTGACGCTTCCCCGCGCACTCACCACTGCGATCTTTACCACTCCTTCACGTTCCATTCACTTACTGACTGTCACCACTCACCACATTGCTAAGTTCACCTCCAAATTCTGGTTCAATTCTCTCCCTTCCTACGTATCCTCTGCTTTGTCTAACCCTTCCCCCCCCCCCATATACTCACTTAGATTCTCTGACACCAGGACCCTGGCCATCTCCCGCAGATTCACTATTGCTGGCCAGACAGCCTTCACCCACTACTTCCCCAAACTCTGGAACTAATTACCACCTCAAATCAGACACTCATCATCCCCCCACTCTACCTCAACTGCCCTCTCTAACTTCTATGCCTCAAATTGCTCATACCTCCGATGTGTGCAGTTCTACACTGCTTCGCTCTTCCGCCCAACTATGGCTGCTTCTGTGCCCCATGTTACAGCAGCTTCGGACCTTGTTATCCATATGGCACTTAACTATGGTTCTTGTTCTTATGGAAAGCACCAACTACTGCTTTTGACTGTATATATGTATACAGTTTCTCCTATACTTATGTATGTCTAACTCGCAGTTAAATTGTTTGTACAGTCCCTGTGACTGTAATGTAAGTTACTTGTTTCTCTACAAATTGTATTATTCATATATATATATATATATATTTGTACTCTGTATATATGTCTCCCCTTCCCCCTTCCCCCAGGACGCACTGGGAGATGAGCAACTTGTTGTTCGGTGTGCGTTTCTGGTGAAAATTTTCAATAAATAAATAAAGAGAAGGGTGTTGCTGAGCAAGATTTGCGAAGTCCAAGAATCACAGTCATCTCAGCCACTCTGCAGCTAATAAGAGGTGGCTCTTCAGAGTGTCCTTCATATTATTTATTTATGCATTTATTTTAAGCTTAAAGAAGAATTAGTAGAGTAAGCATACTCTTTGCTGGAGATCCACTCTTTAGGCACAGTGAACACTGCCCACGGCTATGAAGATCAAGAACCTTTTCAGATCTGAGCATAGTGGCTGGATGAGAAAAGCAACCTGATGTCGATCACCCAGTTGTACAGGTTCAAATGTCACTCTACGGGATGAACATTTTTGCGGCATAGGCAGTCCACCTGAAGGTTCAGTACTCCTGCCATGAGAACTGTCGACAGGTCAAGAGACCTCTCAAAAATCTCCCGTGCCTACAAGGACTTGTAGAATGTACACCAATGCTTAGCAGCATGGTTGAGACCTAAGGGAGGCTAAGCAGACCTTCTCCATCTCCAGGAGATGTTGATCCTAGACTGACCCTGTTCCCCGAGTGGGAGGCTGGCTTCTGCCTGCTCCCAGCCATGAAGCTGACATCTGTTGTGATGATTAACTCTGGGAAACTTACTTGAACTCTACAGTGATCCTGTACATACACTCACCAACTCAAGGAGTGACGAAGCTGAGAGGGGGTGAGAACTGGCTGCTAAGCCACCAATAAGGAATCATAGGCTGACAGAAAACCAGTAGAATAGGCCCTCATCTAGAAGCAAACTCATAGGATTGGGAATCGCTGCCTATCCTGAGAACTAAAAAAAACAGCAGACCTAGGGCAGATGCCAAGGACTGCGTCCTGAAACAGTGGACTTTGACAAAAGTCACCTTCCAAAGAGGCGAACTTTCCTTGATTTGTGGCAAAAAAACACCTCCAGGCCGTCCAAGGTCTGAGATGGCTTGGGGGAGCTCTACTCCCGGTCACTCTTAGCCATGTGACTCTAGTAGACCTAGGCCCGGATATTCAAACTGCGCCATTCTGAGGCGCAAGCCCTTGCGCTGCTCAAAATAGTTGTGCAGGGGTGTGGCCGGGGCGATATTCAAAGGAGTTGCGCTATTGAGCAACTCCTTTGACTATCACCCCCCCCCAGCCACAGCCACTGTGCATGGCGCAGTGGAACTTGCGCCACCACAAGTTGTCAGAGTTGAGCATTAAACTTGCGGTGGTGCAAGTACCATTGCGCCATGCGCAAATTTCCGATATTCAAAAGGTGACATGCAAATGGGGCCATAATTCATGCAAGGCGCAGGGGGGGCCATTTGCATCTATTTATGGCCCCATTTGCATGCCATTAGCATTCAGGTGCGCCGATCCCCGAGACTTGCGCCTGGCAGCCTGCCAGGCAGCAGCCGTCGGGACCGACACACCCTGCAGCCCGATCGCGGGCGGTTTGTATGAATACACTCCCCACATCTCCCGATGCCCGATCGCGGGCAGTGTGCATGAATATACTCCCCAAAATCTCCTGATGCCCGATCGCGGGCAGTATGTATGAATACACCTCCCCAACAATTTCCTGATGCCCGATCACGGGCAGTATGTATGAATACACTCCCCAAACAGCTCCGATGCCCGATCGCGGGCAGAGCGTGAAACAACCCCTGTGCCCGATCGCGGGCAGAATATAAAGCCCCCCAGCCGAATATCTCCCTGGTGGTCAGTGGACGTAATGCCGATCACGGGCAGAATGTCAAGATTACAACCCCCAAACATCTCCCTGGTGTCTAGTGTCCCACCCACCCACGAAGCCCCTCACCCGCTCCCCGGCAGCATCCACCGCCTGCCGCCCGCCCGACTGACTGTCCGGTAGGGCTGCACGCCCATTGGTGCAGAGCTAGAGCCAATGGGCGTGCAGCCCATACGTACATGACAGTCAGATTTGTGAATGAACTCATTCAAATCTGGACTGTCATGTACGGTATGGGCTGCACGCCATTGACTCTAGCTCTGCACCACTGGGCGCAGCCTCTGGACAGTCAGTCGGCCGGGCGGGTGGGATGCTGCCGCCCGCCGGCTGCTGGGGGAGGGTGGAGGGGCTTCGTGGTGGGTGGGTGGGGGACACTGACACCAGGAGATGTTTGGGGGTTGTACATCTGACATTCTGCCCGCGATCGGCATTACGGTCCACTGACCACCAGGGAGATATTCGGGTTGGGGGCTTTACATTCTGCCCGCGATCGGGCACTGGGGTTGTTCCGCCTGCCCGTGATCGGGCATCGGAGCTGTTTGGGGAGAGTATTCATACATACTGCCCGCGATCGGGCATCGGGAGATTGTGGGGTGGGGAAGAGTGTATTCATACATACTGCCCGCGCGATCGGGCATTGGAGATTGGTGGGGGTCTGATACATACTGCCCGCGATCGGGCTGGTGGGGGCACAGGGACTGAGTTGGGGCACAGCCACGGGTGGCAGCTGCTGTGTTGCACCCTGCAATACAGCAGCTCACCTGTGTGGCCCTCAACTTGATCCTTTTTGGGCTCAAAGTTGTGCAGGCGCAGGTTGGGGGTTGCGCCTGCACAACTCTGCACAGCCCGACTGAATATCGGGTTGTGCAGTTTATGCATGGTTACTCCCCCTCATGTTGAGCATGCATTCATTTGCATTGCGCTGTTGCTCAGCCTGTTTTCAGTGGCGCAACTGCCTCCTGCTGAATATCGCAGAATGGTGCAATGTAGGACTTGCGCATGCGCAACCCTGTTGTGCATGGAGCAACCCTTTTGAATATCTGGGCCCTAGAGTGCGGAGGAATGACTGCCTGCCAGAGACAATGTCGTAGCATGAAGAATCAGTTCGTTCAGATAGGATAGACAAACAGCCACCAGGACTATCAACACATTTGAGGAACTCGGTGGGGTTGATGCCCGGGTGAAAGGAGGCATCCTGCTTGGATGTTGGTTCAATATCAAACCCTGAGGGACTTTCAGTAGGACTGAGGAATATGATGGTAGACATTCATCAGATGCAAAGAGGCTTAAAAAAACCCTTGACTGAGCAACCCGTCGAGACCTCCACAGGCCACATCCTGCAAAGATTTTGGAGCACACTTGTTCAGGCTTGAAGACGAAGGGCCTGGAAAAAAAATTAAAAACACTTCCTGGGGACTGTAAAATTAAACCATATGACCCATGTCCCTGTTTGATTTAGTGGGACCTGCATTATGGTCCTGAGGAAAGATGGCTTCAGGAGCTCTGACTACATCTGGCCTTTTCGGCTCAGGAAGAACTGGGATAGAGAATATCCCTTAAAAAGGCATCTGACATTGTTCTGTCCCATCTCGAGGAAAAAAAAAACTTCAAGAGGGTAGTGGGCCCATGTGCTCTCTAGTAAGGGCACTAGGCTTAGTGCTGGGCCTTCTGCATGGTGCCTCCAGTGCTTCTCTGATACTGTAACCATGTTACATGAGTAGGTTTCTCCATTCTCTGAAACCAATTACAAGAGGAATGGAACCCCCCCCCTTCGGAACTGTCTGCGCTGGCAGTTACCTTGACCCCTTTGGGTTATGGTAGACTTGTGCTGTTTGACACTGGAGGTAGCCCTTTTTACTGCAAACTCTTTTTTTTTATTGTTTCTTTGGGGAATTAAACCATAAGCCTCCCTCAAGGGGAAGTTATGTAACTTAGCTTACGAAGCTTGACCAGACCAATGGCTAAATCGCATGGTCCTCATGGCCGAAAAGAAAACATTACTCACCATAGTAATGTTGTTTCTTCTAATGGAGTCTTGCTGTATTCTGACTAAGTGCAGTTAGCCCCAGCATTTGAACTGCCCCGGAGAGTAAGGAGTTAACTCTATGCAGGAACATAGAACGTTGAGCTCAGTTTTCAAACCTCTGTCTGGGGTACTTCTCAGTGTAACCGTCAGATTCTTACGAGCAACTAACTAGCTGTGTCTAGATATAATATATATATATATATATATATATATGTATATATGTATATATGTATATATATACATGTATGTGTGGAAATTGTTTAGAATAAGCCAAAGGCAACAATTTGGGCCCAGAAGACTCAAGTCGAGAACCCAAGAAGAAAAAGGCAGTGACAACACTAAACAGTTTATAACACAAACAGAATTAACAATTAACCCACCCAAGATGGGGGGTGCAAGGTACACCCCTGAGGTGTAACACTGTACCTGCCAGCCCACTTACCAAAAACTAGGTTATGAGAGGGGAGGCGGGGGGAGGTCAGAATACAGCAAGACTCCATTAGAAGAAATAACATTACTATAGTGAGTAATTTTTTCTTCAAATAACATGAAGTCTTGTTGTATTCTGACAAAATGCAGACTACCAAGCAGTTCCCTATGGAGGAGGGAATGCAGAACCTACTTTGGGAACAAGCTCTGCAGTACTGCTGTGACAAACCTAGCATCACTCCTAGCCTGGATGTCCAGGGAGTAATGCTTGGTGAATGTATGTACTGTTTTCCAGGTGGCTGCTCTGCAGATCTCTAACAAGGGTATATCTCTGGCCGCAGCCAGAGTAGCAGCTGTACCCCTAGTTGAGTGAGTTCTCAGGCCTGAAGGAGGTGTTCTACCCAATTTGTCATAGCAGAATTGTATACAAGAAACAATCCATCTGGCAATAGTTCTTTTCATGGCAGGCTTACCTTTCCCCACCTCACCATAGGTGAGAAACAACTGAAGACAGCCATTCCTGTGAGCTTTAGTATGCTTCATGTAATAGCTAAGAGCTCTTTTAACGTCCAAGCTGTGTAGCCTTCTTTCACCTGAAGAGGAGTGGTCAGTGAAAAACACAGGAAGAGACATAAGACTGCTTCAGATGAAAATCTGATAACACTTTGGGTAAGAACCTCCTATTGGTTCTTAGGACCACTTTATCCCTATGAAAGGATATGAAGTCAGGTTCAACTGACAATACCTGTCGTTCACTAATCCTCCTGGCAGAAGTAATGGCTACCAGGAACACAGTTTTCCAGGTCAAGAATTTCAGCTCAGCCGAAGCCATGGGTTCAAAGGGGAGCTGCATGAGCTGTGCAATGCAGACATTAAGATCCCAAGCGGGGTCGGTTCTCTAAATGGAGGATTTGTGTGAACCAGACCCTTGAAGAACTTTTTAAACACATGATGAGAGGCCAGAGAAGAGCCCTTCCCTGATGAAAGGAAAGCAGAAACTGCTGCTAAATGAACCTTTAGAGTTGCAGGCTTAAGGTCTAGACCACTGAGGTGAAACAGATAATCTAAGGCTGTGGAGATGCTGCAGAATCAGGGACAATGCCTTTCTGAGAACACCAAACGGTAAACCGCTTCCATTTGGAATCATAAGTCTTTCTAGTAGATGGTTTCCTGGAAACCTTCAGGATATCCAAGACTGCTTGAGAAAGATGCAGGTCTGCATATTCTATCTCTTCAAGAGCCAAGCCTAGAGACTGGAGATCGGGATACCAGATCCTCCCCTGGGAGGAGGACAGAGGATTGTGTCTCTTGGGAAGGGACAGAGGGCGAGACACCGCCAGAGACAGGAGCAGAAGATACCAAGGCTGCCTGGCCCAGTCTGGAGCCACTAGGATGACTGTGCAAGGTTGAGTTCCGATCTTGATTAGGACTTTGAACAGCAGAGGGACTGGAGGGAAGGCATAGAGGAACCTGCCCTCCCAGTCCAAAATCAGGGCATCCTGGGGAACAGTTCCCAGGAGAGGAGGTCTGCAACAGAACAAGGGGAGCTGGTGATTGTCCGGGGCTGCAAAGAGATCTATCCCTGGAGTGCCCCATCTGGAGAAGATGATCTGCAGGATGAAAGGATTCAGGGACCATTCGTGATGTCCCTGGGATATTCTGCTCAGAGCATCTGCCAGTGCATTGTCCTTCCCTGGAAGGTGAACTGCTACTAGGGAAGTCTGAAGAGAATAGGCCAGAGACCACAGTTTCATGGCTTCTGTGCACAAGGCCAAAGACAGAGTGCCTCCTTGTTTGTTGATATACCACATTGTGGTCGTGTTGTCTGTTCTGACTTGGACCACCTTGCCGTTGACTGAATGCGAGAAGCACTGAAGGGCCAGGAATACTGCCCTGAGCTCCAGAAGGTTGATGTGAAGGAGGGACTCCTGTGAAGACCAAACCCCTTGGGCTGTCAGGGCCCCCAGGTGGGCTCCCCAACCTAGGAGAGAAGCATCCGTAGTCAGAACTACTGAAGGAGTTTGTGGCAGAAATGGGACTCCTCGTCTGAGGTTGTCCTGATCCAGCAACCACTGGAGAGCTTGGACCAGAGTCTGAGTCACTGGAATCAGTTTGGTAAGAGAATCCTTTTTTTTGAGACCAGAAGGACCTTAGGTGAAACTGAATGTCCCTCATCTGGAATCTTGCTCCCTGCACCACTGCAGTGGAAGCTGCCATGTGGCCCAGAAGCTGGAGTAACTGTCATGCTGTGCAAGAGACCCGAGGTCGAAAAGTTGAAGCAAGATCCACTAGGGCCTACACCCTTGCCAGGGGAAGGAAAGCTTTTGCTTGTACAGTGTCCAACTCTACTCCTATAAAGGTGAGAAGTTGAACTGGTTCAAGGACAGACTTTAGAAGACTGAGAAGAAAACCCAGGGAACTGAGTAGTTTGCAGAGCTGACTTGACCTGTAGAGATGACTGACCCACAATGAGCCAGTCGTCCAGATATGGAAATATGGTGATACCCTGTCTTCTGAAGTAAGCCACCACTACTGCAAGGCACTTTGCGAACACCCTTGGAGCGGATGTTAGGCCGAATGGCATGGCTCTGAATTGGTAATGGCCTGAAGGCAACTCGAACCTGAGGTATTTTCTGTGGGAGCACCTGATAGGGATATGGAAGTAGGCATCCTTGAGATCCAGAGATGCTAACCAATCTCCTGGCCTTAGAGAGGGAAGGATTATTCCCAGAGTTACCATTTTGAATTTAAAATGTGTTTGTTCAAATACCTTAGGTCTAGGATGGGTCGCCACTCCCCTGTTTTCTTTGTGGTAAGGAAGTACCTGAAGTACAGTCCTTTTCCCTTGTGTTGAGTAGGAACCCTCTCTACAGCTCTGAGAGCTAGAAGAGAGGAATCCTCTGCCTCTAGGGCAATGGTTTCTGAGACTGATGCAGGTGGAAAAGACTTGGCTCTCTTTCTTGGAAACTTGTTGAAGCTGAGGGCCAGTCCCTAGCTTACTACTTCCAGGACCCACTTGTCTGAGGTCACAGACTTCCAGGCCTGGAAGTACTAAGCCAGCCTGCCTCCTACTGGAACTGGGGAGTCGACCCGGGCTGACACATCAGGGTGTCTGCTTGGCAGGGAACTTAGACTGGGAGGAGGAAGGAGCAGCCCTGCTCATCCCCCTCCTGCCCTTCCCTCTGAAAAACCCCCTCAGTGGGAAGGGAGAGGAGGCCTGGGCTTGGTAAAAAGGCCTGTGAAAGGGCCTGCCCCTGCCCCTAGACTGCTGCTTTTGTGGAGTGGTTTGCCTTTCCTCGGCCTGTGCACTCCTGTACGTGTTCCTGTATTCATCCATTTTTTTTATGTAAGCCTCTGTTTGCTCCCCAAATAGAGAGTTACCCACTACAGGAAAATCCATAGCCTTAGTCTAGGTATCCTGTGAAAGGCTAGTACATCTGAGCCAAGCATGCCTTCTGAGAGACACAGATGTAGCCACGACTCTAGATGCCACATCATTGGGAGTCCACAGCAGCATGAAATTGCATTTTTCGATACCTCAGTTCCATCAGCAGCCACCTCCTCCAGCTCTTTGGGTAGCTGAGGGGAGGCCTGTTTAGCTAGTTGCAGAACTGTATCCCATCTGGATTTCTGGTACCTGGCTGTGTAGGCCATATAATTAGCCTGCCTGAGTCCCAAAGAGGATGCCAAATACTGTTTTTTGGCCATGGCATCCACTTTCCTGGAGTCCTTATCCGGGGTGTGTGAAGCCAAAGGAATGTTAGCCTGTCACAAGCTGCAGCCTGCACTACCCCAACATGGCTGCTATGATTATAAAGGAACTCCATCACTGAGCCCGATAACATATACCTCCTGTCCATTCTCTTGTCCACAGGAGGTACTGAATTAGGAGTTTGTAAACTTTTTTGTGTCTGTTTCCCCAAGGAATTATGAAGAGGGATAGACAGCCTTTTGGACTCTAGGATGTCCATCATTTCCACAAAATCAGGCTCTTCTTCCTCCTCCTCTGCAGCTTCAACCAAGGGAAGCTGAAGGGTTTCTGCCACCTTTTTGTAAAACAAAAAGTGTGAAGGGAACTCAGAGAGCCTGGGAGGAGAGGCACCCGAGGGCCTGTCTGGGGAGATGTCCGGATCAATGGGCACATCCAGACCCCCCCGGTCATCGTCACCATCGGGATAGTCTTTGTCCCCCTTCCCACTCCTCATAATAAGCGTCTGGATCATAATCCGAAGGAGACGGATCCGACTGAACCGACCGCCTAACCGGCGGTACCGGTTTGGACAGAACTAGTCTAAGCAACTGAACAATGCTAATCGCTTTGGCTATTTCGTCCGCGCAATTCAGGATCTGAACTGGCAGACTTACGTTTCTTTTTTGACGGAACTGGCCCCTCAGGGTCGGCTCTCCTTTTGCCCGAGTAGGTATCGCCTAGGTCAGTAGGCACCTCCTCAGGTTCTGCCGCAACCGAACCGGGCTGGCCATCCGGATCTACGAACTTCTTGGCCTCCCTTTCCTTCAGCCTACTCAGTCTTTTTTCTGGAGTGGATTTAGGAAAGTTTTTACAGATTTGGCAGTCTGACTTGAGGTGGTCAAACCCCAGACAAACACAGATGAGGTGGGGGTCGGCCTTGGCAAATGCCTCCTCACACTCAGTACAGTGTTGAAACACAGTGGAACCGGTTTTCTTCTTGGGTTTCTCAGACATGGCCAACCTACCAAATTACCCTGTAGCAGCTTTCAAGCCAGGTAATAAAATAACTGATCGGTTACAAACCATGTCACAGGTTTTGAAAAAGAACCAGAAAAGGCCCGGTTCTTTTGAAACCAATCGGTGCCAGAACACCACTCTAATCCCAGAAAAATGTTAGACTTAGAAAACAAAGAAACTACACAGTCGGTTCCAAACTGGACCGACCGAAAGAAACTGAGGAAAAACAATTTCCACACTTTTTCCTCAAATAAACACAGTCATTACCTATCTACCATGCTACCTGTACCGTAGACAGAGGCTGGAAATCTGAAAAAATAACAAATAGAAAGGTTTAAAACTGAATGCTTTACTTTTACCGAAGCGAGCAGAGGAAATCTCCGGAGCGACTTCACTGTTAGGCGGAGTAAAGAATCTGACGGTTACACTGGGAAGTACCACAGACAGAGGTTTGAAAACCAAGCTTGAGCTCAACGTTCTATGCTCCTGCATACAGTTAACTCCTTACTCTCCAGGGCAGTTTAAGTGCTGGGGCTAACTGCATTTAGTCAGAATTCAGCAAGACTTCATGTTGTTTGAACCATAGGTGGGCCGAGCGGTCTGACAAAAATCTCCAGTGATACCATGAATTGCAGATAAAGTCTGCACCTTTTGAGTGGTGGAATGAAACTGGCCAAACCTTATTTTGAAGGCTGTGGCCAATAAAAGCAGCATAAAAAACATACAACTGTTGTGTGCTGACAGAGGCGTAAACTACTCCTGCACGTGGTGATCACCACTTATGTCAAATGACTGATATGGCCAGAGCCTTCTATAGGCAAGATGGAGTTCTTCAGCAATACAGACTGCCTTGTCTATCAGTGAAGGAGCTTCCCCACCATGAGACCTTTACTCAATAAAGGAGGAACCATGACATCGTTGGGAAGATTTTTTTTTATCCACACCTGCCTAGTGTTGCTCAATAATTTTGGTCACATATTATCTGAAAAGAGGCAGACAGAGTTGGATTGACATCCGCCATCTCAACAGACTTTACCTCCTGAGCTGTAAGGGACTACATTCCTCAGCTATCCAAAAGACAAGGGCTTATTTATTTTTTTAAATTAAGGTCAGGAGCTTCCCCAAGATCCCTGTAATCATCAACCTAGCCTTAAAAAAGGCTGTCAGGATCTGCCTTCACATCTGTCATCCCAGCCTAAGCTCACTGTGGTGCACCTGGACGTACCTGAATGGCCCCCCTGATCTAGGGGCCCGGCTGGGGTCAGATGTATCTGCAGAGGTGTCCTGCGGGACACCAGGGCTCAAGCTCACTCAGGAGCCACAAAGTAATTTCTTCACAATTCTGCTGCCACTGCCAAAAACAACCAGGTGCTCCCCACCCCACCAGGCTGGAGAACTGGCTGGGGGGTGCCGAGCAATGCAGTGAGGGCAGAAGGAACCCATGGGGGAATGTCTCATCACCCTTGTAGGTGTAACCCCCCTGTTACCCGGGGTTACTAGAATCCCAGTAAAACCTAGTGGTAGGCAGGGAAGGCAGCTTGTGAAACTCCAGTTAAATGGATTTCACACTATCTCACTCTGTTCTCAGTCTCAGCTGAGACTGAGGGATGACATCATCTTAGAACTGTCGCAACTGCATAAGCCACACTGTAATGTTGCAGTTGGAGGTTACAGTAGAACGCTGGGGAATTTGAAGCCAGTCTGAGTGAGAGACTGTAGTGCAGCAGAGTGTGTGCAGGCTCTCACAGCTTTAAGCTCCGTTTCAGAGCTACTTTTGGAAGGTGTGTGTTTCTACCTGAAGATGAACACAGGAACTGGTAACTGAAGTGGTGGAGACCGCTTTCAATGGTTCAGTAGCCCCATCCCTGAGGGGATTTGGGGGGGGGTAGCATTGTTTACCAGGGCAAACCCCTGGGTCCGGCTAAGGGAAAGAAGTTGCCTGTTCTGTTGTGCTGAGGCACCAGAAGCCTTAGAGGAAGATCTCTTTGTGGAGGAAACGCCTGTGGGGCACCAGCAACCAAAGGGTGAGTCTGCCTGAAAAGGGCCAAGTGTTTTCACCTGAACAGAAGGAAACTAAAGGGACTGTCACTGTGGGGTCAGGAAAAAGACAGCCAAGTACAGTTGGAAAGTGGGGATTGGACTGCTTAATCTGTGGGAGGTCTAGAGTAATGGACAATGCCACTTAATTCAAGTATGTTCAAGTCCAGCACGAAGATTGAAGGAAATTGGGGATTGGACTGCTTAACTCAGTGGGGGGTCTAGAGTAATGGACAATGCCACTTAAAAGTATGTTCAAGTCCAGCACAAATGGGAAGAAAGACAAGTAGATGGAATGTGAAATACATTTAGCAAGAATCTACATTGCAAAGCTTTACAGGATGAGGTGTTTACTGTCCAGAGAAATGGCCGGGTATGAATTGCAGGAGCGAGAGGTGGGAGACCCCCATCAGTATTAACCAAATTCACCTCTTCGGATTTGCTCTGAGACACCTTTTGCTTTCTCTCAGGTACTTGGCCAGTGCCTGAGGAAAGTACCCAGACATGGGATTGAAAGGAAGATTCCCTGATGGAGCCGTGGTGCTCTTAGGTGGTTTAGGAAGCCACCAGAAAATGTTTCCATGAAGTATGGAAGGTGTCCAAGTGGCTGGCAAGGGAGCCGAGCCAGGGAAAACCCAGAACAGTGTACAAGTTTGGGTTGTGTAACCCAAAGCAGCGTGCAAGTCCGGGCTGTGTGCCTAGTGGGTTCAGAGCCTGAGGGCTAAAGTGTTGAGGAAGTGTTCTAGTCTCTTTTAATCTGCATTACCAGGAGTGTAGCCCCATGGGGGTCCACCTATGCTTTGTTTATTCTGTTTAGATGTAAATAAAAAGCCACACTTTAGAATCCCACTTCTGGTATTGGAGATTACAGTTACTGCTTCCTGTGTTTGGAGTTACTTGGGTGCCCCTGTGCAGAGTAGCCAAACCTAGCCTTTGTGCCGAGTGACCTATTCCTCCCCAAACCCAGCCCACCTGGTATTGCTGTCAGAAACAAATGGTAGACCGGGTAGGGGTTACACAGGTCTTACACTAAATCACAGTCTTACGTTGAATAATGGTCTCCAATATGTCATGGTGCCCAGAAGAAACAATTATGCCAAATAAATAATTATGAGGAAGAAATAATAATTAGCCCCAATTTTTTCTGTAAAGGCTAAAAATCTCTACAGCGTGTCTTACACGACTTGCTCAGAGTCACACATGCAAGTGGAGGTCGTGAGAATCAAACCCAGGACTACTGAATATATAAGTCATGCTGCTACATACTGAAAACACACACAGAAAAAAAAAACAGGTTAAACTATGTTTAAAGAGCTGTTATCTGCTTGCCCCTGCTCTCAGAAATCTGCCTGCAGTTGTAGATAACTGAACATTCTAAGGTGGCTTATGCTGCTGCAAGAGTTCTAAATGACATCATAAGCTTGAGGCAGTCCAAGCTGCTCCAGCTGCGTCAGTTCTCTACCTGTGACAGCTCTAAAAATAATAACCATTAGTCCTATTGTCTTATTGGGCTAAACCTCACAGGGAAACATCCAAAAAGCACTAAAATGTACCAAAATCACACATTAACTGTAAAACAGTAAGAAACACAAAACCTGAAGCTTAAGGAGGGGGTGGGAAACAGGAACCGGCGATAGAGCCGTGGGACCCCCACACTCCCACAAAATATACCTACCTGCAGCACTTTGACTTATTATTAAAGATTTTTTTTTTAAGCGGAGACCATTAAAAACCCTATTAAGGCAGTAAAAAAGGCTCCCAAACCACAGGGAAAGTGGGAATGCAGGTTATTCAATTTGAAAGTCACAGCTTTTAATTTAGAGGTGCCCCATGAAAACAAACAGCCTCAACCTGCTATGCAGAATTGCAGCCTCACAAAAATACTGAAGTCCTGAATACTGAAATCTTGACAGTATGAATGGCACAGTTACACTAGAGAACTGCAGTTGCATGGAATCCTCATATGTCCAACATTCTAAAGGCTGGACTATGCCATTTCCCCTGGTAGAGGTGCAGTATGGCAGCAACTGAAAAGCAGGCTCCACTCGCTGAAGTGCTCAAGTAAACAGTTTGTTCAACACATGAAATAAGGGCACCATCCACTGTTCAATATGAAACAACTGCGTTTTATTGCCGAAGAACAGAAGGCAAAATATAAAACTTGCAGCCAAGTGCCAAGTAGGTGCTACACACTCCAAAAGGCCTTTTCATGTGTTGAGAGGTGCACTATACCCAGTTGTTATGCTTACCCATTGACAATGTGGTGGAACACTACAGAAACTAAAAATAGAATAATGCTGAGCGAGTGAAAGGTGTTAATTTTTTTAAATAAAGCAAAATGCAGTAAACTAAACTGCCAAAAAGGAGGCAGAAACAGAAGCTATTCTCTGGTTCCTGAGAACCACAAAGGAACCAGAGAAACAGTAAAAACCCTAGCTAAAGCAGTACATTTACTCACAATAGGACAGCAAAGGAATAGAAATAAATAAAAAACAAGCATTTGTCAATGCCGAATGTTGCTTGCTTGTATGTGCTGTTTAGGTATTTGGAAGTGACAGTTTCATGCCTTCCTCCCAAGACATCCACTGTGTCTTTCCGTTCAGTATTCACAGAAGAGTGGGAGGGCCAAGGGCCACAGCAGTACAGCGGTTGCCAAGGGGGTGAAGAGGTGGACAAAAGAGTCCTGCAGGAGCTCACTAAATTGAAGGCAGACAAAGCGATGGAACCAGATGGCATACGCCCAAGGATATTAACAGAACTGCGAAGGGAGATAGCAGTACCTCTGGCAGCCATGTTCACTGAGTCATTCAACATGAGTGAATTGGAGGAGGGCACATGTGGTCCCTCTACACAAGTCCGGCAGCAGGGAGGAGGCAGGGAACAATAGACCATTCAGCCTCACCTCAGTAGTGGGGAAGATCATGGAGACGTTGCTTAAAAAAAGGATAGTGGGGCATCTAGATGCCATCGGAACCCAGGACCATAGACAACATTGATTCACAGTGGGGACATCATGTCAGATAAATCTGGTTGATTTATTTGACTGGGTGACAAAGGAAGTGAATCAGGGTGGGGCAGTGGACAACGCTACCTTGATTTCAGCAAAGCCTTTGACACCATCCCATACAGGAGGCTGATAAACTAGCTGGGTAGGCTGGACATGGGGAAAGTGGTAAACTGGTTAGAAACTGGCTCACAGACAGGACCGAGAGTGGTGGTAAATGGCATGCAGTCTAGGAGAGGGGGACCAGTGGGTGCTGCAGGGATCGGTCCTGGGGCCAGTTCTGTTCAATGTCTTCATTAGTAATATTGCAGAACATCTGAAGGGAATTTTTTCACCCCATTTTAACACCTGAGCTCATGAACAGTGTCACTGTGATTTTCTTAATTTGTCCCGTACATTGATCTCGCACACCGACTGCGCCATTGTGTGCTACGTGGGCAGAAACACGTTTTGGGTGACATGTGAAAAATGGCAGCTGTACTACTCATAAGAAGGTGTGATAAAATGGCAATGTTGGAAATCTGGGGTGAAAATATTGAAAATTCGCAACCTTACAATCGTCCATAGGAACTGCGCAACGCACGCTCGTAAAACAGTCATTTGTAGGAATTTTGTCACCAAATTTTCAACATAGCCATTTCAAGACCTCTGCTCATGAACAGTGTCACTGTGATTTTCTTAATTTGTCCCGTACATTGATTTCACACACCGACTGCGCCATTCTGCGCTACATGGGCGGAAACACATTTTGGGTGAGATGTGAAAAATGACAGCTGTATTACTCATAAGAAGGTGTGGTAAAATGGCAATGTTGAAAATCTGGAGTGAAAATATTGAAATTTGACAACTTACGAGCTCAGAACTGCACAACGCACGTAGTAAAACAAACATTTTTGATTAGACCACTAGAGTATCTTCGATGAGTCATGATAGATGTCAAGAGTGATTTACAGTCACTGCGCCGAAATCACTCTTCGCCCGGCCAACGCCATGACAGTGACATCATTCATGAGAAGGGTCCCAAACCCATGTTGAAAATTTGCAAAATTCCCAAATGCCTAGATATGCAACAAAGTTGAAACCCCTATTAGCTCATTATACAGCTTCCACCGCATTTCCTCAGTTCGCGGTCAGCTTTGAAGAGTGTAGACGGTTCCCGTCCAGCGAAGATCATTGCGCCGAGGTCCGGAGGTAAGGCATGGGGTGAGGGGGTGTGGGGAGGCTGGGTGCGCAGTGGTGGGTGCGGGTGTGGGGTCGAGACGCCGCCAGGGACAGTTTTTGTTTTACAGGTTTTTAAAAAAGACGTCGTGGGACATTGCCACGCTGGGGTGGGCTCCCAGCGTGGCACAAGGGACGCTGAGGCGCCAGCCGGCGGGGATTGGGCACTCCTCGGCCATGGTATTTGTTGCCAACGCTGGGGCTCCCAGTGTGGCAAAAGGATCGGGCGTCAGCCGGACGGGGATTGGGCACGCCTGGCCGCAAAGGATCCGCTTGCCACGCTGGGGTGGGCTCCCAGCATGGCACCTACTACTGGGGGCGCGGCTCAGCCGATGGGGATTGGGCACCCGTCGGCTATACAGTGCGTGTGGGCGTGCACACCTGCGGGTGGGAGCCGCGTGAGCAGCCTCTTATCACTGCTCACTGGGCGTAGTCCCCCTTCAACTGTAGCGCTACCGCATTTTGACGCGTCATAGACAGCTCCAAAATGCATTGGCTTACAGGGGCCGCGCCTGCCAGCACACTGACTGAATTGGAGGAGGAGGTGACACACCTCCGAAATCTCCGATGATGGCACTATGTTTCTTGCACATGCGTGCAAGCAACATAAAAATCACACTGCACTTAAAAACCAGAAAGAAAACAACAATACCAGAGACCAGCTGAGGAGAGCTCTTTGGGGCAAGTTGCTAGCTCAGGCGGAGAAAAAGATCTGACGGTAGGCAGCAGAATGCAGCACCACCTCGAGGGAGAAGTTCAAACTGCTCCATGTTCTCTCATTTGCATGCATTCCACACTCTCTGGGGCAGCAAGACCTATCCAGCTAACTGCATTAGTAAGCACGGTGAGGGATTCCTGGGGCTTGAAAAATAAACTTAAAAAAAAAATCTACTCACTTCCATGCACAGGCATTTGGAGAGGAACAAATGTGCTTAGGTATAAGCTCAGGTTGCACAACGTGAGCAAAATTATATATTTTAAACTCAGCTTTATTAAGACATGACATGACATTACAAATACACTGGAAAATGTCTTCTGTTTACTGTCCAGCTACTGTTATGTTCTGGACAAAAAATTTACTACTGCTAACATTTCAGTCCCTTTGACTAGTAATAAATCTTTATATCCTGGCATCTGCAAGGCAAATTTATATTTTTAATTAAAAAAAAAATTTTAAACTGGGCTTAATACACAGCATTATTGTTGGTGTGCATTCACATCTACTGACTTGTGTGTAGATAAGTGCAGATAGAGGCATTCAGAGAGACACAGATGAGACTATGCATGTGCTTATGCTGTATGACCGGAGCAAAGATGGAAATTATGTGCCTACCATATTTCTTGATCTTCTTGGATGGTCATCACCATTTATTCACACTGCTGGTTCTGAGCCGGAGGTGCTGGGACTCGCGGGAGCCAAAAATCTTCAGGAGGGCCGACTCCAAGGTAGGACCGTGCATGCATGGCACTGTGCGGCAGGCTCGCATTGTATAGGTCATCTCAGTGTCGACCCTCCAACCGTCTCAGTACCTTTTTTTTTTTTTTTTTTTTCAAGGAGGTGCAGCATTACCTGACTTAATTAACAGTAATCTAAAGAGGGCATAAAGTAGCCCTTTGGACCCATATAAGAAGGGTCAACAAGAACAAAAGTGTCTTCAGAGCCCCAACTAAACAAGGGGGATGAAGACTAGGATACACAGAGAGTGAGCTCAGGGGATGGCAGATGGGTGTGTGAATAAATGGCGAAGACCATCCAAGAAGATCAAGAATTATGGCAGGTAGGTAATTTCCATATCTTCCTGGACTTGGTCTTCACCATTTATTCACACTGCTGGGTTACAGTACCAAAATGCAGGGTGGAGGAAATGGAGCTCACTTATGACAGAAATCTATTAAGGATTATCCTGCCAAAAGAGACACGCTGACTGGCATGGACATCCAGTGTGTAGTGCTTCATGAAAGTGTGCACTGTACTCCAAGTCACTGCTTTGCAAATTTCAACTATGGGAACAGGGCGGGTTTCTGCCAAGGATGTTGCAACTGCTCTGGTGGGGTGGAGTGGGTGCAAATTTGTCCTTTCAACTTGACCTGAGCCATGGAGTAACAATGGCAAAGGCAAGCCACTATCCAAGCAGAAATACATTTAATCGTAACCGGCTGACCTAACCAGCTAGGATAGAAGGAAACAAAAAGTTGCTTGGCATGTTGGATGTCTGTGGTTCTATGTATGTAAAATCTAAGAGCTGTCTTCAAATCTAGGGAGCAGAGTTCTCTCTCACTCATTTTGGAATTTACGAAAGTACTGTACGTGGGCAACACATCAAGGGCTGATTTAGGTGATTGTCTGAAACCACCTCGGGCAAGAGCTTAGGGTGTGTGTGGCGATCCACCTAGTCTTTGCAGAATACACTGTATGAAGGATAGGTGACCAAGGCGTGTATCTCAGAGACCCTCAGACTGAGGTACAAGCCACCAGAAAAGCTACTTTCCAAGTCAGGAACTTGAGGTCACAAGTAGCCAGAGGTTCAAAAGGCTTATGCGTGAGCATGTCTAATACAAGGTTGATATCCCAGCGAGCGACAGGTTTACTGTATACAGGATGCTCCTCAGAAATTCTTGAAAACGGGTAATTGAGCCAGCAGAAGGTTCTGGACCAGCTCATGAAATGCTGAAACAGCACAAAGGTGAACCTTTACAGAGAAGTATTGTAATCTTGTGTCAGAAAGATCTAATAAGTACTCCAGTACTATATCTGACTGACATAAGAATGGGTTGAAACGCGATTTGGCACATTATTCAGAAAAAACATTTCCATTTGGCTGTGTATGCCTTCCTGGTGGAAGGCTTGCATGCCACCAAGAGGATCTTGGAAACTCTGAGAAATCTTGAACCTGCCAACTTCTGTATCTTCAAGAGCCAAGCAGGAAGATGATGGGAGCACAGATTGGGATGAACCAGGGATCCCTGTGTCAGCAGGTTCGTTTGTAGGGGTACTGACTTTGGAGGGACCCCAGACAACTTGTGGATTAATGGAAACCAAATCTGCCATGGCCAGAATGGAGCAATCAGTATCATTTTGCTGCTGTGGGTCTCCAGCCTGAGCAGCACCCTCTGAACTAGTGGAGAAGGAAATGCATACATAAAGTGATTTGTCCACTGCAGCCTGAATGCATCCTGACAAAAAACGCCAGATCCTGGATTTTTTGAGCAGAATTGAGGCAGTTTTACGTTGAGTGGGGACGCAAAAAGGTCCAGTCTAGGGTTCCCCACTCGTCAAAGAGTGACTAAATGACGTCTGGAGCTAATGACCACTTATGAGGATCTGCCTCTATCTGACTGAGTTGGTCCGCCAGGTTGTTCTGATCTTCTGGCATTTAAAGAGGACAGGAAATGAGTTCTAATATGCAGCTGTTTATAATGTTGCCACTTACAGAAATAATATCCATCAGCCTGAAAGATCCATATGTAACTGTACCTCAATAAAAAGTGATTTGAAAAACAGTATTTTGCATTGTTTTGATTTTATGGGCAGCATTCTGGTACAGTTCTCTTCATGGAACCAGTGATGTGGAGTTTTAACTATGCCACTGTTTGAGCAAAGAACTCTAAGTATGGTTCTGATAGGACAATAGTTCACATTTGGCATTCTGTACTCAAACCGTAACATAGTAAACACTCCAAATTACTGGTTCCATGAAGAGAACTGTGCAGAATGTTGTCCATAAAAAGAATACAATTGAAAATGCAGTTTTTCACATCAGTATTTATTAAGGTACAGTTAAATATGGCTCTTTTAGAGGCAAGTTTATCACTTCTCTTACCAGGAACATTACTAACTGCTGCCAATTAGCACGCATTTCCTGCCCCCTTTAAACTGCATTAATCAGAGCATTCTGAGCCAGACACCATTCCCATACCCTCACTGCTTCCCTGCAAAGTGGGTATGAGTGTGCTCTGCCTTGTTGATATAGTACATCACTGGCTTGTCTGTCTACAGAAGGATTACTTTTTGACTGACCAAGTCTTCTAGGGCTCGAAGTGTGTAAAGGACTGCTCTCATTTCCAGAACACTGATATGGAGATGAGATTCCATCTGAGTCCATACTCCTTGGGTGTGATGGCCCTGACAATGGGCTTCCCACCCCAGGAGAGACACATCCGTAGGGAGAGTTATCTGAGACTCTAGTGGAGTAAAGGGGAGACCTTGAAAAAGGATGTCGTCTCGTGTCCACCATAATAGTGGCGTAGGGGTTCTGTCACTCTGATGGGGTAATACTGAGGGTGCGTAATCGGTGACCATTGGGTGCTGCACATCCACTGAGTCATTCTCATATGTAGTCGCGCCAGTGATACTGTGAAGATTGAAGCGGCCATGATGCCTAGCATTCTTTGCATGGAGTGGGCTTGTACCGAGTTGTTTTCCATGATGAAATGTGCCATTTGAAGGATGGCTTTCCTTCTGTCCTTTGGAAGAAAGGCCTTTCCCTTGGTAGTGTCCAAGAGGGCCCCTATGAAAGGGAGCTGCTGCGAGGGCTGAAGCTGCTATTTCTCTAGGTTTAGCAGGACCCCCATGGAGGACTGCTGTGTTCACCACCTCCTCTGTACCTGACCTGGATGGACCCACCAGAAGCCAGTCATCCAGGTATAGAAACACTTGGAGCCTGAGCTTTCAAAGATGTGCTGCTAAAACTGTGAAGCAGTTTGTAAAGACTCAAGGCACCGAGGATAGTCCAAAGGACAGGACTCAGAACTGATACTGCTGACCCAAGGCCACAAATCATAGGAATCTGTGGTGACTCAGGTGCACTAGAATATGCTGGCAGGTGTCCTGCATATCCAGAGATGCCAACCAGTCCTGAAGGTGGAGAAGCAGTAGAAGGGTTTCTAGGGAAACCATCTTGAACTTCTTGCAGTACAGAAACTTGTTTAGTTTTCTGAGGTCGGGGATGGGGCACATGCCCCCTGTCTTTTTTGGAACTAGAAAGTAATGGAATTAGAAGCCTGTGTTGTGTTCTTCTAGAGGTACTACTTCCGCTACCCTGTTTCGCAAAAGGCCAGCAATCTCTTAAGTAAGAGGGTCCGACTTGGCAGCCGACAGGGTGGATTGCCTCTTGGGTGGATAATCCAGGGGGATTTCTGAAAAGTGCAGTAAGTACCCCTCTTGGGTGATCCTCAAGACCCATTTATCTGTGGTGATAGAGCTCCTCTGACTGACAAAATGGGTCCGGTGACCTCCTACTGGATAGGAGGGATCTGCCTTGGGCAGTTGAGGCAGATATGGGGCTGGATACTCAGATGGTGGCACTGGGCGCTTTCAGGGCTTGTGCCTTTTGCTGCACTTTCTTTTGTGGCTGAGGAGGTAGCTGTCTGGCTGAAGCTTCTCTGCCCCAGCCACAAAAAGACTGCTTGATATGAAAAAACTGATGGCCCCTTCCTCTCTGGGGTTGCGAGGGGGTCCATTTAGCAGGCTTTATGGCAATTCCAGTTTTCTGAGAATCCTTGAGAGATTGCACTACCTGTTTCCAGAACAAATAGGTGCCATCAAAGTGAACATTCAGAACTTGCTGCTGGGCATCGGAGAAGAATCCTGAGGTCCACAGCTAGGAATACCTCCTAATGCAGGTTCCGGCTGCCTCAGCATGAGAGGCAGCATCAAATGCATCCACGGCTGCTTTTAACTGGTGACTGTTAGACTCTATACCATGGGTAACAGTCTGAATTAGGATGATAAGTTTTTAACCTATATGTTTATAAGGTTGCATGCTATGTAAAACTTTTCAAGTGAATAAATGCCTGAAACAGAGAGACTGACACAAGGAAGGAATGTGATTGTTGCCAGGGAAACAGGGAGTGGTGAGACCCAGAAAAACGTTTAAATCACATGACCATTTCCAAGGCAACAAAAAGTGTATAAAATGTCTGTAATCCCACTAATTGGCAGCTCTGAGGATGGAGTAAATGGTTAGTCTGAAACGTCAGTACAATGTAACATAGGCTGACACTCTGAAGGTGGACAATTTTGGAAGCAGTGGTGGAACCAGAGGGTGCTCCTGGCCTGGAGACCAAGCAGTCCCTAATACCGCAGAAGGAGTAGTCCAGTCCGCAAGGCAAAGTCAGTTGTGTTTTTGTTGTGCGGATCACCAGTAAATGCACCAGATAAATGGGAGGACATCATGGCGAAAGTTTACTCTGGAACAAATTGGAACAGGCAATTGAGCCAGGAATGTTACTGGATTCACAGGGACACAGGAAGCAGCACATTTATCTGGTATAGTGATGGAAAGCCACAGACTTTTAAATGGACAATACATGTATTTATTACATTGAAATGGCAATTTAATTAAATTACATTTTGTTTTGTAAAATATTTTTATTGTATGGTCAACAAACTAGAACAAATACAAACATGGTGGGCATTTTACCAATGCCCCAAAACATTCTTGGATACATTTGGCAAATTACATGTGAAAAACAATGGATTAATAGCATATACAGCAGTTTTAAAGCATTTACTTAACATTTCCTTGCAGTATTGGCAAGCATGGACTAGGGTAGTCTTACCTTGCCTTGGAGTAGGTACAGGTATTACCGGAGGTGTGGTATGGTATCATATGATGGGTCCCTACATTTCATGGGAACAGGCCCTTCTCTAGTGCTCTCTCGCGCTTATTCCAGATTGGTTCAAAGTCCTGGGCAAAAGCAAAACCTTATACAGTACTCTGAGCCCTCTGTTTTGAGACAATTACATAGGTTACTGGCCCACTGTTTTGGTGGGGTGAGATCCAACACTGTGCCAGTGCACTGTGTGCATTTATTAAGGCCAGGGACCAAAGGGGCAAATCTCCCCCAAAGCTACCCCTACTGGGGTTGGCTCAGAAAATAAATTCTAGTGGGGACCCTGGGGGGGGGGGCATTCCCAGCACCAGGGTCATGATTCTATGTACCTTGTGCCGGTAAGCCGGTACTCTAGGGCACATAAGCGTCATATGCAGGAAGGTACCATTTTCAGCCTGACACTTAGGGCACTTAGGAGATTTTGTTGCATCAAAGGTGTGTCCTTTAACTGGAGTGACATATGCCCTGTATAAAAAGTTAAGCTGGGTCTGGCACAGTCTATTGCTTCTGGAGCAGTTGTTGAGATATCGAATCGTCCCCGACCATATTTCCAAGGACATTTCCATCCCCAGGTGTGCCTCCCAGGTTTTCTGATACGCAATGTAGCGCCCAATACTATACCATAAAATACAGACAGTGATTTAGTTAGGGGCTGGGGCCTGAACAACTCTTCAGTATATGGATCATGTTGTTTCCCCCCTTGAGGAAATATCTGGAGGACTTCCAGTCTCTGCTGGACCTGCTGATATATCTCTCTGTCCATCTGCTGTGTGACACCTACATGGTGTGAGACAGACTTGGCAGAGGTATCTACAACTGCCTGTGGAGTAAATAGCTCCAAAAGATTGTTATTGTAGAACATAAGGGGTAACCAGGAAAATATACTGGGATTTGTAGTCCCAGTGCTTGTCAGGACTACAGCTCTTCCTGTCTCTCTTGCAGATTGAACTACTGACTAGGATTTGTATTTTATCTGGAGTAGCAAGTGCTGCAAAGTGCTTAGAGCAGGCAGTATTGTTAAAAGGGGACTAGTGATTTTAAAATTATATGCTGTGTCTGAGCGAGACAGCTGTGTGGAACGCATAGCGGGTCACATGACCCAGACTAGTGCTTCCGGGTTCCATTAGCATAAAGAGCCGAGTGGAGCGAGCATGGGCGGGCAAGCATGTGGCTGCTGCGCATGATGACGCGCGCGTCTTAGCACGTGTTTGGCAGGTGAGGCAAAGAGACAACTATTTTCATTTTGTACTCTGGTAAAATCTGTAAACTTCATTGTTGTCTTTATTTTTATTACACTGAATAAAGGATGTTGATTATAACCATGGCAGCCACCATAATGACTCTGGAGGGGAACATAGTAGTGAGATGTGTGTCGCGTAATTTACGCTTTGATGCCCCTCCTTACCTAATACGCCTTTTACATGTACAAAATGTGTTGAGAATGAGGTCATGCAGAAGGAGTTACAGTGTCAAATTTTAACATGAGACTAAGGATCATAGAGCAGAGTCAGCTTAATATGACCATTAGACTAAGTGAGGGTAATTCTGCCTCTTCTTCTGGTTTAAATCAACCCACCTTGTCTCCATCAAGGCAAGTAATAGAAGGGGACAACTCAGATAGACTTATCACCAGCTCAGTAGTGGATGCTTCTGCACCAGCTTTAAATCTAAATCCCACATTTCAAAAGGATGTCGGTGGTGTTAAAAAAAAGAAATGGGGGGGATGATTCTTCAGGCTCATGCGAAGAAGAATGGTATGAAATCCAAAGTCATAAAGGAGCAAAAAGGGTCCGCAAGTCGGAAGCTTTTGTGATACCCCTCACAAATAGCTTTGCCCCATTAAACCTCCAGGAACAAGACTGCACAGAGGTCTCACCTGATAAGCCAGTTCCAAACTTATCACAGGAAACATTCCTTCCAACTGATAATAGTAATACCAATCAGTCTGCTCCCAGTCAGGTTGATAATACAACAAATAACACTGATGGTATCAGTTCCAGTGGTGATAATGGGGACACAAATGGCATTTGACAACATGTAGATTCAGAAAATCACCAACCCTTTGGGCGCAACCATGTCAATGATGTCCCTGCTTCACCTATGCTGCAGCAAGGCACTACCCCACCCACTAGTAATAGGTCATCACCCCAGCTACATGAACAGATTTTTATTTTAGGGGGTTCTATCACAAAATACTCAGACAGATACTCCACTAGAGGTAATAAATTAAATGTCACCGGTGAGGCCAGGGTCACCTGGATGCACTATTACTGGGAATGCCCGGGAATACAGCGATACTGGAGAGGGGTGGTTACAGAGATGAACAAGATAGCAGGATACCCACTGGAAGTATCACCAAGATCATTGCTGCTGGGGGTGGCTGAACAGGAAAATGGGGAATGGGAACTACATCCCAGACAGCTTAGGATCCTCCTGGTAGTGGCTAGACAAGGGATACAAAACCTATGGATTACTGGGAATGTTCTCACAGTTGACCAGTGGAAAACTCTCACCCTAAGGGCACTCTCAGTAGATAGGTTGACATATGTGCTAAAGGGACAGGAGGTGAGATTTAGGAATATCTGGGCAGCATTCATGACCATGCTCACTCTAGGGGAGGTTACTCTCCTTAGGGAGGGCTGGACGTCCTATGGGGACCCACCCCTGCTTATTAGAAAAAGAAAATAGAGATTACACTCCAAGTGGTTAAAACAAATCAATAATCTCCTGCATTGCATCATAATGAATGGCTACATAAGAAATAAAACACAATGAGACGTACTCAGGGTTAAAACAAAGCACATGTATTTATACCTAGTTCTTTTTTTCTCTTCTTGCACAGGTTACACAGCATACTATAGTTTGATGAAACTGTTTGCTTTATCTCTCTTCTTTAGAAGATATAGCCAAATTTCCTGTGGTTCTATTTTTCTCTTAGTCTTACCAATGTACCAGATGGGTATCAGTTGAGTAATAATGCTTTGACAAGTGATTGTATATTATTTGGTAACCCCCAAAGTGTGAGGGGAGAAATGTAAAGTAACAATGCGGTATCACTCTACCTGAATGTATTTGTATGGCATATGAAAAAAAATACAATAAAAATATGATACCAAAAAAAAAAAAATTAAATCTCAACAGATGTAGTTATAGGGGTGCAACCATCAAGGACATTGTCGAGATGTTGCCTGGCATACTGCAAAATGTGGAATATCCCAAAACTGTCATATTGCATGTTGGAACTAACGACATTAAAAAGGCTGGGGTTGAAGAAGTCTCAAATGATATAATGAATGCAGTTAAAGTTCTGAAACATTTTAAAGCTAAGATAATCCTCTCTGAAATTCTACCCGTACCCCGCGCTTCAAATTATAAAACACTGAACATTAAAAGTTATAATAACTGGCTTCGCAGGTGGTACCTTGAAAACAGAATAACTTGTCTAAGGACATGGGAGTCCTTTGTCTGTGACTACAATCTTTTTAGTAAGGATGGCTTGCACCTAAACAAATATGGTGCTAAAATGCTAGGTAACTTTTTTTTTTTTTTTTTAAATCAGGCTATAAATAGGTTCACCCACTGTTAAAAAACTAGTGAATGGGGCAAGGTGGGAATATTACACAGGTATCATCTGCACTTGCATGACAGATTATCCAGTAGAAAAATTATAAAAAAAAAGATAAACTTCTTACTTACAAACGCAAGAAGCCTACATTACATTAAGAAAGAGGAACTGGAATTGACCCTCATATCAAAAGATACTGATACTGCAGCTATATGTGAGACATGGCAGGGTGAGACGTCTTGTTGGAGTAAATCCATTCCAGGTTATAACTTGGTCCATAAAGACAGGACAAACAAAAGGAGCGGAGGCATAGCTCTTTACCTACGCAGCAATCTGGAATATAGCCAACTGAATGAAACTTTTGATGAAGTTAATGAAATCATCTGGGTGGAAATAAAAAATAAATACACCAAGAATTTGGTAGTTGGGGTGTGCTATAGGCCTCCTGATATTTTATTTATTATTTATTTATTTAAATTTTGGTGACCGGGTAGACCCACTGAGACTGTAATGGTCCCTTTTTCAGGGGTGACCCGGGGTTAATTACAGTCAACAGTACAAAAAAAAGTAGGAATAATTCAAGGGAAAGTGCGCATATACAGACATTAAAATCAGAACATATAGTACAATCACAGGCAAGTTAGGTAACGTTTAGAATAACATGGTGTAAACACTAGTTTTACAAGAGTGGCAGTTACATAAGGTTCTTTTATCAGGTCAGTTTTATGGGTTACAATTTCAAGTGTTTCAGAAGTGATAAGATTCAACTGAAATAGGATACCAACCTGTTAGGCGGCAGGTTTTTAGTATCAGAGGTGGAGTGCTGTTTCTATCCTCAGCGGTGGCATGCACAGAGGCTTAGCTCTAGAAGGCACGTCTTTAGGCCTTTTTTAAAACCCCCAAAGCAGCTGCAGTCTTGAAGATTGCTAGGTAGGCCATTCCATAGGTACGGGATGTAATTTTCGAACGACCGAAGACCTTGGCTTATTCGGACTTTTGGGACATGGAGGAGTCGATTACACACGAGGATCTAAGAGTTCTTTCAGGCTGCTTGAGTATTAAGGTACGACTCAGGCTGGGGGGAGCATCCATTTATAGAAGCTTGAAAGCCAAGCATAGGGAAGTGTGAGCCAGTCTGCCCTCCAGGGAGGGCCAATTCAGTGAGTCGAGTATATTACAGTGGTGTTCTAGTGGCTGAGCTCCCAGGGCAAAGCATCCTATTCTGTGGTACAATTTTCCTAGCTTTCGCATCTCTGTGTTTTGCATTGAATGTAGCACGGGCACATTCATAAAATAAGGTGGGCAGGAGCATTCCTGGCTATCTTTAGCCTGGATGCCTGAGTGAGAAAAGGGGTTAGACGGTACATGACCCCAAGCTTTTGATTTAGCAGCTTGGTTAACTGTTCAACATGAACCTTGAAAGAGCAGTCTTGATCGATATAGACTCCCAGGTATTTGATGCAATCCACCATCTCAATAGGATGGCCACTGGACAGATACGGGGATAGTAGACATGTTCTGTCGGGGCCCAATTTACTGGGTCCAAATAGAATGGCTTTGGTTTTTTTCTCATTTAGGACTAGCCTATTTGTCAGGAACCAGGTTTCCAGTAGGGAGAGATCGTGGTTCAGGAGTCGGTTTAGCTGTACAGCATTTGAAGCAGATCTGTATAGTACTGCATCATCTGCATAGAGTGTCACTTTCGCTCCACCGCTGTGCTTTGGTAGGTTGTTGATAAACAGGGAGAATAGAAGGGGCCCCAGTACTGAACCCTGGGGGACACCCTCAGCAATGGAGGCTAGCGCTTGCCTGACTCCACCCCCTGCCATCTGACTATCTGAGATCTGTCTTGCAAGCAATCTTTAAACCACTGTGTTGAGTGGTTGTCCAGTCCGAGAGCGCTAAGCTGCTAGATGAGCAATTTATGGTCTACTAGATCAAATGCCTTGGTAAGGTCTATGAAGACCGCACCAGTAAGTTGGCCTTTGTCTTGGGCAGCAAGAATGTCGGATGTTAGACTCACCAGGGCAGTATCAGTACCATGTTGTTTTCTGAATCCATGTTGTCGTGGAGTGAGGAGGCTATGTTGTTCAGCACATGCCTGGACTTGTTGGTATACAATTCTCTCAAGCATTTTATTTAGTGTGCAGAGACTAGAAATCGGTCTATAGTTTTCAACTAGCTCACTGGGTCCTCCCTTAGGGATCGGGGTAACCAAAGCCGTTTTCCAAGCTGAGGGGACTTTACCATCCATCAGCGACCTATTGAACAACCACATGACTGGCATGGCAATTTCTTGGTCAGCCAGTCTGAGTAACCTGGGTTCAACCGTGTCATAGCCTGGAGAACCACTTGCCTTAATGCTCCTAATGAGCTTTAGGACCTCAGTTTTTGATGTTAACCTAAGGTGAAAATTAGGTGATATGGGGAGATTCAATGAGTCGTCCGAAGATGGTTGTTTTGGGCTGCAGGGATGAACCCTGTACTTGCCAAGGTCAGTGAGGAATTCATTAAAGGCATTTGCAGCATCTTGCGGGTTCGTGTGGTAGACATCTCCCACAACAATGTCACAGGCATTTGTGTGTGGTGGCCTTTGACGGAGGAAGTTGACCCTGAATTTCTATGGTTAAGAGATTTTTGTTTGTAGGTTCTTAAGGTACTGTCGCTTGGCCCATTTTAAATCTTTTTTACATGAGTTTCTGAGCATTCGGTAACAGACCCAGTCATTGGTTAAATTAGTCGACTTGTACCTGCCCCAGGCCCTGTCCCTTTCCCTCATTAGTTTTTTTTAGATCATGTGTCAGCCACCTAGACTGTTGTCCTTCGACTCTCATTTGTCTTAGAGGGGCGTGTTTGTTGGCAGCCAAGAGGAAATTCTTGGTGAAAAAGGCCAGGGCAGAGTGCAGGCTGGGGGCAAGATTAATTTGAGCCCAGTCAATTCCCTGCAGGGTATCCCGGAAGGACGTAGCATCGAAACTGGAGTAGTCGCGTGCCAGCAAGGTACGGGGAGGTGGAGTTGGATGGTCATTTTTCCATATACCAAAGATGGGGGCGTGGTCACTTAAGGAGTCAGCAAAAGTACCGGCCAGCTTGAATCTATTGGGGTTAGACACCAGTCACCAATCAAGGGTGGTGTGGTTTCCGGATTTTGAATTCAGTCTTGCTGCTTCATGGATCAGCTGGGTAAGCTTGGCCTCTAGCAAGCTGGACTTAATGTCAGTCTTAGTCGAGGAGCACCAATGGAGATTAAAGTCACCCATGATTATTTTCTCATGGGGAGGCAGGTCAGGGATAAGCTTAGTAAGGGCCTTTAGTGCTTCCGTCGCAATCTTAGAAGGGTGGTAAACACATCCTATTAGTAGTGGCTTTGTATCCCCCAGTAGTACTTTTACAAATAGTGTTTCGCAGCCCTCATCCGCCTTTTGTTGAATTCTGCTAAGGACACTGTTAGTGATTCCTTAGTATATATGATAACCCTCCACCCTTTTTCCTATTCTATCTTTTCAAAAGGTTTTGAATCCAGGATCCTAACTGCAGTGCTAAGATCATGAGTTTGAGCCATGTTTCAGAGATGGCTACGCCAGTGGAGTGTAGGTCTGCCCAGGCGTCAAGCTCTTGCAGTTTAGGTCTGAGACTATTAATATTGATATGCACCAGTTTCAGCCCTTTAGTGTTGGTACAGCAGGGCAGAGGCAGTTACATTTGGGATATTTGTGCAGGGCGGACCTGGGTTTGTTTCAATATCCCCTGCTAGCAGGAGACTTAGGAGAAACCATACCTTCCAGAACGCCTTGGATGGGCATTGTAAAGATAGGTGTTTGTTTAATTTGAGGAGTGTTGAACAGGCGTAGCAACGACCATTATTCCCGATACTGTTCAGAATAAGCAGGCTAGGGTAGTGGCTTAATTGAGGATAGACACAGGGATAATGAGTTAGTATGAGGCCAGGTGCCAGACTATAATTCACCTCGGAGTTTAACATTAGGTGGTCTGTATATAGTGTAAGAAAGATATAGCCACTCCCCAGAAGTATGCCCAGCAGCATGCTTGGTATTATAAATTAATTTCTGACTACCTAGTTTATGATACAACTGGCAGTTTTATGGGTAGCAGGTAATTTGGTAGGGAGAGACAGAGATACTTCCCGAGTTGCACAGTAATTTGCAGGTGGTGCAAAAAGGTTGGGATTAGAGAAAGCAGGTGTAGTGATGGCTAAACGCCACTAGAGGGGGTACTGGAGTTTTGTATTGGGCACGGTAGCCAGAAGCTCCTTTTGTTATAGCGGCCACTAGTGGACAGCTGTGATAACCTGCAAATGGAAAAGTCACCTGATGGGTTAATTTCAGTCTGGTGCTTTATCCTATAAAAAGGAGTGATGACCAAGGGTGGTGGTGGGGGCGGCGGGGCAGCCGATGCATAGCATCGGCGGGGTCCTCACTCTGCCATTTGCACATCTGTGATCACAATCAATTATTAAATAACATCAAAAGCCATTTGAAAGCAAAAGACATTATCTTACTTGGCGATTTTAATACACCAGGAATAAACTGGTGCATCTACTTCTCAAGAACACAGTTTTCTTGAGTTATGTATGTCTAATGGACTACAGCAACTAGTCAATATGCCAACCAGAGGCAATAATACGCTTGATTTAGTAATTACTGATATTTCTGATAAAACTGATCTTGAAACCCATGAATCACTGCTTAATAGCGATCATAATATCACCTTCTCTATGGATATAAACTCTAATAAAGAATCTGGTATTACCACTGTCAAAGATTTTAGAAATGCTAACTTCAGAGATATACTTGATGAATTATATAACTGGGATTGGACTTTAAATAATACCTCTGCTAACCAACTCTGCCTCAAAATAAAAAATAAAATCATCGAGCTCGATAAATATATCTCAAACCGCAAAAAGTATAATAAAAAAGGGAAAATGCCCTTGTGGTATACAAAAAAGGTTAAGAAATTAATCTTTGTTAAAAAAGGGCATATAGAGCACTCAGAAGAGAGAATGATTATAACAAGCACAAGGCACTTAGGAATTGTAAATCAAACATCAATAAAGAAAAACGAAAAACTGAATTTAAATTGGCTCATTTGAATGATGGTGATTAAAGTTTTTATTCATACATCAACAACAAAAAATGTTCTTCAGAGAAAATAGGCCCAATTATAAAATGGGCTAAAGAAATCCAGAATCTTGACTGGCTGAAAGCCTGTTTCAGCCGTGTCCTTATCAAGATGTGTACTGCCAACTGGCACTAACTGTGCCAACCTGAGCCTCACGACAGTCAAGTATCAGTGTTCCCAACGTCCTCATCTTCAAACAGCAAGCTGCTGCTCATGACAAACTAACACCAGGTCCTGCAGCCCAGCTGTCCTGCATGTTGAAAATAATCAGTCCCTGGTGTGAGACCCCCCGACAAACGGTCTCTTTCTGCAATACACCAGCTCACCTTCCAAATTTTAAACTAAATCTGACTTGTGTTGCTTCGTAGCTGACTGCTACCACTTCAGTGAACCGCTACCCACAGCTTTCAAATCCTGCCGACCACAAAAAACGGAAGTCAGTCTTCAGTCCTCAGTGACTGTAAACACTGAAAAGCTGTTATCCACTGCTTTTCCTCAAACAGACCAGACAGCCAGCATACCAGATACAATCACGTTATGAAAAGTAAAACAATGCCGACCGCAATCACCAACCCTCTCACCGGAGAACCGGAAGTCATCGTTCACCGGTCGGCTCACTCAACAGTGCTTTCTAAATGTTTGGAGCTAAACTACCATCCCCCCTTTGCAAACAGGCAACAGAGCACAAAACACAAAACTAGCTCAAACCACAGTAAATAAAATAAACAAAATTTTGAGTTGGGGGGTCTGAAGTCACTCTTCAGCATGCAAACATCAACACACCATAAAAACAAAGCTGAATATCACAGAAAAACGCACCGAAAAACACCACCTAAAAGGTGATCCTAAAGTAATAAAATCAACAGTGATGCATAACCTCAGCAATGCCAATGAAACACTTATTACAGTAACTTATTAGGGGAACTATGTTTTTACTATCTGAGGAACTGAAACCTTTTTTTTTTTTAAATATAATTTTGACTGTTTTCTTTTTTTACCCATTAAATAATTACTTGGGAGCCCATTTTATAAGCACAATAACACACTCAGACGTGAGGGTTATCTCCTGATAGTAGCATGCTCAGGTGCGTAAGGCACTCAAATGCATCTGGGCGTGCTCTTATCAGGAGATAACCCACACCTCGTTGTGTTATTGCTTGCTTAAACGTGACACGGATGGAATCACTGACCCTAAGAAAATGGCCTATTTAATAATTATGTTTGCTCTACCTTTACCCCTAAACAAACTTCCAAAAAATCTCCATTAAATGGATTAATAAATGGCCCCCTTCAAAAGATCCACCTGTAAAGGTTACTTGAGAGGAAATTATTTCCAAATTAAGAAACATTAAAAATGAATACATCTCCTGGACCAGATGCTATCCACCCAAGAATATCGAAAGCAACTGAACCCTGGTTGATAGATCCCTTGTATATCCTTTTTAACATGTCTATAGAGTCCGGCGAAGTTCCCAAGGAGTGGCGCCAAGCTGTTGTGATACCTATTTATAAAAAAGGTGATCATAGTAATACCATCAGCTATCGACCAATAAGTCTAACTTGTATTTTGGGCAAGGTTTTAGAGTAAATAATTAAAGATAGGCTTGATGCCGAAATAGTTTCAAAAAATATTACGGATGACTCACAACATGGTTTCAAAGCAAAGAGGTATTGTTTAACTGCTAACCTAGTTTTCTATGAAAAAGTCAGTACTTTGCTTGAGATCCATAAATCTGTGGATACTGTCTATCTTGATCTCTGCAAGGCTTTTGATAAGGTTCCCCATGATATTTTGGTAGCATGAAAAGGTTAGAACTACGCAGGTCACTTGTTACCTGGATTGAAGCATGGTTGGGAGATAGGGACCAGGTAGTTAGGATAAGAGGTCACTACTTTGATAAGGGATATGTCACTAGCGGAGTTCCCCAGGGCTCAGTCTTGGGTCCATCCCTATTCTCCGTCTTCATTTCAGACCTTAATACTAAATAAAACAGCTCTGCAATCAAGTTCGCTGATGACACCAAACTAGCATCCAATGTCAGTACTATGGATGGGTACCATAAACTGAGAGGGGAACTCCTAAAATTGGAAAGCTGGGCCAGGTTACATGGCATGTTGTTTAACCCTGACAAGTGCATTGTTATGCACCTGGGCAAAGTCAACCCGTGCAATGATTGCTTTATGGACGGTAAATGCTTAAAAAGTGTTAGCAATGAAAAAGACCTCGGGGTCCTTATTAGCAATGATCTTAAGTTTAGCAATCATTGCACTGAGGTAGTTAAAAAATCTACCAAACTTATAGGTTGTATCAGGAGATCGATTAGGTCAAGAAGAAGAGCATGTATTATACCCCTATACCATGCATAGGTTTGTCTCATCCTCGATTACGGTTCACCATTATGGAGTCCTTATCTAAGTAGGGACATCAATAGATTGAAGAGTGGTCAAGGAAGACTCACCAAAATTGTGGCTGGTATCCAACATATGGCATATGATTATAGATTAAGGATGTTAAAACTTTATCCCTTGGAACTCAGAAGGCTGAGAGGGGATCTTCTGTTAATGTTTAAAATAATTAGGGATAATTCACGCTTGGCAGAATTGGGACTTAGTATTAATTATACAGAAACCAGCCTTAGGAGTCAAACTACAGCTTATGCTCACTTACCCTAAAGGACCATTAAAACAAAGTTTTTTTACCCAACGGATTATTCCCCTACAGAATTATCTTCCAAGCGATATTGTTAAAGTGGGTACTTTTGATTCATTTAAACTTAAATTAGACAGGTATTTGACATTTATGGGATCATTAACCCGCCTGCAGGAGAAGTACTCTACCGGCCAAAAGCCTTCTGCATTTCTTAACACTCCTAGTATGAATTCTAGTATATTAAGAGGTCCCCAGCTCACTAAATGTGAGGGGTCTCCCTCCTTAATACAGCTGCATGACTTGACTTAACCCCTTCCTCTGCCAACTGAGTAGGTATCTGTGCAGGAATACATTATATTGAGGGGTGTATTTTAATGTAGACCAGATAGATGTGTATTGGGAGGTGGTGGTCTTAAGGGCTGATGTGATCATGGACTACTTTCCACATCTTCAGGAGTGTTTCAGTGAAAGGGTTAGCATATTTTTTCTTACATCCCTTAGATTACAATACAAAAATGAGGATATCTCTGTGCTGATCCCCCCAACCCACCCAACGCTCATCCAAACTGGCAGCACAGATCTACTAGACCCACCAGCAGAAAAGCTAACTGGGCCACCCAACAGTAAAGTTTGAAGTCTGGCAAACCCACTCCAACCTCAGGGGTCGGTTATTGTAGGATTTTCCTAGACATTCATGCATTTTTCCTGTGCCAAATGAACCTATGCAGTGCACTGTCAAGTGCCTTGAAGAACCTGTCTGGGATATGGCACAGGACTGACTGTAACAGGTACAAGCACTGGAGTAGAATCATCATTAACCAAACTGAGCCAGTCCAGAGAAGGGCAACCAAGATGGTGCAGGGACTGCATCAGTAAACATATGAGGACAGATTAATGGAGCTCAATATGTATGCCCTAGAGCAAAGGAGGGAGAGAGGTGATGTGATCGAAACATTCAAACACCTTAAAGGCATTAACAAGGTAAAAGAGTCTAACATGTTTCAATATAAGAAAAATAGCAGGACAAGAGGACACAGCATGAGATTAGAGGGAGGCCGATTAAGGGGTAATGTGAGGAAGTTCTTTTTCACAGAAAGGATGGCTGATGCATGGAACGGCCTACCTCAGGAAGTGGTGGATACGAGTACAGTGCAGGGCTTCAAACAGGCATGGGATAGGCATAAGGGAGCAATACAGATGAGTATGAATAGACAGGCCATTGACAGAGCAAAGACCGACAGCACATTCATATGGCAGAAAAAGAAATGGGCAGACTGGATGGGCCTTGCGGCCCTTATCTGCTGTCAACTTCTATGTTTCTATGTCATTTTAACAGTGGCAACTCTACTAACAGTGTGAGGGGTAGGTCCATCCATCTTTCACATTCCAATGAGATTTTTGTAAGCAGAGCCTCATAGTTTAGGGAGAATAGTTTGGGGATATACGAGGAAATACAGACCCCTAGATATTTAATTTTTTTTTACTACTTGGACACCCAGTGCATTATTAGTTAGGGCCCTTCTGCTTTGGTCCCAAATTGGGAAGATTTCACTTTTAGACCAGTTTATTCTGTGTCCTGATAGTAACACGTATTCTCTTAGAAGTGCCTGGACACATGGGAGACTGTCCGCAGGGTTCTGCAAATGTAGGAGTAGATCATCTGCGAAGAGTGACAGTTTGTGCTCACCTCGTGTGCCAAAACTACTCACTCTGGTGTGGGTTCGTATGGCAGCTGCCAAGGGCTCCAGTGCCGTGACGTATAACAGAGGGGACAGTGTGCACCCCTGCCTCGTACCTCACTGTAACTGGAAGGCAGACGAAAGGGACTCATTAGTTAGTATTTGGGAGGTAGGCTGGAAATACAAAGTTTTGATCAGGGACATCATGTAATTTCCTATTCCTTTCTCTTGGAGTGTGGCGAACATATATCCCCACTCCACGTGGTCAAACACCTTTTCGGCGTATAAGGCAAGGACAGCTGCTCCGTGTGATTTATGGGACTTTGCCCAGTAGTGAATGATACTGAGGGTTTTCTGGATGTTATGTTTCCCTTGCCTACCCTGAACAAATCCACTTTGGTTAGGGGGGTATGACTGCTGGCAATACAGGTTCTAGTCTAGCAGCTATAATTCTAGCCTATATTTAGTAGTCTGCTACGAGTAGTGAGATTGGGTGACAGAAGGAACACAGTGCAGGGTCCTTGTCTGGTTTGGGTAAAACTGTAACAGTGGCTGACAGCATGGAGGGGAGGAGTCGTCCCTCCTTTATACTTTCCCCGGTACACCTCCTACAGGGGCTCTATGATCTCCGACATGAAGAGTTTATAAAAATCTGGACCAGGGGCCTTTCCACTATTTAACTATTTTATGGATCTTTGTATCTCTTCCACTCCTAGGGTGTTCTCCATGCTACTGGAGGCCTCATCTTCCACCGGGAAGATTGAGGCCTTCTGGAAAAAGGCCTGCATCTGCTGGTCAGTGGGGGAGGCCTCTGAAGAGTACAGCTCTTTATAGAACTTCACAAAGGCCTGGCCAATTGCTTGGTTGTCAGTTACAGGGGGTCAACTAGAGGGTTTAATACTTTTTTTATTGTGTTCTCCCCTTCTTTTCATCTCAGCTTCCAGGAAAGCAGTACCCCCCCCCCATCTCCATCAAAGGAGGTGCCAACTTTTCCTAATAGTATACTACGTTCTAGTATTGTAGAACTTAGGAGTTGTAGCTCCATTTTGCCTGTTGTAATCCATGGTACAGCTCCCTGTTGGGGCGTGCCATGTGTGCTTTTCTAATTCGAGATTTTTCTCTGAGGCTCCCCCATCTAAGCTCCTCTAATGTTTTTGAAGGCAGCAAATCGACAGCTGCCCCCTAATACAGGCTTTCATAGCCTCCCACCCTGTTGTATATGAGGTCTCCCCTTTCTTATTATTGGCTAGGCAGTCACTGATAGAGCTCCGTGTATAGGACAGGAAGTCCCTGTCTTTTAGCAGTACAGGGTCTAGCCTCCACAGTTGGGGGGACACATCAAGTGATCCACCACTGAATTCAGAAATGAGTGGAGCATGGTCAGAGACCAATATTGGCTCATATTCTGTGTGACCCATGTGGAGAGCTATCTGCATGGACACCAATAATCAATCTATTCTGGCACATGAATAGTGGGCGAGTGAAAGGAAACTGTTCTTGGCCCGTGGGGTGTTGATGCCTCCATATGTCTAACAAGTTATATGTGGTTTCAATTCCATGCAGCGCACAAGCATTTTTTGATTGCGGAGCTGGGGTCGGGCAGGATCTCTCTAGTATGGGGTCCCTCACACAGTTGAAGACCCCACCCAGTATCCACGGGCCCCTAAAGGGGGGCATGTCCAGTAGTAGCTTATGGTAAAATTAGGGGGTCCTCAATATTCGGACCATATATTGACCCTATTGCTACACAGCTGCCAGTATTCAGCTGGATCTGTTCCAGGACATATTAGCCCTCTGGGTCCTCGTGGATGCTAAGGGCACTTTCAGCAAATACTCGTGGCAACCAAATAGCCACCCCCCTTTGCTCTGGGTGCGTGCAATGCTGCAACCCACGTACCACTCCATGAAACCTTTATTCTTTCCACTTCAGTGGGTGTCACATGGGTCTCCTGTAATAGAGCAACATTCGTTTTCAGTTTTTTAATCTAGATTACACTCTCTTCCTTTTACCCACACTTTTTAGTCCATTTATATTCCATGACATAATATTCAAACCGTCAGCCATTTTTAAATCTTACACAAAACAACCATTCCCCTTGACTTTAGATTGCATCCTCTTGCCCTCTGCTTTCTTTAGATAGCATGCAATCCATAATATGCCAGTATCCATAAACAAACTTTTGAATTTTGTATTAAACAACTGCATACAACCCAGGGAAAGAGTACACTATGGGGGGGTGAGATACTAACAACAACAAAAATGGAAAGGGACCTGGGGTAGTCATATCAGATGACCTAAAGGTGGGCATGCAATGTGAGAGGGCAGTAAGGAGGGCTGGGGGGATACTGGGATGTATAGGAAGAGGCATCACCAGTAGAAAACATCAAGTTGTTATCCCTCTGTACAGGCAGTTGGTGAGACCCCATCTGGAGAACTGTGTGCAGTTCTGGAGACCCAATATCCACAAGGGAATAGACAGGATGGAGGCAGTCCAAAGGAGGACAACTAAAATGGTGCAGAGTCTGCACTAGAAGACATATGAAGAGAGACTTAAGGAGCTTAATATGTATACCCTTGAGGAAAGGAGGGACGGGGGGACATGACAGAAACTTTCAAGTACCTCAAGGGAATCGATAAAGTCCAAGAGGGTAGCATTTTTCAGAAACAGAGATGTGCAAGAACAAGGGGGCACAATTTGAAGATAGAAGGGGGATGGCTCAGAGGTAATGTGAGGAAGTAGTTTTTTCACGGAGAGGGTTATGGATGCATGGAACGGCCTTCCTGAGAGGTTGTGGAGTCAAAATCAGTGGAGGAATTCAAGAATGCATGGGACAGACGTAAGACAATTCTAGGGGATGGGGGTAAGAGGAAGTAGGCTGTTGGTTAACTAGGATCTGCAGCTTATCCATGAGGTAGGGAAACTGGCAGACTGGGTGGGCCAAGCGGTCCTCATCTGCCGTCAAATTCTATTTAACCAACCTTTCCTCCGTTCCTCCCTTTTTCCCTTCCCCCCACCTTGCTGCTCTCCACTTCAACCCTTCCCTCCCTCTTCCCAGCTAGCAACTACCTTAGCTTTTACCTCTAAAACATCCAAACCTTTGTTCAGTTCTAAGACCGAACTATCCCCTTCCCCTCTGTTGATGATGGCAACAGTAAGGCACACTGGGCTAGTGTTAACTTACTTCATACAATTTATCTTTTTCAGGCAGAACATGTAATAGACTAACATTGCGTCTGAATGGAAAGATAGGGGCAACTGTGCTCCCGTTTCTGAAAGTAAGCTGGTGAATGTTTACTTTCCCCCGTTGGTGCTGCCCTTCCCATACTGAACTATAAGATTGTAAATGAGCTCCGGTTTGAGCCTAAGGTCTGCACCCCCCCCCTCACCCCCACACACACACTGCCAGCAATCATTTCCACCTAAACAGTCAAAGTAACAGACTACTATACACTGAGGTCCAGTATTGAGTCATGAATGTTTCATGAGCAGTCAGCCCCTGAGATAAGGCTGGTACGATGTGCAGTGTTGTGCTTCAAGATGCCATGTTCCTCCACTCCTCTGCTGTCACCTGCATCCCTAGACACAGTCAGGGGGGAGGGGGTTTCTCTGTTGTAGAAGTAGGGGCTGCAATGGCAGTGCCCCTAAAATCACTAGGTCCTCAATCACATAGCAAGCGCACACCCACGACAGACATCAGCATGCCTGTTCAACAATGGCACAGCTGCTAATGGGGGTTCTGTTCCCAGCAACATTTTCATCATTCTCTCTTGTTTACTGAAGGTTGGAGCCATGGCAAGTTTTTTTTTTTTTTTATGGGCTTCCTAGCCATCTCGGGGTCCATGCCCCCCCCCCCAGGCCTCCACCCTCCTTGTCCTTAAAACACTGGTAGTACGCTTTGTAGATGGTGCCTGTTGGTGGGTGCGAGCCAGGTAGGCCACGAAAGGAGTGAAACATCCCCCATGCACATCGACCATGTGGTCAAAATGCTGGACACTACATTGCTGTCTGACTTCTCCCACCTGTTACCGGCATCCTCACTCACTGTCTGATTCAGCACAAGGGGAGCCTTACTGGTAACTTTAATGGCTCTTTCCCCTACACTTGAAAAGGCTGACATACCATTCGTTAATCCTTACTCAGCCGAGTGTTTTTTAAGTTAATTTCTACACTAGCTAGGACCCAGGGGATGTTAAAGATAAAGCCCTGATTTCTACTTACTCACATGCTGAACTGGGGGGAGACTGCACACAGACTTCAGCTCTGTCAGTGGGAGGGCAAATCACTTACAGGGCTGTCTGACATTTAGCAGATTTCTCCTCTCAGGCGGCATTGTTGTCAACTTGCAGTCTGTTTGCGCTGGCTGCTTCATCCCAGATGAATTTTTTGGCCTCCTGTGGACTGTCAAAGAAACAAGGAGGTTTGCCTGGTCTAGTAATCCTGTGGCAGGATGGGTAGAGATGCGCAAATTCCAAGCCTGTGAGGTAGAGGGTAGATTTAATTCCATTAAACTTTTGGTTTAAGGGAGGTGCAGAGGACATGCTTGTATTGGGAGAAACAGCCTTGATAACTAGCTATGTGCATGCCCAAAGTTGCCGCTCCGAAAGCTCTCTTACCTACAGTATCAATTTTACAAGATTCCTTATTAATACGGTGTGCAGTAACCTCTTGTGGAAGGACGGCTTTGTTGTTTTCTGCAAGTATGACAATTTTGTCCACAGTAGGCTGGGAAGACAAAATTGGTCACTCATTAGGGGAAAAATACTCCCAGTCCGTAGACTTACAAACAGAAGGAATAGTGGCAGGCCTGGCCCACATTGTCTCCAAAAGGGTTTCAAAGACAGGAGGAATTGGGGGGTGTGAGGTTAAATGGAGTATGTGGCACATGAAGCCACTCAAGACACAGCCGCCCACCTGGGACAGTGGACAAAGTCATGAGGGCTAGGGCAGCGTGCATATTTTTAAAAAGGTCTGAAAGGAAAGATCTTCCTGAGGAACTGAAAACGTATCCTCCAGACCATAAAAAGTGTCATCATCCCCGCCCTCTGAAAGGATGAGGTCGGGATCAGACTCGTCCCCCTCTAAATCCCTTCCGGAATGAGTAGGAAGGGGGGTGGACCCTAAAAGGCCTCTCCCAGACTTAGGTACAGGAAAGACAGGTGACAGTGGCAATGAAACGGGAGACAGCGCCCGGGCCGGTGCCAAACCCAGCACCACCTCCAAGCTTGGCGCTGGCACCAGAGCCCTCCCCAGGGGTGTGGCACTGAAGACAGTGCCAATCAAACCCAGGTCAGAAGAGGCCAAAGTTACGCTTGGACATGGCGCTGGAGCAGGCCTTGGAAGGTCTATATCTGGAGTCATGTCCAAATCAAACTCCCAAGGACCAGCTGGCCCAGAAGGAACCGGAGATGGTACCAGTGCTGATCCCTGCAAGGAAGCAGAGTGAGGGAGAGTGGCACTTGGAACCAGCGTCGGCTGCGCAGTCCCCATCAAGGGGGAAAAAATTCCACTGGCGAAGGCAAAGTGCTCTGCCGGATTCAAATATTTCCCACCTCGATCTCAAGGAGCCTGGGTCTGAAGACCCCGATATTGGGTCCGCAGGCAGAGGGAGACGAGCCAGATGCTGTACCCACTACTCCATGAGAGCTACCCACTGATGAAACTGCTCCCCAGAGGCCCCGCTAACTGCCAGAGAAGGACTCCGGGTCCAAGACCTCGAACAGAGAGCGAAGGGAAAGCTGACAGTTGAGGAAAGCCCTCCGTTCGTGGCCCTAAAAGATCTCATAGCTGAAATACTAGTGGGTGACCTCAAATGGTACCGTTTCTTCCCCCTCCAGTGGGAAAAGGAAGAATCCGAGGTGGAATGGTGCCGGGTCCCTGACCTGGATCTTGAACGGGCCCAGTTCCTTTCTGCTTACAGGAGGACTGTGCACCCCTCCCGAACACCGAACTGCCCGTGGTCAGACCCCCCTATGTAGAGGGAGGCAGACCAGACTCTGTCCAGCTGCCACAGAAGCCTTCTAAAGGAGACTCCCTACCATCACCATCCATGGTCGACTCCATTGCTCAGCAGGGCTGAAGAAACTGTATTCAGTTTTATTATTATTTTTATTTTTCTTACTGTTGAAAATAATAAATACTAAATAAATACTGAACAATTAAACACTGCTGTTGTATAGACATGAACATCTGACTCCTGGTGGGCAAGCAACTTCATCACTGAAGTGCACTACACGGCTGGAGAAAAAAGGAACCGAGGCGGTAGGAGGGTCGACGTTGAGATAGCCTATACGGCATGAGCCTGCCTCGCGGTGCTGCGCATGCGTAGTCTTACCTTGGCACCAGCCCTCCTGAAGATTTTTGGCTCCCACGGGGTCCTAGCACCGTCGGCTCAGAACCCAGCAGTGTGAATAAATGGCGAAGTCCAAGTCCAGGAAGATTTGTATTTTTAATCAAAAGATGTAAGACTGACTTTATTAAACAAAACACTGGAAAATGACATTCGAAATAGGATCCTTGAATGGTGTTCTAGGCAAACAGGTTCCACAATGCCAAACATTTATGACAAACACTGACAGTGTCCCTGTAAAGGAGATCCCTTTTGCTTGGCTGCCTTCCAGATAAAGTACACAGAACTAGGGGTCAGTCTCCCTTAGCTTTTTTTTGTAACCCAAAACCAACTGGAGAAAATTGAGCTCTTCGAACCAACTTCTATTTGCTGTCCCTGCAGTAACTTCTGCTATGAGACAAAGACACTTTGTTCATTTGCACTTTAATTTTAGAATGATCTTCCTAAATGCCTAAGACATTTACCCAGCCACTCAAGTTTTAAATTTAAATATAGACAATGCTTATCTGATTTATCATGAAGCAATTGTTATTAATATTTAACTTTTATATTTGTGTGTTTGTTACCTGTCTTTGGCCCTAGGGCCCTTGTCATTTCAGGAAACAGCCCTTTGACTCAGTGTACTCACCTTAACAAAACAAAAATGAAAACTGAAACAGACGCTGGCCCAGTGGCTCAGCAGTACAGCTACCCACCACCACATCGGCAACCCAAGTTTGGGAGCAGACTTGGGTCGTCTGGGGGGAGGGGGAAGGGCTGAGCAGCTAAGGGACTGCTCTTCTCTGCTGGGAAGGGGGCACTTGCCACACTGCTCCTATATTGCCACCACATGAAAGTCGTGGTGGTAGGGCAGCAGATATAACACAGACTGAGGCAGCTGGCAGCAGTGCGCATGGTACATGCTCCCACGTGCACACGCAACTGAGTCACTGGCATGTCATTGGCTGAGAGGAGAAAATGGAGTTAGCAAATGGTACCTGGTTCGCTCATTGGCCTGCTGGTAGTTCCTGGGGAGGCAAGTGCAACATCTCAGGCTTGGAACAAAAACCTGAGACTGCCATCACAAACAGCAATGCTGCCCTCTGTGCTAGCAGAAAAATTGCCTTTTATGTAAAGAAATGAATACTATGCGGTAGCAGTACATGATTTCAGAGCGTGACTCGTGCTGAGATGTACCCATGGGTGTTTGAATCCTCATTTTCTAAATCTAACGGCAATATGCAAAAGATGCCTTTAAAAATAGATTATAGTGGATAAACATGGTGGTTATGTTTTATTATTTTGTTATAATATTGTTGTGAGGAGCCATGAGATTTGGAAAGGTGCCATTTAAATCATGCTAGTTTGCCTATTCCTTCATATAAAGCTGCCCAATCAAACAAAAGGAATGCCACTAAAAATACTGCTTACTCAGTAATTTTAACACAGCAGAAATGCTGTTTACGCTGCTTGCAAGTATTACTATCACATACCACAGCCACATGCCCCAGGTTATACCAAACGTCTGCTGCTTCCTCCTCGTTCACAGCCAATGAAAGAGCACGTTCAAAAGAGGTGAGGGTTAAGTCATACTGCTGGGCGTAGAAGCAACAGAGTCCCAGGTTGTTGAAGAGCTGGCAATTATAAACACCCATCTGCAGAAGGCGCCTGTCACCAAAGAGATTGTATTATTAATGAGAGCTAGGTTTTTTGTTGCGATTCCCAGTCAGACTTACTATGAATTTTCTTTTAACTAATACAGGAATCAAATTACTCACTAAAGCACAAAATTAGTGCTGGCTTGGTGTTGTAGGCAGTGTTGCTTTATGAGGGACCCAGGTTTGTGCCATGAACCAGACCCCACTCCCCCTTCTAGGCAGGTGGAGACCAGGACACATTAAAGAGGTAGAATGTTCCAATTCTGAGAGAAGGCAGCAGGGCCTTCTGCTTCACCAACATCTCCTACAGCTACTGCTTGTCACAGCCTTGACTGCGTGGATGACCACATGCAGACAGCAAGGCCCTGCCTATAGGCTGACACTTGAGGCATATGTCTATTTTTGATAAAGGTGAATAAGGCACCCAGGCGGAACGGTTACCCAAGGCAGGTATAGTTTGTGGACCACAGAAGGAAGTTCCAGTCCTTGCCAGGTGAGAAAACTGAGGATAAAAAAAAACACATTAATGTTTAATTTTACGACTGTAATAGCAAAATACTTTAAATGGACCACCATTTAAATTTTTTTAAAACATAAAAAGTAGCCTGGCCCACTGGGTAATATGAAAAAGTAAATATGACAATCCCCCATTCAATTTTAAAGGAATACTCCAAATATTCCATCATGTGATCTATAAAGTCCACCCCCTGTTCTTCAAAATGGTTGCAATAAAACATTTTTTTTTTTTTTTTTTTGTGGACTCTGTATATGCTCCACTCCTGGAACTCTCTCAGACTACCCCTACTCACCAGTGCTCGCTTCTACCACCCGCCGTGGTCCTGTCTCTCAGAGGGTAGCTGTCCTCTACCGACCTTCAAACTGACAATCCCCAGCCTGAGCCCCCTGACGTAGGGCCGCCTTCACTTTCCAGCATTCTATCTATAATCTAGAGTGATGGTATGTGATGAAGGAACAGAGGGGGTGGAGACAAGGGCCCGGCATTGGGTGTGCGGCAAGACAGCACTGAGGGGAATCCTCGCCTACCCAGGAACGTGAGTTTTCTTCTTTACATTGCACCAGGAGTTTTGGTCATGCAATGACGTTGAGACAGCGAGCCGTCGACGTCCGCCTCACTCCTCCCCTTGTTGGCTCCTTGCAGGCTGTACCTCTGGTCTCCACTGGGAGTCTCTGCTGCCCTGGAGCACCCTGGATCCCTCCCGAGGGAGAGGAGAACTGTCCATTGGACACTCAACCCCTGCCGACCCCCGGCGCCTGAGCTTGTTCCCGAACTCAGGTTGCCGGCATGGCGCAAGGTGTAGCATCCAGCGCCTCAACCCTCAGTGCCACCGGGCTGGACACTTTTTCTTTCTTAGTCAAGGATTTTACCCTCCAGTCACCTGACTGGCCCCTCCTGACAGGTCACCTCATGCCATTCACTCCCCATCTCTGGAAATAAAAATTACATACTTACCGTAATTCTTGATTTTCTTGGACCATCTTCACCATTGAGTCACACTGATGGGTTCAAGCTGGAGTCATTAGGACCCTGCGAGAGCCAGGAAACTTTCAGGAAGGCTGGTGCCAAGGCAAGCTGTGCACATGCACAGCACCATAAGGCTGGCTTGTTCTGCATGGCTTACCTCAGCAATGGTCCTCAACCACCTCAGTACCTTTTCTTTCCTTTTTTTTTTTACCAAGGAGGTGCAGCACAACCTAAGTAAAACTCCTAACCTACAAAGGGGCATAAGATAGCCTCTGGGACCCAAGTACGAAGGATCATGAACAAGAAATACAGGTTACTCACCTGTAACAGGAGTTCTAGGAATGGTATATGTTGTTCATCCACACTCATTGGCAGGTATCCTTGCCGCTTTAAATCTTGCCGGAAGGTCTTCAAGCTTGCTCCTCCCACCCACCGGGTGGTATAACTCGGCTCCGCCCCATGGCGCCAGATCTGGCCCCTGGAAGCTCAGGTTGTGCGTCAGGCCGGGAGGTCGAGTCATTAGGATGAACAACATATACCATTCCTAGAACTCCTGTTACAGGTGAGTAACCTGTATTTCAGGGACATGGATATGTTGTTCATCCACACTCATTGGCAGACTCCTAGCAGTTCTCCGGGAGGAGGGAGGCAAGGCACACCCCAATACTTACTTGGGAAGAGAGACTGGAGAACCGAGGCCCCAAACCAGCATCCCGCGTGACTCAAGGTCGATGTGGTAATGGGTAATGAAGGTGTTTGCTGACTCCAGGTAGCAGCCCTGCAGATTTCCTGGATAGGGACGTCCCTGGAAGCAGCCACACGTTGCAACAGTATGGCGGGTAGAAGAGCTCTTATCCCTCTGGGAGGCTCCATGCCCGCCAACCTATAACAGAGATCTATGCAGGAGGTTACCCACCTGCTTATAGATCGCTTGGCTGCAGGTCTGCCAGATCTTGACTTCAGCGTGGTGACAAACAGCTGGCGAACCTCTCCCCAATTTCAGCCGTGCGCTCCTTATAATAAGCGGCGCCCTTCTAAGAGTCCAGAGTATGGAGCCTATATTCGACCTCGAGGTGTGATTGGGGTAGAACACCGGCAGAGTCAACACCTGGTTAGGTGAAACTCCACACCACCTTCGGAAGGAATTTCGGTGGGGCGCAGGACAACCTTGTCCCTGTGGAAGACCAGGTAAGGAGACTCGATGGAGCGCCTGGAGCTCCCATCCTTCTGGCTGACGTGATAGCCACCAAGAAGGCGGTCTTCCACGACAGGTGGAGAGAGAGCACACCTGTGCATAGGTTCGAATGGCTTGCCCATGAGCTTTGCCAGTACCAGCAGTAGATCCCACGGAGGTGGGGGTTCCCGCACTGGAGGAAATGTGATCAAGGCCTTTAAAAGCGCCAGACCACCTTCTCCTCGCCACCGACTGCTTCCAGCCCGCCCGGTAAGCAGAGATGGCTGCCAGGTGCACCCTTAGGTCGTGACGACCTAAGCCCTTGACTAGAAAGGGACCATAAATAGTCCAAGATGCTTGCCAAGGAACAGGAGGAAGGGTCCAAGCCCTTGCCCTGACACCAAATGGAAAACCTTTTCCATTTGAAGGCATAGCATTTTCTGGTCGACTCCTTAAGGGCGCCTCAACTACATTGAGGACCTCGTCGGAAAGACCCAAGGCCTGGAACTCTAGCCGCTCAGGAACCAGGCCGTCAGGTGCAGGGATTGAAGGTCCGGATGGAACACCTTCCCTGATTGACTGAGAGCAGGTCCGGGCGAGCTGGAAGCTGCCATGAGTCCTGGAGCTGAACTGAGGAGATCTGGGTACCAGAACTGGCGAGGCCAGTCTGGGGCTATCAGAATCACCTGCGCCTTGTCCCTCCTCGCCTTGAGAAGCACCTTGTGGATCAAGGGAAATGGGGGAAAGGCGTAAAAGAGGCCCGGGGTCCATTGCCTCGAGAAGGCATCCCCCTGCAGCGAGCCCTGCTGAGGGGGGCGGGCATGGAACAGACTCAGCTTCGCGTTCTCCCTGGAGGCAAACAGGTCCACCTGAGGTGTGCCCCAAAGGGAGAACAGATGCTGTACTACCTCCGCAGGAGAGACCACTCGTGGGATGCAGCCCTATCCGGCTCAGGGCATCGGCCAGGGTGTTGGAGGCTCCTGCCACGTGAATAGCTAGGAGATCCGCCTCCAGGCTGCTACAGTGACCAAATGCGGAGAGCTTCCTTGCATAGAAGCATGGAAGCGTCCCGCCCTGGCGGTTTAGATAATACATAGTCGTGGTATTGTCCGTCTGGACTCGGACCACTTGACCCGGAGGAACGGACAAAGGCGGTGAGAGCTAGGCGGACCGCCGGAGCTCCAGCAGGTTGATGTGGCATCGGGACTCCTGGGGACCAGAGGCCATGAGCCAGTGTTCCCCAGATGGGCACCCCAACCCATCAGAGAGGCATCGGTCGATAGAGACCGTCGGCTCAGGCGGACGAGCAGGATGCCCTCCTGCAAATGATCTGGGCAGGTCCACCACTGGAGGCGTTCCACATCCCCTGTCACCGACACAAGCTGGTCCAAGGGATCGCAGGCGTTGTAGACCACTGGCTGGCCAGTCCCCACTGAAGGGGCGCATGTTCCAGCAGAGCCCAGCGGACCACGCTGGTGCAGGACCCCATGAGACCCAGGGGCGCAGGAAGTCCCGGCAGGGCGCGAATGCCCAACCAGAAATGATCGGGCAAAGGAGGAAAGAACCTCGGCCCTGTCCGCCGGAGCCGCCGCTCTGGCTCGAAGAGAGTCGAGCTGCGCCCGATGAATAGAATCACCTGCTTCGGCTCGAGTTCCGACTTGGCCTCGTTGATAAGGAGGCCCAGTTGAGAGCAGACCTGGAGGCCAGATCTCTGGACCACTCTGCCTCCTTCCTGGAGGGGCTGCTATCAGCCAGTCGTCCAGGTAAGGTACACCCGGACCTCGGCGCCCGCAGGAATGCTGTCACCACTGCCATGCATTTGGTGAAGACCCTGGAGCTGGAGACAAGCCGAAGGCATGGCTTGGAACTCGAAGAGGATCCTTCCGCTCGGAAGCGAAGGAATCTCTGGTGAGACGGACGGATAGGGACGTGAAAAAACGCGTCCTGCAAGTCCAGAGAGCAGAACCACACTCCGCGTTCCAAGGATGGTATTATCTGAGCCAGAGTGACCATCCTGAAGGTTCGAGACCTTAGGAACTTGTTTAGGTCGTGTAGGTCGAGAATGGGGCGCCAGCCCCGTCGTTCGAACCAGGAAGTACCTGGACACAAACCCTGGGTCTGAAGGAGGGTCCACCACCTCTCTTACCACCTCCTTCTGGAGGAGGAGGCGATGTCGGCTCGGCAGAAGCGCCAGTGAGCTGGGATCGAAGCCCCAGTGACGGCTCTGAAGGTGGTGCCTGCTCGATTCAGAGGCAGGCCTCTTCCCACCACCTCAAGACCCACCTGTCCGTGGTAACAGCGGACCAGGCGGAGCAAGGTGCGGGCCGTCCCCAGGGGGACCCAGGGTAAGGTGGGACGGGAATGGGCGACACCTCAGCCCGTCACTGGGCAGGCTTGGAGGAGGGACGGCCGAGGGACCTCCTGGGCCCTTTCCTCCTGCCTCCTGTTAGGGAAGCGGCGGCTTGGTTTGGGATGCCAAGGCCGAGCCTGCTGGCCCTACGTTGCTGGGCAGGCGCGGGGGGCACAGAAGGACGAAGGGCTTAGGCTGTGGTTTCTGGCCTTTGTCCTTCTGAGCGGAAGAGACCGAGTCCAAGGTGGCATTGGACTTCTCGATCCTCTGCAGGTGACCTTCCACCCAGGGCCGAAGGTCAGTCCCAAAAGGGAACATCCGCCAACTTGTGCTGGGTATCCGAGTAAAGGTGGATATCCTCAGCCAACCCGCCCGACGCATAGCCACTGCGGCCGCCACCGATCTGGCACATGAGTCCCCTATATCCAAAGCAGTCTGGAGCTGCTGTTTGGCCACTGCCCTGCCCTGGTCCCGCACCTGCTTAACCGTAGTCTGCAGATCGGCGGGAAGATGAGGATGACCTCATCCAGGGAGCCCAACAGGGCATGAGGAAAATGTGCCATGAGGGCGGCCGAACTGGCCTGACGAGCCGAGAGAGGCCATGGCGTAGACTTTTAGCCCGACATAGTCAATTTCTTGGACTCCTTGTCAGGAGGTTTGTCCACATCCTGGCGTTGCCGGCCTGAAAGCGCTGTCGGTAACCAACCCCTCAGCAGAGGGTGTTCGAAAAACGGACAAGGAACGGTAGGGACCGCATACTTCTGGCCATCCTGGCCGAAGGCGCAGGGCAGGAAGCAGGCGCTGCCAAAGCTCCAGTGCGGACCCACTATGGCCTCGGCCACGGAAAGGCCTCCGTCGGAGAATCCCTCAGTCCAGAATCTCCGTGAGGGATACCTGGCCCGTTGGAAGCGGGTTCGAGCTCCATCCCAGTAGACTCGAGATGAGCGAAGCAGTCCTAGGAAGGACGACAGACTATCGTCCATTGACTGACCTCCTGAGACTCCAAGTCCAGTCGCTGGAGAAAAGGAGGAATCATCTTCGGACTCGGAAGAGTCCTCGAAGAGCTGCCTCTGGCCTGAGCCACCCTTCACCTGCCGAGTCGGTCGGGAGTGAGGGTAACTGACAGCCGATGGGGTAGACCCTTAGCGACCGAGAATCCTTGGTCGGAGCTGAGTTGGTGGCTGTGGAGGCGGAGGTTCCACGGAATCGGTGGAGCAGCTGGTTTGGCCGAACAACCGGCCTGGGTATAGGCTCTCGGATAAGTCGAGGTTGTGTCGGCCGTTCGGTGACAGCCACTTAATGGCCGGGAAAGGCGCGGGGTGGCTTATTCCGGCCAGGAGGAGCTGTTGCAACATAAGGTCCTCGTGCCGTCGGCGTAATTCGCGAAGCCTCCCCTCATCCGAGACGAGGGCGAGACGGCGTGCCGCTTACTGTGGTGCCGAGACCCGAGACCGCCTATGGCGGTGGGATCGGCTGGACCGAGAAGAGGTCCGAGACCGAGACCGGAGTCCCGGAATTTCCGAGGTCGGTGCGGGGAGGTGTCGGCCGGAACCGGCACTCCCTTCGGCTCGGATGGTCCATCCGAGGGCTCCGGAACCGGAGGCACAGGCGAGCCCACGGGATCCTCAACTCCTCCCGGGGGAACCGGGGAGAGGGGAATCTCGGCTGCTAAAGGCGACAGCCCGTCAATGGGTCGAAAAAATCTCGACTTCATCGGTGGAGTCTCGGTCAACTGACCTGACGGGACACCCGTGGGAGGCCAGTGGCGAGCGGCTGATGCCGAAGCCGACGGTCGGCGGCCGGGAGAGGGACCTTTCCCGCTCCCAAGAGCGTCGACGGAGGGACTTACCCTGTCCCTCTTTTTGGACCGAGAATAAGGTCCAGCAGACGAGGCCCTTCTCCTTTAGTGGAGAGGGACAGACAAAGCTCATAAAAAGAAGCCGTGTAGGAAGAGAACCCAGAGGCGGGATAAATGCAGCGGCGAGGAAAGGCTCGACGCGCCGCCTCCTCTTCGGCGACCATCCGCTCGAGCTGATCCGCCGAGCCACCCGCGTGGTGACACGCCAACGGGTCTCCTTGACTTCACGGAGAAACGCTTCGGACGGCCCAGTTGCAATCGGGCAGCACGTCCGAGGACGAGGCCGAAAGATGAGCACAGGTCGCAGCCCGCGGTCGTGCTCAAGGCCTAGCAGACACACGGAGTGTGGATCCGTCCGAGACATCTTCTGCCCACATGGGCATCTCCGAAATCCGGGAGTCGATTTGTCCATCGCAGCCGCGAGGGATAGAAGACTGAAGTCTTTTTCGCAAAATTTATTTTTAAATCCACAAACGGAGAAATAGGAACCAGTCTCAAACGCAGAGCGTTAAGGAGGGAACCTGAGCTTCCAAGCGGTAAGGAAGATCTGGCGTCATGGGGCGGAGCCGAGAGTTATACCACCCGGGTGGGTGGGAGGAGCAAGCTTGAAGACCTTCCGGCAAGATTTAAAGCGGCAAGGATACCTGCCAATGAGTGTGGATGAACAACATATCCATGTCCCTAGAACAACAACTAGAAAGCAGTGTCTTCACAGCCCAAACTGAAAACAGAGGAGGTGAAGATCGATGAACAGGAGAGTGAGCCGGGGCGGAGATGGAGGGCGTGTGAATCAATGATAAGATTATATATTCTTGGACCATATCTTCAACATTGATTTACACTGATGGGTTCGAGTACCAAGCTCAGAAACAACCCCCCCCCCCGGGGGCAGGAGACAAGAGTCCATTAAGGATTGTCCTGCCAGAAGAGACATGCTGTCTGGCATGGACATCCAAGGCATAGTGCTTGATAAAAGTGTGCACTGTGCTTCAGATAGCAGCTCTGCAACCATCAGTGATAGGAACTTAGCAAATTTCTGCCAAGGACGTAGCAACTGCTCTAGTGGAGTGGGCTCGCATGCTACCTTCCAACTTAACTGTGCCACGGAATAGCATTAGCAGAGACAAAATGCCAAAATGCACTTAATAGTAACCAGCTGATCCAGTCGGTTTGAATTAAAGGAGACGAAGAGCTGTTTGGACTGTCAGAAGTCATTAGTTCTATTGGGCTAGAAACTGAGGGCTCTTTTAACTTCCATGGAGTGGAGGGTATGCTTTCCTTCATTGTGGAAGTTGGAGGAATACATGGGCAGCACCAAGGGCTGGTTCAGGTGGAACTCCAAGACCACTGTGATCAGAAACTTGGGGTGCATATGGAGGACCAGTTTGTCTTTGTGGAAGACAGTAGAAGGAGGGTCTATGACCAGAGCATGTGCCTCAGAGACCCTACAAGCGGAGGAGATGGCGACCAAAAATGCAGTTTTCCAATTAAGAAACTTAAGGTCACAAGTAGCCAAGGGTTCAAATGGCTTACGGATAAGCACGTCCAACAAGAGGCTGTTGTCCCAGGCAGCTATTGGCTTGTAGACCAGCGGTCCTGTGTGGAGAAGACTGTTCAAGAACCTCTTAAAGAGAGGCAGCTGGACCATGTGGAGGTTCTGAACCAGCTTGTGGTAAGCCAAAATGGCACTTAAATGGACCTTAACCAAAGAGTACTGTAATCCTGCATCAGAAAGGTCCCGTAGATAGCCCAAAAGGCAGGACTCAGAATTGGTAATGCTGGCCCAGAGTCACGAAGCAAAGAAATTTGTGGTGGCTGGGATGGACCGGTATGTGTTGGTAGGCATTCTGCATATCCAGGAAGGCCAGCCAATTCTGGGGTTTCAGAAGCAGCAGCAAGGTCCCTAGGAAAACCATCTTGAACTTTTTTCAGTACAGAAACTTGTTCAGGTTTCTGAGGTCGAGAGTGGGGCACATGCCCCCGACTTCTTCGTAAAGAGAAAGTAGTGGGAGCAGAAACCTGTGTTGCAGTCCTGCAATGGCACTACTTCCACTGTCCTGTTTCTCAAGAGGCCCACTATCTCCATGATGAGAAGGTCTGACATGGCAGCTGATAGAGGGTGCTACTTCTTGGGTGGATAGTCTGGAGAAATTTCTGAAAAATTCACTCACTATCCCTCCAGGACAATCCTCAAAACCCACTTGTCTGTGGTGATGGATTTCCACTGATGGTAAAACTGAGTCAGATGCCCCATTCCACCCCCTACTGGAGAGGAGGTTTGTCTGGGGCAGCGGAGGCAGATCCCGGGCTGGAGCTTCAGAGGGTAGTACAAGGCACTTTCAGGGGCTGCTGCACCTTTTTCTGTGGTTGAGCAGGCTGAGACTTGACTCGGGCTCCTCTACCTTTGCCATGAAAAGACTGCTTATTGCAGAAAAAGACTCAGCTCAGCCCTTCCCTCTTTGAGACAGAGGAGGGGTAGGGTGAGCAGTCTTAATGGCTGTTCTAGTCTTCTGGGAGACCTCCAGAGACTGTTCCACTTGCTAGCTGAACAGATATGAGCCATCAAAGGGAACATTCACGACCTGCTGCTGGGTCAGTGGAAAAATCCGACATCCAAAGCCAAGAGTGTCTTCTGATGCAGATACCGGCAGCAGCTAAATAAAAAGCAGTGTCATATAGGTCCATAGCTGCCTTAAAATGATGACTGTTGGACTCTATACCATGGGTAACAGTCAGAAGGGTCTTCTGCTTAGTATCAGACTTATGAAAGGCCTCTGCGAGAGACTTGAGAGAGGTCCAGAGGGTATACTCGTACTTGGATAAATGTCCCTGGTAGCATATCTATATGCGCATACTCAAGGAGGCCGCAGCGAAAGCCCTTTTCCCCACTGTGTCAATCTTATGAGACTCCTTGCTGAGGGGATGAGCCATGACTTACTGAACGAGAATGGCCTTATCATTCTCAGCTAGAATTACAATCTTATCAGCAGTGGGCTGAGAAGCCAGGATAGGTCTGCCCTAAGGAGCAACATACTTCCGATCTATCTGTTTACATACAGAAGGTATGGAAGCAGGTCTGGCCCATACTACCTCAGAGAGTGTCTCAAAGGCAGGTGGAATAGGGGGAGTAAGGTTGACCAGAATGTCAGGGACATGGAGCAACTCTAGATGGAGCTTCTTCCTTGGTTCAAGGGCAGAAATCTCAAGGGTAAGAGTTGCGTGCATATTACGCGGTAAAGTCTGTAAAGCGAGGGCCACCTGAGGAACAGGAGGGACAGCTGGAGTAGAGTTATCCTGGTTGTAAAAAGAGTCAACATCACTGCCATCAGAAATCAGGAGGTCAGGGTCAGACTCATTCCCATCCAACTCCTCACCGGAAAGAGGAGCTGGGAAAGGAATGGACCTAAATGCCTAGCCCAGTTCTAGGGGTTGGAAAGACAGGTGACAGTGGCACCGGCAATGGTGCTGGGCCTGCTACCAGCCCAGAAGGGCTGGGGTAGGAGGCTGAAAATTTATGCGAACCTGCAATCTGGGGAATCCTCTGAACTGTAGGGTGAGGCCCACTACTTTCAGGACCTACTTGTGTGTGGTGATGATTTCCCATTCCTGGAAGAAGTGAACCAGTATTCCTTCCACTGGTAAAGGCTGAACGACCTGGACAAACACATCAGGGGTTTCATCTGGGCTGAGTCCTGGCAGCTGAAGTCAGGTCAGCCCGCTTGGAAGGTCTTTTGCCCTTGACCCGAAGTAGCCTCTCATCTGACACTAATCCTAGGCATGGTCATGGGAAAAGAGAGAACAAGGATAATAACCCCTACACCCCCATTAAGGCCTGTAAGGAGTAGAGGCCTCCTCTTTCTCAGTATTGCTTTAATAGTTGGTTTTGTACTCTTCCACCTTTACCATACATGCCTCTGGCTTGTCACCAAACTGGGGATTGTTCCTGCATGGGAAATCCATGGCCAGGGTATACTGGTACAACACACTGGTCCTTAGCTAAACAACCCTCCTTGGGGAGATAGCATGGACTATAACCCTAAAAGCAGTGGCTCATGGCCAGAACCAAGTTCCAGAGGGATTTCTGAGCAGTGTAGACATGGATGCAACTAGTCCCAACAGCTTAGGGGAAGAGATGTACATTGTCCTCCCCATAATGTCTACCTATGTGAAATCCTAGTCCGGGACTGGATGGAGAGAGAAACCACAGGCTGCCACCTTAACTGTCATGTAATAAATAGTAAGTTGCTTTCTAAGGGATTTGAGGATAGGTAGAAGCAACCTCTAGGCTGGGGTTAACCCCATCGTACTCAAAGGTTCAGCCTCCTTGTCTTCTATGGTTTCCTTGGAGGAAGGTTAAGGGTGTTTACCATCTGCCTCCCCATGGCATAGTGGAAGAAAAAATCCTCCAGTCCCCCAGCAGGGAAACCAAACCCTTATTCAGGGGAACAGTTTGTTTAAATGGGTCCCCTTTCTTTCACTTATCAAGATAAATTTCAGCCATGGTCCTTAGGAACTGGAAGGGAGGCAGACCATAAGGGGAGGAACCACATGCCTGTTAGGGAACCCATAGTTTAAAGAGCTGCCAAGCCCAGTCATGTCCTCCACAGAGGGCATTCTTGCTTTGTCCTTGTTCAGGAGGAGGGGCAGTGACATGTTTTTCTTTCTTGTTGTTTTTTTTTTTAGCAACAACCAGGTCCAGTACCTGTTTGGTTGATTTATAAGCTTGGCAAGCTAAGGATTCCATTATTAGGGACCCTAGGAGCAGACGTATTGTTTGAGGACCTCTCCTGTTTGCCAAGGAAGGGAAGGTCCTTGTGTGAGTGTTTGGTAATGTAGGGGCTGAGAAGACATAAATGCTATTCATTTTTTTCCAAAGATATCAACTGATTGCAAGAATACAGGACCTAGGCACCTTAATTGCTACTTAATCACAAGTCGTGGCAGTCTGTTTTGGTCAAAGGTTGCATCAGACAGTTTAAAAAACTTTCTTTCTGTGTCTGACTGACATCCCGTGTAGAAAAAAGGTGTTAGACAGTCAAGGCCTGAAGGACCTTTTCAGGAGCGTTTCCCTAAAAACAAAAAAACAATCTGTGGTCCGCTTGACAGAATGAAAAAGCTGTCAAAAAAGGACCCCCCCCACGTTTCCTTTTTTTTTTTTTTTTAAAGCTTTCCCCCCCGAAAGTGCAAATGTAAATGAAACACGGTGTCAGGGATTGGGAACCGAAATTATATCACACATAAAAAGGAGATAAAAAGTAAAGGCAGAATAAGTAAATCTGAACTGATACTCATGCCATTATACAAATCATACAAAATGCCACATCTAGACTAATAGTGCCAGAAGGGACACTAGTGGGTTTGAGAAAGGGCAAATTCCATTTTGCACATTGTAAAAAATGGTACAGTCTGCTAAGCCAAAATCCAGTTTTACTGGTGTTTGGTTTTGTGTACTTTATTTAACAATGTTTAACTCTGCTATCACGTATTTTTGCAATTTTGACTTCCACTATTCTACGTCCATCCATCCTTGTACCAGTTTAAAAAGTTAATTTAGGTACAAGATGTGATGGCAACAGCAGCACTACAGACCCCATCGCTAAGGTATGATGGAAGCAGCACTACGGCCCCCATCCCTCAGGTGTGATGATAGCAGCAACAGCACTACTGCCCCCTCCCTCAGGTGTGACGGAAGCAGCAGCACTGCAGTCTCCATCCCTTAGGTGTGATGGCAGCAGTACTATGTTCCACATTCCTCACATGTGATGGCAGTATCAGCACTATGGCCCCCCTCTTTCGGGTGTGATGGCAGCAGTACTACATTCCCTATCTCTCAGGTGTGATGGCAGTATCAGCCCTATGAGCCCATCCCTCAGGTGGGATGACATTGGTTCTACATTCCCAATCCACCAGTGGTGATGGCAGAAGCACTACGGTCCATGCCCCTCAGGTGTGACGGCAGTAGCAACAATGCAGTTCACGTCCCTCAGGGGTGATGGCAGTAGGAACAGTACTATGATCCCCTTCCTTCAGCACCCGCACCCCACATGCACAAGTTACAAATTACTGGGTTTCTTTGCTTGTTGGAACTCGGGTGTGATTAATCAGAACCACCACCACTAAGGTGGACCACCTTTCCTTTTTTTTCTCTATCATTTAACTGCCTGAACTGGATTTCTGTCTGTGACACCGCCAACCCAGGTTTGGGAATGGACTTGGGTGTTGGGAGGGCCAGCCGGGGGGGGGGGGGGAGAGGTGAAGGCTTGAGTGTCCAACGACCACTCACCTTCTCCTGGGAGGGAGGGAGGGTGGCTTTGCAGTTCAGCATTTGCTGACCCCTGGTGGAGGCCAGAGGCATGGCAACATGTCGGCCCACACTGCAGGAGGGAGCGTGAATGGCGTCAGCTTGTACCTTGACTTCATGTGGCTCATCAAGCTCCCAAGAAAATGGGAAAACACCCGCTGCCCAACCGGAGGATGACTGCTGGTCCCTCCAGATGCCCAAAGCCCCAGACACATATGTCAGTTCCTACCCCTGCCATGCCCAGGATACACAGGAAGCCCTTTGGGGTTATTCTCCTCCCCTGGTAGTCTCCCAGAGGGGTAGGGGCCCTCCCCATGAAGGGTTACTTAGGGTTACCTGGTAGCACGGCAATAAGGGGCAGTGGATGGCGACTGGGACTCAGCAGCGGTGGTAGGGGGTCTTGGCAGGCCTGAAGGAGTGGATGGCCAGGACGTAGGAGGAGCAAAAAAAAAACTGCCTGAATTTGCTTCTTTGAAATAAAGTGTGTTTACCTAAAAAATCCAAAAGTGATTAGTGGAGGACCCTCAAATGGAAAATAATGCATCTCCCAAACATGTGGATGCTTTTTCTTACTTGGTTTCATGAAAAGGGTGTCTTTCAGTTTTCATGTCTGAGCTCAGATGTGAATTGAGCACCATTCTGCCCACCAGCATCATACAGCCCCTAAGGTCTTAACTTCTGTGTGTCATTGAGTGTGCTTTCTGGCTTGGGTGTGTTTGCAGCAACCCTCTCACCCGTAAAGGCATTATATAGTGGAAGGAAGAGTGTCAACAGCAACTGGGCCATATAGCAAATTCAAGGCTATACAGATGCTAAGGCTCCCAGCTCATTCAGGGAAAACAAGAAGCAAACAGCAGCAGCCCCACTCTGCCCATGGGCACTGCACAGTACCTGGCACCTTACCTGCTGTGCTCCTCTGAGTGAGCAGTCTAGCCTGGGTGCTGTTGCAGCACCTCACCCTCCCACACTGGTATAAGGCTGTGCTGTAGCAGGTAGGGTAACAACAGCACCCAGTCATGCATCTGTAACCCCCCTACAAATGGGGGTCACTAAAAAGCCTTCCTTGGGTGAGCCTAAGTACTCTCTGCCCGGCTGGTGTCCTATATTTCAGCCAAATTTTAAAATAATTTAGTGAGAGTGCCTAATGCCTCCATGTACTGTCGCTTTAAGAGCTGCCAATCTGCAGTATAATTTGAACTGGGGGGACTGTGTGTTTCCCTGCTCGAGTCCCGCCTGGGCCACTGAGCAGATCGCTCCGTTCTGCAGTCGCTATATGCGCAGGGGGAACTCTTTCAAAAGATGTAATTATCTGCTGGTAATTTGTTAGAGTGATAATGACAGTACAGTTTGCCTAACCTGCCTTTCTTGCAGCTGGGACTCTGTGTGTTTAGCCCCTCCATTTCGGATCTGAACTGCTGAATAGGTCCAATTAATGGGGAGGGGCTCCTTAAAATGGAGCCTGCTGGTAAATCAGCACTTGGACTCTCAAATGGAGCCAGCCACAAGGAGCTTGTATGAAGAGAGCCTCTGGGAAATGTAGTTTGGACCGTGGCGCCTTTTTTCACCAATAGAGGGAGCCTGTTGTGACTGACAAGGAGAATCAGCCAACTGCAATCTTTTGGATTTAGGGGAAATGCCCAGACTGTCTGCTGGGAGAGTCAGTCTGAGCATGGAGATGGAAGAGAAAGCAGCTCGTGGGGCTGCTGCCCACAGGGCAGCTCGGGAACAGCACAGGAAGCCTGAAAAAGGCCTGTCTTTCGTCAGCTCTCCTGAAGGGAGAGAAAAGGACTGTGCTTTCTCGGATCAAGTATCTGAACATGTGTGAAAAAAGGAAAGCAGTTGTTCTGGCTTAGATAATGGGCAACCAAGTGTGGAGAAGAGATTCTGAAAAGGGACTTTGATTTTCAGACAGAGATTCTGAAGAGGAGCCTTGATTTGCAGACAGAGATTCTGAAGAGGAGCCTTGACTTTCAGACAGCGATTCCGAAGAGGAACCTTGATGCTGAAGTGCCCTGAGGTTTGGGGCAGAAGAGAACCGTGTTTGAAGTTGGAAGCTGAGGGGGAAACTGCCCCGAGTGTTCGTACAGCCGTTGTGTGCAGTAGATTCACGCGGGAAGCGCGTGTGAGGCCATAAAGTTGGCCTGCATCCATTAGTAAGTGTAATTCGGACAGCGACTCCAAGCGTTCAGAGTGAAAGAAGAAGCAGAAGTCATTTTGGGACCAGACTTAACCTGAAGAAGACCGAAAGTGTGCAGAATTGCGATCGGCCTGTCAGGACTCTGTGGTCTGGTACAGTAAGTGACTGTTACATATAAATGTGTACAGTGCTTGTGGGGGATTGAGCTCTGAGTAATTCCCCATGTTGTGAACTGTGTGCTGTGCTGGGAGTGTGATTCCCTAGCAGGGTTCAAACTGAATCTGCGTTTGAGTCAGAGAAGAATGCCTCTGTAGCCAAGCTTAATCTCCTGAAGTGACCAGCTGCTTGCCTGGTAGTGTTCTGTGTACATATAAAATGTGCAGTGAGCTGGAAGTCATAGCCAGTATCACTTGGACTGCATCTGCCTGCATTGAGTGTAAGTGAGCCCTGCCACAAGAGCTGGGCCAGCTATTCTGTTTTTCTTGGCAATCCGGGACAATCTGCCTTCCATTCAGTTTCAGCATTGAATCTGTGAGTACAAATCAGGGTAGCTCCCTGCCATCATCTAATTGTAAGTGTTCCATCTGATTACTTTTTCCTTTCTTTCTTCATGAAAGTACAGTTACATAAGAACTTACCGTAACAGTAGATCTTCGAGAACAGCTCTTGCAGCAGGTTACACCATTAGGACTGTAGCCAGCAGGCATCAGGACCCCACGGAAAAATTCTAGCTAGCTATCTTCAGTGGGGACCGCCCTCCGACGTCAGACGTAGTACATAAGGGGGCGGTCCCGCCAGATTCCCCAGTTCTCCAGCCGGAGACTTCCGGCCGCAGGCTGACAATAAAATGGGAGACCAAGGATCCACCGTCAGAAGACAAAAGGGTAAAATCCCTGTTAAAAGGTATCAGCCATGCCTCCTCCAAGGGGGAAGGTGGGCGGGAAGGTACCTGCTGCAAGAGCTGTTCTCGAAGATCTACTGTTACTGTAAGTTCTTACATAACTGTACTATCTTACTTCGAGACACAGTTCTTCTGCAACAGAATCTCAATAGGACTGATTCCCAAGCAGTAAGCGCTTAGCAAACACTCTGGGAGGAGGAAGACTAGAAAACGTTCGGGTCCTGGATCTAGGACAGGAGACCCTGTGCACTGACCAGGCGAAGCTGGCTCTTCGCCCGTGAAGCGATGTCCAGGCTATAATGCCCGATAAAGGTATGTACAGAGCTCAAGTGGCTACGCACAAATGGCAGAAGTGGAAACGTTTCGAAGTGCTGCAAAGGAGGTGGCCACTCCCCTAGTGGAATGGCCCCGGACTGATCCCGGGAGGGGCTTTTGTTTGATATCATAACAGTATGAGATGCACTGGACAAGCCAGCGAGACAAGGACTGTTTGGATACTGGTTGGCCCATAATCCTTTGAGTAAAGGAAACGAAAAGTTGCTCCGATTTATGAAGCTGCTTCGTTCTGCTCAGGTAGTACCTTAAGCTGCGGTGAACATCCAAGGTGTGAAGCAGCGCCTCTCCTCTATTAGAATAATTAGGGAAGTAGACCGGCAGGTCAATATCCTGATTGAGGGTGAGTGTGGAAACCAACTTAGGCAAGAATTTAGGATTCGTCCTCAGGGGTACTCTGTCCCGGTGGAAAATTAAATAAGGCTCTTTGCACATGAAAGCATGAAGCTCAGAAACTCTTCTCGCTGACGTAACAGCTACCAAAAACAACGTTTTCCATGACAGAAAACGCAGCTCGCAATCCGCAGCAGGTTCAAAGGGGGGGAGCGTGAGTTGCTCCAGGACAAAGAGCAAATCCCATGGAGGCACAGGGTCCTTAATGGGCGGCCTAAGATGTAACATCCCTCTCAAGAATTCTCGACAGGCATCTAATTGTGCCACTGTGCGCTGTCCCACTGGGAGGTGATAAGCTGAAATGGCACAGAGGTGCACCTTAATAGAGGAGTAGGCGAGACCCAAACGGAAAAGGAAGAGCAGGTACTCTAGCACTGCTTTCACCGGACAACCTAAAGGGGAAAGGTTGCGTGCTTGTAACCATAGACAAAAACGGCGCCATTTCATGGCGTATGTCGCATGCGTTGCCGGTTTTCTGGCTGCAGAAAGAACTTCCGCAACCTCTTGCGAGACCCCGTGTCGCAAGATGGCTATGTCTCTAGGAGCCGTGCATGCAGGTTCAGTGAGCGTAAGTCTGGGTGGACCAGTGAACCCTCCTCCTGAGACAAGAGATAGGAGCTGAATGGCAACGGGAGCGGAGGTTCCTGGGATAGCTGTATTAGCAAAGGGAACCAGATCTGTCTGGGCCAGAAAGGGGCCACAAGGATCATTGTTGCACGCTCCCGCGCAGTTTGAGAAGAACTCTGGATCAACGAAAGGGAGGGAAAGCGAGAGGAATCTGTCCACCCAGGAGAGGGAAAGCTGCCCCGCCAGAAAACACCAGGCCCTGGATCCAGCGAGCAAAATTGGGCAGTTTTGCGTTGGATGGGGAAGTGAACAAGTCCAATTCTGGAGTTCCCCATCGAAGAAACAGATCCTCTGCTACCTCCTGAAGAACTTCCCACTCGTGGACTCTGGCCTGGGAGTGACTCAGGCCATCTGCAATTGTGTTGTCCACCCCGGGAACATGTACTGTGATCAGGTTCACGCCGTGTCGGATTACCCAATCCCACACCCTCATGGCCTCCCTGCAAAGGGGGTAAGAGTGTGCACCTCCTTGTTTGTTGAGGTAATACATCACCGCCATGTTGTCTGTCTGAAGCAGGAGAGTACTCGTCGGGATCTCTAACTGAAATGCCTGCAGGGCATAAAGGACTGTCCTCATCTCTAAGACGTTGATATGGAGGTGAGCCTCCTGAGGGGTCCACGTTCCCTGGGACTTCACCCCATCCAGGTGTGCTCCCCACCCCAGACCTGAGGCGTCTGTGGTGAGGATTACCTCTGGGGACACGCTACAAACGGGACGCCCGTAGAGAGTGTCCTTGGGTCTAGCCACCACTGCCAGTCTCGAATCACGGTATTCGTGATTCTGATCGGATGCTGCATGTGGTCTTGCCTTTGGTCCCATTGCACCTTGAGCATCCACTGAGTTACCCGCATGTGGAGCCTTGCGAAAGGGACAGTAGGAATGGCCGCAGCCATGTGTCCGAGCAAGCGAAGGACCGACCTGGCTGGGATGGTCTTGTTCGATGAAAGCTCCCTGATGAGGGATCTGATGCGTTCCGCTCTGTCGTCTGGAAGAAATGCTCTTCCCTGAACGGTGTCCAGTACTGCGCCTATGAATTGCAGCTTCTGCGACGGTACCAGGAGAGACTTCTCGTGGTTGATTAGGATACCCAGGGATCAAAACCGGTCCTGGGTACTTTGGATCGCCTGTAACAATGCCTCTTTGGAGGCTGCCATGAGAAGCCAATCGTCCAGGTACGGGAACACATAATGGCCCTGTCTCCTTAGAGACGCTGCCATGACTGCCATGCATTTGGTGAAGACCCTGGGTGCCGATGACAGTCCGAATGGATGGGCTCGGAACTGAAGATGATGGCCGAGAAACTCGAAGCGCAGGAACCTCTTGTGCGCTTGAGCTATAGGGATGTGCAGGTAAGCGTCCTTCATATCTAGGGACGCTAAAAAGGCGTCCTGCTTCAGCATGGGAATAAGACCTGGAAGAGTTACCATGCGAAATCTTTTGTAGGCGACCGACAAATTGAGGTTGCTGAGGTCCAGAATCGGACGGAGGTCCCCTGTCTTCTTTGGAACCAGGAAGAAGTGGGAATAGTATCAGTGTCCTCTCTGGTTCTCTGAGACGTACTCTATCGCTCCCTTTTGCAGGAGCGCGAGTACTTCTTGTCTGATCAACAACTTGTGCTGACCCGGATACCGGGAGAGCAAAGGAGGCCTCGAGGGTGGCTTTTCCATGAATTCTATAAAGTGGCCTCTTCCGACCAACTGTAGAACCCACCTGTCGGTGGTTATAATCTGCCATCCTGGCAGGAAATTCGCAATGCGACCCCCGACCATATCGTCCCATTGATCCTGAGGGGCGGGGGCCAGGAAGGAGTCAGGCTGTGGCGGCTGAGGGTCCCGCTGGCTTAGGAGTTCGCTGGCTTCGACTTCGAGCTGTTTGGACTCTGGGTCCGGTGGCAGGGTGCTCAAATGCTGCGGTCTCTGGGACCGGTCATGAGAGGCTGTTATGACCAGAGAGTCGGCCTGAGGATGCTGAGTCAAGTACTGGTCTGCTCTTGGAGCCTTGTACAAGTGGTCAGCCTTCTTCGGCATCGCCGGGAGCGAATGTGGACGCTTCTACGCTGCCTTGGTGACGTCCACGAAAGTGTCTACCAAGGGAGGCACCACCACAGGCTTGAGGTCCTTCTGCCTAAGATACTTTGCAAGGCGTAGCCTTTCGGGGTCTAACTCTTCCGCATCCCATCCCATGTTCTCTTGGATGTGCCTCATGATATCCGAGAACGAAGGGTCATCTGGAGGAGACTTAGGCAGTTCACGTGGGTCCGGAGAAGGGATGGAGCGGGGAGATGGGGATCTGGATGTTGAAAACTCTGATCCCGTGTCCTCCGTCGAAGGTGAACAGCGGTGTCTTCTGGGTCTCTTGGGACTGGGTGACCTAGAAGAGGATCTGGACGGAGGTCTCCTTTTATCTGGTCTCCCCCTTGGAGGGGTCCTGGGCTCCCGGGGAGGAGGTAACTGGCCTGCTGACCCAAAAGGAGAAGGGGGCGCAGGAACCGGAGGAGCAACCAGTGTAGGCGGAGGAGGAGGAGGTGGAGTGGGGACCATGTCCTTCTTGACCGTATCCCACCAGTAAGTGAAAAGCTTCTTCACCTCTGAAAAAAGAAAGGCCTGACGGCGGCCCAGGCGCCGGTGGACAGTCGTCGGGTCCCGGCGTCGGTTCCACAGGGGGCTCGGGTAGCGGCGAAGGTTCCCTGGGAGTCTCGACAGGACCGGGGTCGCCCCTCTGGTCCTCGGGCTGAGTCAACTCCTCCTCAGAAATGGTCTCCTGACTGACGTTGGTCGGAGGCGTCGGGGTCCTCTTCTGAGGAGCGAAGCGCCGGTCCCCCTACCGCATCCGTGATGAGCTGGCTTGGCCGGCGACAGTCTCCTGGCAGACGACGGCTCTGGGGACCTGTGGCGAGAAGCCGACGTCGGACGAACCGGCGTCGGATCCACTGGCCTCTTGAGTGAGGTGAGCTCCTTGGTCTCCCGCTGGGGAGGAGGAGGAGGCAAGGAGGCGGACCTGACGTCAGGCTCAGAATGGCGGGAACCCGACTTGTGATGGTGATGACGGTCCCCCGACTTCGCCAGAGCCTTGGAGGAAGAAGAAGGCCTGGGAGTCTTGGCCTGAGAAGAGGAGCCTGAAGATTTTCTCACCGCAGCAGGGGGAGGCTGAGAGCTGGCCCGGGAAGGAGAGTGGTCGGACCTGGAGCCGGAGCTGCGCGAGTCGAAGGCCCTAGACGGAGACCTGGAAGGAGCCTTCTCCCTATGCTTTTCAGCATGCTTGCGGGCCTTCTGCGAAGAATCCCCCCTGGAAGCCATGGTCTTGAGTTGTTCCTCGAGCAGGAACGCCTGGAGGGCCTTCTGGCGACGGATCCGGGTTCTGCTGTTGAAACTCTGGCAAAAAGAGCAGGACCGGGTGTCATGGTCTGGGCCTAGGCACCGGACACAGGCCGAATGCGGATCCTTGAATGGGATCTGCTTCCCACAGGCGCACTTCGAGGAGTGACCGGAGGTCGGAGAGGACATCAGAGAAAGGGCTGATTGAAGAAAACGAATTTCCCGTAGGAAAAAACTTTACCACGCGTCGCGCGCGAGAAACTGAATCGAAGGGTCGAGACATGCAAGTTGACGGCGGGAAAGAATTGGGAATCTAGTGGACCGCCTTTATGTACTACGCCTGACGCCGGAGGCGGACTGACGTCGGGGCAGTCCTCGCTGAAGATAGCTAGCTAGAATTTTTCCAGGTCCTGACGCCTGCCGGCTTCAGTCCTAATGGTGTAACCTGCTGCAAGAGCTGTGTCTCGGAGTAAGATCTGAGCCTACCGGCTCTGGATTACAAATTGGGTACTGTGCAAGTGTTTTCCATTTCAGGGCCCCAACCAGCTGCACCGATCCTGGCTAGCCCTCCCCCCCATCATCCTGGGTCCCAGTGAAAGTGACATTTAGGACTCTCAAATTGTGCACAGTACTGTGATTGTTAATGTGTATCATCTAATTAACCTAATTTACCCCTGTCCTTGTTATTGTCCCCCCTAAATAAATCAGATTTGGTTATTTAGCAAAGTTACACTGCTTGAACTGCGTGTTTGTGCTGAAATACTGTACAGTGGTTATTGTATTACTGCATCTTACTTTACAGGGGGTCCCCAGAGTCAAGCTGATCGAACCAGTCCTGGGGGTAAGTGTATACTGTGAAGGTACTGCAGCCATATTGTGTGGGCCACTAGTGGGAAGAAAGAGGGGTTGCAGTGTCCCAGAGGGCTATGACCAAGTCATACCAGACTGTCTTAACCCCGACCTCTGGGTGGAGGCACCCGCCATTGGACCTAGGTCCCTCAACCTGTTAGTAGTTAAGCAGGCAGGGTTAGTAGCCCTTGGGATAGAGCCACCTGGGGTTTACACAGCAATTCAGGGGTACTCAGAACCCAAGTCCCCCTTACTCAGGGGCACACAACTAACAACAACAGCATGGAGAGCTGGCAGCTCTTACACCATCAGCAACCCAGCTTAAAAAGAACACTCCCAAAATTAAAAACAAAATAGTGGGGCAGGCTTGAGGTTTGCCCTGGGCTGGTGGAGTTTAGAATGTGATGCACAGGCACTGTGTGCTGACCTGAGAAAGGCATATTTCAGTCGGTTGTGGGGGCTGCCTTGATAATGTGGGGTGACCACACAGTGTTGTAAGACCCTGCCAGATTAGTTGATCCCACACAAAGACACCCAGATCAGCAAGCATCCCTTGAGACTCCTAGGTCAGCAAGACTAACAGTTCAACTTCCATGATACACACATTTAAATAAATGCACTTAAGTACACCCGAATGACCCTCCCCCCACCTGATTCTCCAAGTGTGCTGATACTAAGCTTTTGAGGGGTTTTAATCATGCAATGAGAGAGCAGTTGCATCAGCTGATCAAAGGGTTAGATGTACAGCAGTTAAACTTTAAACCTGACACTACTGCCCAGCCCAGTTAGCCTTAGCTTTTAATGTTGTTTTAAATCATCTAGTGTGAAAAATGTTTAGGCATGTACTTTTCTATACAAAAACATTACTTTCAGGTTGACAAGCATTCACATCAGCTGAGGGAATGAAGGGTTAGATGCAAGAGTAGTTAAAATGTAAATCTGACACCGCCACCCCTGCTGCCTAGTCAGATTCCTAATGTGCAGGGCTGCTGAAAAACTGCACCAGCAAGATTTACTTTGAACTGTGTAAAAAGTATTAACACTTTCAATACAATACTCTCAAATATATTGTACTGACAATTTTGCATGCTGACTTGGGTTTGGCTGAAACAAGGCAGTGCAAGGTGGGGGGATAGTTTTATGTTACCCTGCTTTCGTCTGAATCCAGTTGTCTGGTTTGGTTTCAAAATTCACTGGCCAAGCATAAGTACACTCAAACACTTTAACATTTGATTTTTGTTGAAGCAGTCTATCAGAAAAATGGAAATTATGTACCTACAGTAATTCTTGATCTTCTTGGACCAAAGTCTCCATCACTCATTCATTCACACAACTGGGATCTCGCGGGCTATTGTCAGGCAAACTTACGGGAAGGCGGCACCAGAGATGGAGCGCGAGCCTCTGCTCATGCAGCAATGACTATCTCGGCGTCGACCCTCCAACCGCCTCAGTACCTTTTTTTCCCCGAGGAGGTGCAGCATAACTAACCTAGAAGGATAGCCTAACAAAAACCGGACATAAGATAGTCCGGAAGACCCGTATAAGAAGGGTCAAGAAAGAAGCTTCACAGCCTAAAGGTTGAAGGAGTGAAGACCAACAACAGAGGTGAGCTTGGGGGATGGTGGGTGAGCATGTGAATGAGTGGTGGAGACTTCGTCCAAGAAGATCAAGAATTACGGTAGGTACGTAATTCCATATCTTCTGGACATTAAGTTCCACCACTCATTCACACTCTTGCGAGAGTACCGAGCTAATAATCCCCCGAGAGGGTGGCAGGAGAGACCAAGAGCTCACAAATTTAGGACAGAAGTCCATTAAGAATCGATCTACCAAACGAAATATGTTGTCTGGCATGGACATCCAGGGCATAGTGTTTGACGAAAATATGCACTGAGCTCCAGGTAGCTGCATTGCAAATATCTGCAATGTGCACGTTGCGGATCTCCACCAGAGATGCCGCGACCGCTCTAGTAGAGTGAGCGTACACTCTGCCTTCCAGCTTAAGCTGCGCCATGGAATAACAGTGGCGAAGGTATGCCACCAGCCATGCTGAAATGCATCTGATAGCGACAGGTTGACCCCGTCGGGTCTCGCTGAAAGAAACAAACAGTTGTTGAGCTTTGCGAAATTCTTTCGTTCTATCTAAATAGAAACGCAAAGCTCTTCTGACATCTAAAGAATGAAGAGAACTTTCCCCTTCATTTTGGAAGTTCGCAAAGTAAGTAGGAAGGACCAAAGGTTGGTTTAGATGGAATTCTGAAACAACCTTAGGGAGAAACTTAGGATGGGTCCTAAAAACTACTTTGTCTTTATGAAACACAGTATATTGGGGGGTCTGTGACCAAGGCATGTATCTCAGAGACCCTGAGGGCCGAGGTAATGGCCAGCCGTTTTCCAAGTGAGAAATTTCAACTCACAGGTAGCTAGAGGCTCGAAAGCTTTTCGAGTGAGCATGTCTAGCACAAGATTAATGTCCCAGGCTGCGACTGGACTTCTAACAGGAGGCCTGGTATGCAGAATACCCTTACGAAACCTCTTAACCTCAGGTAACTGAGCCAGTGACAAGGAAAGTACTGGCTCATGATACGGCTGAAACGGCACAAAGATGAACCCTGACTGTATAGTATTGTAGACCTGAATTTGAGAGGTCTAAAAGGTACTCTAGAACTTTATTTGGTGGGCAGGAAAAGGGATTCAGAGAGGATTCTGCACACCAGAGCGAAAAACGCTTCCATTTGGCTGTGTACATTTTTCTAGTGGCTGGCTTGCGCGCAGCCAGAAGGATATCTGAAACTCTGTGAAAGACATTGAACCTGTTCACTTCCTGCTCTTCAGGAGCCAAGCGTGAAGGTGAAGCGATCTCAGATTGGGATGGACCACAGGCCCCTGAGTCAGAAGGTTCGTTTGAAGGAGAAGCGCTTTCGGAGGGGTTACCGACATACTGTTGAGTAACGTAAACCTTATTTGTCGAGGCCAGAAGGGAGCAATGAGGATGATTTTGTCCCCCTGGGACTCGAACTTGAGAAGTACTCTCTGAATTAGAGGAAGAGGCGGAAAGGCGTATAGAAAGCGTTTTGTCCACGGCAGCCTATTTATTTATTTATTTACGAGATTTACCAGGAAGGCATACTGAGCAACATGCTCGATTCCAGATGCGACCTGGGGGCCGTGGCCCAATACATAACAAAGAGTTTGTTCATTACAGTATAGTATTAGAATACAGAAAACCTTACTCCTGGCAACCATAAGTCAGGAAGTTTACAGACAGGGATAGAAATACAATTGCAAATATGACTGGACAACAACATTATTGTAGTAATCTGTTAGATTAGCAGGAGCAGCTGGAGGAGAAATGTGCCTTGAGTAGTAGGTTGCGATGATAGGGATTTTGTGCGTGTCATATGGGGGCAGGTAGGGCATTCCAGATCTTTTGGATTCTGTAGTTTAAAAGCTGCCTGGCCTTTGGTAGTGCACATAAATGGGACGTGACGTAGCCTAGGGTCCGTGCCTCTGAGGGAGTACGCAGGAGGAGGTTGTTGGGAGAGGGTAGAAGCTAGGTAGGGAGGGAGAGGGACCAATATTTGGCAGCGAACCTAGCGCAGTTTATTAATCTACGATCATGGAGGGACGGCAGGGTTAGGGAGCTGTATAATGTGCAGTGGTGTGTGGATTGTGGAAAGTTGAGGATGAAGCGACAGAAGGAGTGGAACAGGGTGTCTAGGCTGGGCAGAGCGGACACGGGTGCGATAGTGTATACTATGTCACCACAGTCGAGTACGGGAAGTATCATTTTTTGGACAATGGCGTGCCTCGTTTGTGTGGGGAGGCAGTTTTTGTTTCGGTATAGTGCACCCAGTTTAGGGAGCAGCCTCTTATGTAGGGAGTCAATGTGAGAGGAAAAATCTAGGTGCTGGTCAAGCCAGATGCCTAGATATCTGTAGCTAGTGCATTGCTCCAGGGGTGACCCTTCCAGGGTTTTGAACGGGGGGCAGGGGGTTTGGCGGGAGAGTCTTTGTTGGGAGCCAAACGTAAGCGACACAGTTTTTTAAGGGTATAGAAATAACTGGTTTGACCTAAACCAGTTCTGGATGGCAGAGAAATCCTCCTGTAGGAGAGATGCCACACTGCTTGTTGAGGGGCCTGAGGCGTACAAGACTGTGTCATCCACATACATTTGGTTGGAAGAATGGGAGCATGCAGAGGGGAGGTCATTTAGAAAAATGGAGAAGAGTAGTGGTCCTAGGACTGATCCTTGGGGACACCAGATGTGACTGGTAGGGGGTTTGAGGTGTGTGAGGCAAGTCTGACCGCTTGTTTCCTGCTCACTAGGTAGTCTTGGAACCACTCTATGGCTGGGTATGAGAGCCCTGCGTCAGTAAGTTTGGAGAGGAGTAGGGAATGAGAGACGGTATCGAAGGCCTTTGCTAGGTCAATAAAGATGGCTGAGGTGATATGTCTTTCGTCAATACCGGTGAGAAAGTCACCAGTGACTCGTAGTAGGGAGGTGATGGTTGAGTGGATTTTGCGGAAACTGGATTGGAAAGGCATGAAAAAGGAGGAGGCGTCCAAGTACGGAGTCTGTTGGGACAGGACAAGTCGCTCCTGGAGTTTGGCCAGGATAGGAAGCAGGGAGATGGGTCTATAATTGCCTGGGGAGGAGGGGTCACTGCCTTTTGGAAGGGGTATGACGGTGGCCATTTTCCATGCCGCTGGTAACTTGCCCAGCGAGAAAGAGAGGTTGAGAAGGGCGGCAAGAGGGGCGGCTATGGCAGGGGCTGACAGGAATAGCATCTTGGCGTCCAGGGACATCGGGCATTTGCCTTGTTTGGGTTCAGTGCCCATAGGAAGCGGAAGCCTTCTGCTGGGGAAATTAGATGGAATGAGAACGGCAGGACTGGGGGGCCGTGTGAGGGGTGGGGCGGTGGAGGGGCGGGGTGTGCTTGTACCGAGAGGGAGGCTAGAAGGTTGTCTGCACAGCTGGAGAAATGGATGTTAAAACTTCAGCTACATAAATGGGGTCGGAGATGAGGGTGCCCTGAGCTAATAGTGTTGGGGTGGGGGGTTGGGTGGGGGAGAGCAGGGATTTGAGTAATTTCCAGAAATCTGTCGGGTGGTTAAAGTTTTACTAAAGGCTGATAGGAAGTAGCTCTTTTGGCTTGGCAGATGATGTTTGTGCATGCATTTCGAAGGGATCTGTAGGTAGTAAGGGAGGCCTGAGTGCCCAGTTTCTTAAAAGCTTTCCAGGCATGGTCCCTGGAGTGGCATTTTCTGATTATATCAGCTGTGATCCATGGGAGATGAGCCCCTCTAACTCTTTTTGTTCGCAGGGGAGCGTGTTTGTCCCATACTTTTAGGAATCTGGTTTTAAACGCATCAAAGGCTGTGTCAATGGAGGATGCCTCGGTGATGCAGGACCAGTTCACATGTACTAGGTCCGCCAGGAGAGATGCTAGGTCTAGGGAGTTATAGGACCTGGTGCGCAGCATCTTTTGGGGGGGGGGTTGGCAGTGGGGCTATGCACCTTCCTGATCAGGTAAATCATGTGATGATCGCCTAAGGAATCTGGAAGCAGGCCTGTGCTCAGAATCCTATGTGGGTGCGAGGTGAGAGCCCAGTCCAGTAGGGAGTGGTTTTTTGTCTTGTGGTTGAGTCTGGTGGGCTCTGTTATGAGTTGAGTGAGGTTCAGGGCCTTTATTTTGGTCTTCAGGTGGGCTTTTTCGATACCTAACCAACTGGAGTTATAATCACCAGTGGCGTGGAGCTCACCACCTACAGCTAGGGACTGTAAGTGATTAGATGGGAGGGATATCATCAGTGAGTGTGCAGGGGACAGTATGATACTCCCACGTAACAAGGGGTGGTATATGGGAGTGATAGTTTAATGAGTATCGAGTCGACGTTTGCTGGGAGAGAGGGGATATCCACAATAGTGAACTGACGACTGTTGGAGATGTACATTGCCGTACCTCCACCTCTCTTATTGCCTCGCCTGTCATGCCTGATGATTGTGTACCCTGGTATGGAGACTTCGGCATCGGTATGATGTGATTTTAGCCAGGTTTCTGAGATGATCAGGATGTCAGGGTGCTGAGTTAGGGATATTGGTTGGTGGTAGCAGACCACTGAGTACTGAGCTTCCACTGAGAGGTTCTCATGTGCAGGTGTGCTAGGGGTACAGTGAATGCATCCTGACAGAAAATGCCAGGCCCTGGATTTCTGGAACAGAAGAGAGGCAGTTTTGTGTTGAGTGGGGATGCAGAAAGGTCCAGGTCTGGAGTTCCCCACTCTGTGAATAGTGACTGAACTACAGTTGAGTCGAGAGACCATTCACGAGGATCTGTCTCTGTTCTGCTGAGACGGTCTGCCAGTTCATTCTGCACTCCCAGCAGGTAGACCACCTGAATTTGAACCTTGTGCTCCAAGCACCATTCCCACACTCTCATCGCTTCCCTGCATAAGGGGTAAGAGTGAGCACAGCCCTGCTTGTTGATGTAATACATCACTGCTTTGTTGTCCGTTTGAAGGAGAATGTTCTTGTGACAGAGAATGTCCTTCAAAGCCCGGACTGCATAAAGGACGGCCCTCATTTCTAGGACATTTATGTGAAGCTGGGACTCTTCCTGAGTCCATGTACCTTGAGTGTAGAGAGTCTGACGGTGAGCTCTCCACCCCATCAGGGACGCGTCCGTGGTAATGGAAATCTGATGTTCGAGAGGAGTAAAGGGATACCTTTCAGAAGGTTGTCCTCTTGCGACCACCAGGTGAGTGACTTCTTCAGAGGTTCTGTCACCTTGATGAGAAAGGACTGAGGGTGAGTGGTAGGAGACCACTGAGTACTGAGCTTCCATTGAGAGGTTCTCATGTGCAGGCGTGCTAGGGGTACAGTGAACACCGAGGATGCCATGAGACCAAGCATCCACTGCATCGAGATAGCTCTTACTGAGCTGTTCTCTCTGATGTATCGGGCCATCTGCAGAATATCAGTCCTTCTGTCCTCTGGTAGAAAAGCTTTCGCACAGGGGGTGTCCAGAAGAGTTCCTATGAAAAGGAGCCTCTGGGAGGGCTGCAGCTGTGATTTCTTGAGGTTTAGCAGGACTCCCATGGACGTGAGAAAGTCTGAGGCCGTGGCAACGGCATCGAGGGTTCCCTGCCTGGAAGGGCTTGCTAGAAGCCAGTCGTCCAGGTATGGGAACACTTGTATTTCGATTTTTCTGAGATGTGCTGCGAGTATTGCACAACACTTTGTAAAAACTTGCGGCGCCGAGGACAGCCCAAAGGGCAGGACTCTGAACTGATAATACTGGCCCAAAGCCACGAACCTCAGGTATTTGTGATGCCTTGGGTGAATAGGGATACGTTGGTAAGCATCCTGCATGTCCAGGGAGGCTAACCAGTCATGTTGGTGAAGCAAAAGTAACAGGGTTCCTAGCGATATCATTTTGAATTTCTTGGGGAGAAATTTCTTTAATTTTCTGAGGTCCAAAATGGGGTGCATGCCCCCGGTTTTCCTTGGAACCAGAAAGCAATGGGAGTAGAACCCTGTGTTTTGTTGATCCAGCGGCACTACTTCCACTGCCCTGTTGTTCAGAAGGCCTTGTATCTCGGAGGCGAGAAGTTCTGACTGAAGTACAGGCAGGCTGGGTTGTCGTTTGGGGGGACAATCTGGAGGGGTCTCTAAAAGATTGAGAGAATACCCCCTCACGGATTATCCGGAGGACCCATTTGTCCAATGTTATGGACTTCCACCGATTGTAGAATTGAGTCAGATGACCTCCCACCGCTGAGGAAGAGTCCCCCCTCGGGCAGCTGAGGTGGGATTTGGGCCAACCACTCAGAAGGCGGCACTGGGCGCTTTGGGTCCTTGCACCTTCTGTTGCGTTTTCTTTTGAGGATGAAGGGTTTAGTTTTTATTGAAACCCCCCCTGCCTTTGCCTCGAAAGGACGGACGGTTATGAAACTGGCGTTTGTTAATTCCCCCTTGAGAGGGGGCGGGAGGAGGTCGAGCCAATTTAATGGCTGACCTAGTCTTTTGTGTGGCCTCTAGAGCCTGTTCTACTTGAGGACCGAAGAGATACACACCATCGAAGGGAAACGCCATGACCTGTTGTTGGGCATCTTTCATGAAACCTGAAGTGCGCAGCCAGGAATGGCGGTGGGTACAAATGCCCGCCACCGCCACCGCTCGTGAGGCTGTATCGAAGGCGTCCATAGCTGCTTTAACCTGCTGGTGGTTGGACTCGATACCCCATGTTATGGCTTGAAGAAGCTCTGAATTAGCATCCGAGTCTGGTAGAGCTTCAACCATTTGTTTGAGCGAATGCCAAAGAATATACTCATATTAAGAGAAATAGCCCTGGTAGCTGGCGATACGCATACCCAGGGTGGATGCAGCAAAGACTCTCTTACCTAAAGTATCTATCTTACGAGATTCTTTGTTTATAGGTCGAGCTGTAGTAGTCTGAGGAAGAACAACCTTATCATTCTCTGCCAAGACTACAATAGGATCCGCAAAGGCTTGGGAGGACAAAATAGGTCGATCCTTGGGAGCAGCATACTTCCTATCTATGGACTTAGCCACAGAAGGAATGAGAGCAGGATTATTCATACCATTTGAGACAGCGTCTCAAAGGAGGGTTATGCACGGGGAGTTAAATCCATAGGGATGTCCGGAACATGAAGGTATTGGAGTCTTAAAAGCTTCCCAGGATCGATGTCCATAGTCTGGAGAGAAGAGTGGAATTCAAATTTCAACAGAGACTTAAAAGACAGGTCCTCGACCACAGGCTCTGTAACAAGGATTAGGTCCTGCTCCTTCCACATCATCACCTAGTCAGATCTGGGTCAGGCTCAATATCATCTCCTGACAGTCCAGGAGGTACTGTATGGACAGGAAAGGAATGAAAATCAGCAGGAAAAGAGGAAGAAAAAGAATTCAGAGGAGAAGCCCTGAAGATTGGCTGCCAAAAACCGGCCTCGGTGCGAGAGACACGAAGCAGAAGGTCACTGGCAACCAAAGCAGGCGGGCGCCCGAAGACATATGGCAGCGAAAATCGACGCGGCACCGAAGATCAGCTGAAGGCACATGGCGCCGAAACTCAACGCGCCCCCTAAAACCACATGCCGAGGACGGCGCTGACAGGCGCACCGGTGCTGAGGACGGTGCCGACCAAGCACAGTAACCTACTAACGCTGACGCAGCCGAACCAACCCAGGTCCAGAAATTCAGATTGAGGAAAGAAGAAGAATACCAGGAGATAGAGGCATCAGTGTGGCCCCTGCGCTGCAGCCATGTGAGGGGGGAGAACACCTGAGCGCGGAGTAGACGGCACCGAAGAGAGCGCCGCATGACCAAGAAGGCCCAATCGTCCTGCCCGCTCTCCTGAAGAACCCGAAGGCCCCAGAGTGACCGGACCAGGCAGATGGACCAACCTCCGAGCCCACTGCTCCATAAGAGCGGCCCACTGATGAAACTGCTCATTGGAAGCCCTACCAGAAGGCGGGGAAGGGCTCCAATGTCGAAGAGGTCGGTGACCAGAAACAGAAACCGGTGACTCCGAATAAGGAGACTGGCAACTGACCCCAATGACCGACCGTCGACGCGCAGACATATCAGAAGGCGACCTCGAGTGATGTCTTCTCTTTCTTGACCTATGGGCCGAAGAAGAACTCGAGGCCGAATGGTGCCGAGAATGCAACCATTTTCTTTTATGCTTCCGGGGGGACCGCCCTTCCCCTCGGGCATTAGACTGTCCGTTGTCAGACCCCCCCCCTCCAGAGAAGGTGGCGGACTGGACTCAGCCCGGCTGACTGAACAGCTTTCATACGAAGTCTCCCTACCATCACCTGACCCGCTCATGGTCGACTCCTTCAATGTAGACTGAGACTTCTTTCTTTAATAAGAATAAATTATCGTAAGCGGTACTTTATTCGAAAAATACTACAAAATAAAAAACTGAAAACTATGCTGCTAGTTTGAAGTTTGACTCCCGGCGGGAGAGCGATGTCACTGAAGCGCTTTCTCGACAGCAGGAAAAAAGGAACTGAAGGCGGTTGGAGGGTCGGCGCGAGATAGTCCTTGCAGCACTTACAGAGGCTCACGGCCCATCTCTGGCGCCGCCCTCCCGCAAAAAGTATGCTCCCACTGGGTCCTAGCGCCTCCGGTGTAGATCCCAATAGTGTGAATGAGTGGTGGAGACTTAATGTCCAGGAAGATCTTTTTGTTGCCACAGAGACAAACAGCAGGTGGGAGAAAAGGTGCAAATGATCCCATTCACCTAAATGGGGTGCTAATTGTGCAGCCTTTTTCTAAGTGGTGCTAAGGCAGTTTCTTCTTTGTGAACATACTTTCATTCAGACTAGTTTTTATTCAAACAACTGAGGATTTTGGATGACCCTGCTGATTATAAACTTGAATAAGCTAGTTACTAACAGTAATCCTGTGCTTAGCAATCTACAACCTAGACGTTCACATGCAAAGAATACAACAAAAACCTGACTAAAGTCTAAAAACAAGCTTATAAAACACATAAAATGTATCTGAACATATATATTTACCTATAGAAATGCATTGCAGCCAGGGTAAAACTCACGTAAATTATTTTTATTTATTTACTTATTGTAGAATCGGATTTACAACCTTTGAGCCAGGGGCTCGTTTACAAAGGTACCTCGTCACAGAAATTACAGGGTACCCTGACTACTGTATGATGTAGTAAACATATATTGGCTTTTTTATATTCTTTGCAAACCAGGTAAGGCCCACTAAGCAGAACTACCTGTTTTCAAGGGTGACTCAATAGCACTGGGGAGGTTAACTGACTTGCTCAGAGTCGCACAGTATGCAAGTGGAGACTGTGGCAGTCAAACCCAAGTCTGCTGGATGTACCCAGTTCAATCACTGTTTGTCATTCTAACCACTAGGCTATACTGCCAGCCACAACACCCAGACATAATGTTTTAATATATGATTTCAATAATAGTGCACAGTACTTACAGTGCAAATTATGAACATTAAACACTTTACAGCACTTTACTAAAACTGAATTATTCGCTATTCTGTCTGCTTGTTTTTTCTTACACCAAAGTTGGTGAATAGTTGACCGAGCACTGTAAATAGCTTTTGATCAGGCTTCATTATTCTACATCCAGAAACAATAAAATCTGTTTATTCTGGATTTATTTAATATTGATTTTCTGTGGCTCACTAAATAGAATCTATTTAGCACTGTATGAAGCAGATGTTTTTAAGTTTTGGAAGAGAGGCAACACAACTTATCTGTTTAGGATTCATTTTAGGAACATAAGTTTTTCTTCATATTTAAAACATATTCAAGTTTCAGTGTATTCATTTAGTAGTTTATGCTGACTAATATATGCTGCAGAAAACAATAAAGGATTTATTGTGAAGCACTCAGGGTGTATAGTACAACTCCCGCAATTTTCCAGTTGCCTTGCCCATATGTGCTGATACTTGTATTTTTTTTGGTATCATCCAGTGTAATATAAATAGTAAAATACATTTAGGCACATACTAAATGAAAACCGTGGTTTCAGGAAGGAAAGCAGTCCTCAGATGATGGAGAGGTTAGTGGGAAGCATGGGTGGCTAAATTGAAGCATGGCTGGTTATAATAAAGCAATGCAAGAGGTTTCCTTACTGATTCTATAAGCAGCAAAGCAGAAAGAATGTGAAGCAGAGCAGCATTCATTTTAAGATGCTGAAATCTGGGCCGGCCCGCTGGCACTATGGTAGCACTACTGCTAGCAATGCCAGTGACCTGGGGTCAGAAGCAAACTGAGGTGGCCGGAGGTCTGGCCAGGGGAGTAGGATTGAGAACCCCCCCGGGGGCTACTCTCCTCCTCTGGGGAGGGTGGGCTGCAGGTCCCGATGCTTTACCCCCACCTGGGTAACCATGGGTGGCAGTGCAAAGGGGAGGATGCTGGTCAGGATCTGGAGCAGTGGCATGTCCCTACGTAACCTACCTCTTTGGATCCCCTCAAGTGCCAGTGCCCTCAGGAACAGAGACCAGAAAACCAGAAATAATCACCCCACACTGGTCACTGGTAGAAGGGACCTAGCTGCCCCAGACTTCATAACCAGGCTCCATGAGGGACCGACTGGGTGGCCTGACGCACACTAAGGGACAGTGGAGGGGATGACCCGGGGTCCCCTCCCTGCCTGGGGGGTTAAACCCAGGCAGGATGGGGCAGGCCCACTAGAGCTCCCAAGCAACACCTGGGTAAAAAGTACAGTTACAGAAGAACTTACCGTAACAGTAGATCTTCGAGAGGAGCTCTTGCAGCAGGTAATACCATTAGGACTGAAGCCGGCAGGCGTCAGGACCCCACGGAAAACTTGTAGCTAGCAGTCTGAGGCAGGGGACGCCCCCGACGTCGGCTACGCCTGACGTCAGACATGGTATATAGGGGACGGTCCCCTGGCGCCACCTCAGTTCTCCCGCTGGAGACCCAGCTAGAAACAAAACTGGAGAACCGAACAGGAAGTCCCCACCATGGGCTGGTGACCTAAAAACCAAATAACAATCCTGGGGGATGGTGGGTGGGAAAGCCACCTGCTGTAAGAGATCCTCTCAAAGATCTACTGTTACAGTAAGTTCTTACGTAACTGTACTATCTGACTTGGAGGGTGGAGCTCTTGCAGCAGGTAATACCATTAGGACTGAGTCCCAAGCAGTACCCAAGGATAGACCCAGGTCTGAGAGGGTGGTAGGGAGAGATGCTGAAAACAGCTGAAGCTGAAAAAGGCACTTAAGAGAGTAGGCCCTGCAGGACTGCTAGTCCAAAACCTGCTCTCCTTCTGGATACAATGTCCAGGCTGTAATGCATGATGAAAGTGTGGACGAAACTCCATGTAGCTGCAGCACAAATATCTGCCGAAGAGACATTTTTGAGTGCTGCGAAGGAAGAGGCCACTGCTCTGGTGGAGTGGCCCTTAACTGTTCCCGGAAGTGGTTTATTATGATGCCAGTAGCAGAAAGCAATACACTGCACACAAGGAGGCATGGAAAGGATGAGAAGGGACTTGGCAAGGTTGGAGGAATGGTCAGAAGTATGGCAGCTTGGATTCAATGCAAAGAAGTGCAAAATAATGCACCTGGGAAACAAAAACCCAGGGGAAGATGGTTCACTGTGAGAACAGCGTAACCGAAAAAGCGCAAGACATTACAGCGCTTACATTTTAGTGCTAGTTCTTAATCGCGAGCACTCAAATCAGCGGCAAGTTGAAAAAAAAGTATGGTGAGATTTATTTCCTTTACCTTTATTTGTGATAAACAGCATCAGGGAGTGACTACAGCATGTATGTCTGATCCAGCTTCTGACCTCATGTCTCTCTCTCACAATGGGGGGAGGTAGTAACAACAACAAAAATGGAAAGGGACCTGGGGGTAATCATATCAGATGACCTTAAGGTTAGCAAGCAATGTGAGAAGGCAGTAGGGAGGGCTGGGGGGATACTGGGATGTATAGGGAGAGGCATCACCAGCAGAAAACAGGAAGTTGTTATCCCTCTGTACAGACAGTTGGTGAGACCCCATCTGGAGTACTGCGTCCAGTTCTGGAGACCCCATATCCTCAAGGACATAGACAGGATGGAGGCAGTCCAGAGGAGGGCAACTAAAATGGTGCAGGGTCTGCAAGAGAAGCCATACGAGGAGAGACTAAAGGAGCTTAATATGTATACCCTTGAGGAAAAGAGGGGGCATGATAGAAACTTTTAAGTACCTCAGTGGAATTAACAAAGTCCAAGAGGGTAGCATCATTCAGAAAAAGAGCTGTGCAAGAACAAGAGGACACCATTTTAAAATTGAGGAGATGGCTCAGGGGCAATGTGAGGAAGTATTTTTTCACAGAGAGGGTGGTGGACACATGGAACAGCCTTCCTGAGGAGGTTGTGGGGTCTAAAACTGTGGGAGAATTCAAGAATGCATGGGACAGACATAAGGCAATTCTTGTGGGGGGGTAGGAAGAAATCGGCTGTTGGTTAACTAGGATCTGCAGCTTATCCTGTAGGTAGGGAAATGGGCAGACTAGGTGGGCCAAGCAGTCCTTATCTACCGTCAAAGTCTATGTTTCTATGCATCAGCCAATGGGCTAGTGACTGTTTGGAAACAGGAGCCCCTAGCATTTGTTTGGCAAATGAGACGAACAACTGGTCCAACTGACGGGAAGAGGGGGTCCTGTGGAGGTAATACCTCGAAGTCCTATGAACGTCCAAGGTGTGCAACAGCACTTCACCTTGACTGACAAAAAACGGATAATAAACTGGAAGGTTAATGTCCTGATTAAGAGTCAGCACAGACACCACCTTCGGCAAGAATGTAGGGTTCGTGCACAGGGTCACCCTGTTCCTGTGAAAAACTATGTAAGGTTCCTTACACATCAGGGCCTGGAGCTCTGAAACCCTTCGAGCAGAGGTAACAGCTACCAAAAGAAGGGTCTTCCAAGAGAGAAAGCATGCTCTGCATAAGCTGCTGGTTCAAGGGGGGGTAAGCAGTGAGTTTCTCCAGGACGAAAAGCAAGTCCCAAGGAGGAACGAGAAAGTCTCCTGGGAGGTCTGATACGAAGACCCTCTAAGAAATGTCTTACAGACGTTGAGCTGTGCCAGCGTTCTCTTTCCGAAGGGGTCATGATATGCAGAAACCACAAACATGTGCACCTTAATGGACGAATAGTTCAGTCCTAAGTCCAAAAGGTGATGGAGATATTCTAACTCGTGCTGTGCCCGACAACCCAGGGGATCTACGGCACAGGTCGTAGCCCAAAGACAGAAGTGTTTCCATTTCAGAGTATATGTGGCCCTGGTGGAAGGTTTCCTCGCTGCCACCAAGATCTCAGCCACCCTGCTTGACACTCCTAGTCTCTCTTCCGCTAGGATTGCAGGAGCCACGCGTGCAGGTGAAGAGCAGGATGGACGAGACTCCCCTGCTCTTGTGAGAGCAAGTGGGTGGAGAGTGGCAACTGTTTTGGAAGTTCTAGAGACAGTTGCTGGAGTAACGGATACCAAATCTGGTGGGGCCATAGAGGGGCTACCAGAATCATTCTGGCCCCCTCTGACTGCAACCTGAGCAGTACTCTCTGAATGAGGGGAAAAGGGGGGAAGGCATACAGGAACTTCCCTGTCCAAGAGAGGGACAATGCATCTTGCCAGAAAACGCCAGGCCCTGGAGCAAGCGAGCAAAAGCTTTGCAGTTTGGTGTTGTACGGGGACGCAAAGAGGTCCAACTCTGGATGGCTGCAGTGATCAAACAGGTCGTCTGTGACTTCTTGGAGCAGTTCCCACTCGTGCTTCAGAGAGGTAGAGTGGCTGAGACTGTCAGCGAGAACGTTCTGGACCCCTGGCAAATGAACTGTGATGAGAGCCAGTCGGTGTTCTACTGCCCAATCCCATACTCTCATGGCCTTTCTGCAAAGTGGGTACGAATATGTCCCCCCTTGCTTGTTGATGTAGAAGACCACTGGAGTGTAGTCTGTCTGCACCAGGAGAGGACCTGTCGAGAATTGGTCTCTGAAAGTGATAAGCGCATTCAACATGGATCCCATTTCCAGGACATTTATATGTAGAGAGCTCTGTATGGCAGACCAAGACCCTCAGTCCTGTGATCCCCTAAATGAGCCCCCCAACTGGACAGAGAGGCGTCTGTGGTTAAAGTCTGAAGAGGAGTGGGGTTCCAGAATGGGACCCTTCCCGCTAGACTGTCGAGACAGGCCACCATTCAAGGGAATGTGTACCACATGACAGATCCGGATTCGAAGATCCAGATCGTCCACCGATTGGTCCCACTGGACCCTGAGATGCCACTGGAGGGTCCGCATGTGTAGTTTGGCTAAGGGTACTGTGGCTATGGCAGCTGCCATGTGGTCTACGAATTGGAGAACAACCCAGGTGGGGGAAGAGGAGGCCTTCTGGAGCCTGCTGGCCAGATCCTGAAGGCGGTCTGCTCTGTCTGGGGGCAGGAAAGCTCTCCCCTGCTCAGTGTCCAGAATAGCCTCTATGAATTGCAGCCTTTGTGTGGGCCAAGGACGTGATTTTGGCCAGTTTACCGTGATCCCCAGGGAGTAAAAATAGATTCTGTGTCTCTCGTAAGACGATTAGAAGCTCCTCCTCTGACTGAGCGGAGAGGAGCCAATCGTCCAGGTAAGGGTAGACAAAGTGGCCCCTCCTTCGGAGGGCTGCCACTACCACCGCTAGACACTTGGTGAAGACCCTGGGAGCGGAAGAAAGGCCTAAGGGGAGTACCCTGAATTGGTAGTGCTCGCCCTGGAAGCTAAAGCTCAGAAACCTTCTGTGAGACTTCAGAACTTTGATATGTATGTAGACGTCTTGCATATCTAGGAAGCACAGCCAGTCCCCTTGACAGAGCAAGGGGAAGAGTCCCGCCAGAGTGATCATCCGGAATTTCTGGTACTTTACCGAGAGATTGAGCTGGCTTAAATCCAGGATGGGACGAAGGTCTCCCGTTTTCTTCAGGACAAGGAAGAAGTGGGAGTAATAACCTTTTCCCTTCTGGGCCTGAGGGACCCTTTGGATGGCCCTTTTTTTCTAGGAGCTGATGGATCTCTGCTTCTAGAAGGGGACTGTGTGCCGATGGACAACAGACCGGTGGGGGGGTTGTCCGGCAGGATAGATATGAACTCTATTGCGTACCCTTTTCGAACAGTGTCCAGCACCCATTGGTCTGTCGTGATATTGGACCATTCGAGTGGGTAAAGTGCAAATCACCCTCCTACCTGCTCATTCTGCCTGAATCGAGGAAGGGGACAGAGGTAGTCAGGCTGAGGGGGTGGTGGGTGCCTGGGCCCTGGGAGCTTTGGGTTGCTTGGGGCCCTGGGAACCTTGAGGGGCAGGGTGACCCCGCCTCTTGAACCCCTTACCTTGGGAGTGTTTACTCCCGTCCCCGTCCTTTATGAAAAGGGCGTCGGCGGGGTTCCTGAGACTGGGATTTACACATCCGGTGCACAGCGGCCACCACTTTCCCAGACTCCTGAAGTTGCTTGACCATCCCTTCAACTTCCAGGCTGAACAAAACGGGACCCTGAAAGGGGGAATCCAGGATGGACTCTTGTAAGTCCTGCTGGAAACTCGTGAGCCTAGGCCATGACTGCCGCCTCATGCAGACCCCCGAGGCGGCTGCTCTGGAGGCCATATCTACGGCATCATAAGAACACTTCAGGGCGAGTTTGTCGATATCCAATCCCGACTGGGCACACGCCAATACTTCTTGCTTCGAGTCGGAGTCTGGCATGGAGCTGACAAGGTCCATTGTCTTCTGCCACAGCGACTGTTGGTAGGTAATCATGTGGGCCATGAAGTTCAAGGACCTGATGACCCCAGTGGCTGCAGAGAAGACTTTTCGGCCCCAGCCATCTAACTTTTTAGAGACGGGGTCCAGAGGTTGGGAGCTCAAGTGCTTTGGCTGGAAACCTCTGCCGTGAGCAGCCATGAGGACCAAAGAGTTGGCCTTTGGTTGTTCGGCTAGAAAGGGATCGGACTTCAGAGGCTTATAAAGTCTGTCCACCTTTCTAGGGACTGCGGGAACAGAGCACGGGGTACACCATGTCAGGCGGGTCACGTCCTGGAACGGTTCCATGAACGGGGGGATAACCAAAGGTTTGGGTTCCTTCTCTCTGAGGAACTTGGCCAGGTGCTTGCGCTCTGGATCCAAGTCCTCTGTGTCCCACTCGTATATAGCCTGGATGTGCCTCGATGTCCAGAAAGGATGAGTTATCCAGGGGGGACCGCGGGGAATGTTTTGGTCCTGGGGAGGGAGGACAAAATTCCCCATCTGAGTCAGGCTCTGATTCAGCGTCGCCCTCATCTCAGGAGGACGTAGAAGGAGGGGAAGAGGGAGATGGAGACGGAGGGCGTTTCCTTCTCTTCCCCTTAGGGTCAGGACATGGGTGCTCACCCTCACTCCCACCCCTTGAGGTGCTGCGGTGGGAGGGGGGCCCATGGGTGGTGGAGTAGGGACAGTGTCTGGGGGTCTATACAGGAGATCCCCTTTAACTGTATTCCACCAGGTTGTGAAGGGATTCCCAATGTCTGCTACTGGGACGACCACCGGGCACGGTGCCGGGTTCAAGGGACTGGGCGTTGGGTCTATAGGCGTGGGCGTCTGGGGCTCAGGCTCCTTGGGGGTAGGCGTCGGGTCCGGGATCCCGGCGTCAGTGGGCCGACAACCGGTAGTGCCTTCATCTTGTGGTCAGGCGTCCGGTGTGGCTCTGTCAGGCGTCTGGTCCCTCGGAGGGGCGGACGGCTGGTCTTCATCCGGCGACCGCCCCGTGTCAGGCGTCAGGTAGCAGGATGACAGGGTAGGTGACTGGCTAGGTTTGCACTGATCTGGGGGAGGGTGCACCTTAGCCGGGGCCGGGGGAGGAATCTGAGCCCGGACGGACTCCTGCCTACGTGAGGGTTCTTCTGAGCGCTTGGGTTTGTCTGAAGAACCAGGCCTGTCCTGAGCCTTAGACAGGCTTTCCTGGGTTGACCCTGATGGTTTAAGGGTCGATGAGCCAAGGAAGTGTGATGTCCCGACGAGGCTGACTCCTGATGTTTGCCCTGGGAAGAGGCAGGAGCGAACTTAGATGTATGGTAAATTTCGGACAACTGGGCCGGAACCGAAACAGACCTCCAGCCGGAGGTCGAGGAAGATGAGGCCTGCTTAGCTGGCGACTTCGGACGGGACTCAGTTCTGGCCCGATCATTATCCCTGTGGTGATGCTTCTCCCCTAAGGACTCATCTCTGGGGGGAGAGGATGAGCTGGCTCCTGATCCTCGCTGCATGGCCACAAGCTTCTTCTCAAGCAGAAAGGTCTTGAGTGCGTTGGCACTCCTGGCACGCGTCTTCTGATTGAACTTCTGGTAACGTGTGCAGGCACTGGGACGGTGTTCTGGGCCTAAGCAGATGAGGCAGACCGTTTGGCCAGAATCTGCTTCCTGCACGCACACTTTGCTTTTCGCCGCAGTGGACAGGGCGACGACATACACGGGGCAATATGAAAATGTTGAATAGAATGAAAAAATAAAGACTTCTTTCTTTGGCTGTCAACTGCTAATGAAGGTGTCCGAGTAGCCGAACTACGCAGGTCGACGGCGGGAAGAGAACTGAGGTGGCGCCAGGGGACTGCCCCCCATATACCACGTCTAACGTCAGGTGTAGCTGACGTTGGGGGCGGTCCCCTGCCTCAGACTGCTAGCTACAAGTTTTCTGTGGGGTCCTGATGCCTGCCAGCTTCAGTCCTAATGGTATTAACCTGCTGCAAAAGCTCCACCCTCGAAGTCAGATCTAGGGGATACCAGCCTAGGGATCTCTGAAAAGTGTAGACTGATGCTGTGAGAAGGGGGCGTAGAAAGAGAAAATAAAATAAAAAAAAAAGATGCTGAAATCTTAGGGATTCTGTGTAGTGACATGCAATTTCCATGAGGCACCGGTACAAGAATTCAAAATCCACATACCAAGCAGAATTCCATGATTTTTACCGGTGTTACTGCTAAAAACAGAAAACCAGGGTCCTTGATTCCCAGTCCAAGAGCCCTTACCTCAGGAAGGATGTCAAACTCTTAGAGAGAGTGCAGTATAGGGTCACTAAGCTAATCCCGAGGTTAAATTCTAAAACATATAACGGGTTACATGACCTTGGTTTATGGACACTAAAACTGCGAAGAGATAGGGGAGACCTACTCTGCCTCTACAAATTGTTTTTTTTTTTGTGAACTCTATTTGTTACAGCTTATTGGCGGTCGTTATCTCTCAGAGTGCCCACTCAATGTCGCCTCTACTCCCTGCCTGAGATCTTCCTTTCCCGGGATCCCCAAATCATCTACCTGGCGGCCTTTCTGTTATTAGAGGGTCTGTCCTGGTGGAGAGCCCCGGAGAAGAGACAGTCCAATGTTGGGGATGTGGGCTAGATCCCTGGAGCCCTCGTCACCTCCCTTGTCCACCTAGGATTTTCTACTTTTGTGCCCATTGTCCCAAGGCCCCATAAGTAGTAGCGCATGCACACTGCAGCTCCAGACCACAGCCTCATCCGCCCTCCCTGGCTATCGCCGGAGCTCCTCAAACATGACGCTGCCAACCCGGTTTCCACCAGGAGGCAGCCAAACTCTGAGGAGCTCCTCAGATCCCTCCCCGAAGGTAAGAGCTGCCAAGCGGTGGCCAATCAGTCCCTTGCCTTCCCCCCCGGCCGACCCCCGACAACCCAAGTCCGTTCCCAAACCCGGGTCGCCAGCGTGGTGCGAGGTATGGCATCCAGTGCCTCAACCCTCAGTGACACCAGGCCTGCCTCTACAAATTGTTGGATGATAAAGATCTAATGACTGATTTGAGTCTTAGCTATTAGCACTGTCTGCATGATTGAGAGGGCATGGGCAACAACTACTAGAAAGCACCGCTAAAACCGATTTAAGGAAGTATGCTTTTATGCCTAGATCCATCAGAATGTGGAATCATCTTCCTAGAGATGTAGTACAATCAACAAACTTCTTAGATTTTAAAAAGAGGCTAGATTCTTTTCTACACGGCCTTAGCTCTGGTAGATACAACCACTGAGCAGTGGGGACAGTTATCATGGGCTTTAGCCTTCTACTGTCCTAAATTCACAGTATAAACCACAGTATAAAAAAAAAAAAAAGGGGAAACAAAATAAGTAAATAATGAATGGCTTAAAATCAGACCGCTAGGAGCTAGGGTAGTTTCTCAGGTTCCCGGGAACTGCTGAGGGACTGGAGAAAATGTAAAAAAATGACTGCCTCAATAGAAAACAACACAGATTAACAATAAACAGCAGCAAAATAAAATAAAATGAGCACTAAAGAACAGAAAATAACAGCCAAAATCCAAGGAGAGCGCTTCAGGGTGACTTGCTCTTGCAGGACGAGAAATAAATCTGACGTTAGCCAGCAGAGCACAGCGCCACCACAATGCGGTCATCTGAATAAGATTCCAGGTTCAATCATTTACATAAATTCCACTTTCTCCGGGGCAGCTGCACCTACCAGGCTAACTGCATTAGTTTAAGCATAATGAAGGATTCCTAGGGTTTGAACACATGGTATACGCATTAGGGAGGGGAGATATTAACAGAAATCTATAAATACACACCTGTAAAATCGCAGAGCTACTTCTGGTTGATCAGAGTAAAAATGATTACTACCAATACAAGCGATGGCTTCCACATGGGTGTTATCTTGTTTTAGAACCTCTTTGTAGTACTCTTCGGCTGAAGTGATATTATTCATTGCCTGTTCATTACAAAAAGGAAACAGTGCAAAAAATGTGTGAAGTTGGGTGGTGCAGTGTCTTGATGAATTAGCTCACAATTACAGTGGCTTTTTGGACACAAAGGCTAGGAGATGAAATCCAAGTACTGCTGTTTCAAACTGGAATCTGATCTTGTGTGTGGAATTTCTAGATTTCTTTGCTATACACAGTGAAAACATTGTAAAATACAGCTGGGTGCTAGGCACACAATGGCTGAAGTGCAGTGTCGTGGTTCACCACAATACATACATATGAAAATTTAACTGCTGATACTGTAAAAGAAAATAAACCTGATAAAAAACAAACAATAGTATCTAATGCACAGAACACCAAAGGACCAAGGCAAGTAAAGACGGAAGGAAAGATCAAACAGTTTTGGTTGGGGGGAAGGTGCCAGGAGCACCAGCACACAGAGCAGAAGGCACATTTGGATACTGAATGTTCTGACTGATCCATGCATTAAAGGATCAAGGTGCAAAGGTGTGGAGCTGGGGAGGTGTCCATGCTGACAGAACTGAAAACAGCTGGGTCACTGCCATACTTCCTGTGATATCAAATTAAGCGCTTTGACAAGGCTACACAGCTGAGCCTTCAGCCATGGTGACATCATAGTGAGAGATGGTTTTATATTCACTTAATTCGAATTGGCCTGACTGGTCTTCTGATAGCTTACAAGTAGAAGAGGTAGCTGGCCCAGTAGCATGGAGGGCGGAGGCATCAAATGCCTCACCTCCAGCCATACTGGTATCCCCCGGTTCAGGAACAGATCAGGGGTGCTCAGAGGCTGGCTGGGGAGGAATGACTGAACATTCCTAGACAGCTCTCCTCCCTCAGGAAGGGGATGTTCAGCAGCTTGCCTGCCACGGAAAAGAATCTGGGTAGCAGTACAGCAGGCCATAAGGAAGAGACCCCACTTCACAACCACCGGAGGGGGCGTTTCCGTGGAGGCGGAGTACGTACAAACTGGGCCTAGGGGACAGAAAAGTGACCAGGCACCTCCACCAGTCCTGTGGTAGAGGACTTTGGAGTGAGGTAAGCCCCGGAGAAGCCAGGTGATGGAGCTGGGGGGAGGCTGGTGTGACGGGGCAATTGAGGCAGCAAGGCAGACAAACTACTAATTCTTTTGAAAATAATTGCATAAATAAATAGAATTGGGGCTCACATTTGTTTGTTTATATCAAAAAATACAACCCCTTCCCTCATGATGCAGAGTGCAAACCAGTTATAACACTGACCTCGTGGATCCTAGCTATTCCAGTGAGCAGTGTCACCTCTCCAGGGAAACGGTCCAGCCCTTGCTTGAAAAGGGTTAGCGCTGTCAAAGGCTGGTCCAAACGCACGTAAACCTGTTGAAGACAACAGTAATGTAAAGAAATCCCAGCTGTGCAGCAGGAGTATGGCATAGTGGCTGAGGCACGGGCTTCAGAAAAGTAAGTTATGTAAGTACGTACCATAACAGTAGATCTTCTAGAGCAGCTCTTGCAGCAGGTAACACCAGTAGGACTAAGCCACCTGGCACTAGGACCACACGGAAAACTTCTAGCTAGCATTTATTAGCAGGGGACCACCCCCGATGTCAGTCACACCCGATGTCTGCTTTGGTATAAAAGGGGCGGTCCCCAGAAAGGTGGAGAACCGAGGTGATTCCTCAAAACCAAAGAAAGCAGAAAAGCTGAGATGGAGAAGCAGTCATCGGGGGATGGAGGGAGGGAAAGCAGTGCATGCTGCAAGAGCTCCTCTCGAAGATCTACTGTTATGGTAAGTTCTTGCGTAACTGTACTATCTTGCTTCAAGGAGGCTCTTGCAGCAGGTAACGCTGTTAGAACAGAGTCCCAAGCAGTACAGGAACTAACCCAGTCAGCTGGGAGGAGGAAGAAGCCCAGCATTTAGAAAAGCAGGCCCTGAAGGACGGCAAGTCCAAAGCCTGCCCTACATCTACAGGTAATGTCCAAGGCTGTAGTACCTGATAAAGATATGGCCAGAACTCCAAGTGGCGGCTGCATAAATGTCTGCAGTGGACACATCCCTAAAAGAAGTAACTGAGACAGCCATGCCTCTGGTAGAATGACCTTTGACCGGTCCCAGTAAAGGCTTGTCGTACTTGCAGTAGCAATAAACAATACAGTTAGCTAACCACTTAGACAAACACTGTTTGGAAACAGGAGCCCCTTTTCTCCTGGGGCAAACAAAACAAACAACTGATCAGATTTTCTAACAGTACAGGTGCAATCCAAATAGTAGCGGAGCACCCTGTGAACATCCAGAGTGTGAAGTAACCCCCCCCCCCCCAATTAGAATACTCAGGTAAATAAACAGGAAGGTGGACAGATTAATTCAAGGTAAACTTAGACACCACCATAGGCAGAAACCTAGGATTAGTCTGCAGACACCCTGTCCTTGTGGAAGACTAAATAAGGTGCTTAACACATCAGAGCCTGCAGCTCAGAAATCCTTTGAGATAAAGCAATGGCAACTAAAACAAAACTTTCCATGACAGAAAGCGTAGCTCGCAGCTTGCGGCTGGCTCAAAGGGAGGTAGAGTAAGCTTCTCCAAAATAAAAAGCAAATCCCATGGCATGACAGGGTCCCTAATGGGAGGGTTCAAGTGAAGTATACCCCACAGAAAGGTGTGAGAAAGATCTAGCTGGGTAATGGTTTTGCACTCAACAGGTGAATGGTAGGCAGAGATGGCAGAAAGGTGCACCTTTCTAGTGGAAGGCTTTCTAGCAGCCACTAAGACGTCTGCCACCTGGAAGGAAACTCCAAAGCGGGCAACAGCTAAGTCTGCAGGAGTCATGCATGAAGATGCAGCGATTTAAGATCCAGGTAGACCAGCCTGCCCTGCTCCTGGGAGAGCAAGTCGGAGCACAGGGGCAGGAGGTGCCACTGCCAGTTCCTGTAGAAGTAGAAACCATATCTGGCGGAGCCAGTAGGGAGCTATTAGGGTCATCTCTGCTCCCTCTGTCTGTAGCTTGAGGAGAACCCTCTGCAGAAGAGGAAAGGGAGGGAATACATACAGAAAACTCCCTGTCCAAGAGAGGGACAACGCATCTCGCCAGAAAACACCAGGCCCTGGATCGAGCGAGCAGAAATTGGGCAGTTCTGCATCGCGTGGGGATGCAAAGAGGTCCAGCTCTGGATGACCTCATCTGTCTAAGAGATCCTCGACCACGGAGGGCAGGAGTTCCCACTCATGCGCTTTCGACCTGGGCCTGCTTAAGCTGTCGGCCAGGACATTTTGGATGCATGGAACATGTATGGCCGTTAGTTCCAGGTTGTGCTCTATGGCCCAGTACCATACTCTCATGGCTTCTCTGTATAGGGAGTAAGAGCGAGTACCCCCCCTTTGCTTGTTTATGTAGTAGACTACTGACATATTGTCCATCTGAATCAGAAGAGGGCCAGGGAGCAGGTGCGTTTGGAAGGTCTGCAAGGCATAAAGAATTGCCTGCATCTCCAGTACATTGATGTAGAGATGCTGCTCGTACTGTGACCAAGTCCCTTGAGTCTGATGGTCTGCCAGATGGGTGCCCCAGCCCTGGCTTGATGCGTCTGTCATAAGAATCTGCCGTGGAGATTCTGCCCGGAAGTAAACCCCCTTGAAGAGGTTGGAGGGGTTCTGCCACCACTCCACAGTCTGCTGCACAGGGTTGGACACCAAGACTAACAGCTCCAAATTGTCCATGCACTGGTCCCATTGGACCCGAAGGTTCCACTGAGACACCCTTATGTGCAGGTGGGTTAGAGGAACTGTAGCTATGGCCTCCGCTATGTGCCCTAGGAGCCACAGGAATTACCTGTCCGGGACTTGGCAAGAGGAAGATACCAGATGGGCCTGCGCTTGCAGGAGTTCTGTATTGTCTAGTGGCAGGAAAGCTTTGCCCTGAGCTGAGTCTAGGAACACCCCAATGTATTGCAGACAAAGGGAGGACATTGGCAGGTTGAGAGTAACCCCCAAAGTCTGAAACAAGCTGAAGGTGGCTTCCATGGTCCAGACATGGAAATTACGTACCTATCGTAATTTTTGATCTTCTTGGATGAAGTCTTCACCACTCCTTCACACTAATGAGATCTGCGCCAGAGGCGCTAGGATCCAGAGGGAGAAAACTTTTCAAGAGGGTCAGCGCCAGAGGTAGAGCCGCAAGGAAGTGGCTCCGTGAGCCGTGGCTCATGCGGTAAAGACTACATCGGCGTCGACCCTCCAACCGCCTCAGTACCTTTTTTCTGAGGAAGTGCAGCGTAACTAACCTAGAAGGACTAACCTAAAAATCGGACATAAGATAGTCCAAATGACCCGTGTAAGAAGGGTCAACAATAGAGTCTTCACAGCCTAGCCACTGAGGGAGTGAAGACCAAAAACAGAGACGTGAGCTTGGGGGATGGTGGGTGGGCGTCTGAATGAGTGGTGGAGACTTTGTCCAAGAAGATCAAAACTTATGGTAGGTACGTAATTTCCATATCTTCCTGGACATAAAGTCTCAACCACTCATTCACACTAATGGGAGAGTACTGAGCTAATAATCCCCAGAGACAGGCGGCAGGAAAACTAAGAGCTCACATACTTAGAACAGAAGTCCATTAAGAATAGTCCTACCAAACGACAGATGTCGTCTGGTATGGACATCCAAAGCATAGTGCTTAGTGAAAATATGCACTGAGTTCCATGTAGCCATATTGCAAATATCTGCAATGGGCATGTTGTGGATTTCCGCCAGAGATGCCGCGACTGCTCTAGTAGAGTGAGTGTACCCTCTGCCTTCCAGCTTAACCTGTGCCATAGAATAGCAGTGGCGGAGACATGCTACTAGCCATGCTGAAGTGCACCTAATAACGACAGGTTGACCCAGCCGGGTCTCGCTGAAGGAAGCAAACAGTTGTTGAGCCTTGCAAATTTCTTTTGTTCTATCCAAATAGAATTGCAGCACTCTCTTAACATCCAAAGAATGAAGGGTACGTCGCCCTTCATTCTGAAAGTTAGCAAAGTAGGTAGGCAGGACCAAAGGTTAATTGAGATGAAATTCTGAGACAACCTTAGGGAGACACTTAGGGTGAGTCCTAAGAACTACTTTGTCTTTGTGAAATACAGTGTACAGGGGGTCTGTGACCACAGCGTGCATTTCAGAAACTCTACGGGCGAAACTGATGGCCACCAGGAAGGCTGTTTTCCAAGTGAGGAACTTCAACTCGCAGGTAGCTAGAGGCTCGAAAGGTTTCCGAGTGAGCATGTCTAGCACAAGGTTAATGTCCCAGGCTGCAACTGGATGTCTGATAGGAGGTCTGGTATGCAGAATACCCTTAAGAAACTTCTTAACTACAGATAACTGAGCCAGAGACAAGGAATGTACTGGCTCACGATAAGCTGAAATGGCACAGAGATGAACTTTGATGGTAGAGTACTGCAGACCTGAATTTGAGAGGTCTAAAAGGTACTCCAAGACTTTATTTGGTGGTCAGGAAAAAGGGTTCGAAGAGGATTTTGCACACCAGAGAGAGAAATGTTTCCATTTGGCTGTGTAGTTTTTTCTAGTGGCTGGCTTACATGCAGCCAAGAGAATATCTGAAACCCTGCGGGAAACATTAAACCTTCAGATTGGGATGGACCACAGGACCCTGAGTCAGAAGGTTCGTCTGAAGGGGAAGTGTCTTCGGGGGGGGTTTCCGACAGACTGTTGAGCAGCGGAAACCATATTTGTCGAGGCCAGAAGGGAGCAATGAGAATCATTTTCTCCCCCTGAGACTCGAATTTGAGAAGAACCCTCTGAATTAGGGGAAGAGGAGGAAAGGCGTATATAAAGTGTTTTGTCCACTGCAGCCTGAACGCATCCTGACAGAAAATGCCAGGTCTTGGATTTCTGGAGCAGAAGAGAGGCAGTTTTGCATTAAGTGGGGATGCAAAAAGGTCCAGGTCTGGAGTTCACCACTCTTTGAAGAGTGACTGAGCGATGGTTGAGTCGAGAGACCACTGGTGAGGATCGGTCTCTGTTCTGCTGAGACGGTCTGCACTCCTGGCAGGTAAACCGCGTGGATTAGAGCCTTGTGCTCCAGGCACCATTCCCACACTCTTATAGCTTCCCTGCATAATGGGTAAGAGTGTGCATCGCCCTGCTTGTTGATGTAATACATCACTGCTTTGTTGTCCGTTTGAAGGAAAATGTTCTTGTGACACAGTATGTCCTTCAAGGCCCGGACTGCATAGAGGACGGCTCTCATTTCCAGGACATTTATGTGAAGCTGGAACTTGGCCTGAGTCCATGTACCCTGGGTATGGAGGTCCTGGCAGTGAGCTCCCCACCCCATCAGGGATGCGTCCGTGGTAATGGAAATCTGATGATCCAGAGGAGCAAAGGGGTACCCTTCCAGAAGGTTGTCGTCCTGTGACCACCAGGTGAGTGACCTCTTTAGAGGTTCTGTCACCTTGATGGGAAAGGACTGAGGGTGAGTGGTTGGGGACCACTGAGTACTGAGCATCCACTGAGAGGTTCTCTTGTGGAGATGTGCTAGGGGTACACCGAACACCGAGGATACCATGAGACCCAGCATCCGCTGCATCAAGATAGCTCGAATTGAGCTGTTTTTTCTGATGTACCGGGCCATCTGTAGGATATTGCTCCTTCTGTCCTCTGGGAGAAAAGCCCTCACACAGGAGGTGTCCAGAAGAGTTCCTATGAAGAGGAGTTTCTGGGAGGGCTGCAATTGCCATTTGTTGAGATCCAGCAGAACTCCCATGGACGTGAGGAAGTCTGACGCCATGGTTACAGCGTCCAGAGTTTCCTGCCTGGAGGGGCTTGCTAGAAGCCAGTCGTCCTGATATGGGAATACTTGAATTCCGATCTTCCTGAGATGCGCTGCGAGAACTGCACAACACTTTGTAAAAACTCGCGGCACCGAGGACAGCCCAAAGGGTAGGACTCTGAACTGATAATGGTGACCCAATGCCACAAACCTTAGGTATTTGTGGTGCTTTGGGTGTATAAGAATGTGTTGGTAGGCATCCTGCATGTCCAGGGAGGCTAGCCAATCGTGCTGATGAATCAAAGGTAGTAGGGCACCTAGAGATATCATCTTGAACTTTTCCTTGTAAAGGAATTTGTTTAATTTTCTGAGATCCAGAATGTGGCGCATGCCGCCAGTTTTCTTCGAAACTAGAAAGTAATGGGAGTAGAACCCTGTGTTTCGTTGGTCCCGTGGAACTACTTCTACCGCCCTGTTGTTCAGAAGGCCTTGTACCTCGGAAGTAAGAAGGTCTGACTGTATTGTCGACTCAGCGAACACCCCTCGCGGATTATCCGGAGGACCCATTTGTCTGATGTTATAGACTTCCACTGGTCGCCGAACTGAGTCAGACGTCCTCCCACTGCTGAGGAAGAGTCCCCCTCCGGGCCAGATGAGGTGGGACCTGGGCCAAGAACTCAGTAGGTGGCACTGGGCACTTTTGGGCCTTGTGCCTTCTGCTGCGTTTTCTTTTGTGGCTGAGGGGTGTTGTTTTTGTTAAAACCCCCTCTGCCCCGAAAGGACTGACGGTTGTGAAATTGGCGCTTGCTGGCACCCCCGAGAGACAGCGGATGCGGGTCGAGCTGTCTTAATGGCTGACCTAGTCTTCTGTGCGGCCTCAAGAGCTTGTTCCACCTGAGGTCCAAACAGATACATACCGTCGAAGGGTAAGGCCATGACCTGCTGCTGGGCATCATTCATGAAGCCCGAAGTATGTAGCCAAGAGTGGCGACGGGTACAAATGCCAACCCCCGCCACTCAAGAAACAGTATCAAAAGCATCTATTGCAACTTTAACCTGTTGGTTACTGGACTCGATACCCCTGGTTATGGTCTGAAGTAGCTCTGAATTAGTTTCCGACTCAGGCAGAGCTTCTACCATTTGCTTGAGCGAATGCCAAAGGACCTATTTATTTTATTTATCAAGTCTAAGATTACAAATACCTTTGAGCCAAGGCTCTTTTACAAAGGTTCCACGTCAGAGAAATACAAATTATGGGAAACATCAAGACAGACATTACAACAATGTGGACATTGCAAACAGATTACAGATTAATACAATTCAAGGGTAACACTGTAAGCAAAGCAGCCAGTGTCATTTGTCAGATAAAACAGACAAGAAATAAGAAGTGCCAGAGTCATAGAGAGAGGGAAGAGGAGAGGGGAAGGGGGGGGAGAAGGAATGTAGGTAGGGTGGGGAGAAGGTGAAAAGTGCAGCATTGGGTATACCAAGATGTGAGGGTAGAATCCAGTGAGGAGGGAAGGGGGGACCACTAGAGCAGGCAGGGAAGTGGAGAAACAAGGTTAAGTTGGGCAGTCTCAGGAGCTGCTGTTAGTGAGATAGTCCCGGAGCCTAATTTTAAACTTACCAATTGTCGGAGCAGAGGAGATGGTAGGGCTGAGGCCACTGAACCAGAGTGGCACTCAACAAGCAAATGAGTGTTGTCCCTGTGAAGTGTGACAGTGGGGGACTTTCAGTAGCTGTAGCGTGGATCTCCGAAGGCACCGTTTGTTGGTTTGGTGTTGTAATAGAGTTGAGACCCCAGAAGATGCAAGGCCAAGGTAGATTTTTTTTTGCCATGGAGCAGGTGAGAAACTTTACGCAGTTTGATAGTTGGAGCCAGCTGGCCTGGGTGTACAAGTCACATGTGTGGGTGAGACAGTGAGCACCAGTGATGAGCCGACATTTAAGTCAGCTGAGAGGCATCTAAGGGTTGTGGTTGTCGTTGTGGTCAAGCCATAAATGATGAGACCATAGCCTATTACAGAGATCACAGAACTCAGGACTGCAACCTTCAAAGCTTCTGGCGTGAGGTGTTGTCTGTGTTTGTAGAGGAGACCAAGCTGTGTATTAGCAGCTCTAGCTACATTATCTACATGCAGTCCATAGGAGAGATTAGGGTCAAGCTGTAGCCCTAGGTATTTGAAGGACCCCACCTGATCTAGAGTGTTCCCCTGGGTGGTGGAGATAGCCAAGTGGTGTAGCTTGTGTGGGTTATGAGAGCTGCAGAAGAGCATAGATTTGGTTTTCTTGTAATTGAGGACCAGTTTATGATTAAGAAACCATGTCTCTACAGAACTGAAGCCAAGTTGAAGGTTGTGTTGAAGAGCTGCAGGATCTTTGTGAGTGGAGAATACAACAGCATCATCGGCATATAGTATGATCTGCCCAGAGCAGTGGTAAGGGAGGAGTTTAAGAAAAGGCTAAAAGGAGGGCCCAGTGGATCCCTGTGGGATACCCGAGCGAACAGGCAGGGTGTCAGAAGAAGTGTCAGCAATTTTACTCTCTGCATCAGGTTTTCTATGTAGCTTTTAAACCAGAGAGAAGTGCCAGGTGATAGCCCGGCATTCAGTAGTTGGTCAATTAGTAGTTCATGGTGTACTTTTATCGAAGGCCTTGAAGAGGTCGACAAAAACGGCCCCTGTGAGAGAGCCGTTGTCAAGGGATTTGTGCAAAGCTCCAGTGAACTCAAGAAGGGCTGTGGTGGTACTGTGACCTTTCCGGAAACCGTGTTGTTGTGGACAAGATATATTGTATTTATCCAAGTGGTCGGTAAGTTGATCAGCCACGATGCGCTCGAGTGCCTTAGAGAGTGGGGGCACTATGGGAGATAGGGCGATAATTTGAGCGATTTGCCTTATCCCAACTTTTATGGACAGGTGTCACGGTGGCTGTTTTCCATAAGTCCGGGAATTTTCCACAGCTGAGAGAGGTTTAGTATTTTTGTTATATTCATATTGGGAAAAATAACCCTAGTAGCTGGCAATACGCATACCCAGGGTGGAGGCAGCAAAGACTCTCTTGCCTAAGGTGTCTATCTTACGAGATTCCTTATTTATAGGCTGGGCTATAGATGCCTGAGGGAGGATGGCCTTGCCATTCTCTGCTAAGGCAACAATGGGATCAGCGAAGGCTTGTGAGGTCAATATGGGTCAGTCCTTGGGAGCAGCATACTTCCTATCTGTGGACTTAGCCATGGAAGGGATAAGAGCAGGACTGTTCCATACCATCTGAGAAAGGGTCTCAAAAGATGGTTGTACCAGAGGAGTTAATTCCATAGGGATCTCTGGAACATGTAGGTATTAGAGTCTTAGAAGCTTCCCAGGATCGATTTCTGTAGTCTGGAGAGAAAGAGTGGAATTAAAAAAATTTTCAGCAGAGACTTAAACAAAATGTCTTTGACCACAGGCTCTGCAGCAGGACTAATCTCTGCTCCTTCAACATCATCACCCAGATGAAGATCTAGGTCAGGCTCAAAATCATGTCCTGACAGTCCGGGGGGGACTGTATGGACAGGAAAGGAGTGAAAATCAGAATGATTAACAGAAGAGGAAGAAATTGGAGTCGAAAAGCCTTGGAGGCTGGATGGCGCCACACCAAGCCTCAGCGCCAATGAAGAACATGGCGCTGAACCCAAGGAAGTCGGCGCCATTGGAAACAGCCTAGCACACAGCACCAACAAGGGCCACGGTGCCGACAGAGCCCCTGGTGCTGTGGACGGTGTAGACAGGGCTTCCGGCACCACGGACAGTGCCAACAGAGTCCCAAGGTTCCGTAAACTGCGATTTGAAGGAAAAGAAGGAAAATTAACAGGAGATAGAGGCATCAGTGCGGACCCCTGCACCGAAGAAGGCACCGCGCGACTAGGAATGTCTAACCGCCCTACCCGGTCCCTCGAGCGGACCAAAGGCCCCGGAGTGACCGGGCCAAGCAGCTGGATCAATCTCTGAGCCCACTGCTCCATAACAGCAGCCCACTGGTGGAAATGCTCATTGGAGGCCCTTCCAATAGGCGAGGATGGGCTCCGATGTCGAAGAGATCGGGCACTGGAGCCAGAAACCGGCAACTTCAAGAGAGGAGGAGACCGCTGCATAGCCACAATGACCGACCGTCGATGCGCAGACATACCAGCAGGAGACCTCGAGTGATGCCTTCTCTTTCTCAACTTGTGCGCCGAAGAAGAACTCGAGGCTGAACGGTGCCGCGAATGGGACCGTTTCCTTTTATGCTTTCGGGGGGACCGCCCATCTCCCTGAGCATTGGACCATCTGTTGTCAGACCCACCCTCCGGAGAGGGCGGTGGACCGGACACAGCCCGGCTGACTAAACAGCTTTCATACGAACTCTCCCCACTGTCACCTGACCTGCTCATGGTCGACTCTGTCAATGGAGGACTGAAGACTTCTTTATTAATCAATAAAATTAAATCTACTCGGTACTTGTTTCAAAGATAAATTACAAAACAATAAACTGAAAAACTATGCTGTTAGTTTGAAGTTTGACTCCCGGAGGGCAAGCGACATTGTCACTGACGCGCACTGGACGGTGGGAAAAAATGAACTGAGGTGGTTGGAGGGTCGACGCCAAGGTAGTCTTTACTGCACGAGCCATGGCTCGCAGAGCCGCTTCCTCGCGGCTCCATCTCTGGCGCTGACCCTCTTGAAAAGTTTGCTCGCGCTGGGTCCTAGCGCCTTCAGCGCAGATCCCATTAGTGTAAATGAGCGGTGGAGACTTTAAGTCCAGGAAGATTAGCTGGTCTCTAGAGGAGGGGGCTGTTAGAAGCCAATTGTCCAGATAAGGGAAGACATAATGCCCCTGTCTCCTTAGGGCTGCAGCCACTACTGCCAGGCACTTGGTAAAAATTCAGGGAGCCAAGGAAAGGCTGAAGGGAAGGGCCCAGAATTGGAAATGGTTCCCTTGGAAACAAAAGTGAAGAAACCATCTGTGGGGCTGAAAGACCAAGATAAGTAAATAAGAGTCCTGCATATCCAGTGAGCAAAGCCAATCCCCTTGCCGAAGAAGGCCGTGAAGAGTGACCATCCTGAAGCGCTTGTATTTTATGAACAGTTTCAGGTGGCTGAGATCAAGAATGGGTCACAGGTCCTCTAAGGACCAGAAAGAAATGCGCCGGAGTGGAGGATGGATGATTTCAGGTGGCTTTGTTGACATCCTGAAAAGAATCGATGAGAGGGAGGACCACTGTAGGGAGGGTCTCTTTCCTACGGAGAAAGACCGCCAGGCAACAACGCTCAGGGTCTAGTTCCTCCGTCTCCCAACCCGTTAGGGACTGAATGTGCCTCATGACATCCATAAAGATGGGATCGCCAGGAGGAGACCTAGGGATGTCCCTGGGTTCCTCAGGCTCTGAAGGCAACTTGGAGTCCTCGGATTCAGCAGAGGAAGAAAAGGAAGAATCCCCTCTTGGTGGGTCCGAGTCCGGAACTGGCGTCAGAGGGCAATGGTCCTCCTTGTGATGGTGTATCCTGTCCCCCGGAGACCGGAGATGGCTAGGGCCCACCCGGTCTCGGTTCAGAGAAGGATCCCTAGGAGGATGAGTGGGGGATCCTTGTTCTTGTCTAGTTTCAGAGGAGGGTCCCTAGAAGGCAGAGTGGGGTGGCCTCCTCGGGAGATCCATAGGCTTCATAAACTCCCACCAAGCTGAAAACAATGCGTTATAATCTGTTGGTGGAGCTTGGGGTCGGAAGCGGCGTCAGGTGACTGGGATTAGGATGCCCTGGTGTTGGTCCCTGAGGCAACAGGTGCCTGGGCGTTGGCCCTTGGGGAGCTGGGTAACCCAGCATTGGTCCTTGAGGCAAATAATTATCTGGCGTCGGTCTTGTAGGCATTGAAAGACTGGGTGTCGGTCCCACAGGTGCCAGCTGAGAAGTGACCAAAGGACCCGTCGACATTGGCTGAGGTGCAGACGAGGACGGCTGGGGCATCATCGGGAGTGATGCCAAGGTAGCCAGCGTTGGCCGAACAGATGAAGGCAGATGGTCAAGCAGCTGGTGCAGGCCTCAAAGGGGAAGCCTGAGTAGGGGAGATAGCTCTCAACAGAGGCAGAGGCATCGCCTGAGTAGGGGCGAGCGTCACTTGGAGGTGTCGGTCCCTGAACTCGGGACTGATGTAGGAAATGTCAAGACCCAGGCAAAGACCCGCTGCCCAAAGGAGAACCGGTCGAGACACCTTGCTGAGGACTGCTGAGTATAAGGGCCCGAGCTTCAGGAGCTGGGAGGCTGGGGACAAAGTCTGAAGCTGTGAAGAGCCACCATCCGAAATGGTGATAAGGGCGAATGGCTGAGAAATGGGTAGACCAGAAGGAGTGAGGGCTGCCTGTGAAGGGGGTCAAATATCCCGTGGGTGGAAGACCCAGAGTCGGCCGCTAACTTATGCAGTGACCGAGAGTGGGAAGCTGACCAGAGCCGATCCCTATGCTTGTCTGGGTGGTTGTCCTTGCCGCTAGACTTCTTCTCTTTCTGGGAGGAGAAAGTAGTCAAACCCCCAGAAACCAGGGAAGAGGAGGAATTTTTTCCCTGGAGCTCCTTCTCCATTGCAGCAAATTTCTGCTACAGCAGGAAATTTTCGAGGGTCTTCAATAGGTGTCTCCCATGTGGCCTGGTTGAGGTTCTGGCAATGTTGGCAGACCTCGGTGTCATGGTCAGGGCCTAAGCAGAGCAGGCAAGAAGAGTGGCCATCATTGGATGTAAGCTGCTTGCTGCAAGCACACTTCATCCGCCGGTCTGAGGAGGTAGATGGAGAAGATGATATGCAAAACACAATAAAATATTAAAAATAAAGTTACTGGGAAAAAAAAATAAAGAAATCGCGGGTAAATCATGAAGAAAATGGTGACTGACTGAAGCAGGCTTCTGTGGAGGTCTGACTTGAGTGGGTTGACGCCGGGAAAAGAACTGAGGTTGGGCTGGGGACTGCCCCTTTTATACCACAGGTGGATGTCAGAGGCGGTCCCCCACTAATGACTGCTAGCTAGTTTTCCTGTGTGGTCCTTGTGCCTGGCGGCTTAGTCCTAATGGTGTTGCCTGCTGCAAGAGCTCCCTTGAAGTAAGATAAGGAGATTTATTTATTTGAAAGTTTTACCAGGAAAGGCATACTGAGCAGACTACCGCTCAATTCCCCATGCGTCCTGGGGGTTGTTGGGAACGGGATGATACATACATATGAAATACAAAGATACAGAAATACAGGTTACTCACCTGTAACAGGAGTTCTAGGAATGGTATATGTTGTTCATCCACACTGTCTGGCAGGTATCCTTGCCGCTTTAAATCTTGCCAGAAGGTCTTCAAGCTGGCTCCTCCACCACCGGGTGGTAAAACTCGGCTCCACCCATGACGCCAGATCTGGCCCGCTGGAAGCTCAGGGCTGCGTCAAGCCGGGAGGTCGGGTGGTCGTGTGGATGAACAATACCATTCCTAGAACTCCTGTTACAGGTGAGTAACCTGTATTTCTAGGGACATGGATATGTTGTTCATCCACACTGTCTGGCAGACTCCTAGCAGTTCTCTGGGAGGAGGGAGGCAAGGCGCACACCCCCTACTTAGGGAATAGAGACTGGAGAACCGAGGCCCCAAAACCAGCATTCCGGCGTGACTCAAGGTCGATGTGGTAATGGGTGATGAAGGTGTGTGCTGACTTCCAGGTAGCAGCCCTGCAGATATCCTGGATAGGGACGTCCCTGGAAGCAGCCACCGATGCAGCAGTATGGCTGGTAGAATGAGCTCTTATCCCTCTGGGAGGCTCCATGCCCGCCAACTTATAGCAGAGATCTATGCAGGAGGTGACCCACCTGCTTATCGTCCGCTTGGCTGCAGGTCTGCCAGGTGCGGCTTCAGCGTAGGTGACAAACAGCTATGAACCTCTCCCCGAATTTCAGCCGTGCGCTCCTTATAATAAGCGAGCGCCCTTCTAGGTTCAAAGTATGGAGCCTGTATTCAACCTCCGAGGTGTGATTGGGGTAAAACACCGGCAGAGTCAACACCTGGTTAAGGTGAAACTCTGACACCACCTTCGGAAGGAATTTCGGGTGGGGGCGCAGGACAACCTTGTCCCTGTGGAAGACCAGGTAAGGAGACTCGATGCAGAGCACCTGGAGTTCTCCCATCCTTCTGGCTGACGTGATAGCCACCAAGAAGGCGGTCTTCCACGACAGGTGAGAGAGTTCACACCTGTGCATTGGTTCGAATGGCTTGCCCATGAGCTTTGCCAGTACCAGCAGTAAATCCCGCGGAGGTGGAGGTTCTCGCACCGGAGGGGAAATGTGATCAAGGCCTTTGAAAAAGCGCCAGACCACCTTCTCCTGCGCCACCGACTGCTCCCCGGCCCACGCCCGCTAAGCAGAGATGGCTGCCAGGTACACCCTTAGGGTCGTCGACCTAAGCCCTTGACGAGAAAGGGACCATAAATAGTCCAAGATGCTTGCCAAAGGACAGGAGAAAGGGTCCAAGCCCTTGCCCTGACACCAAATGGAAAATCTCTTCCATTTGAAGGCATAGCATTTCCTGGTCGACTCCTTACGGGATGCCTCAACAACATTGAGGACCTCGTCGGAAAGACCCAAGGCCTGGAACTCTAGCCGCTCAGGAACCAGGCCGTCAGGTGCAGGGATTGAAGGTCCGGATGGAACACCTTCCCCTGAATGACTGAGAGCAGGTCCGGGCGAGCTGGAAGCTGCCTTGGGAGCCTGGAGCTGAGGCTGAGAAGATCTGGGTACCAGAACTGGCAGGGCCAGTCTGGGGCTATCAGAATCACCTGCGCCTTGTCCCTCCTTGCTTTGAGAAGCACCTTGTGTATCAAGGGAAATGGGGGAAAGGCGTAGAAGAGGCCCGGGATCCACGGCCTCGAGAAGGCATCCCCCTGCAGCGAGCCCTGCTGAGGGGGCATGGAACAGCCTCAGCTTTGCGTTCTCCCTGGAGGCAAACAGGTCCACCTGAGGTGTGCCCCAATGGGAGAACAGATCTTGTACTACCTCCGGCAGGAGAGACCACTCGTGGATGCAGCCTCTATCCGGCTCAGGGCATCGGCCAGGGTGTTGGAGGCTCCTGCCACATGAATGGCTGGGAGATCCGCCTCCAAGCTGCACACAGTGACCAAATCGAGGAGAGCTTCCTTGCATAGAAGCATGGAGCGCGTCCCACCTGGCGGTTTAGGTAGTACATGGTGCGTGGTATTGTCCGCCTGGACTCGGACCACTTGACCCCGAGAAACGGAGCAAAAGGCGGTGAGAGCTGGGCGGACCGCTCGGAGCTCCAGCAGGTTGATGTGGCATCCGACTCCCGGGACCAGAGGCAGCGTGCGCCCAGTGTTCCCCAGATGGGCACCCCAACCCATCAGAGAGGCATCGGTCGATAGAGAGACCGTCGGCTCGGGGCGGACAAACGGGATGCCTTCCTGCAGATGAGCTGGAACGATCCACCACCGGAGAGTGTTCCACATCCCCTGGGTCACCGTCACTAGCTGGTCCAATGGATCGCAGCGTTGTAACTACTGGCTGGCCAGTCCCCACTGAAGGGGGCGCATGTGCCAGCGTGCCCAACGGACCACGCTGGTACAGGCCGCCATGACACCCAGGAGGCGGAGGAAGTCCCGGGCAGGGCGTGATTGCCCAACCAGAAATGACTGGGCAAAGGAGGTAAGAACCTCGGCCCTGTCCACCGGGAGCCATGCTTTGGCTCGAAGAGAGTCGAGCTCTGCCCCGATGAACAGAATCACCTGCTTCGGCTCGAGTTCCGACTTGGCCTCGTTGATGAGAAGGCAGATTTAAGAGCAAACCTGGAGGGCCAGATCTCTGGACCGCTCCACCTCCTGTCTGGAGGGGGCTGCTATCAGCCAATCGTCCAGGTAAGGGTACACCCGTACCCCTCGGCGCCGTAGGAAAGCTGTCACCACTGCTATGCATTTGGTGAAGACCCTGGGAGCTGGAGACAGGCCGAAGGGCATGGCTTGAAACTCGAAAAGGGATCCTTCCGCTTGAAAGCGAAGGAATCTCCGAAGTGATGGACAGATAGGGACGTGAAAGAACGCGTCCTGCAGGTCCAGAGAACAGAACCACACGCCGTGTTCCAGGGATGGTATTATCTGAGCCAGAGTGACCATCCTGAAGGTTGAGACCTTAGGAACTTGTTCAGGTCATGTGGAGTCGAGAATGGGCCCAGCCCCGTGCGTTGGGAACCAGGAAGTACCTGGACACAAACTCGGGTCTGAGGGAGGGTCCGCCACCTCCCTGATCACCTCCTTTGGGAGGAGGCGATGTCGGCCTGGCGAGCTGAGCGAGGATCGCGGACCCGAGGCCCCAGTGGCACGGCGGCTCTGAAGGGCGGGGCCTGCTCAATTCTAGAGGTAGGCCTTTCCCACCACCTCCAGCACCCACCTGTCCGTGGTAATAGGACCAGGTGGAAAAGGAAAGTGCGAGCCGTCCCCACAGGAGGAACCTGGGGTGAGTGGCGGGTTGGGCGACACCCCTCAGCCCGTCACTGGGCAGGCTTGGAGGAGGGACCGGCCGAGGGACCTCCTGGGCCTTTACCTCCCTGCTTCCTGTTGGAGGAAGCCCCGGGCTTGGGTTTGGGATGCCAAGCCCGAGCCTGCTGGCCCTGACGTTGCTGGGCTGGCAGAAGGACGAAAGGGCTTAGGCTGTGGTTTGCGGCCTTTGTCCTTCTGAGCGGAAGACACCGAGTCCAAGGTAGCACTAGACTTCTCGATCCTCTACAGGTGACCTTCCACCCCAGGGCCGAAGAGGTCGGTCCCCAAAAAGGGAACATCCGCCAACTTGTGCTGGGTATCCGAAGTAAAGGTGGATATCCTCAGCCAAGCCCGACGACGCATAGCCACTGCGGCCGTCACAGACCTGGCACATGAGTCCCAAATGTCTAAAGAAGCAGTCTGGAGCTGCTGTTTGGCCACTACCCTGGTCCCGCACCTGCCTGACCGTGGTCTGCAGATCCAGGAAGATGAGAGACGACCTCATCCAGGAGCCACACAGGGCATGAGAGAAATGTGCCATGAGGGGCGGCCGAACTGGCCTGGGCGAGCCGAGGAGGACACAGCGTGGGCTTTAGCCCGGCATAGTCAATTTCTTGGACTCCTTGTGCGGGAGGTTTGTCCACATCCCTAGCGTGCCCCGCACGCTGGAAAACGCTGTCGGTAACTAACCCCTCGGCCGAGGGTGTTCCAAAACGGACAAGGAACCAGTAGGGATCAGATACTTCCTGGCCATTCTGGCCAAGGCGCAGGGCAGGAAGCAGGGCGCTGCTAGAGCTCCAAGGCCGGGCCCACTATGGCCTCGCCACCGGAAAGTCCTCCGTGGGGAATCCCTCGGTCCAGAATCTCCGTGAGGGGATACCTGCCCGGCTGAAAGCGGGTTCGAGCTTCATCCTGGTGGACTCCGAGATGAGCCGAAGCAATCCCAGGAAGGACGAAGCCTATCGTCCACCGACTGTCCTCCTGAGGACTCCAAGTCCATGTGCTTGGAGAAAAGGGAGGAATCGTCTTCGGACTCGGAAGAGTCCTCAAAGAGCTGCCTCGGGCCTGAGCCACCCTCCACCTGCCAAGGTCGATCGGGAGTGAGGGTGACAGACAGCCTATGGGGCAGTGCCTGAGCCGACCGAGAATTTTTGGTTGGAGCCCCAACTAACGGCTGTGGAGGCGGAGATTCCACCGGAATCGGTGGGGCAGCTGGTTTGGCCGAACAACCGGCCTGAGAACAGGCTCCTCGGATAAAAGCAGGGCTGTTTGAGCCTCGGTGACCAGCCACTTAATGGCGGGGAAAGGCGGCGGTGTGGCTATTCCCAGTCGAAGGAAACTGTTGCCACTGAAGTTCCTCATATCTTCGGCGCAACTTGCGTGAAGCCTCCGTCCGTTGAGGAGGAAGAGGACAAGCGGTGGCGCCCGCTTGCCCAGAGTGCGAACTGGAGACCGCTACTGGCCGGGATCGGCTGGACATGAAGAAGTCGAGACTGAGAACCTCAACTTTCCGAGGGCGTGCGGGGAGAGTGCCATGGGAACAGGCACTCCCCTCGGTTGAGACAACCAGAAGGCTCCGGAACCGAGGCACAAACAAACCAGCGGGGTCCTCAACTCCACCCGGGGGCAGGGGAGAGAGATTCTCAGCTTCTCCCGACAACCCGTCCAGCGGGTCAATCAAGACAGACGTTGGCGAGAGTCTCCGATCAACTGGCCTGACGGGGACACCCATGAGACCAGTGGCCAGGCCGAGCAGTCGACAAGATTGAGGCCAACAACTTCGGGAGAGGGATCTTTCCCGCTCCCAAGAGCGTCGACGGTGAGACTTACCCTTGTCTCTCTTTTTGGACCGAGAAAATGGTCCAGAAGAAGTTGGTCCCTCACCTTTAGTAGAGAGGGTCAGACAAAGCTCCTTAAAAGAAGCTGAATAAGAGGCACCGAGAGAGAGCGGGACAAATGCCGCAGCCGAGGTAGAAGCGGCCCGCGCCGCCTCCTCTTCGAGGGCGATCATCTGCTCGAGCTGATCCGCCGAGCCCGCCGCCGCGGACACCGCCGACTGGGCCTCTTTTGACTTCACCGGAGGAAATCGCTCCTCGGGACGCCCCAGTTGTAAACGGGCAGCACGGTCTTCGAGGACGTAGGCCGAAAAGGAACAGCACAGGTCGCAGGCCTGCGGGTCGTGCTCCAGGCCTAGACAGTAGACACACGTGAAGTGCGGATCTGTCCGAGACATCTTCTGCCCAAGGGCATCTCTGAAACCGGAGTCGATGGTCCATCGCAGTCATGAAAGAGAAGACCAAGTCTTTTTAGCAAAAACTTTTTAATTTCGAAAATTCGAAGAATTAGGAACCAGTCTTATACGCAGAGCGTTAAGGAGGGAACCTAAGCTTCCAAGCGGTAAGGAAGATCTGGCGTCATGGGGCGGAGCTGAGAGTTTTACCACCCAGGTGGGTGGGAGGAGCCAGCTTGAAGACCTTCCGGCAAGATTTAAAGCGGCAAGGATACTTGCCAGACTGTGTGGATGAACAACATATCCATGTCCCTAGAAATACAGAATATAGAAATTTCACAGATTACATACAAAAGATATATATACAGGAATATAAACAGTATGTGCACAGCAAGCTCAGGCAGTAATTAGTAGAATCATGCAGTGACAATTAACTGGGATAGAGTTAAACATTTCGAGTGAACCATAGCTGTAGCAAGCTGGAGAGCTGGCCCATTCTAGTGTGAGTCTAGGCAGCATGAGTAGTTGGTGGAGACTTGCCCTTTAAGGAGGGAAATTTGTTGCCTAGAGGAGAGGGCATGCCAAATGTCCGCAGGCAGGGAGTTCCATAGTTTTGGTAGTCAGGCTCTAAAAGCCGACTGGCCGGCAGAGGTCGCCATGTACGGGACTTGAAGGAGCCAGAGTCGAAATCATGAGTGAGTATGTAGATGGTGTTTGGGCAGTTAGGGTAGAGGCGCAGGTAGGAGGGCAATAACTGGGCCCAGAATTTGGCTGCTGTGAGTCTATTACAGTGGTACTGGCGCCTGTCGAGAAAGTGAGGAGGTTAAGGGACCGGTAGAGGCGAGTGGTGGGTGGAGGGTGGACAGTCCAGAGCGAACGACAGAAGGAGTTGAAAAGAATCCAGTCTAGCCAGGGTGGATTTAGGGGCGGCACTGTATACTACGTCCCCGTAGTCAAAAATAGGCAGGATCATTTTCTGCACTATTTCTCTGCAGGCTGGCAGAGGAATGCAGCTACGGTTCCGGTATAATGCGCCCAGCCTGGGGTGTAGTTTTTTGTGGGTTGCTTCGATGCAACTAGAAAAGTCGAGCTGCTGGTCCAGCAAGACCCCTAAATATCTGAAGGAGGCACAAACTTCTAAAGCGGTCCCATCAAGGGTTTTGAAAGTGGGGGAGGCAGGGAGTCGGGAGAGTCTCTGTCTCGTGTCGAAGGTTAAGGAGACTGTTTTCTTGGCACTGAGAATAAGCTGATTAGTGCGAAACCAGAGCTGAACTTCGGTGAAATCTTGCTGGAGTCTGGACGCTACTTCCAGGGGGGAGTGGCCTGAGGTATACAGTACTGTATCGTCTGCGTACATGTGAATGGATGTATGCGGGCAGGTTGATGGCAGGTCATTGAGGAAAATGGAGAACAAGATTGGGCCAAGGACAGAGCCTTGGGGGACACCAATGGTGACAGGGAGGGGTTTGAAGGAGGAGGCTCCAATTCTCACTGATTGGGACCTGTCTGCCAGGTATGATTTGAACCAGCTGATGGCCACACTGGAGAGACCTGCGTTGGAGAGTTTTGTCAGAAGAAGGGCACATGAGACAGTGTCGAAAGCCTTAGCTAGGTCAATGAAAATGGCAGATGTGATGTGACCTTTGTCCATACCTGTCAGGATGGAGTCAGTGAGTCTGAGGAGGGAAGTGACAGTAGAGTGGGATTTTCTAAAACCTGACTGGTTAGGAGTAAAGGAGGAGTCAAGGAAGGAGGTAAGTTGCGAGAGGACTAGATGTTCCTGGATTTTGGCTAGAATGGGTAGGAGGGAGATGGGGCAGTAGTTTCCGGGGGCGGATGGGTCACCGCCTTTAGGGAGGGGGATGACTGTGGCATGCTTCCAATCTGAGGGTATAGAGGCTGTAGTGAAGGAGAGGTTGAAAAGGGATGCCAGAGGCATGATGACTGCTGGGGCAGAAAGGTAGAGCATTTTGGCATCCAAACCTAAGGGGCATTTACCCTTAGAGGGACTGAGGGCAAGCAGAGCTTTGAGTACTTCGGATATACCGCCACCTCTCTTAGTGCCTGGGCAGTCATGACGAGTGATGGAGTAACCAGGAATAGCTACTTCTGCATCCAAGTTGTGTGATTTCAGCCAGGTCTCAGTGATAATCAGGATGTCTGGACATAGTGATAAAACTAGTGGTTGTAGCAAGGGCAGTTTTTGTAGGAGGTTGCATATATTTAGGTGGGCTATTTTTAGGCCTCTGGGTAGTTGGCCAGTTGGGGAGGGGTTGTGGCTAGTGTGGGTGGTTGGTCCAGGGTTTAGCTTGATGTCTCCTGCAAGGAGGAGGAGTAGTAAGGTTAGTACCAGTTTTGAATTTGTCAGAATATGTTTTGGCCTACGGTGGGCAGAGGGAGTCTGTGGGGGCTGTGCGAAATTTCTCGACATGGGGAGTTTCAGCACTGTCAGCCCAGTGTGAAAAGATGGGAGAATGGACAGACCAGGAATCCAGTAACAGTGAGGCCCGAGGGGGTACTGTCCAATCATGGAGGAGGAGCAGGGACTTGGATGGGTGTTTTGTGAAGTGATTACTGGGGAACTAAGCTGTGATTTAGGGAGGAGCGAGGGTGGGAGGGATGCTAATGTGGCAAGAAAGGCTATCCCTAAAACAGATTTATAGGCAATGTGCAGCATCGTGTTCCTAGAAAGGGGGATTTAGTGCAACAATTAGCTGTAGCGGCCGCTAGTGGTGAGAACTGATAAGCTGCAAATGGAAAAGTAGGGTGATTGGTTAAAGAATGTCACCTGATAAAGCCTATATAGTGAATTGCTCACCAAGGGTGGTGGTGGGGGCGGTGGGGCAGCTGACGCGAAGCGTCAGCGGGGAGAAACACTGTCCTCAGAGACACAGTGGAGTAACTGACGCGCCTGAGTGCCTCCGTTCGTACCTTCGTTTTAGGCTCGGGGGAGGGCAGCTCTGTATGCCCTCGCGACCACCAGCGTGGCTACCACCAGGGGAGCTTCGTTTTCGGCTCGGGGGGAGGGTGGCTCTGTATGCCCTTGCGACCACTAGCGGAGAGCTTCCTTTTTTTTCTTGCTCGGGGGGAGGGCGGCTCAGTGAGCCCTCATGACCACCAGCGTGGCTACCACCAGGGGAGCTTTGTTTTCGGCTCCGTATGCCCTCGCAACCACCAGCGGAGAGCTTCCTCCAAAGTTTAAGCAAGTCACTAAACCTCCCAGCGCTTCAGTCTACAGCTGTAAAAATGAGTAGAAGCAGGGAGTACTGCAGTTCAGCTGGTCTAGCCTGGGTAAACAAGTTGATCCTTCTGGGTCAGGGTCTTGCAATTCAGTGTGTTTGCCTACTACCCAAAATTCGAGAAGGGAGGGTCTCTGAGTTACCCCACGCCTTTGAACCCTCATGATCACTGCTGAAGCCTTGCTCAGCACTAGTCAGGCTTCAGTTTCAGAGCCACAGGGAAAGTATACTTTGTCCACTATGGCTGTGGGTGTCACTGCTGGCACAATCTCAGAGAATCAACCAGCAACGGGGAAGGGGGGGGCAGCACAACACACACACACAAAATCACATAACAGGGTTGTTAGCACATATGAAAATATATGTCTACACCTTATTCTTTCCATTTTACTGAATTTCTGAAGGGAGATGAACGGAGTTTTGAAAGCCCACATTCAATTGCCAGGCCAACCATAATATATCTGAGTCAGGGAGTGCTGCATGGTCACTCATTCCCACCTAATGTCTACATTATAGATGCAGCATCAACAGCCAAAGAGTGACAGTGCAGAGGAGGAGGAAACTGTTAGAAACTGCTAGAGCTGCCAGCTTTTTTTTGCAGTACATAGGGTCAAGTCCTGGGTCCTCTATTTTTCTATATGTTTACACAGTATGTGACATTGGCGAATGGGTTCAGGGCAGAATGTGGCACTACAATATGTGTCAGGCTGGACAGTGAGAAAGGGGTTAGGGACATGACAGATTGCCTATAGAAATTAGAAAAGTGGTCCAGGTCATGACAGGAACCTGAAAATACAGTACTGGGCATTGGGGGAGGTTATATTAGTCCTCAGAGGAAATGGACCTGGAAGTCACCAAAGTGACAGCCTCAAGAACACTGCCCAGTGCAATAAGCAGGGCCCCAAGTACACTGCGGCAACCTGGACCAACATTTTACAGCAGGAACACACGGTTGCCATGGCAATGATTGAGTAGAATATCCGACCAGCATAGGAAGCTTGCCATAAAAGCTTCATGAATACACAGCCTGTTTTGGTCATGTGCCTCCATTACATTACTTTTATTAGTGTTTAATAAAAACAATGGAGGTGGGGGCAAATCCCAACTGAAGTACACTAATAAATAGTAAATGGAATGGGCGACGGCCAAATGCCCAGCCTGCTGTTAATTTTGGTTTTGACAGTAAATTGAGTAGGGGTTGGCCCCTGACACACCCCCAGTGTTTTTAAAATAAACTCAAACTAATAAAAAGTAACAGACCGGCAATTTGCTCAAGTAGCATAACTTGAGCTTTATGCTAATAGCGTAGGTCCTAAGCCAGTTCGATATTCTACACAATCGCCACCATAGCAGAACTGCCACCGATACTGCGACGATTCCACAATCTCCTTCATTCCAGGCTGTAATTAAATCTGCACTCCAATAGCAGTGGAAAAAAGTATTTTGCTTCCCTTTAAATTTAATAGGATGGCTTCACAGAAAAATTAGCTCATTCTGTGGTGAAAATCCCGAGTGGTGGCCATGCCATGCCTGAAAGTCATGACCTTTTTGTGTGGATCCTGCTTTTTATTACCCGGTGCAGTGGCAGTAGATGTACTCAGTAGCTGGACTTCCATAGTCCTAAGGAAGGCGGAAGCTGTTAGATGGAGGACAGAGTGAGACATGCTTGCAGGAGTGGACCTGAATCAGAAACAGACAAGGAGAGGCAGCGGAGGTAGGGGCATTCAAGTTTGCTGGAGTGCTAGAAGGCAGATCAGGAGGACTGACATTAGGAACCTACCAAGGCATTTGTATAGGGCCACTAAAACTCAGGGGCCATGTGTGCCAGAAGGGGCCCACATCTACTGGCAGGTGTGTGTGTGTGTGTGTACGCGCATAATTCCCTGAAAAGCTCTCTCTCCTTCTGGTCCCCAATGGGCCATGGCTGTAGGATGGAAGCAGGATACACACTTCGATGGGAAATAGAAAGGAATATGTGATGCTGGGAAGGTGCTTAAGGGTGGAGTTATAATTTAAAAGCACCAAAGTGGGAGGGGAGAGCATGGTAGCAAGTACTGATTTAACACTGGCATGCCTGGAGGGGGTGGTTCTGTGCTGTGGCCACAATGCAAGTGCTAAGTTTAAACTGGGCACATGTGCCACAGTTCTGTGACTGCTGCTGGACTTTTTCCAGGTCAATTGACTATCCTCAGTAAAGACAAAACAACATTTCTGTGGCTGTGCCAATATGTTTTTACTTTCTCTGGTGAGCCTAGCTTTAAGTGGCCATTACTGCAATGGTGGAATTGTAGAAAACGCAGGGCCCTGCCAATAAGGCATGTTTGAACTAATAAAAAAATCCAAGTTATGATGATAAAGGTTGCCTGACACCAGAGGAATTGCAATGCACTGCCATGCAGGCTGCTCGAGTTCAGGAGTGAGACGGAGTCCCTGCAGCTGGGCAACCAGGCTGGAAGGAGCACTGCCACCTGGCAATTCCACTTGGTTGGTGATGGATGGTACTTTTGCCAAATGCCGCAGATACCCCCTCACGGTATCCTGGGGAGCCTACTTTCCTGCCAGTTGTAGGTGCTCTTCTGTGCCACCAATGTGACACTCAAGACCACGTACACTGAGTGTGGAATTGGGGATGTGGAAGAGACTGAACAAGGACAGGTCCCTCCTTAGTCACCTATGAAGACAGCAGTCTCAGACCCTGCATCCATGGATCCTCCAGCTCACTAGGATTTGTGGCTGGGGGCAGGGGCTCACCCCTCCTGGCCTCACTACAGAGGCAAGCTGTTGGGAGGATGCTGGGGACTGTGGAGGAGTTGTGGGATAACAGATGGACCAGACACCGAACTTTAGGTTCAACAGACAATCTCTGTGTGATGATTATTCAAAATACAGGAAATAAACTTCAGCAATGTCATATTCCTTCTTCAGTACATCAGTTTACAGCAACAGACTATGCATGTCCTTTCTCTGCACTTAGCCAGCACCTACTGACACTGATCTCTAATCTAACCACTTTTCAGTGAAAACCCTTCATCCCTACGTGGGCTCCATTTGCTTGGGTAGTGGGGGATCAAAAAAAGAAACAAAACAAGCTAAAAACAAAGAACCTCAGTGCAGAAACACTGAAAAAAAGGGTTACCCCAAAGGGAATTGGCAACAAATCAAGTTTCAAAGAAATACATCATCATCCATACTTCCATAATGTAAAGCATCTCTGGATATATGCAAATCACCATGACATTTCAGACTTGTTCCGTGTACAGCAATTTTCATGCATTTTAAAATAGCACAACTAACAATTTCTATAATAGTCACCTAGTACTTTTTACCATTATCAAAAACCCATAGTGCCATGGTATGGTCAACATTTATAGCTTTCATAAACATAAGGTATATTATGACATGGTACTACCTACATACATAATCCAACAACGACAAACACAACCTGTTTTACATACGCTTGGAGGTCACCACAATAACCTACCCTGTACGAGGACCTGAGAGGGAAAAAGAAAATTAAAGAGGACACTACAGCATAGTCAAGAAAGGGAAGGGGATGCCCATAGGTGGCCAACCTTATAGACTAGAAATTGTAAAGGATGGATTAGGCTAAGAAATAGAACAACTGTTGCAGCAGGTTTGAGAAAAAGTCGGTCCTCAAGAGTGGCAGGAGCTCCCGTCACAAGGACAGGGCTAGGAGTTTGCTTATTATATGCCCTGCTGGAGCTGGTGGAAAAAGAGAAAAGACTTGATTAAAAAAAGCTATGATGATGAAAGCAAATATTAAGTAGATGAAGGGCCGGAGCTTAACAAATGTCACTAGTTATACCACACTAGTGAAAATAAATTCTGCAAAATAAATCAAAGTACATTTATTTTACAATTTTTGGCCAGGAATGATAAACTAAGTCAAGGTTTGTTTCTAGGTGCATCCTGGGAGCACAGGGAAGTTAAATGACTTGCTCATGGTCACACAGTATGCAAGTGGTGGCTGTGGGATTCAAACCCAGTTCTTCAGGTTTGCAGTTCAGTGCTCTTAACCTTTATGCTATACTACCTCCAACAGTATTGAGAGGCCTCAAGCAGAGGAAATGAGATGTGGCATCTGTGCTGTGCTAGCAGGTGTAAATACACTGGGCCAGATTTTCAAAGGGTAGTGCAGGCCTTGTATCAAGCCCTTTGTCAAACCCTTTCCATGACCCATATCCCTTCCTGAGTGTAAATTGTTATGGGGCCCCATCAGAAGTTAGATCTAGCAAAGTCCTGGCACCTCTCTCCCAGAACCTGGAGTAAATATAAATGTTATTTTGCACCCTAAAACCCTGACCCCCTTTAGACTGCCGAGCCAGGTATATGCCCCAGAGCTAGGGGTGATAATTATAGTTATACTAACTTGTGGCCTGTTGCCTTGTCTGTGTACAAGTTGGGGAGGGCCCCGGTTTCCAGATGCTGCTCTTGGCCGGGGCATGGGTTGCATATGAGAAGGGCAGAGTGCATTATGATACGTGAAGGACAGTATGTAGAATGCTTTATGATACTAGAAAGCGTCTCTCTGTTTTTTGTTTTTTTTTGGGGAGTAAGCCGAGAAGGAAATACTGTATATCCACTGGCATTATGTTTCTGCTTAGCCAAGTACTTCCCTTACTCTACCTTGTGCACTGACTATTCTAGTACTTCCCTTCTTATTTCCTGCATGTGATCCATCTTTATTCCTTAATCCTCTGTATTTAACAAAGTCGTTTTCGGATTGCTTTCACGATATCCTACTGCCATTCAATGTGTTTTCCTCAAACTTTCTCCTTCTGTAGCAATTAGTGTGTTGCTGTGATTCCTGCCAAAGTCTGTATTTTACTGCCATTGTATTCACTTTGTATTATGCATATCCTTGCTCCCATTTTGTATTTCTTGCCTGAAACCTTTGTGTATTATATTTTCTGTATGAACACCCCCTTTGTAAATAAGTCTCTGAGTCAAAGGTACTGTAATTTCCGAGACTTTATTTTGCCAACCATTTCACCCCTCAGGCCTCACCACGGCCTTCTCACACCCACCAAACTTGACAATCTGCACAAAATATGCATGACAGCAGAGACACTTCAAGCTATCGACTGACACCTAAAAAAATGATAGTTGTTATGACATACAAACTGTAAAAATAAACTGTTGAAATAAGAATATTTTCAGAGTCTGTCGGTCATCAGGCATGTTATTTTTATAGTATATTTAGTAATTGATTGATTGAATGTTGACAACTGGGTAAAAACCCACTAAGACAAGTGTCCCCCTTTTTTTGTGTGTGATTTTTTCCTGATTTTTTTTCCACTGCTCTGCCACGGTCATGCACGCGTGTGTGGAGGCACACACACGCCACTGCCCTGGCACCCCTCCCAATACTTTGCCACCCCTGCCCACCTGCACTACCCGTCAGACCTCCACCCCACAGGAGCGGAACTACGTGGGGTGATGGAGATCCTCCCCAGGAGAGAAGAGCTGCAAGTGTGGCTGTTCAATTCTGCTCCTTCCCTCTCCCCCCCGCCTACCCCCGATGACCCGGTCCTGTTCCTGAACCCGGGCCACTGGCACAGCACGAGGTGTGGCGTCCAGCGCCTCAACCTTCAGCGCCACTGGGCCAGCAAGTGTCCCTTTTTCAGGGCGACCTGGAGAATGTATATCATACTGACATACTTAAACAAATAGTACAGTAGCACTCACAAATGTTAATGACATCACAGTGCCCCTGTGCAAAACTGTAAAAGCAGCTGAATTCAAACACTTCAACTTTCATCTAAAGCACTAATTTCAAAAGATGCACCTTTTAGAATGTTGTGGTATAAATGTTTACAATAGGCATCATCTTCCTACCAATGAGTGATGCCCCGGGGATAGAAATGTATGTTAATTTTGGAAGTTAGAATACAAGTCCAAACTCTGCACCGAGGTCATGCTCTCCCTAGTTTCTAATGTCAGATTTTTTCTATAGCTAGAGGAGCTGTAAGAAAACATTACTCACTGTGGTAATCTTGTTTCTTCCAAGGGATTCTTCAATATGATTAACTGTAGCAGTCAGCCTGCTGTGTTGAACTGCCCCAAAGAAAATAGAACATCTATTGGCTTGTGACATCATTCAAACTGCCGCCCTTACCAACTGCTACATTCTATAACGCTCAGATTCATGACAGCCTGAGGGGTAAGACCCCCTCACTAAGCTATTCTAATAATAACAAATACTAAATCCCCTATAACATGTCCCACATATTAAAGCCACATAGGACCAAAGAGGGGGAACAACAACACCCTTCTGGTTTCAAAAACATTTGTGAACATAACTAGGGTACAAACCCCTAACAACATAATAAATCTGGCTGTTGTGCAGAGCCCAACTGATTCTGGAAAGGGAGGTAGGGTGGGAAATTTAATCATATTGAAGAATCCCATGGAAGAAACAAGATTACTACAGTGAGTAATTTTTTCTTCTAACCCCAGGAATTCTTCAATATGATTAACTATTGCAGACTACCAGCTGAGCCAGGACACCGGCTCCATTCAAGCCTCTGCAGCCGCATTGGACACCCTTCCCCAATCCAGGCACAGATCAGTTGAGCCAGGACACCAGCTCCGTTCAAGCCTCCGCAGCTGTACATCGGACCCCCCTTCCCCAATGCAGGTGCAGATCAGCAGAGCCAGGACACTGGCTCCGTTCAAGTCTCCGCAACTGCACATTGGACCTGCTTCCTCAACGGAGGCACAGACCAGCTGAGCCAGGACACTGGTTCCGTTCAAGCCTCCACAGCTTCACATCAGACTCCTTTCCCCAACGCAGGTACAACCTCCTAATTTAGGTTGGAGGACCTGTGTTGACTGATTTTTGTAAACTGTATTTCTCTGTTTCACCTGAGGGCATTTTGCTGCTTTCTGATTGTTCTTTAAGGGCTACTATGTACAATGCAATGTGACATTTATTGATATTACTGTTCTGCTTAAAGTCCGGGTAATTAGAATGCTATCTGCAGCCTGTGTATTTGATAAAACTGCTTGTGGCTTAACTGCAGCAGCTGTGTTCACCATTTTCCACTGTCTCCAGCAATGTTCCTCTAGCTTCCCTTCCCCCCTCCTCTCCCTAATCAGGCTTCTTGCCTTGACCTTACCTTTGCCAGGGTCGGTGACCCCTTAATCCCCTGCTCTGTCCCCTCTCTAAATATATTGTTTCCTCCACTAGGCGCAGACCAACTGAGCCAGGACACTGGCTCTGATGAAGCCTCCACAGCTGCACATCTGATCCCCTTCCCCAATGCAGGTACAGCCTCCTAATTTAGATCAAAGGACCTGTGTCCACGGCGGCTGCTCCATCCAAGGTGGGCATTTCTTATATAGCCAGCCCCATGATCGTGTCATGTGACTCACACCATTATACTCGCTCTCCAAGTTTCCTATAGCTCTCTATACGCCTTGACCAATAGAGGGCACTATTTTGACCCCCTGAAAGGTTATAACATTATACGCTCCCTCCTCTATTTTTATAACATCTAAATTGTGTTAAATTCCCCCCTGCCTTAACCGTTTCCACACTATTACTCTCCTTACCCCCTTCCCCCCTGCTCCTGGCGGAAGCCTTGAACCTATGTCTCTCGAGTCGGTGTTCTGCCCTAGTCAGCTGTTCTAACCACTAGACCTGCTAGGGAGCACCCTTCCACTCCCTTTAATATACCTCACCACAAGTGGTACTACACCTCACCGTGCTAACCAGATCTGTGTTCACTACTCTTAAATAGCTTGTCTCTTGGCAAGTCTTTGACACAGTTTACCACACTCACTACAGTGAAAAATATTGTCTCCATTTGTCTTGGCCTTGCTCTTCTCCAGTCACTGGTCTCTCTTCCTCCTCTCTCAACCCTCTATCCCCCGCCCGCCTCTAAAACACTCAACACACACTCTAACACACCCTACACTCCCTGTTCACTCTACTCTAATCAATTACCCTGGCATCCACATGCTTCCATACTCCCCACTACATCTCTCATAGCTGTCCTAAATTTCTCCAAAAACCTCCCACCCACCAATCCCCCCTCAGCTCTCTACAACCAAAGGCTGCCAAATGGGTCTACACATTCTCAAAATTGCCTGTTCTCCTACTCATTTCAGCAGGTGACACTAAACTCAGCCCTGGACCTACCTGCCCTAATGCACCACCCAAAAGGTTTAAAAATTGTTCACCTTAATATAAGAAGTCTACTCCCCAAATTCACCCTACTCCAGCCGTTCATACTGGATTTACGTCCAGCTGTCCTGGTACTCTCAGAAAAACCTGGCTGTCACATAAGATACCAGACACCAATCTCTCAATGCTTGACTACACCATTACCAGACAAGACAGACCTAGCATGGGCAGAGGTATAGCAATGTTTCTAGCCTCCATCCTCCAATACTCACCTGTATTGTCTATCTCGTCTCCATCCCAATATGAACTCCTCCTTATCAAGCCATCCCTCCTTTTTTCTCTCCTATATTCATAGCTGGCACCTACTGTCACCCCAGCCTCCCTACATCAACCACAGCTGAACTTATCACCACCATCACCACACATACTGCCTCTGATAAGTCACCTAGTAGGTATAACTTAAGTGTTGATTGGCTCTCTTCTGTCCACTCTAAAATTTGCACCAAAGTAAACTCATTAAACTTAACACAACTAATTACCTCCCAAACTCTTCTTAACCACAAAACTTAAGCACATCCTGAGAGACTGTGCCCTCACCTCTCACCCCCACCAAACAACTGACTCCAGTATTCTCCAAGACTCCCTTAGTGACTACATGATTTACTACATTCGTAAAGTCCATCAGACTAAAGCACCCCCCGACTGATCCCTTTATGCTCTTTTTGCTCACTAAACTTAGCTCCCCTACTAAATGACTTGCACCACACTGGCTAGTCCCCCATATCATCACTGCCCTCAACTACTTCCAGACAAAATTCCTGGAAATCTGGGATCTGCACGCCCCTCCTAAATTAACTAGAATCAAAGGCTCCCACCTCCTCTGGATAAAAGCAGAACTGCTGGCCTCCATGCACGTCAGGGACCAGGCCTAGAAGGCCTACATGAAATCCAGATCTCACACCCTCCTTCTAAAGTACAGACAACTTAGAAATGCCTGCACCAAGACCGCCACATATGTGAAGTCTGAATACTTCTCCACTTCCTTCTACACCAGTTTAAGCCATCTCTCTAAGTTCAGGAGTTGTCATATCCTCTTCTCCTCCCACCCACCCATCCAACCCTCATCCATGGTAATGTTACACTTTCTGACCCTCCATCTGTCGCTTCTACTTTCAACACTTTCTTCACATACTGCACTTCCTCCCTCCTCTCACCCTCCCAACCCCACACTTGTACACCTTCTGCCTCCCCAGACCCCCCTCGCCTACTCCTAACCTCTCCACCCCCCTTTCTCTTTCACTCCTGCATTGCCTAATAAAGCTCTAAAGGCTCTCCATGCCTTGAACCCTTCCAAGGGTAACAGCCCAGATGGACTAGACCCTAATCTACTCTCTCTCTCCACCACTGCTATAGCTTCCCCCCGACCTCTCTTCTCAACCTGTCTTTCAATCTATCCTCAGTTCCCTCTACCTGGAAATACTCCACTGTCATTCCTGTCCCCAAAGGTGGTGATCCCACCACACCTGGGAACTATCGCCCAATCTCCTTGCTTCATATTCTAGCAAAGCTCCAAAAACACATTGTCCTCGCTCAGCTCACCCCTTACCTTGACTCTACCTTATTTTTCACCCCTTTCCAGTCTGGCTTCCATAAGTCCCACTCTACCACCACCTCCCTCTTATGGCTCACTGACTCCATACTCTCCAATACGGATCAGTGACACGTTACCTCTGCCATATTTGTTGACCTGGCAAATGCCTTTGACACAGTATCCCACTCCCTATTCCTCCAAAAACACTTTGATGCTGGGTTAAACTCCTCAGCCACAGGGTGGTTTCAATCCTACCTGACAGGCAGAACTCAGTCGATCAAGACTGCCTCCTCCCTCTTCCCTCCATTCCTCATCACCACAGGCATCCCGCTGCCTGGAGGGCTCAGTACTTGGCCCCATATTATTCTCCATCTTCCTCAATGATCTCCCTTTTGCCTGCTCCACTTCCCAAATCCACATGCAAGTGGATGACACCATCCTCTACACGTCTATCACATCACTCTCTGATACTGAGGCTGGACTGCAACATGACTTCAACAAGGTCCAGTTATGGTTCCAGTCCAACCAGCTGTTCCTTAATGCCAAAAAGACAGTGTCCATGTCCTTCGGCACAAGACAGAGGCTATCTAAACTTAAATCTCCCCCTGCCTTCCACACCTTGGATGGTACCCCTATTGAAAATGTCACTACTTTCAGATACCTTGAGGTCTGGTTAGATCACCATTTGGACTTTTCAACACACGTGAGTGCAATCCATAACAATTGGAAATTACGTACCTACCGTAATTCTGATCTTTCTGTGTATCCTCACCATTGGGTATTGGCTGGAGGCCAGGACCCCGAGGGAGCTCTTTTTTTTTTTTGATGGGCGGAGTCGACGCATCATCACTGCTGCCCTTGAGGCAGACGCACTGCGTGGTGCTCGCAGGTTGGCCATTAAGTGTTGTCGACTCCGCCTTCCCACCAGTTCTGAGTCGCCGTAGAGTAAGAAAGGGTTGGGAGGGAGGGACAAGAAGGTCCAAAGGACAGAGAAAGGAAAAGATATATAAATAAAAGGAGAAATAAACGACTGAGAGGACAGAATAAGTTGAAAGAACTAAGGGGATTGGGAAGGGGCCCCAATCTCTGGAAGTAGAAAGGAAGAGGGAGGTAAAAGGAATTTAGGGATAGAGATATGGTGGGGGGGGGGGGAGAAGGGAACACGCCCTGGACCCTTGACCTGTCTCCAGATTGTATAGGAACTGCAAAGGAGTAGCCAGAAGGCTGAACTGCCAGAATTCAAGGCACAGAACCACTGGCAAAAATTTCAACAAGCAGAGACGGCTATTCTGGAAGAAAAGTCAGGGTAAAGGAAGTACTCCCCCCCCCCCCAACAGATTAAAATTTTAATGGTGTAAACAATGCAGTTTCTTAAATCAGAATTAAGGTTATGTCCAAGGACAATGGAAACCAAAGAAAAGAAGCGGGGGAGAGAGAACAGAAAGGAGACTGCAAACCCCACCCACAGGGTGAAGCGGAGACACTGAGGAAGGAGTGCCCCTCATCTGGACCACTCTCCCCTAGGAAAAACATCCCCTGTGTGCCCAAGGAGAGCCCTCCTGATTAACAGAAAGGAGGGGCGGGCGAAGGGAGGGCACAGAGATGGAAGGGGGGAACCAGAGACTGAGACCCCAGGGGGATGGAGGGTGGGATTGCGATGAATGGTGAAGATACACAGAAAGATCAGAATTACGTTAGGTACGTAATTTCCATATCTTATCTGTTTCAATCTTCACCATTCATCACCTTTGGGTGAGTGCCGAGCCCCCCCCCCGAAGGGGGCTTTTAACCCTAAGGGGCTGAGTCCCTTAGCTCTCAGTGGGAGACAAACCGAGAGGGAGAACCTTTATGGGCCTGGAGAGGCCCGAGAGTGGGGAAAGTGAGACGGGGACCCCCCGGAGGGGATAGGACGTTGCCTCGACAGATGTCATCTCACCCTACGGGAGAAAAGATAGGTTCCCTGGTGAGCGGAGTTAATCACCCTATGCCGGGCCAAGGGTGACAACCAGGAGAGACGCAGCCATGCTGTCCGCCTAGTGCAGATTGCTGTCCCTACGACCCTGGTAGCTACCGCACTGACGTCATACGATGCCCTTGCTTGGTGCCTTGCTAGCTCCAGGCCATGTGCAGAGAGTGCAATGGCTTGTCTGGTTTCCTCCGTGTCAGGCATTGAGGCTAGAAGCTGACCTAGCCTGGACTACAGGAACCTATCATAGGTAGCATAGTGGGCCTGATGAGCAGATATCGAAAGAAGCAACCGTGCCGAGTAAAAGGTCCTCCTGCCCCAGAAGTCAAAATCCAAGGAATCTTGATCTGGGGGCCAGTCATGGTACAGAGCATGAAGCCCGTCGGGAGTATCCAATTGCATCAATCCTGAGCTAGTATGAGGCAGGTTACCTAGAGACTCGGGGGCACAATATCTCTGGCGGAGATCCTTAGAGGCTGGGACTCGAGAAAGAGTCTCTGCCAGAAGCGCATTGACGCCTCCCTAAAGGAAGTATAAAAAAAAACTAAAGGGAGCAGGCGGGGGGCACTACAACAGTGTCCTCACTGAAATTGCCCAAAAAGGCACGCGCCAAATGCTCCAGATTGTGCTGGGTGGTTGGGGTGACGTGTAGGTCCTCCAACATCCTCACAAGAAAACGCTGATACTCAGCGAGATCAACAGCTGGGGAGATGTGGACAGACGGTTCCTCACCTCTTGAAGAGGAGGATGAGGAGTCAGAGGACCTCAGAGGTTGGCTGCTCAGGGAGAGGATGAAAAACCTCTGTCCATGGCCCTAACATAAGAGGGGCATCGAGCAGCCAAAACTCTGAACTGCTCCCAGGAGAGGGGACCGCTAGGACCCTGAATACCTGGGAGAGCAGGAGAATGTAGCAGAGGAGAGGGGGCAGAGCTGACAACAGGAATCGGCTGTCCTCTGCCTGGGTTAGAGAGCGCATCTGGAGCCCCAAGAGAGGGAGCTCCGGAAAACTCAACAGCCAACAACTGGTCAAACATACTGGAACTGCCTAGGCTGCACCCTGAAGAATCCCCCTGGGAGGTGACCGGGGCCATGAAAGTCCAGAAGGATGGTCACCTACCTCCAAAGAAGTCCTCTCGAGGAAACCAAAAGGGAAGGGCGAGGGTCCACGCTACGACTTCTTCCAGAGCCCGGGTGGACTCCAGGAAAAGGTTGCCGCATGTAACCCAAACCCCTCGACCCCTCAGAATCTGAAAGTGCTCTCTTCCTCGAAAGAGCCAACCAAGGTAGCTGGCAACTCTGGTCAGCCCCTGAAGGAGCTATCCAGGGAGCAGCACCCTCCCCTCCTGTGGGTGCTCCGGTCGGCCCCAAAGTTGGGCGATCCAGGCACACCACTTGAGGAGGTACCACCAGTGAGGGGTCAGAAAACCCTCCGAGCCCAGGCTGCAAAGCAATGGTGGCTCGCACCACTGCCTGCTGGTCAGCACCCCGACCCTGATCTCGGGAGCCACTGTCCTCTCCTCAGAGGGGGACTCGTTCCGGCCTGTCGAGGACACTACCAAGGTGTCCACGCCAGCAGCCAACTCCAAAGAGTCAGACTGCCTATCTGACTCAGAGTCCAATTCCTCCTCCTCCGAAGTGGAGATCGAAGCTCTGTGCCAAATAGTGCGTGGACATCTGCTGCCATCCTGACTGAAAGGGACACCAGACCCAGAGACTGCAGAACGTGGCTTGGCCCAAAGAGTGCGCACCCGTCCCCCGAAAGTCGGCGGAGCTTGTCCACCTTTCCATGCACGTTGTTTGACGACACAACGGTCCATGGAGAAGCAGGTGTCACACGAATCCATGTTGTGTAGCGGGCCAAGACACGTGAGGCAACGGTCATGTTAGTCGGTGACAGTACTTACAGCCGCCTGGGCACCGATGCATAGGGGGCCGTCCCGTCTTCCATCTTTTTTGTGCCCCCGACTGAGACATGACCTACGGAAAAAACACCACCAAACAAGACCTGGTGTCGCAAAATAAAGAAAAGGAACAGTCTTACTTTTTAACCTCAGGCGACGTCGAGTGGAGTGAAACAGAACCGGCAGGAATAGAATTAATGGAGTCGACGGACTCGTATCGGAGCTGAAGGCTTCAACAATTCTCACACGCCTCTCACACAGCAGAGCTCCCAAGAGGTGACCTCGACGGCGGGAGACAAAGAACTGGCGGGAGGGCGGAGTCGACAACACCCAACCAACCGTGAGTGCCACGCAGTCACGTCGGCCTCAAGGCAGCCAGCACAGTGCATCGATTCACCCATCAAAAAAAAAAGGTTCTCATGGGTCCTGACCCCTGGCCAATACCCAAAGGTGATGAATGGTGAAGATTGACACAGATAAGATCTTACTCTCCAAACTTGGTATTTTATACAGAAACAAGGAGTGCATTCCTCAATCTGCCCAGCATGAGCTGGCCCGGTGGCGCTGAGGCACTGTACACCACACCTCATGCCACACCGGCGACACAGGTTCGGGAATGGACTTGAGTGCCGGGGATCGACAGGGGAAGGGTTGGCCCGGCGAGACCGGGGGGCACTGCAGCAAGCCAGGCAGCACGACTACCGTGGCCAACACTGTCAGGGCTGCCATGCCAGAGCCGCCAAGGCTCCACGAGATGGGGAGGAACCGCAGGAACATGGAAAAGCCCAGTACTAGGGGTAGCCGACAGCAACAATCCCCATGCCCAATGCTGGGTCCCTCCTGGTCGATCTTCAGGGATCCTCCGCCTGGGGCCCACGTCTGCAGCAGGAGACCACATGTACAAGTGCACCCAGGGTAGGAGAGGTGGCCCCACCCCGGAGGGGACAAGCCAGGGTGCCAGCTGCAAGGTGGGGCGGAGGAGAGGAAGGTTCGGTCGAGGGGACTTCAGGCAGGGCAGGATTCAGGTTGGATGCCTAAGAGAGGCTCCTAGGACCGTGATCAGAAGGGAAAAAGAATCGGAAAAAAATAAAAATCTGCCCAGCATGCAATTGTGCAGAAAATGATCCTCCCCACGTTTGACTATGCAGACATAGTCTACAGTGCCCCTCCCAAAACTATCCTGGCTAAACTGGACACCTTCTTCAACCTTTCTGTTGCTTTGTGCTTTCCTGCCCCCTTCAAACTCATCACTGCAACCTTTACAAAGCCCTGTCCCTCCCATCCCTGGAGTCTAGACAGCTGTCCCACACTGCCACTTTCATGGCTATTTCTATTTTATTTTTTTATACAAATCAGAATTACAATCCTTTGAGTCAAGGACTCATTTCCAAAGGCTCCTTGTCAGGCAAAGTACAGATTACACACAAACAGAACACCATATAGTTATGGAGGAATATAACAACATAGCTTCATACGGTTACATAGGTACATGAGTAGGCAATTACAGAGGACTTTAAGAAAAAATTACTCACCTTAGTAATGTTGTTTCTTCTAATGGAGTCTTGCTGTATTCTGACAATAGCAGTGAGTCCCAACCTTCGAACTGCTCCGGAGGAGAAAGAGTTAACTTTCCATGCCAGGCATGGAACGCTGAGCTCGAGTTCGGTTGAAAACTCTGTCTGTTGTTCTTCAAACTTAAACTGTCAGATCTTTACGAGCTAAACTCACTAAGGTCCTGTGTGGAAGCTGTAAACCTACACTAGCCAACTGGCTACTAAATATAAGAACACATTTTTTTGGTCCCAAAACAAAGACTCAAGTCAGGAGACCCAAAAAATGAAAAACACAACACCAAGTCACCCAAAAGGGAGGTGAAAAACAACAAGGTGGGCACCTACTAAGTGCCAACACTGCACTGCCCACCCACATCCCAAAAACAGAGGTTCTGAGAGGGCAGGTGGGGAGGTCAGAATACAGCAAGACTCCATTAGAAGAAACAACATTACTAAGGTGAGTAATTTTTCTTCAAACAACATGAAGTCTTGCTGTATTCTGACAATAACAGACTACTAAAGCAGTACCTCCATGGAGGAGGGACAGAACCTACTTAGGAAATAGGCTCTGAAGCACTAGCTGTATGAAACCTGAGCATCACTCCAGCCTGGATATCCAGGAGTAATGCTTGGTAAAGTGTGAACTGGTTTTCCAGGTAGCTGCTTGACATATCTCTAGAATGGGATGTCCCTGGCAGCAGCCAGGGAAGCAGCTGTACCTCTGGTAGAGTGAGCCCTCAGGCCTGAGGGTGGAACCTTACCCAGCTTTTCATAACAGAATTGGATACAAGAGACAATCCACCTGGCAATGGATCTTTTAGTGGCAGGTTTCCCCATACCAACCTCACCATAAGTGAGGAACAGTTGGAGGGAGTCAAACCTGTGACCCTTGGTGCGCTCAATGTAGTAACTAAAGGCTCTCTTCACATCGAAGCTGTGCAGCCTCCTCTCGCCAGAGCAGGAATGGTCAGTGAAGTACACTGGAAGAGATAAAGATTGATTAAGGTGGAAATCTGAAACCACCTTAGGCAAGAACTTCCTGTTAGTCCTGAGGACCACCTTAACTCTATGAAAGGAGATAAAATCAGGCTCCACTGACAAAGCTTGTAATTCACTTATGCGTCTGGCAGAAGTGATGGCTAACAGAAACACAGTCTTCCAAGTCAGATACTTAAGCTCTGCTGAAGACAAGGGCTCAAAGGGAGGTTGCATAAGCTGAGCAATGCAAACATTAAGATCCCAGGCAGGGGCCCTGAATGGAGGGTTGGTGTGAAGCAATCCCTTAAAAAAACTTACAGAATACAGGGTGAGCTGAAAGAGAAGAGGGTTTACCTACTGAAATGAAAGCAGACACAGCTGCCAAATGCACCTTCAGGGTAGCTGGTCTGAGCCCCAAAGTGTTCAAATGGACCATATAATCCAGGACTGTGGGTAAATCAGCAGATTCTGGGGAAATATGCTTCCAAGAGCACCATATGGAAAACCTTTTCCATTTGGAATTGTAAGTAGCCCTGGTGGAAGGCTTCCTAGAAGCCTTCACTATATCCATTACACCTTGGGAGAGGTGTAGATCAGCAAACTCTAACTCTTCAAGAGCCAGGCCTTGAGATTGAGAGATTTGAGGTTCGGTGCCAAACCCTTCCCTGAGCACAGGTTAACAGACTGTGATTCCTGGGAAGACACAGGGAAGATGGACTGCTAAGGACAGTAGGAGTGGATACCAGGGTTGTCTGGCCCAATCTGGAGCAATCAGAATCACTTTGCAGGATTGAGATCTGATTTTGACTAACACTTTGAACAGGAGAGGAAGGGAAAAGCATAGAGAAACTTCCCTTCCCAATTGAAACTAAGGCATCCAGAGGACTGAGCCCAACACTGGGGCCTGCAGCAAAGAGGGAAAGTTGGTGATTGTCTGGGGCTGCAAAAAGATCTATCTGCGGGGTGCCCCATCTGGCAAATATTACCTCCAGGACCAGGGGATCCAGTGACCATTCGTGATGGCCCTGGGAAATCCTGCTGACAGCATCTTCCAGGACATTGTCCTTGCCTGGGAGGTGAACTTCCATAAGAGGGGTGTTCAGGGAGTAAGCCAGAGACCACAACTTCATTGCTTCGGTGCACAAGGCCGTAGACCGACTGCCTCCTTGCTTGTTGATGTACCACATTGTAGTGGTGGTGTCTGTTCTGACCTGTACAACTTTGTTCTGAACAGATTTGGAAAAAGCTTGACGTGCCAGAAACACTGCTCTGAGCTCCAACAGGTTGATGTGGAGCAGAGATTCCTGAGGGGACCACAGTCCCTGGGTAGTGAGATCGCCCATGTGAGCTCCCCACCCCAAGAGGGATGCATCTGTAGTAAGGATTAAAGAGCGAGACTGAGTGACAAAGGGGACCCCTTGTCTCAGATTGCTCTGATCCTGCCACCACTGTAGGGCTTGGATCAGGGTTCGAGTCACTGGGATCAACCTGGTTAGAGGGTCCTTTCTTTGAGACCAAAAGGCTCTCAAATGGAACTGGATGTCCCTCATCTGAAATCTTGCTCCTTGCACTACTGCTGTAGAAGCAGCCATGTGCCCCAGGAGCTGAAGAAAATGCCTTGCTGGTCGAGAGACCTGCACGGTGAATGAGGAGGCCAGAGAGACCAGGGTCCTTGCCCTGTTCAAAGGAAGGAAGGCTCTGGCTTCCTCTGTGTTCAGTTCTGCGCCTATGAAGGTGAGGAGCTAGACAGGCTCTAGAACTGACTTTGAAAGATTCAGAAGGAAACATAGATAGGTAAGCAGTTGCTGAGTTATTTGAAGATGTAACTTGACTTGGTCTGGAGACTGGCCTACTATGAGCCAGTCGTCCAGGTAAGGGAAGATGGCAATTTTCTGCCTTCTTAGGTAGGCAACTGCTACTGCCAGGCATTTTGTGAATACCCTTGGCGCAGAGGTGAGGCCGAAGGGCATTGCTCTGAACTGGTAATGGCCTGAGGGCAGCTCGAACCCGAGGTACTTTCGATGGGAGCTTCTGATGAGAATATGGAAGTAGGCATCCTTGAGGTCCAGGGACGCTAGCCAGTCCCCTGGCCTTAGAGAAGGTAGAATAATTCTCAGAGCCACCATTTTGAATTTTGGTTTTAAAAGGTGCTTGTTTAAGTATCTGAGATCCAGGATGGGCTGCCATTCTCCTGTCTTTTTTGGGGTAAGGCAGTACCTGGAGTACAACCCTTTGCCCTGGTGTAGGGGTGGAACCCTTTCCATGGCTCTGAGAGCCAGGAGGGTAGAGACTTCTGCCTCTAGGGAAAGTGCCTCTGATGGATTTGCAGGTGGAAAGGATCTGGTTCTCATCTTTGGAAATTTTTTGAAGCTGAGAACCAATCCTTGGCTTACTACTTCCAGGACCCACTTGTCTGATGTCAGAGACTTCCAGTCCTGGACAAAGTAAGCCAGCCTGCCCCCTACAGGTAGTTGAGAATCGCCCTGGCCACCCCATCAGGGTGCCTGCTTGGCAGGGCTTTAGGCTGAGGGTGAAACAGGCCTGCTTGTACCCCGTCTGCCTCTCCCTCTAAAGAACCCCCTCTGGGCATAAGCTGAAGAGGAGGCCTGGGCTTGGTAAAAAGGCCTATGAAAAGGCCTGCCTCTGCCCCTGGAAGGCTGCCTTTGAGGAGTGGCCTGCCTTTCTTTGGCCTGTGCACTCCTATAGGTGGTCCTATACTCATCAATTTTCTTCATGTAATTCTCTGTCTGCTCCCCAAACAGAGAAATACCCACAACAGGAAAATCCATGGCCTTAGTCTGGGTATCCTGTGACAGGCTAGTACATCTGAGCCAAGCCATTCTGTGAAGTGCCACAGATGTAGCCATGACTCTTGATGACACATCATTAGAGTCCACTGCAGCATGGAATTGCACCTAGATGCCTCAATACCATCAGCAGCCACCTGCTCCAGCTCCTTGGCAAGCTGGCCGGGACCTGTTTTGCTAGAGCCATAACAGTATCCCATCTGGATTTCTGGTATCTAGCAACATAAGCCATATAGTTTGCCTGTCTGAGTCCCAAGGATGCTGCCATGTACTGTTTCTTTGCCATGGCATCAATCCTCCTGGAGTCCTTGTCAGGGGTGTGAGGCCAAGGGAATATTTGCCTTGTCACAGGCTGCAGCCTGCACTACCAACATGGCTGCATTGTTTGTAAAGAACTCCGATCAGAGCCTGACAATGTGTACCTCTTGTCCATTCTCTTATCAACAAGAGGTATAGTGTGAGGAGTTTTAGAATTTTACTGTCTGTTTCCCAAAAGATTTATGCAAAGGAATAGACAGTCTCCTAGACTCTGGGATATCCATCATTTCCACATAGTCAGGTTCCTCTTGATCATCACAGCTTCCTCCATAGGGAGCTGGAGGTTTCAGCCACCTTTTATAAAAAATAAAATGAGGGGGACTCAAAAGCCTAGGAGGAGACACTCCTGAAGGTCTGTCTGGGGAGATGTCCGGTTCAATGGGCACATCCAGACTTTCAAATCCACATTCACTCTCCTCATACTCCTCTTCCCCCTCCTCCGGTTCATAAAATTCCTCTAAATCATACTCTTGAACCGGTGGAACCGGCCGAACCGTAAGCTTACCTGATGGTGCCTGTTCGGTCGGAACCGGGGAAAGCGACTGGACAATTTTAATCGCTTTGGCTATTTCTTCAGCGGTTGGAGAGGAAAGTTTTGGCTCCACACCAGCTGATTTCCTAGTCCTTTTTGCTGGAACTGACTCCTCCGAGTCGGCTCTCCTTTTCCCCGAGGAAGTATTGCCCTAGTCAGAGGGCACTCCCTCTGGTTCGGTTGGAACCGAGCCGGGCTGGCCATCTGGGTCAGCGGACTTCTTGGCCTCCCTTTCCCTGAACCTACCAACTCTCTTATCCAGGGTAGCTGCAGGAAAATTTTTACAAATCTGGCAGTCTGCATTGAGGTGGTCAAACCCCAGACAATAAACACAGGTGGTGTGGGGGTCAGCCTTGGCAAAGGCTTCCCCACACACACTGCAGTGTTGAAACCCAGTGGGCCCGGTTTTTCTTTTGGGTTTCTCAGACATAGTGCCAGTCCTAACCAAACTTGCCCGTTTATGGCAATCCGCCAAGCAAGACTCTCTTATCGGTTCCCAACCGTGTCATGGGTCGTTCGAAAAACCGTAAGAAATTCCGTTTTTTTTTTTAGAACCGATAAGAACCGGTAACCACACTCAAAGACAGATTAATATATTTTAAAACAACCTGATCGGTTCAAACCGAAAGATAACCGTTTACAAGTTCCACACAGAAGAAATAATGTAAAACCTATCTAGTACTTACAATACCACAGACAGAGCTTGAACCGACCGGTTGCGGTTTAAATTCAGTCAAAAAAACGAGAAAATAATACTTTAACCGACAAAATTAACCGAGCAGAAGGAGAAAATCTCCAGAGCGACTGTTCAGAGAGGCGGAGTAAAGAATCTGACAGTTTAAGTTTGAAGAACAACAGACAGAGTTTTCAACCGAGCTCGAGCTCAGCGTTCCATGCCTGGCATGGAAAGTTAACTCTTTCACCTCCGGAGCAGTTCGAAGGTTGGGACTCACTGCTATTGTCAGAATACAGCAAGACTTCATGTTGTTTGAATACCATAGCTTCATATGGTTACATAGGTACATGAGCAGGCAACGTGAAAGGCTAAATTCTGGACCGACAATCTCCCCTCATATCTCTCCCCCTCCATTTGCGCTTCCTCCCAACACACCTACTCTCTCCATAACACTGACCTTCGCTTCTTCGCAATTCCCCACTGTATCACCACTACTAGCCAATCTGCCTTCTCTTTCTGCTGTCCTAAATTATGGAACGCTCGCCCTTCCCCCATCCGCAATGCCATCTCTCTCAAATCCCTCTCCTCTCTCCTACGTGATTTCACAGCCCACCCCTGCTCACGTCAAAACCTTTAGTCCCTCCGACACTACACTGACCCTCTTCCCCCATCCCACTAAAACTGTTGCCCTATGCTTTGGCTTCCCCTAGTCATGGTAAAGTGGACTGTCCAGCACAGCCCCATGCAATTATGCCTTTCTATTTCTATTTGGCTATTTACCCAACCACGTAGCCTGTCTGCTTCTCTTGTGTACTCACAGCTGGGCTAAAGTTATATACTTGAGATGTATGCTGTTTACATGTTATTGGATGTACCCGTCACAATGTACTAGCTGATCTTTTGCTGTAGTTGGTTTCACTATGTATACTGTCCATTTTTACCGACTGTCCACATTTTATTAAGTATCACCATGTTGTTATACTGTATTTTTTTGTACGTTCAGCACCCGACACAATGCACTTGGCTGCACTGCTTACTGTTATTTGGATCTGTATTGTATACTGTCCATTTGATTACTTGTCTCACTGTTATTCATGTACTAATTAATGTTGTACTCCAACTACCCTTCCCCCCCCAGGACACAACTGGAAACGAGCTCTTATGCTCAGTATGCCTTCCTGGTGAAACTCTTCAATAAATAAAAAATAAAATGAATAAACTACGAAGCAGTACCTTTGGAGGAGGGTACAGAACCTATCTGGGAAATAGACTCTGCAGTACTGCTGTGCCAAATCTGGCATCCCTTCTGGATGCAGTGTCCAAACAGTAGTGCTCTGTAAAAGTATGTACTGTTTTCCGTTGAGCTGCTTTACGGATTTCCAAGAGGGGATATCTCTGGCTGCTGCTGTTGTCACAGCTGTGCCCCCTGTGGAGTGGGCCCTCATGCCTACTGGGGGCTCCTTACCAGTTTTACTGTAGCAGAATTGAATACATGCCACTATCCACTGTGCAACTGACCTTTTAGAAGCTGATTTTCCTCTTCCCACTTCTCTGTAGGTCAGGAACAACTGCTGTCTGTCCTGCCTGTGGGCCTTGGTGTGGTCAAGGAAGTAGCTCAGAGCTCTCTTGACATCTAGGCTATGAAGCCTGCACTCACCTGAGCGAGAGTGGCCAGTGAAGAAGACTGGCAAGGTGACAGATTGGTTTAAATGGAAGTCAGAGACTACTTTCGGAATGAATTTCCTATTAGTCCTGAGGACCACTTTATCCCTGTGTAAGAAGATATAGTTTAGCTCTATGCACAGGGCTTGTAACTCACTAATCCACCTGGTTGAAGCAACAGCCACCAGGAAGACAGTTTTCAGTCACAAATTTGAGATGTGCTGTGGCTATGGGTTAGAATGGGGGTTCTATGAGCTTAGCAATACAGATATTGAGGTCCCATGATGGTACTGGTTCTCTGTGAGGAGAGTGCAATTGAGCCAACCCCTTGAAAACTTTTTGAAAATGGGGTTAAAGGCCACACTGCCTTTGCCTGCAGAAAGCTGGACACTTCTGCCTCCGGAAGAGCCCTTTCTGCTAGTGAAGCTGGTCGGAAAAGTCTTTCCCTCAGTTTTGGGAATGACTTGAAGCTGAGGGTAAGGCCCTGGCTCACTGCTTCTAGGACCCACTTGTCTGTGATAATGTTTCTCGAAATCTGGAAGTAGTGAGCCAGTCTGCTCCCTACAGGTAGTGGGGAAGTAACCCTGGAAAGTACATCAGGGGTTCTGCTTGGTCTGGGCCTTTGTTTGAGGGTCTGGATCTGAGCATCTAGAGTCCCTTCTGCCCCTGCCCCTGAAGTACCCCCCCTACTGTTGGTAATCAGAGATAGCCTGAGATTGGAAGAACGGTCTACTGTAGGCCGCCCTACTCCTCTCTCCCCCCTCCTTGTAGTCTATATGAAGTGGAGAGGTTCTCCTCTGCAGCATTACTTTTGATGTTTTTTTTTTTTTTTTTAACTTTATATAAAATTTTCAGGTAACAACATAAAAACACAAGACATTTAACATTCGACAATCAGGCTTATAAATACATAATGGTCCAAAGTTTATCCAGTTGTTAAAAACAGCCACACTTGATCCTTAATCTTATAAAATAGGGTAGAGAGGGTGAATCAGGTTGATTTTTCTATCAATACGTACACAGCTCTTCACATTGAGAGTAATTCAAGGTACAAAGTCTGGGCGGAGAGGTGCCAGGTATACAACCCACCTTCTCCAAATCAGTTCGAATTGCTCCTGTTTCTTGTTTAGGACAGCAGTTAATCTCTCCATCTTGTATATCTCAATTAATATATTCTGCCATTGTATGAGGGTCGGTGGATCCTGGGTTAGCCACTTTTTGGTAACAGCCTTTTTTTGCTGCCAGTAAGGACACTGAGATCAATTTAACTGCATAAGGATCCTTGAAGTCTGCTGGCCATTGTGATATAAAGAAAAGGTAAGGGGAAAGTCTTAAGGAGGGAGAGAAAATCTGTGATAAAGCTTCCTGTAAATCTTTAATAAAAGCGTGTATTTTTGGGCAGCTCCAGAACACGTGCCCATGAGTAGCTGGACAGTCTCTACATCCCCTCCCGCACTGCGATGTCCCTTTCCTTAAATATTTGGCTGTTATTGCCGGGGTTTTAAAGAAGTAGATTGTGTTTCTCCAAGAGAATTCTCTCCAGGATATAGAGGAGATACCTTTATATATTTTATGCAAGTGTTTTTCCCATATATATCTTTTGGGATGGGCATATTAAGGTCTGAGGCCCATGCCCTTCTTATTGAGTCTGCGGTGTCTCCCTCTAATGCACTGATTGCTTCATATAAGTAAGAGATCATGTGCTCTAATGGGGTTCTTCCCTCCAATGCTAATTTCAAAATGTCTACTATCCGAGATGGGGGCGAGTCGGCCCACAGATCTCTGGACTGTGACTTGATAAAATCCCTTACTTGGAAGTACCTGTCTTTGGGAGCAAGACCAAATTGTGAGATCAAGTCCGTAAAGCTGAGAATCACCCCCTCTTTCACAAATTGATATACCATGTGTAGTCCCTGTTTTTCCCAGAAGCAAAGTCCCAGGTCTATTTTTGCTGGTTGAAATTCTTCTAAATATGGAAGGGAGTATAGGAGTGGTCTCCATCTCTCCAGCTTCTTGGAATGTATAATACTGCGCCAGCTCAGGAGAGTTGTGTTTGTATATGGATTTCCCCTATCCCCATGGTCTGCTTTATTTGGGTTTGCTAATAGAATTCTATGTAATTGCATTAGGTCCTCTTCTTGTTTCTCTAGGTCCTTCTATTTGGCCCTACAGTCAGGTTTAGCCAATATAAGATTGTTCTTATCTGGGCTATGAAACATAGAAACATAGAAGTTGACGGCAGATAAGGACCTCAAGGCCCATCCAGTCTGCCCATTTCTTTTTCTACCTTATAAATGTGCCATCGGCCTTTGCTCTGTCAGTGACCTATCTATTCATAGTCATTTGTATTGCTCCCTTATGCCTATCCCATGCCTGTTTGAAGCCCTGCACTGTATTCATAGCCACCACTTCTTGTAGTAAGCTATTCCATGCATCTACCACCCTTTCTGTGAAAAAGAATTTCCTCACATTCCCCTTAATCGGCCTCCCTCTATTCTCATGCTGTGTCCTCTTGTCCTGCTATTTTCTTATATTTAAACATGTTAGACTCTTTCACCTTGTTTATGCCCTTAAGGTGTTTAAATGTCTCGATCATATCACCTCTCTCCCTCCTTTGCTCAAGGGTATACATATTGAGCTCCGTTAATCTGTCCTCATATATATTCTGATGCAGTCCCTGCACATTTTGGTTGCCCTTCTCTGGACTGCCTCAATTTGGTTAATGTCCTTGTGAAGGTGTGGCCTCCAATACTGCACGCAGTACTCAGATGGGGCCTAACCAGCGTCTTGTACAGAGGAATTATTACCTCCCTCTTACGACTTGTGATACCCCTACTAATACACCCTAACACCCCCCCTAGCCTTACCTACTGCTTTAGAGGTCTGCTTGGATGATTTTAGGTCATCAGTGATGATGATGCCCAAGTCTCTTTCTTCCTTTGTGACTGCTAGCAACTCCCCTCCCAGCCTATAAGTGGCTTCAGGGTTTCTCTTCCCTATGTGCATGATTTTGCACTTCTTTGCATTAAATCCTTGGTGAGGTGATAATGTTGCATGTTTGGGAGGGAAAGGCCTCCTTTTCACCTTGATAACTGCAAAACAGAAAGTTGGAACCACAGCCTTTGAGATCCCCAGATATACCATGATATCTTACTGTTAAGGGATATGTAGTATTCCCTGGGTACCGATATAGGGATTGTCTGGGTTAAATATAAAAAATGGGGTAACAGTACCATACGGACTGAGTCAATTCTCTATGATAAGGATAACGGCAAGGATTTCCATCTTTACATTTCAGAAGTTAGTTTGTTTAATAGTGTGGAGTACTTTAAAGAGAACATTTGTTCACAGGTAGGTCCAATTTGTATACCTAAATACTTAATGTTCTGGGAACTCCATTTAAAAGGGAAATGAAATGTGGTGCGGTCCGAGGGGACATAATTTATTTGTAATATCTCTGTTTTAGTTAGGTTAAGATTATACCCTGCTGTGTCTCTGAATTCTTCTAGCAGTCTCCATAGTGGTACCAGAGTGTTCTCTGGATCAGCCAGATATACTAGCAGATCATTGGCATATAACCCCAGTTTATGAGGATCTCTCCCAGCTTCAATTCCCTTTATTCTGTTTTCTTGGTAGTGAGCTTGAGCCAGGGGCTCCAAGTATAAAGCGAATAATAGGGGTGATAACGGGCACCACTGTATGGTGCCCCTTCTGAGAGAAATCGGGAATGAGGTGGATCCATTCACCCTAACATAAGCCTGGGGATGGAAGTATATTACATTGATGGTTTAAAAAAAAAACCTTGGGAAGCCCATCTTATCCAACGTCAGGGCCAAAAATTGTAAGTTGTTTTATACTCATCCATCGTTTTCATGTAAGCTTCCGTCCTATCCCCAAACTGAGAATTATTCTCGCATGGAAAGTCCACGGTTTTGGTCCGAGTGTCCTGAGAGAGGTTTGTGGTCCAGAGCCACGCAAATCTTCTCAGTGCTACTGTTACTGTCATCTATCTGGTCAATGGCATCCACTGCCATATGAAACTGGCACTTAGTGGCCTCCAGTCTACATCTGGTGGTCTCTGCTAACTCAGCAGCTAGCCCTTGAGGCGCTTTTTCAGCTACCGCCAGCACTGAAGTCCACAGAGATTTCTGATATTGGACAGCATTGGCCATGTAATTTGCCTGCCTAATAGCCAGAGAGGCAGTCAAATACCCTTTTTTTGCCATGCTGTCCATTTTTCTGGAGCCTTTCTCTGGTGGATGAGATGACAGTGGAACCCTGGCTCTGTCACAGGCTGTAGCCTGGATTGCCCCTTCATGGTCAGGATGGGAGAAGAGAGACTCTGCCACTGACCGGGGTAGCTGATACTTTTTATCGGCCTCCTTGTCTATGGGCAAGACAGAATTTGGAGTTTCCAGTATCTTTAAAACATGCTTCCTTAACGACTTATTTATGGGGAGCTGTAGTCGTCTGGTGGGCATTAACCCCATCATGTCCAGAAATTCGGCCTCCTCCTCATCCTCCACAGTTTCATGGCTAGAGATCAAGGGCTTCCACCATCTGTTTGACAAAAGTACAGTGAGAGGAATAATCCTCCAGTAACCCGAGAGCAGCAGGATTGAACTCCTGATCCAGAGAAACCTTCAGTTCTGTTGGTTCCCCTATGTCCTCCTCCTCTTCCTCTTCCCCGTAGGAGGGATCCTGAGAATATGGAACCAAAAGTGGAACCACTGATGGAACCGATACCAGAACTGACAGCACAACCGGTACCTGCTGAGCCAGAACCATGATAGAGCCTTGTGAGGCGGCAGATTGCAAGGCTTGTAGAACCTTAAGGCAGGAGTGTGCAAATCCCATTGCCCCCTGTCCAGGGCAAGTAAATTTAATTGAAGGGCAAGTACCAATACAGAGCTAATTTCACTGTAAATAATAGGGGCAAGTGAAAATTCAGCTACGGGTAAATAGAAAAAAATTACTCACTGTAGTAATCTTCTTTCTTCCAAGGTGTCCTTTAGCATCAGTAACTACTGCAGTCAACTGTCTAGATAGCACTGCCCCGGAGGTGGAATGTATGGTAATGAGTTTTATGAATTAGTCAATCAGATTGAAGCTTGAGGGTGCGCTGACCAGAGAGAGGGAAGGAGGCTTCAGAATTTTTTTCAAAGGTAGAATGGGCAGATGCCCCACTTGAAATAACCAACATGATTTAAAACACATAATAACAAAACCAGAACCATAAGAACTTTGCTCAAAATGCAATTCAAAGTTTAATGCACTAAATGATTTAAGACAAACGTCAGAGCTTTCTTCTGGAGGTATCTGGGAAGGAAGGGTGGGAGCTTACTGATGCTAAAGGACACCTTGGAAGAAAGAAAATTATTACGGTGAGTAATTTTTTCTCCTTACCCCAAGGTTCCTTTAGCATCAGCAAGTATCGCAGACTACAAAGCAGTACAGTGGGGAGGCGGGTAGAGAACCCATTTAGGAAAAAGGCTCTGCAGTACCACCTTGCCAAACCTGGCATCAGATCTAGACTGCACAGGTAAGCAATAATGCTTAGTGAAAGTGTGCAGTCTTCCAAGTTGCTGCTCTGCAGACTTCCAGAAGGGGAATGTCCCTAGCAGCTGCCACCGATGCAGTAGTACCTCTAGTAGAGTGGGCTCTGAGGCCCCCAGGAGGCTGCTTACCAGCCTTGTTGTAACAGAACTGAATGTAGAAGACTATCCAGCAAGAGACAGTTCTCTTAGTGGCTGGCCTTCCTCTACCTACCTCCCCATAGGAGAGGAACAGCTGTGTGGATGAGCCCCTGGACTGCTTGGCGTGCTCCAAGTAGTACAGCAGGGCCATTCTGACATCCAGACTGTGGAGCTTCTGCTCCTCTGGAGTGGATTTTCTCTAAAGAACACAGGTAAAGTGACTTATTAAGGAGGAACTTAGAGACCACCTTAGGCAAGAATCTCCTGTTAGTCCTGAGCGCAATCTTGTCCCTGTGGGGAATAAAGTAGCTGGGCTCAGAGCAGAGGGCCTGTAACCGAGATCCCTTTAGCAGAGGTAATGGCCACTAGAAACACAGTTTTCCAAGTCACATACTTAATGTGAACCATAGCCATGGGTTCAAAGGGTGGCTCCATAAGCTTGGCAATGCAGAGATTCAGGCTCCAAGGAGGGACAGGCTCCCTAATTGGAGGCTGAACATGGAGGAGACCTCTGATAAACTGCTTAAAGACCGGTTGTGAAAATACAGACTTGGGTTTTCCCAACAGAGAAGTAAGCTGAAACTGAGGTCAGATGAAGCTTCAAAGAGGAAGGCTTCAAACCCAAGTCCTGTAGGTGTACCAAGTAATCCAAAATATTAGGAATCGAAGCCTTAGAGGGATTAATGTGCTTCTTCTTGCACCAGAGGGAAAATCTTTTCCACTTGGCTGCATAGGTCTTTTTTGTACTAGGCTTTTTGGACAGCCTAAGGATCTTCAGCACTTGTTCAGAGTACTGAGTGTCCTTAAACTAAGTCTACAAGAGCCAGGATTGGAGGTGAAAAGGTTTCAGATCTGGGTATGACACCCCTGTCTAGGGAAGAGACAGGAGGGAGTGACTGAGAGGGAGATGAATAGGGTTGCTGCAGGACAGGGACATCAGAAGAGGGTACCATGCCTGCCTCAGCCAATCTGGTGCCACCAGAATTATTGTTGTAGGTTGATTTTTGAGCTTTAATGAAGTTCTGAAAATCAGAGAAAAGGGAGGAAAGGCATATAGGAACGTTCCCATCCACTCCAGAGCTAAGGCATCTGTTGGAATAGCTCCCAGTGCTGGGGGCCTGCAACAGAACAGAGGAAGCTGATGGTTCAGGAAAGAGGCGAACAGATCCACCTCTGGTGTGCCCCATCTCCTGAACACTGTGGCCAACACTTGTTTGTTCAGACACCATTCGCTGTGTCCCTGGTTGATACGACTGAGGGCAACAGCCAGGGTGTTGTCTTTTCTCGCGAAATGTATGGCTGACAGATTGACTCCCAAGGAATAGGCTGTGCTCCTACAATGGTAAGGAGCTGAGCTTGAACCAGATGGGATTTCTTTTGATTTACAATGAATCCCAAGGATTGCAGAGTGTCTCTTGTTAAGGAAAGAGCTTCCTCTAGAAGAGGAGGGGTCTTTGCCACTATGAGCCAGTCATCCAGATATGGGTAGACCAATATCCCTTTCTTTCTTAAATGAACTGCCACTAGAGTCAGGCATTTTGTGAACACCCTTGGTGCAGATGTCAGACCGAAGGGCATGGCTGCAAACTGGTAGTGTCCTGAAGGGAGCCTGAACCTTAAAAACTTCCTGTGAGACAACCTGTTGGGGATATGAAAGTATGCGTCTTTGAGGTCTAGGGAGACTAGCCAATCTCCCTGCTGTAAGACTGAATCACCAACTTCAGAGTGACCATCTTGAATTGGGTTTCAAAAGGTGCCTGTTTAGGAATCTGAGGTCTAAAATAGGCCGCCACTCCCCATTTTTCTTTTGAGTCAGGAAGTACCTAGAGTAGGGTCCTTCGGGATGATGGGTAGGCACTTTATTAATTTTGCTTCCAAAAGATTCTTTACTTCCATCTCCAACAGAATCCTCTCTGTTGGAGTTAGAGGTTTGGAAAGCTGAGTTCTCTTTAGGGCTGGCATCTTTTTGAACTGAAGGGACATGCCCTTTTCCACTACCTCCAGGACCCACCTGTCTGTGGGAATGAGGGTCCGGGACTGGAGGTAGTGGACTGGAGAGCCTGCCCCCTACAGGCAGAGGGGAGGAGACCAGGGCTGAGGAGTCAGGGCTTTTGCTAGGTGGCAGGAGCAAGGGTAGAGGCAGATCATCTCCTCTGACCTCTCCTGCCTCTTCCTCTGTAGAAACCTCTGAACTGTGAGAAGTCAAACTGAGGGGGAAGGGGGTAATATGGTCTGGAAAAGTAGCCCCTGCCTCTATTACCCCTGTGTTGAGGCTTTTGAGCCACCTGAGGCTTAGTCTTGGTTTTACTGCTCCGATAGATTGTCTTGTACTCGTCAACCTTTTTCATATACTTCTCAGTCCTGGAGTCAAAGAGAGCATTTCTGTCACATGGAAAGTCCACGGCTTTGGACTGAGTGTCATGTGACAGGTTTGTTGTTCTGAGCCAAGCAAAATGCATCAGGGAAATAGCCTGAGCCAAAACCCTTGAGGCTGCATCACTGCTGTCATCCGCCATGTGGAACTGATACTTTGTAGCCTCCAAAGCCGTCTTAGCCATTTCCACTAGATCCTTAGCCATACACTCTTTGCCCCGTTTGACTATGGCTAGGACCAAGTTCCATAAAACCGGTTGGTATTTGGCTGTGTAAGTCATGTAAGAGGCAAGGCGGAGAAGGAGAGAGGCTGAAGTACATGTTTTCCTGGCTATAAAATCCAGCCTCTTAGAATTTTTTTCAGGGGGCTGGGAAGAAAGAGGGACCACAGCCTTGTCACATGCTGCTTGTTGTACCACTCCCTCATGACTGGAGTGAGCGAACAAACAGATATTCTGTATCAGTTTTAGAAAACTGGTACTTTTTATCGGCCCTTTTTTCGACCCCTTGTGCAGATGTGGGGGTCTGAAGAACTGTCATTGTGTTCTTCCTGAAAGGTTTGTAAATAGGGAGAACTAACTTTTTAGGAGGGGGAAGATCTTTCATTTCCCTGGAGTCCTGGTCTTCCCCCTCATCCTGGTCGGACTCTTGAAAGGGGAGGTCAAGGGTGTCCACCATGTGTTGCAGAAAGGAGAACAGGGAGGAGATAGCCTCCTGGTCAGGAGATGCCCCCAAAATTGGGATCAGGTAACATGTCAGGTTCAGGGACCTTGCCCTCTGAAATGTCATCTGGGGCATCACAGAAATCTTCATTGTCATCTCCCTCGTCAGCCCCTTCAGCCGAGGGGGCAGTCGAGGGGATATGCCTGGGAAAATCAGAGGCACCAAAAAGGGTACCTATTCCCTGGATAGTCTGGTAAAGGTGCCAGGCTTTTGCCATGTCCTCCATAGAGGGAATTCCCTGGGAAAATCTTGAGGGACACCCTCCTGGAGTTCAATGTTTTTTTTTTTTTATTTATTTTTGTGTTTTTCCCCACTGCAGCCTCACCTTTGGCATCGCCTGAAGGAGCAGTGGGATTCTTTTCTTTACAAATCTTTTTAGTAGGCACTTCATCAGTGACTTGTTCAGGTTTACTCTTAGAACCAGGAACTTCATCAGTACCTCTTAAATTTTTTGATTTAGGAACTTCATCAGCCTCTTTAGCCTTATTTTTAACAGACACTTCATCAGTGCCAGGCTTTGTGTTCTTTGTTTTCAAAGGCACTTCCATCAGCACCTGTACCAGGCTTAGATTTCAAAGATGCCTCATCAGTACCTGTATTATTTTAATTTCTTATAGGCTCCTCATCGGTAGCCCTGGGTCTGTGTTTGGGACCAGATGAAGATCCTTATTCTGCCATTTCTCTAAGCCTTTTTGCTCTATTTCTTAAAGTTTTTGAACAGAATTTGGAACAAAGAACACAATAACGATCTGGACCTAAGCACTTTAAACACAGGTCATGAGTATCAGCTTTAGCTAAAATTCTATGGCAGCTTAAACAATTTTTAAAACCTGTGGGTCCAGTCCTTTTCTTTGGAGTTTTTTTTTTTTAAAACTTTATTTATTATTTATCATATATCATTACAATATATATTGCCTATAGTGAACAGACCATACATAAATTTGATACCATTGGCAATACAGAAATAATCCCCTGAAATACAGGATATACATAGTTATGCATCCACTATATAGAGTTACATCAACTGGGGGTACCTTTTAATAACACTAAACAAAAGTCCCAAGTATGCTGTGTAAGTGAGCCCATGAGCGACATGGCTCTCTCAAAATTATAGGATTGTCCAGCCTAATTAAAGGAAACAAGTCCCTTAAGGGACTCAGGGTGCCATGTGATCAGCAAAATGTGATAGTAATACTAAACCATAAAATTTTATGCAGCAGAATTCACCATTTACTACACTTTAAACATTTAGATACAAAACTTAAACCTTCCCCGACAGAGCCATCTAAATAATTGAACATATTTCCTCCGTATGATATTGAGCCCCAAATAGGCCACCCCCTTACAGTGTACCTGGAGCACAAAATAACAGGAATAAATTGTAAGGTTAATATTATGAACCTCAGCAGTAAAGGAACGATAAGGTGGGCTTAAAACTCCCAGTCTTTAGGCAATGCCCATAAACCAATAGGTAGACAGCAGAGAACATTCAAAATTCAAAGTCACTTAGCTGATCAGCCAGAAAAGGAGTACTTGCAATCTTTTAAGAGAGCCTCCCGCTCAAGTGTCCCCATCCGAGTCGTCGCTATCAGCAACTTCACCACGGCTCCTAGACCCCGCAGCCATCCGTGTAGCCCACTTCCCTGCAGGAAGACCTTCCCCTGATGCATGATCCAGAGCCTTGCTGAAAATATCATGGTATGTACGATCCCAGCATCTCTCAAAGTCCGTCGTATGCCATCAAAACGCTTTCGCCTCTGCCAGGTGGAATAGCTAATATCTGGGAAGAAGTAGATGTGGTTTTCCTCTTGCATAAATCGGGCTCACTCTTCTGGCGCATCTAAGGATATGATCGTGACCCCCGACCCCGAAGTGACAACCATAAGTGTACGGGGTTCCTCCGTGTTCTGCTGTCGGCCTCTGGGGTTGATTCTGTAAACTTTTTGAATGTCCCATGAGACATCGTCTCCTTCAGGTACTAATTTTTCAGTCAGCCATTCTTGAATATACATAATAGGATGATCCCTCTCACTACCTTCTGGGAGACCGAGAATTCGGATATTTCCTGAGCAAATTTGGTTTTCCAAGACCTCTAATCGTACACGCATGTGCTGGTTCTCTTTCACCATCAGGGCATTAGTAGTAGTGTTCATGTCTGTTTACCTTCGGACATCCTGAAAGTCCCTTTTCAGGCCATCCACCGCATTTTCAACTACCAAAACTCGAGTGTTGAAATCATCCACTTTTTGATTTAGAGAGGAGACCGATGCAATTAAGCACTGAAGCTTGAGCCCCAAAGAAGCGATGGTTTCTTGGGATTCGATGTCTACTTTGGCCTGCTGTACTGAGTGAGATCGCGAGGCCCCACCTAGTCCTTTACTTCTGTCCGCTCCACTTTGCGATTTTTCCTTTTTGGGATTACCCATTTCTCCTATTTCGAGGATGCTCTAATTGTCGGTGGCACCAAAATGAGCATTACTTAATGCCAAACTGCAGTATTTTAGTAAAATAAAGATGTTTTATCAAGAGCTCAAAAAACTGCTGCTGCTTAGCTCGGGCTCCACAGCGACCCCCCCCCTTTGGAGTTGTTGACATGCTCGATTTACAGAAAACCCCTAAATAGAATGCTGAACCATTTTAATCTAAGGTCCAATGGTCGGTTCCCTCACGGTAAGAACCGTGACTTTTCTGAAGTAAAAGTATATAAAACATCGGTTCCGCTTGAAAAGAAAATCGATAAAAAAGAAAAAAAAAAATAGGTAAAGGAACTCTGGAAACACTAGACGCGACAATAAAAACTTTTAAAATAAAGAAAAAGGGAACTGCAAGAACTGCAGAACCACGGAAAACGTGGTTCCCGGGAATCGCTATAACTAACAAAAATACTCAGCACACTCTAAAATATAGAAAGCAAAGAAACAGCTACCAGTATCAAGAAATAAAGGTTACTCACCTGTAACAGGAATTCTAGGAATGGTATATGTTGTTCATCCACACTGTCTGGCAGGTTCCTTGCCGCTTTAAATCTTGCCGGAAGGTCTTCAAGCTGGCTCCTCCCACCCACCTGAGTGGTAAAACTCTCAGCTCCGCCCCATGATGCCAGATCTAGCCCGCTGGAAGCCAGGTTGTGCGTCGAAGCCGGGGAGGCTGGGTGGGTCGTGTGGATGAACAACATATACCATTCCTAGAACTCCTGTTACAGGTGAGTAACCTGTATTTCTAGGGACATGGATATGTTGTTCATCCACACTGTCTGGCAGACTCCTAGCAGTTCTCCGGGAGGAGGGAGGCAAGGTGCACACCCCCTACTTAGGAAATAAAGACTGGAGAACCGAGGCCCCAAAACCAGCATCCTGGCGTGACTCAAGGTCGATGTGGTAGTGGGTGATGAAGGTGTGTGCTGACTTCCAGGTAGCAGCCCTGCAGATTTCCTGGATAGGGACGTCCCTGGAAGCAGCCACCGATGCAGCAGTATGGTGGATAGAATGAGTTCTTATCCCTCTAGGAGGCTCCATGCCCGCCAACCTATAGCAGAGATCTATGCAGGAGGTGACCCATCTGCCTATCGTCCATTTGGCTGCAGGTCTGCCTGGTGCGGCTTCAGCGTAGCTGACAAACAGCTGGCGAACCTCTCCCCGAACTTCAGCCGTCCGCTCCCTACAGTAAGCGAGCGCTCTTCTACGGTCCAAAGTATGAAGCCTATATTCGGCCTCCGAGGTGTGATTGGGGTAGAACACCGGCAGAGTCAACACCTGGTTAAGATGAAACTCCGACACCACCTTCGGAAGGAATTTCGGGTGGGGGCGCAAGACAACCTTGTCCCTGTGGAAGACCAAATAAGGAGACTCGATGGAAAGCGCCTGGAGCTCTCCCATCCTTCTGGCTGACGTGATAGCCACCAAGGCGGCGGTCTTCCACGACAGGTGAGAGAAGTCACACCTGAGCATCGATTCGAATGGCTTGCCCATGAACTTAGCCAATACCAGCAGCAGATCCCATGGAGGTGGAAGTTCTCGCACCGGAGGGGATATGTGATCAAGGCCTTTGAAAAAGCACCCGACCACCTTCTCCTGCGCCACCGACTGCTTCCCGGCCCGCGTCCGGTAAGCAGAGATGGCTGCCAGGTGCACCTTAAGGGTCATCAACCAAAGCCCTTCCAGAGAAAGGGACCACAGGTACTCCAGAATGATTGCTAAGGAGCAGGAGGAAGGGTCCAGGCCCTTGTCCTGACACCAAATGGAAAATCTCTTCCATTTGAAGGCATAGCATTTTCTGGTCAACTCCTTACGGGACGCCTCAACGATGTTGAGGACCTCGTCGGAAAGACCCAAGGCCTGGAACTCTAGCCGCTCAGGAGCCAGGCCGTCAGGTGCAGGGATTGAAGGTCTGGATGGAATACCTTTTCCTGACTGAGATCAGGTCCGGGCGGGCTGGGAGCTGCCTCGGGAGCCTGGAGCTGCGACTGAAGAGATCTGGATACCAGAACTGGCGGGGTCAGTCTGGGACTACCAGAATCACCTGTGCCTTGTCCCTCCTCGCCTTGAGAAGCACCTTGTGGATCAAGAAAAATGGGGGAAAGGCACAGAAGAGGCCCGGGGTCCACAGCCTCGAGAAGGCATCCCCCTGCAGCGAGCCCTGCTGAGGGGGGGGCGGGCATGAAACAGTCTCAGCTTCGCATTCTCCCTGGAGGCAAACACGTACACCTGAGGCATGCCCCAGTGGGAGAACAGATCTTGTACTACCTCTGGCAGGAGAGACCACTCGTGGGACGCAGCCCCTATCCGGCTTAGGGCATCGGCCAGAATGTTGGAGGCTCCTGCCACATGGATGGCAAGGAGATCCGCCTCCAGGCTGCGCACGAGTGACCAAATGCGGAGCGCTTCCTTGCACATAGGCATAGAGCGCGTCCCGCCCTGGCGGTTTAGATAGTACATGGTCGTGGTATTGTCCGTCTGGACCTGGACCACTTGACCCCGTAGAAATGGAGCGAAGGCGGTGAGGGCTAGATGAACCGCTCGAAGCTCCAACAGGTTGATGTGACATCGGGACTCCCGCGGGGACCAGAGGCCGTGCGCTCTGTGCTCCCCCAGACGGGCACCCCAACCCATCAGAGAGGCATCGGTTGATACACAGACCGTCTGCTCGGGGTGGACAAACGGGATGCCCTCCTGCAGATGTGCTGGAACGGTCCACCACTGGAGAGCGTTCCACATCCACTGGGTTACTGTCACTACCTGATCCAAGGGATCGGAGTGCAGTGACCATTGGCTGGCCAGCCCCCACTGAAGGGGATGCATGTACCAACGGGCCCAACGGACCACGCTGGTGCAGGCCGCCATGAGCCCCAGGAGGCGCAGGAAGTCCTGGGCAGGGCGCGATTGCCCAACCTGAAATGACTGGGCAAAGGAGGAAAGAACCCTCGGCCCTGTCCGCCGGGAGCCGTGCTCTGGCTCATAGAGAGTCGAGCTCTGTCCCGATGAATTGTATCACCTGCTGTGGCACGAGTTCCGACTTGGCCTCGTTGATGAGGAGGCCAACCCGAGAGCAAACCTGGAGGGCCAGATCTCTGGACTGCTCCACCTCCGTTCTGGAGAAGGCTGCAATCAGCCAGTCGTCCAGGTAGGGGTACACCCGGACCCTTCAGCGCCGCAGGAATGCTGTCACCACTGCCATGCATTTGGTGAAGACCCTGGGAGCTAGGGAAAGGCCGAAGGGCATGGCCCAGAACTCGTAGAGGGATCCCACTGCTCTGAAGTGGAGGAACCTCTGGTGGGACGGACAGATGGGGACATGAAAAAACACATCCTGGAGGTCCAGAGAACAGAACCACACGCCTCGTTCCAGGGATGGGATTATCTGAGCCAGAGCGACCATCCTGAAGGTCCGAGACCTTAGGAACCTGCTCAGGTCGTGCAGGTCTAGAATGGGGCGCCAGACCCCCGTCCATTTTGGGACCAGGAAGTGCCTGGACACAAACCCCGGGTCTGGTGGAGGATCCGCCACCTTCCTGATCACCTCTTTTTCGAGGAGCAGAACGATATCGGCTCAGCGAGCCGACAGAGAGGCTGCGGACCCCGTAGACCCCCAAGGGTCGATGGCTCGGAAGGGCGGGGCCTGCTCGAACTCCAGGGGCAGGCCCTTTCCTACCACCTCCAACATCCAGCGGTCCGTGGTGACAGCCGACCAGGCGGAAAGGAAGTGGTGGAGCCGTTCCTCCACAGGGGGAACCCAGGGGGGAGTGACGAGGCTGGGGGCGACACCCCTCAACCCGTCACTGGGCAGGCTTGGAGGAGGGACCGGCCGAGGGACCTCCTGGGCCTTTTCCTCCCTGCTTCCTATTAGAGGAAGCCGCAGGCCTGGCTTTGGGGTCCCACGCGCGAGCCTGCTGGCCCTGATGCTGGTGCTGTTGGGCCGGACGTACCGCAGGTGCAGAAGGGTGAAAGGACTTATGTTGTTGGTGACGGCCCTTGTCCTTCTGGGCGGAGGTGACCGAGTCCAGAGTGGCACTGGACTTTTCGATCTGCTGGAGGTGACCTTCCACTCCAGGGCCGATGAGGTCAGTCCCCAGGAAGGGGACATCCACCAGTTTATGCTGGGTATCCGCCGTGAAGGTGGATATTCTCAGCCATGCTCTGCGGCGCATGGTCACTGCAGCTGCAACTGATCTGGCACAAGAGTCTCCAATGTCCAGAGCCGTTTGGAGCTGCTGTTTTGTCACTGCCATTCCCTGGTCCCGTACCTGCTTAACCGTGGTCTGCAGGTTGGCCAGGAGATGAGGGATCACCTCATCCAGGGAGCCCATGAGGGCGTGGGAGAAGTGTGCCATCAACACGGCCGAGCTGGCCTGGCGGAGGCCAAGGGAGGACGCAGCATACACCTTGCGCCCGGCATAGTCCAGCTTTTTGGACTCCTTGTCGGGGGGCTTATCCACATCCCTAGTGTTCCCGGAACGCCAGAAAACACTATCGGTGACCAACCCCTCGGCGGAGGGGTGTTCCGAAAAACCAGACAAAGAGCCGGTAGGGACCGCATACTTCCTGGCCATCCTGGCTGAACGCGCAGGACAGGAAGCCGGACGCTGCCAGAGCTCCAAGGCTGGGCCAACAATGGCTTCAGCCACCGGAAAGGCCTCCGTGGGCGAATCCCCTCAGTCCAGTATCTCCGCTAGGGGATACTTGGCCCGCTTGGATACGGGCTCGAGCTGCATCCCGGTGGACTCTGAGATGAGCCGAAGCAGACCCATAAAGGACAATGGGCTTTCGTCCATCGACTGGCCCCCCGGAGGACTCCAGGTCAATGGGCCTGGAGAACAGGGAGGAGTCGTCGTCGGACTATGAGGAGTCTGCAAGAGCTGCCTGGGGCCTGAGCCACCCTCCACCTGCCGAGGACGGTTGGGAGTGAGGGTGACCGACAACCTGTGGGGCAGACCCTGACCCGACCGAGAGTCCTTGGTCGGCGCCCCCGATTTCGGTTGTGGAGGTGGAGGTTCCACCACAATCGGTGGGGCAGCTGGTTTTGGCCGGAACAACTGGCCCAGGCTTAGGCACCTCGACTACAGCGAGGGGTTGTTTCGGCTGTTCGAGTGACAGCCACTTGATGGCTGGGGAAGGCGACGGCATCAGCTTGTTCCCGGACAGAAGTAACTGCTGCCACATCAGGTCCTTGTAGCGTCGACGCAATTTGCGCTGAAGCCCCTCCTCTTCCGAGGAGGAAGACAAGGACGAGCGGCGACACCGCTTACTTCGGTGCTGAGACCGAAACCGCCGATGTCAGCAGGATTGGCTGGACCGAGACGATGTCTGAGACAGAGACTGAGATCCTCAGTGTTTCCGAGGACAGGTCTGGGAAGGGGCGGGGGACACCCATTCTTCCCTCAGCTCGGAAGCCTTGACCGGGGACTCCGGCACAGGAGGCGCAGGCAAGTCCTTGGTCTCCACCAGGGAACTGGTGAAGAAGGGTTGTCGGATTCACCAGTCGACAGCCCGTCTGACGGGTCGAGAAAAATCTCAACCGCGTCGACGGGTGTCTCAGGTGGCTGACCTGGCGGGGACACCGATGAAACCAGCGGCCTTAGCCGCCAACCTCGACCGAAGTCGAGTGTCGACTGTCCGGGGAAGGGGACCTCTCCCGCTCCCACGAACGCTGACAGTGGGACTTACCTTTCGGGTCCTTCTTTTTGGACTGAGAAGAATGTCCCGATGGCCCCTCTCCCTTCGTGGAAAGGGATTGGCAAAGCTCATTAAAAGAAGCTGTGTAGGAGGATCCCTGAGACAGCGGGATAAATGCCGCGACCGAGGAAGAGGATGATGCAGCCTGTGCCACCTCCTCCTCGAGGGCGATCATCTGCTTGAGTTGCTCAGCCAAACCAGCCACCGCGGACACCGCCCAATGGGCCTCCTTTGACTTCATCGGCGGGTAGCGCTTCTCAGGGCACCCAAGCTGTAACTGGGCAGTGCGGTCTTCCAGGACGTTGGCCGAAAACGAATGGCATACCCCGTTGACCTGCGGATCATGGTCTAGGCCGAGGCAGTAGACGCACGTGGAGTGCGGATCCATCCTGGACATTTTCTGCCCACATGGGCACTGCCGAAAACCAGGAGTCGATTTGTCCATCGTAGCCGCGAGGGAGTAATTTGACCGTAGTCTTGAAAATTTAAGAATAAGTTTCGGGCGAACCGAAGAATTAGGATCCAGTCTATACACAGAGCGTTAAGGAGGGAACCTGAGCTTCCAAGCGGTAAGGAAGATCTGGCATCATGGAGTGGAGCCGAGAGTTTTACCACCCGGGTGGGTGGGAGGAGCCAGCTTGAAGACCTTCCGGGAAGATTTAAAGCAGCAAGGAACCTGCCAGACAGTGTGGATGAACAACATATCCATATCCCTAGAAAGACAACTTTTTCTAGTCAGGAGAGAGAGAGAGAGAGAGAGCACCTCAGAGGCAGTGTTGCTTAGTCCAGCGGAGAAAAAAAACTGAAGCCTCCTTATCTCTCTGCTCAGAACATTCTACAGCTTCTTTCTGATTGGCTAATTCATAAACTCATTACCATACATTCCACCTCTGGGGCAGTGTTACCTATCCAGCTAACTGCAATAGTTACTAATGCTAAAGGACCCTTGGGGTAAGAAATAAAAGTTTTGATTTGAACACCCCTGCCTTCAGGGCCTGTGCAATTGCTTCGGCCGATGGCATGGCCAGTTTGTCCACCGAGAGCTCCTTTGCTTTTTCAGCACGAGGTGTGGTGACATGTTTTTCTTTATGCCTTTTTTTTAGCTCCCAGTACGTTTGGGTTTAGAGGACTCATCTTTTTCTGTAGAAGGCGGTTCCGATTCCTTGGATTTATCCCTTATGGAGAAGCAAAGAAAGGCTTGGTTCATCAGTGGACTATTCAGTAGAAGCCATGGGAGTAGACATTTTCTTTTTAAACCGTCCAGCTCTTTTTTCAATGTTTTTTGTACTAAATGTTTTGCAGATAGCACAGTCCGCCTGGAAGTGTGAATCACCCAGGCAAAATAAACATAGGTATCAGCTTTGGCAAACACTTCCCCACACTGCAGACAGTTTTAAAACCAGTAGGCCCCGTTCTCTTTTTCGGCCTATCTGACATAACCTCCCACACTTCCTTACTCAATTTAACACAGAAATAGTTAGTTGCCGTATTGGTCCTTGTAAAAAATAATAACTGAGGTTTAAATGCAAGAAAACAGTTTTTTTTGCCAGCTGACTAAAACTGGTTGTTGCATTTAAACCTCAGTTATTATTAAAAAAAGGGGCATTTTAAACCAATGAGGATTCCTTGTCTTTTTTATGATCTGGATATTAATAATATATGATTTACTAAACAACTGCCATAAGCTTCCGAGGAAGGACTTGGTTGGTCCGAAAGCTCAAGCACTGTTTTATTTTGTTACATCTATGCTGGTCCAATAAAAGGTATCTAACTAGTTGTTTCTGGATTTACTCAGTTTAAGGAATTAAAAGTTGGTTCCCGAACTGAAATTTAAGATAAATTTACAAAAGCTGGTTCCAGTCAGACTTACTACAGAAGGAACGGTAGGTTCCCAATGGGGGAAAACTGCAGTCTGACAAAAAAAAATTGAACCAACTTCTAGAAAAAATGAATGGGTTCCAAATACACAAAAAACTCTTAAGAAATAGTGAACAATCTACCGGTTCCTCAATAGTTACTGCGAACTGAAGTAAAACTAGCACTAACTAAATAAAACTAGAATATAAGGGCAGCAATAAAGTCGGAAGTAAAACGGTTTACTTTCCCACAAAAAATAAATCAAAAATCAGTCAAGCTGAGGAGCGCTCTCAGAGGTGTCTTACTTAGGCAGGCAGAGAATTGATTCTGAGCATTACAGAATGTAGCAGTTGGTAAGGGCAGCAGCTTGAATGGTGGCACGAGCCAATAGTTCCATCATTTGCATATGTTCCATTTTCTCTGGGGCAATTCAGCACAGGAGGCTGACTGCAACAGTTAATTATATGGAAGATTGCCTGGGGTTAGAACCACTAAAACTAGCTAAATGGCTACCAAACATTTTCATTAACATTTTTAAAATAAATTCTAAATGCAGATAATATAAATAATTAACTGATCATATACTCAAGCAACCTTAAGAACTGCTTCTTGTCTATACCTGTTTTCAGGCTATAGAAGCGCAGACATACAAACATACAAAGAAGCCAGCAGAAGAAGGCCATTTGATCTGTCTAGTCTGCTCGTACTGCAGGGTCCAGAGCTTCAACTACTGATCTTGCCCCCATCCCATCCTTTCCATCCTCCCTACCCATGATCCTTACCTTCCCCTATACCTATCCCAGCCTCTCTTGAAGCTGCCCACCATCTTCAACAAGACCATCTATTCCGGCATCGCATTCCAAGTGTCCACCACCCTCTCCGTGAAGAAGTGCTTCCTGATCTCCCTCCTCTCCTCTTCCTGATATTCCTCTCTCTCACCCTTGGCTCCATAAAAAAATAAACTACTGGTAGGGTGTGTATACCTACCAGCTAAAGTAGCATCATCTTGCCTACCCTCCTTCATTACCTCCCTTTCTAGCTTGCCGCATCATGATCTGGTGCTTGGGGGAGACTTCAATATTGACTGGTTGAACCCTGGCTCTGCCAAAGCATCTGCCACTTTGGCTGATTCCAACTTGATTCAAATGGTTAGCTGCCCTACTCCCCTTAACACAAAGTCTGGCAACCATATCTTACTCAGTTGGGTGGTCACTAACTGTGCCTCGAAGGTAAAATCTGTAGAGGTCCTCTCAAACAGTATAAGTGACCACTCCCCAACTATCTGCATCTGGTGTAATAACTTCCCTAATCCCCCACCTAGGGTTGTAATCGTCTGGGACTGACAAAATTCAACTTTAAAGCTTTCACAGATGCAATCCAAGATATTGACTGGGGCCCAATAAATAACCTACCGGATGTCAATTCAGCCCTAGACTACCTTGTGACTAAACTCACTGGTATTATTGACCTCCACGCCCCTATGAAGAGATGCCGGATAAAAGGTGTCAAAGCTCCTTAGCTCTCTAAAGAACTGAGGCAGCTCATGTCCTCACATGATAAAGACTGGTGGAGATACAAGGGTAGTGGATTACCTGACTCACAAACTTATAGGCAGCTAAGGAACAGCTGCAAGAACACCATCCAGAAACTAAAGCGCCTACATTTCAGGAATCTCCAGATTGAGCACCTCAGCAATCCAAAAGAATTTTGGAGACAGGTTAACTCCCTTCTAAAGAGGGGAATACCTCTGAGATCCCAGCTCCCTTGATGCCCAGGGTTCTATTCTTAGTGACCCTCCATCCATAGCAACTGGCTTTAATGAGTTCTTCACAGATCTTCATAAATATACATCTATTTTTGACAGCCTCCCCCCCCCCCATGCGGACTCTCTGCAATCAGTCAACTCCATGGCTCATCCTGCCTTCCACCTAAAACTAGCCACCCTTGACAAAGTCTGTCATCTGCTCAAGAATTTGAAGGCTGACAGCTCCCCTGGGCATGACACACTGGATCCAAAATTCCTTAAGCTAGGAGCTGATGCCCTTGCCCATCCAGTTCGGGATCTATTTAACAGACCATTCCTTACTTGTACCGCCTTGGAGAAATGGAAGGTGGCAGTAATTGTCCCCGTCCACAAGGGAGGTCCCAACTCCATAGTGGAAAACTTCTTCCTGATCTCTATTTTATGCCCACTAGGCAAGATACAAGAATGAATAATCTATGATCACCTGCAGGACTACCTAGACCTACACCAGCTGCTTGCAACCTCCCAGCATGGGTTTAGAAAAAATTATAGTACCCTGACAGCCCTGGTCAAAGTCACATCTGACATATTCTATGTCATGGACATTGGCCGTGCCACGGGTGCCATATTTGTAGACCTGATCAAGGCCTTTGATTTAGTCAACCATGACCTGCTGCTACACCAGCTGAACATACCTGGCCTTGATTCCTCTGCCCTAGCCCGGATTCAAAGCTACCTCTACAGCTGCACTCAGTGTGTGAAATGGGCAAGATCCCATTCAGCTCCAAGGTCCATAACCCACGGTGTTCCCCAGGGTTCCAAACTGGGTCCTCTACTTTTTTCTTTATACATCAACGAGCTCCCTAATTGTGGTGAAGTCTCAGTCTACCTCTATGCGGACGATGCTATCCTCTATTGCTCCTCCTCTGACATAGGCTGGCTCAACGCAAAGCTGGAATCCGACTTTAACACCCTCGAGGACTGATTCGTTCAAAAGCAACTGGTGCTTAACACTAAAAAAAACACGCGTATGTTGTTCTCTAGATCACCTGCATGCACCCTCCCCTATCTGGCTGTGCTCTCATGTACTGGGACTACCCTTGAATCTGTTGAGTAGCTTAAATACCTGGGGGTCACCATGGATCCCTCACTTACACCAGATGCACATGTAACAGCTCTCACCAAAATCCTTAACCAAAAATTTGGGGTCCTTTACCGCATTCGTCCCTTCCTTACTTCAAATGCCTGTCACAAGATTGCGGATGCCATCCTATTGCCTCTCCTCTTGCATGGTGCCCCAATGCTTCTCTCGACCCCTGCAACTATATCATCTCTCTTGCAAGTCTACCACAGAGTGGGTAGGTTTGCTCTGGGAACCCATGCTCGCCATTATCACTGTGTCCTATCTGCCCTGGGATGGTTGCCCTATGAGGCCAAACTGCACTATGCCACCCTGAGCTTTGTTCACAAGCTAGTACATCAATTCACACCTCCCTGTCTAGCTGACATCATCCAATGTCGACTCCCCCAGCATGCTCTCTGATCTGCTTCCCTACCCCTTCTCATTGTGACAAACCTGCATCTGTATGTGGCCCGGAGATCATTCGTCTTTTCTGCTGTCCTCCTGGAACTCGCTACCCTCCTCAATCCTGGCTTGCTCTTTGCTCCCTCAATTTCAGTGCTCACTGCAAGCTCATCCAGCTACCCCGCCTTGCTCCTGCTATCCATGACTTCTGGGTTTTCTACCTCTTCACTGTCTGCATGCTCAGCATCACTGGATTTCTCAATTAGGTGCAATGTTATCTGTACAATCTGAATTATGTACAATGTTATCTGTACAATCTGAATTATGTACAATGTTATCTGTAAATAGGGATTGATGATTATGTTACTGTCTGCCATAGTATACTCTATGGTACTGTTATCTATGCTAGTGGTTCTCAACTGTAGTAATTATATTCTCTGTACATTTTTTTATGCTAGTTGTGAATGTCTGTATGACGTAATTGTGTTGTATTATGACATGTTCCTGTAACTATATTAGTTGGTTTTGTTATTGCAATTGTCATACCAGTATGATTTCCTGTGTCAACTATTGCACTATCAATGTACTGCACTTACCGGGTCGCCACTGAAAAAGGGACGGTCTTGTTTCAGTGGGCCTATCTGGTTACCAAAATTCAGTAAATAAAATAAAATACCCCCCTTCCGGCTTAAGACTGCTCTCCCTCGTGTTATGGTTGCCACTTAGATTAAACAGACCCTCCTTATCCACCTTATTTATCCCTTTCAAGTACTCAATCATGTCCCCCCTCTCTCCTGTCCTACAGGGAGTACATGTTCAGTGCCCTCAACCTCTCCTCGTATGCCTTACCCTGCTGACCCACGATCATCTTGAAGCCCTCCTCTGGACCACATTCTCCAGCAGGTTAATGTCCTTTCTGAGGTGAGGGCACCAGTACTGAACTTCATACTCTAGATGTGGCCTCACCAGTGACCTTTACAAGGGCAGTATAACCTCCTTTCTCCTACTACTGATCCCCCTAGCTATGCATCCCAGCATCGTTTGCCCTTGCTGCTGCTTTTTTGCACTGCGTGGAGTGCTTTAGGTCACTAGTGATCATCACTCTCAAGCCCTTCTCCTCCTCTGATGCAGGCACCTGGACTCCACTCAGGTAGTACTCCATCCTGGGATTCTTGGCTCCAATGTGCATAATTCTGCGTTTCTTGGCATTAAAGACAAACTGCCAGATCCCGAACCACCTCCCCAGCTTTTCCAGATCATCCTGTAGGTCCTGTGTCCCTTCAGCTGTGCCCACTCTCCCGCAAAGCTTGGTGTCCTCCGCGAATAGGCACACTTTGCTCTCAATGCCATCCCAAATGTCACTGATGAAGACACTGAACAACACCGGCCCCATTATGAACCCTGCAGGACTCCACTGGTGACCTCTTTTGGTGCCAGATAACCCCACCACCACCACCACCACAACTACCCCCTGGGTCCTGTCCCTCAGCCAGTTTTACACCCATTTGGTCATCTTCTCCCCAACCCCAAGATCCTCTAACTTGCTGTCAACCTTTTCTGGGACACAGAGTCAAAGGCCTTGCTGAAATCCACATAGAGGATGTCCACTGCCTGGCCTCTGTCTACTGTCTTAGTGACCCAATCAAAGAAGTCAATCAGATTAATTTGACACAATCTCCCCCTTTTCCCCAGGAACCCTTGCTACCTCATATCCTGGAGACCATGCTCCCCTAGACAGTCTACCAACCTTGCCTTAAAGAGCAGCAGACATCTTCAGGAGAACTTTAACAAAAGACAATATTTAGACACAGTTCAGCTTGTATTTCACATTAGTTGTGTATTCCTCCTCTCCATTATTTATTACTGTGGTAATCTGCATGAAAACAGGATATTTGCTTCTGAAGAGTTCATCTATTCCTGTTGCCTTCTCCTTATCCAGGGTCATAATGCACTGCTTGTGACATCACAGTTAATCGCATGGCAACAGATTGTGGTGTCACAACACAGGATTATGACTTGAAGTAGGGAGTAAACTAGAGGTAGATAAACTCTAAGGGAACTCTAAAGGATTCATACTGGGTAGTCATACTGGGTTTAGAGTGAAAGGAGGCCATAAAGCCCATACTACCGCTCCCCACATTAGTGGGTCTACTTTGTCCTGTTCATGACTAGCCAGTTATCTATTCTTGCTTTAAAGCTGTCAGCATTCCTACAGCCCACAATTTCCTCTGAAAGTAAATTTCAGATCCTTCCTGTCCTATTTTGAAAAGAGAAATGATCACTATTTTTCCTTGCTGCATCCATTCTAATTTGCATTTTGTGATCCCTGAGGCTAAGTGGTTTGTCCCAAAGTTTGATATTCATTTCCCTACTCAATTCCTGGTCTCCCATTAGTCCAAACAACATTAATAGGTCACCCCTAGTTCTTCTCTGTTCCAACATGAATAATCCTGTCCTAATTAGTCTTTCTTCATAGCATAGTGATTTCATAGAACGTAAGTGCTTAGTAAATCTCCTTTTGAACTTTTTCAACCCTAGCTATATCTCCTAACTTATATGGATACCACAACTGAGACCCATAATCCAGATGAGGTCTAACATAAGTTTTATATAAAGGAAACAAGTAGTTTATAGATTTATTGATAAAACTGCTTTTAATATTTCTAATAATAAAATTAGCTCTTGAAATAGCCTGATTTCAGTGTTTTTTAAATTCCAGTTTATTATCGATTATAATGCCGCAGTCATTTTCATGAGTCACCGTAGTCAGAACTTCCCCATTGAGTACATACATCTGCGTAACATTGTTTTTTCCAAGATGCATACTGGTACATTTCTGAACACTGAAAGGCATTTTGTTTCTATTTCCCCATTCTTCGAACTTTTTGAGGTCATTAACCATATCCTGCTGCTGACTCGAAGTACTAACAGGCCCTCCCAGTTTAATATCGTCTGCAAATTTTATGATAGTACAATTCATTTTCAGCATTGGACTCACCCCTGGAGACTAAGGAAATAAAGGCCAAACAAATATTTGTGGTTCATCAGGACTTCCTTTTATTCACCCATCCAGATGAAGTTCTATACAGTGAGCAGCAGATCTTACGTTTCACCATGAGGCTTCATCAGAGAATAATGTGCACATAAAGTGAAACTCATTATATATTATCTAGTTAATTGTCGCTCCAATCACCTAGATTTAACACCCACAGTAACATCCCATAGCAGATTAACCATTTCACATGCTGCACCACACCAGTGACAATGATATACATTAACTCTTCAGTTTCACTACAAAGCATTCATTTTTCAGTATTCTTTTCCTTTCACGGAGGTCTATGGCTATTATGTTGTCCACCTGGTATCCTACCAAACACACATAAGATATAGTTAAATCACTTTCGAGTAAGGCAAACTAATAAGGCTATACACTGAAATATTTACAAAGATACTAAGAGATTATTAGTAGAGTGGATGGGTGTTACCTCTAGGTGATTGGAGCAACAGTTAACTAAATATATAATGAGTTTCACTTTATGTGCACATTATTCTCTGATGAAGCCTCATGGCGAAACATAAGATCTGCTTCTCACTGTTTAGAACTTCATCTGGATGGGTGAATAAAAGGAAGTCCTGATGAACCACAAATATTCGTTTGGCCTTTACTTCCTTAGTCTGCAGGGGTGAGTGCAGTGCTAAAAAGGAATTGAAGTATCACTGTCTGCAGCCTGCAGCAGGGCCCTCTCTGAGCACACTTCTATTAACATTATTTTTATGACAGTATTTTTATCTTTTTTTTTGCAGCTCGCTAATATATAAAGAAAACAAGACAGGACCCAGCATCGACCCCTGCGGTACCCCACTGGTAACCTCAACAGGCTCTGAGCATTCCTCCACCACTCTAACCCTAATATCTATCATTCAGCCAGTTATTAGTCCTAGTTATAATCCTACTGTCAATTCCCAAAGTACCCATTTTTTCAATCAAGATTGTAATGTGGGACTTTATCGAAAGCTTTGTGGAAATGTAAGTAAATACTGTCTGTGGGAACATTATCATTAATTGCTTTTTTTATTTTATCATAAAAACACAAGTGATTTGTGGTACACCCTCTCTGTTTTTTAAACCTATGTTGTTCCTTGTCAACAAGGCTTATGACGGACATATTTTCCTAGAGTTTGATTCTGAGAAAACTTTCAGCCATTTTACAAATGACTGAACTTAGGCTAACCATCATGTATTCATATAAATTTACTTAGTACTACAAGGCATAAATTAGTGTCGGAGACTTGATTAGCAGCCTTTGCTAATCAAAATGAAAAATGATTAGCAAATGGCCAAAGTTGATTAGCAGTTTCAAAAAAAAAAATGTGTATTTTTAACACTGTCATATCAGAGCTGATAGTAACTGTATGTAGTACTGCAGTAAACACATTAGAAAGTGCTTAGATTCAGATTTATGTATTTTTCCTACTGAATTTCTTCTTAAGGACAGACCAGTCATTACTCAGTTCCCCTCCTCCCAAATGGCACAGAACACAACTTCAGCTTTGTTTTTCAACCAGGGCAGTTCACCTATTGCAGGCTTCTTTTCTTTCTGGAACAAATTCCATATGGGTGGACTTTTAACTTTCCAGCCTCCCCCCAAGAAAACAATGACAAACAGGCTTGTACTGCAGGGTACTTCACATAATTAATTAATGCTCATTCTCCAGGTTGCTAGTTAAATGCAGGGCAGCTGACTTTTCATTTTCATTATATAACACCCCCCCAGTCAGTATACCAGTAGCTATTGTTCCTTTTGTGCTCCTTCTCAGCCTCTCTGAACGCAGTCACACTCTTCTTTCTGGCTATACAGCAAACCCCCAAATATATAAATCACATTCTGAACAGCTGCTTTCACAATGCCGACGCTAAAGCAGCATAGTTTACTAAACGGTACCAAGCAGAGTGACTGAAAGCAACATGACACACTAACCCTTCAATATGCAGAGCTGACCTTGCTACACTGCAAACTTTGACAAATAAATACCTCAAGCATCTGACCTATGTTCCTGCGACATCCCATCCGTCGATTATCTCTGGCAGCTGAGGGTATTGTGAAGTGCCACAGCCATCAATAATTACAGCCACAGGTCAAAAGTCTTGCCGCTCGCTAAGACACGCTGTGCTGATGATTTCATTGTGCATTAGAGCACAAACTCTCACACGTGCAATACTGTCGTCTCTGCCTGGCGCCTGATTGGTAGGGGAAAATAGCAGGCTTATCATTTAGTAGCAAGACTGTATGGGGTGGGTGGGGGCAGAAATCTGACAGCTACTAGTAGAGTCTGGCAAAAAAAAATTATAAAAGAAAAACCCAATTCTGAACACACTGATTAGCAGCTTCTGCTAATCAAAGTTGAAACTGACTCGCATTTGCTCGTTTTTGGGTCGCACACCCGCTTATTTTATGCCTTGTAATAAATAATGGGAAAGAGAAATATGTAAATTATATACGGAATGCACACTGAATTGTACCTAATTATTATGTTTTTCAAAGTTTTCTCTGAGGCATCAGTAGCTCTTTAAGTATGGTCTCCATGAGCTTGCAAACAACTGAAGTCAGACTGACTGGTCTGTAATCCCCTGACAGGGTCAGCTGGACAGGGACAGACAGGTCAGGGATTGTAAATCACACTGATGGATCCCTCAGAAGAAACAACATTACTATGGTAAGTATTTTTTTCTTCAAACAGCAGGAATCCATCAATGATGCTTTACAATAAGCAAACTCTAGCAGTACATTGGGAGGTTATCCAGAATCTATTTAGGAAACTGGTTCTGCAAGACATCAGTTCCAAAACTGGCATCCCTCCTGGACTGTATGTCCAGGTAGTAGTGCTTTGTGAAGGTGTGTACTGTTTTCCAGGTACCTGCTTTACATGTGTCTTTTCAAGAAAGAGGATGTTCCTTGTAGCTGCCACAGAGGCAGAGGTACACTTTGTGGAATGTGCCCTTAGAACTCTGGGAGGTATTTTATCAACTTTTTTATAACAGAACTGTACAGGAGACAATGCAATGAGAGACAGGTCTCCTAGCTGCTGGCTTACCTTTGCCCACCTCTCCATAGGTAACAAAAAGCTGTGTATCCTGGGACCTGACATCCTTGTTTATCCAAATAGAGGCCTACTGTTTTGTTCTTTTTTTTTGTTTTTTTTTTACATCTAGATAGTGCCATTTTTGTTCATCTGTACTGGAATGATCAGGGTAGAGCACAGGAAGGGTAACTGACTGGTTCAGATGGAATTCTAAAACCACCTTGAGCAGGAACTTCCTAATGGTCCTAAGGACTACCTTATGTATGTGGAAGATTATATAGTTTGGATCCATACAGAGGGCTTGCAGCTTGCTTCCCCTCTTGGCAGATGTCATGACAATCAAGAAAACTGTTTGCTGTGTGACATATTTTAAGTCAGCAGTATCCACAGGCTCAAAGGGAGCCTCCTGGCTCCCTTAAATGGGGGTACAGGTGACTGAGGCCTTTAAAGAACATTTTAAAAACAAAGTTGTGAGGCCAAGGACTTGCATTTTCCTGCTGATGAGCCAACTGACACTACTGCCAGACGTATCTTCAAGGTTGAGGGTCTCAGACCTAATGACTGTAAGTGTACTAAATAGTCCAGAACCATAGGCAGTTCTGTCTGCATTGTGATTATCTTCCTGGGGGCACGCCAGTATGAGACTCTTTACCCATAAAGAAGTATGCTTCCCTTGTTGCTAGTTTTCTGGAAACCTTCAGCACTCTAAAGACCTCCTCTGACAAGTTTAGATTACAGAATTCTAGCTCTTCAAGAACCATGCCCTAAGGTTAATGTTCCAAGGCCTATGAATGTTATTCTGCCCCGAGACAAGAGTCAGCGGTTATATCTTAGTGGCAGGTTGATAGTAGTTCTGTTGGACATGGTCAGAAGCACTGAGTGCCAAGGCTGTCTAACCCATTCCAGGACTATCAGGAACATTATTGCTGGCTCCCTGCTGAAGTTTACAAGCACTCTTTGTATGAGTGGAAATGGTGGGAAGGCATACAGGAACTTCCCTGCCAAGTCCAGAACCAGGGAGTCTTCTGGGACTGCACCCCTTGCTGGAGATCTGCAACAAAACTGTGGGAGCTGACTGTTCACCCAAGAGGCAAAAGGAAAAAAGTACTCACCATTGTAATCTTCTTTCTTCCAAGGCGTCCTGCCCTGGAGGTGGAATGTATGGTAATGAGATTTATGAATTAGCCAATAAAAAAGAAGCTGTGCAATGTGCTGAGCAGAGAGAGGGAAGGAGGCTTCAGAATTTGTGTCAAAGATAGGATATGTAAATGCCCAAGGAAGAACCAACAGGAATAAAAAAACATTTATACAGTAGTGGCCAAAAATATTGGCGCCCTTGCAGTTTTTTCTAATAATGCACCATTCCTTCCAGAAAATTGTTGAAATTAAAAAATATTTTGGTATCCACATATGTATTTCTTTGTTTTGCAGTGGAATAAAACACAAAAAGCAGAAAAATGTACTAAGTCTTAGCTTATTCCACACAGAAATCCTTAAATGGCCCGGACAAAATTATTGGCACCTTTTAGAAGTAGTTAGAAATAATTAGATTTCAAGCAGGTGATTCTCCTTCACTTTGGAAATGAACTCACCTGTGGTGAGTTGCAGGTGCCTACAATATAAAAATCACTCATTCAACCAGTTTAAATAGAGAACAGGACTTATTCTCCTGTTTTGTGTCACTGTGTGTACAGCAATGAGCATGGAGAAAAGAAAGACAGCCAGAGAATTGTCTGGGGAGGTCAGACAGAAGATTGTAGCCAAGCATGGACAATCTCAAGGCTACAAATCAATCTCCAGAGACCTTGATGTTCCTGTTTCCACCGTACGTAATGTTATCAGGATGTTTAAGGCCCATGGCACTGTAGTCAACCTCCCTGGACATGGCTGCAAGAGAAAACTTGATTGAAGATTGCAGCGCAGGATTGTTCGAATGGTGGAGAAAGCACCTCGATCAACTGCCAAACAGATTCAAGCTGACCTTCAGACACAAGGTACGACAGTTTCAACTCACACCATCCGTTGCCAACTCAATTAAAGGGGGTTATATGGTGGGAGGCCCAGGAAGACCCCACTGCGTGAGAGAGACATAAGAAAGCCCAACTAGAGTTTGCCAAAACACACCTGAACACGCCAAAATCCTTCTGGGAGAATGTCCTGTGGACAGATGAGACCAAATTAGAGCTTTTTGGTAAAGCACATCATCTCTACGTTTACAGAAAACAAAATGAAGCCTTCAAACAAAAGAACACCTTCCCTATAGTCAAACATGGAGGAGGTTCAGTGATGTTTTGGGGTGGCTGTGCTGCCTCTGGAACTGGGTGCCTTGAATGTGTGCATGGCATCATGAAATCTGGAGATTACCAGGCCATTTTGGAGCGCAATGTTGAACCCAGTGTCAGAAAGCTGGGTCTCCGTCGAAGGCCATGGGTCTTCCAGCAGGACAATGACCCCAAACACACTTCAAAAAGCACCCAGGAATGGTTCAAGACAAGACGCTGGACTGTTCTGAAGTGGCCATCAATGAGTCCAGATCTAAATCCCATTGAAAACCTGTGGAGAGATCTGAAAACAGCAGTTGGGAGAAGGCACCCTTCAAATCTGGGAGAACTGGAGCAGTTTGCACAAGAAGAGTGGGCCAAACTGCCAGTAGAGAGGTGCAGGAAGCTCATCCATGGCTATAGGAAGCGGTTGATTGCAGTTATTTTGACCAAAGGCTGTGCTACCAAATATTAAGTCTAGGGTGTCAATAATTTTGTCAATGCCATTTTTTTCATTTTCTGATTTAAAAGGATATATTAACTTCTGAATCAAAAACAAAGGTTCTGTAATATTAACAGAGAAATAAAGAATTGTGGAGACCAAATACTGTATTGTTCTTAATTTCAACTTATGTTTAGAGGAAATTGTGTTATTTGAAAAAGTGCAAGGGCGCCAATATTTTTGGCCACGACTGTAATAACCAGAACCATAAACTTTGCTCCAAATGCCATCCAAAGTTAACATATTGAAAATTTCATTTAAAAATGAAAAGACAGAGCCTTCTTCTGAAGGTTGTCTGAGGAGGATGGGAGGGAGCTTACTGATGCTAAAGGATACCTTGGAAAAAAGAAGATTACTACGGTGAGTAATTTTTTTCTTCTTACCCCAGTGGTCCTTTAGCATCAGTAACTATTGCAGACAACAAAGCAGTATAATGGGAGGTGGGTAGAGAACCTATTTAGGAAAAAGACTCTGCAAAACCGTCCTGCCAAAACTGGCATCGGATCTGGACTGCACATCTAAGCAGTAATGCTTAGTGAAACTGTGGACAGTCTTCCAAGTTGCTGCTTTGCAGACTTTCAACAGTGGAATGTCTCTCTCAGCTGCCATTGACGCAGCATTACCCCTGGTAGAGTGGGCTGTAAGCCCCTCAGGGGGTTGGTTGCCAGTCATGTTGTAACAGAATCAAATACAGGAGACTATCTAACGAGAGATAGTTCTCTTAGTAGCTGGTCTTCCTCTACTCACTTCCCCATAGGTGAGGGATAGCTGTGTAGAAGAGCCCCTAACCTGATTGGTGTGCTCCAAGTAGTAAAGCAGGGCCCTTTTAACGTCCAAGCTATGGAGCTTCTGCTTTCCTGGAGTGGACTTCTCTGTGAAAAACACAAGTAAAGTGACCGACTGATTAAGGTGGAATTTAGAAACCACCTTGGGAAAGAACTTTCTGTTAGTCCTGAGCTCAATCTTGTCCCTGTGTGGGATGAAGTAGTTGGGCTCAGTGCAAACAAAGGGCCTGCAACTCTAAAATCCTTCTAGCAGAGGTAATGGTCACTAAGAATACCGTCTTCCAAGTCACATACTTAGTATGGGCTGTAGCCATGGGCTCGAAAGGAGGCTCTATAAGCTTGGCAATACAGAGATTCAGGTTCCAAGGAGGAACAGGCTCTCTGAGTGGAGGCTGAACAAGAAGGAGCCCTCTGAAAAACCGTTTAAATACTGACTGTGAAAAAATGGACTTGGCCTTTTCCAAAGAAAGGTAACCTGATATAGCAGCCAAATGAAGTTTCAAGGAGGAAGGCCTTAGGCCTGAGTCCTGTAGGTGTACCAAATAATCTAGAATACTAGGAATAGACTCATTGAGAGGATTGAAATGCTTCAGCTTACACCAAATGGAAAATGTTTTCCACTTGGCTGCATAAGTCTTCTTTGTACTAGGTTTTTTGGACATCCTCAGTATCTTTAGAACCTGCTTTGAGTACTGAGAGTCTGGAAATACAGGTTATTCACCTGTAACAGGAGTTCTAGGAGTGGTATATGTTGTTCATCCACACTTCTTGGCAAGTACCTTGCCGCTTTAAGATGTGCCGGAAAGTCTTCAAGCTGGCTCCTCCCACCCACCGGGTGGTAAAACCTCGGCTCTGCCCCATGACGCCAGAATCTAGGCCCGCTGGAAGCCAGGCTTGGTCAAACCGGGAGGTTGGGTGGTCGGGTGGATGAACAACATATACCACTCCTGTTACAGGTGAGTAACCTGTATTTCTAGGGATGTGGATATGTTGTTCAATCCACACTTGGCAGACTCCTAGCAGTTCTCTGGGAGGAGGGAGGCAAGCCGCGCACCCCCTATACTTACTTGGGGAATAAGGACTGGAAGAACCGAGGTCCCAAAACCAGCATCCCGGCGTGACTCTAGGTCAATGTGGTAATGGGAAATAAAGGTGTGTGCTGACTTCCAGGTAGCAGCCCTGCAGATTTCCTGGATAGGGACGTCCCTAGAAGCAGCCACCGAAGCAGCGGTATGGCGGGTTGAATGAGCTCTTATCCCTCTTGGTAGCTCCATGCCCACCAACCTATAGCAGAGATCTATGCAGGAGGTGACGCACCTGCTTATCGTCCGCTTGTCTGCAGGTCTGCCTGGTGCGGCTTCAGCATAGGTGACAAACAGCTGACGAACCTCTCCCCGAACTTCAGCTATCCGCTCCTTATAATAAGTAAGCACTCTTCTAGGGTCCAGAGTATGGAGCCTATATTCGGCCTCCGAGGTGCGACTGGGGTAGAACACCGGCAGAGTCAACACCTGATTCAAGTGAAACTCCGACACCACCTTCGGAAGGAATTTCGGGAGAGGGCACAGGACAACCTGGTCCCTGTGGAATACCAGATAAGGAGACTCGATAGAAAGTGCCTGGAGCTCTCCCATCCTTCTGGCTGACATGATAGCCACCAAGAAGGCGGTCTTCCAAGACAGGTGGGAGACATCGCACCTGTGCACTGGTTCGAATGGCTTGCCCATGAGCTTGGCCAATACCAGCAGTAGATCCCACGGAGGCGGAGGTTCTCGCACTGGAGGGGATATGTGATCTAAGCCTTTGAAAAAATGCCAGACCACCTTCTCCTGCGCCACCGACTGCTTGCCGGCCTGCGCCCGGTAAGCAGAGATGACTGCCAGGTGCACCTTAAGGGTCGTCAACCAAAGCCCTAGCTGAGAAAGGGACCACAGGTACTCCAAAATGCTAGCCAATGGGCAGGATGAAGGGTCCAACCCTTTGCCCTGACACCAAATGGAGAAGCTCTTCCATTTAAAGGAATAACATTTTCTGGTCGATTCCTTATGGGACGCCTCAACGAATTTGAGGACCTCATCGGAAAGACCCAAGGCCTGGAACTCTAGCCGCTCAGGAACCAGGCCATCAGGTGCAGGGATTGACGGTCCGGATGGAAAACCTTCCCCTTGCTGACTGAGATCAGGTCCGGGCAGGCTGGAAGCCGCCTCGGGAGCCTGGAGCTGAGGCTGAGGAGATCTGGATATCAGAACTGGCAAGGCCAGTCTGGGGCGACCAGAATCACCTGCGCCTTGTCCCTCTTCGCCTTGAGAAGCACCTTGTGGATCAAGGGAAATGGAGGTAAGGCGTAGAAGAGGCCCGGGGTCCATGGCCTCGAAAAGGCATCCCCCTGCAGCGAGCCCTGCTGAGGGAGGCAGGCATGAAACAGTCTCAGCTTCGCGTTCTCCCTGGAGGCGAACAGGTCCACCTGAGGGGTGCCCCAATGGGAGAACAGGTCTTGAACTACCTCTGGCAGGAGAGACCACTTGTGAGATGCAGCACCTATCCGGGTGAGGGCATCGGCCCAACTGTTCGAGGCTCCTGCCACATGGACGGCAAGGAGATCCGCCTCCAGGCTGATCACGAGAGACCAAATGCGGAGAGCTTCCTTGCACAGGGGCAACGAGTGTGTCCCGCCCTGACGGTTGAGATAGTACATGGTCGTGTTGTTGTCCGTCTGGACCTGAACCACTTGACCCCGCACAAATGGAGCGAAGGCGGAGAGGGCTAACCGTACCGCTCGAAGCTCCAGCAGGTTGATGTGGCATCGGGACTCCTGAGGGGAACAGAGGCCGTGTGCCCTGAGCTCCCCCAGATGGGCACCCCAACGCATCAAGGAGGTGTCGGTCGTAAGGATGACCGTCGGCTCGGGGCGGACAAATGGGATACCCTTCTGCAGATGACCTGGGACGAATCACCACTACAGGACGTCCCACATCTTCTGGGTCATGCTTTCTGGCTGGTCCAGAGGACTGGAGTGCTGAGACCACTGGCAGGCTAGCCCCCATTGCAGGGGTCGCATATGCCAGTGGGCCCAATGGACCACGCTGGTGCAAGCCTCCATGAGACCCAGAAGGTGCAGGAAGTCCTGAGTAGGGCTCAATTGCCCAACCTGAAATGATTGGGCAAACGAGGAAAGGACCTCGACCCTGTCCGCCGGGAGCCGGGTTCTGGCTTGAAGAAAGTCGAGTTCTGTCCTGATGAACTGAATCACCTGCGATGGCATGAGTTCCGATTTGGCCTCGTTGATCATGAGGCCAAGATGAGAGCAGACCTGGAGGGCCAGCTATCTGGGCCGCTCCACCTCCAACCTGGAGGGGGTTGCTATCAGCCAGTCGTCCAGGTAAGGGTACACCCGAACCCCTCTGTGCTGCAGGAATGCTGTTACCACTGCCATGCATTTGGTGAAGACCCTGGGAGCTGGAGAAAGGCCGAAGGGCATGGTCTGGAACTCGCAAAGGGATCCCTCCCCTCTGAAGTGGAGGAATTGCCGATGAGACAGACGGACTGGGACGTGAAAGAATGCGTCCTGGAGATCCAGAGAACAAAACCACATGCCTAGTTCCAAGGATGGTATGATCTGAGCCAGAGTGACCATCCTGAAGGTGCTCGGCCTCAGGAACTTGTTCAGGTAGTGCAGATCAAGAATGGGGTGCCAGCCCCCCGTCCGTTTTGGGACCAGGAAGTACCTGGATACAAACCCTGGGCATAGAGGAGGATCCGCAACCTTGCTGATCACCCCATTTTGGAGAAGTAGAGCTATGTCGGCTCGACGAGCCGACAGAGAGGCTGGGCGAACGTAGCCCCCGAGGGACAATGGTTCAAAGGGAGGGGTCTGCTCAATTCCAGAGGCAGACCCTGCCAATTCATATCCAACACCCAACGGTCCTGGTTATAGTGGACCAGGTGGAAAGGAAGTGGTTGAGCTGGCCTCACAGGGGGACCCAGGGAGGAGTGACTAGGCTGTGGGCGGCACCCCTCAACCCATCACTGGGCAGGCTTGGAGGAAGGGCCGCTGAGGAGCCGCCTGGACCTTCCTCCAGGCTTCCTGTTGGAGGAAGCAGCAGGCTTGGCCTTGGGGGTGCCAGCGTGAGCCTGGCTCTGGTGCTGCTGCTGCTGGGCAGTCGTGCACAGGGCGGAGGGGGCGAAAAAGGCTTACGGTTGCTGGCGGCCTTTGTCCTTCTGGACAGACGTGACAGAGTCCAAGGTGACATTGGACTTCTCGAATCCGCTGGAGGTGGCCCTCCACCCCGGGCCCAGATAAGTCGGTGCCAAGAAGGGGACATCTGCCAGCTTGTGCTGGGTATCTGCTGTGAAGGTCGAGATCTGCAGCCAAGCTCTGCGGCGCATGGCTACTGCAGCCACTACTGACCGGGAACAAGAGTCTCCGATGTCCAGAGTAGTCCAGATTTTTGGACTCCTTGTCCGGGGGCTTCTCTATGTCCCTGGCATTTCCGGAGCGCCAAAAAACATTATCGGTCACCAGCTATTCAGCCAAGCGGTGCTCCGAAAAACCGGACAGGGAACTGCTCGGGACTGCATACTTGCGGCCATCTTGGCCGAAGGCGCAGGACAGGAGGCAGGCCGCTGCCACAACTCCAAGGCCGGACCAACAATGGCCTCGGCCACAGGAAAGGCCTCTGTAGGGCAATCCCCTCGGTCCAAAATCTCCGTAAGGGGATATCTGGCCCGTTTCTGCACAGGTTCAAGCTGCATCCCAGTAGACTGAGATGAGCCGAAGAATATTGAGGAACGAGGATGGGCTCTCGTCCACCAATAGACCCCCAGAGGATTCCAGGTCGAGGGGCCTGGAATACAGTGAGGAGTCATTGGACTCCGAGGAATCCGCAAACAGCTGCCGACCGCCTGAGCCACCCTTCACTCTCCGAGGCCGATCGGGGGTGAGGGTGACCAACAACCCATGGGGCAAGCCCTGACCCGACAGAGAATCCTTGGCTGGGGCCCCAGTCTTCGGCTGAGGATGCGGTGGTTTCACCATAATTGGTGGAACAGCCGCCGCGGGCCAAGCAATCGCGCCCGGTCGGCTCCTCGACCACGGAACTGAAGGCAGGAGATTGTCAGCTACCTCGGTGACAAACTACTTAATTGCCGGGAAGGCGACAGAGTCAGCTTGTTGCCGGCCAACAAAAGCTGCTGCCACATCATAGCCTCATAGCGCCGACTCAACTTGCATCAGAGCCTCTCCTCTGAGGAGGAAGATGAGGATGAGTGGCGACGCCGCTTTCCATGATGTCAGGACCGAGACCGCTGATGTCAGCGAGACTTGCCTGACACGGAAGAGGACCGAGACCATTGGGGTTGCCGACGATGGGTCGAAGAAGGGGCGGGGGAAACCCACACATCCTCCGGTTCAGGATCCTTAACTGGGGACTTCGGCTCGGGAGGCAGAGGCAAGTCCTTGTTAGGCACTGGGGGAACCGGTGAAAGAGGGTTGTTGGCCTCTCCAGTAAACAGCCCATCTAACGGGTTGAGGAAAATCTCGACCACATCGACAGGTGTCTTGGTCGGCTGGCCTGATGGGGACACCGAGAAGCCAGAGGCCTTGGCCGCAACCTCGACCGAAGTCGATAGAGGATGGTCTGGGGAGTGAGATCTCTCCCGCTCCCATGAACGTTGATGGTGGGACTTACCTTTCGGGTCCTTCTATTTTGACCAACTGAAGTGAGTCCCTGAAGACCCCTCTCCCTTGGTGCAGAGGGACTGACAAAGCTCGCGAAAAGGAAGCAGTGTAGGAGGAGCCCAAGGAGAGTGGGATAGACGCCGACGCCGAGGATGATGGAGCTGCAGCCTGGGCCGCCTCCTCCTTGAGGGCAGTTAATTGCTCCAGCTGCGCCGCGGACACCGCCCAATGGGCCTCCTTCGACTTCACCGGCGGAAACAGTTTTTCTGGGCACCCCAGTTGGAGTTGGGCAGCGGTCTTCAAGAACCGATGCTGAAAGGACTTGCTGAATCATGAGCCTGCGGATCATGGCCAAGACAAGGCAGTAGTACGTGACATGCTCGAGTCGGTCCGAGACATCTTCTGCCCGCAAGGGCACAGACGGAAGCTGGGAGTAGATTTAGAATCCACTGCAGCCGCAAAGGAAGGAGAAGACTGAAGTCGCGTAAACTTAAAAACGATTTTCAGTAAGACCGAAGGTTTAGGATCCAGGCCTAGAGACGCAAGAGCGCTAAGGAGAGAACCTGAGCTTCCAAGAGGTAAGGAAGATCTGACGTTATGGGGTGGAGCCGAGGGTTTTACCACCTGGGTGGGTGGAAGGAGCCAGCATGAAGACTTTCCAGCACATCTTAAAGCGGCAAGGTACCTGCCAAGAAGTGTGGATTGAACAACATATCCACGTCCCTAGAAATTTAACTCCTCAAGAGCCAGGCCTTGAGGTGAAGGGGTTTCAGATCTGGATAAGCCATCCCTGTCTGGGGAAGAGACAGAAGGGAATGGCTGAGGGGGGGACGAACAGGCTTGCTACAGGACATGGACATCAGAAGAGGATACCATGTCTGTCTCGGCCAATCTCGTGCCACCAGAATCATTGTTGCAGGTTGATTTCTGAACTTTAACAAAGTTCTAAAAATCAGAGAAAAGGGAGGAAAGGCATACAGAAACTTTCCTGTCCATTCCAGAGTTAATGTATGTGTTGGAAGGGTCCACAGAACTGGGGGCCTGCAACAAAACAGAGGAGGTTGATGGTTTAGGGGAGAGGCAAACAGATTCACTTCTGGTGTGCCTCATCTCCTGAACACAGTGGCTAACACTTGTTTGTTCAGGCACTATTCGCTGAGCCCCTGGTTGATGCAACTGAGGGCATCCGCCAGGATGTTGTCCTTTCCTGGAAGGTGTATGGCTGACAGATTGACTGCCAGGGAGTAGGCCATGCTCCAAATCCTCATGGCCTGTAGGCACAGGACAACAGACTTTGTGCCCCCCTGCTTGTTTATGCAGAACACAGCAGTGGTGTTGTCTGTTCTGAACTGGATATTTAGTCCTTTTATTTGAGGAGTAAATGCTTTAACAGCCAGGAATATGGCTCTGAGTTCCAGCAAATTGATGCAAGTCTGTGATTCCTGTGGAGTTCAGGAGCTACTGACAGAACAGCTGTGCATGTGAGCTCCCCATCCAAGCAGAGAAGCATCTGTAGTAATGATTTTTAAGGGGGTGGAGACCTGGAAGGTACCCCCACTGACAGGTTTTTGGAGTCCTTCCACCAATCCAAAAACTGAAGTAGGTTTTCTGTAACTGGAATCAACTTGGACAGAGAGTCTTTTCTTTAAGACCAGTGAGATCTTAGATAGTGCTGAAGGTCTCTCATTCTGAACCGGACTCCTGGGACCACCACTGACATGGATGCCATGTGGCCCAGGAGCTGTAGAAAATGTCTGGCTGACCTGGGCTGACCCAGGGCAAAGAAATTTGCCACAGTTAGAAAATGTTCTATTCTTCCTGCAAGGAGAAAAGCCCTGCTGTGTACAGTGTCCGGCTGAGCTCCTATGAATGTGAGGAGCTGAGTTGGTGCTAGGTGTGATTTCTTCAGGTTTATGATGAAACCCAGCCCTTGCAGGGTGTCTCTTGTTAAGGAGAGAGCCTGTTCTAAAAGAGAAGGAGACTTTGCTACAATTAGCCAGTTGTCCAAGTATGAGTATACTGATATCCCCTTTTTTCTTAAGTGAGCTGCCACTACAGCTAGGCAACTGATGAACACTCTTGGAGCAGATGTCAATCCGAAGGGCATGGCTGCAAACTGGTAGTGCCCTGAAGGAAGCTTGAACCTGAGAAACTTCCTGTGGGCCTGCCTGATGGGGATATGAAAGTAGGCGTCTTTGAGATCTAGGGAGGCTAGCCAGTCTCCCTGCTGTAAGGCCTGAATTACCAGATTCAGAGTGACCATCTTGAATTTTGGCTTTGGAAGGTGCCTGTTCAGGTACCTGAGGTTTAAAATAGGTCACCACTCCCCAGTTTTCTTTTGAGTCAGGAAGTACCTGGAGTAGAGAAGTACCTGGAGTAGAGACCCTTGTCCCTTTGATGGACGAGCACTCTCTCCACCACTTTTGCTTCCAAAAGATGCTTTACTGCCAACTCCAACAGGATTTTCTCTGTTGGAGTTAGAGGTTTGGAAATCTGAGTTCTTTTTTGGGCTTGCATCTTTCTGAACTGAAGAGACAGACCCTTTTCCACTACCTCCAGGTCCCACTTGTCTGTGGTAATAAGGGTCCAGGATTGGCAGTAGTGAGAGAGCCTGCCCCCAACAGGCAGAGGGGAGGCAACCTGGGCTGAGGAGTCAGGGCTTCTGCTGAGTGGCAGGAGCAGGGGAGGAAGAAGATCTCCCTTGACCCCTCCTGCCTCTTCTGCTATAATAACCCCTGAACTGTGATAGGTCAAACTGAGGAGGAAGAGGGTAAAAAGGTTTGGGATAAAAGTCCCTGCCTGATACCCCTGTGTTGAGGCTTGTGTGACCCTTGAGCCCTAGACTTAGCTGTGTTACTCTGATAGGTCGATTTGTATTCATCAATCTTTTTCATGTACTCCTCAGTCCTGGAATCAAAAAGGAGATTTCTGTCGAAGGGAAAATCCACTGCTTGAGACTGGGTGCTCCTGTGACAGGTCTGTTGATCTAAGGTTCTGAGGCAGTATAGCACAGTGGTTTAAGGCTCCGAGCTGCAAATCTGTAGACCTGTGTTTGAATCCCACAGCCCCCACTTGCATACTGTGTGACCCTGAGCAAGTCACTTAACTTCCCTGTGCTCCCAGATCACACCTGTAAACAAGCTTTCAGCTTAGTGTTCCACTCCTGGTAAAACAACTTGGGGGGAAAAAAGCCAGGAGAAGCATCTCAGGGAAATAGCCTGAGCAATAACCCTTGAGACTGCATCACTGTTATCATCCGCCACGTGAAGTTGGTATTTAGTGGCTTCCAAAGCTGTTTTAGCTGTCGCCACTAAATCTTTAGCCATGGAATCTGACCCACGTTTTACAATGGCTGTCACAGAGTTCCACAGGGCCTTTTGATATTTAGCTATATAAGAGGCCAGGCAAATAAGGAGGGAGGCTGAAGTGCATGTTTTTCTGGCTACAGAATACAGCTCTTAGAATCTTTTTCTGGAGGCTGGGAGGAAAGAGGAACCACAGCCTTATCACAAGCTGCTTGCTGCACCACTCCTTCATGACTTGGGTGAACAAACAAAAAATATGTATCAGTTTTAGAAAACTAAGATTTCTTGTCAGCTCTTTTTTCAACGCCTGGGGCAGAAGTAGGGGTTTGAAGAATCTTCATAGTGTTCTTCCTGAAAGGTTTATAAATGGGAAGAACTAGTTTCTTAAGGGGAGGAAGACCCTTCATCTCTCTATAGTCCAGTCTTCCTCCTCATCCTGGCTGGACTCTTGAGAAGGAAGATCAAGAGTGTCTGTCATATGTTGCAAAAAAGAGAACAGACAGGAATTATCCTCCTGGTCCGGAGATGCCCCAAAATTAGGGTCAGGAGACACATCAGGTTCTGGGATCTTACACACTGAAATGTCATCCCTGGGATCAAAGTCATCACTGTCATCCCCCTCATCAGCCTCTGCAGCAGAGGGAGCATTAGAAGGGTGTCTAGGAAAGTCAGAGGCACCAAAAATAGAACCCATACCTTGAAGAGTCTGATAAAGGTGCCAAACTTTGGCCATATTCTCCATAGAGGGGAGGTCCCCTGGAAAATCTTGGGGCCCACCCTCTTGGGGTTCAATATTTTTTATCTTTAGACTTTTTTTCCCCTGCATCCCCACCTTTGGCGCCAGTTAGAGGAGTGGCAGAATGTTTCTCTTTACAGATCTTTTCAGGTGCCACTTCATCAGTGACTTGTTCAGGTTTTCTCTTGGAACTAGAGACTTCATCAGTGCCCTTTGAATTTTTTGATTTAGGAACTTCATCAGCCCCTTTAGCCTTAGTTTTTGAAGACACCTCATCAGTGCCAGGCTTAGTGTTCTTTGTCTTAAAAGGCACTTCATCAGCACCTGTACCAGGCTTAGATATTAAAGATGCCTCATCAGCACCTGTATTATTTTTATTTTTAATAGGCCCCTCATTGGTAGCCTTGGGTCTATGCTTAGGACCAGATGAAGACCCTTCTGCCATTTCTCTAAGCCTTTTTGCTCTATTTCTTAACATTTTTGAACATAATTTGGAGCAAAGAACACAGTAATGATCCGGACCCAAACACTTCAAACACAGGTCGTGAGTATCAACTTTAGCTAAAATTCTTTGGCAGTTCAAGCAATTTTTAAAACCTGCGGCTCAAGTCCTTTTCTTAGGGATTTCTGACATGCCCAATTAACAGAAAGCCCTTAAAAAGAATGTTGAACCATTTAAAAGTGAGGTCCAACAGTCAGTTCCCTCACGGTAAGAACCGCAACTTTTCTGAAGTAAAGTGAAAATCGTCGGTTCCCAAAGAAAAAGGGAACTGTGATAAAATACAGCAAAACTATATTAAAGGAACTGCGGAAACACTAAACGCGGTACAAACTTATTTAAAAAATAAAGAAAAAAGGGAACCGTGAAACCGAGAGACGAGGTTCCCGGGAACCGAGGGGAACCATGAAAATCAAATAAAAATACTCAGTACACTCAAATACAGAAATAAACTAAATAAATGTTACCAGTCTTGAAGAAGACAACTTTTCCAGTCAGGAAAGAGAGCACCTCAGAGGCAGTGTTGCTCAGTCCAGCAGAGAAAAAATTCTGAAGCCTCTTTCCCTCTCTCTGCTCAGCACATTCCATAGCTTCTTTCTGATTGGCTAATTCATAAATCTCATTACCATACATTCCACTTCCAGGGGAGTGATAGCTATCCAGCTGACTGCACTAGTTACTGATGCTAAAGGATCCCTGGAGTAAGAAGATTTGTGGAGTGCCCTGTCTTCTAAAGGCTGAAGCCAGCACTTGCTGACTGTCATCGAGGCACGGGTCAGGAAGCAAAGTAAAATCAGGAGCAATTATAAAATTCGCAAGCAGCGTTTTATTATTCTCAGTAACAGTAAAGTAAAAAAATTAAATTGTTCAGTATAACTATTTACAATGGCAATACAAGCAGAAAAAAATAAGTCACTCGTATAAGGGTATCTCCAATTCTACATTCCAGTGTCTCCCTCTAACAAAAGATTGCTGCTCTTTTTGTAATAAAACTTTGCCTGGCAATTAATTTCTTCATCCTGAGCTTGTTGACAGACATCCTATTTCTCAAAAAAATGTATCAGAGCTTTGTCAATTTCTTTGCAGGTGCAACAAAATAGAACATGGTGTCCCAGAACTATCTCCTACTGATAACTCTGCAAAAGCGTTTGTGGAGGTCAAACTGGATCTCAGTGTTAAACCGAGTTCCAAACAGCTTTTTGCATGTATTTCAACAGTATAACTGTACACATTTTCAAACCAAGAGACCCCTGTTTCACATAAACAGTTTTACACAAAGATTCAAATTTTTTTTATAACCACAGATATGCAAAGGGTGGGGGGTGGGGGAACAGGAACAGCAAGAAACAGCAAGTGAAGGAAGGGGGAGAATTGTGAGACTGTCAGAGTGATCAGTTCCTAGGTGTCACAAGAAAATTTGACTGCACAATCAGACAGACAAGGGACAAAAAAGGAGAGGATAGAATAGCTCCTTGCTCTAAAACTCCCTCAGCATAACAAATATGACAGGGTCTTATTCAACCCTGTCACACTGATTCAGGGCTTACTCATGGTTTGCCTGGCTGATTCTGGTTAGGGCATCTGCCAGGACATTGTCTTTGCCTGGCAGATGAACATCATGAATCTTTGTATCAAGGAAGTAGGCTATACTTTTGTATATTTTTTTGCTGTATTTTCATCTTGAATTTGATATTTGCCGTGTACAATCTCCCCTACCCAAATCCCCTGGGTCGCACCTTAAAATGAGCCCTATCTCAGTGTGCCTTTCCTGGTCACCAAATGTTTAAATAAAAACAAAAAAAAAATAAATACCCCAGGTCCTTATGGCTTCTGTGAACTGCTTCGAGGATCTTGTTCCTCCCTGTTTGTTTATGTAATACATTGTCGTGGTCTTGTCTGTTCGAATCTGAACAGACTGGCCTTGTAACTTTGTGAAGAAGGATTACATTCCAGCAATACTGCTCTGAGCTCTAGGAGGCTGATGTACTCCTGACCCTCCTTTGGACTCCAGATGCCACTTACTGTGAGTCCCCCTAGGTGGACACCCCATCCTAGGAGTGAAGCATCTGTTGTGAAGACACTTGGGGTTGCTGAAGGAAGGGAAGGTTTTCTATTGTCCTTTTGGACCCTTCGGGTCCTTACCACAACATTTCTGCTCCAACTAGATGATAGCAAATATACAGTAAATGCCATAGAGTGAACTGACAATTAAGCGAAACTGAGTAAAAAATGTAAGGCGTGTTGCAACAGGTGTGAGCAAGCCTGACCCTGATTAACCTTTTGGGGCAAAGACCCTATTAATACAGCTTCTCCAGCTCATTATTATATGTGCTGTTTGGGCAAAACATGCTAGTTTTTGTTAGCCACTTTGGAATTTTTGAAGCACATTACTTTATTAGGGGAAATATAAATTGTGTATTTCTTTCAGGACAACATACTGTGTTAATCCATGGGACTTCTTATATGGAGCCTAATTCAAATCTGATTATGACATCAGTAAAGTTTACATCTTATATATATATATATATATATATATATATATATATATATATACACAGCTTTATATCAAGGGGGATAAACCCCTGAACTTTACTTTTTTTGTGGGCGTTCACCTAGTAGACCTGTTTTGGCACACTGCAGTAATCATTTAATTTTCTGCTTCAAAAAAGTTAAACAGCAGGACTCCCCTCTACTGATCTAACAGTACACTACTGCATCAATAGGGTGTGATAAGATGATATTTTATTGTGTGCACTCTGTCTTCTTATTAGCTGGACTCCCTTGCATTAAAGTGGTGCCGCTGCTGGCCCGGTGACGCTGAGAGTTGAGGCGCACGTTCCGGTCCCCCTCCACAAGGCTATCCCACCAATCCTGTAGATAGGGTGCCGGAGGACGTAGACCCAGGGCACTTGGGTATGCCACGTGGGACGGTCCTTGACTGGAACAATGTGTACCGTGCTTCAGGCAGGATGGGATAACCCCGATGACCGAGATGCCCACGCTGGAGAGAGTCTGGAGGTAGGAAGAGTAGAAATAAATTGAAAAAAAAAAATGGCACCACTACTTTGTTTCGCGGTTCTACTCTTTAGATTTTTTAGATACATAAATGACAACTTAATAGACTGTTTGAATATGTAGCAAATGGAATTGATATACTTGTATTTTTTATTTTCATTTTTACCTGGCAGGTCCTTCTGTCGGTCTCCGCCCTGGTAACAGCCCCAGGAGCTTCCACCTACCATCTATGGCTAGCATCTCCCAGTTACCCCTGGCTTACCCCCCCCAGAGGGCGGGGCTGCAGCACTGGTCCCCTATCCAGAGCCACAGGACCAGTGTCTAGTTGGGAGAGCTAGGCGATGGTGGCTAATTGAAGCTCCAGCGAGGACTTCATGGAGACAGAGGACTCACCTGCCTTCCTTTTTCCACCATTTTTCTTGTAGGCGAGGATGTGCAATGATGCCAGCGTCTGCCCCACCTCCCATACGTGCGAGTGCCGGTGGTTTGAGTGACTCTCGGCCTCCGCCAGGTGTCCCCCATGTGCGAATACCCTCAGGAGAAGGAGAGCAGTCCATAGACGCCTATCCTTCTCCGGCTGGCATTCCAGCGACCCAGGCCCGCTCCTCGGTTGCTCGCATCGCAATGGAACTAACTGCTGTGCCAACGGGCCAGCCATACTTGTATTTTTTGAATGTGAATGCATTTTATCTATTTTCCTTAACAGACGCCAGAACCAAATTATCAATATTTTGGTTTATTACTTTAGGAATTTATAACAGATACTACATTTTTCACAACCTACATAATATTATTTAAAATCTATAAAGTAAGAGATAAAACTGGTGTAACTGTCTTAGGATACTGGCAACGAAGCATCTAACTATATCATGTCCAGCAGGATTACCGATAGAAATTAAGTTAGTATAAATGGTCTCCTTTTCTGCTTGGAGTGGGTCTCATAGGCTTGGAATGGATATTTGAGAGGTAATGGGTATAGGAAGGGGATAATGAGCCAGGTGGCTGGAAGCATTTTGTGTTCAAGAAGGCCTACTGGGGTAAACTTACGACTGTATTTTATAGCCCACTGTAAGGTGGTCTTTTTCAGTAATTATGATTTCCCTATTTGACCTCAGAGCCAAAATGTTGCTGGACTTTTGGCAAATTGCTTCTTCCGAAAAACCACTTGTGCTCTCGATTGCTGAACACTAAGATCTGATCTACTTCTGGGGATAGTGATCAGACTGTGATGGATATACTGAACCTGTAATTTTTATATACATTTTGATTACTTAGTTATCTACTAAAAGGATCTTCATGATTAATATTTATTACTGGAAAATTTTGGAAAGTGCTTGTTGAATTTTCATCCTCGATTTATTGTACAAGTATGACATTTTAAAACCTATATTGTATGTTTGAATTGTTTTGTTTTTTAGTACATTGTAAAGGCATTTAGTTAAACAGTAAACCAACCTTGAAAACTTGAAAGCAAGAAGTTTGAAGACGCAAAGAACGTCAGTAAAGTTAGGGTCTACACCTAGCACGGAGCTGTGATGGAGGGAACTTGATGCTTCCAGCGGAAAGGAAGCTCTGATGTCATGGGGCAGTGCCGAGAAGGACACACCGGGGTTGGGAGACAGCTTGAAGATCTTCTGGCAAGATTTCAAGGGGAAAGGATTCTGCAAGAAGTGTGGATACTACACCATATTTAATTATTTCAAAAGTTTCACCAGGAAAGGCATACTGAGCTGAAATCAGCTTGTTTCCAGATGTGTCCTGGGGGAAGGGGAGGAGGAAACAGACAATAAATACAGCATACAAATTTAAATGATACAGATAGGAACTTGTTACATACAGGCAATTGCATAAGTTGTTACATCGAGTAAGCAGATTTAAACATGTTCCATGACAACCAGCAGCACACTGTGTGCTTGACGGGGGGGGGGTAAGAGGATGCTAATGGGAGAACTGCTGGGGGTAAATGGAGTAGGGCAGTCAGGGCATTAAATGAAGCAGGAGTTGGAGCAGGAAGAAATACAGTGAAGCAGAAAACGGGTTGGGAGAGCAACAGGGGGATGCAAAGGTTATGTACAGTTGCACGAGTTGTGGGGTGGGAGAGTAACAGGGAGAATGAAGAGGTTAGGAACAGCTGCAGGAGGGGAGATGAAGCTGTGGAGAAGGGAAGAAAGGGAGCGGAGGGGATGGGACACTACAAATGGGTGGAGGAAGTGTGTTCCAGAGCTTATGGAAGCAATAAGAGAAGGCAGCCTGGCCAGCTGTAGTAGAGCTAAGGGGAGAGCAAAGGATCGAAGATCAGAGTTGCGGAGGGAGTAGGTGGACGGGGGATGGAGGGTGTAGAGATGAAGTAAATGGAGAGGGACCCAAACCTGTATTTGGCTACAAAGGTAGCACAGTGGGCGAGGCACTTGTCTTTAAAGGAGTGGAAGGAGACAGAGGTATGGAGGTCACAGTGGCGAGTCCAGAACGGACACTCTAGAACAAAACTGCAGAATGAGCAAAAGAGGGTATCCAGTCTGGTAAGGGAGGACTTGGGAGTGGCACTGTAGACTATATCTCCATAGTCGAAGATAGGGAGGATCATTTTCTGGACAAGTGCACAGTGGGCTGGCAACGGGATACACCCATGGTTTCTATATAGCGCACTGAGCTTGGGGTGCAGTTTCTTATGGATGGCATCCACATGCCCAGAAAAGTCAAGGTGTTAGTCAAGCCAGACCCAGAGACACTTGCAGGAGGTAACATTCTCAATCATAGTTCTGCCCAGGGTGTGGGAAGAAGGAAGGGAGGGAGGGAAGCCTAGAGAATCTCTGCCTAGTGCTGAAGGTCATGGAGACAGTCTTCCTAGCGTTTAGGAATGTACAGTTATGTAAGAACTTACCATAACAGAAGATCTTTGAGAGGAGCTCCTGCAGCAGGCACCACTGACAGGACTAACCCACCAGGCGCTAGGATCACAAAGAAAATGTCTAGCTAGCAGTAATTAGCGGGGGACCACCTCTGACATCAGGCACACCCGACGTCCACCTATGGTATAAAAGGGGCGGTCCCCCAGCCCAAACTCAGTTCTCCCACCGGAGACCACCACATGCTCAGAAAGATGGTGAAACAAGGTGGTTCTTCAAAACCGAGGGAAGCAGAAAAGCTGAGATGGAGAAGCAGTCATCAGGGGATGGAGGGAAGGAAAGCAGCACCTGCTGCAAGAGCGCCTCTCGAAGATCTACTGTTATGGTAAGTTCTTACGTAACTGTACGGTCTTACTTCGAGGGGCCTTTTGCAGCAGGCAATGCCAGTAGAACAGAGTCCCAAACAGTACAGAAACTGACCCGGTAAGCTGGGAGGAGGAAGGAATCAGCAGAAGGTGTTCAGAAGAGAAGGTCCTGAAGGACAGCAAGTCCGAAGCCTGCCCCACACCTAGAGGCAATGTTCAAACTGCAGTACTTAATGAAAGTATGGACAGAGCTCCAAGTAGCAGTGGATACATTCCTGAAGGAAGCAACAGAAGCAGCCATGTCTCTGGTAGACTGTCCTTTGACCAGTTTGAGCAAAGGACTGTCATACTTGTGGCAACAATAAACAATATGGCTGGCTAACCACTTAGACAAACACTGTTTGGAAACAGAAGCCCCTTCTCTACTAAAACATCTGCTACCCAAGAGGAAACTCCGAAACGGGTGATGGCTAAGTCTGCAGAAGCCATGCATGGAGATGAAGAGACCGGAGGTCTGGGTGGACGAGAGTGACCTGCTCCTGAGAAAGCAGGCTGGAGCACAGTGGCAAGGGAAGCGAAGGCTCCACTGCAAGTTGCTGTAACAGTGGAAACCACATCTGGCGAGGCCAGTAGGGAGCTATGAGGATCAGCATTGCTCCCTTTGACTGCAAGCTTGAGGAGAACCCTCTGCAGGAGCGGCAAGGAAGGGAAGGCAGACAGAAACCTCCCTGTTTAAGAGAGGACAATGCGTCTTGCCAGAAAACACCAGATCCTGGATCAAGCGAGCAGAAATTGGGCAGTTTTGCGTTAAGTGGGGACACAAAGAAGTCCAGCTCTGGATGACCCCACCTATCGAAGAGATCCTTGACCACAGAGGGAAGAAGTTCCCATTCGTGTGCCTTGGACCAGGATATGCTTAAGCTGTCAGCCAAGACATTCTGGATGCCTGGAATGTGAACGGCAGTTAATTCTGTTGCGCCTATGGCCCATTACCACACTCACATGGCCTCTCTGCAAAGGGGTAGGAGGAGCCTCGGGTTTATTTATGTAGAAGACAACTGACATGTAGTCTGTCTAAATCAGAAGAAGACCCAGGAGTAGGTGTGTCTGGAAGGCCTGCAGGGCAAAAGGAATCGCCCGCTTCTCCAGGACACTGATGTGGAGATACTGTTCCTGCCATGACCAAGACCCTTGATTTTGGCGGTCAGCCAGGTGGGCACCCCAGCCCTGGTTCAACACGTCCGTACTAAGGATCTGACACTTATTTATTTATTTATTTAGTGATTCGGAAAAGACCTTTGAGCGCAAGCTCTTTTACAAAGGTTCCACGTCATAGATTGCAAAACAAAGTACAATAGGAGAAAGCAAAGGTATATTACAATGAACGATACAGCTTGGATTCAGAACTTACAGGATAAAATTTATGTATTAGAGAGATTAATAGCCAAAAGTACAGATAAATGGTCCACCTTTGAGCTTAAATGGAGGAAATGGATTCTATATATTTCATCCTTAGATCCTACTTTTGTACCTTAGAAATATATTGATCCTGATGATGGTTTCTGTAAATGTCTTAAAGCTCATTATATGAACTGCTTTGTAAACTATGTAAGTTGTCCTGATACCTCTGGCTAATGTACTGCTACGCACCTGACTGATGTAATTTTATGCTGTCTTAATTTATACACTGTAAAAACTGTCCTATGTTTTTGCGAATGAAAATATAATAAATACAAAGTATAAAAAAAACAAAAAAACTTACAGAATAACTCAAAACATAGGTACAAGTTAAATAATAAGAAAAACACTTTATGAGGGTGGGGGGGGGGATAAGCAGCCACACAGTGCCTTGTCAGTAGTTCAGAGGGATGGGGATAGCTGGCAGTGGGGTGAAGAAAGGAGGTACGATAGAGAGGTATGTACTGCGGTGGAGGTGAAGGATGGGGGAAGAAGGGTGATAAGGTATATGGAGAAATGGTGGGGTGAGGGGAGGCTGAGCAGAGAGGACATGGAGAGGCTGCCCAAAAATTAACCCCTTTGAAGAGGTTGAAGGGGTTCTGCCACCAATCCAGGGTCTTCCACACTGGGTTGGAGACTAGGACCAGCTGTTCCAAGTCTTCCGTGCACTGATCTCATTGGACCTGAAGGTTCCACTGGGAAACCCTCATTTGCAGGCAGGCCAGGGGAAATGTTGCTATGGCCGCCACCATATGCCCTAGTAGTCTCAGGAATGACCTGGCTGAAATCTGCCGAGACGAGAATACCAGCCAAGCTTGTGCCTGCAAATGGTGTGCTCTGTTGTCTGGAGGCAGAAAAGCTTTACCCTGAGTGGAGTCTAGGATCGCCCTAATGTACTGCTGCCTTTGGCTCGGCCAAAGGGAGGACTTGGGCAGGTTAAGAGTAATATCTAGAGTCCAAAACAGGTTGAAGGTGTCCTCCATGGTCCGCTATAACTAATCCCTGAAGGGGGCTGTTAAAAGCCAGTCATCCAGATAAGGGAAGACATAATGGCCTTGCCTCCTGAGGGCCACAGCTACCACTGCCAGGCACTTTGTAAAGACTTGGGGAGCTGAGGAAAGGCCGAAAGGCAGAGCCTGGAACTGATGATGGTTTCCTTGGAAGCAAAAGAGAAGGAACATTCTGTGGGGCTGAAAAACCAGGATGTGGAGATATGCATTATGCATGTCTAATGAGTAAAGCCAGTCTCCCTGATGAAGAAGGGGAGAAGGCTGTGCAGAGTGACCATCATGAAGCGCTTGTATTCTATAAACACATTCAAGTCGCCGAGATTGAGAATTGGACTCAAGTTGTCAGTCCTCTCTGGGACCAGAAAGAAGTGGGAATAGAATCCCTTCCCTCTTTGAGCCAGTGGGACAGGTTCAATGGCCTGTTTGTGCAGAAGCACCTAAATCTCCTCCTGGATGAGAGAAATGTGGGCCTGAGGGTAATGGGAGAGCAAGGGAGGGTTGCCCAAGGGAATCTCCAAGAATTCTACAGTCTGCCCCTTTTCCACAAGCTGGAGAACCCATTGGTCTGAAGTTATGCTGCACCATCCATCTAGGTATCGGGAAAAGCAACCCCTATCACCTCCCCCAAAGTCTCCGCCAGAGGAGGGGGTGTCGATAAGGAGTCAGGCTGAGGAACTGGGGATGTGCAGAGTAGCAGGGGAGGCTCTAGGGGCCCTAGGTTATGAGACTCCCATTGCCTGAGAAGGGGCCTTGCGTTTGAACGCACATCTGGGCTGCTGGCCTTTGGACTGCTGTCTGGGGGGCAGGCGAAAGGACTGACAGTTAGATCTAGGCTGGGATTGGTACATGGAGTGCACTGACCTTAAAGCCTTTACCAATTACTGTAGGCGAGAGATAATGTTTTAGGTATCCTCACCAATGAGGACTGGACCCCTGAAAGGGGCAGCAAGGATTCTGGCCTGTACATCTGGAGAAATGCTGGAAACCCTGAGCCAGGAGTGGTAACGAATGCATGTGCCCAGGGCTGCCGACTGACCAGCAGCATCTACCGCATCACAGGAGGCTCTAAGGACATGACTGCCCACGTCTGAGCCTGATTTTAGAAGTTGGATGAGCTGGGCCCTGGAGGAGTCTTCAGGGAGAGCTTGCACCAGCTCCAAAGCCATGTCCCACAGGGCATTTTGGAGCTGCACCATGTGGGCTAGGAAGTTCAGGGTCCGAACAGTCAGGGTGGCTGAGGCGTAGACCTTTTTTCCAAATTGGTCCACCTGGCGAAATTCCTTGTCCGGAGGTGGAGCACTATGGTGTGGGGCTTTTTCATGCGGTCATGGGCAGTATTCGTGACCACTGAGAATGCCTCTGGATGATCTCCATAGAAGGGCTGCCTTTTTGGAGAAGGCCAGAGTGGAGGATGGACGAGTCCAGGCGGCCTTGATGGCATCCTCAAAGGAGTCAATGAGAGGGAGAACCACTGTAGGGAGGGTCTCATTCCTGCAGAGAAAGACCACCAGGCGCCGACACTCTGGGTCCAGCTTCTCTGTCTCTCAAGCCATGAGGGACTGAATGTGCCTCATAACATCTATTAAGGTGGGATCATCAGGGGGAGATCTAAGAGTGTCTCTGGGTTCCTCAGGCTCTGAAGGCAAGTGTGAATCCTTGGATTCATCTGAGGAGGAAGAGGAAGAGTCTCCTCCAGAGTGGTCAGAATCTGGGACTTTGTGATGAGGAATTCAGTCCCCTGGAGACCGGGGTTGGCTGGTGTCCACCCAGTCTGAGGTTGAATGGGGATCCCTAGGAGGAGCCTTAGGTTTATCCTAATTTGGATGAGGGTCCCCAGGAAGTGGGGAGCTCTTCTGTGGGTCCGTGGACTGCATCAACTGCCACCAGGCTGAAAACAGCATCGAGTAATCCGTAGGAGGATTTTGAGGTTGAGTAGGGGAGGCGGCATCGGGGGGACTTGAAATAGGTAGCCCCGGAGTCGGTCCCTGAGGCATCAGGTACCCGGGCAACAGTCCCTGAGGAGTCAGGTTACCAGGCGTCGGGTCTGGAAGCAAAGGATTGTCCAACATCGATCTGACTGGCGTTGGGAGACTGGGCGTCAGTGCCTCAGGCATCGGCAGAGTGGTGACCAAAGGGTCAGCCAGCATGAGCCGAGGGTTAGGCGACGATGGCTGGGGTGTCTTCGGGATCGACGCAGAGGAGGCCGGCATCAACTGGACAGATGAAGGCTGACACTGGTCTGGTGAAGCAGCTGGCACAGGCCTAGAAGGGGAAGCCTGAATGGGGGGAGCTGGCTCCCAACAGGGGTAGAGGTTCCACCCTTGCAGGGAAGGCAGACACATGCCCCAGTCAACGCTTGTGGGTGTTGGTCCTGGAACTCGGGACCAATGTAGACAATGCTAAGACTGGTGGGGCAATGGTGGAAGACCCACCCCCACCAAAAGAACCAGTCAGGCCGCCTGGCTGAGGACTCACTGGGTGTAAGGGCCTGAGTGTCAGGGGCTTGGGGGCTGGGGACAAAGTCCAGAGCCCCAAAGAGCCACCGCCTGAGATGGTGATGAGGGCGGAAGGCTGAGACACTGGGAGCCCAGAAGGAGTGAGGGCTGCTGGTGGAGGAAGGGCAAACCCCCCACCAGAGGAAGACCCAGGGTCAGTTGCTGACTTATGCGGTGATCGAGAGTGGGAAGCTGACCGGGGCTGATCCCTTATTTCTCCCAGTGGCTTGTGCTTGCCACTGGACGTCTCCTCCTTCTGAGAGGGGGAGGAAGAAGAAGAAGTAGAAGTAGATGCCCTGGAGGCCGGGGAAGAAGAGGAGCTTTTGCCCTAGAGCTCCTTCTCCATCGTGGCTAATTTCTGCTGCGGCAGAAACCTTTACAGAGTCTTATGGCGGTGTCTGTGTATGGCCTGGCTGAAGTCCTGGCAATGCTGGCAGGCCTCGGTGTCGGGGTCTAAGCCTAAGCAGAACAGGCAAGAAAAGTGGCCGTCCTTGGAGGGAAGTTGCTAGCCGCAAGCACACTTCATCTGCCGCTCCGATGAGGATGATGGAGAAGAAGACATGCAAAATCAGCAGAAAACTAGAAAATAAATACACTGGTTAAAGAAGTAAAGGAGCGCGGGTAAATCATGAAGAAAATGGCAGTCGACTGAAGCAGGCGTCCGTGGAGGACTGACTTGCGCGAATCGACGGAAAAAGAACATCGGTTGGGCTGGGGGATCACCCCTTTTATATCACAGGCGGACACTGGGCATGACCTGACGTTAGGGGCGGTGCCCCGCTAATGACTGCTAGCTAGAAGTTTTCTGTGTGGTCCTAGCACCTGGTGACTTAGTCTACCGGTGTTGCCTGCTACAAGAGCCCCCTCAAAGTGAGATCAACTGATTGGAGCGGAACCAGAGCTGAATTCTGTCAAAGTCCAGTTGGAGTCTGGTCGCCGCATCAGAAAGGGAGGGTCCAGAGGTGTACAGCATAGTGTCATCCTCATACATATGCATGGATATGCATGGATGTGGAGGTTCAGATGGCTGGGAAGTCATTCAAAAAGACAGAAAAGAGAAGCAGACTGAGGGCAGAGCCTTAAGGGACACTGGTGCTGAAAGGAGGGGATAGGGAGTCACCTATACTAACTGACTGAGTCCTACCCTCTAGGTAGGAGTGGAACCAGCTAGTGGTAGGGGCAGAGAGCCCTGCTGTTGCAAGTTTATCAAGGAGGAGGGAGTGGGATACTGTGTCAAAGGCTTTGGCCAGATCGACAAAGATTGCAGTGGTGATGAGGCCCTTGTCCATACTAGAGAGAATGGAGTCAGTAAGCTGAAGGAGGAAGGTAGAGGTGCAGTGGAATTTCCAAAACCCAGACTGGAAAGAGGTGATAAAGGAGGAAGAGTCAAGGAAAGGACTGAACTAGGATAGTACTAGGTGCGCCTGAAGTTTTGCAAGGATTGGGAGTAAAGAGATAGGACAGTAGTTGCCTGGACAGAAGGAGTTGTGATCTTTCTGCAATATACACGCCCCTAGGAATTTTTTTGAGCCTATCATCAGTAACAAAATACTCTAATTCCTGTTCATATTCTTTCTAATCTCATTGGCCCTTGAACTGTATGTAGTTATGAAACTGCATCTTTGCTGATAGGTAACATGATCTGCTCTAATCTGGGGTATCAGTGTCCTCTCCCTTGGTATCTCATCAATTATTTTGACTGCCATACCAATAGTAGAAACACTACACCTCCTCTCTGTGAATTATTTGATCTGTTAATTTTTATGATGGGCACAGTCCTCCTGACGTATGCAGCTTCTCAATGTTATTATGAACTGGCCCTTTTGAATATTTTTTGTGACATGACAGGGGTAGAAACTACAGGCAAGTACACTACTGCAATCAGTAATTTTATTTTATAAAAGTAGTGCCTACCCCACCCTTCTCTAGCTTGAAAATGTCCAAATCCAAAAAAAGCCATTCTTTCTTGTGAGATAGTGCCTTTAAACTGGAGGTGGGGATTGGTTGTCTCAAGTCAAAGTATAAACTTACTGAAAAGCTCCTCTGTACCTCACCAGACGATCAATATATCGTCTATATAATGGTGCCACAAATACAGAAATGGTTTATATAGATTTGTGGCATCGCTATACAAGTACAGTTCCTCCTCCCAGAATCCAACATACATATTGGCATAGCTGGGGGACGCAGTGACTCAATTTGCTGAAGTGTTTATCTGTCTATAATGTGTACGTTGGAACAAACACATATTACATTCCAATACCAGCCTAGTAGGTTCAGCAAGAAATCCACTGGAACACCTTGGTCCTGTTCATGATAATCAAATAAATATTTCAATGTTTCTAAACCACCCTAGTGCGGAATATTGGTGTATAATGGTTCCACATCCAGGGTGGTAAGAAACAATTACTCACTGTAGTAATTCCATTTCTTTCAAGGGGTCCTTTAGCATCACTAACAATAGTAGTAAGCTGACCAGGTTGAACTGCCTCGAAGGTGGAGCCATGAATGTTCATTAAAATAGAGTGGCCAGTCAGAATCAAGCAGGAAGGAGTGCTGAGTGCAAAGAGTCCACAAGGCTTCAGAATTTATTTTGAAGACGAAAGGAGAACAGTGACTATAAGGACTGTGCCAACAGACTTTAAAACCATGCAATAGCATGAACTATAAAAAGACTATAATAAATGGTCAGCAATTTTTTACATTGCCTGACAGAGTTACAATTTCCCATTATAACTTGCGAGTTATAATGGGCAGGAAACACGTGCCGAGTCAGTCACGGAAACCTGCTCCCTCATTCGCTGTGCGTGTGGTCCAGGGCGGGCTTTCAGTTTACGAAACATGGTGGCTCCTCACTCGCTTAGCAAGGACCTGCCAACCCGACTTCTAGTCCGTCACTTTTCTTTCTTTCTTTTTTTTTTTTTTAAAAAAAACACCACATTAGCCTAAAAAAATGATCTGGCTGATCCTACCATTTGAAAACTGCACCACAGAACATCTTCGAGTCTCGCTTGCCATCTGGTTGATCCTGTCATTCCGTGGCCGCACACAACACAAAGTGGCAGCGGGAAGAGCTCTAACATCTTAAACTGCAGTAAGATCGCAACCTCGAAATAAACAGAAGTACAATAATTGACCAGCAATTATAAATAACTAGCTAAAAAAAAAAATGCTGTGTGTGCCTGTCTGTGTGAGTGTGTGTGTGTGTGTGTGTGTGTGTGTGCCAGGGAGTCAAAAACACTAAATGAAGGCTAGAAAAAATTTCTGCCCAGCAATTATAAATAATAAAAGATGGGGAAGTGTACTAAATTAAATTAATGAAATCCCTCGGTGTGGATGCTTTAATATGCTCCCGGGCTTCACTGGCTGTATAGCATCCCACACCTCGGGCAACCATTAATTCTCATTAAGTACACTTCCCCATCAATTATTGTATATATAATTAACCGTTATCATGCTCTAAAAACAATCCAAAAAACTGAACAAATTTGGCAAAAAGATACAGAAGCAGAGTCCTCTTAACGTAGGTGCCTGGGGAGGCAGGCTGGGAGGTTACTGATGTTAAAGGATCCCTTGGAAGAAACAGAATTACTACGGTGAGTAATTTTTTCTCCTTACCCCAAGATTCCTTTAGCATCAGTAACGACAGCAGATTACAAAGCAGTAGAGTTAGGAGCCGGGTACAGAACCTACTTAGGGAAAAGGCTCTGCAGGACCGCCCTGCCAAATTTGGCATCAGACCGTGACTGTACAGCTGGGCAGTAATGCTTTATGAATGTGTTTACAGTCTTCCAGGTAACAGCTTTGCAGATCTCTAGCAAGGTGGATGTCCCTTGCAGCTGCCACAGAGGCAGCAGTGCCCCTAGTAGAGTGGGCCCATGGGCCTTAATGGGGCTGTTTGCCAGCCTTGGCACAACAGAAGTGAATACAAGAAAATATCCAGCGAGAGATAGTCTCTTGGTGGCTGGTTTTCCCTTGCCAACCTCACAACAGTTGAGCAAAAGCTGAGTAGAGGAGCCTCTGATCTGTTTGGTATGCTCCATGTAATAGAACAGAGTGCTTCTAACATCTAGGCCGTGAAGCCTTCTTTCCAGTGGAGTGAAACTATCAGTGAAAAAAACAGGGAGAGTAATGGACTGGTTAAGGTGGAACTCAAGAGACCACCTGGTGAAGGAATTTCCTATTTGTTCTGAGCTCTACTTTGTCCTTAAGGAGTTAGGCTCAGTGCAGAGTTCTTGCAGTTCTGAAATCCTTCTTGCAGACGTGTCAGCCACAAGGAATACTGTTTCCCAGGTAACATTCTTAATGTGGGCTGTAGTCATGGTCTCAAAGCGGGGGCTCCATGAGCTTAGCAATGCAAAGGTTAAGGTCCCAAGGGGGAACAGGTTCCCTAATTGGGGGCTGCAGATGAAGGAGCCCCTTGAATAATTTTTTGAAAACGGGCCTAGAAATGATAGACTTTTCTTTCCCAGTGGAAAGGTAGGCTGAAATTGCAGCTAAGTGAAGCCTCAAGGATGAGGCCTAGAGACCTGATGATTGCAGATGAACTAAATAGTCCAAAGTGGAAGGGACAGAGGCCTTCAGAGGGTCGATTATTTTTCCTTTGCACCAGACTGAAAATCTTTTCCATTTAGCTGCATAGGTTTTCTTTGTGCTTGGCTTTTTAGCCATGCGAAGATTTTGTAGAACTTGTTCTGAATACTGTGTATCTGGGAATTCTAGCTCTTCAAGAATCAGGCTTTGAGGTGAGGGGATTCCAGGTCTGGATAACTCACCCCTACTTGTGGTAGGGTGAGGAGACAGTGAGTCAGAGGAAGTCAAATCAGCTTCTTGTGGGACATGGCCAGCAGGAGAGGATACCAGGTTTGCCTTGGCCATTCTGGAGCTATGAGGATCATGGTTACATGCTGATCCACAAGCTTCAGTAGTACTCTGTGTAACAGGGGAAATGAAGGGAAGGCATAGAGAAACTTCCACGTCTAGTTCAAAACTAGTGCATCCGCTGGGAGTGTGCCCATTGCTTGGGGGTCTGCAGCAGTACAGAGGAAGCTTGTAGTCGAGGTGGGATGCAAACAGGTCCACCTCTGGTGTGCCCCACCTCCTGAAGACTGTAGCAAGGACTTGTCTGTTCAGAGTCCATTCATTGTGACCTTGGCTGATGCAGCTCACAGCATCTGCCAGGGTATTGTCCTTGCCTGGGAAGTGTATGGCAGAGAGGCTCACATCCAGGGAATAAATCGGGGACCCGATTCTCATGGCCTTTGTGCAATGGGCAGTAGACCTTGTGCCACCCTGCTTGTTTATGTAAAATATAGCAGTGGTGTTGTCTGATCCAGTGTGTCCCCTGACCTGAGGGGCAAAAGCTTTCAGTGCCAGGTACACAGCTCTGAGTTCCAGAAGATTTATGTGGCTTTTGGACTCCTTTGGCATCCAAGTGCTACTGACTGAAGAGCTGTCCAGATGAGCTCCCCAACCTTGTGGTGAGGCATCTGTGGTAATGATTTCTGAGGGAGAGGATAGCTGGAAGTGGATGCCTACATAGAGATTTTCCTCTTCCTTCCACCAGTCAAGAGCCTGAAGCAGTGTTTTTGTCACTGGTACTAGCTTGGACAGAGAATTTTTCTTTTGTGACCAGTGGGCTTGCAAATGATATGGAATAGCCCTCATTTGAAACCTTACCCTGGGACCACAGCTGTCATGGAAGCCATGTGGTCCAGGAGCTGTAGAAAATGCCTCACAGGCCTTGGCTGGCCTAGCTGAAAAGAATTTGCTGCAGTCAGGAAGTCTGAATTATGTCCTGAGGAAGAAAGGCTTTTGCCTGCTGAGTATCCAAGTCTGCTCCTATGAAGCTGAGGAGCTGAGAGGGTTCCAGATGGGATATATTTTCGTTGATTAGAAACCCCAGAGAGGACAGTTTGTCTTGTGTGGTTTAGTGCCTCTCTGACTTGCTGAGGGGTGTTGCCCACTATGAGCCAGTCATCCAGGTATTGAAAGACTGAGATGTCCTGCTTTCTCAGGTGGGCTGCCACTACAGGCACTTTGTGAATACTATGGGAGCGAAGAGATGAGTCCAAAGGGCATGGCTGCAAACAGGTAATGGCCTGAATGTAGCCTGAACCTCAGAAACTTTCTGTGGGACTGCCTTATTAGTACGTGAAAATAGGTATCCTTGAGATCCAGGAAGGCTAGCCAGTCTCCCTGCTGCAGAGAGTGTATTATCATTTGAAGGGTAATCATCTTGAATTTTGGTTTGAGTAGGTGCCTATTTAGATATTGGAGGTCTAAAAAAGGTCACCACTCCCCATTTTTCTTTAATGTCAGGAAGTATCTGGAGTAGAGACCTTTTCCGTGCTGTGAAAGGGGAACCCTCTCCACCACTTTGGCTGATAATAGAGTCTTTACCTCTAGCTCCAACAAATACCTTTCTGTTGGGGATAGGGGTTTTGACAAAGCTGGACCCCAAAGGGCAAGAAACTGCTTGAACTGTAGGGGTAGACATTTTTTCGCCATCTCCAAGACCCACTTGTCTATGGTAATGTGGGTCCAAGTTTGGAGGTAGTGGAAGAGCCTCGGAGGTGACCTGATTGCAGAAGTCAAGACTTAGACTGTCTGGCAGGAGCAGGAGTGGTGGCAGCTCTCCTCTGACTCCTCCTGCCTCTTCCCCTGAAACAACCTCTCATTTGAGAGAACTCCAAAGGCATGGGGATAGGACAGAATGCCCTGGGAAAGTAGCCCCTGCCTTTATTACCCCTAGATTGAGACTTCTGGGATGTAGAGGCTTTTGCTTAGCTGCATTACTTTAATCGGTGGATCTTTTCCATGTATGCCTCAGTTTTGTCCCCGAAAATGGAATTATTTTCACTGGGGAAGTCCATAGCTTTGTACTGGGTGTCCTGTGACAAATTAGTTGTTTGTAGCCAGGCAAAACGCCTGAGAGAGAGACTGAGCTATGACCCTTGTTGCTGTGTCATTAGTGTCTGCAGCCATGTGAAACTGGTATTTGGTGGCTTCCAGACCAGATTTCACTGTTTCAGCAATGTCCTGGAACATCCTGTCAGATTTGTGTGACAGAATGGCCTGGACAGAACTCCAAAGAACCTTCTGGTACTTAGCAGAGTATGCTAAGTAAGAGGACAGGCGTAAAAGCAAAGAGGCTGTAGTATAAGATTTTTTAGCCATAGCATCTAATTTTCATGACTCCTTTTCAGGAGGCATACAGGTGAGAGAGACGTTAGCCTTATCACAGACTGCGGCCTGAACCACCCCTTCGTGGCTGGGATGAGTATAAAGAAAACCAGCCTCATTTTTAGCCAATTTTTCTATCCACTTTCTTGTCCACTCCTGACAGGGAAGTAGAGGCCTGCAGGAGCTTCATAGTGGATTTCTTGAAGGAAGTACAATCTTTTTTACAGGAGGAAGATCCATCATAGTTTTATAGTCTTCATCCCCTTCATCTTCATTATCCTCAGTGGGCTCCTGAGCAAAGAGGTCCAGAGTCCCCACCATGTGCTGTAAGAAGGTCAGGAGGGAGGAAAGGTCCCCCTGGTCATCTGGAAAGGTACCAAAACATGGGTCAGGCAAAATGTCCAGCTCCAGAGGCTGGTCCTCACTGTTATCTTCATCAACATCATCCTCCTCCTCCTGAACGTAGTAGCAGGATATCCCAAAGGTTGGGATAGAGGTGCTAGGGTTAACAGGAGTAGAGAGAGCAGAGAAAAAGCCCCCCATACTCTATAAAGTTTGATATAAGTGCCATGTCTTTGTCATTTTTTCTACAGAGGATAAATCTTTATTAGGGTCAGAGACCTCAGGGGGTGACCGACCCTCTTTATTCTTTTTTTTTGTCTTTATGCTTTTTTGCCCCTGGTGACTCCCCTTGCCTTGATGCGGGAGGGGCAGTGGTATGCTTGTCTTTACATAGTTTTTTTGTTGGAACAGACTCAGTGATTTGTTCACCATTTCACTTTTTTGGAATGTCACCATTCTTATTGTTTTATCAGACTCATTTTCTGAGGGGTCTTTATCTTTAGGCCTAGGCAGGGCAGTGGACCCCTCCTTAAAAGGAGAAGCATTATTAGACACCATCTCTTCTAGTCTTTTGGCAGTCTTTTTAATAGTTTTTAAGCAGAATTTAGAGCAAATTGAACAAAAATATTCTGGACCCAAGCACTGTAAACACAGGTCGTGGCTATCTGCTTTAGCTAGTATTTTGCTACACTTAATACAATTTTTAAAACCTGTGGGTCCAGTCCTCTTTTTTGGCTTTTCTGACATAACAATGTGTCAGAAAGCTGAAAAAATGAAAATTACATACCCACCATAATTTTTGCTTTTCCTGTGTATCTTCACCATTCATCACTGGTGGGTGTAAGCCAGAGCCCAGCACTCTGTGCCAGTGGCGCTGTCCACGAGGACAACGCACTGCGTGGTGCTTGTGGGTTGGCCAGAAATGGCCGTTGGCTCTTCCTCCTCCATCTCTGTTCTGCTCGCCGGAGAGACAGGGGAAAAACATAGGGATAGAGAAAAAATGAGGGCAGGGCAAGGAAGCCCAAGGCAGAGCATAAGGAAAAGATATAAACTGAAAAAGAAATAGGCAGACCAGAGGACAGAGGAGGAGGATCTGGGAGGGTATGAGCCGAAAGGCCCCAGTCCCTGCACGGCCACATGGACAGGAAAGAAGAAGAAAGAGAGAGAGGGAGAAAAATGGGAGGAAGGAGAGAAGGGAAGGAAGGAAGGACCCATTAAACCATGTGTTTAGAGAGACAGAGCCTTGAGTGACCAGGGAGGTGCCTCCAGAGATAGGCAGAAAGCTAGGCCGCAGGCAGTTGCTGTAGGATCTGCATTCCAGCCTATGGAGACTGGTCTCTCCCTCCTTCCTCCAACTTCCTACTGGGTGGAAATCCACCCCAGGTCAGGATTCCTCACTCCTTGCCCCAGTCACAGTTTTCCGAAAGTGAGAACCCACAGGGTTCGGTGGGGGGAGTGAGGACCCCACCTATTTAATAACACCTCCTTCCCAGAAGTGAGAGGGAGATTGAGGAAGTAGAGAAATAAGAAGACAGGAAAGGTAAAGGGAAGGAGGAGTCCCTGCCAGCACCATCTCTCCCCTTATCCCAGGGGACTCGAAAAAGGGTAGGTATACCCCGAAGGGAGCGGACCGACCCCAGAGGTCCTACCCAGGACAAGGGAGAGGGGTCCACCAGGAGTCCTCCATCTAAATTTTGATTGAAAGGCCCTACTAGCACTCCTCCCACAGACCTCTCCACCACTTCCTAGGAACAAGGAGGAGCCTTAAGGATACAATGGGACCCAACTGGATCCCTGAGGAAGAGGGTGAGCAGGGAGGAGGCACAGCTCAGGGACTGAGGCCTTCTGAGGGAAAGGTGGGTGGGATTCAGCGATGAATGGTGAAGATACACAGGAAGATCAAGAATTACAGTAGGTACGTAATTTTCATATCTTCCCAGTGTCAGTCTTCACCATTCATCACTGGTGGGTGAGTAACGAGCCCCGGAAAGGAGGCCAGCACTTCCTTGAGGGACTAATGTCCCTCAGCCCCCCCATAGGGGAAAAACATGGGAGGAGGAGACCCTTTATAGGCCCGCTACGCCTGGGACTGGTCAGGATGAGGAGGAGGAGGAGTCCCCCATTCCCTGTGGGAAGGAAGGCACCACTGCAGTTCCCATCTCGTCCTGTGGGAGAAAAGGTGGGTCCCCTGGAATGTGGAGGCCATCACTCTACGTCAGGCCAGGGGTGATAACCGGGATAGGCAAAGCCACGCTGTCTGCTTAATGCAGATCGCTGTCCTTGCAAGCCGTGAAGCGACTTCACTGGTGTCATAAGATGCCCTCGACTGTGCCTTGCCAGCTCCAGGCCTATCGCGGAAAGGACTATGGCTTGCCTGGTAGCCTCCGAATTAGGTAGCGATGCCAGTGCCTGGCCCATCACCCACAGGTGCCCGTTATAGCCAGCGTGGTGCACCTGATGTGAAGCAATGCACATAAGCATCCGCGCCGAGGAGAAGACTCTCCACCCCAGGCGGTCAAACTCCACAGAGTCCGGATCCAGGGGCCAGTAGTGGACCAGCTGTCTATGCCCGGTAGGGGTGTCCAGTTGCGTCAGTCCCGATGGGCGATGCGGCAGTGTACCCGGAGGCCTCTGAGGTGCACAGTGCCAACAATGGCAGTCCAAAGGGGCTGGAGCTGGGATGGATGGAAGCTGCCAGGTGCTGTACGATGCCTCCTAGAAAGGGACAGGCCAGGATGGGACCACCAAGTGATCTGCACTGTATTCGCCTAAGAAGGCTTGCATTGTACAGTCGGTATTGTGTCGAGCAACGCAAGAAATATGCAGGTCCTGGACCAGCCTCGCAAGTAAGCGTAGATACTGTGTCTAATCAGCGTCAGAGGACAGATGGAAGGAGGTCTCCTCTTCCTCGATGGAGGAAGATGAGGAAGCTGAGGAACCTGACAATTCAGACTCTGGCTGCAGAGAGGGAGACAGGCGAAAGACCTGCTTGTCCATGGCCCTAACATACCGGGGGAAATCCACAGTCTGGGATCTGAACTGTTCCTAGGTCAGAGGTCCCGAAGGACAGACATGGCCTGGGAGAAGAGGGGAAAGAGCTTACCACTGCAAGTGGAATGCCTCTGCCAGGGCTAAGAGACCTAATAGGCAATCCTAGAAGAACAGGTGATCCGTAGGTCTGCTCGGTCATCGGCCTGTGAAGCAACTTGAAATGGTCCAGACCAAGACCTGTAGGGGAAGCATCCCTATGAGGGGACCAGGGCCACATGAATCCAGAAGGGCAGACCCCAGCCCCACCCAATGAGGAGTCCTCTGAAGAGGATGAGGGAGAGAATTTGGGCTCAGCACTGTGGCTCCTCCCCAAGCCCTGAAAGACTGCGGGAAAGCGCTGCAGCTCATCGCCCCGTCCCCTCAAACCTGTCAACTAAGAAATACCTCTTCCTCACACCTTGTGCCATAGGACCAACTCCGCAGGATCCCCAATGAGAGCTGCAGAGGAGGGGGTTCTGGCCCTAGCATCAAGAAGGGGGCGGCACCGGGGATGGCAGTCGACCCCTCTCCTAACGCTCGGACCACCACACCCCCAGCCATGGAGCCTCTGACCTGCGCCATCACCCCAGTGTCACTGCCATCATGGGAGCAGGCACCGGTCACAGTCAGTGGGACTGCAGGGAATGGCACCTGGGGAAGTGCAATGGTCCTGAGCCCCAGAGAACCCACCGACTCAGAGAGTGGGGTCACAAGTCCAGATCAGCCACCCGGTCATCTGACTCTGGAGAGGAGGAGATCCAGCAGACCTCCAGTCTGGCAACCCTGGGGGTTCTCCCACCTATGGCGCCACAAGCAGCGCCGCTGCTAGGCCCAGCACCCTCACGGTGCCATTCCAATCACCAGAGCTATGAATGGCTCCGGGATCGAGGCGGTGCCGGCGGGTGGTGCCGAGGAACGCCCTGCACCGGACCCAGCGACCATGGGCCCCAACAACAGAGGAGCCTGCACCTCCGAAGAGGTGACTGCCATGGCGGTGCTCCTGGCCTGGTCCCGGGTGGAGCCAGACAGTCCGCCGGCACCATGGTAGAAACCTCCTCTATGGCAAGATTAGAAGAGGAGGAGGCCCCCTCCTCACTGGATCATAGAGGCCTGGGAGGGGACCTGGAGGAAGGGCGACATGATCTGCGCTTGGATCCTCGCGAGTGACGACGCACTCCAAAAATCGGCAGAGCCCTGCTGACTTTGAATGCATGGTACTCAAGAACAACGCAGTCCATCAAGAAGCAGGTGTCGCAGTTGTCCATATCGTGCTGAGGTCCAAGGCAGGTTAGGCAGACATCATGCCGGTCTGTCATGGAAATTTGCTGGCCGCAGGGACACCGACGAATAGGAGGCTGGCCCGCTTTTGAAGAACGCTTCTCGTTCCCTGAATCTGGCAAGATGCATGTGGTAACTTAAATAATAAACAGTAAAGACTCAACACCGTTAAGGAACTAAAAGGAAAGATCTTACCAGATCTTCAAATAATGGCACTGAGTACCAGACGGCAGAACCAAGATGAAGATTTCACTAGGCCGCATCGAATGCGGTTCCGAGGCGGTGTTGAATGCGGCGCCGAGGAGGTGCGGTGTCACGCTGAACTTAGGCCACAATGACGCAGTTATCTTTTCTGCTGCTGCAGGTGAGGGGCTGTCTCGATGACAAGAGAAGCAGAACTGAGGTGGAGGAGGAGCCAACATCTGTTTCTGGCCAGCCCGTAAGCACCACGCAGTGTGTTGGCCTCGTGGGCAGTGCCACCAGCGTCTGCTCCTCCCCCTAACAAAACAAAAAAAAATAATCTCCCACAAGTTGCTGCGCTCCGGCTTACACCCACCAGTGAAGAATGGTGAAGACTTGACACACAAGGAAGATCACTGGTTCCCAAAATGGAAAAACTGTAAAATAAAAAAATTCAATAGAAATACAGAAAAATAGTGGTTCCCAGTAAAATAAGGGAGCCTCTAATAAAAAGACCTTGAAAACCATCGACATACGGCCCGGTGGTGCTAAGGGTTGAGGCGTTGGATGCCACACCTCGCTGGCGACCCGGGTTCGGGTACAGACTCGGGTCATCGGGGGTCGGCAGGGGGAAGGAGGACTGAGTGTCCCAATGGATGCTCTCCTTCTTCGGGGTGGGTTACCAGGGGTGCTGTACACACCCGACGTCCCTGGGGGCCAGTGGGAGCACCGGCTCTCATGGGGCACTGGCGGCTTCAGAAGGACTGGAGTTGGGGAGGGCAGGATGTCATTAGGTACTTGACAGGCGTCCCCGAGCCGACTTCCTCGGGGGGGGGGGGGGAGATGGGAAGCACAGAAAACGGAAACCAACCTCGGCGGGCCTAGATGACGGCCGCTCCAGCAGCCCAATCCAGGAACCACGGGCAGACCCTGCTGTGCCAGGGTGCTCCAAGAAAGACGGAGACGGGAGGAAAGGTAGGAGTCACCCATGGGCACTCTAGGGGCAGACTCAATGTCGGGATGGGTAGCATGAGCGAGCCCAGAGTGGAACGACAGGGTGATAGGAGGGGATAAAAAGAAAGTAAAAAAAAAAAAAAATCAAAATACTCAAAACATGGTATATTTTTACCTCAAAAAAGTTAACAGGAACCAAGGGAAAAAGGAGCAAGTGTGGTTCCTGGGAACCGGCAAGGAACCACTGAAAACTCCCTTAAAATGATAATAAAATGTAAAATACTTACAAACTCAGTGCAAAAGTAAAGATTTTGGCACAAATAAAAAATTACCACAGTAATCTTGTTTCTTCCCAGTAATACTCAGTTATTCATAACTTCTGCAGTGTCCCTTTAAGACTGAACTTCCTCTGGGCAGTTCAGTCTTAAAGGGACACTGCAGAAGTTACGAAAACCTGACTATTACTGGGGTTAGAAAGTTTGTTTCTCAAGAATGAGAAAGAGCACCTCAGAGGCAGTGTTTCTCAGTCAGAGAAAATATTCTGAAGCCCTGTGGGCTCTTTGCACTCAGCACTCCTTCCTGCTTGATTCTGATTGGCCACTCTATTTTAATGAATATTCATGGCTCCAACTCAGAGGCAGTTCAAACTGGTCAGCTTACTACTATTATAATGTATCGGGAGCCCTTATTATTAACTGAAATTGTGCAGATTACAACCTTATAATGTATGGTGAGCCCTTATTACTGCTAAAAAGCAGCAAAATTATTTCTTGATAATCCCATCGCTATGACGTAAGTGGTTCTAAACCGCTCGAGTACGTCATAGTGATGGGATTACAAATGAAGCCCATCTGCACATGCGTGTACCTTTTATCTCGCACACCAACGGCCTTCCCGAAACTAGCACAGTGGTGAGAAAATGACCCAGAACGTCCATGGTGGTGCCAAAAGTAAGACACGTTCATTTGTTTTGCCAGTTTATAGGGACCATACACTATAAAATATAATGTATGGTCCCTCTATTGTTAAGTGGTTTGTGTAACGTCTCGAGGTTGCCATGGTGACGTAAACATTTACATGGTCACCCTGGCAACCTCTCAACGGTTAAACCGGTTAACGATAGAGGATCATACATTATCCTCTATGTTATGCCATCATTATGACATCACTCTGTTGTTAACCCTTCTTGAGTATGTCATATCAATGTTCTAACAAAACAGAATGCTCACAACAATCAATGTTCTGTAAATTAATTCAGTAAAGTATTCAATCTGCGATTACACAATCTTGGTAGCCCATACACTATAAAATATAATGTATGGTCTTTGGTTAGCAACCACGATGAAAACACTTCTTGAGGTTGCCATGACATCTGAATACCTCTCAAGCTGCGTTCTCAACGTTTATAATGATGTCATGGCAACCTCTCTAACCAATGACCATACAATATCCTCTATATGATGTATGACATCAGTATGCTGTAAACCTTGCTTAACTATGTCATAATGATGGAATTACAGGATTGAATGTCACCACCTGTCAAAATTCTTGGAAAGGAAAGGTGACCTGCTACTTGTATATTCATACAAAACACACACATTCCATTCAGACAGTTACAGACCCGCTGTAGTATAGCTCACAATGGCTAATTTCAGCACTTCAGTTGCTCAACATTCAAACCAGGAGGCATTCATAGCTGAGCAGCAGAACAAACACACATTGAAAAAAAAATGTATTTTTTTCCCCCACAGTGGCTAGTTTTTCCATACACTATAAAATACAATGCCTGAGTAACGGTGGTCAAGCACCGCCATAATCACCTCTCGTGGTTGCCATGACAACTGTAAACCTCCCGAGCTGCACTCTTGGGGTTTACCTAGTGGTCCTGGCAACTGCTTAAGGTGATTACATCCTGGTTAACCACTGTTACTCAGGCATTATACAATGGCAAGGAAATTTCCTGGACTCTGACTGGTCAGTGGGTGCTCGAAACAGTGATGTTATTACACAATAACATCACTGTACTGATGATTTGTAGCCACAGCACTACATACATATGAAGAAGCCAGCAGAAGAAGGCCATTTGGTCTATCAAGTCTGCTCATATTGCAGGGTCCACAGCTTGAGCTAATGTCCCTGCCCTCCCTCCCCACTCCTCCCATCCTCCCTACCCATGATTCTCACCTTCCCTCTATGCCTATCCCAGCCTCTCTTAAAACTGCCAACAGTCTTCAACGAGATGACCTCTTCCAGCAGCGCATTCCAAGTGTCCACCACCCTCTCTATGAAGAAGTGCTTCCTGACCTCCCTACTAAACCTTCCACCCTCCAGCTTAAGACTGTGCTCCCTTGTGATATCATTGCCACTCACCTTAAATAGACTCTCCTTATCGACCTTATCTATCCCTTTCAAGTACCTGAATATCCCAATCACGTCCCCTCTCTCTCGTCTGTCTTCCAGGGAGTACATGTTCAGTGACCTCAACCTCTCCTAGTATGCCTTGCCCTGCTGACCGGCTATCATCTTCCTAGCCCTCCTCTGTACCTTGTCAAGCAGGTTAATGTCCTTTTTGAGGTGTGGGCTCCAGTACTGAACTCCATACTCAAAGCGGCCTTACCAGTGACATGTAAAGGACAGTATAACCTCCTCTCTCCTACTTCTGATCCCGCTAGCTATGCATCCCAGCATCTTATTTGCATTTGCTGCTGCTTTCTTGCACTGCGTGGAGTGCTTCAGGTCACTAGTGATCATCACTCCCAAGTCCTCCTTCTCCTCCTCTGATGCAGATACTCAGACTCCACCCAGGTAATACTCTGTCCTGGGATTCTTGGCTCCAATATGCATAACTCTGCATTGAAGCCAAGCTGCCAGAACCTGGACCACCTCCCCAGCTTTTCCAGATCTTCCTGTAGGTCCTATATCCCTTCAGCTGTGTCCACTCTCCCACAGAGCTTGGTGTCATCTGTGAATAGGCACATTTTGCCTTTAATGCCATTCCCAATGTCATTGATGAAGACACTGAACAACACCGGCCCCAGCACATAGCCCTGTGGGACCCTACTGGTTACCTCTCTGGTGCCAGATAATTCTCCCCCACCACCACCCTATGAGTTCTGTACCTCAGCCAGTTTTCCACCCATCTGACCATCTTTTCCACAACTCCAAGATTCACCAACTTCCTGATCAACCTTTTGTGAGGCACAGAGTCAAAGGCCTTGCTGAAATCAAGATAGAGGATGTCTACCGCTTGGCCCGTCTACTGTCTTAGTGACACAGTCAAAGAAGTCAATCAGATTTGTTTGACATGATTCCCCCCCCCCCCCACTGAAATCATGCTGCATCTCATCCTGGAGACCATGTTCCTCTAGATATTCCATCAACCTTTCCTTTAGTATGGTCTCCATGAGCTTGCCCACAATGGAGGTCAGACTGACTGGTCTGTAATTCCCTGATCATCCTTGGGACCGCTTTTGTGAAGGGGCACTACATGTGCTGTTCTCCAGGCCTGTGGTACCACGCCTGACTCTAGTGAACTATTAAATAGGTCTGCTAGTAGCCCTGCCAGCTCCTCAGCCAGTTCCTTTAGTACCCTTGGAAGTACTCTGTCCGGGCCTGGTGATTTGTCCACTTTCAATGCCAGCAGACCCTCCCAAACTCTATCCTCCTCTATCACTAAGTCTGTGCCCCCCCCCCCGCGCTCCTCTTTTCCCTCCTGAAGGCACTGGTCCGTCCTTCTCCCTGGTGAAGACAGAACAGAAGTATTGATTTAGTATCTCAACTTTTCCTTGATTATCCTCCACCCACTCCACACCTTTCTTAAGCCTAACAATCCCTTCCTTCTTGCCCCTTTTCTCACTTACACACTTATATAGTGAAAGAAAGCCTGCTCCCCCTTCTTAATTCCTTCAGCTATTTGAAGTTCCTTCTGTGCTTTTGCTCGCTGGACTTCCTTACTTGCCTCACTAGCCAACCTTAGGTAATTTTCCCTATCCACTTTTCTCTTGGTCTTCCTGAATTTTCTATAGGCCAAACTATTTTTCCTTACTGCCTTGGCAACCCCAGAACTGAACCAGCTGGGCACTTTGGCCCTTGTGTTCGTCCCCGAGCCTAACACACTCATCTGTGGCAACCAGTATTCCTTCCTTAATGATGGACCACTTTAGGTCCACCCCCATATCTGCTCTGATGACCACTAGATGGCTCCTTAGAACCTCACCCATTTTCCTGAAGTCCACCCTCCTGAAATCCAAGATTTTGGTCTTATTCGGGATGCTTTCCCTGCCCATATCCAAATGGAACCACAATGTGCAAAGGTCACTTCCCTCCAGTGGCTCCCTGACCATTATTTCCTGTACACACTCCCCATTTGTGAGCACCAGATCAAGAATTGCCTCAGCACTTGTTGGTTCAGTGATGCCCTGAGTCAGGAACCCACTCTGCAGTCCTTCCTTCTCTTCCCTCTTTTCTTCTATTCACATTTATCCCCTCTATGTGCACCCCTCCACACACCCTTATGTGTTCCTCACCCCCTCCACCCTTTGCTAACTGTGTATTTGCCCCTTCCACCTCCTCCCTCCAGGCCTCTTTCATCACTGTGGGGGGGGGGAGGTTTACTGACCACCTCCTCTCAGAGTCTGTGGGCATGCTCGCCCACTGCCCCCCCCCCAGTAGTTTAAATTAAGTGTAGTGGTTATATATTCCCCCAGCTTGTCCGTGAGTACACTAGAACCCTCCCTACTGAGGTGTAGCCCGTCTGGTGAAAAGAGTGCTTTGTTTGACCAGGTCAACTCCCAGTCCCCAATACAGATGAACCTCTCCTCCCTGCACCATTTCCTCAGCCAGTCATTAAAATCCTCTATTTGTCTTTTCCTAGCTGTGCTGGCCCTTGGTACTGGAATCACCTCTGAGAAGGCCAGTGAACTTCCTTCCTCCCTGCAGATATTCCCTAACTCCCTGAACTTACTTTGCACTATCACAACCTTCTCCCCAGCTAGGTCATTGGTTCCCAAATGTATAACTAAATTAGGTTTTCCTCCAACCTCACTTACTATTTCCCTTATTCTTGGGCCCACTTTTCCCACTGTCATCCCCAGCATACAAACCACCAACCTGCTTGCATCCAAGTCCCTTTTCCTTCCCCAGTGAATACCCCTAATTATGGAGTCTCCCTATGACTGCCACCCTTCCATCCCCTGCATCCGTGTTCCCCATCCTTCCTTTCTTACCTTTAGTACTAGCTGCTTCCTCACATAACTGCTCCCTCTGCACCCTGGCAAATCTATCTACACATCCACAGTTTATCCCCATAAATGTTTTTCCATCTCCCAATGTGCCCCTCCCTTTATGACCATCTGTATCTGCTTTCAGCTTTCCCTCCCTTCTTCCGTTCCTTTTCTCTCCTTCCCCCCATCTTCCACTCCATTTTGCCTGCATATCCTTCCTTGCCCAGCCTGATTAGTTCCCTCTCCCGTACTTCTGCTCTCAACCCTGGCTCAATCTGACCTCCTACCTCACCTCCTGCTGACCTCTTCTTCCTTCCAGACAGTGGTGCAAATCTGTTCAATAAAGGCACCCCTTTAGAAATTTCCACCCCGATGCTGCTCTCACATTCCCATTCCTTCCCCTTACTACTTGCCATTCCTCCACTGTGGGCTCCCTAGTCCTCTGAGGAAGAAATACTCCTGAATAAAACAAAGAAACAAAGATATACTGCCTCACTAAAAATCTACTAAAAACATTTTAATTTTTTTTATTTTATTTTGTATAACATCGAGCCACTGTATAATTGCAAAAAGGCACTCTAAGCATTGTGTAATAACGTCTACTCCTGGGGTGGTGGAAGCCTTGGCGCTTTCAACCAACCCAGGAGTGGCGTTACACTAACACCTGTGTCATGCCTTATTGTGGAATTATCCTCTGTGTTACTGATGCCAAAGGACTCCTGGGGTGAGAAAGAACCAATTCTCAAGCATATCAAGATTTTCCATTAATGTAACAACCTCCATGGAGTCGCGTATATATGACTGCAAGCCCTTAACCATGGCTTGGAGGAAGCAGTCATCATAAATGGACATTTATAGCAGTGGCTCACAGGATCTTAGCTGGAATTTGTTTATTCTGTCTTATCTAATCAGACTTGAGAGTACGATGCTGGTAATGCGGGGTGCATAGCAGTACCTGTTGGAAAAACTAATGGATTTATGTAAAACAGAGGGTCTGAAAGACATATTACACGAGGTTATACATTTTCACAGGATAAGGGAGCAATGCCACAATCACTAGATCACCAGGTAACTTACTATACTGGACTGGCATTCAGCTTAGACAGCCACTGAAAAGTACAGTTACGTAAGAACTTACCGTAACAGTAGATCTTCGAGAGAGGCTCTTGCAGTAGGTAATTACATATAGGACTGACGCCGGCCGACGGCAGGACTATGACTGTTCTAGCTAGCAGTCCTTGGCGAGAGATCGCTCCCCGTCAGGCGACCCGGCGTCATCTGACGTCGGTATAAAAGCGGTCCCGGACTGCCGCTTCAGTTCTTTCCTGCCACAGGCCAAAAGAGGTCGGACGAGAAAGAAGCGGATATTTCTCTATATGGAAAAGGAGCTGAAAAAGCCTAGGGGGGATGGAGGGCGGGAAGGTATTACCTACTGCAAGAGCCTCTCTTGAAGATCTACTGTTACGGTAAGTTCTTACGTAACTGTACTATCTTACTTCGAAAGGGCTCTTGCAGTAGGTAATTACATACAGGACTGAATCCCAAGCAGTCTGGAACAAATAAAAGGCACGGGAGAGAAACTACTCAGAAAATAGCAGTAGCCGTCGGCAAGCCTCAAGACAGGAGGCCTTGCAAAATAACTACTGAAGCCTGCTCTATGGCGAGGAGGCAATGTCAAACTGTAGTGTTTAAGTAAGGTATGGGACGGAAGTCCAGGTGGGCAGCACAGATGTCTCCCCGCAGACACCATTCTTGAAACAAGCCCATGAAAGCACTACTCACTCAGGTGGAGTGACCTCCAACCCTGACAAGAAAAGGTCTTGTTGTACTTGTCATAACAGAAAGTGATGCAATGAGCCAACCACTTCGACAGGCATTGCTTGGAAACAGCATTGCCTTCCCTTTTGTGAGCAAAAGAGACGAACAACTGATCAGTCTATCTGAGATCCTTTGTCCTGTTGGTGTAGTATCTCAGAATCCGGTGAACATCCATGGTATGGAGAAAATATTCCCCTTGGTTGGAGTACTGCGTGAAAAAAGCAGGTAACTCTGTGGACTGATTTAAGGTAGACTCTGCTACTACTTTAGGTAGAAACTTAGGATTCATGCGAAGAGCAACTCGTTCTTTGTGAAAAATTAAATACGGGATTTTACACCTAAGGGCCTGGAGCTCGGAAATTCTTCGAGCCGAGGTGATGGCCACCAAAAAGAGCGTCTTCCACGAAAGAAACTTCAGATCTGCAGAAGCTGCAGGTTTGAAGGGAGGAAGAGCAAGTTTCTCGAGAACAAAGTTCAAGTCCCAAGGGGGAGCAGGAGTTCGGATGGGGGGCCTCAGATGAAGGACCCCACTGAGAAAGGTCTTAGAGACCTCCAGTTGAGCAAAAACTTTATCTGCGAAGGGAACATGGTAGGCTGAGATAGCAGCCATGTGAACCTTCAAGGAGGAATGGCTGAGACCAAGTCCGAAGAGATAGCGTAATAATCCAGCAGAACAGCCACTGAACAGGAGAAAGGCTCCACTTCCTAGAGGCTGCCAAATAGAGAATCTCTTCCACTTCATGGCATAAGTGGATCTGGTGGAGAGTTTTCTAGCCTCCACCAAAATCTCTGCCACTTTTGGAGAGCGCCAAAGCGAGATTGAGCTAGGTCTGCAGGAGCCATGCATGAAGTTGAAGGGACTTGAGACCTGGATGGACCAGGGTCCCTGATCTTGGGTCAGCAAACCTCGAGATAAAGGAAGAGGAAGGAGAAGGGAGGAACCTCTGAGGTATTGTAGTAAAGAGAACCAGATTTGCCTGGGCCAGAAAGGGCGATCAGAAGAAAAAAATTACTCACCTTAGTAATGTTGTTTCTTCTAATGAGTCTGCTATATTCTGACATATGCAGTGAGTCCCAACCTTGAACTGCTCGGTGAAAGAGTTAACTTTCCATGCCAGGCATGGGCAGCTAAGCTCGAGCTCGGTTGAAACTCTGTCTGTTGTTCTTCAAACTCAAACCGTCAGATCTTTCTGAGCTAAACTCCACTGGGGTCCTGTGTGGAGCTGTAAACCTACACTAGCCAACTGGTTACTAAACATAAGAATACATTTTGGTCCCAAAACAAAGACTCAAGTCAGGAGACCCAAAAATGAAAAACACAACACCAAGTCACCCCAAGAAAGCAGGGGTGAAAAACAACAAGGGGGCAACTACTAAATACCAACACTGCACTGCCCACCCATCCCAAAAAAAAAAACTACTCACCTTAAGCCAATGTTGTTTCTTCTAATGAGTCTTGCTATATTATGACAATTACAGTAGTACCCATCTTGAACTGCTCTGGAGATAAATATTAACTTTCCATACAGGCATGGAACTTAGAAGCCTTGAGCTCGGATGAAAACTCTGTCTGTTCAACTGCGCAAACTACCAGATCTTTACGAGGCTAAAGCTCACTAAGGCTCTGTGTGGAAGCTGTGAAGCCTACATAACCAACTGAGCCACTAATAAACACTCATTTTTGGAGGCTAAAACAAGACTCAAGTCAGGAGACCCAAAAATGCAAAAAACAACACCAATTCACCCAAAAGGAAGGTGAAAAACAACAACGGATGGGCATCAAAAAGATACCAACCCTGTACACCCCACCCATCCCAAAACAGAGGTTCTGAGAGGGGCAGGCAGGGAGGAGGTCATAATATAGCAGACTCCATTAGAAGAAACAACATTACTAAGGTGAGTAATTTTTCTTCAAACAACATGAGAATCTTGCTATACTACCAGGCTGTGCGAACTACACAGCAGTACCCCCATGGAGGAGGGACAGAACCTACTTGAGCAATAGGCTCTGAAACGCGGCTGTGCCAAACAAGAGCATCACTACTAACCTGGATGTCCAGGGGTAGTGCTTAGTAAAGTGTGAACTGTTTCCAGGTAGCTGATGACATACTGTATTTCAAAATACAAGCAATATCTAGCAGCAGCCAGAAGGAAAGCAACAATGCGTCTGAACATGAAATGAGTATGGGACCCAGAAAGCTTTTGAGGAGAAACCCTAAGGGTCTATATCTGGAGAGAGATGTCCGTCTAATGGGCCATCCAGATCTTTCAAAACCATATTCACTCTCCTCATATTCTCTTTCCTCCTCCCGTTCATAAAAATTCAAAATCATATCTTGAACCGCCGAACCGAACTTCCCCTGAAGGTGTCAGTCCGGTCGAACCGGGAGAGAGCCTGACAATTTGAATTGCTTAGCTATTTCTTCAGCAGTTGGGGAGAGAACTTTTGGCCTCACGCTAGCTTGACTTTCTAGTCCTTTTTGCTGGAACCGCTCCACGCTTGCCCAAGGAAGTATCGCCTGGTCAGAGGGAGGTCCTCGTTCGCTGGCATCGAACCGGCTGGCCATCCAGGTCAGCGGACTTTTTAGCTTCCTTTCCTGAGCCTACCAACCTCTATCTATGGTGCAGCAGGAAATTCTGACAAATCTGGTAGTCTGACCGAGGTGGTCAAACCCCAGACAATAGACATACGGTGTGGGTCAGTTTAGCAAAAGCTTCCCCACAAACACCACAGTGTTGAAACCCAGGGTCCGTTTTTCTTGGGTTTCTCACATAACGCCAGCCTAACCAACTTGCCCGCTTATGGGTAATCCGCCAAGCAAGACAATCTTTATCAGTTTCCAACCGTGTCAATGGGTCGTGAAAAAAACATACGAAATCCATTTTTTTAGAACCTATAAGAACCGGAACCGCATTTTGAAAAAGGACTAGTAGATTTTAATTTAACCTGATCGGTTCAAACCAACCGATAATGAATTATAAGTTCCATTACTAAAATAAATGTAAAACCTATCTATTACTTACATTATCATTACAGAGAGCTTGAACCGACCGTTGCTGTTTAATTTTGGCTGAAACCAAGTAATAATACTTTAAACCGACAAATGAACCGAGCAGAAGGAGAAATCGAGCTTACTGTTCAGTGAGGCGGAGTAAAGAATCTGACAGTTTGCATTTGAAGAACCAACAGACAGAGTTTAACTCGAGTCGCTTCTAAGTTCCATGCCTGCATGGAAAGTTAACTATTTTCACCTTCGGAGCAGTTCAAGATGGGACTCACTGCAACTGTCACAATATAGCAAGACTTCTGTTGTCTAAAACAGAGGTTCTGAGAGGGCAGTATGGGGGAGGTCAGAATATTAAGACTCCATTAAAGAAACATTACTAAGGTGAGTAATTTTTCTTCAAACAACATGAAGTCTTACTCATATTCTGACATATGTGACTACAAAGCAGTACCTCCATGGAGGAGGGACAGAACCTACTTAGGAAATAGGTCTGAAGCACAGTTGTGCCTAACCCGAGCTTCACCCTAGCCTGGATGTCCAGGAGTAATGCTTGGTAAAAGTGTGAACTGTTTCTCCAGGTAGCTGCTTGACATTCTCAGAATATGGATGTCCCTGGCAGCAGCCAGGAAGTAGCTGTACCCTGGTAGAGTGAGCCCCCAGCTCTGAGAAGAACCTACCCAGTTTTTCAGGCAAAATTGACACAGAGACAATCCACCTGGCAATGGATCTTAGTGGCAGGTTTCCTTTACCAACCTCACCATAAGTGAGGAACAGCTGAGGGATCAAACCTGTGACCCTTGCACGCTTCATGTAGTAACTAAGGGCTCTTCATATCTGTTGTGCAGCCTCCTCTCACGGAGGAGGAATGGTCAGGAAGTACACTGGAAGAGATATAGATTGATTAAGGTGGAAATCTGAAACTCAGTGCAAGAACTTCCTGTTAGTCCTGAGGACCCATTTTTATTCCTATGAAAGGAGATAAAATAAGGCCCACTGACAAAGCTTGTAATTCACTTATACGCTTGGCAGAAGTGATGGCTACCAGAAACACAGTCTTCCAAGTCAAGTATTTAAGCTCTACTGAAGACAAAGGCTCAAAGGGAGGTTGCATAAACTGAGCAATGCAAACATTAAGGTCCCAAGCAGAGGCAGGGTCCCTGAATGGAGGTTTGGTATGAAGCAATCCCTTGAAAAACTTGGAGAATACAGGGTGAGCTGAAACAGAAGAAGGCTTACCTGCTGAAATAAAAGCAAACACAGCTGCCAGATGCACATTTAGGGTAGCTGGTCTCAGCCCCAAGGTATTTAAGTGGACCATATAATCCAGGACTGTGGGTAAATCATCAGATTCTGGGGAAATATGCTTTCCAGAGCACCATATGGAAAACCTCTTCCATTTGGAATTATAAGTAGCCCCTGGAAGGTTTTCTAGAAGACTTCAAGATATCCATTACACCTTGGGAGAGGTGTAAATCAGCAACTCTAACTCTTCAAGAGCCAGGCCTTGAGATTGAGAGATTTGAGGTCTGCACAAACCCTCCCTGAGCACAGGTTAACAGGTTGTGATTCCTGGGAAGACATAGGGGAAGATGGACTGCTAAGGACAGTAGGAGGTGGATACCAGGGTTGTTTGGGCTAATCTGGAGCAATCAGGATCATCTTGCAGGGCTGAGATCTGATTTTGACTAGCACTTTGAACAGAAGAGGGAAGGAGGGAAAAGCAAAAGGAAGCTTCCCTTCCCAATTGAGAACTAAGGCATCCAGAGGGACTGAGCCCAACACTGGGGGCCTGCAGTAAAAAAAAGGAAGTTGGTGATTGTCTGGGGCTGCAAAGATCTCATCTGCGGGTGCCCCATCTGGCAAATACCACTCTAAAACTAGGGGTCCAGTGACCATTCTGTGATGGCCCTGGAAATCCTGCTGACAGCATCTGCCAGGACATTGTCCTTGCCTGGGAGGTGAACTGCTGTAAGGGAGGTGTTCAGGGAATAAGTCAGAGACCACAACTTCATCGCCTCGCACAGGCGAGAGTCGAGTGCCCCCTGCTTGTTGATGTACCACATTGTGGTGGTGTTGTCTTCTGACCTGTACAACTTTGTTCTGAACAGATTGGAAAGCTTTGAAGTGCTAGAAAAACTGCCCTGAGTTCCAACAGATTGATGTGGAGCAGAGATTTCTGAGGGACCACAACCCCCTGGTAGTGAGGTCGTCATGTGAGCTCCCCACCCCAAGAGGGATGCATCTGTAGTAAGGATTAAGGAGCAGACTGAGTGACAAAGGAACCTTGTCTGAGATTGCCTGATCCTGCCACCACTGTAGGGCCTGGATCAGGGTTCGGTCACTGGGATCAATTTGGTTAGAGGGTCTTTCCTTTGAGACCAAAAGGTCTCAAATGGAACTGAATGTCCTCATCTGAAATCTTGCTCCTGCACTACTGCTGCAGAAGCAGCCATGTGCCCCAGGAGCTGTAGAAAATGCCTTGCTGGTCGAGACACCTGCAGGGTGAATGAGGAGGCCAGAGAGACCAGGGTCCTTGCCCTGTCCAAAGGAAGGAAGGCTCTGGCTTTCTCTGTGTTCACTTCTGCGCCTATGAAGGTGAGGAGCTGGACAGGCTCTAGAACTGACTTTGAAAGATTTAGAAGGAAACCTAGAGAGGTGAGCAGTTGCTGAGTTATCTGTAGGTGTAACTTGACTGGGACTGGCCTACTATGAGCCAGTCGTCCAGGTAAGGGAAGATGGCAATTTTTTGCCTCCTTAGAGAAGCAACTGCTACTGCCAGGCATTTTGTGAATACCCTTGCAGCAGAGGTGAGGCCAAAGGGCATTGCTCTGAACTGGTAATGGCCTGAGGGCAGCCTCTAACCTGAGGTACTTTCGTATGTGAGCTTGATGAGAATATGAAAGTAGGCATCCTTGAGGTCCAGGGGACGCCAGCCAGTCCCTGGCCTTAGAGAGGGTAGAATAATTCCCAGAGTCACCATTTTGAATTTTGGTTTTAAAAGGTGCTTTAAGTATGTGAGATCCAGGATGGGACACCATTCTCCTGTCTTTTTTGGGGTAAGGAAGTACCTGGAGTACAACCATTTGCCCTGGTGTAGGGGTGGAACCCTTTCCACAGCTCTGAGAGCCAGGAGGGAAGAGACCTCTGCCTCTAGGGCAAGTGCCTCTGGTGGATTTGCAGGTGGAAAGGATCTGCTTCTCATCTTTGGAAACTTTTTGAAGCTGAGAACCAGTCCCTGACTTACTACTTCCAGGACCCACTTGTCTGATGTCAGAGACTCCCAGTCCTGGACAAAGTAAGCCAGCCTGCTTCCTACAGGTAGCTGAAAATCGGCCCTTGCAACCCCATCAGGGTGCCTGTTTGGCAGGGGCTTTGGGCTGAGGGGTGGAAGCAGGCCTGCTTGCACCCCGTCTGCCTCTCCCTCTAAAGAACCCCCTCTGGGCATAAGCAGAAGAGGAGGCCTGGCTTGTTAAAAGGCTCATGAAAAGGCCTGCCCCTGCAAAGCTGCCTTTGAGGAGTGGCCTGCCTTTTCTTGGCCTATACCCATAGGTGGTCCTATACTCATCCATTTTCTTCATGTAATTCTCTGTCTGCTCCCCAAACAGGGAATTACCCACAACAGGAAAATCTATGGCCTTAGTTTGGGTATCCTGTGACAGGCTAGTACAACTGAGCCAAGCCATTCTGTGAAGTGCCACAGATGTAGCCATGACTCTTGATGACACATCATTTGAGTCCACTGCAGCATGGAATTGCATCTTGGATGCCTCATTACCATCAGCAGCCACCTGCTCCAGCTCCTTGGCAAGCTGGCCAGGAACCTGTTTTGCTAGAGCATAACAGTATCCCATCTGGATTTCTGATATCTAGCAACATAAGCCATATAATTTGCCTGTCTGAGTCCCAAGGATGCTGCCATGTACTGTTTCTTTGCCATGGCATCAATCCTCCTGGAGTCCTTGTCCGGGCGGTGTGGCTAAGGGCATATTTTGCCTTGTCACAGGCTGCAGCCTGCACTCACCCCAACATGGCTGCATTGTTGTGAAAGGAACTCCAGATGAGAGCCTGACAATGTGTACTCTTGTCCATTCTCTTATCCACAGGAGGCATAGTGAGGAGATTTTAGAATTTTAAATGTCTGTTTCCCAAAACATTTATGCAGGGAATAGACAGTCTCCTAGACTCTGGTATATCCATCATTTCCACATAGTCAGGCTCCTGTTGATCATCCACCGCCTCCATAGGAGCTGGAGGGTTTCAGACACTTTTTATAAAACATAAATGAGAAGGGACTCAGAAAGCCTTAGGAGGAGACACTCCTGAAGGTCTGTCTGGGAGATGTCCGGTCAATGGGCACATCCAGACTTTCAAATCCACATTCACTCTCCTCATACTCCTCTTCCCCTCCTCCGTTCATAATATTCTCTAAATCATACTCTTGAATCGCAGAACCGGCCAACCTGGCGCTATTTGATGGTGCCGGTTCGTCGGAACCAGGAAAGCGAATGGACAATTTTAATCGCTTATTATTTCTTCAGTGGTTGAGAGCAAAGTTTTGGCTCCACACCAGCTGATTTCCTAGTCATTTTTGCTGGAATCTACTCCTCAGAGTCGGGTCTCCTTTTGCCCGAGGAAGTCTCGCCCTGGTCAGAGGGCATTCCCTCTGGTTCGGTTGGAACCGAACCGGGCTGGCCATCCGGTTCAGCAGACTTTTTGGCCTCCCTTTCCCTGAGCCTACCAACTCTCTTTTCCAGAGGTAGCTGCAGGAAAATTTTTACAAATCTGGCAGTCTGCACTGAGGTGGTCAAACCCCAGACAATAAACGCAGGTGGTGTGGGGGTCAGCCTTGGCAAAGACTTCCCCACACACACTGCAGTGTTGAAACCCAGTGGGCCCGGTTTTTCTTTTGGGTTTCTCAGACATAGTGCCAGTCCTAACCAAACTTACCCGTTTATGGCAATCCGCCAGGCAAGACCCTCTTATCGGTTCCCAACCGTGTCACGGGTCGTGGAAAAAAACGTAATAAAATCCGTTTTTTTTAGAACCGATAAGAACCGGTATTTCCTAGTCCTTTTTGCTGGAACCGACTCCTCAGAGTCGGGTCTCCTTTTGCCCGAGGAAGTCTTGCCCTGGTCAGAGGGCACTCCCTCTGGTTCGGTTGGAACCAAACCGAGCTGGCCATCCGGTTCAGCGGACTTTTTGGCCTCCCTTTCCCTGACCCTAGCAACTCTCTTTTCTAGGGTAGCTGCAGGAAAATTTTTACAAATCTGGCAGTCTGCATTGAGGTGGTCAAACCCCAGACAATAAACACAGGTGGTGTGGGGGTCAGCCTTGGCAAAGACTTCCCCATACACACTGCAGTGTTGAAACCCAGTGGGCCCAGTTTTTCTTTTGGGTTTCTCAGACATAGTGCCAGTCCTAACCAAACTTACCCGTTCATGGCAATCGGCCAGGCAAGACCCTCTTATCGGTTCCCAACCGTGTCACGGGTCGTGGAAAAACCGTAATAAAATCCATTTTTTTAAGAACCGATAAGAACCGGTAACCACACTCTAAATCACAGATTAAGATATTTTAAACAACCTGATCGGTTCAAACCGAACCGATAAACAGTTTACAAGTTCCAGACAGAAGAGAATTAATGCAAACCTATCTAGTACTCGCAAATACCACAGACAGAGCCTGAACCGACCGGCTGCGGTTTAAATTTGGTCGAAAACCGAGAAAAACAATACTTTAACCGACAAAATGAACTGAGCAGAAGGAGAAATACTGTTCAGTGAGGCGGAGTAAAGAATCTGACGGCTTGAGTTTGAACAACAACAGACAGAGTTTCAACCGAGCTCGAGCTCAGTGTTCCATGCCTGGCATGGAAAGTTAACTCTTTCACCTCCGGAGCAATTCGAAGGTTGGGACTCACTGCATATGTCAGAATATAGCAAGACTTCATGTTGTTTGAATCATTCGCGCTCCTTCTATGGATAGTTTCTGCAAAACTCTTTGGATCAGAGATATTGGTGGAAAAGCATAGACGAATCTGTCCTTCCAGTCTAGAGACAGAGCGTCGCTCCAGAAAGCGCCTCGCTTTGGAATGAGCGAGCAAATGCTGGGAAGTTTTGCATTTTGGTGGGAGGCAAAGAGGTCTATCTGCGGAATCCCCCAAAGCTGAAAGATATTGTCGAGCACCCTTTGATCCAATTCCCACTCGTGTGCCCGGGCAGAGGAGCAGCTTAGCTTGTCTGCTAGGGTGTTGTCGACTCCTGGAACATGAATCGCCGTGAGGTGAAGGTTGTGATAGGTTGCCCAATCCCAAACCCTCATTGCTTCCCTGCATAGAGGGTAGGAACGAGTTCCTCCCTGCTTGTTGATGTACCACACCACGCACATATTGTCCGTCTGGATGGCTAGGTGGCTGGGAAGAATGTATTGGTGAAGGGCTTGGAGAGCGTATAGCACAGCTCGAAGCTCGAGCACGTTGATGTGGAGAGCTAGTTCCAGTCTGGACCATAAGCCCTGGGTCCAATGAGGGCCCAGATGGGCTCCCCAACCTTCGCCTGATGCGTCCGTGGTCAGAGTCTGGGAGGGGGAGGATGAAAGAAGGGGACCCCCCGAAATAGGTTCTCTCGAACCATCCACCATTGCAAGTCCCGTGCCATCGGCGAGGAGATCAGAACTAGTTGATCTAGGTCGTCTACAAGTTGATCCCACTGGGAGCGAAGAGTCCACTGAGAGATCCTCATGTGGAGTCGAGCTCGGGGGACCGTCGGAATAGCGGCCGCCATGAGCCCCAGAAGACGTAGGACCGACCTCGCCGGAGCCCTCCTGCTTTCTGATAGCAGGGAAATCTGGGATTGAAAAGAGGTCGCCCTGTCTGGAGGCAGGAAGGCCTTGCTCACCGTCGTATCGAGGATAGCCCCGATGAACTGTAGCCTCTGGGAGGGGTCCAGATGGGACTTGGAATGGTTGATGGTAATACCCAGGCCAGTGAAAACCTGCTGGGTGAGGGAGAGAAAATGCAGGAGTTCCTCCCTGGACGAGGCCGCCAGGAGCCAGTCGTCCAGGTAAGGAAACACCTGTACTCCCATTGTATGCAGGTGGGCTGCTACCACAGCCAGGCATTTGGTGAATACTCAGGGCGCCGAGGAAAGACCAAAGGGAAGCGCCCTGAATTGGTAGTGGTCCCCCTGAAATGCAAAACAAAGATACTTGCAGTGAGAAAGGCGAATGGAAATGTGCAGATAGGCATCCTGCATATCCAGCGCACAAAGCCATTGACCCGGCCAAAGAAGGGGCAGAAGGCTCTGCAGGGAGAGCATCCTGAACCTTTTGTATTCCACATAAAGGTTCAAGGAACTGAGATCTAGAATGGGTCTGAGATCTCCCATCTTCTTTGGGACCAGGAAGAAATAGAAACATAGATAGAAACATAGAAACATAGATTTTGACGGCAGATAAGGACCGCTTGGTCCACCCAGTCTGCCCATTTCCCTACCTAACAGATAAGCTACAAATCCTAGTCAACCAGCAGCCTACTTCTTCCTACCCCCACCCCGTAGAATTGCCTTATGACTGTCCCATGCATGCTTGAATTCCACCACTGTTTTTGACTCCACAACCTCCTCCGGAAGGCCGTTCCATGCATCCACAACCCTCTCTGTGAAAAAATACTTCCTTAAATTACCTCTGAGCTGCCCCCCTTCCATCTTTAAATTGTGCCCCCTTGTTCCTGCACACCTCTTTTTGAAAGATGCTACCCTCTTGGACTTTGTTGATTCCCTTGAGGTACTTGAAAGTTTCTATCATTTCCCTCCCTCTTTTCCTCGAGGCTATACATATTTAGCTCCTTAAGTCTCTCTTCATATGTCTTCGGTGCAGACCCTGCACCATTTTAGTGCCCTCCTCTGGACAGCTTCCATCCTGTCTATGTCTTTTCGGAGATTGGGTCTCCAGAACTGCACGCAGTACTCCAGATGGGGTCTCACCAACTGTCTGTACAGAGGGATAATAACTTCCTGTTTTCGACTGGTGATGCTTCTCCCTATGCATCCCAGTATCCCCCCAGCCCTCCCTGCTGCCCTCTCACATTGCTTGACCACCTTTAGGTCATCTTATATAACTACCCCCAGGTCCCTTTCCATTTTTGTTGTTGTTGTATCTCACCCCCATTGTGTACTCTTCCCTGGGTTTTTGTTTCCCAGGTGCATTACCTTGCAGTTCTTAGCATTGAATCTAAGCTGTCATACATTTGACCATTCCTCTAACCTTGCCAAGTCCCTCTCATCCTTTCCATCCCACTCTTGTGCTATCAACTCTGTTGCAGATCTTTGTGTCATCTGCAAAGAGACATACTTTTCTCTTCCAGTCCCTCTGCAATGTCGCATATAAAGACATTGAAGAGCACCGGTCCTAATACTGAACCCTGCGGTACGCCACTAGTAACCCCCCTTTCTTCATAGTGGACTCCATTTACTATTACTCTCTGTGTCCTATTCTCCAGTCAATTCTTTACCCAGGCTGTCATCTTGGGACCCACTCCCAGGCTGGCTAACTTGTATATTAATCTTTTGTGTGGGAGTGTGTCAAATGCCTTGCTAAAGTCTAGGTAGGCCATGTCCACAGCCCCACCCTGATCTACTGCTTTGGTCACCCAGTCAAAGAAATCTATCAGATTTGTCTGGCATGAACTTCCCACTGTGAATCCATGCTGCCTTGGGTCCTGTGCCCCTCTGGCCTCTAGATACTCAACAATTCTTTCCTTCAGAAGTGAGTCCATCATTTTCCCTACCACTGAGGTTTAAACTAACAGGTCTGTAGTTTCCTGCTTCTGCCTTGCTCCCACTTTTGTGAAGGGAATCACATCTGCCCTTCTCCAGTCCTCGGTACCACCCCATCCTCCCATGATTTGTTAAAGAGGGTAGTCAGTGGTGTCACTAGTTCTACCCTTAGTTCTTTTAGAATTCTGGGATGAATCCCATCAGGCCCATTGCTTTGCCCACCTTCAGTTTTAAGAGTTCTTTCAGAACCCTTCTTCTGTAAATGGGCTGGTATCAACTTCTGTATCCAGAGTGTTTCTACTGTTTGTTTTAGGTACCTCCCACTTCCTTTGTAAATACTGAGCAAAAATATTTGTTTAGTATCTCTGCCTTTTCACAGTCACCCTCTGCCCACCCTCCTCCTCTTTATTAAGCCTCACTAACCTCCCTTGGTCTTCCTTCGCCTCCCTGATGTACCTATAAAGGTTTTATCCCCTTCTTAACTGAGTTGCCTATTTTTCCTTGGTTTGGGCCTTTGCTGTTCTAACTGCCTTCCCAGCTTCCTTTGCTTTAACTGATACAGTTCTCTGTCCTGCTCCTTCTGTGATTCCTTGTACTCCCGAATGCTTTCTTTTCTCTTGAACCTTCACTGCCACTTCCTTTGAGAACCATAGTGGTTTCTTACATCGCTTCGTTTGTTTATTTGCTTCACACAAAGGCTTGTTACCTCTGTGATGGCAGTTTTATTATTCCCCATTGTTCTTCCACCTCCTCCTCCTGCCCATTTGCTAGTGCATTCCTTAGGCACTCCACCATTTTGGCAAAGTCAGCCCTCCTGAAGTCCAGTACTTTTGCCTTTGTATGGCTTGACTCTATTGCTGTGTTTATTGTGAACCATACTGTTTGATGGTCGCTAGTTCCCAGATGGCTACCCACTTCACATCTGTGATCCTCTTCATCTCCATTTGAGAGAACCAGGTCTAAGATTGCTCCCTCTCGAGTGGGCTTCAATACTAGTTGTCTAAGGCATGCCCCCTGTAGGGCATCTAGAATAACCCCACTCTTGAAGTGGCTGCTGCAACTGCACTCCAGTTAACATCTGGCATATTCAGATCACCCATCAGCAATATCTCCCCTTTTTCTGCCATTCTAAGTATTCTTTCTATCATTTCCTTGTCTATTTCCTCCCCCTGAGAAGGGGGTCTGTATACAACCCCTGAGCGGATTGTGGTGCCATTGCCGGTCTCCAAATTTACCCACAGTGCTTCTTCTCCTCCCTGTTTTCCCTTTTGTTCTGTTGCTTTGATTCCTTCCCTTATGTAAAGAGCTACTCCTCCTCCTCTTTTACCTTCCTGTCCCTCCTGTAGATAGTGTATCCTGGTATGTTTACGTCCCAGTCATGGTTTTGTGTGTACCATGTTTCTGTGACTGCCACGATATCCAGATGTTCCTCCTCCATCAAGGCCACTAATTCAGGAAGCTTGTTACTCAGACTACAGGCATTGGTACTCATTGCTCTCCATTTTTGATGGCTTTACCTTCTTTTGCAGCATCCCCACTGACCTTTCTACCGGTCTTTTCTCATTTAGTACCCTGTTTTGTAGGGAGAGGCTTGGATTTTCCTGCTGCTTATCAGTGCCTCCCATTGACTAGTTTAAAAGCTTGCCAATGAAGCATTTAAACCGATTGCTTAAAAGACTTGTTCCCTTCCTGGACAGATGCTGACCATCCTGCCAGTATAGGCTGGTGTCCCTCCAGGTGGAACCCCAGTCCGCAATGAAGCCAAACCCCTGTGCTCCACACCATTTTTTCAACCATTCATTAAACTGCATGGTGCAAAGTACCCTCGCCTCACTCATGCCATTGACAGGCAGCACCTCAGAGAAGGATATTGTGTGTGCTACTTATCTTAGGCCCCTCCCCAATTCTACAAAGTCCTTCTGCACTGCTCTAATCTCATGATTAGCCAAGTCATTATTTTTATTTATTTTAGCTTTTGTTGACCGGGTAAGTGCACTAGACAAATCCTGCCTATTTTCAGGCACGACCCGGGGGAGGGGGATACAGATGAATGCCAACTGACCTTGAACCAGACTAAGCTGTTGGTGGTATTTTTAGTGAATGAGGGAAATTTGGCCAGGACACCGGGGAAATCCCCCTACTCTTTTCGATAAGTGCCATGGGATCTTTAACATCCACCTGAACTACCACCAATCCAGGCAGATGGGACCTCAGTTTAACGTCTCATCCGAAAGACGGCACCTCAGAAATGCAGCACCCCTCTCATGCTGCATTACAGTGTCAGTACTGGGACATTTGTCCCTAGGTGGACAATGACGTCCAGCTCAGACTCCCATACAGCTGTTTTCATGATCCTGAGGATGCGCTTCCTGTCTCTCCAAGCCATGGCACCAGGCAGGTACCTTACTTCAGTTTTCCCTGCTCCCCCCAGTTCTATCCCCCTAATAACTGAGTCCCCCACCAGGAGTTGCTTCCTTTCCTTGTGGTGTCCTCTGCCTCCTTCCTGTGGGCCTCCTTTGTGACAGTTGTCCTCAGCCTCCTTAGTCTCCTCTGCGGGTGCATCCATAGGGGAGCTATGCTCCCCCAGAATGGTGTATGGGTTGTGGTGTTGAACAACTGACTGGGTGTGCCTCTGTTCCACCATCCTCACCCTCCCTGAGCCCACTGTGGTCCAACTGCTGTGCTTTCTTCGCAACCTCTGAGGTAGTGGTGGTGGCTCTGGTGCTCCCTGGATGGGGAGGTTTCTTCCTACACGTCTAGTGTGGCCTGGGGAAGGTTCCCTCACTACTGTCCAGTGTGGCCTGAAGACGGGCAACTTCCTCCTCAGGGCAGAGAGTTGTCTGCAAATAGGGCAGCATCTCAGCCTCCAGAAAGACTGTCGAAAGACGCTGCCCCACAGCCATTACATTGCACTAGTAACCCGTCCCTCGAAGATGAAGGGGGACGGGTTCTATCGCCTGCTTCGCAAAAAGGGACGAGATTTCTTCCTGGACCAAGGGAAGATGGTCCCTTGAGTATGATGACTTCGGAGGAGGGTGACGGGGTGATTTCTGAAGAAACTCTATGGAGTGCCCTTCCGCTATAAGCTGAAGCACCGAAGAATCTGAGGTTATCCTCTCCCAACCCGTAAGGTGGAAGGAAAATCTCCCTCCTATCGGTTCCTCCGGTGGATCCGGAGGCGGTGGGAGAGGAAAGGAGTGGGTGGTGGGGCAGTGCCGCAGCTGAGGCACCTCGCTGCTTTTGGGCGGCGGGCCTGGTAGCGTGGGCCCAACGCTTAGTGGCCCGCCTTCCTTGGGGTTTCCGCCAGGGACGAGTCAGTCTGTGAAAAGGACGGCGCTGTTGAGGACGGGACGGCATGGAATCCATGGATTTCAGGGTCAGCCCCTTCTTGCAGTCGGTGATGATGTCTTTGACATCACCTCCGAAAAGCACTGACCCCCTGAAAGGTGCCTCCTGAATAGCGGATTGCACCTCCAGGACCAAGCCTGACACGCGGAGCCAGGCATGACGCCGTAGATTTACGGTGAAAGTGGAGCTCCACCCGGCAGTGTCCACTGCATCATATGTCACCCGTAAAATGTGGCAACTGGCCGAACGAGCAGAACGGACAAGATCTGCTAACTCCTGTTTGACTTGAGAGTCAGGTAAGGAGTCCAGTTTAGATTCCACCTGGGTAAGGATGGTCTTCTGGTAATTCCCCATGTGGGCGACGTAATTCAGGGCCCGAATTCCGAGTGTGGAAGAGGCGTAAATCTTTCTTCCATACTGGTCCAGGAGGCGAGATTCCTTATCCGGAGGAGACGAGCTCAGATGCTTTGGATGTGCCAACCGGCCATCAGCAGCGCTAATCACAAATGAATCGGCACGAGGGTGAGAGTCAAGATAGTCTACACCCTCGGGAGCCTGGTATAGCCTGTTGGACTTCCTGGGAAGTGGGGCTAACGCCGACGGTTGTTTTCAAATCGTGGTAACAAGGTGGGCGTAAGGCTCGATCCAGGGTGGCACTACAGTTGGAGCTGTCATGGGCAGGTCCAGATGCTCAGCGAGTTTGAGACGCTGGGGATCTGGTTCCAAAGAGCACCACTGGTGAATTTCCTGGATTTTTCTAAGCAACTCCGTGAAGGATGGATCCTCCGGAGGAGACTTCGGAGGGGTCCTCGGCCGGGGCTTAGACAGAGAGCTGGGTCATTGCCTCTCGGAACATCCTTCGAAGAGTCCAAGGAATCCGAGAGGAAGAAGAAGCAGAAGAAGAATAAGATTCCTCACACGACTAGGGGAGGAACGGGTTCCTTGGGTGGTACCCGTGAACGCAGATCCTGCCCCTCTCTGGATCCAGAGGGAAGAGCCTGAGGCGGCGAGAGTGCCACCTGACGACGGGAGCTGGGGCGCACCCATTACGTATAGGTTCTCCACCTCCTGGTGAGTTGAGCCTGGCTCAGCCTACCAAGAGGCCAGAGTCTCCTGCAGATCCACCGCGGCCGGGGCGGTGAAGGAGGAGGGGGAGTGTACGGGTTGTACCTGTGGCAGTATCCATAACCCGGGCGCGGGAAACCCAGCGCCGGGTAATGTGGCATCGGGTACTGCAGCGCCGGAGGGACCAGCATCGGGTACCGCGTCCCAGGTACGATGGCCGGATAAGACGGGCGGTACCCGGAGCCGGGGAGCTGCTGGAGCAGATGGCCCGGCCGGCAGCCCCACGGGCGGATCCACGCACGGGCCCGGAGGCGGAGGGCCTGATGGAAGGGGAACATCCCTGCCGGCGCCGGAGGTGCCAGCGTAAAGTACCGCGTCCGGGGCCGACGCCAGATCCGTTCTGTCGGAGGAGGGTCTGACGGAGGTGGAAGATCCCTCGTGTCGCCCGGGAAGGAGGAGAGAAATCCTCGGTCAGGCTGGGTGACCAGGCTCCCAGACGGCAGTGAAGGCTGTGGGAACCGGCACGATGGAAGTCGGGGGTCCGCCGTCGGTTCCGCTATCTGGCACACGTTGGAGAAGCCGACGCGGCGCTTAGGTTAGGAGCCGGGCGTCTGCTTATGGGAGCCTCTCACCGAGGCAGGCCGAGGGAAGGGACTGCCCGTCCGATGGGAAAGTGGTCGGCGCCGCCTCGGGGTCGGGCGCCTGTCGACCCTCTCCATGCGGACGTCAGAGGAGCCGACGTCCGACTTAGAGGAGTCGCCCACGCCAGTAGGCCGCAGAACTGCGGCCGAACCGGGGGCGGAGGCCTCCATTTGCCCGGAGGCGTCTGCAAGGCCCGAGCGCGAGCCAGACGGGCGGGCCGATGCCGCCTCCAGACCCTTGGAGGCTGCCATCGAACGGTCCCCCGGAGGGGATGTTACCTGGGCCGCGACTCCAGCGGGAGACGCGGTAGAGAAGGACTTCTCCCGGTGCCTCTCCTTGTCCTTTTTCCGATGTCCTTCCAGGGAAGTGGACGCCTGCCTCAACTTTTTCAACTCTTTTTCCATAGAAGACCTCTTTTTCTTGAGAAGATGGGCTTCCAGGGACTGTTGGCGCCGTCTACGGGTAGCCGCGTTGAAGCTGAGGCAATGCTGGCACTTATCGAATCGGGTGATCGGGGCCTAGGCAGAAAAGGCACAGGAATGGCCGTCTTGTGTGGCAGTTACCCGCACGAGTCGCACTTGTTTTTGTGCTCGGAGGGTGTAGGGGACTACATACACCGACGATGTACCGGACGACTGAAAAGAAAAAATTACTCACCTTAGTAATGTTATTTCTTCTAAAGGAGTCTTGCTATATTATGACTGATGCAGTTTGTCCCACCATTAGAACTGCTCCGGAGGTGAAAGAGTTAACTTCCATGCAGTGCATGGAACTTAGAGCGCGAGCTCGTTTAGAGAAGCTCTGTCAGGGTAATTTCAAACCGAAACAGTCAGATCTTTACGAGCAAAACTCACTAAGGCTCTGTGTGGAAGCTGTAACCTACACTAGCCAACTGGCTACTAAAATATTCACACATTTTCCTGGTCCCAACACCAAGACTCAAGTCAGGGGACCAGAAACAATAAGATAAAATAAATAAAACACAACACCCAAACACCCCAACAAGAAGAGGTGGAAAACATAAAAGGGGCATCAATAAGTGCCAACAGTGGACTGCCCACCCCATACCCAAAGTAGAAGTTGTGAGAGGGGCAGGCTGGGGGGGAGGTCATAATATAGCAAGACTCCATTAGAAGAAACAACATTACTAAGGTGAGTAATTTTTTCTTCAAACAACATGAAGTCTTGCTATATTATGACTGATGCAGACTACACAGCAGTACCTCCATGGAGGAGGGACAGAACCTACTTAGGGAATAGGTTCAGCACGTTGTGCAACCGAGCATCCCTCCAGGCCTGGATATCCAGGAGTAATGCTTGTGAAAGTGTGTACTGTTTTCCAAGTAGCTGCTTGACATATCTCCAAGATAGGGATGTTCTGGCAGCAGCTAGAGATGCAGCTGTACCTCTGGTAGAGTGAGCCCTCAGGCCTGAAGGGGAACCTACCCAGTTTTTGATAGCAAAATTGGATACAAGAGACAATCCACCTGGCAATGGATCTCTTAGTGGCAGGTCTCCTTTCCCAACCTCACCATAAGTGAGAAATAGTTGAGGGAGTCAAACCTGTGACCCTTGGTACGCCTACTGAGTAACTTAGGGCCCTCTTAACATCTGTTGTGCAGCCTCCTCTCACCAGAGGAGGAATGGTCAGTGAAGAACACTGGAAGTGAAATAGATTGGTTAGGTGGAACCAAACCACCTTAGGCAAAACTTCCTGTTAGTCCTGAGGACTACCTTATCCCTGTGAAAGGAAATAAAGTCAGTCTCCACTGATAAAGCTCTGTAACTCACTTATGCGCCTGGCAGAAGTGATGGCTACTAGAAATACAGTTTTCCAAGTCAATACTTAAGCTCTGGGACAGAGGCTCAAAGGGGGTTGCATCAGCTGAGCAATGCAAACATTAAGATCCCAAGCAGGGCAGGGTCCCTGAATGGAGGATTGGTATGAAGCAATCCCTTAAAAACCTGGAAAATACAGGGTGAGCAGAAAGAGAAAAGGCTTCCTGCTGAAATGAAAGCAGAGACAGCTGCCAAATGCACTTTCAGGGTAGCTGGTCTCAGTCCCAAAGAATTAAGATGGACCATATAGTCCAAAACAGTGGGTAAATCAGCAGATTCTGGGGAAATATGCTTCCCAGAACACCATATGGAAAACCTTTTCCACTTGGAGTTATAGGTAGCCCTGGTGGAAGGCTTCCTAGAAGTTTTCAAGATTTCGAGAACACCCTGAGAAAGTTGTAGATCAGCAACTCTAACTCCTCAAGAGCCAGGCCTTGAGGTTGAGAGATTTGAGATTCGGATACCAGACTCTCCCCTGAGCACAGGTTAACAGATTGTGGTTCCTGGGGAGACACAGGGGAAGATGGACTGCTAAGGACAGGAGGAGTGGGTACCAGGGCTGTCTGGCCCAATCTGGAGCAATCAGGATCATCTTGCAGGGCTGAGACCTGATTTTGACTAGCACCTTGAACAGGAGAGGGAAGGGGGGGAAGGCATAAAGAAACTTCCCTTCCCAATCGAGGAGAAAGGCATCCAGGGGGACTGAGCCCAACACTGGGGGCATGCAACAAAAAAGTGGAAGTTGATGATTGTCTGGGGCTGCAAAAAGATCTATCTGAGGAGCGTCCCATCTGGCAAAAACTATCCCCAGTACTAGGGGATCCAGTGACCATTCGTGATGGCCCTGGGAAATCCTGCTGAGAGCATCTGCCAGGACATTGTCCTTGCCTGGGAGGTGAACTGTTATGAGGGAAGTGTTCAGGAATAAGCCAGAGACCACAACTTCATCGCCTCGGTGCACAAGGCCAAGACCGAGTGCCCCTTGTTTGTTGATTCACCACATTGTAGTGGTGTTGTCTGTTCTGACCTGTACCACCTTGTTCTGAACAGATGCAGAAAAACCTGAAGTGCTAGAAAACAGCTCTGAGTTCCAACAGATTGATGTGGAGCAGAGATTCCTGAGGGACCATAACCCTGGGTGAGAGGTCGCCATGTGAGCTCCCATCCCAAGAGGGACGATCTATAGTAAGGGTCAAGGAGTGGGATAGAGGGATGGAGGCACCCTTGTCTCAGATTGCTCTGATCCTGCCACCACTGAAGGGCCTGGATCAGGGTTCGAGTCACTGGGATTAGCTTGATAGGATCTTCTTTGAGACCAGAAGGCTTCAAATGGAACTGAATGTCCCTCATCTGAAATCCTGCCCTTGCACTACAGCTGTGGAAGCAGCCATGTGTCCTAGGAGCTGCAGGAAATGCCTTGCTGGTCGAGAGACCTGCAGAGTGAAGGACTCAGGCCAGGGCCACCAAGGTCCTTACCCTTTCTAGGGAAGGAAGGCTCTGGCTTGCTTTGTGTCCAGTTCTGCGCCTATAAAGGTGAGTACCTGGACAGGTTCCAGAACTGACTTTGAAGACTGAGAAGAAAGCCCAGAGAGGCAAGCAGCTGCTGGGTAACTTGCAGGTGTGATTCGATCTGGTCTGGAGACTGACCCACAATGAGCCAGTCGTCCAGGTAGGGAAAGATGGCAATCTTTTGCCTTCTTAGATGAGCAACTGCTACTGCCAGACATTTTGTGAATACCCTTGGGCAGAGGTAAGGTCAAGGGCATTGCTCTGAACTGATAATGGCCTGAGGGCAGTTCGAATCTGAGGTACTTTCAATGGGAGCTTCTGATAAGAACATAGAAGTAGGCATCCTTGAGGTCCAGGGAAGCTAGCCAGTACCCTGGCCATAGGGAGGGTAAAATCATTCCCAGAGTCACCATTTTGAATTTTGGTTTTAAAAGGTGCTTGTTCAGATATCTTAGGTCCAGGATGGGCCGCCACTCTCCTGTCTTTTTTGGGGTAAGGAAGTACCTGGAGTACAGACCCTTGCCCTGGTGTAGGGGGGGAAACCCTTTCTACAGCTCTGAGAGCCAGGAGGGTTGAGACTTCTGTTTCCAAAGCAAGAGTCTCTAAAGGGTTTGCAGGTGGAAGGGATCTGATTCTCATCTTTGGAAATTTTTTGAAGCTGAGAACCAGACCCTGGCTCACTACTTCCAGGACCCACCTGTCTGATGTTAAAGACTCCCAGTCCTGGACGAAGTAAGCCAGCCTGCCCCTACAGGCAATGGAGAGCCGACCCTGGGCATCCCATCAGGGTGCCTGTTTGGCAGGGGCTTTAGGCTGAGGGGTGGAGCAGGCCTGCTTGTACCCTGCCTGCCTCTCCTCTGAAGAGCCCCTCTGAACATAGGCTGAAGAGGAGGCCTGGGTCTGGTAAAAGGCCTGTGAAAAGGCCTGCCCCTACCCCTGGGGGCTGCCTCTGAGGACTGGCTTGCTTCCTTGGCTTGTGCACTCCTATAAGTGGTTCTATATTCATCCATTTTCTTCATATAATTCTCTGTCTGCTCCCCAAACAGAGAATTTCCCACCACAGGAAAATCCATAGCCTTAGACTGGGTATCCTCTGACAAAGTAGTACACCTGAGCCAGGCCAATCTACTTAAAAGCCACAGATGTAGCCATGACTCTAGAGGATACATCACTAGAATCCACTGCAGCATGGAACTGCACCTTAGATGCCTCAATACCATCAACAGCCACCTGCTCCAGCTCCTTTGCAAGCTGGCCAGGGGCCTGTTGGGCTAAGGCCATGACGGTATCCCATCTAGATTTTTGGTATCTCGCAACATAAGCCATATAGTTTGCTTGTCTGAGTCCCAAAGACGCTGCCATGTATTGTTTTTTGGCCATGGCATCAATCTTCCTGGAATCCTTGTCAGGAGGATGTGAAGCCAGGGGAATATTAGCTTTATCACAGGCCGCAGCCTGAACTACCCCAACATGACTGCATTGCTGTGAAAGAAATTCTGTATCAGGACCTGACAAAGTGTACCTCCTGTCCATCTTTTTATCCACAGGAGGCACAGAATTAGGAGCTTTTAAAATTTTTATTGTTCGCTTCCTAAAAGATTTATGTAAAGGATAGACAATTCCTGGACTCTGGGATATCCATCATCTCTACAAAGTCAGGCTCCTCTTGCTCATCCAAAGCCTCCTAAAGGAAGCTGGAGGGTTTCAGCAACTTTTTTATAAAACAGAAAATGAGAAGGGGACTCAGCAAGCCTAGGGGGAGATTCACCTAAAGGTCTGTCTGGGGAGATGTCCGGTTCAATGGGCACATCCAGACTTTCAAAGTCACATTCACACTGATCATAATCATCCTCCCCCTCCTCTGGTTCATAAAACTCCTCTATATCATATTCTTGAACTGGTGGAACCGACCGAACCGACCTTTTGCCAGATAGTGGCGGTTCGGAGGGAACCGGGGAAAGTGACTGGACAATCTGTATTGCCCTGGCTATCTCTGCAGCAGTTGGAGAAGGGATTTTGGACTCCACACCTGCTGACTTTCTAGTTCTCTTTGCTGGAACTGGCTCCTCAGAGTCAGCTTTACGTTTGCCCGAGGAAGTCTGGCCCTGGTCAGAGGGTATTCCTCCGTTCGTTGGCACCGAACCGGGCTGGCCATCCGGTCATGGACTTTTTGTTTCTCATTCCTGAGCCTACCAACTCTCTATCTAGGTAGCTGCAGGGAAATTCTTGCAAATCTGGCAGTCTGCATTGAGGTGGTCAAACCCCAGACAATAAACACATGTGGTGTGTGGGTCAGCCTTGGCAAAGGCTTCCCCACAGACACTACAGTGTTGAAACCCAGTGGGCCCGGTTTTTCTTTGGGGTTTCTCAGACATAATGCCAGCCTAACCAAAAACTTGCCCTTTTGATGGCAGTGCCAGGCAAGACACCCTTATCGGTTCCCAACCGTGTCACGGGTCGTGGAAAAACGTAATGAAATCCGTTTTTTTTAGAACCGATAAGAACCGGGAACCGCACTCTAACAAGCCTTAAAAAGCTTCAGAATGAAGTTTAAATGCAATTTGATCGGTTCAAACCGAACCGATAAACATTTACAAGTTCCACACAGAAAACCTATCTATTACTTACAATACCATAGACAGAGCTTGAACCGATCGGTTTGCGGTTAAAATAAAGAATATCGCGGTTGAATTTAACCGAGAAAAACACTTTAAACTGAGAAAATGAACCGAGCAGCAGGAGGAATCTCCGAGCGACTGTTCAGTGAGGCGGAGTAAAGAATCTGACGGTTTCGGGTTTGAAATTACCCCTGACAGAGCTTCTCTAACCGAGCTCGCGCTCTAAGTTCCATGCACTGCATGGAAGTTAACTCTTTCACCTCTGGAGCAGTTCTAATGGTGGGACAAACTGCATCAGTCATAATATAGCAAGACTTCATGTTGTTTGAAAGAATAACTGATTTTCGGTAAAAAAACGACAAAAGACAGGGCTGACGAAGCAAACTTTACCGCGAGGCGCTGCATGAGCTAACAGCGGGAAAGAACTGGAAGGCGGCGTCCAGGACCGCCCCTTTATACCGACGTCGCATGACGCCGGTCACCTGATTTGGGGGGCGGTCCCTCGCCAGGGACTGCTAGCTAGAAATTTTTCCATGGGGTCCTGCCGCCGGCCGGCGTCAGTCCTATATGTAATTACCTACTGCAAGAGCCCTCTCGAAGTAAGATCTGCAGTTACATTTGGCATTAAATATGTAAAACAATGATCAAAACCACGGGCTCAATTTTCAAAGGGTGATGTAGGGTTTGCATCACACCCATTTTTTGATGTAGCTATGCTAAACTCCTGTGATGCAACTGCACCCGATTTTAGTACATCAGGCGCAGTTCCAACAGTTTCCGCAGTTTACAGCAGGGGAAAAACTGGTCTAACTTGCAGTATTTGGTGCTCAGGATTGAAAATCCCAATCCCTGGCAAGGAGAATGCCACAAGCCCTATGCGCCAGATGATCAGCGCACCAGGGGCTTGTGGTATTCTCGAGGTTTTGAAAATCGAGCCCCATAACTTAACATGTGTATTGGTAAAAATAATACACATATTAAGTCATGATTTTGATCAGTTTGTTAATATACAGCAAAAATATACAAAAGACAAAGTGTACATAGTTATTAGCAGTATAGAAACATGGAAGTTGATGGCAGATAAGGACCGCAAGGCCCATCCAGTCTGCCCATTTTTTCTACCTTCTGAATGTGCCACAGGCCTCTACTCTGTCAATGGCCTATCTATTCATACTCATCTGTATTGCTCCCTTACGCCTAAGCCCATGCCTGTTTGAAGCCCTGCACTGTATTCATATCCACCACTTCCTGAGGTAGGCTGTTCCATGCATCCGCAACCCTTTCAGTGAAAAAGAACTTCCTCACATTACCCTTTAACCAGCTTCCCTCTAATCTCGTGCTGTGTCCTCCTGTCCTATTTTTCTTATATTGAAACAGACTAGCTTTCGTTCCGATGCGATCATGATGTCTCACGTCTGTCAGACATTTTGTAGAGCACAGAAAGTGGGAGTTTTGAAAGCAGCGGGCTGTTCACATTTTTCAAATGCTATGAAACTGCACTTACATTAATTATATAAATGCAGGTTTGGCATCAGTGTAAATAACAGACATTCCTTTATCTCTCTCAAGCTGGATTCTGAAATATTTTGCTGGCATAAGAGGTGTTTAGGTGTCCTTTAAAACAGCATGAAACAGCTCAGGATCCATCTCTGGTGAAAATTGGCAGTCAACCAAGGGAAACGTTAGACGTGATGTCATCTTGACATTCCCCGTTGTTGGGTGAATAGCACAATGAACCTGTAAGTAACTTTATATTTTGCACTTCAGCACTACTGTTATTAAATACTTGCAGCCTGAATCCATATGGTCTGTTTGCCTATGTTTGGTTGCTGTGGGTGCGGAATTTTTTTCCTCTATATTTGAATATACCTATGCTGATTTTCAACTGCCTATTAATAGTACCTTTGCCAAGTAAAGGAAGATGTCCACCATGTCTTGTTGTTTAAGAGCGGACTTAAATTGCTTCTCTGCCTCGCGGTACATTCCCAGTCTGAAAAAGAAACAAGCAATTCATGAGACATATATACAGATTACAATATCCAATGCATTATTTTAGGCAGAAGAAAGGCTATATTACATTACCATAATTTATTTTTCTCTTTGCCCCAATGTTGTCACTGGGACGTCATAACAAATGAGTAGTATACACTCCCACTAGGGCCAACAGCACAGCTCAAAGCCATGTCATAACCACAGAATGCTGGTGGTATTGGAGATCTTTGGGAATATCTCTCATCAAGCCACACCTATGGAACTATAGGCCGCTAGGTGCTAGGACCACACCAACTTTTTGCAAGCAGTCCATCAGGGGCAGCCACAATGATGTCAGATGTTGGCTGCTACATAAACGTAGGCAGCCCTTTCCCTCCCTCAGTTCTTTTCCCATCGTCAACCATATCACTGAACCTCTGACAGAAACACCGCTGCAATATCAACACTTCATTTTTTCTACGTAGCACAGTAATCACTAATAAGTGATTTTTGATGACCTGCATGTTGTCAAAGGAACCGCTGAAATTGTACCAGTATTATGAATGCAGTGAGAAGATCTACACCAGCAATTCACGATGTCTGCATCTGTTGTCTCGGCCCGTATCACAACATGAAAGCCTGCCTGATCTGTAGGGGTTTCAATATTGCCACCCAGAGATGCTGAAATGGGGCCCTAGAGAAGCACCTATTGAAGCAACAGTGACATAGCCTCCCATCTACAAGGCGAAACGCTGGGGTTAGTGCTGTGGTTCGGTTAATATTTCACCCTGGATGGCCTGACTTTGTGAGTTTTCTTTATTTATTACTATTTGAGAGCTGCCTTCAGTGTGTCTTCTGGATTGCCATTTCAGGTTCAGCACGTGCTTGTTTCGTGAGCACAGGGTCATTTACACCCATTGAAGCAACAGGCAGCCCACAAAGAGAAGGAGCTCCAGCAGAAGAGCACTCCCACATCACTGGCCCACTCTTCCTGGTCCAGCTCTTTGAAATCCAATTAAATGTCAGCCAGAGTCATAATAAGCACAAGAACCAGGAGAAGGAGAAAACCTCCCTGGTGCAATCCAGGTCACCCCTCCCACATAGCAGGTACGACCTCCTCTGCACTGCCAACCACTACAGTGGCAATGCTGCTCACCCCACCGACTGTCGACACAACTCCCAGGTCGGGGCATGCTGCTGAAGCTGCCATACCTGGTACGGATGGTATTTCGCCATCAACGTCCGGGGCTCTGCCTCCCCGTCAGCTCCTACCAGCACACCCATTGGCCACAAGGGCGCCAACGTCCAGGCGGTTCTGTCTTCTCTTACAGACATACATAGATGCCTGCCTGCTGCTTCCTCCACCTCTCATTCCAAGGGCCCCATCGATGGGGATTTCTACTGACACCCCTCCCCACGCGGCAATGCAAACTACAGCGGAGTCTCAGCTGCCTCCTAGTAGTAGTAGTACTATAACTATTTATTCATTAATATGAATTGGGATAACAACTCAGTTGAACATAGCTCATTTGCAGTGAGATCCCTCTACACACACAGTTACAGTACAAGAGTATAAAATCATAATAACAATTACAAGACATTAGCACAATATATATACATAAGTTACATTTTTTTTTTTATCATCGGTCAAAGCATCACAAGTATCACATTTCTCCAGTCAAGTGACTCCAACAGGGCAGAGGTACAGATACCTGATTAATTAACTTTTAGACAATTTAATCTAAAAATAGAACTAATCCCCCATAATCCTACTGGTCTGGAGTTCCATAATACTGTGCCTCTATAAGGAACCGAGAACTGCCTAGGGTGGCACTGACGACCTCACCGGTGGATTCCCTGCTACCCATCGACCAGGTTGACAATTTTGAATATAATCCTGATTTAATAATGCAGGATGAAGAGGATGAATCTGAGGACTATTCTGAAAGTCCTTAAGAGAGGGGCACCAGCTCTACTGTGTCCACCTGCAGTGAGGATTCAGTGGTCCACACTCCAAGGTCCCCCCAATAGGGCCCAACTTTCCTCATGATGATGCAGCAGTTACAGGCTGCAATGGATTTTGATTTAGAAGAGCAGGACACCACTGAGAAAACCTTAATAGATTTCTTACCTGATTCTCCCCCCATTGTGGTGCCACCTCACCTCCCTATTCTAGAGGATGCTACCTTTGCTGCCTGGCATTGGCTAGATGTCATCCCAGTCATACCAAGGAAAGCAGACAAAATGTACATGGCTCATTTGGGGAAGCCCTTTTTTGTCACCCAGTCTGAGACAGACTCTGTAATTATTAATGCTGTCCATAATAGGTTAAAAGCACCTAAATACAGTACCTGAGCTCCCTAACTCCTGATGAATAATCAGAAGTTTGGATGTGTTAGGCAAAAAGGAGTTTTGTCTTAGCTTTCCTGGGCCTTAGGACTGTTAACTATCAGGCCCATATGGTTAAGTACCAGAACACTCTGGAGAAAGGCCAAGGCAGCTGCACAAGCCTTACCATAGGGTGCCTGCAAACAACAGCTCCTTAAGGCTCTCACAGCTGGGGCTGATGTAGGAAAGCACCTGCTTCACATGGCCTATGATGTTTCTGATGCTTCTACCAGGGCTCCTGCCTCGGGCATCTGTCTAAGGAGGTACTCCTGGCTAAGGATGGCAGGGTTTGCGAATGATATACCACAGTCCATTTTACATGCTCCCTTTTCGAGGACATAAAATGTTTGGTTCTGATGTCCAGAACAGTTCTAATCTTCAGTCCTCAGGTAGGACCCTGAAGACAGTGCACTCCATCTACCACACCCAACCAAACGGGTACACAAAGGGTACCTTTCTGTCCAGCCACCAGACAACAAGGTAAGGGCAAGGGAGTCGGAGCCTTACCCACCCTAGGCATCACTCCATGTGTACATTCAAAATCCCCTAGAGGTGGTGGTGCAGCAGAAGCCACCACAACCAGCTCCGCCTGACTCCTTGTACACCCCTCAACCACCATTACCCCCAGGGATGGTGGCAGGGGGTCATCTTTCCCTTCATTTAACTCAGTGGAAGGAGGTGACATCAGATGCTTGGGTCCTGGAATCATAGCACAAGGTCATGCTCTGGAACTTCTGGACGCACCTCCACGTCTTCCACCAGTACCCACTCACTATTCTCCAGACCACATTCCTCTGCTCCTGGAGGAAGTCCAGACTTTGCTTCAGAAGAAGGCCACAGAGCCTGGGCCCTTCAAACAAAGAAAACAGAGAGTTCTACTCTTGCTAGTCCTAAAATGGACAAGCCTTGTGACCTATTCTACATCTCAGGGACCTAAACTTTTTCATAAAATACAGAAAGTTCAGAATGGTCACCCTGCAAGGCCCGCTCCTGCTGCTGCAAACAGGGGACTGGATATGTTCATATCAAAATTCACAAACCTCACAGAAAGTATCTGAGGTTCCTGTTCCAGGAGGAACACTACCAATTCAGAGTATTGCCCTTTGGCTTGTCCTCTGCACCATGAGTCTTTACCAAATGCAAGGCAGTGGTGGCAGCAGCCCTTCGCAGGGAAGGCCTCTATGTTTTTCCCTAGGTGGACGATTGGCTACTGAAAGCCCACTCCAAGGATCAGTTCCTCCACACCTTGGCTTAAATGACACAAATGTTTAATGTTCTAAAGGTCACTGGCAACATACCAAAGTCAGTACTGACACCTTGTCAACATCTGCAGTACAAAGGAGCAGGCTTGGACACACCTCAAGGCTCAGCCTTCCTGCCCCTGGACAGGGCCAAATGTCTGATTGCTCAAGCCCAGCTGGTACATGGTAGCCAGTATGTCTCAGCCAGGACATTCTTTTGGCTCCTGGGCCTTATGACAGTGGCCACTGACACAGTACCTTTGGCTAGACTGTACATGAGTATCCCTCAGTGGACCCTAAGAGTCCAACGGGACCAGCTCACAGATGATCTAGAACAACTGATTCTAGTAATCTCTCTTGTATGCAAAGTGCTCAAGTGGTGGATGGAACCCAGCAATTTGTTAAAGAGGGTTCTCTTCTTGATCTCCTCCCCTCACCAGATTTTAACAACAGATGCCTTGGAGATAAGCTGGGGTGCACACTTAGGGCCCCAATCAATGACAGTCTGGTACTGGACTCTGAAACATGGTCTAGGACTGTCAACAGTACATGTTCCAGGCATTCAAAACGTCTTGGCAGACAGACTAATCAGGTCACAGTCCAGAATGCATGAGTGGGAACTCCAGACCTTAGTGACTGAAGACCTGTTCAATAGATGGGGTCATCCAGAGCAGGTTGGACGTTTCGCATCCCCATACAAAGCAAAACTGCTGCTTGCTCGTTCCAGGGCCTGGAGTCTTCTGGCAAGACACGTTGGCCCTCTCTTGGAAAGGGAGGTTCCTACAGGTCTTTCCTCCCTTCCCTCTAATTCAGAGAATGCTACTCAAGCTCCAAATCAAGGGGGAACTCTGACCCTCATTGCTTCCCTATGGCCTTGACATATCTGTTTTCCCCTACTACAGCAGCTGGCAGTGGAACCACCAGTGCCTCTGCCCCTGTGCAAGGGCCTACTGTCACAAGAACAGGGAACCTCAGTCCATCCAGACCTCAGATCTCTTCATCTTCATGCATGACTCCTGAATCATAGCCATTGCCAGGTCCGGGGTTTCTCAGAAGGTGGCTGATGTCTTGGTGCCTGCCAGAAAGTCTTCCACTTATTCTGTGAAGTGGAAACGGTTTGCCCTATGGGCCAATTCTCATCACTTGGATCCGTTTACCTGTCCAGTTAACCAGGTTCTGGAGTATCTGCTGTTCTTATAGGATGCAGGCCTGCTTATTCCTCAATCAAGGTGCACCTGGTTGCGATTTCAGCTTTCCATGTGCCTACTGAGGATCATATGGTTGCCCAGCTGAAGGTGGCCCGTACATTCTTGTGAAGCATTCTACACTTGAAGCCTCCTATCTGCAATCCAGTCCCAGCTTGAGACCTGAATTTTATTTTGGAAAAGCTTACTTTGGCTCCTTTTGAACCAGCCACAACGTGCGGCTTGCACTTTCTTTCTTGGAATGCATTTTTAGTTGCAACTACTTCTGCTCAAAGAATTTTAGTGCTACAGGCTCTAATATGTGAGCCTCCTTATTTGATTTTTCACAAATACAGGGTGTCTTTGTGTATCAATCCTGAGTTTTTATCAAAGGTGGTGTCTGAGTTTACTTACATCAACCCATCCACCTGCCAGTTTATTTTCCTAAGCATGCCAGTCCAGGGGAAGTACTGCTCCATACTTTAGGTGTACATAGAATACTTGGGTACTACATACACCACACAAAAGAAAGTCCTCGCAGCTTTTTGTTTCATTTGCCGCTGGGAAACGCAATGCACCTGGGTGTGTGATTTATGAAAAGAAACCAACATTCTGTCATATCTTATTGCTTACAGAAACAATACATTATGAAAACGATGTCAAATTCAGAGGCTTCTGCAAGGTGCCGCTGTTCCTGAGGACACTGACACAAGGACTGATCAGTTATAATCAATGAAACGCTCATGCCATCAGCATTCCATGCTGATGCCACAGCTTTGAGCTGTGCCAGTGTCCAGAGCAGGAGTGCATATAACCCATTCGTTATAACTTCCCGGTGACAATGTGAAGTGCTACATTAATATATTTATTGGATTTTTTTAAAAACAACCAAAATAAACATGCCACATACAAAATAATCTTAGGCTACCACCAACAGTACACGCAAGAGTACACAAACTGCAGTCCAAATTCATAAAATCAATGGGTATTATTCATATACATTCAGTCATAAGTTACAGATTCATGCATCTCTGCTCCATAAAATTCAATGCATGCTGTTGCCCCTGCACATTCATCACAGTCTAAATAAATGTTAACAATAACATAAGGGAGAAAAACACCACAGCAACCGATCTATTTTGTTCACCAATATAGGTGGTAGCAGGTTACACAATTCATTCCAAAGAGCACCAATTATATCCTAAGACCCTTCCACGTTATGCAACAGTTTTTACAGTGTAAGGGTTTATTTGCCCCTTCTCAGCAGAATTAAATAAGAGTCCATGGGAAAAAAAACAAATATGTGTCTCTTAGCTGCGAAGGGGTTAAAGTTACGGAACCATTTTGGTTTCTGAAAAACCTGAGAATTCCAAGCATGTAATATCACTCTTTTCAATGCCTTTGTGAGTAAAGCCAGTATTTTCTGTTCTGGTTTCTGTAGTCATAATTCTTCAAAATTATTTAAAACTAAGATCCTAAAATTTCAGTATAAGTTAATGTTTATTATCTAATTGAGTTCAAGCCCAGCTTCTTGCCATCAAATTTTAGCATAGGGGCATTACCATGAATTATGGAGCAAAAAATAATTTCCTCCACACCCATACCAACATAATAAATCTGTAGGGCAGAGACCCCATTTAAAGAGTCTATAGGAGGATGAGACAGGCCTGCCCCAGTACAGTTGTAACAAAAGCCGTGTCAGCTATTCTAGACAGTTTGCAAAGAGATGCTCTTTGGTGGCCCTACTTTGGTACTGCAGGAAGGAGAGGAATTTCTCTAGGGATAGACATAGGGAAATATTAATAACCAGGCAGGGAGAAAACATTACTTACCATAGTAATCTTGTTTCTTCTAAGGGAATCTTACTGTATTCTGACATATGCAGTATTGTCCTCCCATTGTACTGCCCTAGAACTGAAATGGTTAACAGAACCTATGCTAATGGAATGCTAGGCTCATGCTCAGTTTTCAAACCACTATCCCTGGTAAACATTCTACAACTGTCAGATTCTTACACAGCATGAATACTAACAAGCTATCTATACTAACTAATAATTAACTAAATAAATGACAACCAGCAATCCTCTCCAGTTGAAAATGTGGGCCATACTAAGACTCAAGTCACTAAACCCAACAACAGAACCACTCATGGGTTTATAACAGCATGGACAGCTGTGCTGAAGTGCCCATAGGTTCTAGTAGGGGAGGTAGGGTGGGAGCTCAGAATACAGTAAGATTCCCTTAGAAGAAACAAGATTACTACGGTAAGTAATGTTTTTTTCAAACCCCAGGAAATCTTACTGTATTCTGACACATGCAGACTACCTAAGCAGTACCTTTGGAGGAGGGTAGAGAACCTCTTTAGGAAACAGGATCTGCAGTACTGCTGTGCCAAACCTGTCATCACCTCTGGCCTGGGTATCCAGGCTGTATTGTTTGGTAAGGGTGTAAACTGTTTTCCAGGTAGCTGCTTTACCAATTTCCAACAAAGAAATATCTCTTGCAGCTGCTATTGAAGCAGCTGTACCTCTTGCAGAGAGAGCCCTAAGGCCTACAAGAATTCCTTACCTACTCTGCTGTAGCAGGACTGAATACAAGCAACCATCCAGTGGGCAACAGACCTCTTTGAGGAAGGCTTGCCCTTTCCTACTTCTCCATAGGTCAGGAAAACCAGAGTGCTCACTTGCCTGTGACTGTTTGTGTGACCCAAGTAGTAGTTTGTAGCTCACTTGACATCTAGGCTGTGTAGTCTACATTTCCCTGAACTAGAGTGGTCAGTGAAACAAAGACTGGCAAAGTAATGGACTGATTTAAGTAGAAGTCTGAAACCACCTTGGGAAGAAAGTTTCTGTTAGTTTTGAGGACTATCTTGTCCCTATGAACTGATATGCAATTAACTCGGTGGACAAGGCCTGGAGCTCACTGATGCTCCCAACTGAGGTGATGGTTATCAGGAACACTGTTTCCATGCTGCACACCTAAGCTCTGCTGAAAACATGGGCTTAAATGGCGGTTTCATTAGCCAGACAATTCATATTTTGAGGTCCCATGCCGAGGTGTGTTCCCTGTGAGGGAATGCAAATGCACGAGACCTTTGAAGAACTTGCTGAAACACTTAACTGCCAGAGATTACCCCTTACCAGCTGAAAGATAAGCAGAGACAGATGGTAATTGTACTTTGAGGGTGGAAGGCCTAAGACCGAGAGAAAGAAAGTGTGCCATACATTGTAGGATGACTGACAAGTCAGCCTGGCAGAAGTCTATCTCTTTTTCTGGCACCAAATGGAAAAATGTCTTCGGTTTAAAGGTGCAAGTCTTTCTGGTAGAAGGGTTCTCTAGAAACCCGAAGAACCTCCAGCACCCCTATAGAAATGTGCAAGTCTGAATACTCTAAGTACTCAAGAGCCAAGCCCTGAGCCTGAGAGACCAGATATTGGGGTAAAGGACCCTGTCCTGCAAGGAGGTCAATAGGTTGTGCCTCCTAGGCAGAGAGATTGGCCTGGAAATTGAGAAGGTCAGCAGTAGAAAATACCATGGCCTTCTGTCCGAATCTGGAGCACTGAGGATCACTGTCGCTGAGTGAACCCTGAGCTTATTCAGCACTCTGAGCAACAGGGGAAGTGGAGGAAAGGCATACAGGAACTTCCCAATTTAATGCAACAGCAGCACATCCAGAGGGACTGTGTCCCCTGCAAGAGGTCTGCAACAGAACTGTGGTAGCTGGTGACTGTCTGGGGTTGCAAGGAGGTCCACCTCTGGGGTACCCCACACCTTCTGATCACCACTTGTACTCCTGGTGGTTTTAGTTGATCCTGCTGAAAGTATCCACCAGAACATCGTCCTTCCCTGGGAGGTGGACAGCTGAGAGGGAGATGTCCAGGTAGTGAGTTAAGACTCCACACTTTCATGGCATGTGTGCACAGTAGGGACAACTTTGTGCCCCCTTGCTTGTTTATGTAGTACATTATGGCTGTATTGTCTTGTCCTTACCTAAACCACCTTGCCTTGAAGCACTGGAGCGAAGGACTGAATGCCCAGCTAAGCTGCCCTGAGCTCTAGCAGGCTTTATGTGAAGCAGTGTGTGCTCCCCTAGGAGGGAGGCATAGGTTGTTAAGACTGCTGCTGGTGGCAGCTGGGGGAAAGGCATACCCTCCCTGAGGTTGTCTTCTTCCTGCCACCACTGCAGAGCTTGCAGCAGGATTCTTGTGACTGGGACCATCTTTGACAGGGAATCTCTTTTTGGGACCAGTGAGACCTGAGATGGAACTAAATGTCTCTCCCCTGGAATCTTGATCCTGATACTGTTGCTTCAGCCATGTGCCCCAGCAACTGTAGAAAAATGCCTCACTGGTCTGGGGTATGCAGCTGGAATGAGCCTGCCAGCTGCACCAAACTTTCTACTATTCCCTGCGGGAGGGAGGGAGGCTCTTCCTCTCAGTGCATCCAGTCTTTGACCCTACAGACTCCAGGTGCTGAACTGGTGTTAGCACTGACTTTTTTTTTTTTTTTATTTGCCAGGAGACCCAGCGTACACAGGGTATCATAGATGGTGATCAGTGCACCTCTAACTGCAGAGGAGACTGGCCTGCCATCAGCCAGTCGTCCAGGTATGAGGAAGACTAGGACCCCCTGCCTCCTTAGGTGTGCTTCTAGCAATGCTATGCACATGGTAAGCACCCCAGGAGCAGAGATAAAGCCAGAATGGTTCTGAACTATGTGGGAGGAAGTGCCCTTTAAGGCCAGAGATGCAGGCCCAATCCCCCTTTCTAAGTGTAGGGAGGACAGTAGCCAGAGTGACTATTCTTACTTTGGTTTTGTTAAATGCCTGCTTAAATGTCTGGGATCCCATATGGGTCACCACCCTCTCCAACAGGGTTACTTCTGATAGACTGGCAGGTCTGAAAAACCCTGCCCTCAGTTTGGGCAGGATCTTGAACCTGAGGGCAATCTGTCTTGGTAGTTCTTTGTTGCTGCCTTCTCCTTTGCAGCAGCATTCCTACAAGCTACCTTGTACCCATCCATGTTTTCCATGAAAGCCTGTTTGTTCGCCAAAAAGGAATGCTGGCTCACCAGAAAAATCCAATGCCTTTTGGCTGGCCTGGGACAAATTCGTTATCTCTAGCCAGGCCCATCTCCTCAGAGACACTGAAATTGCCATTTGCCTGGTTGCAATAACATTGCATCCACTGTCCTTCTGAACTGGCATATAGAGGCCTCTATGCCCTAGCAATCTCTGAAATGAAATTCCAGAGATGTTCTATTTATTGACTGACTGATTTATTTAACATCTGGAGACATAGGCCATGTGAGTGGCCTGTCAAATGGACAAAGAGGCACCTAAGTGGGATTTCTTGTGCCAACGAATCCATCTCTTGGAGTCATTATACGGTGGGTGTGATGCCAGGGAAATCCCTGCCTTATCACAAGCCACGGCTTGCACCACCTCTTCATGGCTGGGGTGCTCTGCTCCAGACTTAGCCACTCAATACTTCCTATCCAGCCTCTTATTCACTGGGGGAATGGAGGTGGGATTTTATAAAATTCTAGAAGCCTGTCTCTTCAGAGACTTGTGGATGGGTAACACCAGTCTTTCTGTTACTAGCACACCCATCCTATCCATATAGTCTGGCTCCTCTTCCTCCTCTGTGAATTCCTGTGTGGAGAGGTCCAGTGTCTGTGTGCTCCATGAAGGCAAAGTGAGAGGAAAACATATCAGCTCCCTTTACAGGGGAGTCAGGATGTTGAGGATCAGGGCATACACCAGGTACAAACTCACCATGTACACCTCAGCAAACCATTCAAATGAACCGGAAACCGAGAAGGAACGCAGGTCCTGGACCGAAATCTGTGAACCGGGCCGCTTAACTGGAACCGTGGTACCGGTTGCAGTGCCTGTAAAATTGCTATTCATTTGTGGTTGGAACTGATGGTTTTGAAGGTTGCAGTTCCTGAACTGAGTGTTTTTCCTTCCTCTTTTTCTTAGCAAAACTGCCCGGTACATCGGTAGTGTCTGCGGTTCTTTTCTTTAATCGGGGAACCATCACCCTGGTTACAGGGCTGAGAAACTGGTTCCTTTGGTTTCTACATATGAGAGGAGGACGTTTTGTCCACAGCTGGGTTAGCAGCCTTATTGAACCTTTTTTCTACAGTCGGTTAAAATGCCTATTAAGCGCAGACTGAGGAAATACTTTTTGCTGAACCAAGTGTTTTTTCCTTCCTCTTTTTCTCAGCAGAACTTACTGGTTCAGCAGCAGTGTCTGCAGTTCTTTTCTTTAATCAGGGAACCATCACCCTGGTTAGAGGGTTGTAAACCTGGTTCCTTCCCATGCTGAACCTTTTTCCTGCAGTCGGTTAAAATGCCTATTAAGCGCCGACTGAGGAATACTTAATCTGCTTTCAAACAGTTCCCCCACACTCTGTAGAAAGCTGAAAACCCACTGGACCAGTTCCTTTTTTGGGTTAGCGACAAAAATCAGTAAAATCCCCAAGAAATGGTTCTCTGAGAATCAGGAATCCACACTAATGAATAAGGCTTAAACCTTATTTACTTTATCGTTTTTACTTTGTGGTCGGTTTAGCAACCGCTGAGAGAACCAAGAGCTACCCCGGTTTCCCTCAAATAAACAAATTAAGCAACCAGCCCAGAGAAGGAATAAAATATAGAAATTTACTTTTAAAATTGTAAATAAAAGTCTGGTTCCCTCTCGATTAAAAGAACTGGAAAAAAATCAAAAAACTTACCGTAATAACACTAAACCTAACTAGTTTACCTGTAAACACGAGGACAGTGCTTTAAAAATGAACAAAAATAAATTTTACTTCAAAAAAAACTGAGAAAAATAAAATCTTCAAGAAAGATGAAGGAGAGCTCTAGCATTCCATCATTAGCATAGGTTCTATTAACCATTTCAGCTCCGGGGCAGTACAATGGGAGGACGATACTGCATATGTCAGAATACAATAAGATTTCCTGGGGTCTGAAGGAGGAAGGTTTGCCGGAGACCCCTTATGGTCCACGGAGACAAACTAGGCAGAAACTACCAGAGCAGACAGGGTAGGCAAAGTGGTCCATTTCTGCCGATAAATTCTGTGTTTCTATGATATCACAGAAATTTCAGAAAATATCTGACCATGTCTTTTGCTGCAGTTGTATCTTGAATTAAATGACTTTTGTTCTTTCTCTACTGGTTTTTTAAAAGTGGTTTTATTTTTATCACCCTTATCAATCAATCAAGCAAAATCTTTATTTATCCAGGCGAACATCATTGAGCAAGCTCATTTACAAGATGGACCTGGTTAGCTCCGGGTCAAATGGTACAATGCATACAGAGATATTTACAAAACAGCCAAATAACACAAGTAAAAAAAAAAAAAACAATTAATGCAATTAATGCAAGTAAGTACTCAATGTTACATCAGTCATATCAGTTTAGAGTGCTTCTGTAATATTTAAGGAGGACATAAGATGAGGCTTAGTAGGAACTTCAGTAGGGCGAAGTGATCAGCTGCTCGTATAGGGAAGCGACGCAAGCACAGAATTTCAAAGTAGTGTAATCACACAGTATCCCTAGATGTAACACTCTAAACAGAAGGATAAGGGTCTTAACAGTCAAGGAGAAAAGTAATTACAGCTACTATTTGGCAAATTTCAGCATTGAAATCAGATTTATGCTTGGTTTAGAATGGACACAGAAGCAGACTGCAGGAACCAATCGGAAGCCAACGCCGAAGAGCACTCATGTTCCGACTGGATGGCTGCTAATGCCATGCTTTGCTAATGGACAGTCCGAGCTTAGGTTCTCAGGTGGCAGTAGAAGCAGCGCTGACCGCCCAGTGCTCGGGTTTCCCCTGCGTATGGGCAAGGAGCCCGTGGACAGCACATGCTTAGCAGGAGATGGAAGAAGGGGTTGGTATTAACTATTGGGCCATGGACAATGGATCATCTGAACCATCAGGAGGACCGAAACAGCAGGACAACAGAGTTGGGTATTCCCTGATGCCTAAAGACTGGCCCAACCACAGAAATTTAGAAAGGAGTGTAATCAAACAGAGTCCCAACTCTTGACACTCTAAACAGGAAAAAACAGAGGTCATAACTGTTAGGCAGTAAGTAAGTACAGCTCTTTTTTGTGCAAGTTTTAGACAGAAAATCAGACTTTAACTTAGTATTGAGGGAGACACAGAAGCAGACTGCAGGAGCCAATCAGACACCAGAGCAGAAAAGCGCTCACGTTCCGATTGGATATCAGCAATGCCGCACCTCGCTAGTTAGGAGTCTGGTCTTGGTGTCTCAGGCGGCGGCTATGGAAGTGACAACCGCCCAGTATTCCCATTTCTCCCACCTGAGGGGCAGGAAGCCCCTGAAGGGCTAGTCTACGGCAGGGAAGAGAGTTAGGGGGACAAAGGAAAGAGATAGTAAGAGTGGAATGCAGTGGAAAGGGAATATGAAGATGAAATAGGACAGTTAAATGGTACAGGGTAGGGGAATAACAGCCACAGTTTAAGCAATATGTAAAAGACAGCAGGATGAGTAAGGTGTAGCAGCCGTGAAAGCCATGAAGAGATAACCTTACTGGGATTTCTAGAGGGGAAAAACATTTAAGGCATAAAACGCTCACAGAGTTAACGTCACCAAAGATTACAAGTGCTCATAAATTCAACTACGCACAGAGGGCAGCAGCCTGAGGCTTCGGACTAAAATTAGGGGCTGGGGTAGCAACTGCATGGTCCACACACATACTGAGCATACAGAGATTCAAAGGCATTCATACCGCGGAGGCAGCTTAATTTCAATAATTTTTGTACTTTGTTCCACAATGTTGGCAACAGGAAACTAATGGCCACTCTGCCATAGCGAGAGGAAGCCTTGGGGATATATAATGTGATGTAGGATGCGCTTCTTAGAGCATACGTCCCTGGCTCACTTAGTGGGAAACAATCTATTATATACTGTGGAAGCCGCTTCAGGAAGACTCTATAAGTTCAAAGGACTGCGTTTCTATTACACCCAAACATAAGAGAGGACCACCCTACGGCTTTATACAAGGAACAATGATGGGTAGAGATGGGGAGACCAGTAATACACCAGATGGCCCTGTGGTAAAGCGTATCCAACTTTGTAATCGAGGCTTTGGGACAATGACTATAAAGGAAATCTGCATAATCGATCAGCGAAAGAAAAGTAGTTTGGACAAGGCGCACTTTTGCATCTCTAATTAGAAACTGGTTAATTCTAAAGAATAGCCCCAGCCTCTGCCTTAACTCCTTTACAAGGTCCTCAACGTGCTCAGTGAATGACAGATTATGGTCTAACCACACACCTAGGTATTTAAACTTTGAGATAAACTCCAGTTTCTCTCCAAGAATTGTGGTAATCTGAGGTAGTGCTCCAGCGCTGGCCGGATTCATCACAGGGCTGTAGGGCGAGAACAACATTGCTTTTGTTTTTTTAGCATTTAGAATAAGTTTTTTATGGAGGAGCTGGTTCTGGAGCTGGTTAAATTCCTCCTAGAGGTCAGCACAAGCGGCTTCAGGTGTCGAATGACTTATATATACAACTGTGTCATCAGCAAACGGGTGTATGTTGGCTTGGTTAACACTCTCATCAATGTTATTAACATAGATAGCGAATAGTAAGGGACCAAGTATGGATCCTTGCGGTACTCCCCTCAGTAGAGGTTTGAGTGGGGATAGCTCACCTTCAGCCTTAATTTGTTGATGCCGTCCTACAAGGTACTCAGTAAACCAATGCAAAGAAACTGAGTCCAGGCCTATACTCTTCAGAGAAGAGAGAAGCAGGCTATGATCCACAGTATCAGAAGCCTTACTAAGGTCTACAAATACAGCACAGACAAAGTTTCTGCTGTCCAGTTCTCGGTACCAATCATTTGTTACTTTGGCAAGGGCCAAAATACTGCTGTGTTTAGTTCTAAAGCCAGATTGCATAGGGTTTAGTAGGTTATTGGATTCGAGGTAGTCCCTTAGTTGGTTGTTGACAATCTTTTCCAGAAGTTTCGACAAAGTTGGGAGGAAGGAAATTAGTCTATAATTGTTAAGGTCAAAGGGATCCCTTTATTTAAACAAGGGGATGACATGAGCAATTTTCCAGATCTGGGGAATAAGCCCTTGGGACAATGAAAAGTTAAATAAGTGGGTGATAGGAACAGCTAGGACATGATAGGTGATTTTAAGGAACTAAGGATCCAAAGAATCAGCACCAGCACTTTTCTTAACATCCAATTGGAGAATGAGGTCTTCAATCTCTTTCAGAGAGACCAGCTGGAAGAAGAAGCCAGGTACTGGGGCAAGAGAGTCTGAGCATGAGACACTTAATTGGGAACGGACCAGGGATGCAGAGGAATTGTCAAAAGCTAGACCAGCTGTGGCAAAATGATTGTTTAATGCATCTAGGATTCCCGGTTTATCACTGATAGTAGTACTCCCAGTTGTACTCTTAGGTGGCAAGGAATTACCAGGCGTATATACGGACATGTCCTTGATCGTCCTCCAGAATTTGGAGGAGCACTTTGCTGCAGAATCCAATTTGGTAAGATAAAATGCTGCCTTAGCATCCCTGACCATTTTCATACAAGCACTGCATGCCCTTCTGAATTGACACCAGTCTGAGTCAAGCTTAGTCCACTGAGCTTTTTTCCATATCTTATCCCTACCAAGCAATGCAGCTTTCAGCTCGGCAGAGAACCAATGACATGTTTTGTTTTTTACACAAATTTTTACCATGGGCATACATATTTAGGGCCCCAGTAAGTATATCATGGAAAATATCATATGCTGAGTTAACCGTGTTAGCTAAGTAGAAGTCTTGCCAACATGGCGAGTGTTCCAACTAATAGACGTAGGCAGCCACATCAAAGGTACGACGGGACCTTTTTGTAAGAAATTTAGCTGTAGGTCCTGTATGATGCAGTGATCTGACTGCAGCAATGAAGCAATGGTCACTGACATCAGCAAAGAAGGTTCCAGCACGTGAGAAGATTCATGTAATTCTCTGTCTGATCTCTAAAGAGAGATTTACTTTCAAAGGGGAAATCAGCAGCTTTATTCTGCAGGTCCACAGATAAATCTGTGGTTCTCAGCCATGCATACTTTACAGTAGATCCTGTACGGCATTTTCCAGGGCTCTGGTTGTTGCATCAAGAATGTCTACAGCCATTTACAATAGGTGACCAACTGTGTCCAAACCTATTTTTACATGCTACATAAGCTCTGACCTCTCCTTATAAGGCAGGCTGTTACAAAAGAGCAGTATGGCCTGATGATCTGCTGTATAATGCAGGAATGCTACGTCCTCATGATGAAGTGGCAGAAGAGTAGGATTTCTTCCCGAGCATGTCTATTTTTCCTTGAATCATTCTCAAGGGGTGCTGTGGAAAAGGTTGTCATTGCCTTTTCATGTTCATTAGCCTGAATTAAACCCTGAGGGTTAGGGTGATGATACAGATATTCAAAACCAGTCTTGGTAACCATGTATCCTTTTTTCATTTTTTTATCACCTGCTGTAGTAGATGATGGCAGCTGTAAAACCTTTTTTTGCATTTCTCATAAAGTGTCATGGATGAGGATACTAGTAACCCCTTTAGTAAAGGTCAGCATCCAACATGTTCAAGAACTCTGATTCTTTGGGAGGGGGGCTTAGCAAAGTTCCTGTCTCAAACTCCTGAAAGATGTTTCTCAAAATTCACAAAACTACTATTTTCTATGCAATTTCTAGGTTGACTTACTTGAAATAGTGGTTGGAAGAACACTTTACATGAAAAGCAGGCAAACCACACAACCAGATACCACAGACAATGGATTTCTTTAAGCTGAAAGCTCCTTCCACTAAAGATGTTTGGCTGTACACATCTACTGCTGCCAGGAGACTCCAATGCGGGTGACGTATTGCTACATACAGTCAACATTACTCTACATCATCTTGTTAAAGCAGTCCAAGATATGCACAACAAAATGCACAGCTTGACCCCCAGGGTGTCTGCACTGGAGAAGAGAGTGGACTCAGTTGAAAAGTCCTTGCAGTGGGCCAAGGGCACTTCCCTAAAAATAGTGGACACCATATGCAGCCTGGTGAAAAAAAAACAAAATACGTGGGCAAAGATTAGAAACGCTTAAAAATCAAGTGAGGGAGCACAACTTGCAAGTCGTCTGTCTCCCTGAAGCAGCAGCAGGATAAGACCCAGAGGACCTTTCTGATCGTGTTGACTGGTGTTGGGGATCGGGACAGAGCTCTGGGATAAGCTAGAAGGATCTGAAATATCCATTATGGTGAGGCCAAACTGTCTTACATCCCAGACATGTCCAATGGCACAAGACTCCACTGCAATAGGCTTTCAACTCTATCTGGGGTTCTTTGCGGTCCTACAAGGTACAACATCAGTTACTCATTCCAGCAAAACTGAAAGTGATTTCGAGTGGACATATGTACTTCATATACTCTGGAGATTGTTACTAACGCGTATCTCTTTTGCCTGACCCACTGTCATGCTTCAGCTTTTATCTGTGTACCTCTGCAGATCTTCCACATCAGTTTTAAGAAGATCCACTGAAGCTGCAATGGAGGTAAGATGGTCAGCCATCATGTTGAACTTATTATTCATGGCCGTCACTGAGGCCAGCAGCATTTTCATTTTGCGGCTGAGTGACTGTAGGGTCTCCTCTACCCCATCTCCTTCTGAAAGACACTGCTGTGCCAATCTTATGTTATGGCTTGCCGTGGCTGCCGTTCCTGGATCTTTCCAGCCAGCCATCACTGGTTGCATTAGGGAAAGGGGAAATTGTTTAACCAGGAGAGGCACATTAAGCCAGAGCTCGTTTCCAGTTCAGACCTGGGAGCATAAGGAAGTTAAGTGACTTGCTCAGGGTCACACAGTATGCAAGCTGGGGCTGATGGGATTCAAATCCAGGTCTCCAGGTTTGCAGTTCAGTGCCCTTAATCACTACGCTATACTGCCTCCTCAATTCCCCGATTTGGCTTCACCATATTATGTTAGGGGGTTGTCCTCAACCAGCAGGCATCTGTAATAATTGTAAAGTGAGCTTTTAATCAGTTTTTGCAATATGAAACTTACTGTTTAAACAAAGCTGCAGTTCCTGTGGCCGCTGTGCTTAGGGTCCACCTCTGTATTCCTTCTGATGCAGGCTGTGTCCAAAAAGTCAATCCTAACATCAGCACAGCATCATGGGGGTTTGCTACCTTTTGGATAAGACAGCATCCCTGTAGCACATAAGATTCAGGCAGTGCCACAGCAGCCAAAACCAATATCAGCAGAGCACCATGCAGGGAAGGGGGAAAAGTGCTGCCTTTCAGATACGACAGCATCTCTGTACTACATCTGAGTCAGGCTGTGCCACGTGTACGAATGCAAGCAGCAGCAGAGCAGCACGGGAGAGGGGAGGGTGCTACCTTTTGGGAAAAGGCAGCATCTCTGTACCACATCTGAGTCAGGCTGTACCACAGGAGACAATGCCAACATCAGCAGGGCACCATGGGGGGAGTCAAAGGAGATCACAGAAGTGTGTCCAGGGATCCAGAAAATATTTAGTACTGTAAAGTATTTACTCCAGGCTTCTTCAACCTGGTAATATTTTCATATAAATGGTAGTTAAGCCATCCATAGACCAGTCTCCATCCCACCACCATCTCCTCTAAACCAAGTCTAAAACCGACTAAGCACCTACAGCCACAGTCTCTCTTCACCTGATAGTGACATTAAAGAGCAATTCTGCACTTCAGCATGTGTTTTCATAAATAAGCTGTTTCAGCTGTCACAGTCTACGGCAGAATACATTTTTTTTGTTTTCAATGTTTATTTCCAAGGTTTACAGCACATCTTGGCAGCCCATCTAAAAAGTCTGCATAGAAAATCCTTGAAAACATTTGCCTTTCTCCTGTTAACCTCACAGTGCCTTCGTTTATGACATCATAATGCTCACCATGACAACAGACTGTGATATCAAACACAGCTATTGTGCAGTTAGTAAGGTAGAGTCAGATACATTTTGAAAGACTCAGTGAAATAATTGCTGCACTATCTACAGTATAGTGTATGATAGAATGTAGTTCAGCATGGATTTCCATGCTGTGTAAAAAGTCGTTCTGCTGCGCTAGTGACATCCATATTGCAGCAGAACGACTTTTCGTTCTGCTGCAGTAGTGATGTCAGCCAATCTGTTTGTCACTCGCGCTAAAGGAAGCGGAGACAGAACAAGCATACAGATGGATACCAGAAAAAAAGGCAGGATCAACCAGACATGATAGCTTTTACGCTGCAGGATCAACCACAAATTGAAAATATTCACAACACCCGTTCCTCACAATGAATGTCCTCTCGCTAAGCAACGGGAACAGCAACCATTTTTTTTTTTTTTTACTTCAAAACCCTGCCCAAACCCGAAAGTCAACTGACTGAAATGCGCTATTAAAGCATAGTGACGCCAGGTCCCTAACAACCACGCAATGAGCCTAAATCTAGTGCTGCTGTTAAGATTTTTATCATACTAGAGAGTTGCTTTTTAAGTCTGAGATACTTACCCACCGCTACATACTGCCAGGATCATATTATTAGGAATCTGCCAGGGTACAACAACCCTTCTGGCCAGTGAGTGTGCAACTCCTACAGATCTCCTGCATGGTATACAATTGATACTGAGGTTTCTTCTGTCTCTACCCCTTCAATTCCGCTCAAAGTGGTGCTTTGGCAGCTAGCACTGCATAATACTGCCCATTTTATGCATGTGTACCACTAAACCTAAAATGTGAAGGGTGGAGTCGGCCCGGTGGCACTGAGGGCTGAGGTGCTGGACGCCTTACCTCGCATCATGCCAGTGACCTGGGTTCGGGAATGAGCCTGAGGTCGTCGGAGAGCCAGCATGGGGGGGGGGGATAGAGCAGGACTGAGCAGCCGAAATGAAGCTCTCCTCTCCAAGGGTGGCGCCTTGTTGCCCATCATAGTTCCACTGCCCCTGGATGGAGGCCAGAGGGCAGTGCAGGCGGGTGGGTGGCAAATGGTAGTGGGAGAGCATTCCGTACCATGGTTCATGCCAAGATAGGGGATGGAGAAAAAAGGGGGAGACAGGGTAAAAAATAATTTAAAAAAATGTGCAGGGTGGAAAACATTATTAAAATAATAAAGTGTGAGTAAATCATGCAACAATTAGAAGTAAAATGCTTCTTAACTTCCCTTATCTGTTCCAGAGTGTGTGTCAATTATGCTTCTACTGATGTGAACTGCTACAAGTATCAATCCAAGTGGTTCTGTGGAAATGCACACGAGGTAGGGGAATCTAGTAAAAAAACAAAATCGAAATGCTTGATTATCCTCACCTGTAGTAACATTTTCCAAGCTGCACCTTCCACCACCAGTCTTTAAACTGAGCATGCTCAGTAGCAAGGGCTGCCAACTCCAATGCCTTTAAAAACACAAATATGAATGTTAAAGCTTTGTGTACCACTGCAGCTCTCCAACCCAATGTTTCGTGAATTTGATTCTTTTTTTTTTTTAAACCATTTGCCTTCACTGCTGCTATTGCACAAGTACAGAGAGCACTCAGCCCAGAAAACAGTTGACATGCTAGAAACAACTTTTAACCTGTGATGTATGTGCAAATTAAACAAAGAAAAAATGGACTTTTAGTGATATCATGGAGAGAAGAGCATCTTACATAGAGCTTCAGACTCCACGATCTAATCTTTAACCATCTGCCATTTTAAGTGCTGATCGAAACACAAAACTAACTCGAGGATGTTTGGGGAAGAGGGATATATTATGAAAGACTGACAGGCTTTTGCCCAACACCCATAATACTGAAGCCACGATCCCAACACCGAAAATCCTGACAGTGGAATTTTTTTTTTTTTTTTAATTATTATAACAAATTCCACCACGGGCAAAATCCCACTGTTGGGATTGGGCGTCGGGTAACCAAGTTTCAGTCAAATAAAACTATACCAGGGAAGAGTAAAGGAGCTAGCAACCCTGTCAAAAAACTGACTGCCAGGATCAGAGGAGACTGGGGACAAAGTAGATTGCCAAATGGTAGGCATCACTTGCTAGCCTCTTCAATGGACTGAGAGAAATACATCGTAGATCAGGGAGATGGAGCTGGTCTGGACATTCACTTAACCTGGCTTCAAGAATTCAAGCTATAGCCACATCAAAGTGTAAAAGAGAACTAAGTTACTCAGAACAAACAGGACATTTGCAGGTTTAAAAAGAGGATGTCAGAGGTAGTGTCCCAAGTAAACAAGTCTGTTGACAATGCTGCCAGGTCCAAGCAACTGACACTACCCCTTCTGAAAGGGGAATGGGAGTTGATGGAGAAAACTGATGATACTGAAGGGAGGGACAGCAAAAGAATATCATGATTTATGGGATTTTGGAGGGGTGCCAGAGACCAAGGCAGCCTCCTTGATAGACATCATGCAGCAATTTAAGAGGCCATGCAAATGCTGACCCGCCAGTGCAGAGGCAGAGCATCCATTTGCGACGCTGATGACCTGGGTTCGGGAACGGACTCGGACGTCGGAGGGCTGACTGGGGGAGAAGGATTGAACGTCTTAGTTACTGCTCTCCTTCCCTGAGGGGTGGGGGGTTGTGTGTACAGCATGCTTTGGGCCCCTACCGGAGGCCAGGGGAACCACAGTTCCGACACCGTGTCAGTGGTAGGGCGGGTTGGACGATGGCCATCACTTCAGGTTCCCGCCCCCGATACAGCATACCAAAAAAAAAAAAATGTTGGCCCCAAAGTGTGATGCTCTGCTCTGCAGCCTCCACTGCCTACTGTGTCCGCCGGGTGAGGCCCCGCTCCCGAGCCCGATCTGGGGTAAGCCTGGGCATGGGGAGGTGGGGAGCTGAGTCCCTGCAGGGAGATTGGGGAGCCATTAAAAAAAAAAAAGAGGCCATGCAACTCCTGCCCTCTCTAGATCTCACCATGCAGCATACCAACTGAGACTTGGGGCCGAAGTCGACCAATCCAAAGGCCAGGTGCAGACAGATCCTACCCAAGTTCGTGGTACTCCTAACCAAAGAGATCATACTCAAAACAGCCTGGGCAGCCTGGGACCTGAATCGTGTAGGGCAGTCTTGATCATGAATTTACCAAGCTGGTTCAAATGAAGAGAAAAGAACATGGGAAATACTTTGGTAGGTGAAAAAGAATGGCATAAAGGTTCAAATACCCTTCCCAGTCAGAGTAGTTACTGAGTTATAGGAGAGAATGAAGAAATTTCCCAGCCTCCTTGAGCAGACCCACCTACACTTGAGATCAGGTTCCCCAACATGGAGGCAGCACTATTAGAACAGATCTTTGACAGATGGTATGCCTCCAGTCAGGAAGCAGAATGCCAATGGTGCAAATCACCAGAGTCTTTTGAAACATGAGGACATCAGGAACTTAACAGACAGCAGATACATCAAGAAAGCCAGGCCAAGACATACAGAACTGTGGCAGCACTGATCAAAGCTGCAACTGGGAGCCACAGAGAAGCTAATGTCATCGGTGGCAGCGAGACTGAACACAGCAGGCTGAACACCCAGGGAGCTGCCCAAGAACAACAGACCAGATCAAATGGGACTATTCAGCTGCAGAGGATAAGACTACTCCTAACTAAGCCCTAAGCAGTCTGAACCCCATAGATTATTCCTGACCAGTATACACTTGTGTTTCTTTTTCCATTACACTCAAAGTTTTGAGAAGTACAAGCATGCTGTTTACAGTATGGCTGTCATGGCTCGGCAGAGACGTACATGCCCCTTGAATGTATAAGTAAAGGCACTGTCCTCCACAAACCTGTAGGTAAACAACTGCTGTACTTTACAGTTGGTTCAAGTTTGGGCAGATGGTTGCTGTGTGGTGCAAGGTGGTCCTTGAAACAGAGAGCAGTGGTATGGAGCACAGATGATTTTGGCACCAAACTGGTCAGGGACAGTCCCATCATTGCACTAGTATGAGGACGCAAACGGAGACTTGAAATGGCATTACTGGATTAAATCCAACCAAATGGCTGGTGGACCCACTACAAAGACTGAATAAAGGTCTGACAGTTTGGGAGGGCTAAAGAAGGTGGGTAGGATACAGTGCCATAAAGGTGGAATACTTTGGGAGTGGGCAAGGGTGGCAACAAGGCTATAGAGAAGAGATATTATGACGTCACTATGCAAGGATGGGGATTGTGGCCTGAGGGATCCAACACTGGCAGAGGTTGGTAGAACGACCCGGTGCTGCTTTACTGAGTGAAATCAGGGTAAGCATCCCTTAACTGCCAACAGCAAGAGGCAGGAAAGAATAAGTTTGAAGGTGGCACAGCATGGACAAACCACAGTAAGCATCAGTGTCCTTCATCACCCCCCCTCCCCCCAGCTAATACCAAACCAACAACATAAATCAGGTCACAGCAGTCTAGGGTGGGCTTTATATTTCAATATCCAGGCCAAGAGGTTGACAGTGGGGGAAAAACATTAAGGAGGTATGTGGACATCCACATTTTATAGGCAGTGCTGATGTATGGAAACCTTGGCAGCACCAGCTAAGAAAAAGTCAAGTGGTTGTGACGTCAACAGCTTACAATTCCAAAGGTGTGGCTTTATAGAGGGAGATGTCCATGAAGATCACACCAATTTTAATTCCTTCCTTTGTCAACACTTTGGGATACAAAGTGTATAATGCATGATAACGAACAGTTACTTACCATAACAGCAGATCTTCGAGAGAATCTCCTCCATTGGGTCACACCTTTGGAACTGTAAGTTACTGTCATCAGGACAACTTAGAAAGTTTTGCTAGCTGGGGGCAACATCAGCTCTATATGATGTGGGTGGTTCCATTGCTCTTCAGTCCCCCAACGGAGACAAGCTCGGAGGACATCTTACCATTTTCCCAGGGCTAAGTGCAGTCCTCTGTGATTGTACTAGGCCCCAAGAGGATAGAGAGAAAAGCAACCAAAGATCAGAGCTTATAAAATAATACCCTGCACTGTGCGCCACTGAATCTCCCACTGCTGCAGTCCAGCACTAATGTCAGGTGCAGGTGATTCTGGGATTTCTGGTTACAGCAAATGTTGAATTGGGAGTCAGCAGAATCGAACAATACATACAACCTACTACACTGCAGAAAGTAAGTGAAAAAAAATTTTTTTGCACACAAAATGCAAATTGGGACCAGTCCCCACACTTGGGTGTGTGACTCTTAGTGCTGACTGTTCCCCTTTAAGGTGTTATTTTATTTGCTGTTTAAATTGATCAGACCAGGATATGTTTCTAATGGTGCTTGGATGGTTAAAAAGAGCAAAATACTTAAAAAACCATCTGGTGGAGTTTAAATTCACTAAAAATACCACCAACAGCTTAATCTGGTTCAAGGTCAGTTGGCATTCATCTGTATCCCCCTCCCCCGGGTCGTGCCTGAAAATAGGCAGGATTTGTCTAGTGCACTTACCCGGTCAACAAAAGCTAAATAAATAAAAAAATAAATAAAAATTTAATTTTAGCAACACAGTATTTGTTCAAGGGAAGAATGAAGACCATAAACAAAATTTGTGAATTTCAATAATTTGAAAAGTGATGTAGCAATTTCACTTGTGCAAAATTAGACACGCAAATTAACTTACATTTTTAACGTCGTTTTCATGATGAAAAATGTACTCAAACAGAGTCTAAAAGAGAAAAATGTAACACAGTTTAAAAAGCAAAACCATAAAAGTAGTATTTATGAGATCCAGGGCTTGTAGAAGGGCAGAGGACAGTCTAGCCTACCAAGTCAAAGTCAAAGTTTATTGGCAGGAAAATAACTCCATTGAGCAAGCTCATTTACAAGGAGGTCCTGAGACAGGAAGTGTACACTCGAATAATATAAGCAACTCAAAATATACTGTATACAACATGTACAATATAAGCCAGGCAGTATATATACAAGAGATGTATATCAGGAGGCTTCTTGGATGTTGGAAAAAAATATTTACAAGAGTGACAAATAGGAAATGTACATCAGGAGGCTTCTTATATACTGGAAAAATATTTACAAAGAATAACAATTTGTTAAGTTAGGGCACTGTGGAACACCATATTGGGACTTGCATAATAGACATTGGAGAGGAAGAAAAAAGAATGTCGGCAGGCGGATATCACAGTTTGTAATAGGTGGGATTACATCAACAGGTGGTAAATAGGTGAGATGAAAACATGTGTTAAGGGTCATGGAAATACGAGGGTAATAGAAAAGGGAGAAGTCAGCCATGAAAGGCAGGGAATGAAGCAGAAGAGGCAGGCAGATGAGGCCCTTGGCAGGGTGAGAGAGTATGCAGCATAAAGGAGGTTTTAGGGTGGTCAAGGCAAAGAGAGTAGGTGTCAGGCTCGTTATGAGTGAAAGCGCAGAAAGGTTCATTCAGGGTAAGCTGAGAGGGATGTGGAAGATGAGGGGAGGTAGTTTAATGGGGGTGAGAGCAGGGGGAGGAGACGAAGGGAGAGAGGTCACTCAATCGGGGTTCATGAAGTGGAGTTGACAAGCTGAGTGTGGCAAATTTAGAGGTCAGCGGCATGTACAGGAGACACGCAGTCACTCGGCTCATATTTCTATTTCATGGTTCAGATGACTTCGTTCTCGAGGTCCATGTGATGTCACCTCAGCCCCTCGATTGAAGCATAGCCTTGCTGTGTATGGTTGCCCATGCATTATTGTCCATGTTTTAACTCTTCTCTGGGGGTCTCCTGATGGCCCTCCGAGTACGGAGGGAAATATGCAAAGTAAACAAAAAAGTAATGTTTGGCAATACATATTTTTTTTTTATTATTATTATTATTCTTTATTCTTTGGTAGCCTGGTAAGGCCCACAAGGGACAACGCCTATTTTTAGGGGTGACCTGTGAGTACTGGGGAGGTTAAATGACTTGCTCAGGGGCACACAGTATACAAGAGGAGGTTGTGAGAATCAAACCCAGGTCTACTGGATGTACCAAGCTCATTCACAGCTCATTACTTCAACCTCAAGGCTATACTGACAGCCCTTTTGATTAACTCTGCTTGCTACCCTGTGTTCTCCCTCAGACAGGACTTCCTTTCTCTACACTATTTCATAAAAACATCCTCAATGTGTCTCTACAGCAAGTGCAAATATCTGACTGAACAACAATAAAGGCTTAACTAAATGAGCCAAAGCACACTAAGTTTATAGTACATGCTTAAATGTTGTTGTACATGGATTTCCATACACTTAAAATCCTTATTGTGCCTGGGCAAAAGTTATTATGCACAGTTCAAAGGTCACAAAAAGTTGCAGTGTATGGTTATCTTCTTGACATAATTTATCTGTACTATAGTTACTGACTGTGAGGGATGAAAGGTAAGTGGGAAGGGAGCAGCTGGGTCCTGCTTACTACTGTATATAAACTGAAATTTAACATACAGAAAACCCATATACTATAAAAAATAAAACATGGGCAACCATACCCAACTCGACTCATATTTCTATCTCACGGTTCAGATGACTTTGTTCTTGAGGCCCATATGATGTCATCTCAACCCCTCGATGGAAGCATAGCCTTGTGTATGGTTGCCCATGCATTATTCTCTATGTTTTAACTCTTCTCTGGGGGTCTCCTGATGGCCCAGTGGGTAGCAGGTTGCACTCCAATGCTGGCAACCCAGGTGTGGGAGCGAGCCCTGGTTGCTGGCAACCGGTGGCCAGTGATCAAGGAGTAATGCTGGTAATGGCCAACCGATGGCCTAGCAGAAGAGTATCATGCTTCCATGCCTGTAACCCAAGGCTGGAAGTGAGGCTGGGGAGCTGGCAGTCAGGCAGCCAGGCTGGGAATACACACGGCCAACAAGCGTATCACAGCTGGGGGATAGGAGGTGGCATGTTCCGGCACCGCAGCAGTTGCTCTCCTCACAGGAGTACACTGCATGCACGCAAGGCACACCACTACTAACGCTAGCAGGAGTACGCTATATACATGTGAGGGACATTCCTACTGACACTGTTACGAGTATACTGTGTGCATGAGAGGCACACCCCTACCGACACTAGCAGCAGTGTGCTACATACACGAGGCACACTCCTACTGACACTGTTACCAGTATAATGTGTGTACGTGAGGCAAACTCCTACTGATGCTAGCAGGAGTGTGCTACATACACGTGAGGCACACTCCTACTGACACTGTTAGAAATATACTTTGTGCATGTGAGACACACAGCTACTAACACTAGCAGACGTACACTGCATGCATGCATGGCACACCTCTACTGATGCTAGAAGGAGTATGTTGCATGCATATGAGGCACACCCCTGACGCTGGCAGGAGTACACTGCAAAAATGTGAGGCACACCCCTACTGACGCTGGCAGGAGTACGCTGTGTGCATGTGAGGCTCACCTCTACTGATGCTGGCAAGAGTAGACAGCGTGCACGCGAGATACATCCCTACTGACGCTGGCAGGAGTACACTGCATGCAAGCGAGGCTCACCTCCACTGATACTGGCAGAGTATGCTGTGTTCACAAGAGGCACACCCCTACTGACGCTGGCAGGAGTACGCTGTATGCACGCAAGGCAACCCCCCACTGACATTGGCAGGAGTGCACTGCATGCACGTGTGGCACACCCCTACTGATGTTGGCAGCAGTATACTACATGCACACAAGGCACACCCCTCTGACATCGCACGGGGTAAATATGGAGGAGTGCACCCAACCATAGCCAATGAAGGTCTGGCCCCACCCCAAAGACCACAGCACCCACCTCTTTTTGGAAAAAAAATAGGTCACTCACCTGTAACCATGGTTCTACAAGAGGTATATGGTTCATATACACACAATGGCAGTTTCAACAGAAATGCTGATTTGTCATTCATTAGAAAATCTTTAAGCTAAGTTCCTCCCACCACCTGGGTTGTATATACATCAGCTCTGCCCCGTGATGTCAGATCTTGCTCACTGGAAGCAGGGATCCATGTGCCACATGCCAGGGAAGGTCAGGCGGGTGGCATGGATGTGAACCATATACCACTCCTAGAACTACGGTTACACATGAGTAACCTATTTTTCTAGGGTCGTGGATATGGTTCACTTATACACAATCGCAGGCTTCCAGCAGTTCTCTGGGAGGAGGGAGCAAGGCATGCACCCCTATTTAACAAACAGAGATTGGAAAATCAAGATCCCAAAAGTAGCATCCTGACAAGACTCTAGGTCAATGCTGTAATGGCAGATGAAGGAGTGTGCTGACTCCCAGGTGGCAGCCGTACAGATCTCCTGGACAGGCATGTCCCTGGAAGCAGCAGTATGTCTGGTGGAATGAGCTTTAAGTCCTACAGGAGACTCCCTACCAGCCAACCTATAGCAGAGGTTGATGCAGAATGCTATCCACCTGCCAGTCATTCGCATAGCTGCTAGTCTGCCAGGTGCAGCTTCAGCGTATGTTATAAAACACCTGCCAAACCTCACCCCAAACGCCAGCCGTGTGCTCTACATATTAGGACAGTCCCTGTTGCAGGTCCAGAGTATGGAGCTTGCAATCGGCCTCCAAAGAAGAGCTGGTAAAATATACTGAAAGGTTCATCACCTGGTTAAGGTAAAACTCCAATACAACCTTTAGAAGGAACTTTGGGTGGGGCCAAAGGATAGCTCTCTGGCCCTGTGGAAGACCAGATAAGGAGACTCCACCGATAGCGCCTGCAGCTTGCTAATCCTGGCTGATGTGATGGCCACAGAGAAGGCCACCTTCCACGACAGGTGTAACATCTCACACCTGTGAATAGGCTCAAAAGGCTTGCCCATGAGCATAGCCAGCACCAGTAGTAGGTCCCATGATGGTGGTGGTTCACGCACTGGGGAGGATAGGTAGTTCAGGCCTTTAACAAAAGCGCCTGACCACCTTCTCCTGGGCCATCGTTGGCATACCAGCTCATGCCCGGTATGCAGAGATGGGAGCCAGGTGTACCTTTAGGGTGTGGCTCATGGACCCAGCTTGGAGGGGGACCTGAGGTACTCAAGCATGGTAGGCAAGGGGATCAAGCTCCTTGCCCCAACATCAAATGGAAAATCTTTTCCATTTAAAAGGCGTAGCACCAGCGAGTTGACTCTCTTCAGTAGGCCTTCACAACGTGGAGCATTTTCTCCAACAAACCCAAAGCCTGGGACTCCTCAGGAACCAGGCTGAGGGTCTGGGTGCAGGACCTTCCCCAGTAGCCTGCTGCTGAGGCTGAGGGGATCTGGGTACCAGAAATGCTGCGGCCAGTCCGGAGCTATCAGGATCATCTGTGCCTTGTCCTTCTTGGCCTTGACCTTCACTTTGTGGATCAGAGAGAAAAGAGAAAAGGTGTACATGAGGCCTGAGGTCAAAGGCCTCGCAAAGGCATCCCCCACCAGTGTCCCAGACTGTGTGGGCTGGGCACCAAACAGCCTCAGTTTCGCATTCTCCTAGGAGGGAAACAGGCCAACCAAATGCGTACCCCACAGGGAGAACAGGTGGTTCACCACCTCCTGATGCAGGGGCCACTTGTGCAACATCTTGCCCACCTGGCTGAGAGCATCTACCAGTTGACTGTCTACTCTGGCAACATGGATCGCCAGGAGATCTGCACCCAGGCTGTGCAGGGGTCCAGGAGAGGAGGGCCTCCCAACACAAGGGAGGGGAGTGCATGCTACTCTGTCTGTTCAGGTAGACCATGGTCGTGGTGTTGTTCGGCTGGACTCGCACGACCTGACCCCTGACTTGAGGGTCAAATTCTATCAGAGTGAGCCGCACAGCACAGAGCTCCAGCAGGTTGATTTGGTCATGGGACTCCTGTGTGACCAGAACCCGTGGGTCCTGTGGTCACAGATGCACCCTCCACATCAACAGAGATCCATCCATCATGAGAGTGGCTGTCAGTTCTGGACAGACAAATGGGTCTCCTTCCTCCAGATGTTCTGGGATCAACCACCACTGGATGGCATCCCACACTGGCTAAGTCACTATGACCAGCTGGTCCAAGTGTCTCAGGCGCTGGGACCACTGACGGTCCAACTCTCACTGTAGGTGCTGCATCAGCCAGTGGGCCTACTGGACCATGCTGGTGCAGGATGCTATGTACCCCAGCAGCTGCAGGAAGTCCTGAGCAAGGCAAAAGCATCCAACCTGAAATGATTGGGCAAAGGAAGTAAGGTCTAGTGTCTGGTCCACAGGGAGGCAGGCCTTGACCCATAGGGAGCCTAGCTCTGCCCTGATGAAGAAAATCACCTGCCAGGGGATCAGTTCAGACTGTGACATCGCTAGGGGTTTTAAAACACGGGTCAAATTAGACCCACTGGTGTAAAAAATGTGGGTCAAAATGAGAAACAACTGCGCCAAAACCTAATCACAAGTATAAACTTCACCAGTACAGAAGCTTAAATTTGTTAAGTGAAAATACTTTTCTATTGTTCACGTTTCCATCTTTCGGCTATAGTTGCAGACCGGTGCATCACTCTGGACCCGCTGTGAAGCGGAAAGTGGGTCATTTCTGGGCAAGCTGCAACTTGTTCCCTTTTTTGCTCTATCTAGCGCTGTCTCAGAGTTCAAACTTTGCTGGGTTGACTGAAAGGACTAAGTCTCTGCAGGTCTAGAGGGCCAGACCACTTGACCACTCCACGGCCTCCTTGGATAGCCCTGCTATCAGCCAGTTGCCATGGTAAGGGTAAACCCTTATGCCTTTGCATGCAGGAAGGCTGCCACTACAGCCATGTACTTGGTAAAGACCCTGGGCACAGATGACAGTCCGAAAGGCATGACCTAGAACTGATAAAGAACCCTTTCTGCACACAGAACCTGGGGGGCAACTGACAGGGATAGGGCTCAAGGAAAAGGAGGTGATAAGAGTGCTCCTCTTGGGCGACTCCACGATTAGGGCTATTAGGTGGGGGGGTGAGGGGACACCCTGTGGTGTCAGGATCAAGGGTATATCTGGCTTGATGGTGCACAAAGCCAAGCATCTGGTCTATGCTCTGGCGAAAGACTGTGGTGGAACCCTTGATATATTAATGCACCTGGGCACAAATGATATAGTGGGAAACAGTGTGCTGGAGATTCAGGCTAGGTTCCGGAAGCTAGCCAGGGACTGTCAGGCCTTTGGGGGCTCGGTCTCCTTCTCGGAGATCCTACTGGTACCTAGGGCCAGTACAGGGAATAAACAAAAAATAAGGGCTGTAAATTAATGGCTCGGTGAGTGGTGCGAGGCCAGCGGGTATGGTTGGTGGGGGACTGGGGTGCAACCTGGAAGGACAAGGAACTGTACGCAAGGGACAGGCACCACCTCAGCTCAGAGGGGGAAGAGGTCTTGAAACATAGATTGGCAGGATTCATTCAAGCTAGGTGGGGTTTAAACTTGTTGGGTGGGGGGAAGGTTGGTGCTGCTTAGCAGGGCCATCCAGAATGACCCTGGCCTTCTCCCCCAAGTGGAGGGAAGGGTGCACAGACCAGGAGCACCTGACAGTGCATGAGGTGGCCCTTGCAGGCAGTGACCTGGGAGCCCTCAGGGCAGGGGAAGGGGACGCGTTGGAGGGTTGTCTTGATTAATGTCAGGAGCATGGGAAACAAGATGCCCGCGCTTCAGGCACTGCTCTTGGAGGGTGGAGTGGATGTGGAGGTTGTCACTGAAACTTGGGCCACTCTCGGGCATGACTGGGACCTAAACCTAATAGGATACACCATGTTCAGAAAGGACAGGGTGGTGGGCAGGGGAGGGGGAGTAGCATTTATCACTAAGGATGGCATAGCGATAAGCAGGGTTGAGGAAGCAGAGGGGCAGGTGGAGGCTTTATTGGTCACCCTGCAGGCTCCTGGGGGCAAGCAGGGGAAGCTGGGGGTGGTATATAGACCACCCGGGCAGGAGAAGACCTGGAGGAAGGCCTGGTGGTGAACCTTAGGGACCACCGTGGTTGGGGAGAGGGCAGAACTGTGGTGTTAGGGGCCTGAATATGCCAGGAACTGACTGGGGAACCATGGCCTCCTCATCGGCCAGGGAGCAGCATCTGCTGGACGTCTTCCAGGATGCGTTTCTTGCCCAGCTGATAACTGATCCAATGAGGGAGGGTCGCATCCTGGATGTGGTCCTGACAGACTGTGAGCTCATCAGGGATCTAGTAGTTGGGGACCCACTGGCGGGAAGTGATCACGCCACAGTGGGGTTATCCCTGGACCGGTGTGGGGGGTAGTAGATTGCATGAAAATTATGGTAGTTGACTTCAGAGGTGTGGACTTCAAGGGTATGGAGCAGATCTTTAGGGGCTACCTAGATGGGATCAGGCCAGGTACGGACACTGAGAACCGGTGGGAAATTATTAAAAAGGGGCTCCTGGAAGCTACCAAGACCAGCACAAAGGAGTGACACAAGTGGGATACAGCCAGAAGGCCGAGCTGGTGGACAAGGGAGGTCCAGGATGTGTAGGGGAAAAAAGGCTGCTTATAGCTGATATAGTCAGGCGTTGATAGACAAGGGTAGTATGATATAGACAGCCAGGAAGGTCACCAGGGTGGTGAGGTTGGCTAAGGCGGGGGCGGAGCAGAGGTTGGCTCAGGGGATTAGAAGTGGTGAAAAAGGGTTCTTCAGGTATATCAGGGAAAGGAGGAAAGGGAAGGGGCAGATTAGTAGGCTGAGGTCAGGAAGTGGGTGTGTGGAGGAGGCAGGGGAGCATGCGGAGGTACTAAATGACTATTTTGCCTTGGTCTTCACTAGGGAGGATGGCGAGGCGGCACCGCATGGGGAGGGGCAGGGTGGACCGGCAGATGGAGGAGACATGGATGTTGAAATCCCCATTGGTAGGGTGTGGGAAGCCCTCAAGGCCCTAAGAGCAGAGAAGGTACCAGGCACAGACGGGCTCCATCCCAGGGTGCTTAGGGAATTGGCTGATGTCCTGCCGCACCTCTGGCGGACCTCTTTAACTCCTCCTTTCAGTCAGGGTGGGTGCCTCAGGATTGGAGGATGGCCCATATCGTGCCTATACACAAGGGTGGATCGCGAGAGGAACCAGGAAATTACAGGCCGGTAAGCCTGACGTCGATGGTGGGCAAAGTGATGGAGGTCATCTTAAAAGAGAGACTGGAGGGGTTTCTGAAGGCACATGGCCACCTGGATGATCGCCAGCATGGCTTTGTTCAGGACAGATCATGTCAGACCAACCTGGTGGAGTTCTACGATTGGGTGATGAGAGCGCTGGATCAGGGCAGGCCAGTGGATGTCCTCTTTCTAGACTTCAGCAAGGTGTTTGACTCGGTGCCACATCCCGGGTTGCTGGAGAAGCTGAGGGAAATGGGGGTGGAGGTATGGATGGTCAGATAGGAAACTGGCTAGCAGGGCGTTTTCAGAAGGTGATGGTCGGGGGGGGGAGGTTTTATCTCCCAGGAGAGTCATTAATGGGGTCCCACAGGGATCGGTGCTGGGTCCACTCCTCTTTAACGCTTATATCTCAGACATCAGAAGCAATATCAGGAGCGAGATCAGCCTCTTTGCCGATGACTCGAAGCTGGGGGCGGTGATGGATGGGGAGGAGGGGAGGTTGGCCCTCCAGGTGGACCTAGAGGCTCTGGAGGGGTGGTCACGTACCCAGAAACTAAGGTTTAATACTGGGAAATGCAGGGTTCTACACCTGGGGCCAGGAACCCAGCTCATGTGTACACCTTGGGAGGGGAGACACTGCAGGTTTTGGGGGACCTCGGGGTGGTGGTGGACGCCAAAATGAACAACTCAGAGTAGTGTAGAAGGGCAGCGGCCCAAGCAAAAAATGCTGGGGTGCATAGCCAGGGGAATAACCTCAAGAAGTCGAGAGGTGCTCCTTCCGCTGTATAATTGCCTGGTTAGACCACACCTTGAATAATGTGTACAGTTTGGGCGTCCTTACTTAAAAAGGGATATTGCTCTTCTGGAGAGGTCCAGAGGAGGGTGACCAGGATGATACAGGGTCTGGGGGAAAAGTCCTAGGGGGAGAGACTCAAGGAGCTCAACCTGTACTCCCTGGAGGAGAGGCGGGACAGAGGGGATATGATCGAGGTCTTTAAATATCTTAAGAGAATAAATAGGGTAAGCCAGGATAGGGTGCTTTAGCTGAGAGAGGTGGGGACCATCAGGGGGCACACAGTGAGGCTGGTCGGTGGGAGACTAAGGGGGGAAGACAAGAAGACGCTACTTCACTGAGAGGGTGGTGGAACCCTGGAATGCTCTGCCCGCAAGCTGGTGGCTGTTGCAGCTGTGGCGGGGTTCAAGAGAGGCTGAGAGAGGTATGGGGGAGAGTGCATCTCAGAATCCCATTGGGGGATGGGGGTGGGGGACCTCGTGTGGAGGTAGCCGTATCCCCGAGCAGACTCGATAGACCATAGGACCTACTCTGCTGGCTTCTTAGTATGTTAGTACTCCAGTGGGATGGACTGGGATGTGGAAGAACACGTCCTGGAAGTCAAGGGAGCAGAACCACGTACTCTGCTCCAGGGATGGTATAATCTGGTTCAGAGCTGCCATCCCGAACTTGCCCTTCTGCATGAACTGGTTTAGATCATTCAGATCCAGTGTGCGGTGCCAGCCCCTGTCCATTTCGGGACCAAGAAGTACCTCGACACATACCCCGACTTGCCAGGGTGTCTGGGATACAGACTATGGCTTTTTTTTTTTTTTGTACATTCTGTTTCTACACCGGAAGACCAGGGCATCTCTCTGGTGTACCCACTCAGCCTCAGCCTCTACTCCCTGCCTGAAATCCCTTCCACCGGGAGTACAAGGGCTGAGCTACCCCTTCCCTAAACCCACGGACTCGGCCAGCCCCCGGATCTAAGCCCCCAAGGGCAGGACCACCTCTCCTACTTGTCGACCTTTCTGAAATCTAGATGGTCGGTCCTCGGTTGGGTTGAGGGGCTTGGGAGAACCGGCGTAAGGTGGTCAGGCACTGGGATGTGGGTGTCTGCTCCTGGGGTCACTGCTGCCTCCCTAGATCCTCCGGAGATTTTCCTTGATGTTTCCCCTTAAAGAAGCGGCATGCAATGACCCTGCATGGCTCCACCTCTGCCACCGGCATCTGACGACGTCTTCCCCCAGGCATCTGTCCCTGATCCTGTGCTGCCCCCGATCTCCATCGGGGGCCACTACAGATCGGGGAGTCTCTTGTAACCCACCCCGGGAGAGGAGAGTAGTCCTCCAGATGCTCAATCCTCCACTTACCCCCGTCCCAAGTCCATTTCTGAACCTGGTTCGCCAGCATGGCGCGAGGTGTGGCATCTAGCACCTCAACCTTTGGCACCACCGGGCCGACTATGGCTTCTTATGCAAAGAACTGAGCAATGTCCTTCCTGGGGGTGGACAATGTGTCCTGCAACACCAATGACTCCCTCAGAGTGTGGGATCGGCAGGGTAGGACAGCCTTGAAATCGAGAGGCAACCATCTGCCTACCACCTTGAGAACCCACTTGTCCATAGTAAAGGTAGATCAGTTAAGGCCAGAAGTGTAAAAGCCAGCCCTCCCAAAAGAAGCTGAGTCAGGGACTTCATAGGCAGAAGGTAGATACCCGAACACACACCTCAAACGCACTCCAAGTCCAAAAAGTCCAAGTTCAAAATGAAAAAATACAAACTCAGAGATCCATTGCCAACGTTTTATTTGGAGAGCCCAAAGTGAGTACCTTCAACCCTCGGCGCCTCCCGTCCAGCATGTGATGCTTCGTCAGGAAGTGGAGTTCAATACAGTTTGGCTTTGTTTAAATTTTAGAAGCATTTAAATTGACAATACACATTTAAGACTCCTTAATGAACGTGCATACAAGATTACAAATAACAATCCTACCATACAATAAAAAACACCATTATAAAGTGCAGTATTTGCTAAAGATACTTAAAGTTGCTTCAAAGGGGGCATGTTAATAACCATTTCATACAAATTGTCCAAAGAATGAATACATTTTTTTAATAATTTTTTCAGCATCTCTAAACATGCCCAATAGAATCAAAATTATGCACAGTGTTGAAGTAGCCAAGCAATACTTTAAACATTTGTACATCATTCCAGGATGCTGCTAAATAAAGTGCTCCTTAAATGTATACTGGGATAAATTCCAGTTGAAAAACAGTGGCGATCAACTACTGGGCTCTCCAAATAAAACGCTGGCAATGGATCTCTGAGTTTGTATTTTTTCATTTTGACCTTGGACTTTTTGGACTTGGAGTGCGTTTGTGGTGTGTGTTCTGTGAACTGAATATGGATCGCACCCCTCCCCACTCCTAGCAGCACAGTTTATTGTTTGTGAAATAAAGGAAGGTAGACACCCTCTGACAATCACGGGGCAGCTCTGGAGGGGACACCGGCTGCTGAGGCCAGAGGGGCACCACTCCCCCTACCCCTACCTCTTTTGGACCCCTGGCCTGAGAACTTGGCCTTGGGATGCCAGGCTTGGTATTGCCCTTGCTGGAGCTGCTACTGGCGAGGTTGTTGTGGCCGAAAGGACTGAAACTGATAGACCTTCATTTTAGGTCTCTGGGCCTTTGTGTCCTTCTTAAAGGAAGCCACTGAGTCCAGGCTGGTGTTGGACTTCTCAAGCTATGTGAGATGACCATCCTTACCCCAGGCCAAAGAGGTCGAAGCCCAAGAAAGAGACATCGGCCAGCTTATGCTGAATGTCCACCATAAAGGTGGACAGCCTCAGCCAGGCCCCGCAATGCACTGCGATGGCCATTGCCATGGCACAGGCACAGGAGTCACCCATGTCCATGGCTGTCTGGAGCTGGTGTTTAGTCAATGCTTGACCCTGATTTCAAACCACTTTCACCAGTAACTGCTTTTCAGCAGAGAGGTGAGGGAGCACATCATCCGGCACTCCCAGCAGGGAGTAACCAAGGTGGGCTATCATCAAGGCATAACTTGCCTGACAGAGACCAAATGAGGAAGCGGTATAAACCTTCTTGGCTGCATAGTCGAAGTTCTTTGACTCCTTGTCTGGGGGAATTTCTACGTCCCAGTGTTTCCAGATTTCCAGAAGGCCAAGTTTGAGACTAGACCCTTAGCCAAGGGGTGGTCCAAGAACCCAAACAGACAGCCGGTAGGGAACACCTACTTGTGGACAATATGGGTCGAGGGTATTATTATTATTCTTTTTGTAACCGGATATGGCCCACTAGTCACAAGTCCCTGTTCTCAGGGGCAACCCAGGAGTACAGGTCTGGTTAAGTGACTTGTTCAGAGTCACACATTATGCAAGTGGAGGTTGTGGGAATCAAACCCAGATTTGCTGGATGTACCAAACTCATTCACAGCTCGTTACTCTCTAACCATTAGGCTATACTGGCCAGGATGCTGGATGCCACCAGAGCTCCAGGGCTGGCTCCATAACAGACTCCGCCACAGGAAAGGCAACCCCCAGGGATTCATCCCTATCCAGGATGTCAATGAAAAGGTATTTAGCCTGTTTTTGAACAGGCTCCAGAGGAATGTTTATGTACTCTAACATAAATCAGAGAAGAGCCCCAAAAGACACCGTCCCATTGTCAGTGGTCAACTCCTTAACCAATTTCTAGTCGAAGATAAATGTCCTCAACGACTGCATGGAGGAACCATTTGAATCATCCAAAGACTCATCAAAAACGGTCCTCAGCCGTTTAGCACAGTGAAGCACCCCAGAGTCATCCAACTGGGTGATATTCACCAACAGCCTGTCTGGCAATCCAGTCGCAGCACAGCAGTCCTTAGTTGGGGCTCCCTCGCAAGGGCTGTGGTGGAGTCAGTTCCACCAACAGGGGCGAAGAGATAGGTGTCGGTGACACCTGTCTCAGAAGGACCAGTGTGGACTTGACCGGGGTAGAACCCTGCCAAGGCCCAGTGCTGTGAGAGGAGCATCTCACAGTGTTATTGCATACACCAGTGAAGCCTCTCGTCATCCGAAGATGATGTTGAATGAGGAGGAGGAACACTGACAATGACACCTTACATCTGAATGGGACCAAGAGCATGAACAGCACCTCAATCTCCACCTTTGACCAAGGAGACGATCTCAAAGAGAAGCCGTTAGAGATGCTGTATAGAGAACACACCCTGGCTTTGGTGAAATGACCTCTGCTGGAGGTTGTTTCCAAGTGGCACTGGCCGGGGACACCAACGGCTCCATGTCCTCCTGGACAAGAACTGGAAAAACGGGGGTCTTGGATATCAACTCCTTGCCGACCTCCTCCAACAACTGGTCGATTAGGTTGAGGAAAATCTCAACCAACTGGTTGACTAATGTCAAGGTCCTCAAGCCCAATGGAGTTACTGTGGCACTAACGACCTGGCCCTTAACCAATTTTGGCTTGGCCAAAACTGAGCACTCGACAAGCTTCGAGCAGTTGGGGGAGTCAAGGGAGTGGGAGAAGTGTGATCTCTCCCCGTTCCACAATGACAGCAGTGCTTTTATGATTTTCACCATGGCAGGCAGGGCTCTCCTTGAAAGTCTGGAGGGTCAGATATATCTCTGTAAATTCTTCTGTGAAGGATGTGCCGACACTGGCCCCAGCGCTGAGGTCAATGAGGTGCCTGCTAAGGTTCTTGAGGTTGTGCCTTCCATGGTCACGAGTGAAGCCACAGACCCTGCTGCAGCAGAGGACACTCTGTGACCCTTAGGCCACAGTTTAGGATCTGGTCAGCCAGCAGTCAGAGAAGAAGACAAGCTTTACAATCCTCCAGGGAAGAAGGGAGCATCATCTGGCACAGGCCACAACCCATGACATCATGTGCCATCCCTATGCAGTACAGTCATAACACATGTGTGGATTCTTATGTAACAACTTCTGCCAGTATGTGACACACAACTTGAAGCCAGGAGCTGGCTTTGCTTCTTCGTGTTCCATCTTTCATTGCTGAGGCTGGAGAAGAACCAAAGAAAGTAGTGAAATACTGAATTCTGAGGAAAAAAATAACCAAATTTGCCACTGGCTGGAGCACTTTTAGGCCATACAATGCAGAGAGCTGCGAAAGGAGACTGAACTCTTCCAGAAGAAAGGAAGATCTGACATCACGGGGCAGAGCTGGAGGATATACTGCCAGGATGGTGGGAGGAGCTTAGCTTAAATACATTCCGACGAATCAGCACTTCTGGTGGACCTGCCATTGTGTGGCTAAGTGAACCATATCCACACCACTAGAATTAAAGTTACGTACATAATGTAACTATTGATATGGCCCACATCCAGGAGGTTACCAACCCTCTCCCTAGTGTGGACGAAACAGATTAGAAGCACTGCACACTTCCATGTAGTGCATAGACCTTCAGACTCTTGCCTGCCCATGATTTGGTGGGGGGGCCTCTCATGGTCAAATGTGTCCCATGCCATTGGTTCCGCCTCTGGACCTCCCTACCTTTATACATGCCTTGGTCACATCTAGGCTGGACTACTGTAATGCGCTCTATCTCGGGGTCACAGGAGGACTTCTCCGCAGACTGCAGCTGGTGCAAAATGCAGCTGCCCGGTTATTGACTGGGCAGAAGTTCTGTCATATTACACCGGTTTTGTGCGAATTGCACTGGCTGCCAGTCAGGTGGAGAATCCTCTTTAAGGTGGGTCTTCTCACCTATAAGGCCCTACACGGACAGGGCCCTGGTTACCTGTCAGTCCTTCTGACACCTACTCCCTCTGTCTGCCCTCTTCGATCCTCCAGTGGTGGCCTCCTGACCGTTCCTAGAACGAGGCTTAAATCAGCCGTGATAGAGCCTTTAGTGTAATGGCTCCTGCCTATGGAACTCTTTACCAGCTATAGTCAGAGAGGCCCCCAATATAGATGTCTTCAAGGTTCGCTTGAAGACATTTTTATTCTCTCAAGCATTTGATGTTTAGAGTATGATTTAGTGTATAATTTGTGATTTATTATTTTTATTGTATTTGACTGTTTATGCATGATGTTTTAAATATTTGTACGGCGCCCAGAGCCTCCGGGATTGGGCGTCTTTTAAATAAATTTGCCTTGCCTTGCCTTCTCTGAATCTGGGATGTTGCTTCGATTATTTCTATGGCAACGGACCAAAGAGATGGTTGAGTATGGGGGTCCTGGGCTTTAATGTTGGGGACTGAAGTGGGGTTTCTGCCATTTGATGGAAGGCACCCCAGGCAAAGGAGAAGAGGATGTACTCAGATAACCTACTATTCAGGGGTAAACACTATTATGTTGACTTAGGGACTGAGTCCCTGGGGGTTGGGTTTCTTCCATTCTTTTGGTTTCCACATCCACTGGGCAACTTTAGAGAGTCACTGTACTGGAAAAGGTGGGAGGAGGCGGATCTAAATACACAATGTGCATTGTGCCTTTAATAGTCACTCTACTCAGTGCCACCCTGTGGGATAACAACTTCCTGACATGGGCAGGGCTTCTTTCTACAACCACAGAGGTCACATGGCCTAGGTAGTGGCCTTGGTTCACAAAGTTTAATGCTGTTGTTGTTTTGCTACTAGTTTCTGAGTTGTGTGGTTTCAGTGTGGCTGCTCGTCTCCCTGGGTTATGGCATTGGGGGAGTTATAGACATCTTTAGGACAGAAGGTACAGTTGTTACATACAATGTAAAAGGGCTGAATGGTCCGGTGAAGAGGTCCCATCCCCTTCAAGAGCTCAAAAGAAAAAAAATGTCACGGTGGCCCTCCTTTCAGAGACTTATTTGACTGATGTTGAGCATGTTAAACTTAAGAGAGCCTGGGTGGGGTAAGTATATGCGGCGTCCTACACTGCCTTCCCCCACAGAAGAGGTGTCACCATTCTGGTTCACAAGAATTGTCCCCTTGAGGTAACACAGGTGAAACAGGATGCAGAGGGCAGATATTTGTGCATTTCTTGGCCTGACACTACGCACAGAGCTGAACATGTATGCCCCCCATTCAGAAAGGGAAAACACTGAATTTCTCAAGTATGTACTACTGAGCTGTGCCCCAGATCCGGGAACACAGTTCCTGATTGTGGGAGATTTCAGTGGGGTGACTAAACCCCAGCTAGACAGATCTGGAGTCAGCTCTGGGACCCAAACCAAGGTGGGTCAATGTATAAAAAGGTTGTCTCAAACACTGGGCCTGGTGGAGGTGTGGAGATTCCTTAACCCCCCCCCAGGATTATACATTTTGGTTCCATTCTCACCAGGTCTACTCTTGCACTGATTTCTTCTTGGTTTCAGCAGAATGGTTACATACAGTGGAGCAGTGTGTATTTGGACTCACCACTCTCTCCGATCACACACCAGTGATGCTGGATCTTGTGATTACCCCACGGGTAAGATCTGGGGGGATGAGCCGGCCCGGTGGCACTAAGGGTTGAGGCACTGAATGCAACACCTCGTGCCATGCTGGCGACCTGGGTTCGGGAATGAGCCCGGCCCATCGGGGGTCAGCAGACAGGGCGAGGATTGAGCGTCCAGAGGACAGCTTTCCTCTCCCGAAAGAGGAGGGGTTGCATTCCCACCAAATGACTGCCCCCAAGTGGAGGCCTGAGGGAAATGCGGGTCTGCAGGGCGCACAGAAGCGGTGGGTGCTACGACTTCTGCAGACGCGTGCGCTCACACACGCACGTCTGGCGTGTGCGTCCCAGCAACAGGGATCGGGAGAGAAAATGGAGGAGAAAATCAATCCTCCGGCCGCAGGATGAAGCCCGACTCTCCGCAGGCTCTGCTCCCGGGCTGGGCAGAAAGGTAAGCCCTGGAAATTCTGGGATGTCAGGGTTGGGAGGGTAGGTCTGAAGGGGGCATGGAGGACAGGAGCATAAATAGAATATGGAAAAGAAGAAAAAGATCCGGGGGGGATGGAGGCTCAACGTCTCACTCTGGAACCATCCTGACTTTTAGCAGATGATTGAGGAGGAGATGGAGAGATATGCGGGTACGAATCCAAAAGGAGAACCTTCTGGGGCAGCCTGGTGGGATGGCATCAAGTGGTACTCACATGGAAGATCATAAGCTATGCCTTCAAATGAAAAAAAAAAAAAGAAAATCAGAAGAAACAACTGGAGCTCAAAGAGCAGTTGTTCGATCTGGAGGCAGGGCACAAGATTACTTTTAACACCGGGGTAAAGGAGAGGTTGAAGAGATGCCGCATGCAGCTTAACCAGCTCCTTGAGGCCAAAATCGAGGGTAACCTTAGGTGTTCGAGGCAGCGCTATTAAGAATCACGCCAGCAGACTGGGAGACTATTGGCTTGGCAACTTCGCAAAGAAGCAGCTAGATGAACAGTGCTGCATATCCGACATATGGGGGCATTGCAATGCGACTCGGATCCATCCGCAATCCTGCAGCACTTTGTGAGTTATTACAAGAAGCTATATGGACAAGAACAGATGCCTGATCTTGGCTGCAAACTTCAGGACTATTTCAGAAAGGTAAAGGTCCCTAAACTCACAGCAGAACTACAAGAAGCCATTTCAGCTCCACTCATGCTTGTTGAGGAAGTAGGTGCCATTTCCAGACTTAAAACCAGCAAAGCACCTGGTCCTGATGAACTGGCACATCATTCTATCAGAAATTTCATGCAAAATTGACTCTCCTATTGTTAGAGGTCTGCCAGGGAATTCAAGACAGGGAGCGGGCTCCACCTTCCTGGCAATATGCACAAATAACAGTGCTACCAAAGTCGGGAAAATATGCTACATTACGCGGCTCTTATCGTCCCATCTCCCTCTTAAATACAGACCTAAAGATCTTTACCTCTATATTGGCAGCCCACATGCAGAACTGTGTGGCATCCCTAGTTCACGCAGATCAAACTGGCTTTATTGACGGCAGACTTATACATGATAATATCAGACGCCTTCTTAATATAATGGTCAGGGCCCAGCAAGGGAAAGAGCTGGCCTTGGCAATTTTCACTGATGGTGAGAAGGCACCTGACCGGGGGGATACATTCCTCACATATGTGCAGCAGCTTTATGCCTCTCCACTGGCCACAGTCAAGGTTAATGGGGTTACATCAGGGAGATTTTTCTTAACCAGGGGCACCAGGCAGGGATGCCCCCTGTCCTCACTGATTTTTGCCCTATGTATATGGCGCAGCCAGGGTAAATCCATGGGGGGGGGGTAAGAGGGCAAGACAGGGAGCATAAAATATCATTATATGCAGATAATTCACTTTTTTTCCTTACCCAACCCCAGAGATCTATACCTGAGCTACTTGCAGAGATTGAGAAATATGGTATGATCTCCGGGTATAAGATAAATTCAACCAAATCTGAGGTGTTGCAAAATAGCGGAGTTTGCCCCAAACATGTGTGGCAGACTATTCCATTTCTCAATGGGCATCTCTGCGCATTGTTCGATACCTGGGCATTCTGATCTCATCCAAGCTCAGCTCTTTTTTTTTTATTTATATTTTTGCCTCCTTCATTGGATCTGGCAGGCATCTCTGGCCCTTTTTCAGAGGGCTCGTTTTTTTCAGGGTCTGGTCTCCTCAATCCTGCTCATTCCTAGCAGTTCCCCCACGAATTACCCCCATGGCAGGGCCGTAGGGAGGAGTATCGCCCCCCCCCCAAAGAGCACAATCCAGATGCCGGGCAGAGCCAGGATTGGGGACGAAACAGGCCATCACACAGCCTGCCAGATCTACGCTTTTTCTGTTTTTCTTTCCCCATCCTCCCTCTCCCTCGCGGCGTGAGCATGTGCGTGTGGAGGCACTCACATGTCACGTATCCACGTTCCTGTGCCTCCCTGACTCTGGTGCTGCCTCCGGCCTCCACTAGGGGGAAGCCAAGGAGTGGGACAACAACCCACCCCTCCCCAAGAGAGGAGAGCAGTCCATCAGACGCTCAATCCTCTCCCATCCCTGCTGACTCCGCAACCCGAGGTCGCTCCGGACCCTGGTTCGTCAGCTTGGCACAAGGTGTGGTGTCCAGCACCTCAACCGTCAGTGCCACCAGGCTGGCCCCTCAGCTCTCTTTTTAAACTAAAGTATGGGAAACCCGAGGGAGAAGTCAAGGCAGACACTGCTCGCTGGAGCCTCCTTCCCTTGGGTATTGCAGGATGGGTAGCCACTCTTAAAATTAATGTTCTACCCAGGTATCTCTTTCTTTTCCAAGCCCTGCCAGTGAAAGTTCCAGAGGTATTTTGGAAAAGGCACCAGAGAACCCCGATGACTTTCATCTGGGTGGTCCGCAGACACTGGATAGGGAGGCGGCTCCTAACGCTCCCCAGGGAAAAGGGAAGGTTGACAATGCCAGACTTACGTTTCTATTATTTGGCAGCATAACTGGCCCCCGTGATTACCTGGACCAAGCAAAACATAGATTCAGGGTGGATGGATTTGGAAGCAGTCCCCAAACTCCCTGTGCCCCTGTTTGCACTACTGCATGTCTGCATTACCCCAGCCCTGCTGGCATCTATTCAAAACCCTTTAAAACCCTTTAACTCGACACACTCTCCATATACTGGTGAAGGCCAATATGCCCAATGAAACTGGACCATTTACAACCATTACTGGTGACCCAGACTTCCCACCCCCCAGAAAGGACAGAGGTTTCTGGCGCTGGAACCACAACTCCCTTATACAATTTAGGCAGTTAGTCCAAAATGGAACATGCCTCTCCTTTATAAATGTGCAACAGAAATTTAACCTGAGGCAAGACTTTTTTCACTTTCTACAAGTCCACCACTGCTTGCAGATCCAGGAGAACCTTGCTCAGGTCAATCGAGACCCTACAAGGCTTGAAACTTTTTTTTTATTCTGTCTCACTATGCTAGCTGATGTGACCATATATCAAGGACATATAAAATGCTGCAGGGGGACCAAGCACCCAGAGAGTCAGGCTATTCGGGAGGATTGGGAGCATGATGCCCAGATCCCACTAAGCACAGAAGACTGGGATCATATATGGAAAATTGGGTGGCGCACCACGGCGCCCCCACCATGGTGGGAGTATAAGTGGAGGCAGTATAGCGCAGTAGTTTAAGGCTCTGAGCTGCAAATCTGGAGACCTGGGTTTGAATACCACAGCCCCCACTTGCATACTGTGTGATCCTGAGCAAGTCACTTAACTTCCCTGTGCTCCCAGGTTTCACCTACAAATAAGCTTTTAGCTTAGTGTGTCTCACCTGGTTAAACAATTGGGGGGGGGAGTGGAAATGCCTCATACGGTTCTTTCACACCTCCTCAGTCAATAAACACTTCACTCCTGGGGGTTCAGATTTGTGTTGGCAGGACTGTGGGCAGGTGGGCATACAGTACCACAGTACCACGTCTTCTAAGGATGTCCGCATATACAGCCCTTTGATCTCAGACACATATAGCCCTTGAAAGAATATGGGAAAATATTATTCCCTTCACCTTTGAACATATGTTTCTTGGTAAGACAGTCCCAGGTATTGGAAACCGGCCACAGCAGATGTTCTTCAGACTCTTTTGCCTGGCAGCAATGAAGGGAATTACGTTACACTGGCTTACGGAAGCCATGCCGACAATCGAGATGTGGTGTGCAAAGGTTAGAGAGAGAGTTACTCAATGGAGCACATCACTCCTACGTTGCTGCTTTCTCAAGAAAAATTCAGTGAATTATAGCGTTGCGCTAGTGGGATGCTTACGATTCACTGTGACTGGTGATTCTCCCCGCCCATTTCTTAGAAGGACTTTTTGGTTGTTCGGTGGCTCTCATGGGCTACAAGGGAAGGATGCATGCACGGGGGAGGGTCATCTAGGGAGGGGCTCGAGAGATGGATTCTCCCTCCTCTTTCCATTCAGTCTTCTGTTTGGTCTCCCTCTTCACATCCCTCCTCTAATGTTAACAATAATGTTTGTATATTTATATTATTATGCGGTGCTTGGGAGATGGCAGACCTCACCTAGTTAAAGTTTTAGTTGCTGATGTGTGTCTAGTCAACATATGTCCACATATGAAGTGTTTCAGTAACTCTATGAACCAGCTTCAGTTTTAATACCTCTGTGATGAGAAGAGATACAGCTCTGTACACCAAAAACACAAAGTGATAAACTCTTGTACCATTATAATTCTTGTGGAATATGTGAATAAAACTGAGTTTTAAAAAATAATGTAACTGTTGATCTTACAGAATATCTTCACCACTGATTCCTACTATTGGGTCTAAGCCAGAGGTGCTATGACCCCACAGGAGCCAGAACTTTCTTGGAGGACTGGTGGGTGGCATCCCTGTAGTTGCCCGCTGGTATACAGCAGTGCCAGCCCCTAACTGACTCAATACTTTTTTTTCTTTTTCTACCAAGGAAGAGGTGAGCAGCATGAACCTAATTTCTAACCTGTGCACTTAACCTAAGGGCATAACACTGTCCTGCTGGCCCGTGTAAGAGGGGGCCACCAAACCCAATAACAGTCTCTTTACAGGCCAAACCAAGTACAAAAGGGTGAAGACCACAACAGAACAATACTGAAATGAGTCCTGGGGATGGTGTACGGGTGTGGTCATCTATGGAGAAGATATTTGTGAAGATCAACAATAATGGTAAGTACCTTACTGTCATATGTTCGAAGAATCAATGTTCACTATTGATTCCCACTTGTCAGTCAGAGTACCAAGCTCAGAGAAAGTCCCCGGACTAGGGAGACTGGATCTCAGGGCTCACTCAGGATAGTAATCCATTCAGAACTATTCTGCCAAAGGTGGCAAGCTGTCTGGCATGGACATCCAAGGCACAGTACTTGGTAAAGGTATGCACTGTGCTCCAAGCTGCAACTCTGCAAATTTGTCCAATAGGCACCAAGTGTATTTCTTGCCAGGGAAGCGGCAACTGCTTTGGTTAAGTGGGTATGTACCTTGCCCTCCAGTGCCGGAGGCAGTTTACAACCCAGGCTGACATGCACTCGATTTCGACAGGCTGTTCCTTTCGATTAGGGCTGAAAGAAACAAAAGAGCTGTTTTGACTTTATGTTAGTCCTGTCCAGTAAAACCGAAGGACCCTCTTAACATCCAATAAGTATAGAGTCCTTGCTCCCTCATCCTGGAAGCTGGCAAAGTAGGAAGGCAGGATTATAGCCTGATTAAGATGGAACTTCAACACCACTTTAGGTAAAAAAAAAAAACTTTGTTGGGGCGGGGGAGATATGGAGAACTACCTCTTTATGAAAAACAGTTAATGGAGGATCTGTGAGCAAAGTATGGATTTCAGATACACTGCGTGCAGAGGTGACAGCTTCCAGAAATGATGCTTTCCATGTGAGAAACTTCAGGTCATAAGTTGCAGTAGGTTCGAAGGGCTTGCGAGTGAGCAAATCCAGCACAAGGTTGATTTTGCATCAACATCTTCTGTTGTTTTTTTAACAACCATTGTTTAAGATCACTTTTCTTGTGAATAAAATTAGCACACAGCAGACACTGCTCCCTGACTTTATGAGCAAACAGGTGTACAAAAACAACTGTCAATACTGATGAAAACCCGGTATGAGCAAATTAAAAGAAGCACTTCAATTATTATTTTACATGTGAGAAAAAGTGCTAAATCAGACTCAAAATAGAGAAAAATTGTACTGTACAATGTGACAGGGCTCGAAAAGACCCTGCCCCATTTGTTATGCAGAGACAGCTGAAAGCAAGGATCTATTCTGTCCTCTCCTTTTCTGCTATTTGTCTCTCTCTTGCCTCTCTGATTGCGCAATCAACTTTTCTTGTAGCACCTAAGAACTGGCCACTCCGATGGTCCCACAATTTCTCCCGTTATCTCCCTCCCCTTACTTCTCTGTGGTTAAAATACATATGTGAATCTTTATGTGAAACTGGGATCCCTTTGTTTGCCACTGTATATCTTGTTGACATGACTGCAGAACATCTCTAAGTTTATTAGAAAAGATATCAGTCTGAAACACGGGGGAATGTATTTTGACCTCCACAAGCTTGTTAACAGAACTGACAACAGGAGACCAGCCCCCAGACAGAATGTTCTGTTTTATTGCATCTGTTGAAACTGCATATACTTTTTCAGGCTGGCCTCAGGAAGGTAATTTACAAGAGCCAGATGCAGAATTTAAACTGCCAGGCAAAGACATCTTATAAAGAAGCAATGTTTTGGTTTCCCAGACTTTTTTTTTTTTAATTCAAGTTTATTGGTTATTCAGGCATCATTACAAGGTACATCTCATCAGTCACACAGTACAAATTTAACTTTAGGTTACACACTTATCCTCATACGACAGGCAACAATTAATTCTTTATTTTTTCTCCTTTTTCCTCAGGTACAGAGATCCAGGCAGCCAGAAATCCCACTCCCATTTCATTAAGAGAGCATTAAGAAAAATCCAGATATCCATTCCCTTTAGGGTGGGGGTATAATGTATTTGTTCCTGTCTCTAGTGAGCAGTGTCCGGCCCTGAGTCCCCCCACCTGGCCCTCCTCTTCCCTTTCATTCTCCTGCATAGTATCTGATCTACCTGATCCATCTTGTCCATCTATTTACAAACAGTGGGATCCCTGTATTGATCTTAGGCATCAGTTCTTCCATTTCCTGTATCTCTCCTACTATCTCAAACCACTGCCCCAGTATGGTTGCATCTGGTGAAAGCCACCTCCTAGTTACAGCTTTACGAGTGGCCGCCACCAGAATGTTCCACAGGTATACCTGGTCCTTGTCTTTCACTCCCTCAGGGGTTAAGCCCAGGACCAAGTGTTTTAATGTTAGGGCTTCTGTGGGGGGGGGGAGAAGATGCTTTCCATGGTATTCACTACTCCCTGCCAAAATCGGGCAAGTTGTGGGCAGTGCCCTATTATATGTAAGTGGCCCACCTGTTCCTCCCCACACTCTCTCCAACATTTTGGTGAGTGTCCTCTATCCCATTTGTTCTTCACTACCGGAGTAATGAAGAACCTTGTTCGAACTTTTCACTCAAACTCTTTCCATCTCTGGGAGTAGGTGGTTTTGTGGGCTTGTGTGAAAATATTTTCCTACTCTTTTTCCGTGAATAGTTCCCCCAGTTCCCTCTCCCACCTGTTCTTGATGGGGATGGTGTGTTCCCTACCCAGCTCTTGAATGGCCCCATAAATAGCCGAGATATGGCTTTAGCTTCTTTGGGAATTCAGTATTTCCCTCATGATGCCCTGAATACCTAGTGGTTCCAGTCTATGTCCATATTGTCTCTGTAATTTTTGAGTGTGGGTGCAGATTTGAAGAGATCTAAAATGGTCAGTTTGCCTCAGTTGAAATAATGCTTTAAGATCTGGAAATTCCCTGATTGTGGCCCCATCCATGAACTGCCCCAAAGTGTTCTGGCCTAATCTACCCCATCTGCAGAAAGTGAGGTCCTGTCTGGCCAGGCCGAACTCCCCATCCCAGGCAAACCATCTGTGAGTCCACATCCCCCCTGGATTTTATGCTTTACCCATATTCTTTGTACTGCTTCTATGGTGTTCTTAACTGACTGTAAAGTAGTTCCTCTACCCTTATTCCGTATTGTGGGGGTAAATATTCTAGCCAGCAATGGGGCTCTGTCCGTGTCCTCTCTTTCTATTGCCTTCCAAAGTACCTGATAATCTGGTACTGCCCACAATAAGGCATTCCTTAGTTGTGCTGTTAGATAGTAGTCTTCTAGGTTTGGGACTGCTCTGCCCCCCTATATTTTATTAGTTTGCATTATCAGGCTTTTTATTCTAGGTTTTTTATTTTCCCAGATAAACCTTGTGATTATTCTTTGCTAAGTCTTGAATTGTACTGGGTGTATTTTTATGGGTAGGCATTGAAAGAGGTACAAAAACCTAGGTAATATGTTTATTGAGATTCTTTCTATCCTAGAGTAAAGGGGAAGTTTAAGGAGCTCCAATTTTTTGATATCCTGCTTAATTTGTCCAATAAGAGGATCAAAGTTGTCTGAAAAAAGGTGACTTAAGTTTTTGGGGATATATGTCCCCAGGTATTTTATTTTAGGGGAATTCCATCTCGAGGGGTGCAGTTCTTTTATTTTAGAGGAAGGGGTGTAGAAGAACCTCAATATTTCTGTCTTGTTTTTGTTTAGTGCATACCCTGATAATTGTCCGAATTTATTTAATAGCTCCCATACCCTAGGTAAACATTCTTCTGGGTTTGTTACAGTATATAGAGCAGTACATCGTCTGCGTACAGGGAGATTTTTTTGTTCCCTCGTCCCCGTCCTCAAGCCGCTGATACCTTGTTCTTCTCTGATTGCCTGAGTGAGGGGCTCGATGTATACAGCGAATAACAGTGGTGATAAGGTGCAGCCCTGCCTAGTTCCCCTCCCGCGTGCGAATCTCTGTGATATCCCGCCATTTATTCTAACATAAGCCTGTGGGGCTGCATACAGGGCTTTGACTGCTGCCAAAAAACTATCTGGGACTCCAAACCGCTGTAGCACTGCAAACAAAAAATTCCAGTCATCCCTGTTGAATGCCTTCTCGGCATCTAGTCCGAGGAGGCAAGCAGGGGTACGATATCTATGAATGAGATCAAATATGTTTAATGTCCTCCTGACCCCCTCTTGAGCCTGTTTCCCCTCAACAAAACCCGTTTGATCCTGTTGTATGATTTGAGTCAGCAGAGGATTAACTCTTGCTGCCAAAATGGCCGTGAAGATCTTATGGTCTGCATTCAGTAGGGATATGGGCCTATACGAGCTACATTCCTTGTTGTCTTTCCCCTCCTTGGGTATTACTGTTACAGTGGTATAGTTCCATGAAGGGGGGGACAGGCTCTCCCTCTAGCCAAATCAAGTCATATACATTTCTGAGCAGTGGGGCTGTTTCTGGGGCAAAAATCTTACAGAACTCCCCACAATTAATTTATAGTTTTACATTTGTATTTATTGATGTGTTTTTATTCATTTGTGAAGCGCCTTGGTTCAAGAAAGGCGCTATAAAAATAAAGATTATCTATCTTATCTAATATCCATCTGGTCCCGGCCTTTTAGTTGGCTTTAGAGCTTTTATTGTGGCCTGAATTTCTGTCGTGGAAATTGGGGCCATCAACATCTGGGTGTGAGTTTCATCCAATCTGGATAACCGCAAATCTCTCAGAAACTTAGATGTCTGTGCCATGGGTACCCCTGCTTCCGCCTTGTATAGGGTCTTATAGTATGTGACAAAAGAGTTATTTGTTCCCATTTCTGCCCAAGTGTTCCCAAACGAGAGTCTTTAATCCCAGTTATTGTGGCTTTAGCAGCCCTTTGTCTATGGCAGTATGCTAGTTGTTTAGCTGCCCTGGCCCCCTCATAATAGGTCTGCTTTATGTAATGTAGGGCTCTTTCTGTTTCTGTGTTGTTCAATTTTTGTATTTTGCTTTTAAGTGCCTTCATTTCTAAATCTCTTTCTGTATTACAGAGTTGTTTCTGTTGTGTCTCGAGATTTCAGTTGTTCTGTAAGATTTTGCAACTGTTTAGTCTTTCTTTCTTTTTTTTCTTTCCTTCTTTCTTTCCGTGTGAGGCCAAAGAAATCAGCTTTCTTCTGTCCATAGTTTTTATTGTGTCCCAGTGGAACTGAGGGTTTGTTCCTGGTCTATCATTAATTTCTATAGTTTGTTTAATCACCTGTCTTATCTCCTCTTTTACTGCTTCCTCCTTTAAAAGACTTATATTCAGTCGCCAGTGGGTGGGTTTCTTAGGGAGGTGCAGGTCAAGTTCTAGGAAGATGGGCTGGTGGTCTGATAAGGTAGCTGTACCTACCCACTTCGAGTTAAAGAGAGAAATGTCCCTGATGTAGGTGAGGAATCTGTCTAGTCTGGAATTTATCTTATGTCTGGATGAGTAAAATGTATACTCTTTAGCTGTGGGATATTTTTCTCTCCATATATCCACTAGTCCACTGTCTCTGATAAGTCTAACAAAATGTGTTGCGACCTTCCTTTCCTGGGTGGGGATCCTGGAAGTGGAGTCCAATCGCCTATTTAATATTAAATTCCAGTCTCCCCCAGCTACTGCCACCCCTTAGCCTTCTGAGCCACTAGCTGTATTACTTTTGAAAAGAAGGAGGATGGGGACCCGGGAGGAGCATATACATTGACTAATGAGATCCAAGTCTCCTGAACCTTCCCCACCACTATTAGGTAGCGGGCCTCCAGGTCGACCACTACCTCCTCCTCCTCAAAGGGCAGATTCCCTGACAGTAGAATCACCACTCCCCTATTCCTCCCCCTCTCCAGGGAAGCCTGATAAAGAACCGGGAAGCCCTTCGTTTTAAGCTTAACAGCTTCAGTGGGGGAAAGATGTGTTTCTTGTAGAAAGTTGATTTCACATCTCTGGTCCCTGATACATTTTTGAATTTGCTTCCTTTTAATGGGATGGGTAATCCCATTAATATTATAGGATAGTACTTTTGTTGTAATTGTAGCCATTTTTATTCTTAGGGTGGGTTCTGATTACTCTTAGGGACCTCCCGGCCTTAACCGGTCTCGGAATGACAGTTTTTCGTCCGCTACTAGTTCTGCACCTTTCCTTATCTCGACCAGTGTGCAGCCCAGGATTCAGCTCATAAAGTGATGTACCTTTCCCTTTCCCTTGGCAAATATGCCTTTCTTGCATCTCCATCTGTAACATCATAAACCAAAGCCAGTTACAGTATCATCCTGGCACTTACTGTGTTTTAAACTTATAGAACAATTCAAACTTTCTCCACAAAAGAGGAGTATAACCTTTCCAAAACTTAGAAACCTGTTCTCCGGCGTTTACAACTCTAGCTGGAGAATTGAACTGGTTACAACCTTTTTGTGCTGCTCTGAGGAAGCCCCCCCCCCAACCCTTTCTCCCACGTGGGGTTAGGAAGAACTATTCCCTGTATCCTCCTGCGAGAGTTTAGAGACAGACGGTCCCCTCGAGTGAGGCCATCAAATGAATCGTGACAGCCCTCCGGGTGAGTTCCCCCCCAGCACAACACCTTAATACTGCGTTGAGAAAAATTCCAACCTGTCGAATTCCCAACTTCCTTGGTCAGCATGGATGATGACGTCCCTGCTGGGCAAAGTCCCATCCAGGACATGTAACCCATGTTGGAATTTGGGTCCTACCCATATGGTGGGGAATTTCTTGGGTCTCAGCCTTCCCCCATGGTACAGAGCCAGCGTCAGCAGCAGCATCAGAGCCCACATCCTCATGTGGTATTCCTGTGGTATATTTACCCCCGTTTTGGCCATCTGTACACTTAAATGCAAGAGGCAGGTGTATCAGATTACAAACTTCTGTGTTTCAAAATTATTCAGCAATGCTCCCCCCTGTGTTTGTGCATCCACTTTATGACTTTTTACCCCCAACCATTTCCAGTTGTAGTACCGTACTTCATTTAACATGGCTGTTAACTGGGTGTAGACTATTCTAAATTACCTTCCCTTCCACCCTCCCTGCACAACCCACTCACTCTCATTTATAAAGAACATTTCAGGAGCTTATGCCCCTTTCCTCCATTGTCTCTGCGATTCCAGCTCAGTCCATGTCAGACTGTAAAATATCTGTTAAAGAGTGTCCTTTAATTAGTGAGCTTAACAATAGGGAGACTCCCCACCACGTCTGCTGCAGTTCAACTCTTTCTAGTTTCCTTATGCCATAAAGTCACTTCAGAGACCTCGAGATGTGGGAGTGGGGAGACAGACTGGAAGTCGGGCTGTGCCCTTCTTCTGTTGTTTTCTTGCCCTTCACTCCCCTTCCCCCCCAGATCACCCTCCCTGCCGCTCCCAACCTCACGTCCCTCTTTTTACAGTACCTTCCATGGGTTCAAGAGTGTTCCGGGAAGGGGGTGGGGGTCACTCGAGTGTTGTGGTCTCAAATTGAACCGTTTTGCTCAGGTAGACTGTTCGAGTGTTGCGCTGCTTCGGTTACTCCTCTCCTTCACCACAATAGAGTTAATTTGCACTACGGAGCTGTACGGTTTGAGAGTAGAGCAGATGTCAGCTCACAGAGTCGAGGTGTAGAATCCTTCAATTTGCTGAGACACGGAGAAGCCCTTTCGAGCCACTGCCCATGCCAAATGAATCAGTTCCTTCTTGAGCCTCTCTTTCACCAAATGTGGGACAAGGATTCCGATGCTTTCCAGGTACTGCGAAGCAGTCACCAGGTCCTCGAAGATTTTGGTGCCTCCCTCCGTCTCAATTCACAGGCGAGCTGGGTAAAGTATCTGGGCCTTCAGATTTCTGGCACGTAGCTGTTTCATGATGGGCCACAAGGCCTTTCTGTTTTCTTGCACCATGTTAGTGCAGTCATTGTCGATCTGTATCCTATGCTCCCCATACTTAATTGCCTTCCTTCTCCAGGCGAGCCTCAATATTTCTTCCTTTCCACTGTATGATGTGAGTTTTACAACAAAGGACCTGGGTCGAGTGCCAGGTTGGTCGGCCTCTGACCTAGCGAACGATGAGCTCTATCCATTGAGAGGTTGAAGTCTGTGGGGAGATTCAGAGCTTCTCTGAGCACATTTTGTCAAATAAGTGAGCGGGTCGGCCGCTCCATCCTCTGAGCCCTCTGGAAATCCATATACTCGAATATTTTGATGACGACTCCTACCCTCCAGGTTGTCAAGTTTATTTGTGAGTTCTCATTCCCTGGCTAATAAGAAGAGGAGGAGCCGGTCATGGCGATCAGCCTGTTCAGTGACATTTGTGAGGCCGATTTTAATCTGGTCCGCCCGGTGCTCAATTTTATTTATATCTTCTTTAATTTCGGTTAAGGTATTATCGATCTTTTTCACTGTCTTCGCCGTCTGTAAGATAGAAGTCACCAGTTGTAAGCAGTTGTCCTCCTCCATGGTGGCCTTCTCCATCCCCGTCTCCTCTCCCACTTTTTTCTTGCTGGAGCATATGGTACAGTTTTTGTACAGGGGTCTGTGAGTTCCTGCTGAGAAGTACTTTCGATCGGGTCCCTTTAGCAGGGGATTACATTCTTATTTTCAGTGGATGCCGATAGATTCTGTTGTGAGCAAAGCAGAGCTCTGAAGTTAAGCTGCCATTCAGCCGCTGACATCACTGGAAGTCAGTTTTCCAGATTTTAAATCACTCTCAGCTGTAGGACTTTATTTTGTTTGAACTGCCTGTATAGAGAGCTATCTTGAACAATTTTTTTTATTATTGTTATTAATAATAATAAAACGCTATTTGCTAATGTTTATAACTTCTCCTGGTTTACTTATGCTTCCTGACCTACGTTTTGCCCACATACAAGACAGAAGAAAAGGGGCAATCTAAAACAGAATAAAAATGTACAGGTCAAAATTTTCACCACTATCATGCACTGCTGCTTTAAGTTTCTAAACCGAACAGTTCAAAAGTTACAATTGTCATAATATAATTTCATACATTATAAAAGATCATTAAAAATTATTTTATAACTATTAAGAAGCTATTAGTGGTTATTCTTTTTAAGAATAAACACATTAACTTTTCTAGCTGTGTGTTGTCTTGATGGTTTATGTAATGTGCCATGACAGGCTTCTTGAATGGGATAAATAGAGGCTATGCAATGTGCTGTGTTCAAACAAAGGAATAATGCACAACAGGGTGTATCTTGCTGGGACAATATCACGCGTCATGTGGTAGGGGCCAAGAAGTAATGTTATCCCAGCTAGACACACACCCTGGAGTACATTATTCCTATTATACTGTACAATGACTAATCTTTTAAAAACAGTTTTTACTTGATTTTTGTGTATGGAAGTATATTTCTTTAAAAAGAGGTTCCTTTTCCCCGTTTATCCTCTAGGTGGAGCTGTGTGGCCAGTAGCTGGATTTTTCTTCTGTTTTGTATCTGCTTGCCTGTGTCACATGTGGTTTCTTTTCTTTCCCTGTGCCCCCCACCCCACACTATGTTCTGGTTGGGGTTCTTCTGGTACAGTTTTCCGTGGTGTTAAAATATTGTATGGGGACATTTACAAAGTAGGATAATATCTTCAGGCAGCAACCACTGTTTGGAGCTCCGGCCCCGTCGCTGCTGCTGCTGCCTATCTGCTGCGGTGAGGATGTCCGTAAAGGAAGAGGAAAGGTGGCAGAGAGAATGTTTTTTGACTGGTTTTACATGGTGCAGTTAAAAAAAAAAAAAAAAAAACTGGAGAAGTTACTCAGTTTAAGAGGAAGTCAACACTATGAAAAAAGCTGCACAGTAACTGTTGGAAGACGAGCTTGCTCATTCACTTACTGCGCGCCTAATGGGGTCAACTAATTGCAATAAAAAGTTTCACTTAAGTTTTTACATAACAAAAGAAACTTTAGGGATTTGGGGAATGTGAGAGCTGTGGCTTTCATTTTGGCTGGTTACTGTGTTGCAGGAAGGAGAGATTTAGAGTGGTGTAAAGTCGATTGGAAACGTGGCTTTTACTTTGGTTGCAGATGCTATGTGTACCGATTTTTTTTTCATGTGATTTGGTCATGTGTGTGCTGGGACTAGAACCATGATGTTATACTGTGATAACATCATGGGTCCAGCTCCAGACTGACCAACCAGAAGGCGTTCCTTCTTGCCATTGTATAATATGCCATTTATTTCCATGAGTGGGGGGACGGGACATAACTCACGAGTGGCAAAGCCACCAGTGAGTTATGAAATTCCTGCCACCCCACAAATGGAAATTAATGGCATATTTGAACACAGTCCATTGTATGTTCTATGTATACAATGTCTGTGTTCTGTGTGACAGTTAAAGGAGAACTGCACTGAATCTATAAGTAATTTTTCCCAGTAGAAGTTGTTTTTTAAATACTGGTTCAAATTCTGTTATTTCTCTAGCTATCCAGGCTTTTTAGTTATCCTAGTAGGTGTTTCTAATTTACACGCTGCTGCTAAGAACCATTTTAGAACTGTATGATGTAGTTTATGTCTCTGTTCTACTCTTCAATTGTTGGCACAATGCATCCATGTTCTACTACAAAATTCTGTGGCTGAGATGGACATAACCTACATCATACAGTTCTAAAATGGTGCTTACTACCAGACTGTGAAGCAGAAACACCCACTGAGGTTACTGAAAGTCCTGTACAGATGGAACAATAACAGGAATTTTTAACCCACAATTAAAGTTTGCTTCTATTGGGAAAAATGACTTACTGGTTCAGCGCAGTTCTGCTTTAAGGGCAGATTCATTGTGGTATTGACAGAATGGGCTGTAAAGTTGACTGTGATGTATGCAAATGAAAAATAAACAATGTTATTTACACATTGGGTGAATAACATCATTTATCTTTCACTTGGGTCAGTGTCTTGGGGAAAATAATGCATTTATTTAAGTAGCAGAATCCCTACATGCATTGTATACATAACGTTTTATTATTTGTACTAAATATATCCAGTGTTGCACTCCATTGCACCCATAATGCAACATAATCACCCAAATGAGAGTCTATGTACTCTGAAAGAAGTACTGTACACAGCTGTTTATTAATTCATATATATATGCCATTTATCAGGGTGTCCCTGAGATACAGTGCAGTTGGCACTTACCTTTGCCATGTTCGGTTTCTGAGCATACTTTGCAATATTCAGCCGAGAGAGGTTGATAAAAGGTCCCTCAGGGTTAGTGAGCATGGAGGCCTGCAAAGTGGAAAAGCAGTGTGTTAAAAGTATTTAGTGTTCCACAAACATTCTGTTTGGGGGGGGGGCTATTTCCTGATGCTGTTTCTTCTCCAGTTCTGTAAAGGGTGATATGAAATCTGTTCCTGTACAGCACACACAGTTTGGGAAGGAGTTTGAAGTGGATGATGCCAATGCATCTGGTGAAGTAAAGGTGAATATCTAACCAGACATCCAGGTACTTGAAGGACAGTACTACTGCCAATAGAGAGTCTTGTACAGAGGGTGAATGGGACCCTTGTGAGCCTGCTTTAAAGGTCACTCAGACTTTTTTTTGGCATTTAGGGAGGGCTGGTTAGATCAAAACCAATGTTGGACTTTGTAAAAATCACATTGGAGAGCAGTTCTAATCTGGGGTAGAGGGACCAATGAGGAAGAGTGCTGTGTCACCTGTGTACATATGGATGTCAGCAGATGAGTAAGATGGCGTGGGTCATTTAAAAAAGTGGAGAACTGCACTGGGCTTAGAATAAAGCCCTGTGAAACACTAGAGGCTAATGAGCGGGGCAGGAGAGAGAGAGAGATACTTTAACTGAGTTCTGCTAGCAAGATCAGAGCAGAACCAGCTGACTGCAAAGTTACAGAGGTCTTCACAAACAACTAACATGGACAGAAGTAGGGGGTGGGCAACAGTGCTGAAGGCTTCTGACAGATCGGCAAAGATTGCAGAGGTCAGAAATTCCTGATCCATCCCCTTTAGGATGTGGTTAATAAGAAGGGAAGAGACAGTTTAGTGGGTTTTCAGGAAGCCAGACTTGAAGGGGCTAAGAAAGGAGGGCATGGGGTCATTATGCAAAAAACAGTGCAGCAACGTACCGCGCTATCAAAACAGCAGGTACATTGCCAGCGTTTGCCCATAAAGCCTAATACAACATTTGGCGAAAAAGGCACATTAGTTCTTAATTTTTTTGTGGGGGGTTCTGCCTCCACACCCCCATTACTGGGGGGGGGGAGGGGACATGGGGATGGGGAGAAACACAGGCGGGGAATAACATTGCGAAACTGTTACAAAAATATATATATAAATAATAGTGTACACCAGTGGTCTGGGACGGGATTTGAACCCCAGTCCAAAGACACGCCACTTCCCTCCACTGCCAGCAGCTCATCCCACTCAGCCACAGCACCTGCTCAGCAGACCACCTCCCCAGCAGGTCTTACCCTCTGTGTCACTGTCTACAGCAATGAGTAACGGGGTACAAAACTGCGCTTGCAACATTTCCTCCTTGCAGTGTAATGTACCCTGTTGCTCTATTCCCACGCACTGTATGTCGTGAGCGGTTTTGACTACGTCATATTACATATGGCACATTGACCCAGTACCAGAAAGGAGGTAGAGCTAAGAAGGAAACATAATTAGGAAAGTACTACTTTCTCCATCTAAGTTGTCTGAAATGGTCTATTTCCTTTGTTTCTAATCTAAGTTATTTGTTAATGGTAATTACTCTCTTTGATTTAGCACATTTCATATTAAAAAAAGCACCATTTTTTCCCAGTTCCCTTTGGTTCCAGGGAACCACGAAGTAGGCTGCAATTACGCTCTGTTCACAAAGACTGTGCCAGAGTAGCAATTTCGTTTTCTCATGTCTGGGTTCCTCTTCAATTTAAAACTTCTTTGTTTTAAATGTTGACCCCATAAAACAGGGTCTGAAGCTGTCAAACAAGTTTTTAGCCGGCAGCCAGCTCACAACAACTGTGGTCGGCATCTTGTGCTTCTGCCAATATTTAGACATCACTCTGCAGTACTTAGTGGTGGTAAAATAAATAATTTCATACTCGGCTCACAATGACTGTGGTCAAATTTTGAACCACTCTCAAAGGCTGAGGTTGGAGTTCACGCACTGGTGAACTTTCTGGTCTCATGTTGGAGTCAGAAAAGCCTAAAAAGAAAACTGGGCACATTGGTTTTAAAAACGGTCAGAACTCTGGCATAAGTTTGCCTAGGGCAGATAGGCATACAAAGTGCTATAAAGATTTGGGCACAGCTCACTACTGGCAAATCGGTGAGCTGTGTGTAACTCCCCTACAAATAGAGGTTCCTATAATGTCTTCCTGGGCTTGCCTAATGCCCACTGTCAGGATGGTGTCCTGTGTCCAGTAGTTCTAATTGTCTTCATGAGAGTGCTATAGTAAGCGTGTGTGCCTGTCTCTTTAAGAGAGCTGTTATTCTGTGTGAGAAAATCAGTTTGGGCTGGGTCCAAGTAATTAGGGCTCGTGACCACCCAATCAGTATTTCTGCTCCATTCTGTGGTCGCTATTTGCGCAGAGGGAGCTATGTTAGGAACTGTGATTATTTACTGTTTATCTGCCCTAATAATAATGCTATACGAATTTGTCTAACCTCTTTCATTCGCAGCACGAACATTTGCATAAAAGCCGCCATCTTGGTTCTGGACTGCCAGTGTTGGACCAATTGAACCTCAGGGAACCTAAAATGGAGACTGTCCCCAGAGGTCTTGTGCGACTGAAATTCTGTAGGAATTTTAGTTTTCAAGGTTTGGTGCCTAAATGGACCTTGAGGGGAAGCCCTTTCTGTGACAGACAGATCTCTCAGCCAACTGAACCTTTTGGATCACTGGGAAAGCCCAGAGCTGCCTGCAGCAGTGTGTCAGTCGAGGAGTTGGAGTTTGGAGAGTGAACAGCTCGAGTGATCGAGCAGTCGCTCCTGCTAGGAGCAAGGGAGAACTGGCAGGAAGGCTCTGCTGGCCTGCCTGTCACATCTTCCAGTGTGAAGTTTTGCCTTGAGAGTGAAAGTTGGATTTATCAGATTATTGAATCGAGACCTGACACTTGAGGAGAAAAAATAGGTTACTCACCTGTAACAGTAGTTCTAGGAGTGGTATATGTTGTTCATCCACACTTATTGGCATGTCCCTTTCCCCTTTAGAACTCGCTGGAAGGTCTTCAAGCTGGCTCCTCCCACCCACCCAGGTGGTATAACCCTCGGCTCCGCCCCATGATGCCAGATCTTAGCCCGCTGGAAGTCAGGTTTGTGCATCACAGACGGGGAAGTCTGGTGGGTCAGTGTGGATGAACAACATATACCACTCCTAGAACTACTGTTACAGGTGAATAACCTGTTTTTCTAGGATTGTGGATATGTTGTTCAACCACACTTCTTGGCAGACTCCTACCAGTTCTCCAAGAGGAGGAGGAGGAGGGAGGCAAGGCACACACCCCCTATTTAGGGAACAGAGACTGGAGAACTGAGGCCCCAAAACCAGCATCCCAGCGTGATTCAAGGTCGATGTGGTAATGGGTGATGAAGGTGTTTTCTGTCTTCCAGGTAGCAGCCCGGCAGATTTCCTGGATAGGGATGTCCCTGGAAACAGCCACTGATGCAGCGGTATGGCGGGTGGAATGGGCCTTTAGCCCTACGGGAGGCTCCCAACCCGCCAAACTACAGCAGAGATCACTGCAAGATGTAATCCATCTGCCAATCATCCGCTTTGCTGCAGATCTGCCAGAAGCGGCTTCAGCGTCGGTGACAAACAGCTGGCAAACCTCTCCCCGAATTTCCGCCATCCTCTCCTTATAATAGGAGAACGTTCATCTCAGATCCAAGGTATGGAGCCTGTATTCAGCATCCGAGGTGTAGTTTGGGTAGAAGACAGGCAGAGTCAAAACCTGATTAAGGAGAAACTCTGACACCACCTTCGGGAGGAATTTCAGGTGGGGCACAGGACAACCTTGTCCCTGTGAAAGACCAGATAAGGAGACTCCACTGCAAGCGCCTGGAGCTCCTCAGTCCTTCTGGCTGATGTGATAGCCACCAGGAAGGCAGTCATCCATGACAAGTGTGATAACTCACACTTGTGCATTGGTTCGAATGGCTTGCCCATGAGTTTCGCCAAAACCAGCAGTAAATCCCACGGAGGTGGAGGTTCACGCACCGGAGGGGATATGTGATCTAGGCCCTGGAAAAAGCACCAGACCACCTTCTCCTGTGCTACCGTCTGCTGACCGGCCCGCGCCCGGTAAGCAGAGATGGCTGCCAGGTGCACCTTAAGGGTCGAAGACCATAGACCCTCTTGGGACAGAGACCAAAGGTAGTCTAAAATGCTAGCCACAGGACAGAGGGCCAGGCCCTTGCCCTGACCTTTTCCATTTGAAGGCGTAGCACCTCCTGGTCAACTACTTTCTGGATGCTTCCACTACTGTGAGTGCATTCTCAGACAGACCCAAAGCCTGGAACTCTAGCCACTCGGGTACCAGGCTGTCAGGTGCAGGGGTTAAAGGTCCGGATGGAATACCTTCCCTTGACTGACTTGATATCAGGTCCAGGCATGCTGGAAGACACCTCGGGAGCCTGTTGCTGAGGCTGAGGAGATCTGGATACCAGAACTGGAGGGGCCAATCTGGGGCTACCAGGATCACCTGCACCCTGTCCCTCCTCACCTTGAGGAGCACCTTGTGGATCAAGGGAAATGGAGAGAAGGCGTAGAAGAGTCCTGGGGTCCACGACCTCAAGAAGGCATCCCCCCTGCAGTGATCCCCGCTATGGGGGGGGGGCCCAGACATGAAACAGCCTCAGCTTGGTGTTTTCCTTGGAGGCAAACAGGTCCACCATCGGTTTGCCCCAGTGGGAGAACAGGCTGTGAGCTACCTCTGGATGGAAAGCCCACTTGTGGGATGTCTCGCCTACGCGACTGAGAGCATCCACCAGTTGATTTGAGGCTCCTGCCACATGGATGGCTATGGGATCTGCCTCCAGTCGGCTCACGAGTGTCCAGATGCAGAGTGCTTCACTGCACGGCAGCCGGGAGTGCATGCCTCCCTGCTTGTTGAGGCAGTACACAGTCGTGGTATTGTCCGTCTGGACTTGAACCACTTGACCCTGAAGCTTCTGAGCAAATGCTGACAACGCCAGTCTGACCACTCTGAGCTCCAACAGGTTGATATGTTATCGGGATTCTTCGGGGGTCCAGAACCCGTGGGCCCTGTTGTTCCCCATTTGGGCTCCCCAGCCCGTTAGAGAGGCATCGGTCGTAAGGACGACCGTCGGCTCGGGGCGGACAAATGGGATCCCTTCCTGCAGATGGCCTGGGATGGTCCACCATTGGAGAGCGTCCCACAACTTCTGGGTCACAGTGATCAGCTGGTCGAAATGACCTAGGCACTGAGTCCACTGGGTGACCAGCTACCATTGAAGGGGGCGCATATGCCACCAGACCCAACGGCCCACAGTGGTGCAGGCTGCCATGTAACCCAGAAGGTGCAGAAAGTCCCAGGCAGGGCATAAATGCCCAACCAGAAATGACTGGGCAAAGGAGAAGAGAATCTATGCCCTGTCCGCCAGGAGCCATGTTTTGGCTCTGCAAGAGTCGAGCTCTGCCGCGATGAAGCATATCATCTGAGATGGCACGAGCTCCGACTTGGCCTCGTTGATCAGGAGGCCAAGTTGAAAGCAGGTCTGGAGGGCCAGGTCCCTGGACCTCAGCACCTCTTGCTGGGTGGAACCTGCTAAGAACCAATCATCGAGATACAGGTACACTCTGACCCCTCGACGCCGCAGATGGGCTGCCACCACTGCAGTGCATTTGCTGAAGACCTGTGGGGCCGATGACAGGCCGAATGGCATGGCTCAGAACTCGTATAGGATTCCCTCTGTTCTGAAGCGGAGGAACCACTGGTGGGACAGACAGACTGGGACGTGAAAGAACGTGTCCTGTAGATCCAGTGAGCAGAACCACATGTTTTGCTCCAGGGATGGTATGATCTGGGACAGAGTTACCATCCTGAAGGTGTGTGGCCTGAGATATTAATTCAGGTTGTGCAGATCTAGAATGGGGCACCAGCCCCCATCCACTTCAGGACCAGGAAGTACCTGGAAACGAACCCTTTGTTGACTGGAGGATCTGCCACTTGAACCACTGCCTCCCTGAGGAGGAGTTGGGCTATGTCGTCTCTTGGAGCCGACCAAGTGTGGGCTGATATTCTCTCCTCCCATGAGGCTCGGGCTCGGCTGGGAGGGTACTGCTTGAACTCTAGAGGCAGACCCTGGCCGAAAGGAAGTGATGGAGCTGACCCCCCATGGGAGGACCCAACACTGGCGTGATAGGGATGGGGTGGAAGCCCCTATCCCGTCACTGGGCAGGCTTGGAGGAAGAGGGTCCAGATTGGTAGCCGCCTGAACCCCAACCTCCCTGTCTGCGGGCCGCTGGAGGCCTGGACTTGGGCCGAGGGCACCAAGACTGTGCCTGCTGTTGCTGCCCAGCCTGAAAGGAGGGCTACTTGGCCACAGGAGCAGGGTGTCTACAAGGCTTCTTCTGCTGCTGCTTTTTAGAGCCAGAGGTGTCTTTTTGGGCAGAAGTAGCAGAGTCCAAGGTGGCAATGAACTGCTCGATTCGCTGAAGGTGACCATCCACAACTGGGCCGAAGAGATCGGTACCCAGGAAAGGAACATCAGTGAGTTTGTGCTGGGTATCTGTCATGAAGGTGGAAATTCTCAGCCAAGCCGTGCGGCACATGGCAACCGCGGCTGCCACTGAATGGGCACAAGAGTCCCTGAGGTCCCGGTCTGTCTAAAGTTGCTGCTTGGCAACGGCTCAGCCCTGGTCCTGGACCTGCTAGACCGTAGTCTGAAGGTCTGTGGGAAGGTGCAGGAGAATTTCATCCAAGGAGCCCAAGAGGTCGTGGGAGAAGTGCGCCATGATGACGGCTAAGCTTGCCCGATGGAGGCCTAGAGAGGAGGTTTCACAGACCTTCCTGGCAGTGTGGTCCAGTTTTTTGGACTCTTTGTCCGGAGGTCTATCAGTGTCAGCAGAGCTGCCTGTGCATCTGAACACAGAAGCGGTTACTAACCCCTCTGCCGAGGGATGTTCTGTGAACCCCGAGAGAGACGCAATGGGCACTGCATACTTGCGGGCCATCCAGGCAGATGGCGCTGGGCAGGAAGCAGGATGCTGCCAGAGCTCCAAAGCCGGGCCGACAAACTGGGAAGGCCTCCGTGGGGGTACCCCCTCTTTTAAGAATATCTGAAACGGGGTACTCCAGCCTTTTCTGGACAAGTTCCAGGGGCATCCCCACAGATTTGGAGATAGGGCGGAGAATTCCCAAGAATGATGAAGGGCCCTCCTCCGTCGACAGACTATCCACCGACTCATCATCCAGTACCTGAGAGTGAAGGTCGGTGTTGTCAGAATCCAAGGTATCTGGATAAATCGGTCGGCCACCAAGGTCCCCTTCTACACGCGTGGGACGATCAGGCGTGAGGGTGACCGATATCCTGTGTGGAAGACCCGGAATTGTCTGAGTTTCCTTTGTAGGAGCTCCTCCCGAAGGCTGTTTAGGTGGCGGCTCCACCACTGTTGGCGGAGAGGCCGATTTTGGCCGAACTGGGGTAGGTTTTACCGGATCCGCGGGCAGGGGAACTGATTTCACCGGTTCTAGTGGAGTCGACTCCGGCCTAGGAGGTGAAAGCCAAGTAATGGCCTGGATGAAAACCGTGGCAGGCTTCTGCAAGGACAGAATCAGTTGTTGCCACATTAAATCCTCGTAGCGTCAATGGAGTTTCCGCTGAAGCCTCTCCTCATCTGAGGAGGACGAGGATGAACGGTGGCATCGCCTCTTCTTAGCACATTTATGTGCCTTCCTCGGCCTGTCTGTTGAAGGGGGCCGAGATCTCGACCTCGATCGGATTGGTCGAGTCGGTTGCTCAGGAGACACCAGGTGAGCTGGTGATTTTCCCGGATCAGGGACCGGTTCCTCGATGGAATTCCCAGCTGGCTGGGTCTCCTCATCAGGAAGAGGCAGGACCGGGGTCCTAGTCAAAGAGTTGTCGGCCTCGTCGGGTGACAACAGATCGACAGGATCGACAGTGATCTCAATCACATCGTCGATTGAGGCCATGGCCAACTGACCAGATGGCAATGCCGAGAAGCCAGCAGCCGAGGAAGCAATCTCAACGGAAGTTGAGACTGCAGTTTCCTGGGACCAAGATCGCTCACGATCCCAAGAACGTTTCCACCGAGACGAAGAATCTCTCGGTTCCTTCTCCTTTCTATGGGATTGGGAGATATGCGAGCCCGTAAGTCCCTCTCCCTTAGTGGAGAGAGATTGGTACAACTCTCTGAAGGAACCTGAGAATGTGGAGCCCAGGATGAGGGGAACGAAGATTGGCTGAAAAGAGAGCTCCACAGCCCGCGCCGCTTCTTCTTCGAAGACCTACATTTGTTCCAACAGCTCGGCGGTCCCCACAGCTGCGGAGACCACCTACCGAGCCTCCTTGGATTTCACCAGAGGATTCCATTTCTCGGGCCTGCCCAACTTGAGACATGCAAGACGATCGTTAAAGACATTCAGATGAAAAGCGAGACACATCTCACAAGCCTGGGTGTCATGGCCGACACCTAAGCAGTAAGCGCACGCGGTACGCGGATCAGTGCACAACATTTTTTGGCCACATGGGCACCGGCAAAATCTGGGGAAAGATTTATCTTCCATGATCGAATAGCACAAATTACAATCGCTAGCTCAAACGAGCCTAATCTTCAGAGAATCGGAAGAATTTGAAGCCAGGGCCTACAAAACATGGTAGCAGAGAGGCAGCAACCTGAATCTTCCAGCGGAAAGGAAGATCTGGCATTATGGAGTGCAGCTGAGGGTTATACTACCTGGGTGGGTGGGAGGAGCCAGCTTGAAGATCTTCCGGTGAGTTTTAAAGTGGGAAAGGGGCATGACAAGAAGTGTGGATGAACAACATATCCATGACCCTAGAATTGTGTATTTGCTGCCTGCAAGTGGAACGGAAGACTTGCTCCAGAAGAGATTGGCCTGTCAGGTACCGAAGTGAGCCTCAGATCGAAAGGTTTGCGCAGAGATCCTGTGTTATTGCAAACGGACCTTTATCCGAACTGTGGCCAAATATTCAAACAGCTTATAAGTGTACTGAATGTGTATCGTGGGTCGCGATTTGGTTCCCCACAGTGAGTTTTGTTACGCCAGTTGGAGGCTGTTCCAGCACTTGCAAACAGACTTCATCCAAGCTGTCCACTCTGCCTAGGCCCTGCCACTTCGGCCTAGGCCGCTGCTCCCGACTCAGAGACATTTCCAGCAAAAGACCCGCTCGGAGATTCGGCCCTCTGCTCAACACCATCAAACAGGTAGCAACCACTACGGTGAGTCGTGTAGGCCTTGCTTCCCTGGCAATCCAGTACAACATCCGGAGGTCTTCATTTCATCTGTCCTGCATCCTGGTCTGCGTAGCTTGAGTACAAACAGGGTAGCTCCCTGCAACATAAGCTACAATCATTGTGTGTCATCTCATTTTACTTGTTTGGTTTTATTGCATCTGGCTCCAGAATACAAATTTGGGGTTGAGTGCATGCTAACTGTTTTCTTTCCTAAGGGCCCCAATAACAGCTGCAATGTTGGCCTACCCTAGGCAAAGCTTTTTAACAACTGGGTACCCAGGGATGTGTGACTGTGTCAGAGGGACTTACCGTGCATGCTTGTTCAGCCTGAATTTAATCAGTTCTGCTAATCACCTGCTAGATTCATGCCCCACCCTTGTTCACATCCCCCTGAATAAATCAGATTGCGGTTGTTCACGTTTAACCTGGCTAGTGCGTACCTTATGGTGGGGACATTGTACTGCCATTGTATTGTTATATCACTGGTCTCATTTTCCAGGGGTCTCCAGGACAACTGCAGCAGATCCAGCCCTGGTGGTGAGTGCAAGGAGTGTGAGCATATCATTACTGTCATATGGTACATGTGATTGTCTTACTGCTTAACTGTTTAGGCCACTAGAAGGGTTGGTGGGTGGTTATAGCATCCCGGAGAGCTATACCAACAGCAGCTACACTACCCCAACACCATTCCTCCAGGTGGAGGCACCCATACACCGAGCTCAGGCTCCTCAACCTGTTCCTAGTCACGCAGGCAGGGGTAGTAGCCCATAGGATAGTGCCACCTAGGGGTTACATGTGTTAAGTATTTTGTCCTAAACCACAGAAAAGGAACAGCCTAAAATGTCGTCACGGTCAGCCTCAGCATCTCTGTCTGGTTTCAAACAGTGTTCCCCCTGTAAAGTCTGTGAACCCCTATGTCACAAATTACTTTTGAGTCAGCATCTCCAAAGGATGCAGTAAGGCAGGGTCCACAAAGAAATCCTCAAAGGAGCATAAATCCTCAATTAAGGAATACCAAGATAAAGATAAGAAAGACAACAAGTTGGGGCTGCCTGATAGCCCAACGGATACCACTCACACTACAGTACGGGCTACCAGAGTTCGTGAACGAGCTCAGGGAGTCACCTGGGTGGCCCAGACCAGGGGGATAGCGCAGCCATGCAACAATCAATCAATCAATCAATATCTTCAGGCGGACACCATTGAGCAAGCTCATTTACAGGGTGGACCTGCGGTCGTACAAACAATAATACAGTTGGACAAGTTATAGTCATAAGAAGCAATAAAGATGCTAGCTTTTACAGTAATAATATGCATATACAGATAATAGGCATCATACATAATTCAGAAGACAGTCATCAGTATACTGCTTGTGCTGGATCCGTGCCAAAACTGTGCAATTATGAGAGGATTTGTTAAGAAATTGGTAGGCACTCGGAATATAAAGAGGCAGGTACTGTATAATATCAGAGAGGCAGGTAGTCAAGGTGAATTGGCAACACTCCCAGCCCAGGGAGAAAGGGTGCAGTATTCCACCACACGAGCTGCTCCTTGCAGTGGGCCATGGAGTTTTCCTTCACAGGGGTGCCTCATGCATGCGAGATCAGCATAAGGGCTATGTACTGTGCCTGGGGAGGTGGGGGAGGGCAGAACTTGGAAAACTTACAGCTGCCACGGCAGGATGACTCCTTGGTTGCTGCAGCTCCCTTACCACCTACAGAGCTGGGGGAGGGTCATCTGGACTGTGCTCTGGCGGGGAGGGAGGAGGACAGGCATCCCCTCCAGGCCCCACCATGGGGGGGGTATTTCCATGGTGATCTCTCCCTTAAAACAGTCCCTAGGATGGTGGGTGATGGGTGAGGGCAACCAACAAGGAGGAAGCGGGCAGGCTGTGCAAAGGGTGAAAAATCTATATGGACAAAAAGAGACATGCTGAGGAATCAGCATCTTCTTCTAGACTTAAAGAGCATCTTTTTTGCTCTTTCACCAGTTGCCCCCTACAAACATATAAGGACCCTTACCTGCCCCCGAGGTAATTTCTGCATAAACCTGAATTTTTCTCTGCCTCCAATTCGGAAGGGAAGGGAAGGGATCGTATTTTAGCTCTGTGGAGCCGAGCCTCCAATCCCTTCCACATCCTGGTCCTAAGTGCTGCCCCTGCGCTAGCACATTTTGTGATGCAATTAAGTCCAATACAAGCAAATTACAGCCACTGCTCAACTAACAGGGGTCTTGTTATGTGAGTAGTAGCCTTGACTTGCTTGTATTGGCCATCTAAACTACTGAAATATGAAGTTTTAAAAAAAAGTTCCCATTACTGTGTATTGTGCGTGCCCCTGCACTCTCCATATTACTGCATCACAAAATGTGCTAGCACAGCGGCTCTCAGGACCAGGAAGTGGAAGGGATTGGCAGCTCAGCTCCACAGAGCCAAAATACGACCCCCTTCCTTCCTAATTAGAGACAGATAAAAACTGAGGTGTTTGCAGGAATGGACTCGGGCAGATATGGATCCTTATTTGTTTCTGAGGTGAACATCAGACACAACTTCCAGAACATATCATTGTGAGCTGTTTAAGAAATCTCGATGTCTGTCCCTTGAAAACAGGATAAAGGTTAGAATGGGTGTATTACTGTATAAAGTCATTAACAACCTACTCCCGAGTTCTGCCCAGTCCCTATTTCCCCGTAGTATTAATGAACAAGGCACAAGATCTCAGAGTAAATTTGTATTTCGATTACCTTCCTGCAAAAAATCTTTTGGACAGAAATCATTACAATATAGGGCCCCTATTTTCGACAATACAATCCCAGATATTATAACCAATAGCAGTACTGTGACATCCTTCAAAAACAGATTAAGATCGTGGTTGGCCACTGAAAATGATTGTTTTTGTGATTCAAATTTATAAATGTCCTGTTCTTTGTACTGTTTATATTATGTATTCATGTATATCGTGTGTTCATTTTGTACCATGAATCAATGTTTTTTGTAAAACTTGTCACTTGTAAAAACAGGCAGTAATGCTCACCGTGCTTACAAGTATAAAAAATGAAATGAAAATGTAGAAGGGGGGACACTGCGAAGCACGCCTGCTGTAAAGAAGTGCTTAAGTGCAGCTGTGCAGATGATAGATCTTTAACCAATTAAAACAAAACATTTTTATGGGAATATTGATCATCGAGCTGAACAGAGTGATATCGTTTTTCAATGGTCCACAAGAACAAAGCAGATGCTGGCAGTTCAAAAGCTCTGCATGCAGGCCACTGGCACAAAAGTGACCATGATTTTCCAGAGACTGGGACAGCAAGAAAGAAAGAAGTGGTAACTAAAACCACAACATCCGCAGAGACCCAAGCAAACTGACTCAAAGGGAATGCACCATTGAAATATCGTCTGGAGGCCCTAGAGAATGCAAATTGAGTCTCCAATCTCTGGCACGTGGGTCTCAATGAGGGAGCCAAAGGAGATGACTTGCTAACATTCTAAAAAGCATGGCTCCCCACAGCATTAAATATGGATCAAGCCCTGGCTTCACAATTTGTTCAAACATACCAGATCGCTCCTCGAATCACAGATGTTCAGAAGGATCATCCCAGGACTATGCTGCTGGTTACAATAGGACTGGTGACCTGGGATCTGATTTTGAAGGCCACAAGGGACTACGTCTGAATTATTAAGGTGCCACCCTACAGAGCTTACCTGATCTGTCATATGCAACTTAGGCCCGACAAAAGAAGTTTGATGTCATAACAGCGAAACTCTGTAGTCTCAGAGATCTTCATTCAGTGCTAATGCCTACAAGATTCCACATATATTACAAGGGCCATAATTATTTACCAATGCCACTGAGGCGGCCAAAAAAAATCAAAGCAATCACTTGGGAATTTACTGCCACAAGGGATGCCAACGACGCAGATTCAGAAGAGGAATCCTGAACTCTTTCTTAAATGGTACTCTAAGGGGTCATTCTGATTATTCGGGGTTCATGTTGAAAACAAATATTTTTTAATTCCTCACATATTTGTTTTAAATCACCAAAATAGTGCTTTGACTTACAAACTGTGTACACTCAAGTGGAGTTGGTCTTTCTAGAGACTAACAGATTCAAAATAGCACATTTACACATGGCAGATCGCAAGGGAACCAGGACATGAACAATAATGTTGCGATATTATTACCCTGCGCTTGTTCAATGCTGGTGTGGGGCAATCTTAATTTAGGCCCCCACTCATGCTATAAATGTTTTTTCAGGAAGATTGTAGTCAACTAAATTGCCACAGTCAGGTGGAGGTAATCCATGTAAACCTTTTTATATGCTAGGGCAGGTAAAGTTTATAGCTGTGTTAAGAGGTTGTATTCTTGTTGGATACAGTACATTCTGAGTTGGTAATAATGGGGAACTTCTTCTTTTGGGATAATATTAAACATTTTGGTACTTTGTAGTCATCCCCCTATTCATAATATGTAAAGTCTGTTAGCTACACTAAGCGCTAATCATTATCATATTAGTTTATTCTCAGAGTGGCGTCATCCCACCAGATATATGTTGAATGTCTCCTAAATTCTCCCATAATTGAAATTTTTTTTTTACTGGAACGACAGCCAGTTACTTACCTGGCTTTCCACTGTAATAATTTCTGCAACATTGTTAAATCTCTCAGTATCCTGTATATTATTATTGTATTTATCTATTGTACTGTGTTCACCATTGACACCCGGGTCGTCACTGAAAAAGGGACTGCATGGTCTCAGTGGACTTACCCAGTTACCAAAATTCTAATAAAAATAATACCTGAGGGATATGGCTATCTAGGTTAAAAGAACAGGTTACTCACCTGTAACAGTAGTTCTAGGAGTGGTATATGTTGTTCATCCACACTGTCTGGCATTGTTCCTTCCCCTTTAAATCTTGCCGGAAGTCTTCAAGCTGGCTCCTCCCACCCACCCAGGTGGTAAATACCTCGGCTCCACCCCATGACACCAGATCTAGCCCGCTGGAAGCCAGGTTGTGCGCCTAAAGCCGGGGAGGTAGGGTGGGTGCGTGTGGATGAACAACATATACCCTCCTAGAACTACTGTTACAGGTAAGTAACCTGTTCTTCTAGGAGTGTGGATATGTTGTTCATCCACACTGTCTGCCCCAGACTCAAGCAGTTCTCCGGGAGGAGGGAGGCAAGCGCACCTACTTAGGGAACAGAGATTGGAGAACAGAGGCCCAAAACCAGCATCCGGCGTGACTCCAAGTCGATGTGGTAATGGGTAATAAAGGTGTTTGCTGACTTCCAGGTAGCGGCCCGACAGATTTCCTGGATAGGGATGTCCCTGGAAGCAGCCACCAGCATCAACAGTATGGTGAGTAGAATGAGCCTAATCCCTGAGGGCTCCTTACCCGCCGATTCATAGCACAGACCTATGCATGATGTAATCGATCTCGCAATAGTCCGCTTGGCTGCAGGTCTGCCAGAAGCGGCTTCAGCGTAAGTGACAAACAGCTGGCGAACCTCTCCCCGAATTTCCGCCATCCTCTCCTTATAGTAGGAGAGAGCACGCCTGAGGTCCAGAGTATGGAGCCTGTACTCGGTATCCGAGGTGTAGTTAGGGTAGTAGACGGCAGAGTCAACACCTAGTTGGTGAAACTCTGACACCACCTTGGAAGGAATTTGGTGGGCTTGGGACAACTTGTCCCTGTGAAAGACCAGATGGGGAGTCCACGGCGCCTGGAGCTCCCCGTCCTTCTGGCTGACGTGATAGCCACCAAGAAGGCCGTCTTCCACGACAAGTGCGAAAGCGCAGACTTGTGCATGGGTTCAAATGGATTGCCCATGAGCTTTGCCAAAACCAGCAAAAGATCCCATGGAGGTGGAGGTTCACGCACCGGAGGGGATATGTGATCCAGGCCTTTGAAGAAGCGCCCGATCACCTTTTCCTGAGCCAACGTCAGCTGATCGACCCACGCCCGGTAAGCCGATATGGCTGCTAGGTGCACCTTAGGGTTGATGACTGAAGACCCCCTTTGGAGAGGGACCAAAGGTATTCCAGAATGTTAGCCACAGAGCAGGATAAGGGGTCCAGGCTTTTGCCCTGACACCAAATGGAAAATCTCTTCCATTTGAAGGCATAACATTTCCTGGTCGATTCTTTTCGAGATGCCTCAACCACGGTGTAGACATCTTCGGAAAGACCCAAAGCCTGGAACTCTAGCCGCTCAGGAACCAGGCTGTGAGGTGCAGGGATTGAAGGTCCGGATGAAAGACCTTCCCCTGGTTCACTGATATCAGGTCCGGGCGTGTATACAGCCGCTCCGGGGCCCTGCAGCTGAGGCTGGTATCTTCCAGCGGAAAGGAAGATCTGGTGTCATGGGGCGGAGCCGAGGTATTTACCACCCGGGTGGGTGGGAGGAGCCAGCTTGAAGACTTCCAGCAAGATTTAAAGGGGAAGGAACAATGCCAGACAGTGTGGATGAACAACATAGCCACGCTCCTAGAACTATTTTTATAAACATAATACAGTGGAGCCCACTTATAAGAACATTGGTTAGTGGAACATCCCGGTTGTATGAACATTGCTCTAATGTCCTGATTTTTCTACATGTATTCCTATGTAGAGAAAGCCTGTTTATAATCACAATCAGCCTGGTTAAAAGAACATTTATCTTCAGCTTCTGTGCTAGGTCTAATAGCTGTCAGTGACGGAAACTAATTGCGTCACTGACTTAGCTGTCACACCTCAGCTCCAGAGAATAACACGATTAACACCTTCCATGGTATGCGGCTAGGTGTGAGTGGGAACTAACTGTAGCACTCTGAGCATGCCAGCGTTGATTTATCAGTTAAGTGTGTTGCCTGGCTATTGTTTTCAGATCCCATTCATCCATTCATGCAGCAAGCGGCAGTAATGGCGAAAGACATGGAGACACAGGCTAACAACCCATCAAAAGGCAAGAAAAGAACAACACTTACCCTGTCACAGAAGCTTGCCATAACTGACTGTCTCAGCAATCCTTCAGCAAAACGCAGTGACATAGCCAAGAAATCTGGGGTGAATGTTTGCATAATTTCTAAAATCCTGAACAGTAAGGAGCAGCTGATTGCTGACTGAGAGAGGGATGAACAAGGACATGCTTGTAGAAAATGCACTGCTGCGGTGGTTCAGAACCTGTTGTACAGTAGATGCACCAATCAGTGGCTCTATTCTCCTAAGCAAGGCACAACAGCTAGCTGATGGAATGGGTCTGAACTTCACTGCTACAAACGGGTGGCTCTGCAGGTGTAAGGAATGCCATGGTATACAATTTAAAAGATGCCATGGCAAGAAACAAGATGCAGATGTGGAAGGTGCAGTGTAATGGAAGGACACCGTTCTGCCAGTGATTTTAAATGAGTTCAGTGAAAATGACATTTTTAATGCTGATGAGACTGGGATTTACTTCCATGCGGTTCCCAATGGAACTCTTGCTTTCCGTATAGATAATGCGGCTGGGGGTAAAAAGAGCAGGAAGTTGCCACTGCTCATAACTGGCAAATCAAAGAAGCCACGTTGTTTTAGTAGGATAGATGTAAGTTCCTTGCCCGTAGAATATGAAGCAAACTCAAATTCCTGGATGACCGGGCTTATTTTCACTGAATGGGCTACCCGCCTTAATGCTAAAATGCAGAGAAAAAACAGGGAAATCTGCCTCATCCTAGATAACTGCAGTGCCCACCCTAGTCTAACCTTGAGTCACATTTTTTTTTTGTTTTCCCCCAAACATGACTGTTCTTTTCCAACTGATGGATTAAGGTGGCTCACGAAATTAACATCCTTGGGGGCGCTGTTGAGCAGTCATCTGGCAAGACGTGCTTCGTGACAGCTCTGCACATCCCGTGGTTAAAAGTATAAAAAAAAAAGTATTTTCCAAGTGGGATAAACCAGGTAGAAGCTATAGATTTGAATAGCTAAGAATCTCTGGTGTTGATCGATATCAAACGTATCCATGGGTCGGAACCAGAAAGTGGCTGGCAGTGGAGCTAAAAGTTCGTCGGTGGCAGACCAGGCCGCAACTACCTCGAGTAACTCTGGAGCGGAGCCCCCTTGGAGAGCTCTACGATCAGCAATACAAGCCATAGATCTGAAAGTGGAAACGATACTCCAACATTTTGTGGAGCAAGATGCCAAGAGTGATTTTATTTCCCACACTGCGACGGTGGCAGAGAAAACAACGGTCCAGGTTATGGCGACGACCACCAAACTTGTGCTGAAGAACGCGTAATTACGCTACAGACTGGATGCCTTAGAAAATTCAAACAGGGCCTTGCATGTGCACATCATTGGTCTCCCCGAAGGGAGTGAAGGTGCAGATCCCTCATCTTTTTTGAGATCTTGGCTGCCTGAAGTATTGAGCCTAACGGAGGATCTTCTAGCCGACCAGATGTGGAAAGCGTTTAGGATTACCCTCCGATCTGCTGGCCCCCGCTGGGACACTCAGAGTGATTCTGCTGATTACCGTGAATTCTACAATAAGGGACACTATTCTCCAAGCTGCAAGGGCTGAGGATGGGCTATCGTATGACAGAGTGACAATCTATTTGTTCCCCAATTTATCTTTTGCCACTCGCACCAGAAGGAAAAAATCTGAAGTGGTCCGGGCAAGACTCAAGAGGTCTGGGAGTCGCACGCTCCCTTCTGATGCCGGACCGGCTCCGCATCCATTATGGAGGACGTACCTTTCAATTCAGCGACCCGACAGAAGCCGGGAAAAAGGTGGAAGCTATTGCTCGGGAGTTTCAGGCCTTGAAGGGGCAGCAGACCATTGAATCTGACGAGGAGACCTGATTTCAATCTGAACCAAGCTGCTAGTCTATCCACTCAAGTACAGTTCTACTTAATATTTCAGTTTTACACTTTCAGTTATATAAATCCAAGATGGATCATTTCTTTGCTGTACAGCTTTGCAAAACCGACCTTATCTACTTGGTGACTTTTAGCCTGAAAATGACCACAGTGGTATAACTATCAAAAACGTTTACCTTTTCTTTGCTTCTTGGTTTTTCAGCGCTATTCCAAATATTTTTGGGATGTGGAGATTGATTTTCAAGGCACTCCAGATTTAAGGAGTACCTATTTTGGACTTGAGGACGTATAAACACTGGTTGCTGAGTCTTTAACATCTTAAACTATTTCATTTTGGACTTGTTCCTCAAAAGCCTTAGATGGCTGTAGCCATTTAGCTTTAATTATAGTCTTAGCACATTTTGATTTCCCCCCTACTGCCTAATGTAAATCTGTATAGGTTCTATATCCTGCTATACATTGGATGCATCTGTGCTTGTTTCTTGTTTTGATGCCTTACAGATGGATGTACTCTATTTAATTGCTTTTAAAAAATGCAATAAACAAAGTTAAAAAAAAAAAAAGACCCAGCATGGGATAGGCACAAGGGACTCATACATATGAGGGGGGCATAGCTGAGGCCGCTGACTTAGTAAATGCAGCGGGAGCAAATTGGTAAAATGGGCAGACTGGATGGGCCTTGTGGTCCTTTTCTGCCGCCAACTTCTATGTTTCTTGGTATACTATAATTAAAATACAGTGTTTTTATCTATTACTTATTAACTAATAAAGTTAGTTAGTGAAACCCAGCATCAATGCATAAACATACTTTCAGAACAGAGAAATAAATGCAATGTGAAATTTTAAAGATATAGTAAACAATATGTCCTTTAAAAAAAAAATGTACATCCTCGACTGCATTCAGATGCTCGATGCAGCCTGGAAGATGGTGAAACAAAAAACCATTAAGAATTGTTTTACAAAAGCTGGGTTTGTTATGTGTGCTGTGGCACCTACAACAGAGCAAGGAGCCGGTGGAGAAGAAACTGTGGAGGCACCGGGGCTCACTCAGGAGGAGCATGAGAATTATGTTCAGTGCGACGACAAGGTGGAAACAACAGGTTCGATCACCAAGGAGGAAATAACCAGAGATATCCTCACCTCAAAAGAAGAGCAATCGGAGGATGATGACTTGGGCGAGGAGTCTACTGATGCATCCATCCAGGAAACACCAACAGCAAATGAAGTTAAGACTTGCATGACAAAAATACGGCAGTACGTTCTAAGTAAGCCGTCCGCTGATCTGTCATCTTTTTATGCCCTAGATGCATATTTGGATGAGGTGTCACTGAAGAATGCCAGACAGCTTAAGATTACAGATAATTTTAATAATGAACCTGTCCCTTTCATGCTTGCTGTTTTTGTGTGCACTACATGCACTATGAGGCAGTTTATTAAGTGCTACGGTATTTTAATACGCTTTACAGTATACTACGTTATTAAAGTGCTGATACTAATACAGTATTATTTTAACTGCATTTTACATACAAGTAAAGCTTTCTACATAATACTTACTCAGGCTCACGGAGCGTTTATTCACAGCATGTATGCTCCACCTTGTGGTCGGAATACAAAATTACATGTGATGTCCATGTTAAACAGGTAGCCCATGTATAAGAACAGCCCGCTTATAAGGAAACATTTTTTGTGACAAATGGCGTGTACTGTACCTAAATCCAAAAGCGAGAAGATTTAGATTATGTAGCTTCTATTCCACTGTATGGCTCCTACCTAAATGTCTGACTTGTGTAATGTTCTATTGCACCGATTTATTTCAAACAATAAAATACAAGTAAAAAAAAAAATGAGTAAGAAAATCCTTCCATCACCTGCCACTGCAATTGCTATTGACAGAAGAGTTGAGAAAGGGTTTCAGGTCACTAGAACCAGATCAGAGTACCTATATCAACATCCAAGTCCAGAGGGACTTACACAGGCAGAAGCTTCTGACAGGGCAAAAACTACTTTTTCTGCTTCTCCAGACAAGGACTCTATATCTAGGCACCCAAAGGCAAAAAGGTAGAGGGTGTAAGGCGGTAGCCCTGTACGCATGCAGGCTCTGGCAAACAGAAACAAGCATTTGTCAATGCCAAATGTTTGCTTGTTATTCATTCTACATGGGCTCCACTGCTCCGTTCCTCCTTCAATATCAGTACAACATCTGTCCTCATAACTACCACTGAAACGTGGTTACTGGGGGAGGTGTCACACTGGTAACAAGTTGTCTAAACATTATGGGATGATGTTGTCATAGTGACCAAAGTAGACATCACAGTCAGGGCATTTATTTATTGTCTTCAATGTTTTACTGGGAAAGACGGACTGAGCTGACAACTGCTCATTTGCAGATGTACCCTGGGAATACACCCATGTGCATTCAGTTGTGCTGTCTCCTTTTTTTATTTCCAGGCTGAGGGATTTAGGCAGAGTGCATGAGGACAGATTTTTTTTCCCCTTAAAAAATAAGAGGGCAGTCATCTTTCTCACCAAAACCTCACCCTCTGCTACACAGGCCAGATATTTTATTTTGTCCGTGGGCATCCCAGCCAACAGCCCCAGGCACTGGAAGGGTTAAGGTCTGAGGCTATGAAAATGTGTCTCCCAAGGTGGTGAAAGACCTGAGCCAAAGAGAAGAAAAAGAGATGCCAGGGTCTTTGGGAAATTACGAGGATGAAGCACTTGAAGAGTAGGAGAATGAAGAGGAACTGATGATGCCAAGTAGGGAGGTGTTGTTTATTAATTTTTCCTCATAAATCTCAGGATCCTGGTTCAACTTAGCCTGCTGCACTCAAGTACAGGAAGGAAAGCCCAGGCTTGGCATGCAGCTCCCAGCCGGAGACAGTCCTGAGGCGTGTCAGGTGTTAACCTGCCCCCCCCCCGTGATCAGGGCTCAGGTACTGGGTGGGGTCAATAAGGAGAAATGCCAGCCCCTTCAAAGACCATCTTCCAGATTTAAGTTTTGATACGCAGCTAAGGGCTGTTTATGGTTACAGGCCTCCCTCCCGGACTGCTGAAAGGGGGTTCCTGTCTGCCTGGGGCTGTTACATGCCCTTCAGGGTTTTGTGTGTGATGTTATGGGTCCCCAGCAACTAATGTGATGATCTTACCAACATGTATGTTTTTTTTGTTTTTAAATACCACTGCTCTCTATTTCAGCCATGGCTCACAATAAAAAAGATATTATTTAAGAATGCTTCCCATGCTGGCCCAGTGGCGCAGGGGGTTGAGGCGCCGGACACCTTACCTCACGCTACGCCGGCAACCCGGTTTCGGGAATGACCTCAGGTCATCAGGGTGCTGGCGTGGGGGAAGGGGCAGAGCAGGATTGAGCATGCCAGCGGGCAGCTCTCCTCTCTTAAGGGTGGTGAGGATGGTTTGGCACCCCCCGTAGTTCTGCTCCCACCAGGTGGAGGTCCGGTGGGTAGCGTGAGCGGAGAGGGGGTGGCAAAAGTAACGGGAGGTGGAAGGGGTTGAGCTGGCACCACAGGGTGCGAAGCGTGCCTCCACATGCTCGCACGGCCATGTGCTGGGGCCTCGGAGGATCAGGGGAGAAAATCTAAAAATAAATAAATAAATGCACATGTGTCCCCATCACCACTTGATAGGAGGCAACTTGGACCAAACAGCTATATTAAAAAAAAAAAAAAAATGCCTCCCATGTTTATTGGCAGTTATTATGATACCTTAAGTACGAAGGTCTCAGGTGCTCCACAGTAGATTTTAAATGGTCTCCCAGAGCCAATATAGTATCTCCTGGTTTGCTACAAACCTGCCCTTGCACCCTGCATCACAATCCTACCCCGCCATACCACAATCACAATCCCGCTCCATCCCTGTCCAATGTTCTTGTTTTCCCAGTTGATGTGGTCTCCGTTGTTTCCTCAGTTTAAAAAAAAAAAAATAAAAAAAAAAAAGGTTTTGATGAGAATGGAGCCACCAGCCACCCAGGCAGGAGGCGTTCCTCTCAACCTCCTGTTCAAACTCTCAATTAATAGTTTTAATATGTTGTTATACGTGTTTTTTTAGTATTAAAACTTTACTAATGCCAAACAGAAAACTACAGTTTACCTGGTTGCTGATTCTGTAAAGAAGGAAGAATGGGAAATCCAAAGAAAAGTTCCAGGGATGGCCAGTAAGAAGAGCAGGCAGGCTGCATCTACGAGTGGCACCAAGGTGGTTCTCCTACCGGACAGTGAGGAGGCAGAAATAACACTTAAAGATGTTCTACAAGTCATCAAAGCCTTAGACCTTAGGGTGGTGATCCTGGACAAAAACAGGAGATTTTCAAACCTCAATCACTGTATGCGAAATGTAAACAGTGGCCACTTCAGCAGAAGCCAAAGATGCAGTGGGGGCTGTACTGAGAGCCACTACCCTTACCAAAGGCTTAATTAAAGATAACAGAGCATTATGGTATCAACTTGAGGCTCTGGAAAATTTTACATGATCCCCCAGTTTATGAGTACTTGGGTTACCAGAAATAACCGAAGGGGCCGGCCCGGTGGCTCTGAGGGTTGAGGCGCTGGACGCCACACCTTGCGCCATGCCGGTGACTCAGGTTCGGGAATGGACTCGGGATGCTGGGGGCTGGCAGGGGAAGGAGAGGATTGAGCGTCCGTAGGGACTGCTCTCCTCTCCTGGGAGGGTAGCGGGCTGGTGTCACTCTGCAGCGACCCCTGGTGGAGACTAGGAGCACTGCAGGCGAGCGACGCATGGGGGAACAACATAGAAAAGCGGAAATCCGCCTGACGACCGACCAGATAATGGCTACCGGTCCTCTACTGCTGCTGATGCCCTGAAAGAGCCTCTCCGCTTCAACAGCACCCTGGGGCCAAGTATGTGCTGGCTGCCCCCTCTGGTGCCTTCCCCTTCGGAGGAGGGGGACCCGCCTGGCGAAGGGTTATGTCTGGATTACCCCAGGGGTGGCTGTAATGTGAAGCTGGAGGGGGCTCAGGATGGGACAGGCAGTGACGGGTGCCGGACCTAGGTAAGCCCGAAGGAGTGGTGGGTCGCAAGGCCTGAGGGGAGATAAAGAAATAATACAAAAAAAAAAGAAATAACCAAAGAAGAGGATCCCAAGCTGACCCGCCATGCAGCGGTAGCACTACCACTGCGATACTGGCGACCAGAGTTCGGAAATTGGCTCAGGTTGTCAGAGGGCCAGCCAGGAGGAAGCTGAGCATTTTGGGACCATCGTCTCCTCGGGGGGTCATGTCTTGGAGCATGACCAGCCTCCAGCAACTGCTGGAGAATCAGCATGCCTGTGCCACAAGTAGGGGGTGGAAAGTGACGGACACTGGCTTTTGCCTTGGCATCAAGTGCACGTCACGTCTCCGGGTGGGGTGTACATCACAAAATACTTGGTCAGGCACGACACCGATGTGAGGGCCGGTAGCATGGACCCTCGCCATCGGTGTGGCGGCTTGAGAGGCAGACCCCAACAAGATACAGAGGTATGGAACTGGAGGGGGTGGCTAAAGGGCCAGGGCTGCCCGCTCCCACTCTGACCCCACCTGAGGGGTTACGCTACAGCTCCGCGGAGGTCCTTCCGGCACGCTGCACCGGTTAAAGCTTCCAGTGACAGTGCTGGGACAAAGAAGGGATAAAAAGAAATATCAAAAAAAGAAGACGATCCCATCAGCTTTTCCACGTGGTGGCTGAAAGATACACTGAAACTGAATTGGGAGCTCACAGCCAACAGAGCCACAGGATTGCACCACAAAGATGACCAGAGAATGCAGACCTGGTATGGACTTTTTTAATTATACTGAATGGTGTACAAGAAAAGGATAAGATTCTGGACACAGCACGCAGGTAGGGCCTGATCAGTATGGAAGATGGCACGAGGATCTCTATCAACCCTGACCTGAGTTACACTACCTCGCAGTAGAAGGAAGTCATTCAACTTGATAAGGGTTACACTGAGAACTCTGGGTGTAACCCATGCTTTACAGTACCCGGCTAGACATAAAATCACATATGCGGGTAAGGTATAGCTTTTTAATGATCCACAAGAAGCCGGGAAACTAGTCACCAAGATCGGGAAGGAGTTTGGGAATCCTACTCAGAACACGGTTGTTGACTCAGACTGTGAGTAATAAACTAAGTAAGAAGAATCGTGAAGGGTAGTAAGGCAAATCCGGGCAACTACAGATCAATCAGTTTGACGCTCACAGTAGAGAAGATCACTGAAAGTATCATCAGGGATGAGCTCAATGGCTTCTTGAAAGGCAGTGGAATTACTGACAGCGATCCGCATGGGTTTTCTGGTAACAAGTCCTGTACTACAAATTTGATTAATTTCTATGACTATGTCAGCTGTAACTTAGACCAGGTAAAAAGGTGGCTGTGTTACTTTTGGACTTTAAAAATGCATTCGATACCTTATTGCATAACAAGTTGGTATCAAAACTTTTGAATCTCGGGTTAGACATTACACTGGTCAGATGGATACAGAATTGGCTTTCTGATAGGAGCCAGGTGGTCTGGGTTAATGGATCACTGTCACCAAAGGGCAGTCTCTCCAGCAGAGTGCCCCAGGGATAAGTGTTGGGACCCTTGCTGTTTAACATCTTTATAAAAGACCTCCAGGTCAATGGTAGCAATAAATTAATCAAATCTGCAGATGCTACTAACGTAGGAGGCCTCATAGATATTGACATAAACAAGAGTAATATGAGGAAGGACCTAGAAGATATTGTCAAAGGGGTATTGGAAAATGGGATGCAGTTAAACATGGACAGGTGTGTTCTACATTTTGGAAATAATAACATTGGTCAGGATTACTGCGTACATGGGAAGAAACTTAAGGTGGTAAATGCAGAAAGAGATTTGGGTGTATATGTCAGCAATGACCTCAAGTTTAGTGGCCACTATAGGCAGGTAGCCATGAAAGCCAACCACCTACTTAACTGTGTTTGCAGATCCTTCTTCATGAGGTCAGAGTCGGTCCTACTACTGTACCTCTGTATAAAACGTATATAAGCCCACATGCAGACTACTGCTCTCAAGTCTGGAGTCCCCACTTTAAGAAGGATGTACATTTGGTTGAAAAATGGCAGTGAAAGTTTATTAGACTTATTCCACGATGTAAGGGCAAATCATATGAGGATAGGCTGGAAGACTTAGGCCTATGACCCCTTAGTTTAAGAAGAACTAAAGGAGATATCTTGCACTTCTATAAGATACTTGGTGACCTTATCTTGATTAAAGATCTAGGTCTGTGTTATAAGAATTGTAAATATGACTTGAGGGAGCACAAAAGACAATTGGTGGACACTGTCCCCAAAACTGAACTTAGGAAGTATGTATGTATTTGTACCTAGAGCAATAAGCATATGGAACTAGTTACCGGGGGAAATTGTAAGTGCATCAAAACTATCAATCAGTAAGACAAGGTTGGACAAATACATACAGGAAGGTAACATTCCAGATTACCACCACTGAACAGTGGGGATAGCATTAACGGGTCTTGGCCTTCTGCAGTCCTAAACCAAAATATTAAAACAGGAAGTACCTCTAAATGATTGTTTCTGTTGTATGGGAAGACTGGATTTAGCGCCAGTATTTTCAAAACTTTTGCAACTAAGACTGGTGAAGGTATTTTGAACGTTAAAATATTTTATTGCACGGTTAAAGGAGTGGCAGCATTTTGAACCTCGAAAACAATATGGCGCTGACTGCGTGGTCTCCACGCGCAGTGACCATCCCCTGTGAGACACAATGATCTGATTAGCGTGCACTACTTAAGCTCTGGGAATTATGGCTTATCCCACTCCAGTGCTTATATCTCAAGCAGTCCAAGCAAAGTACAGTTACGTAAGAACTTACCGTAACAGTAGACCTTCGAGAGAGGCTCTTGCAGTAGTTAATAACTTGTAGGACCAGCGCCTCCTGGAGTCAGGACCACACGGAAACTTTTGCTAGCAGTGTCTGATGGGGGACTGCCCACCCAACGGCACATGACCGACCTCAGCATGACGCTATATAATGGGCAGTCCTCACATCTGCCCTCCAGTTCTCCAACCGAAGACCTCACAGAGTCATGACAGGAGAAAGGAAAACAGGCTCCTACAGCCTGGTGAAAGGCTCAAGGAAAAGGAGCTGCAAAGGAAAAAAGGGGGAAGGAGGGAGGGAAAAAGGTTACCTACGGCAAGAGCCTCTCTCAAAGATCTACTGTTACAGTAAGTTCTTATGCCACTGTGCTATCTTACTTCGAGAGGGCTCCTGCAGTAGGTAATAACTTATAGGACTGAGTCCCAAGCAGCAGAAATCCGAAGGACAGAAACAACATCCGGGATGCAGGAACTGAGAGACTGAAAATAGCCCAAAATCTAGGACAGGAGTCCCTGAAGGACCGATAGTCCGAAACTAGCCCTGCGCCTAGAGGCAATGTCCAAACTGTAGTGTCTGGTGAAAGTGTGAACAGAACTCCAAGTGGCTGCAGCTCAAATCTCAGTGGCTGAAACATTCCTGAAACAGGCTGTCGAGGCAGCCATCCCCCTGGTAGAGTGTCCTTTAACCTGCCCAGAAGGATCTTACCATACTTCTGGTAACAAAAGCAAATGCAGTTAGCCAACCACTTAGGCACTGTTTAGTAAATGCTGCACCCTCTCTCTTTGGTGCAAAGGAAACAAAAAGCTGGTGCGATTTTTGAACATCTTTTGTCCTGCTGTATAGTAACACAGAATTCTGCAACCATCTAACGTGTGCAGAACCCCCGATTAGAATGCTCGGGGTAATACACCAGTAATTGAAAAGACTGATTCAGCGTGGTCTCTGAAACAACTTTTGGCAGGAACTTAGGATTAGAACGCAGAGCCACCCGGTTGGTCTCTGTGAAAAATCAAATAAGACTCCTTACCACATCAGGGCCTGAAGCTCGGAAATTTTTCGAGCCGAAGTAACTGCAACTAAAAACAGTGCTTTCCAGGACAAAAAGCGCATTTCACAAGTGCTTGCCAGTTCAAAAGGAAGCAATGTCAATTTTTCCAAAATAAAATTAAGGTCCCATGCAGGGCTACATACCGGGGGTTTCAGATGCAAGATTTCTCTAAGAAAGGTTTTTGACACCTCTAACTGAGCCAGAGTCTTGCCCTCTGATAAAATATGGTAGGAAGCGATGGCAGCCAGATGCACCTTCAGCGAAGAATAGCTCAAGCCCAAGTCTGAAAGGTGAAGAAGATACTCCATTACCTGAGGAACGGGGCACAAAAAAGGGTCCAAACCTTTCAAGGTAGCCCAAATGGAGAATCGTTTCCACTTCATGGCATATATAGTTCTAGTAGAAGGCTTTCTGGCCTCTACCAAAACTTGAGCTACCCTAGGGGAAACTCCAAATCTGAAAGCAATTATGTCTTGAGGAGCCGCGCGTGGAGATGAAGGAATTTCAGCCCTGGATGGACCAGCGTGTCCCTTCCCAGGTCAGGAGATCATGACAAATTGGTAGAGGTACCGGAGGTTCCTCTGCTAGCTGTTGAAGTAGACGAAACCAAATTTGTAGAGGCCAGATTGGAGCTATCAGAATAATTCGGGCTCCTTCTATTTGCAGCTTGATCAACACTCTCTGTAAGACTAGAAAGGAAGGGAAGATGTACAGAAACCTCCCTGTCCATCAAAGTGACAGCACATCTTGCCAGAAAGCACCATGCCTGGGATTGAGCGAGCAAAACTTGGGAAGTTTGTGTTTGATGGGGCTGCAAAGAGATCCACGTCTGGTCAACCCCAAAGGTCAAAGATGTGATCTACGACCTCCTCCTTTAGCTTCCAATTGTGCACTCCGACCCTGGTGTGGCTGAGGTTGTCCGCGAGAACGTTCTGCACACCTGGCATGTGAACTGCCAGGAGGCAAACCATGTTCTGGACCGCCCAATTCCAGACTCGCATCGCCTCCCTTCAAAGAGGATACGCGTGAGTACCCCCCTGCTTGTTGATGTACCACACTACACACGTTATCCGATTGGACCAACAATGTATCTTGCTGAAGTATGTGCTGAACAGCCTGGAGAGCATACAGAACTGCTCTCATCTCAAACACATTTATGTGTAAGTGTAGTTCAATGGATGACACAGTCCCTGGGTCCTGTGGATTGCTAGATGGGCTCCCCATCCTCTACCCGACACGTCCGTGGTCAGGACCTGCGAGTAAGGAGGGGCCTGGAAGGGAACTTCTTTTGTGAGGTGCCTGGAGTCCTGCCACCATTGCAGGTCTTTCTGCATCAGGACGGAGACTAGGATTGGACTGTCTAGATCATCCGCCCTCTGATCTCACTGAGACCTGAGAGTCCACTGCGATATACACATGTGGAGCCTAGCCAAGGAAACCATAAGGATAGCTGCTGCCATGAGGCCAAGAAGGTGAAGGACCACTTTGGCCTAAATGTGCCAATTGGAGGCTACCAGTCAGACCTGCCTCTGCAGAGTCTCTATCCTGTCCAAGGGGAGGAAGGCCATACCCTGCACCATGTCCAGAACCGCCCCAATAAATTGTAGGTGCTGGGAGGGCGCTAGCTGAGATTTGGGTAATTGACTGTAATACCCAGGCACCCAAAAAGGTGCAGGGTAGCTGATAGGGAGGCCTCCAACCCCTCCCACGACGGGGCTGCCAATAGCCAATCATCGAGGTAGGGGAAGACATAGTACCTTTGACTCCTCAGGGCTCCTGCCACCACCCCTAGGCACTTGGTAAAAACCCATGGGGTGGATGACAGGCCAAAAGGGAGTGCTCTGAATTGGTGATGCTCCCCTTGGAAGGAAAACCTGAGGAATCGACGATGGGGATGGAAGATAGGGATGTGCAGCTACGCATCCTGCATGTCCAGGGCACAAAGCCACTGTCCTTGGGACAGTAGAGGCAGCAGACTCTGCAGCATCAGCACCTGAAACCTCTTGTATTCTGTGAAGAGGTTTAGGGTACTGAGGTCTAGAATCAGGCACAGATCCCTCATCTTATTTGGAACCAGAAAGAAGTGGGAGTAAAATCCCTTGCCTATCTGATTTGCCAGCACTGGCTCTACGGCCTCTTTGTGAAGAAGTGCCATGATCTCCACCCTTAACTGAGGGATGTGCACCCTCGAGTAATGGAAAAACCCCGGAGGTTTGTTTGGGGTTTTTTCTCGAAACTTGAGTGTGTCACCAAGCTTTATTAGTTGACATACCCAGGCATCACGTGTGATGGACTCCCAGCCTCCCATATGTCTTGCAAACCTTCCGCCCACCTGTTCCTCCTGAAGAAGAGAAGGAGGGATAGCAGGGTGGGGTAGCAAGTCAGGAGTGGGAGGGGGTTTAGGGAGGACCGCCCGATAAGCCCTCTGGGTTTTGGCTGGAGGGGTGGCGACAGTGTTGGGAGTGCTGCGTTTGAACTGATGTCTAGGTGTCCGCTGTGTTTTCGTCTGGCGCCTATTTTGCCGATGAAAGGGACGTCGAGTCGGAGGCTTCGGGTGGTACATGGTATGAACCGACCAAAGGGTAGTGCTTTTATCTTGAAGGCTCGTAATGATGTCCTGGGCATCCCTGCCGAACAGGACACAGCCTCTGAATGGGGCATCCTGAATAGCTGCCTGAACATCAGGGGGTTAGACAAGAAACTCTTAGCCACGAGAATCTGCAGAGGGTAACTGCAGTGGCCATATCTCTAGCGGAGGAACCCACTGCATCGTAGGTGGCTCTTAAAGAGTGATGTCCGGCCACCTTAGCAGATCTAAGGGTATTAGCCATGGGGTGAACTTAGCGTCTGAGTCCGGTAGGGCCTCAACTATGGGCTTGAGCTGGCGGAACAAGGACTTATGATACACAAGCATATGCGCCACATAGTTCAGTGTGCAGATAGCCAGTGTGGAGGATGAACAGAACTTCCTCCCGAACTGGTCCAGCTGTCGGGATTCCTTGTCAGGAGGAAAGGTGCTGAGGTGCTTCGGCTTGGCAGACCTCTCATGGGCCGCAGTAATGACCACCGAGTCAGCCTTGGTACACCTGGTCGGCCTTTTTAGCCATAGCTGGGATAGAGGAGGGCCTTTGCCAGATGGTAGATGACAAATCTTCATGGGGTTCCAGCCATGGGGGAGTAAGCACCGGACTCGTCTCCGGGAAATCCAGATGCTCGACCAGCCTCCGACGCTTTGGGTCCTGAGCATCGGACTTTCAACCCTGTGCCTCTGCAATCTGCCATAAAAGATCCACAAAAGAGGGGTTCTCGGGAGAAGACTTAGGAGACTCTCGGGACCAGCTCCTCAGGAGTGGGGGGGGGGGAGTCAATCCCGAACCCTCGGAAGAAGATTCGGAATCTGACTCAAGAGTCATCAGAATCTGCAGGTTCCTTGTCCGGGAGAATGAAATCCGTGATCAACTGGACAACATCTGACATCAGGGCCCGAGAACGGCCTGACGTGGAGGCACGGGGGATAATCGGGGAAGGTGCCCTAGGGGTCTGGTCTGAGCACCTATCGCCCAACGGTTGTCGATGCCTACTGTATAGCTCCGAGACCAACTATGATTTGGTTTCAGACCACCAGGATTGTAAAATCTCCCTAAAGTTCACCTGTGACTGAACTGGAGGAGGCGGAGTGGAAGGAGGCAGCTGAAAGGTATGGTAGCCCAATCCTGAAGCGTGTAAGCCTTGCAACGGAAAGCCAGAGGCTGAATAATGGTAGCCATATCCCAGCATGTGAAAAAGGTGGGACTGGCCCCAAGGGTACCCCGGATAAAAGTAACCCTGAGAGAAGTAATCTGGCATCGGGCCTGACGGCAGAAACCCTGACGGGGATAACCTGATGGTGGCCACAATGGAGGAAAACCTGACAGCGGCCCTGACGGAGGGTATCCAGGTATCATCCCAACCGGGGGACAGCAGGATGGAGGCCCTTACGGGGTATAGCCCAAAGGAGGGTAGCCTGATGGCGGTCCCGTTGATGGAAGGCCTGACGGCGTCCATGCTGGGGGAAACCCAGGTGAAAGACCCAACAGTGGTCCCAATGGTGGAAGGCACAGAAAGATTCCCGATGGAGAGTGCTGACAGCGGCCTGACGGAGGGCGTGGGCCGACAGGCACTGAGGCGCGGAGTTTGGGAACCCAGCCAGGGATGGCGGAACTGCTGCTTGTCCGGTGGACGTTCCATCATCAGGAATATCTGCGGATGGTCTCCTTCCATCGGGTCCTGCTGTGGCAGGGTTGTGGGATAACAGATGGACCAGACACCAAACTTCAGGTTCAACACACAATTTCTGTATAATGTTTATTCAGAATACAGGAAATAAGCTTCAGCAATAGCAAATTCCTTCTTCAGTAAATCAGTTTACCACAACAGACTATGAATGTTCTTTCTCTGCACTTAGCCAGCACCTGCTGACACTGATCTCTGTTCTAACCACTAGACTAAGAAACAGAAGAACTGTTGCAACAGATTTAAGAAAAGGTCGGTCCTCAAGAGTGGCAGAAGCTCCCTGTCACACCTGCAAGTCGGGAGACTGCAGAGGAAGCTCCAGCGGAGGGGGAGATGGGGGCTCACCAAAAAAAGAGCCCCGGGGTGACCCTTACCCCTCAGCCAAGTCAGATCTGACGTCTGGCTGGGTGTCGTCAGTTTCAGTCGGACGCAAGATAGTCGAGTGATCATCAGAAGGTCCGATGACTGACTTAGCAACTTATCAACCTGGGTCACACAGGAGTCAGAGTCACCGACCCCCAACTTATTAACCTCGGCCAGGCAATGGGTTGGAGAGTCCAGGTTAAACTGATAACTCGCCTGCTGACTTAGAGCCCAGGGTGATAATGGGCCTAAGCCGCAGGCAGCCTCAGAAAATTCTGAGGCACCCGCCGTCACCGTAGCAGCTGCAGCGGGGTCCAAATCCTGCCTTTAGGTGGAGCGAGGCTTAGCGTGGCACTGGTCTTCCTGAGGAAGAGGAGTTCTCTGTCAAGAGCCTGAAGGCAGCTCTGGGGAGGGGGGAGGAGAGACTGCCCTGTCCCGTGTTCTTCTTTATCCTCTTCTTCTTCATGGGATCAGTCGGGGAGGAGGAGGCGCTTTAAGTTTCTTCAGCTCCTTTTCCATTGAAGCCATTTTTAACTTAAGTATGTGGGCTTCAAGGGACTGCTGGCATCTTTTCCATGTGGCCTGGCTGAACTGGGTGCAGGCCTCACACTCCTCAACGTTATGGTCCCGGCCCAAACAGAAGAGGCAGAGGGCATGCTGATCTTTGTGTGGGAGTTTGACGCCACACGAATTGCACTTGTTCTTATGTGATTCCGTCAATGAGGACGACATACAGATAAAACACAGGTATTTAATCCAAGTGAAGGCGATCGAACTGCTGCGACGAGCTCCCGAAAGGTACAATGTGCACAGGTCGACGGCGGGAAAGAACCGGTAGGCAGACGTGGGGACCACCCACTATATAGCATCATGCTGATGTCGGTCATGTGACATCTGGTGAGCTGTCCCCCGTCATACACTGCTAGCAAAAGTTTCCGTGTGGTCGTGACGCCGGGGGGCACTAGTCCTACAAGTTATTACCTGCTGCAAGAGCCCTCCCAAAGTAAGGTCTAATTTTACAGTGTCTCTAGATGAAACCAACCTAAAGTTCTGTGTTTAGTGAAGTTTCGACAGATAATTATTAATGTCTCTCTGATACCATTTTTACAGAGTAGCAACCTGTACCACTGGTACTATAACTGAGTCCAGCATAAGCCTTTATGTTTTGCAATTCTTCATACTGTTTGGGAGTGTTGTGGGGGAAGCTAGAGGTTGAATGCATACTATGTCTAATTGCTTCTTTACTATTATAAGTATGATGAACCATACAGCTAAAGATAAGCTGTTTACCTCTGTGGGAATGCCATATCTTGCAGCTGGGTCTAGTTCACTGTGGCAACGCTGTTTTATGTTGACTATGAAGTATTAAGCTATATGCTCTCCACTAATGGTAAGCCCAAGACTGCATTTTCATGTACCAATCAATAAGTATGCTGTACCAATCAACTTGTAGAAGATGTTTGTCATGGATAATATGTACAAGAAGTTCCTTACAAAATGAATAAGCCTAAAATAATAAAACTAAAAAAAATTTATTCCAGCTCAACCTCTGGCTCCAATTCTCGGTCCCGATTTGGTGTGTGTGTGTGTGTGGGGGGGGGGCTTAGTAGCACACAAAAGTTGGATATTTAATAATACCTGCTAAAACCAGTGACAATTGCTGCTGCCAAATGTCCCAGTAGTAGCTGGCTAGCTGCAACAGTCACAGAGAGGATTACAACAGGCTGCAGAGTGAGCGGGAATGAGTAAACAACAGTTTCCATTCAAATGCCTTAAAGATCAGTAGCAAAGCTTTATCTTTTTTGTTGCTTTTTCTAATAGTTTAGTGCTGTTTGTAATAAAATAGGTCCTTGAACAAAAATCTGACTTTTTTTTTTTTTTTTTTTTTTACTACCTAGTCTGTTATGTCCATAATGTCACATGTCATACTGCTTGGCAACTCAGAAAAGCTAGTTTGTTTTCGCGCCAGTCTCGGGTGAGCAGTGAAAACAATAACGTCATATATGGAGTGATGTGAATGGGGAAGGAAACCAAGAAGAGTAGCTATCTTTTTTAAATGCTTTAGATTTTGAATGTATGTGGACTTTTCATGTGAACTAATTTATTGCATGAGCTACATATATTTAAAGTGATTTGTTAGGAAAAGCTTGATAAAATGTCATGTTTTAAATATATGCAATAGAAATGTAAAAAAAAAAAAAATTAAATGTCATGTACCTGCTTGAGTAAGTTTCCCTACCCTAGTGCCAAGGATGTATATTCTTTTGTCTCAGGGTCATTTTGCCAGCATAGTGCAAATCCAGAAGCCTATTAAACCCGGTTCAGTCGGGATTCAGAGCAAAGCACAGCACCATAACAGCCCTAGCTAAGGTGACCAATGATTGGCTCCTAGACCTTGACAACAAGAAGCATGTCTGTGCCATTTTCTTGGATCTTAGTAAGGCATTCGACACAGTCGATCCCAGCCTGCTTCTTTCCTCCCTAAGCACCTTAGGCCTGGACCATAAATCTATGTGCTGGTTTGCAGACTACCTCAGAGAACGGCAACAGCAGGTTAATGCTGAAGGTGATCCTTCTCCATTAAAACCTATGCTGAGGGGGACTTCCAGTGACGTTAGCAGCCTAAATGGCAGCATAGTTCGAGGAGCCTTCCAGCCTGAAGTAAAATCAAACGGCATCCACTGCACACAAATATGCAATCGCCGGCTAAAGGTACTAGATCAAGAGCAGGAAACACCAAGAATAGTCAAACCCCAGCACAGAAACTACAATTTTTGCTGCAAGGAGGAAAAAGCCTTGAAAATGTCAGGGCCTACTGACGACGACAGTCCTTCCACAATGGAGATGCGCTCCGAAGAAGACTATCCCCAACTAATAGCCTCAATTCTGCAAACCGTGAAAACGGTCCAAAAGATAGACCTCACACTAACCGAAATAAAATCTGACATTGGAAGAACTGAACATAGAACGGACAAGCTGGAACTGGGACTTACAATGGTCATGGAACACATGCGCCTCGGGAAAGGAACTGCAGGCTAAGTTGGAGGACATCGAGGGGCTAAGCAGAAGACAGAACTTGAGGATCTATGGTGTTCCAGAGGGTACGGAGAAGGGATCCTCAGACCTGATAGCTTTCCTGCAGAAGTTATTAGTAGACTTGTTAAAATTACCCCCGGAATTAGATGTCTCTATGGATAGAGCGCACCGCTACCTCGCTCTGAGACCATCGAGCCCGAACACGCGACACCGCTCATTTGTAGTGCGGATGGCCAGTTACACTTCCAAGGAAGAGATTCTTAAAAGAGCATGGAAATCCAAAAAGCTAATGTTCGGGGCACATAGAATTGTAATAGATAATGACTACACTGCGGAGGTACAAGAGGCGAGACGGATCATGTGGCCCATAGTGAAGCAAACTAGGGCTCTGAACCTAAGGCAGAAATGCTATTCCTGGCACGACTAAGAGTGAGACGAGGCAAGGAATAAAAACGCTTGAGGACCTGCTTGCTGCTAGATCTTTCCTGGAAGAGAGCGGATATCGACTCTGGGCTGGAAAAGGAGAGGCTGGAGAGAGAGTTAAAGAGATCGGCCTGGTCGGTGGTGGCAGAGGGTTAACAAGTCACTCGAGACCCCACTCCACCAGCCTGAGGGCGGATGTTGTTGCACCCTTAGGCCATATGCGCCAAAGGTTCAGTTAGCCGGTCTCAATACAAACAACGGCCTCAGAAGACGAAAGCAGACACAAACATCGGCTTTCAAATGGACAGAACCTCGCGACTGACTGGTAATTCAAAAGATTTAGGGAAAACCTGGGTGGTACAGTAGGCCCTCGGGGTGAAGCGTGGATTGGAACTAGGCTATTTGGTTAATAAGGGACGCTATGCAGACATAAAACATGGGAACTGATGTAAGACAAGCCATGCCTGGAAAGTATACCGGGGCCAGGGGTTGAGACTGAAATAAAACTGAATGTAAGAAATGTAAATAGACACATGGCTGCATGGACTACGGCCCAAATTTAATTATAATCGAGCTCTCTGAATGGCAAGGGTTTGGGGCGGGGTGGCTGCATCCTCTGCTCCGCTCCGGTCTCTCCTAGCAAAGGCTGGGAGATCAATCGTAGCCTAGGTTGGAAGCGCTGGGTGTTTCCTCCTTTCCCCATAAGAATACTTGGCCCTGGAGGGTGGAGGCGATTTGGGAGGCCCTCCTTCGCACAACTGTGACCTGGGGAGAGGTGTATTTTCAACAGAATGAACATACAATTTATGAGAAATAGTAAATGAATACTACGAACATATGAGAAACTAGTTGGGGGGAGGGGGGTTGGGAGGGGCCTTGACCGACATGCCTGATCCCTCAGCCTAGGGATGGGAGGAGGGACTGAGGGAGGACTGTCGGTGTGGAGCCTTACTTCCGATCGCCGCCCCTTGGGGCTGAGGTGAGAACAACTTAACAGGAGAGGCCCATTAATGAGAGGAAGGAGGGCGGGGGAGTACTTCCCCCCTCCAAAACAATTATGGGTTGGAAGGAATGCCATAGGAATATGGAACTTAAAGGAGTCATCATCTGCCTAATAGTTCTGCTGATGTTGAGTTTACCGCAGGGCAAGGGGCTAAGACCCCAAAATAAAGCCCTGACCTGGTTTAGCCCAGGACATCATACAGGGCGTAGTGCCCCAAGGGAGGCATGACCCAGTCCGCCCACAGAAGGGTGGACGGACCTAGGAAGTTGGGTTATTTACTACAGAGTGTTAGTGCTCCCAGAGAGTTTTGCATCTCTAGACAGAAAAGTACCTAAATATGGGAGCGCAAAGGGGGAGTCACATATTCACTTGATAATGCCATTTTCTAGAGTTCTCAGTTCACTAGTTTGGAACCTTATTATTTTAGGGATTTATGATGTTAGACTGCTTGAAGCCTCATATAAGGGGGCTGTTACTTTGAGAGTTGACGAATATACACATGCTGGCTGGTGGGTTTGGGTCAGCAAACGTTTGTTTTTAGTATTTTATAGACAATATAGAAGGCACAAAGTTGACAATAAATTAATGCATACTCTAAGTAAGGGAGAAGGATTGAAATAGAGGGGCGACCTGGAAGAAGAAGAGAGGCGGGGGGGGGGGACGAGACAGGAATTCGCTGAGAACATTCGGGAACACAGACCATTGGAATGGACTAGGAATCTTAATTATGGATAAGATAAAATCCAAACTAGTCTCCTTGAATGTAAATGGGATAAAAAACCCTATAAAGAGAAAACGCCTCCAGAAATTTTTAAAGAGATAGAAATGTGAAATACAATTCTTACAGGAGACGCATCTATCCCCTAAGGAAATACTCTAGTTTAAAAGTCGAGAGTTCCCGACTGTTTACTAGGCATATCTCCCTAGTGGGGAGAGAAAGAGAGAGTGGCAATCAGATTTCAGCCTCGCTCCCATTTGTGGAGGAGGAGAGGTCATAAGGATGAGGGGCTAGATATGTGATGGTAGTGACATGTCCAAGATCTCCAAGTATCTCTGCAATGTGTATGCCTCCGGCACACACATAGCTTTCTTTGCAGATTTATTTAAACTAGTGGCTAAAAGCAAAAGGAGTGTTGATTGCCGGGGGACTGAATGTTGATTTAGACAGAGCCCTGATACCACCTCAAACATTCTGGCTCTAAACCAAAAGTCTCTAGGTTGTTGAAGAGACTTATGAAAGACACGGTATAATGGATGTTTGGAGAGAAAAGTACCTCAGGGCAAGAGATTTTACATACTATTCCTCTAGATACAACATCTTTTCAAGAATAGATATGTTTCTCAGATATGGGCGAGACATGTCAATTTTTGATTCAGTCTGGGTGGGAACAGACTATATCAGACCATAAACCACTATATGCCTGGTTAAACCTCCAACTTCCAAACAAAAAACCCACATATTGGAGGCTTAACATTAGTCTGCTTAGGGATGAAAAGGTTAGGGAGGAAATACGAGAAATAATAAAGCACACCACACAGTCAAACGAGGGCCCAGAGGTTACGTCTCAAATTCTCTGGGATACGGTTAAGACATTGATAAGGGGGAGACTGATCTCAATAGCTACCTATAAAAAGAGGGAAAGGGAAAAACAAAGAGAATAACTTAAACAGGAGCTTCAAGACTTAGAAAGACAACAAAAAACAAAGTTTGTTAAAGAAAGAGTGGGGGAGATACGAGACCTAACACAAAGACTTCAGAAGATACAGCTCTCGGAGACCGAAAGGATGCTAGTACACACCAAACAGGCTTATTATGAGGGGGGAACAAGAGCCACACGCTTATTAGCTTATCGTCTTAAATAACAATCAGCCAGGGCAAATGTCACAGGCATCCGACACCCGTCTACGGGCTCCATCCTCCATAGATGGGAGCAAATAGCCGAAATATTTGTCGAGTACTACAAAAACCTATATCGCCCTCAACAGAACACAAGGCCCAAGGAGGCTACACTTTTCTTAGAAGCCCTACAACTACCTGGACTTACTGAGGCCCATATACAAGACTTTGGAGCATCCAATTACACAAAGGGAAATCACAGACATGATAGGGAGGTTAAAAGGAGGCAAATGCCCGGGTCCTGACGGGTTTGGGGGGGAATTCTATAAAACATTCCAGGCAGACTTGAACCCCATTTTGAACACAGTATATAATCAGGTATGGATGGAGGGAGCTGGGGTCCCCCCGTCCTGGAACTACACCTCCATAACGGTGATTCCTAAGGAGGGCAAAGACCCAAGGGAGTGTGGGTCATACAGACCGATCTCCCTAATTAACGTAGATTATAAAGTCTTCACGGCAATCATAGCCAAACGCCTGCAGTCTTTCCTTGCAGACCTTATACACCCAGATCAAACGGGATTTGTGGAGGGTAGACAGGCCCCAGAGGGAGTAAGGCAAACTATTAACATAACTGATATTATCAACAAAAGAAATATACCCACCTGCCTCATGAGTTTGGACGCAAAAAAAGCGTTCGATAAAGTTGATTGGAATTTCCTTTTCCTGGTACTTAAAAGAATGGGATTCCCATCGATGTTTATGGAGGCGATTAAAGCCCTGTATGCATCTCCACAGGCCTTTGTGAGGGTTAATGGGGGCATTTCATGGAGACTTACCCTAGGGCGAGGCACAAGGCAGGGCTGCCCTTTGTCCCCTCTCCTGTTCGACATATATATAGAACCTCTCGCCCAAGCGATAAGGGAATCAAGGAAATTGGGGGGGTGGAAGTGGGTGGGGAAGAGCATAAAATATCCCTATACGCGGATGATGTCCTCCTTTATATAACCAATCCAGACAGATCCATCCCCAAAATTTGGGAGCTCATTGACAAATTCAGTCAATATTCTGGATATACACTTAATAAAAACAAAACAGAAGTGTTAAAATTTCATTATAGCCCCTCTACTGATATTTTACAGACCCTGGACACGCAATGGAATAGGGCGAAAATTAAGTACCTGGGTATCCAAATCCCTAAAAACTTAACGATGTTGTACTCGAGTAATTTCGAACCTACAATAAACCAGATCAAGCAGGATATAAAAAGGTGGGAAGCTCTTAACTTATCCTTATACTCAAGGATACAATCAGTATCCATGAACATACTCCCCAAATATCTTTATATGTTTCAATGTCTCCCCATAAAAATACATAAGAATCAATTTCAGGTATGGCAGCGGATGCTCACAAGATATATTTGGAATAATAGAAGACCAAGACTTAAAATTCTGGCTATGCAGGCCAATAAGAAGCTTGGAGGTCGAAATGTTCCTAATCTAGAAGATTATTTCTTAGCCACCCAGTTAAAATTGGTCCTATTATGGTCGGCTGGATCATGTGGGGCAAGATGGAAAACAATTGAGATAGCTCTATCAGATGGAAAGCCACTAGGCACTAGAGTCACGAGGCCAGGGGCTCAAATTAATGACCAGGATATCCCCCTAATGGCAGTTAAAAATACATTGAGCTCCCTAAAAAGATTATGGAACAAACATAAAATAGAGGAAGAGGTTTGGGTACTAAGATGGTTAGCATGGGACCCGGACTTTCTTCCAGCCAGGCAGGACCTCACTTTTAAAAACTGGGGTAGACTGGGCTTATACTCCTTAAACCAGTTCCTCCAGGGAAATGTCGTCCCAGAGTTTACCCAGATCAAAGAAAAATTCTCGCTCAGACAGGCGGACTACTTCAGATATCTCCAAATAAGATCCTATATATACACCCTACAGAAAACTGATAAGTGCCCTGCCTCACCAACAAGGCTAAGGGATACCATATTGATATACTATCCTCAACAAGGGTCAAGGGCCTAATCTCAGCTTTATATGGAGCTTTGAGGGACAGAAGGGAAAACCAAACTGTACACATTAGGAGAAGTTGGGAAAGGGAAATAGGGGAGCTTTTGGAGGAGGAAGCATGGACCTCATCCTTGGCAACGGCCCTCTGGACTACGTCCTCCCCACACTGGAGGGAGTATGAATGGAAGGTACGAGTGAGATTCTTTTTGGCTCCCAGGACGCAGAGTAAGTGAGACAAGAACTGCACTGGAGGGTGTTGGTGGGGGTGTGGGACACATAAAGCGGATTATCTACATGTGTTCTGGACATGTCAGGCTATTACACAATACTGGGCGGATATAAACAGAAAATAAAAAAGATATTTTCTATACAATCTAACCTAGGCCCGGGGAATTTGATACTGGGGATGAAACCAGAGGAGATTAGGGGAGCAAATAAAATATACCTATGGAACATTTTGATTGCCGCCTCCCACAAGGCCTTAACCAGAAAATGGCTTACTCCAAATTCACCGACGGACCATGACTGGGTGACAACTGTAAATGAAATTAAAGACATGGAGGAACTTACGTACAAAATAAATTTGAGAACACAGGTATGGGTGGAGAGATGGACACCCTGGCTGGTGCTAGCAGATATAAGTGAGAAGGAATAGTAAGGGGAAGGGGGGAGGTTAGGAACAAGGACTAGATAACTATATATGGGAAATAATCCTTCCAGGTCATCCTTTATAAAACGAAAAGAAAAATGAAATAAGTCAATGGGGGTAAAGCCCTAAGGAATAAACTAAAGTTGGGAAATTAATATATGTGAACATGTGATGAGTTTATAATGTGTATATGCTGGAAAATGAAATATGATGGATGCATACTTGTGCCAAAATATGCAATAAACTTGAATATAAAAAAAAAAACTATGCTGAGCGCCGTGCCCTAGGGCTCTATCCTTGGTCTCCTCCTCTTTGCAGTCTACATTAACAACATCAATGACCCCATCAAAAAAGCCAACATCCACTTGTTCGCGGACGACACTGTACTGTACTTGAGTCATCCCATGCCGGAAGCAGCCTGTGAAGACCTCCAAGCTGAATTTAACCTTCTACAATACCAGCTCATAAACAAAAAGCTTTTTGCTCAATGCGAAAAGACAAAGCTATGCTGTTCTCCTCCTTGCATGCGGCAATTCCTGCTGGGGGTGGGGGGGGCTATCCCACAAATTACCACTGTTCTTGGAGAAACACTAGAGTATGTGGCTAAATTCAAATATCTACGAGTTTGGCTCGATCATAAACTTTCCTTCGCCAATCATCTCGAAGAACTACAGAAGAAATTAAGGCAAAGATTTGGACTGTTCTATAGAATTAACCACGTGCTCACAAAGGAGGCCAAGATTCAACTGGTTCAAGCTACCTTCCTATCTTTAATAGATTACACGGACCTGCTCTATAGCCACTGCACTGCCGCTGCACTGGCTAAGCTGGACACCCTCTACCACAGAGCTATTAGGTTCATTACTGGCCTTCCACTTTCCACACACCACTGCTCCCTGTACTCATCATTAGGCTGGACTTCCCTTCACTACAGAAGGAATAGAAATGCCGCCCTATGGGCCTTCAGAGCGGTGACCAACAAGCTCCCCTCGTATGTCTCAGATTGTATTCCCCGGAGTGTGTTAGGCACCTACGCTCTAAGGAGCTATTCCCTAATTGCCCTCCAAGTTCCAAGGGTCAAAACTTGTTTCGGCAAAGCTGCTCTAAGCTTCTCTTTACCCACACTGTGGAACGGTTTACAAAGGAACTTGAAGCTGAGCTGCCTGTTAGCCTGAATATCTTCAATGCACTCTACGATCGCTACATGAAAGCACCTTGCAAATGTTTTCCTTACTGCTAGCCCACTAATTCCGCAACTCCCCATTTCCATCCTGACGCTCGCCATGTTTCTACCCCTGGCTCTCACTCTTTCCCTATTAACTCTTCCTGCTGCACCCACCCTTCCCTGTCCACTCCAGCCTGGCTAAAGTCCCACCCCATCCATAGTACAGTCCCAATTATCTACCCCTCCTCCATCATTATCATAATAAACAAGTACACGACAGCCATCGTCACTTTCTGTGGTTTTAGCCCAATTTTTCCCCCAGTCATCGGTAATATATTCCTCCTCTTCTTTACCTCTCTAACCTGTCACCCCATACATGGCCTCTTTCTCCTATATGTGTAGTTGCCGGCTACCTCACTCAAAAGATCTCTGCTTATAACCCCTGTATGCCTATGGTTGATTGTACATCTGCTGACTTCTTCAATTGTAAAATAATGCTGTTTTTTTTTTTTTAATTCATTTCAACCTTGTACTGTATACACTGTATATGCTTTTTCTTCCTTGTATATTATTGCTTTTTGTATACCTGCTTCTGTACTGTACTGTACTTTGATGTATTCATGACCAGGTCCACCTTACAAATGAGCCTTGCTCAATGGTGCCCGCCTGAATAAATAAAGATTTTGATTGATTGATTAAAAATCATCACAGATAATAAGTATGTCTTGCCTCACGATACTGTTTTACAATAGAAATCCTTATTCAACTAGGTGGAAGTGTGAAATGAAAATGCTTACAGTTCCCAGCCGAACGTATCTCCCAGAAGCACTAGTAACAGGACGGGCAGTGTGAGCAGTCCTGGGTGTCCTGATGGCCTGCTCCATGGTGCCTGGCCTCCCAGCTTGGGAGTTAGGCCGGACAAATCCTGTAATGGGTCTACCTCCTTGAGTGACAGGCCTGTGAAGAGAGGTACAGGGATTAGGCTTGGTGGTGTGATTTAGAAAGAAAAAAAATGATAGAAACCCCGAGATAAACTACTCAATGAAAGAAAAAATTACTCACCGCAATAATCATCTTTCTTCCAAGGGGTCCTTTAGCGTCAATAACTATAGCAGTTAGCTGACTAGGTGCAACTGCCCCGGAGTATGCCTTTAAGAGAGTGATAATGAGCTAGGGCATCAGCCAAACAAAACACAGGAGGGGAGTGTGCTGAGTGAGAGCAGCCTGAAGGACTTCAGAATTTTTTCAAAGAAATGGGCACATGCAAAAAAGTGAACCAACAGGATTCAAAAAAATGCAAATGTCCGAAAACTGAAAACAGATAACAACAACCTGAGCACAAAATTCTTTAATAAAAACCCAAATTTGGTAAGAAAACCGAGAACAGAGCCCTTCTCCTGACAGTTGAACCGGGGAGGAAGGGTGGGAGCTTACTAATGCTAAGGACCCCTTGGAAGAAAGAAGATTACCATGGTGAGTAATTTTTTCTTCTTACCCCAGAAGTCCTTTAGCATCAGTAATTACAGCAGACTACCGAGCAGTATTAGGTGAGAGATGGGCAGAGAACCTACTTAGGAAAGAGGCTCTGCAGAACCGCCTTGCCAAATCTGGCATCAGATCTGGACTGCACATCTAAACTGTAGTGTTTTACAAAAGTGCGCAAAGATTTCCAGGTAGCTGCTTTGCAGACATCCAGAAGGGGTATGTCCCTTGCTGCCGCCACAAAGGTTGCAGTGCCCCTGGTGGAGTGGGCTCTGAGCCCCACAGGAGGTTGATGACCAGCCTTTTCATAGCAGAATCTGATACAAGAGACCAACCAGCGGGAAATAGTTCTCTTGGTAGCTGGTCTTCCTCTGTCTACGTCCCCACAGGTGTGGAACAACTGAGTGGAAGAACCTCTGGACTGTCTACTATGCTCTAGGTAGTAAAGGAGAGCTCTTTTAACATCCAAGCTGTGGAGCTTTCACTCACCAGGAGTGGATTTCTCAGTAAAGAAGACAGGCAGAATAATGGACTCGTTTAGGTGGAACTCTGAAATCACTTTAGGCAGGAACTTCCTATTTGTCCTGAGCTCAATTTTATCGTTGTGAAGAATTATGTAATTAGGCTCACTGCACAGGGCCTGTAACTCTGAAATCCTCCTGGCAGAGGTAATGGCCACCAAGAAGAGAGACTTACAGGTCATAAACTTGATATGTGCAGTGGCCACAGGCTCAAAGGTTGGTCACATGAGCCTGTCAATGCAGAGGTTCAGGCTCCAAGGAGGAACCGGCTCCCTGACTGGAGGCTGGAGGTGCAAGAAGCCTTTGAAAAACGGTTTGAATACGGTGTGGGAAAAACTTGACTTTCTCTTTCCCACAGAATCACAGAAATGATACAAGTCATCAGCCATTAGCCATAAGACTCGACCATTCCAAGTTTATTTTAGTTTTTGTTACCTTAGTTCTAAGTTACCTTAGATTGTATTTTCTGCTGTTCATGTAACTGTCGAGAGATTTTTTAAAGCCATCAATGGATTCACTAGCTACCACATTACTAGGGAGTCTGTTCCATACATTGATGACTCGCTGTTTTTTCTGTATAGCTCTCCTTTAAGCTGGAGTTGATGGAACCTACTATGTCTCTGTTATTCTTGTTAGTCCTATAGTCTCTCAGAGGTTATTGTTGGCAAACACTTGGGCTTACCTGCCTCAATGCCACTCTGTCTCCTTTCTGGTTTCTCGGGCTTCTCCTGATCTTCCTGCCAATTTTTTTCTGCCCCTAGGTCTTGTTTCTGCCTCTCTGGTGCCCGAGCCTGCAGCCCAAGTCTAAATCCAGCCTCTCGGGGCTCGAGAAGTTCCACCGCGATCTCTCGTTTGCTGTGTTGCCCCCAGGGCAGCGGGAATCACATAGGCACGAAAAGCGCCTCTGATCTTGAACTGCTTTATTTTGCGGTCACTTCGGGGAGTGTTCCGTTGGTCCCCAGGATCTCTCTCACCCATTTGGGACACGGTGACCATGGACAGGCCGCTGAGGGGCAGTTTTCATTAAAAATAAAGGAGTTTGTGCGAGGTGTTGGATCCGGGGCTCATTTAAATATTCATGAGCTGAGCCCTGGTCCTTTTGAATATTTATTAGTGCCTGTCTGCCCCCAGGGCAGCTATTCTTTGCTGTGGCTGACAAAAGAAAGAAAAATATTTATTTTAAACTGTAACCTGTTGCTGCATGTGGGAAACTTACTGTGCGGGGGTGGGGGGGGCAGTGTTTCATGTAGAAGAAATTTTCTCTCCTGGTGGCACCAGATAAATATTGGGACTCAAAGTGTCAGCCTGTCTGCTGCTGTAAGGGAGCTTAAACATAGGCAGCACCAACAGGAGAACAGGCTGAGAAAAATCCTTCTTCTGTGCAGCGACAGCAAGTATACCATCTGGGCTAAAGAACTGTGGGGCATTGGGGCAAATATTGATTCATCACTGGCTGCACCAGAACTTATATTCAGGACTGTATCTGATTTGCTAAAGGGACAGTGGGTTAAGCAGCCAGAGTCAACTGGAAAGCCAGGAATACAAAGCCAGGACCTGTGGGACATTCACAACAGCTCATGGGTAAACACCAGGTGCTCATTGGGACTTACAGGGACCTAATTTTAGGCACCAAAACACCAGACCAACAGTACATCGAGTGAGCTTCATGCATTATTCATTTATGTGACTGACAGGCCCTCCAGCCAATTGGAGGCCAATCACCCCCATCATCACAGCCAATCAGAAGCTTTGAGAAAGCCCTATAAGAGACAGTGTAAGCCAGCGTTTTGTCAGATTTGCCAGACTAAGACAGACTGAGAGCCAGATTCCAACCTGCAGATTCAAGCAGGGACCCCCCCCTTGGGGAAGGGGGCCCCAGGCCCCAGTCATGTTGCCAAGCCTGGAGTTCCAGTTTATCCTCTTCAGCTCAGAGGGGATTTGCCTCTTATTATTAAAATAAAATTAAAGTCATTTAGTTAAGTTTGTACCTGTTAGCCTGGAGGCTGCCAGAGATGTCCTCCAGGTGCTAGCCCTCCCTCCCACATCGGGGAAAGATGTGGACCAAAGACCAGATGACATCATGCAGCGGTGAGAGCGCTGACCAATTCCTCAGTCATGAAAGGACTGAAGAGAGCCAGGATGCCTTCTATTGCAGATGACCACCTGTGGAGGACCTGCGTGAGTACTCTTGTACCCCCGGTGCAAGAAAAATTATGCTGCAAGTTCACTTATAGGCCTGTCTGCCCTTGCAGTTGTTCTGAGCTAAGGAAAGAATTACGTAATCTTGGGGCAGACATGCTCCCTTATCTTCTAAGTTGAGAGACAGTAAAAGTAATCAGTCGGGGCCACCTTGCCCTCACGAGACTGTGTCATTAGAGAATTGTTCTGCTGCACCTTGCCTGCTGCCAAGCTGTCCCAGCATAGGTGTCTTGAATTCTATGTGGTTAAATCATATAAATGTGCTGATAAGTATCTGTACTCTCTAATGGTCAATATTGCCCTGTTGGAGCTGCTAGCCAAGGTCGCGTTGTCACTTCAGAGGACATAAGGCCTTAGAGTTTTGCAATGTCTGAATTATTCACCAGGAAGAAAAAATTACTCACCTTAGTAATGTTGTTTCTTCTAATGGAGTCTTGCTATATTATGACAATTAGCAGTTTGGTCCTCCTCTAGAACTGCCCCGGAGATGAAAGAGTTAACTCCATACAGGATGGAGTTCTGAGCGCGAGCTCGGTTTTCAAAGCTCTATCTGGGCAGTTTCAAACTGAAACTGTCAGATCTTTACGAAGCAAGAACTCACTAAGGGTCTGTGTGGAAGCTGTAACCTACACTAGCCTACTGGCTACCTAATAACAACAACAACAACGACAATGGCAACAATAACAACAACACTGCTGGACCCTACCCAAAGACTCAAGTCAGGGGGCCAGCAAAAAATACCATTTAACAATAGAAACAACACTCCCCCAAAAACCCCAAAAGGGGAAGAAAATTCTGCAATGGCATAAACAGTGCCTGCACTAGGTTGCCCACCCACTACCCAAGTAGAAGTTCTGAGAGGGGCAGGCTGGGGGGGTGGTCATAATATAGCAAGACTCCATTAGAAGAAACAACATTACTAAGGTGAGTAATTTTTTCTTCAAACAACATGAAGTCTTGCTATATTATGACAATTAGCAGACTACACAGCAGTACCTCCATGGAGGAGGGACAGAACCTATTTAGGGAATAGGCTCTGAAGCACAGCTGTGCCAAATCGAGCATCTCTCCTGGCCTGGATATCCAGGGAGTAATACTTGGTGAAGGTGTGTACTGTTTTCCAGGTTGCAGCCTGACAAATTTCCAAAATAGGAATATCTCTAGCAGCAGCTAGAGACGCGGCTGTACCTCTGGTAGAATGAGCCCTCAATCCAGAGGGGGTCTCTACCCAGTTTCTGGTAACAAAATTGGATACAAGAGACAATCCATCTGGCAATTGTCCTCTTAGTGGCAGGTTTCCCTTTGCCAACCTCACCATAGGTGAGAAACAGTTGATGGGATTCGAACCTGTGACCCTTGGTACGTTCTAAATAGTAACTCAGTGCCCTCTTAATATCCAAACTGTGCAATCTCCTCTCACCAGAGGAAGAATGCTCAGTGAAAAATACTGAAGGGAGATGGATTGGTTAAGATGGAAATCTGACACCACTTTAGGTAAAAACTTTCTGTTAGTCCTGAGGACTACCTTATCCCTGTGAAAAGAAATAAAATCATTTTCTACTGAAAGGGCTTGTAACTCACTTATGCGTCTAGCAGAAGTGATGGCCACTAGAAATACAGTTTTCCAAGTTAAAACTTAAGCTCATGGAAGACAGGGGTTCAAAGGAGGTTGCATTAACTGGGCAATGCAAACATTAAGGTCCCAGGCAGGGCTGGGTCAAGGGTGGATTGGTATGGAGTAACCCCTTAAAAACTTGGAAAATACAGGGTGAGCTGAAAGGGAGGAAGGCTTTCCTGTGAAATAAAAGCAGAGACAGCTGCCAAATGAACTTGCTGTGAAGCGCGTCTGAGGCCCAAAGAATTAAGATGGACCATGTAGTCCAACAAAATGGGCAAATCAGCAGATTCTGGGGCAATATGCTTCACAGAACACCAGATGGAGAACCTTTTCCACTTGGAATTATAAGTGGCTCTAGTGGAAGGCTTCCTAGAGGCCTTTAGGATGTCAAGGACACCTTGAGAAAGGTGCAAATCAGCAAATTCTAACTCCTCAACAGCCAAGCTTTGAAGTTGAGGGATTTGAGGTTCGGATACCAGACTCTCCCCTGGGCACAGGTCAGCAGGTTGTGAATCCTGGGAAGACACAGGGAAGGTGGACTGCCAGTGATAGAAGGAGGGTACCAGGGTTGCCTGGCTCAGTCTGGTGCATCAGAATCACCTTGCAAGGCTGGGATCTGATTTTACTAACACCTTGAATAGGAGAGGGAAGGGGAAGCATAAAGAAACTTCCTTCCCAATCCAAGAGAAGGCGTCCAGGGGACTGAGCCCACCACTGGGGCCTGCAACAGAACAGTGGAAGTTGGTGGTTGTCTGGGGCTGCAAGAGGTCTATCTGAGGGTCCCCATCTGGCAAAAACTGTCCCCAGCACTCGAGGATTCAGGGACCATTCGTGATGGCCCTGAGAAATCCTGCTGAGGGCATCCGCTAGGACATTGTCTTTCCCTGGCAGGTGAACTGCTATCAGAGAGGTGTTCAGGGAGTAGGCCAGAGACCACAACTTCATTGCCTCGGTGCACAAGGCTGACGACCGAGCCCCCTTGCTTGCTGATGTACCACATTGTTGTGGTATTGTCTGTTCTGACCTGGACTACTTTGTTCTGGACAGATGCAGAAAATGCTTGAAGAGCTAAAAAGACAGCTCTGAGTTCCAGCAAATTGATGTGGAGCAGAGATTCCTGGGGGGACCACACTCCCTGGGTGGAGAGGTCGCCCAAGTGTGCTCCCCACCCCAGGAGGGAGGCATCCGTGGTGAGGGTGAGGGGAGTGGGAGAGGGATGAAGGGGACCCCAGTCTTAATTGCTCTGATCCTGCCACCACTGAAGGGCTAGGATCAGGGTTCGGTCACTGGAATCAATTTGGTAAGGGGTCCCTCCTTGAGACCAATAGGCTCTCCAGTGAAACTGAATGTCTCTCATCTGGAATCTTGCTCCCTGCACCACGGCTGTGGAGGCAGCCATGTGCCCCAGGAGCTGCAAAGTGTCTTGCTGGTCGAGAGACCTGCAGAGTGAAAGAGGAGGCCAGGGCAATCAACTTCTTACCCTTTCCAAGGGAGGAAGGCCCTGGCCAGCTTTGTGTCCAATTCCAAGACCTATGAAAGTGAGTACCTGAACTGGTTCTAGAACTAACTTTGGTAGATTTCAGAGGAATCCAGGAGGTGAGAGAAGCTGCTAAGTGACTTGTAAGTGGAATTTCCACCTGTTCTGGAGACTGTCCTACAATGAGCCAGTAGTCCAGGTAAGGGAAAACAGCAATCCTTGCCTCTAATGAGCCACTGCCACGGCCAGACATTTTGTGAATACCCTTGGGGCAGAGGTAGTGAAGGGCATTGCCCTGAACTGGTAGTGGCCTGAGGGCAGTTTGAACCTGAGGTACTTTCGGTGAGAAGGCCTGATGAGGACATGAAAATAAGCGTCCTTGAGGTCCAGGGAGGCTAACCAGTCCCCTGGCCTCAGGGAGGGTAAAATCATTGCCAGAGTTAGCATTTTGAAGATGGGCCGCCATTCTCCTGTCTTTTTTGGGGTAAGGAAGTATCTGGAATACAGACCTTTGCCCTGGTGTAAGGGAGGAACCCTTTCTACTGCTCTGAAGGTTAACAGGGTAGAGACCTCTGCTTCCAGAGCAAGGGTCTCGAGGGGGCTTGCAGGGGGAAAATGCCTGGCTCTCATCTTTGGGAATTTTTTGAAGCTGAGAACCAGGCCCTGGCTTACTACTTCCAGAACCCATTTGTCCGAAGTTAGGGACACCCAGTTCTGACTGAAGTAAGCCAACCTGCCCCCTACTGGTACAGGAGAATCGACCCTGGGCACCCCATCAGGGTGCCTGCTTGGCAGTTGCCTTAGGCTGAGGGGTGGGGACCGGTTTACCTGCGCCCCGTCTGCCTCTGCCTCTGAAAAGGCCCCTCTGAGCAAAAGCAGAGGAGGCTTGGAATTGATAAAAAGGCCTGTGGAAGGGCCTGCCCCTACCTCTGGGTGTGTGCCTCTGGGGAGTGGCTTGCCGCTCCTTGGCTTGGGCACTTTTGTAGGTAGTTCTGTATTCATCCATCTTTTTCATATAGTTCTCTGTCTGCTCCCCAAACAGAGAATTCCCCACCACAGGAAAATCCATAGCCTTAGTCCGAGTGTCCTGTGACAGATTAGTACACCTGAGCCATGCCAACCTCAAGGTGCTACAGAAGTGGCCATGACCCTTGAGGAAACATCATTAACATCCACAGCAGCATGAAATTGAACTTTAGAGGCTTCAATGCCATCAGCGGCCACCTGTTCTAATTCACTAGCCAGCTGGCCATGGGCCTGCTTGGCTAACTGCATAACTGTATCCCATCTAGATTTCTGATATCTAGCCACATAAGCCATATAATTTGCCTGCCTGAGTCCCAGAGAGGCTGCCATATACTGCTTTTTTGCCATGGCATCAATCTTCCTGGAATCCTTGTCAGGAGGATGTGAAGCCAGGGGAATGTTAGCCTTGTCACAGGCTGCAGCCTGCACTACTCCTACATGACTACACTGCTCAGAAAGGAAGTCTGTATCAGGACCTGATAGAGTATACCTCCTGTCCATCTTATCATCGACAGGAGGCACAGAATTAGGATTTTTCAAAATTTTTATTGTTTGCTTCCTAAATGACTTATGCAAAGGAATAGACAATCTCCTAGACTCTGGAATATCCATCATTTCAACATAATCAGGCTCCTCCTGCTCATCCACAGCCTCTTCTAAGGGAAGCTGGAGGGTTTCAGCAACTTTCTTATAAAACATAAAATGAGATGGGGACTCAGACAGCATAGGGGGAGATTCTAAAGGTCTGTCTGGAGAGATGTCCGGTTCAATGGGCACATCCAGACCCTCCCAGCCACATACATACTGTTCATAATCCTCCTCCCCCTCCTGTGGTTCATAAAATTCCTCAACATCATACTCCTGAACCACTGGGGCCGGACGAACCAACCTTTTGCCAACTAGTGGTGGTTCGGACGGCCCCTGAGACAGTGACTGGACAATTTGTATGGCTTTTGCTATTTCTGCAGCAGTTGGAGAGGAAATTTTGGACTCCAGACCTGCTGATTTTCTAGATTTTTTTACTGGGGCTGGTTCCTCAGAACCAGCTTTTCTTTTGCCCGAGGAAGTATCGCCCTGGTCAGAGGGCACTCCCTCTGGTTCAGTTGGCACTGAACCGGGCTGGCCATCGGGTCAGCGGACTTTTTGGCCTCTCATTCCCTGAGCCTGCCCAATCTTTTTCCAGGGTGGCTGCAGGGAAATTTTACATACCTGGCAGTCTGACTGGAGGTGGTCAAACCCCAGACAATAAACACATGTGGTGTGGGTCAGCCTTGCCAAAGGCTTCCCCACAAGCATCACAGTGTTGAAACCCAGTGGGCCCGGTTTTTCTTTTGGGTTTCTCAGACATAATGCCAGCCTAACCAAAAACTTGCCCTTTTAATGGCAGTGCCAGGCAAGACACCCTTTTCGGTTCCTAACCGTGTAACAGGTATTTGAAAAAACCGTAATGAAATCCGTTTTTTTTAGAACCGATAAGAACCGGGAACCGCACTCTAAATATATTTTAAAATGTTTAAAATGAGTTTTAAAGAAACCGATCGGTTCAAACCGAACCGATAATGACAATTTCCACACAGACTAAAACCTTGTACTTACGGTTACCAGATAGAGCTTGAACCGAAATGCAGTAAAATAAACACTGTTCTCGGTTAAATTTAACCGAGAATGCTTAAATGAACCGAGAAATGAACGAGCTGAAGGAGAAATCTCCGGAACGACTGTTCAGTGAGGCGGAGTAAAGAATCTGACAGTTTCAGTTTGAAACTGCCCAGATAGAGCTTTGAAAACCGAGCTCGCGCTCAGAACTCCATCCTGTATGGAGTTAACTCTTTCATCTCCGGGGCAGTTCTAGAGGAGGACCAAACTGCTAATTGTCATAATATAGCAAGACTTCATGTTGTTTGAAATGACATATTTCCACCTTGTCTGATTACATCTGATAGTAAAGATGCTTTTTTGGCATATAGATGTACTGGATATGACTTTGTCTGACAGTAGAGATGCTTGATAAAAGTACTGGTATATGAGTATACTGGATGTGACAATATATATGTGCTGAATGTTCGAGATTTTGGAATCCAAGATCTAGCCAAGTTGCCTGTTCTGAAAAGTTCAGTTTCTGTGACCAGCAGGGCAACTCCTGTTACTTTCTGCCAACCGCAGGGCAATCCCTGCCTTCTTTAGGATATTCGACAGTCATTGTTGAAAGTAGTTTTCCAAGTTTGCCCTTCCCTCCTAATCAGAGCCAGCCAACTCGACCAGCTGCAGCATCCACCAGGCCTGCAACATCCAGGACATTGGTATCCGAGTATCCAGTGTATAGTGTGAGACTGTGGGGTTTCATCTGTATCTGGAACTGGTACCAGTAGAAATAATTATTGTGTAACATCTGATTTAGTCAGCTTAGATAGCCAGGGCTCTGGGTATCATGTTGGTCAACTAAATTGTGATTGCCTTTCTATCAATGTAGTAGCCACCCAGCTGGAGGGTTCATCAGCAAACCAAACCAATCAACCTTTGTACATTTGTAAATAGCAATCAGCATAACCTCTATTCCTCCTGTTTCCCCATCCTAACTCCCATGTCCCCCAAAATATATCTATTGTTACTATTTTTGAAAATCGTGTGTGAGCATATTATTAGAGACAGACATTACATGGTGAAATGTTGAAGTGTGGGGAAATGTCTATTGGGTCATGTCTGGGGGTGGTAAATGGTATTTGTGGGTGGTATAACATCTCAGGGGGTTATAGCTGGTAACAGCTAGCCCATGTAAAGGACACTCTGACTGCAACAATACTGAAGAAGCTGGAAGTTGAGGGGAGAGGCAAACAGATCCACTTCTGGTGTGCCGCAAGCCTGAACACACTGGCTAGTACTTGCTTGTTCAGAGTTCATTCGCTCTGGCCTTGACTGATGCGACTTAGAGCATCCGCCAGGGTGTTGTGTTTGCCTGGGAGGTAAATAGCTGAAAGGCTGACTTCCCAGGAGGAAGGCGAGAAACCAGATTTTCAGAGCCTCCAAACCAAGTATTCCTGATCTGGTACTACCCTGCTGCTTCATGTAAAACATTGCAGTGGTATTGTCTGTTGGAGTTTGTACAGTCTGTCCTTTTATGACAGGAGCAAATGCTTTGAGAGCTAGAAAGATTACTCTGAGTTCCAAAAGGTTTATGTGTAACTGTGACTCTTGGACAGTCCAGGTGCCACTTACTAAGGCACTGTTCAGATGTGCTCCCAGGAGGGAGGCATCTATGGTGATCATCTTTGTGGGAAGCGGAGCCTGGAAGGGTACCCTTGCTACCAGACTTGCAGGGTTCTTCCACCAAAGCAGAGTCTGAAGGAACTGCTCCATCACAGGTATCAGCTTTGAAAAATTGTTGCTTCTCTGAGACCAGCAAGCCCTGAGGTAGGCTTTTTGCAGGTGTCGCATCCTGAACCTGACTCCTGAGCCCACTGCAGTCATTGAGGCCATGTGTCCCAAGAGCCTGAGGAAATGTCTGGCTGGTCTTGACTATCCCCAGACGAAAGAATCTGCCACTGAGAGGAAACTCTGAACTCTCTCCAGTGGGAGGAAGGCATATCCTTTCTGGGTGTCCAGCTGAGCTCCTGTGAAGGTGAGCAGCTGGGTGGGTTCCAAGTGAGACCTCTTTAGATTTACCAGGAATCCCAGAGACTCTAAAGTGTGCTCTGTAAGGGAAATGACTCCTTGACCTGACGAGGAGACTTTGCCACTATGAGCAAATCATCTAAATAAGGGTAGATAGCGACACCCAGCTTCCTGAGGTGTGCTGCTACTACCGCCAGGCACTTGGTAAAGACTCTTGGGGCCTAGGACAGGTCGAAGGGCACTGCAGTGAACTGATAGTGGCCCGAAGGGAGTTTGAATCTGAGAAACATCCTGTGAGACCTCCTCATGGGTATATGGAAGTAAGCATCCTGTAGGTCTAGGGAGGCTAGCCAGTCTCCCTGCTGTAAGGACTGTATGACTAGTGACAGAGTGACCATCTTGAATTTGAGTTTTTGCAGATGTTTGTTTAAATATCTGAGATTCAAGACAGGTCACCACTCGCCAGTTTTCATTTGTGTCAGAAAGTACCTGGAGTAGAGGCCCTTGCCCTTTTCGTGGGCTGAAACCCTCTCCACCGCTCGCAGAGCTAGAAGGTTTTTTACCTCTAACTCCAACAGTAACACCTGTGTTGGGGTTAGAGGCTTTGACACCTGGGTACGCTCGAGGTCTGGCATCTTCCTGAACTGCTCTGGCAGACCCTTTTCCACTATTTCCAGAACCCACTTGTCCAAGGTAATGAGGGACCAATCCTGAAGATAGTGGGAGTGTCTGCCTCCTACTGGTAGAGGGGAGGCGACCTGTACACTCAAATCAGGGCTTAACTACGAAGCCGCTGGCTGGGTAGAAGTGGCCCTTCTTTGGCCCCTTCTGCCCCTCCCTCTGAAAGGCCCTTTGTACTGAGAGAAGTCAGGCTGGGAACATGGAGTGTCAGGTCTGGGAAAAAAGACTTCTGCCCCTGGGGTGGGATTTCTGCAGGGCAGTAGGCTTACGTTAGAGGAATGACTCTGCCAAGAGGCCTTGTACTCGTCGACCTTTTTCATATAGTCAGTCATTCTGGAATCAAATAACATATTTTGATCATAGGGAAAGTCCATGGCCTTAGACTGGGTGTCTGGGGTTAGACTGGCAGTTCTAAGCCAGCCAAAGCGCCTCAGAGAGACGGCATGGGACATGGCTCTGGAGGTGGCATCATTGTTGTCATCTGCCATGTGGAACTGGTACTTAGTAGCTTCCAGGGCAGTTTTCACTGTATCCACTAACTCCTGTACCATTGTATCCGACCCATTGCACGCAATGGCCAGAACAGAGTTCCACAGTGCTTTCTGATATTTGGCAGTGAAAGCCATGTAGGAAGAAAGTCTGACAAGTAGGGAAGCTGTGGTGTACGTTTTCTTTGCTATGAAGTCTATTTTTTTTCGGAGTCCTTGTCCGGGGGTAAAGAGGACAAGGGAGCCCCAGTTTTCTCACAAACTGCCTGCTGTACTATGCTCTCATGACTGGGGTGTACAGACAGGAACTCAGTGTTGTTTTCAGACAGTTGGTATTTTCTTTCAGCTCGTTTGTCAATCCCTGTCACAGAAGTGGAATTCTGAAGCAGTTTCATAGTATTTTTCCTGAAAGCATTATAAATAGGCACAACTAGTCTCTTCGGGGGTGGGAGACCTTTCATCTCCCTATAATCTTTATCCTCATCTTCATCCTGGATGGACTGCTGGGTAGTGAGGTCCAGGGCGTCCAGCATGTTTTGGATAAATTTAAGCATAGAGGAGGGATCCTCCTGGTCAGCCAGGGGAGCTACAAAAGGAGGGCAAGGGAACACATTGGGTTCTAGGCCCTCCAAATTCATATCAGGGGCATTATAAAAACAATCATCATTCTCTGCATCACCCTCACAGTCTCTGGAAGTAAGAACTGTGGAAGAGTGTTTACCAACCCTGTAAACAGGGACCCCATCTTTTGTAGAGTCTGAAAGACGTGCCATGCTTTTGCCATGTCCTGCACAGATGGGAGATTCTGCGCAGGCTGTGGCTGTAAATATTCTTTTTCTTTATCTTTTATACCACTTGTTGTCTCACTAATAGGTTTCCAAGGAACAACAGGAACATTTTTATCTTTACAGACCATCTTTTTAGGCACTTCATCAGCAGCTTGACCATGCTTCCTTTTCTGTACAGACACTTCTTCAGTACTCTTATTATTTTAAATTTGGGAGGAACTTCATCAGCTCCTTTGGAAGCTTTATTTTTTGGTTGGAACTTCGAGGCTTCGTCAGCACCCCTGCTTGAATTTTTATTAGATTTAGACAGCCCATCATCAGTAGCCTTTGATTTTTCCTCAGCCATAGTAGTATATATATATATATTTTTTTTTTGTTGGTCTCTTTGCTTATTCTCACCCAATTTGCAAATAGTTATTAAAAACCTGGACCTAACCCTTGAGGCACAGTTTCTTGCCAATTGCCTGTGCACAGTCTTAAAAATTCTGTACATCCAGATTTCTTGGTAATTCTGGGATTCTCTTGAGCTGCCAATCCTAAAAGAACCCAGCAGTAACTGTCAAAAAGTAGAGAATTCTAGCGATTACGGAGGTAAAAATCACCAAAAAACGTTAAAACTTGACGGTTCCCTTAAGCTGCGTCAAAATAGTGAAAGGTACCGCTGAAATAATGCAGTTGCGGTAAAAATACACAGAAAAATGATGCTAGAAACTCTGCAATAGCGCGGAACAATAACACCGCTAAAAAATGGTAAATATCCACTTAGCACACTAAAAGATTAAATTTGTGAGGAAAACTTTACCCGGATCAGCAGAAAAAGTCTGTCAACAAGGAAAGTTGCGAGACACCTCTGGGGCAATGTTGCTCAGTCAGCAGAGAAAAAATTCTGAAGCCCTTCAGGCTGTTCTCACTCAGCACACTCCCCCTCCTGTGTTTTGATTGGCTGAAGCCCTAGCTCATTATAATTCTCTTAAAAGCATACTCCGGGGCAGTTGCACCTAGCCAGCTAACTGCTATAGTTACTGATGCTAAAGGACTCCTGGGGTGAAAAAAATGTGTTATGAAAATACAGTAAAAACACTGCCACTGTGAAAAAGAGAAAAATAAAATCTTTAAAGACTAGGAAAATAAACATAAAGATAACATCCAACAAAAGTATTCTGCACATCCACTAGATGATGCCCAAAATACAGTGAATTGCTGTTTATAATGTATACATTAGTACTGCTTCGGCAAGTTTAAATAGAGCTATGCACCGGACCAATGGACACACATTTAAATGAAGCACTATAATTTACTCCTGTAAATTACTCTGTACCCCCCCCAGCCCCAGGTCGCAACTGGAAACAAGTCTTCCAGAGTTCTGCCTGCACAATGTATTTGGTTCCGTGTGTGTGTGTGTTTTATTCACATCTTGCCTTTGTAAACTGTTTCAGCTGAGGGCGGAGGTCTGGTGGAAGCTGAAAATTGCATGCCACTGTAGCCTACCTTGCAGGCATTCAGATAAGAGGAGCCTTTTTTAGGCAATCAAGTTCCCGCCCTATAAAAGGTTTTTGTTTTGGGGTTAAACTGCAACAGGCCACTTCCCTTTCATAACAAAAATACATGTTTTGAATGTAAAAAGGGCCATGGCAGAATGAGACAGAACCCCACTGATTGAACGAAATGGGAAACAAAAGAACCCAGCCTGCAGTCCAGAAAACTAAGCTCAAAATAACAAAATCTTCTGGACCTGTTCTGAAAAGGGTCTAGGATATAATGTCAGAGAGGCATGTATGATGATGTGGCACAGTGAGCCAGCCAGACAAAGATATCTGTATGTAAGGTTGCTCTTAGAGTCAGTTATGTTTTGGAACTAGGAACATCATGGGTTCAAGTCTGCCATAACTCACTAGTGGGAGTAAGCATCTTCTAGTCTTACAATTTAGATCGCTTTGAGTTAGACGTTTCCTGTGTAATTGCTATCTTTTTCAAGTCTTTACTTTAATCTCTGTAGAAATACCTTATTCCCCATAGTCTTCAGTGGGTATTATGCTGTAACGTATGTAAATATCGTACAGTATTACTTTTATGCTTTGGTACTTTGGTAGTTCTGGACAAAAGAAGGCGGGTTGCCCATCATGATCGTCCTCCATATACACGGAACATTAACCCAGTCCCTACCCAAACATCCATGTGTCCAGTTTGTTTTTGAAAGTTAAGATATTTGTTGAGTCAACTATCTCTTGTGGTAAAGTGTTCCACAATCTCAGTGTTCTGATTGTAAAGTAGTTAATTCTTTTGTTGCTTTTAGCTCTCATCACCTCTAATTGTTTATTGTGAAGTCTAGCAACATTTTTTCTAGTAGAATATTTGATACCACATAATTTCATTTGCTCTTGGTTTCCAAGAATTTTAAATAGTTATAATAAGTCACCTCTGGTACGTCTTTGTGTCAATGTGTGTAATCCTGTTTTATTTAGTCGAGAAATGTAATCAAAGTTAGTTAAGTGTGGGATTTGCTTTGTAGCTCTATGTTGTACCTGTTCGATTCTATTTATATCTGATTTCAGATAAGGATTCCAAAGGGAGAACCATAACCATACACTTCATGCTTTCTGTGACTGAGTTATTGTAGGTATAGTATATATAACCAGGGGTAAATTGGCAAGTAGGCGATCAGTCTCTGAAGAGAAAGGCTACAGTTACCATATCTAAGGCAAAGGTTCTGAGCTGTAACAGAAGAGGTGGGTCGTTTGCCATTTGGTAAGAAGCTTTGTACTGTGCGTGACCAGTGGCTCAGGTGGGATTTGGACCTAGAGACACCCCGAGTAAGGTTGCAGTGAGTGGTGGCAGCATACCAAGGTAACCCTTTCAGGTATCTGAAGAGCTGTGAAGCTGGTAATAGCCGTCCAGACTGAGTTCTGAGAGAAAACCAGTCTGTGACCATATCCAACAAAATATTCTGCACATCGACTAGATGATAAATATGATGAATTGCTGTTTATAATGCATGCATCAGCAAATTCAAACAAAGTCACACACCAGACCAAGGAATACACATCTTAAATAGTATAATTCTTCTGTACTCCTGTAAATTACTCTGTACCCACCAACCCCAGGTCGCAACTGGAAACAAGCCTTCCAGGGTTCTGCTTGGTAGCCTGGTACAGACCAGTTTCATAGCTGCTGGCAGAAGATGAGATAAGGGTGCATGACATGTATTCACTATGGACAACTAACTTGTAAAAAGTCCAAACCTGGAGTGAATTCTTCCTAGACGTGTACTTAGTACTTTCACACAAATCTAAGTTTTTACCTTGAATCAGAAAAGGGATCATCAGGAGAGGGAGCGGAGCCTGATGCCATTGGGTTTAGATGTGGTTCCTTCGGCTCCCACGGAGTCCTTAATCATATCATTTTTTTAAATATCTAATAGTGCCAGGAAACAAGTCTGAAACTCTTCATTTGGTTGAATGGGACTTACTGTATAATTCACAGAAACTATTTATTCGGTTTGCCATGGGAAGCCCTTTCAAAAAATGGTCTGGAAGGTAAAGCCAGAAGAGGACAGTGGGCCATGGATCTGAGTGGGGGTGCAAAGGCAATGATGACAGAAGAACAGGACAAATCAGAAACAACACTTCGAAAAGTCTTACAAGCCATTAAGGCTTTAGATAATCGCATTACTGCCCTTGACAGCAAAGTAACAGAATTTCAATCACTGCTTCAAATATGTGAAAGCTAATTGCAAACTTCAATGTTTTATGCAAATGAGGCAGCAGGAGCAGCACTTTTTTTTTTTCCCCTTTTCACCTCCTCCCTGGTCAGCCCTACTTCCAAGAAGCGCCCCAGCCCCTTTACCCCGATGTCTGCCAGGATTTACCTGCTGCTGTATTCCCCCAGGACTTGCCTCCCCTGGCAGGGTCAGTGGAGTCCCCCAAGCCCCACCGCAGAATAGACCTAGTTCTGACGGTGTGCCCAGCTGGTCGAGTTCGGAGCCTGTGGACACTCCTCGTCATCCTGCCGCCATAGTTTTTCCTCCGGTTTTGGCCCCGGAGATGTGGCGTGCAAAGACGTCACAGTACACACCATGCGCAATGCACATTCATCTGCCACATCTCCCAATCTGTCTCAGCACCGAGCTGCCTTCCCCCCAGCTTCTGCCAGGGGCCAGGCGAGCTGTAGAATCTGCCCACCCTCCCCTCTCAGGAGGAGAGTGGTCCTACGGACACTTGATCCTCCTCCTCCCCAGCCAACCCTCCAAGAGCCCAGATTCACTTCCTAACCCAGGTCTTCAGTGTCACAAGCGGTAGCACTACTGCTATGCGGGCGGGCCACAGGAGCAGCACTTTGAGCTCCCATGGCCACAACTGCTTTAATAAAAGAAAAGAAGTGGTGCGATTCTGGCTGGAGGCACTTGAGAATCAATCCTGATCTGCAAATGCAAGAACTTTGGGATTGTCTGAGCTACCCGAAGGTGAAGATCATGAAGGGTTCATGTTGGACTGGCAGGAGAAAAGTTTTTCTTTGGAACCTCCATCTATGGTCTATAAGGCATACAGAATAACACCATGGAAAAGGAATGAGGCAACAAACAATAACCGTACTTTCTTGTGGTGTGGGTGAGGCTACATGAGCAGAATAGGGCCTGGTGGCTGCATGACAAAAGGGTTTGGTTGTCACAGAGGCAGGGGACAAAATATCCATTTATCCAGATCTCAGTTATATGACCAGAGACCATCGCAAATTATTCGAAGTAATCAGAACAGTTCTACGATCATATGGGGTTTCATATGCTTTGCAATACCCTGCAAAATTAAAGGTTAACATATTCCGAAAAGCAGTATATTTATAGTGACACACAAGAAGCGGAGAAGTTGTTAGCCTGTATAAATAAAGACCTTGGTTTGGAGGACACTGCAGAGGATATTGATGCCAATGAAACAATCTTTTTTATATTTATATAAAATGTATGTAGGGGGTTGGAGGTACACAGGGAGGGCAGGAGTGGCAATGGAGGGTTCTTTAGGTGGCGCCTAGCAGGCAAGCTTTATGCTCTTTGGATGTGTGGTTACAGTTTTACTTATGTAGATGGTACTGTAACACAGAAGCATAGATGACGGCAGACGGAGGCTGCAAGGTCCATCTAGTCTGCCCAAGGCATGCATTTTCTAACCCCCCCACCCCATTTGCCCCCCTGGTGAATGTTCCCCTGTTGTGCCTGTCCCAAACTCTCTTGAACTCCCCGACCATTTTTTCACCCACGGCCTCTGTAAGTAGGCTGTTCCAGGCGTCCACCACCCTCTCCATGAAGAAGAACCAGGAAAGAGGAAAGACTTAAGGACCTTAATGTCTATTCACTGGAAGAAAGAAGGGAGGGGGGAGATATGATAGAGACTTCCAAGTACCTTAGAGGAATAAACAAGGTACAGGTGGAAAGCATATTTCAGAGAAAACTCTGCACAAGAACAAGGGGGCATGATATGAGGCTGAAGGGTGGAAGGCTCAGGGGTAATGTCAGGAAATGAAAATTACATACCTACCATATTTCTTGATCTTTCCATGTATCTTCACCATTCATCACTGGTAGGGTTCTGACCGGAGGAGCAGGACCACATGGGAGCATTTTTTTATTTTTTTTTTGTAAAGGGGAAGGAGTCGGTGCCATGGGCAGCGCCACTCCCAAGGCCGATGCACTGCGTGGCACTCACGGGTTGGTCAGTAACCGACTCCTCCATCCCAGTTCTACATGCCAGAGAGTGAAGTTAGGAAAACAGAAAGAAGGAGAGTAGGGCAAGGGAACCCGAGAGATAAGAAAAGGAAAATATATAAACAGAAGAAGAGATAAAGCCGGTAAACAGGACAGAAGGGTGAACCTAGGGGTCTGGGACAGGGGGCCCCAGACCTCTGAGCAGGCAAGGGAGGGACATAGTAAGGAAGGGAGAGTAAAAGGATAGGAAAGAAGGAAGATAAGGGTGAGTGGAAAAGGAGACACTGTGCCACTCCTGCAGAGGTCCACAGGACTCTCTGGGGCTCTGGAAAGAAGGCACCACTGTCTTAAGTCACATGTAAGCTTTTTTATCATCCCTGCTGAAGTGAATCTGGAGACAATATCCCCAGGTTTGAGGAAAGGGGGGGCTAACTGGGCAGCAGCCCAAAAGACAGAAGCAAGTCAGGACTACACTTGAGGGTGCCCTCTTCCCCAGCCGAAGGAGGTGGAAAGGTGGGGGCCAAGCGTCTCCCAATCCTGTCTTTGAAAACATCCTTGGGGGAGACAGGACTCATGCCACTGCAGGGTCCTCCTGTAGAAGGATTCCTCCCACAGAGGAACTAAGATGATGCACCCTCTGAAACAGAAGGGGAAAAAGAATGTCAGAAGGAGAACCACCTTTAAAGCATAACTTACGCTCTAGAGGGGGACCCTGCATAGGAAAAAGTTAGCTGGAGCCAGCAAAGGAGGAAAAAGGAGTCACAGCTCCTGAAAGGAAGGGATCTAGGGGTCACCAGGGCCCTCCCAACTGCAACAGACCCAAGGAGGATCCCAAGGGTCGAGAGATCAGAGTCGCTGAATCGAACTCGAGAAGGTCCAGCTCAAGCTGGAGGAGTGGTCCTCATCAGGAATATAAGGCAGGGCCCAGGTGAGCCCTCAGAAGAAGGGACAAGTGCCCCTGCTTGTCCTCCCCCAACAGTGAACCTCTGTCACTTTCATCAGAAGGAGCAAAGAGCTCAGAGGTACCAGCAGGACCAGGACCGCAAATGGCCTCAACTGGGGAAAAGCAAGCAGGGAGGAGGCACTGCCCACAGTCTAAGGCCCAAGAGGGGAAGGAGGGTGGGAAGTAGTGATGAATAGTGAAGATACACAGAAAGATCAAGAATTACGTTAGGTACATAATTTTCATATCTTATGCATCAATCTTCACCATTCATCACTGGTGGGTGATTACCAAGCCCCCGGAAGGGGACCTGGTACCTCCCTGAGGGAAGAATGTCCCTCAGCCTCCTGTGGGGGAGACACAGAAAGGGAGAAACCCTCACAGGCCTAGTTAGGCCTGGTACTGATCAGGGTGAGGTGGGGTCTCCCTCTGGCTGGGAGAAGGAAGTCTCCCCTTAAGTTCCTGCCTCATCCAGTGGGGTAAAAAAGGTGGGTTCCACGGAAAAAGGAGGCAATCACCTTTCACCGGGCCATGGGTGATAACCGAGATAGACGAAGCCATGCCATCCACCTGACGCAGATCGCAGTCCCCGCTAACCTGGATGCCACCTCACTAGCGTCATACGATGCCCTTGCTTGGTGCCTTGCAAGCTCCAGACCACATGCGGAGAGGGCAATGGCTTGTCTGGTTGCCTCCGTATCAGGCATGGATGTTAGGATTTGTCCTACCAAAGACCATAAATGCCTGTTGTAGACAGCATGATGGGCCTGATGTGCTGCGATAAAAAGAGAGACATGCCAAGGAAAAAGTCTCCTCCCTCAGGAATCAAACTCCACGGAGTCCACATCCGGGAGCTGGTCACATCTTGGGCTTCTATGTCTGGAGGGAGTGTTCAAAAGAGTCACGCTCAAAGAAGGGTGAGGTCGGTCTCCTGGAGATCCCTGGGGGTGTGCAATACCTTCATCGGCAGTACAATGGGGCTGGGAAGGGGACTGATGGATGCTGCCAAGCGCGGTACGACGCCTCCCGAAAGCAGGAGGGCCAGGTGTGTACCACCAGGTTGCCCACACTGTACTTGCTTAAAAAAGCACGTATCGCCCGCTCTGCGTCTTGCCAATCTTGATATGTGGAGCTCGTCAACCAACCTCGAAAAGAAACGCTGATATGAGGTCTGATCAGCGTCCGAGTATAGGTGGACAGAAGAATACTCTTCCTCATGTGAGGAAGACGAGGAAGCCAACGAGTCCGGGGAGTCAGAGTCCGACAGCCCCAAGGGTGAGTGGTGAAACACCTGCTCGTCCGTGGATCTAGCGTAGGCTGGGAAGTGGGCAGCTGTGGCTCTAACCTGCTCCCCGGTAAGAGGCTCCATAGGACCAGAGTGGCCCGGAAGAAGGGGAGGGGAAAGCAGAGGTAAAGGGGCCAAACGCCTCTGAGGAAGAGAAGAAAAAATTACTCACCTTAGTAATGTTGTTTCTTCTAATGGAGTCTTGCTATATTATGACATATGCAGTGAGTCCCAACCTTCGAACTGCTCCGGAGGTGAAAGAGTTAACTTTCCATACCAGGCATGGAACCTTGAGCGCGAGCTCGGTTGAAAACTCTGCCTGTTGTTGCTCAAACTCAAACTGTCAGATCTTCTGAGCAAAACTCACTAAGGTTCTGTGTGGAAGCGTAAACCTACACTAGCCACTGGCTACTAACTACAAAAACACATTTTGTTCTTGATCCCAAAACAAAGACTCAAGTCAGGGAATCAAGAAAGAAAAATAAAACATAACACCCAACACCTAACAAAGGGTGAAAATAAAGTGGGCATCTCTAGAGTGCCAACATTGCACTGCCCACTCACATCCCAAAATAAGAGGTTCTGAGAGGGGCAGGCTGGGGAGGTCATAATATAGCAAGACTCCATTAGAAGAAACAACATTACTAAGGTGAGTAATTTTTCTTCAAACAACATAAGTCTTGCTATATTATGACATATGCAGATACACAGCAGTACCTCCATGGAGGAGGGACAGAACCTACTTAGAAATAGGCTCTGAAGCACAGCTAGCAAATCAAGCATCACTCCTAGCCTGGATGTCAGGGAGTAATGCTTAGTAAAAGTGTGAACTGTTTTCCAGGTAGCTGCTTGACATATCTCTAGGATAGGGATGTCCCTGGCAGCAGCCAGAGGCAGCAGCTGTACCTCTGGTAGGTGAGCCCTCAGGCCTGAGGAGGGAACCTTACCCAGTTTTTCATAGCAAAATTGGATACAAAGAAACAATCCACCTGGCAATGGATCTTTTTAGTGGCAGGTTTTCCTTTACCAACCTCACCATAAGTGAGGAACAATTGGAGGAGTCAAACCTGCTGACCCTTAGTACGTTCTATGAAGTAACTAAGGGCTCTTTTAACATCTAAACTGTGCAATCTCCTCTCGCCAGAGGAGGAATGGTCAGTGAAGTACACAGGAAGGGACATGGATTGATTAAGGTGGAAGTCTGAAACCACCTTAGGCAAAAACTTTCTGTTAGTCCTGAGGACCACCTTATCTCTGTGAAGGAGATAAAATCAGGCTCCACTGACAATGCTTGCAATTCACTTATGCACCTGGCAAAGTGATGGCTATAAAGAAAAAATTACTCACCTAGTAATGTTGTTTCTTCTAATGGAGTCTTGTTATATTATGACTATTGCAGTTTGCCCCAGCCTTAGAACTGCTCCGGAGGTGAAAGAGTTAACTTCCATGCAGAGCATGGAGCTTAGAGCGCGAGCTCGGTTCAGCAGCTCTGTTTGGCTGGTTTCAAACCGAAACTGTCAGATCTTTACGAGCAAAAACTCACTAAGGTTCTGTGTGGAAGCTGTAACCTACACTAGCCAACTGGCTACTAATATATTAACACATTTATACTGGTCCCAACACAAAGACTCAAGTCAGTGGACCAGAAAAATTAGATAAAATAACTAAATGAACACAACACCCAAACATGAGAGGGCATCAATAAATGCCAACAGAGGACTACCCATACATACCAAAGTAGGAGTTCTGAGAGAGAGCAGGCTGGGTGAAGTAGTAATATAGCAAGACTCCATTAGGAAGAAACAACATTACTAAGGTGGTAATTTTTCTTCAAACAACATGAAGTCTTGCTATATTATGACTATTACGACTACACAGCAGTACCTCGTGGAGAGGGACAGAACCTACTTAGGAATAGGCTCTGAAACACGGCTGTGCCAAACCGAGCATCCCTCCTGGCCTGAATATCCAGGAGTAATGCTTGGTGAAAGTGTTATACTTCCAAGTAGCTGCCTGACATATCTCAAGATAGGGATGTCTCTAGCAGCAGCTAGAGATGCAGCTGTACCTCTGGTAGAGTGAGCCCTCAGGCCTGAGGGGAACCTTACCCAGCTTTTGATAGCAAAATTGTATATAAACGATCCACCTGGCAATGGATCTTTTAGTAGCAGGTCTCCTTTTCCAACCTCACCATAAGTGAGAAACAGTTGGAGAGTCAAACCTGTGACCCTTGAGTACGCTCTATGTAGTAACTTGGGGCCCTCTTAACATCTAAGCTGTGCAGCCTCCTCTCACCAGAGGAGGAATGGTCAGTGAAGAACACTGGAAGTGAAATAGACTGGTTAAGGTGGAAATCTGAAACCACCTTAGGCAAAACTTCCTGTTAGTCCTGAGGACCACTTTATCCCTGTGAAAGGAAATAAAGTCAGTTTCTACTGATAAAGCCTGTAACTCACTTTCGCCTGGCGAGTGATGGCTACCAGAAATACAGTTTTCAAGTCAAATACTTAAGCTCTGCCGAAGCACAGAGGCTCAAAGGGGGTTGCATTAGCTGAGCAATGCATACATTAAGATCCCAAGCCGGGCAGGGGTCCCTGAATGGGGATTGGTGTGAAGCAATCCTTTAAAAACTTGGAAAATACAGGATGAGCAGAGAGGAAGGGCTTCCCTGCTGAAATGAAGGCAGAGACAGCAGCCAGTGCACTTTCAGGGTGGCTGGTCTCAGTCCCAAGAATTAAGATGGACCATGTAGTCAATACAGTAGGTAGATCAGCAGATTCTGAAACATGCTTCCCAGAACACCATATGGAAAAACCTTTTCCACTTGGGTTATAGAGTAGCCCTGGTGGAAGGCTTCCTAGCAGCCTTCAAGTTCGAGAACACTTTGAGAAAGTTGCAAATCAACAAACTCTAACTGCTCAAGAGCCAAGCCTTGAGGTTGAGGATTTGAGATTGGATACCAACTCTCCCTGAGCACAGGTTAACAGATTGTGGTTCCTGGGGGTCACAGGAAAGATGGACTGCTAAGGACAGAAGGAGTGGGTACCAGGGCTGCCTGGCCCAGTCTGGAGCAATCAGGATCATTTGGGGCTGAGACCTGATTTTGACTAATACTTTGAACAGGAGAAGGAAGGGGAGGCATAAAGAAACTTCCCTTCCAATCGAGGAGAAAGGCATCCAGGGGAACTGAGCCCAACACTGGGGCCTGCAACAAAACAGTGGAAGTTGATAATTGTCTGGGGCTGCGAAAAGATCTATCTGAGGAGTTGCCCCATCTGGCAACACTATCCCCAGTACTAGGGGATCCAGTGACCATTAGGTGATGGCCCTGGGAAATCCTGCTGAGGGCATCTGCCAAGACATTGTCCTTGCCAGGGGTGAACTGCTGAGGGAAGTGTTCAGGGGAGTAAGCCAGAGACCACAACTTCATTGCCTCGGTGCACAAGGCCGAAGACCAAGTGCCCCTTGTTTGTTGATGTACCACATTGTAGTGGTGTTGTCTGTTTTGACCTGTACCACCTTGTTCTGAACAGATGCAGAGAAAACCTGAAGTGCTAGAAAAAACAGCTCTGAGTTCCAACAGATTGATGTGGAGCAGAGATTCCTGGGGACCGTAATCCCTGGGTGGAGAGGTCGCCATGTGAGCTCCCACCCCAAGAGGATGCATCTGTAGTAAGGGTCAGGAATGGGACAGAGGGATGAAAAGCACCCCTGTCTCAATTGCTCTGATCCTGCCACCACTGAAGGGCCTGGATCAGGGTTGAGTCACTGGGATTAATTTGGATAGGATCTCTTCTTTGAGACCAGAAAGCTCTCAAATGGAACTGAATGTCCCTCATCTGAAATTTTGCTCCTTGCACCACGGCTGTGGAGGCAGCCATGTGCCCTGGAGCACGCAGGAAATGCCTTGCTGGTCGAGAAACCTGCAGAGTGAAGGCGGCCAGGGCCACTAAGGTCCTTACCCTTTCCAAGGAAGGAAGGCTCTGGCCTGCTTTGTATCAGTTCTGCGTCTATAAGGTGAGTACCTGGACAGGTTCCAAAACTGACTTTGGAACATTGAAGAAACCCCAGAGAGGTAAGCAGCTGCTGGGTAACTAGCAGGTGTGATTTGACCTGGTCTGGAGACTGACCCACAATGAGCCAGTCATCCAGTTAGGGAAAAATGGCAATCTTTTGCCTTCTAAGGTGGCGACTGCTGACTGCAGACACTTTGTGAACACCCTTGGGGCAGAAGTAAGGCCGAAGGGCATTGCTCTGAACTGATAATGGCCTGAGGCAGTTCGAATCTGAGTACTTTCGATGGGGCTTCCAGTAACCACATGGAAGTAGGCATCTTTGAGGTCCAGGAGGCTAGCCAGTCCCTGGCCTTAGGGAGGGTAAAATCATTCCCAGTGTCACCATTTTGAACTTTGGCTTTAAAGGTGCTTGTTTAGATATCTTAGATCCAGGATGGCCCCACTCTCCTGTCTTTTTGTGGGTAAGGAAGTACCTGGAGTACAGACCCTTGCCTCTGGTGAAGGAGAAACATTTTCTACAGCTCTGAGAGCCAGGAGGTTGAGACTTCTGTTTCAAAGCAAAGAGTCTCTAAAGGGTTTGTAGGTGGAAAAGATCTGGCTCTCATCTTTGGAAATTTCTTGAAGCTGAGAACCAGACCCTGGCTCACTACTTCCAGGACCCACCTGTCTGAAGTTAAAGACTGCCAGTCCTGGACAGTGAGCCAACCTGCCCTCAGGTAGTGGAGGCCGACCCTGGGCATCCCATCAGGGTGCCTGTTTGGCAGGGCTTTAGGCTGAGGGGGTGGGAGCAGGCCTGCTCGAACCCATCTGCCTCTCCTCTGAAGAACCCCCTCTGTACATAGGCTGAAGAGGAGGCCGAGGTCTGGTAAAGGCCTGTGAAAGGCCTACCCCTACCCTGAGGGGCTGCCTCTGAGGTGACTTGCCATTCCTTGGCTTGTGCACTCCTGTAAGTGGTTCTATATTCATCCATTTTCTTCATATAATTCTCTGTCTGCTCCCCAAACAGAGAATTTACTTTCTAGGAAAATCCATAGCCTTAGACTGGGTATCCTGTGACAAAGTAGTACACCTGAGCCAGGCCAATCTGCGAAAAGCCACAGATGTAGCCATGACTCTAGAGGATACATCATTAGAATCCACTGCAGCATGGAAATGCACCTTAGATGCCTCAATACCATCAGAGCCACCTGTTCCAGCCCCTTTGCAGGCGCCCAGAGACCTGTTTAGCTAAGGCCATGACAGTATCCCATCTAGATTTCTGGTATCTTGCAACATAAGCCATATAGTTAGCTTGTCTGAGTCCCAAGGATGCTGCCATGTATTGTTTTTGGCCATGGCATCAATCTTCCTGGAATCCTTGTCAGGAGGATGTGAAGCCAGTGGAATATTAGCTTTATCACAGGCTGCAGCCTGAACTACTAACATGACTGCATTGCTGTGAAGAAAATCTGTATCAGGACCTGACAAAGTGTACCTCCTGTCCATCTTTTATCCAGGAGGCACAGGATTAGGAGCTTTTAAAATTTTTACTGTTTGTTTTCTAAAGGATTATGTAAAGGGACGGACAACCTCCTGGACTCTGGGATATCCATCATCTCCACATAGTCAGGCTCCTCTTGCTCATCCAACGCCTCCTCTAAGGGAAGCTGGAGGGTCTCAGCAACTTTTTTATAAAACAAAAAATGAGAAGGGGACTCAGAAAGCCTAGGGGGAGACTCACCTGAAGGTCTGTCTGGGGAGATGTCCGGTTCAATGGGCACATCCAGACTTTCAAAATCACATTCACACTGATCATAATCCTCATCCCCCTCCTCTGGCTCATAGAACTCTTCTATATCATAATCCTGAACCACTGAAACCGACCGAACCGACCTTTTGCCAGACAGTGGCGGTTCAGAGGGAACCGGGGACAGGGACTGGACAATCTGTATTGCCCTGGCTATCTCAGCAGCAGTTGGAGAAGGAATTTTGGACTCCAAACCTGCTGATTTTTAGATTTCTTTGCTGGAACTGGCTCCTCAGAGTCAGCTTTTCGTTGCCTGGGAAGTCTCGCCCTGGTCAGAGGCACTCCCTCGGTTCAGGTTGGCACCGGACCGGGCTGTCATCTGGGTCAGCGGACTTTTTGGCCTCTCATTCCCTGAGCCTGCCCACTCTCTTGTCCAGGGTGGCTGCAGGGAAATTTTTACAAATCTGGCAGTCTGAATTGAGGTGGTCAAACCCCAGACAATAGACACATGTAGTGTGTGGGTCAGCCTTGGCAAAACTTCCCCAGAACACTACAGTGTTGAAACCAGTGGGCCGGTTTTCTTTTGGGTTTCTCAGACATGATGCCAGCCTAACCAACCAACTTGCCCTTTTGATGGCAGTGCCAGGCAAGCCACCCTTATCGGTTCCAAACCGTGTCACGGGTCCTGGAAAAAACCATAATGAAATCCGTTTTTTTTAGAACCGATAAGAACCGGGAACCGCACTCTAAAAAGCCTTAAAAGGCTTTAAACTTATATTTAAATACAACTCGATCGGTTCAACCGAACCGATAATACTTTTGCAAGTTCCACACAGAAAAAACCCTATCTATTACTTACGAATACCATAGACAGAGCCTGAACCGATCGGTTTTGCGGTTAAAATAATGAAATCGCGGTTAAATTAAACCAAGAAATAGCGCTTTAAACCGAAGAAATTAACCGAGCAACAGGAGGAATCTCCGGGCGACTGTTCAGTGGTAGATAAGAATCTGGCGGTTTCAGTTTGAAACCAGCCAAACAAAGCTTCTGAGCGAACTCGCTCTAAGCTCCATGCTCTGCATGGAAGTTAACTCTTTCACCTCCGGAGCAGTTCTAAGGCTGGGGCAAACTGCAATAGTCATAATATAGCAAGACTTCATGTTGTTTGAAACACAGTTTTCCAAGTCAAGTACTTGAGCTCTGCTGAAGACAGAGGCTCGAAAGGGGGTTGCATAAGCTGGGCAATGCAAATATTAAGATCCCAAGCAGGGGCAGGGTCCCTGAATGGAGGGTTGGTGTGAAGCAACCCCTTGAAAAACTTGAGAATACAGGGTGAGCTGAAAAAGAAGGTTTACCTGCTGATAAGAAAGCGAACCACGACTGCCAGGTGCACTTTTAGGGTAGCTGGTCTCAGCTCCAAAGAATACAAATGCACCAAATAATCCAAGAGTGTGGGCAAGTCAGCAGATTCTGGGGGAATATGCTTGCCAGAGCACCATATGGAAAACCTTTTTTTTTTTTTTTAGTTGTTTAACCAGGTATAGCACACTAAGCTGAAAGCTTTTTTACAGGAGCGACCTGGGACCTTTTCCATTTGGAATTATAAGTAGCCCTGGTGGAAGGCTTCCTAGAGGCCTTCAAGATATCCAATACACCTTGGGAGAGGTGTAGGTCAGCAAACTCTAACTCTTCAAGAGCCAGGCCTTGAGATTAAGAGATTTGAGGTTCGGATACCAAACTCTCCCTTGGGCACAGGTTAACAGATTGTGATTCCTGGGAAGACACAGGGGAAGGTGGACTGCTAAGGACATGAGGAGTGGGTACCAGGGCTGTCTGGCCCAATCTGGAGCAATCAGGATCATCTTGTAGGGTTGAGATTTGATTTTGACTAGCACCTTGAACAGAAGAGGGAAGGGGGGAAAGGCATAGAGAAACTTCCCTTCCCAACTGAGAAGGAAGGCATCCAGAGGGACTGAGCCCAACACTGGGGGCCTGCAGCAAAAAGGGAGTTGGTGATTGTCTGGGGCTGCAAAAGATCTATCTGCAGGGTTCCCATCTGGTAAACACTACCTCTAGTACTGGGGATCCAGTGCCCATTAAGTGATGGCCCTGGAAATCCTGCTGAGGCATCTGCCAGGACATTGTCCTTGCCTGGGAGGTGAACTGCCGTAGGAGGCGTTCAGGGAATAAGCCAGAGACCACAACTTCATTGCTTGATTGCACAAGGCCGTGAAGGCAGTGCCTCCTTGCTTGTTGATGTAGCACATTGTGGTGGTGTTGTCTGTTCTGACCTGTACAACCTTGTTCTGAACAGATGTGGAAAAAACTTGAAGTGCTAGAAAAACTGCTCTGAGTTCCAACAGATTGATGTGGAGCAGAGATTCCTGTGGGGACCACAATCCCTGGGTAGTGAGGTCGCCCATGTGAGCTCCCCACCCCAAGAGGGATGCATCTGTAGTAAGGGTTAAGGAGTGAGACTGGGGGGTGACTGGGGGGTGACCTGTCTCAGATTGCTCTGGTCCTGCCACCACTGAAGGGCCTGGATCAGGGTTCGAGTCAATGGGATCAATTTGGTTAGAGGGTCTCTCCTTTGAGACCAAAAGGCTCTCAAATGGAACTGGACGTCCCTCATCTGAAATCTTGCTCCTTGCACTACTGCTGTAGACGCAGCCATGTGCCCCAGGAGCTGTAGAAAATGTCTTGCAGGTCGAGAGACCAGCAGGGTGAAAGAGGAGGCCAGAGAAACCAGGGTCCTTGCTCTTCCCAGAGGAAGGAAGGCTCTGGCCTCTTTTGTGTTCAGTTCTGCACCTATGAAGGTAAGAAGCTGGACAGGCTCTAGAACTGACTTTGGAAGACTGACAAGAACCCAGAGATGTGAGCAGTTGCTGAGTTACCTGAAGGTGTAGTTTGACCTGGTCTGGAGACTGGCCTACTATGAGCCAGTCGTCCAGATAAGGAAAGATGGCAATCTTTGCCTTCTTAAATGAGCAACTGCTACTGCCAGGCATTTGTGAATACCCTCGGGGCGAGGTGAGGCGAAGGGCATTGCTCTGAACTGGTAATGGCCTGAGGGCAGTTTGAATCTGAGGTACTTTCGATGGGAGCTTCTGATAAGAACATGGAAGTAGGCATCCTTGAGATCCAGGGAGGCTAGCCAGTCCCCTGGCCTTAGAAAGGGTAAAATAATTCCCAGAGTCACCATTTTGAATTTTGGTTTTAAAAGGTGCTTATTTAGATATCTGAGATCCAGGATGGGCCGCCATTCTCCTGTCTTTTTTGGGGTAAGGAAGTACCTGGAGTAAAACCCTTTGCCCTGGTGTAGGGGTGGAACCCTTTCCACAGCTCTGAGAGCCAGGAGGGTAGAAACTTCTGTTTCTAGGGCAAGTGACTCTGATGGATTTGCAGGTGGAAAGGACCTGGCTCTCATCTTCGGAAATTTTTTGAAGCTGAGAACCAGTCCCTGGCTTACTACTTCCAGGACCCACTTGTCTGATGTTAAAGACTTCCAGTCCTGGACAAAGTAAGCCAGCCTGCCCCCTACAGGTAGTGGAGAATCGGCCCTGGCCACCCCATCAGGGAGCCTGCTTGGCAGGGGCTTTGGGCTGAGGGGTAGAAGCAGGCTTACTTGAACCCCGTCTGCCTCTCCCTCTAAAGAACCCAATCTGGGCATAAGCAGAAGAGTAGGCCTGGGCTTGGTAAAAAGGCCTATGAAAAGGCCTGCCCCTGCCCCTGACATGCTGCCTTTGAGGAGTGGCTTGCCTTTCTTTGGCCTGTGCACTCCTATAGGTGGTCCTATACTCATCCATTTTCTTCATATAATTCTCTGTCTGCTCCCAAACAGAGAATTGCCCAACAGGAAAATCCATAGCCTTAGACTGGGTATCCTGTGACAGGGTAGTACATCTAGCCAGGCCATTCTGCGAAGAGCCACAGATGTGGCCATGACTCTTGATGATACATCATTAGAGTCCACTGCAACATGAAATTGCACCTTGGATGCCTCAATACCATCTGCAGCCACCTGCTCCAGCTCCCTGGCAAGCTGGTCAGGGGCCTGTTTTGCTAGGGCCAGCACAGTATCCCATCCGGATTTCTGGTACCTAGCAGCATACGCCATATAATTTGCCTGTCTGAGTCCCAAAGATGCTGCCATGTACTGTTTCTTTGCCATGGCATCCATCCTCCTGGAATCCTTTTCAGGAGGGTGAGAGGCTAGAGAATATTTGCCTTGTCACAGGCTGCAGCCTGCACTACCCCACATGGCTGCACTGCTGAGAGAGGAACTCCGTATCAGAGCCTGATAATGTATACCTCTTGTCCATCCTTTTATCAACAGGAAGGATAGAGTGAGGAGTTTTAAATTTTATTGTCTGTTTCCAAAAGATTTGTGCGCGAGAATAGACAGTCTCCTAGACTCTGGAATATCCATCATTTCTACAAAATCAGGCTCTTCTTGGTCATCAACAGCTTCCTCAACAGGGAGTTGGAGAGTTTCAGCAACTTTCTTATAGAACATAAAATTAGAGGGGGACTCAGATAGCCTGGGGGGGGGTGGAACCCTGACGGTCTGTCTGGAGAGATGTCCGGTTCAATGGGCACATCTAGACCTTCAAAATCACATTCACTCTCCTCATACTCCTCCTCCCCTTCCTCCGGTTCACAAAAATCCTCAAAATCATAATCTTGAACCGGTGGAACCGAGCGCTTCCCTGATGGTGTCGGTTCGGACGGAACTGGGGAAAGAGACTGGACAATTTGAATTGCTTTAGCTATTTCTTCAGCAGTTGGGGAGAGAACTTTTGGCTCTATGCTAGCTGACTTTCTAGTCCTTTTTGCTGGAACCGGCTCCTCAGAACCGGCTCTACGTCTGCCCGAGGAAGTATCGCCCTGGTCAGAGGACACTCCCTCCGGTTCGGTTGGTACCGAACCGGGCTGGCCATCCGGGTCAGCGGACTTTTTGGCCTCCCTTTCCCTGAGCCTACCCACTCCCTTTTCCACGGTGGCAGCAGGAAAATTCTTACAAATCTGGCAGTCTGCATTGAGGTGGTCAAACCCCAGACAATATTCACAGGTGGTGTGTGGGTCAGCATTAGCAAAGGCTTCCCCACAGAGACCACAGTGCTGAAACCCAGTGGGCCCGGTTTTTCTTTTGGGTTTCTCAGACATAGTGCCAGCCTAACCAAACTTGCCCATTAGTGGCAATCCGCAAAGCAAGACTCTCTTATCGGTTCCCGACCGTGTCACAGGTCGTGGAAAAAAACGTAATGAAATCCGTTTTTTTTTTTTTAGAACCGATAAGAACCGGGAACAGCATTCTAAAGCACCAGAAAGTTTTTTTAAAACAACCTGATCGGTTCAAACAGAACCGAAAAAGACGTTTACAAGTTCCACACAGAAGAAAAATAAATGTAAGCCTATCTATTACTTACAGTATCACAGACAGAACTTGAACAGACCGACTGCGGTTTAATTTCGGTCAAGAAACCGAAAAAATAAGACTTTTTAACCGACAAACGAACCGAGCAGAAGGAGAAATCTCCGGAGCGACTGTTCAGTGAAGCGGAGTAAAGAATCTGACAGTCTGAGTTTGAGCAACAACAGACAGAGTTTTCAACCGAGCTCGCGCTCAAGGTTCCATGCCTGGCATGGAAAGTTAACTCTTTCACCTCCGGAGCAGTTTGAAGGTTGGGACTCACTGCATATGTCATAATATAGCAAGACTTCATGTTGTTTGAACAACCTCTGCCAGGGCTCAGGGACCGAACAGGTGAACCAACACCCTGGAAGGATCCGTCAGACGAGGCAGTCACCGGCCGTTCAACCGTTCTGAAACAGTCAGGACTGAGCCCTGAGGGGGATTCCCCCCTGCGAGGTGACTGGGGCCGCGTGGGTCTAGAAGGGCAGCCCCTAGCCTCAAGACATGAGATTCCCTCACCCCCCCCGTGACACTTCAGGGGAGAAGACTGGGCTGGTGCTGCTGCTCCTACCCGAGCCCCTGCGAGCTACCACGGAAGGACACTGCTCCTGATACTGTCCCCTCAATCCCTCAGACTCAACTCAGAGAGGGACCTCCTCCTCAGGACCAACCACGGAGGTTCAACCTCACCCGCCAACTCACGAGTGGCAGCAGATGAGGGAACTTTCGCCCCTGCCTCAGACGTCCTAGCAGATCCAGAACTGGATCCAGCCTAGACAATTAAAACAGGTGGTTCACCTCCTCCAAGTACAGAGGTCCCACCGGTTCTGGTGGACCCTCTGGTGTCGCCCCCAGCACTGGAAGATCAGTCAGCGCCGCGAGCGGCTCTGACACCAGTGCCAGTAGAAACAACCGGTTCCAAAGGAGGGGTTAGACAGACGCCCAAGTGCTCGATGGAGGAGAGTCCAAGAACTCTAAAGAATCCAGAAGTCAGTCTGGATCCACCTCGAATCATAATCGCCTCCCAAGAGAGCGGATCTAGAGGACCTCCCAAACTCCCCACTCCCAGCACCACCAGGCGGACCCACACTACCCACAGCCCCACCCGATCACGGCACACGCACAGTGTATCAGAATCCAGAGGCGGCTGAAACCACCAGGCGGGCCTGGCAGACACAGGCCGTGACGCCAGGGGAGTCTTCACTTCTGAGGAGGTGACTGCCAAAACGATCCCTGCAGCCCGACCCCTGGGGGAATCAGACTGGGCCTCCGGCACCGTGAGAGAGGCCTCTGCCGTGGCGAGGATAGAAAGGGTGGAAGCCCCATATACAACCAGGAGGGGACCTGGAGGAAGGCTCAAGGGACCTACATCTGGCGTCCCTAGTGCGCACCTGTCCTCCAGAAGTCAGCGGCATACGGCCGACTTTAAACACACAGCGTTCCAGTTTTCTGTGGTCCATGAAAAACAGGCGTTGCAACAGTCCATATCATGGTTAGGGCCCAGGCAGGTCAGTCAACGATCATGCCAGTCCGAGATGGAATAAAGTTGGCCACAGGGACACCGCCGCATCAGTGGCCGGCCCGCCTTCGAAGATTTCTTGTTCTTGTCCCCGGGACGAGACATGATCGGATGGAAAAACAACAATAAAACAGCAAAAGGGTCTTGGCATCGAAGAAAAATAAGGAAAGATCTTACCGGAGTCGATGGCACCGAGAACACAACGGTTCCTGAAGAACTAGGATGGTGGAGACGGTTCAACAGACTAGACCCGATGACCCAGTACGAAAAAATGCTGTCTTCACGAGGTCGTGCTCACTCGATGGCAGAAGAAGCAGAACTGGGATGGAGGAGGAGTTAGCATCGGTTACTGGCCAACCCCTGCATGTACGCGGTGTATGTTGTTGGCCTAGAGGGCAGCACCGCCCATGGCACCGACTCCTCCCCTTTACAAAAAAAAATAAATGCTCCCGCGGGGACATGCTGCTCCGGTCAGAACCCCACCAATGATGATGATTGGTGAAGACTGACACAGCTAAGATGTACTTTTTCACTGAGAGGGTGGTGGAGCTGTGGAACAGCCTTCCAGCACAAGTGGTGGGTGCGAAAACAATATGGGGGTTCAAGAGTGCATGGGATTGACAAAAGGGTACCCTGGAGATGTGCAGAGCAGGAGAGCCGCAGATCAAATAGGATTTGGGGCTGCAGCAGTGAGTAGGGAAATGGGCAGACTAGGAGGGCTGTATGGTCCTTATCTGCCGACAGATTCTATATTTCTACCCCTAGTGTTGGTCCTGAACTTTCCTCCTTTCAGTCTCAGATCATGTCCCTTCATTCTTCTACTTTCCTTAACATGAAATAGTTCCTGCGTCTGCACCTTATTTATGCCCATGATGTACTTGACGGTCTCAATCATGTCTCCCCTCTCCCTCCTCTGCTCCAGGAAGTACATGTTTAATTCTTTTAACCTATTTTCATAAGTCATGTGGTGTAACCCCTGTATCATTTTTGTTGCCCTTCGTTGTACTGTCTCCATCCTATCAATATCTTTCCTGAGGTGCGGTCTCCAGAATTGGATGCAGTATTCCATGTGAGAGCATACAAGTGCCTTGTACAGTGGCAATATCACCTCCCTCCTTCTGCTTTGATGCCCCTCCCAATGCATCCCAGCATGCCACTGGCCTTTAGTGCCACCTTCTCGCATTGTCTCCCTACTCTCAAATCGTCTGATATCATGACCCCCAGGTCTCGTTCTTGGTTGGTTGTGCCACAAGTCCTTCAGCCCCCAAGCAGTACTCTCCTTTTGGGTTGTTTCTTCCTAGGTGCATGAGTTTGCACTTCTTGGCATTGAATTTTAGCTACCATGCTGTGGAGCATTGCTCTAGTTTCTGTAGGTCTGATTTCATTTTCTTTACTCCTTCTGGGGAATCCACCCTATTGCAAATATTGGGTTCATCTGAGAACAGACACACCTTTCCCTCAAGTTCATTTGCGATGTCAGCTATGAATATATTGAATAGCAAGGATCCCAACACCGAGCCCTGGGGCACCCCACTGGTTACCTCCCCCACTTTTGACAATGTGCCGTTTACCTGCACTTAGTGTTCTACCATGCAACCAGTTTTTCACCCAGTTTACCACCTCCTGATCCACCTCTGTGCAGTCTAGTTTCTTTACCAGCCTTCTGTGTGGAACCGAGTCGAAGGCCTTGCTAAAGTCTAGGTATACCACATCAACTGCTCCCCCATTATCAACAGCCTTAGTTACCCAGTCGAAAAACTCGACAAGGTTTGTTTGGCAAGACCTCCCAGCGGTGAACCTGTGCTGTTTGTGATCCTACTGACTGCTGGATTCCAGGAATGTTAACATTCTCTGCTTGAGTAGGGATTCCATCAATTTCCTGAAGTAAGACTCACTGGGCAGTAGTTTCCTGCCTCTTCTCTGCTTCCAGATTTATGAAGTGTGGGACCACTGATGCCCTCTTCCAGTCTTCGGGAACTTCCCGCTCATTAGTACATATATAAATACGACACCAGCCCCATGGCACTGCTCTGACACCCCAACAGCTGTAGACTGAATATCAGACTGACCTGAAGGTTTGTCTCCAACTCTGTTTTACAGTCATGATGTTACTCCAATCAGTTACTACTCTACCAGAGTTATATGGTTTTATATCAATAATGATGAGACGTTTTCCTGCCTGTTTAATAAACAAAGAATGCTTAAAATATATAAGTTGGCATTGCGATTGTTAGTTTGTCGACTTTTGCAGGCAAAGATAAAATTACCTCGGATTAAGCTCGGGGATGGGGCTAGAAGGTCACATATACAAAATGTGTTAAATACTCCTTCAGTTTTTTATTGGACCAGTAGGGCCCAATTAGAGGGCCGATTTCATTATGTGATTTACTGTATACGTTATGCAAAAGGGGTCCAGCCTATTATGGCTTGAAGCAGGCTACTGTAAACATTAACGTGGGGTTACATGATTATGCACTGTGTTTTTCTTACCCACCCACCACCCCCATGTGGTATTTCACTGGGCAGAAATAAGAAGTTCCCTACTGTGCTGTGATGTAACCTGTAAGTATCTCTGTCATGCAAGCAGTTGTAAGTTTTTGTTTCAAAAAACTACTAAAAATAAATTAAAATGGATTATTTGCAATAACAGATCAGAATTATTGGCAAGTGAACATTATCTGGTGGTTGAAGTTAGCTACAACGTATAAAGGTTTTCAAATATTTTCTTTTAAAATCGCTCCAGGTTGCTCCTGTAAAAAAGCTTTCAGCTTAGTGTGCTATACCTGGTTAAACAACTAAAATAAAAAAAAAATAAAAAAATTTAGTGTAGTTCCCATCTTTCTCTAATGGAGAGAGCATCAAACACCATCTTTGAGTGGGTAAATGACCCTTGCTACAGGCAGGTGAGCAGGAGACTAAAGTGAAAGTGACACACAGAAACAGACCATGATGGCAGAAAAAGACCAGAGGTCAATCCAGTCTGCCCATACTCCCCATAATCCCTGGAACCTTCCCTGAAACCTACTGTTCCTCCAGGGTATTGACCCTCCCTGTACTATCCCCATTCTCCTCCCTGGTCTTATCGCCTCGGGTAACCACTACTCCCTTCATTCTATCCCATGCCTGCTTAAATCTTGACTGTGTTTGCACCCACCACCTCGGCCGACAGACTCTTCCAAGGTCCCACCACCCTTTCTGTAAAATAGTACCTTTTTTTTTTTTTTTTTTTTAACCAGGAGAGACACACTAAGCTGAAAGCTTGTTTACAGGTGCGACCTGAGAGCACAAGGAAGTTAAGTGACTTGCTCAGGGTCACACAGTATGCAAGTGGGGGCTGTGGGATTCAAACCCAGGTCTCCAGATTTGCAGCTCAGAGCCTTAAACCACTGCACTATACTTCCTCACGTCCCTCCTGAATCTCCCTCTTGTTAATTTCCACTTGCACCACGTGACCTCAAATTTGTATTCAGGGTAAATAATTCCCCACAGTTTACCTTGTTAATTCCTTTAAGGAACCTGAAGGTCTTCATCATATCTCTCCTCTCCCTTCTGGTCTCCAGTGAGTACAGATTTAGTGCCTTGAGGCGCTCCTCACAGGATCTGCCCTGCTGGCCCTGAATCATTTTTGTTACTCTGCGCTGCACTGTTTCCAACCTACCCCTGTCCTTTCTGAGGTGAGGGCTCCAGAACTGGACGCAGTACTCCAGGTGAGGCCTCACCAGGGATCTGTACAGGGGAAATATTACCTCTTTTCTTCTGCTATTAATACTAACATACTAAAATGCCAGCAGAATAGGCCTAACGGTCTTTTGCGTCTGCTCGTTTGGTCAGCCCCCACCCTGGGAGCTGACCTTGCTGCCCCCCTCGCCTTCTCTGGCTTCTCCCTTCCCAGTTCTGGATATTCTCGCTGCATTGGATTTTGCTTCCAGAACCCTTCCCCTGTACCTGTCCACCCCTCTTGAACCCCTCCACCGTCTCTGCCTCCACCAGCCCCCTGGGCAGCGCATTCCATGGCTCCACCACCCTCTCAAGGAAGTAGCACCTCCTCCTTTCTCCCCTGAATCTTCCACCCTCCAGCTTCCACCCATGCCCTCTAGTTGCCCCTTCCTCCTTCCTTCGAAGCACCCTGACTGCTCCTCCCCTATTTACCCCTTCATGTACCTGAAGACCTCTATCATGTCCCCCCGGTCCCTTCTCTCTTCCAATGTGTACATATTTAGCTCTTCAAGCCTCTCCCCATAGGTCCTGTCCCCCAGGCCCCAAATCATTTTGGTTGCCCTCCTCTGGACCCCCTCCAGGAGTTTAATGTCCCTCTTTAAGTGTGGCCTCCAAAACTGCACGCAGTACTCGCGGTGCGGCCTCACCAAGCAGTTATACAGAGGGAATTTTCACTTCCCTCCTTCTGGAGGTGATCCCCCTAGCGATGCATCCCAGCATCCTGTTGGCCTTGGCTGCTGCTCTCCTACAAGTCTCCGAGTTGTTCATCTTGACATCCACCACCACCCCCAGATCCCTCTCAGCCATTGAGACTTGTCCCCCCAAGATGTACACTTGGCCCAGGTTTCTGGCCCCCAGATGCAGTCCCTTGCATTTCCCTGCATTGAACCTCAGCTTCCACTTTCTAGACCATCTTTCCAGAGCCTCCAGGTCCCCCTTCCCGATACATCCCAGCATCCTTTTAGCCTTGCTAAAGACCTTGTTGCGCTGGTTTGTTGGCAGGTACTTATGATAACTCCTAGATCCTGTTCCTCTTCTGTACTGCTAAATCTCACCCCACCCATCCAGTACTCCGTCTTGGGGTTCCTTTTTCCCTAGATGCATTACCTTGCACATTCTGATATTGAATTTTAACTGCCAGATCTTTGACCACCCCTCTAGTATTTGTAGGTCACTCTGCATAACCCTTACATAGAAACATAGACTTTGATGGCAGATAAGGACCGTTGGCCCACCTAGTCTGCCCATTTCCCTACCTACAGGATAAGCAGCAAATCCTAGTTAACCAACAGCCTATTTCTTCCTACCCCCCACAAAAATTGCCTTATGTCTGACCCATGCATTCTTAAATTCTCCCACAGTTTTAGACCCACAACCTCCTAAGGAGGCTGTTCCATCGTCCACCACCCTCTCTGTGAAAAATACTTCCTCATATTGCCCGGCCCCCCCATCTTCAAATTTTGTCTCCTTGTTCTTGCACATCTCTTTTTCTGAAAGATGCTACCTTCTTGGACTTTGTTGATTCCACTGAGGTACTTAAAAGTTTCTATCATGTCCCCCTCTCCTCCTTTTCTCAAGAGTATACATATTAGCTCCTTTAGTCTCTCCTCGTGTAGGCTTCTCTTCCAAACCCTGCACCATTTTAGTTGCCCTCCTCTGGACTGCTTCCATCCTATCTATATCCTTGCAGAGATGGGGTCTCCAGAACTGGATGCAGTACTCCAGATGGGGTCTCACCAACTGTCAGTACAGAGGGATAACAACTTCTTGTTTTCTGCTGGTGATGCCTCTCCCTATACATCCCAGTATCCCCCCCCCCCCCAGCTCTCCCAATTGCTTTCTCACATTGCTTGCTAACCTTAAGGTCATCTGATATGATTACCTCCAGGTCCCTTTCATTTTGTTGTTGTTACTACCCCCCATTGTGTAATCTTCCCTGGGTTTTGTTTCTCAGGTGCATTATTTTGCACTTCTTTGCATTGAATCAAGCTGCCATACTTCTGACCATTCCTCCAACCTTGCCAAGTCCCTTCTCATCCCTTCCATGCCTCCTTGTGTATCAACGTATTGCAGATCTTTGTGTCATCTGCAAAGAGGCATACTTTTCCTTCCAGTCCCTCTGCAATGTCACTTATAAAGACATTAAAAAGGACTGGACCCAATACTGAACCCTGTGGTATCCCACTAGTAACCCCTCTTTCTTCAGAGTGGACACCATTTACAATTACCTTCTGTGTCCTGTTGTCCGGCCAATGTTTTACCCAGGCTATCACCCTGGGACCCACTCCCAGGCTGGTTAATTTGATTATTAATCTTTTGTGTGGGACTGTGTCAAATGCCTTGCTAAAGTCTAGGTAGGCCATGTCCACAGCCCCTCCCTGGTCTATTACTTTGGTCACCCAGTCAAAGAAATTAATTAGATTCGTCTGACATGACCTTCCCACTATGAACCCATACTGCCTTGGGTCCTGTGCCCCACTGGCCTCTAGGTACTCAACAATTCTTTCCTTCAGAAGTGATTCCATCACTTTCCCTACCACAGAGGTCAAACTGACAGGTCTGTAGTTTCCTGCCTCTGTCTTGCTCCCACTTTTGTGAAGGGGAATCACATCCGCCTTCTTCCAGTCCTCAGGTACCACAACATCCTCCCTTGATTTGTTAAAAAGGGTAGTCAGTGGTGTCACTAGTTCTCCCCTTAATTCTTTTAGAATTCTGGGGTGAATTCCATCAGGCCCCATTGCATTGTCCACCTTCAGTTTTAGGAGTTACTTCAGAACCCTTTCTTCTGTGAAAGGACTGGGATCGACCCCCCTATCCAGAGTGCTTCTGTTAATTGAATTAGGCACCTCCCCCTCCACCTCTTTTGTGAATACTGAGCAGAAGTATTCGTTCAGTATCCCTGCTTTTTCACTATCCCTCTCTGCCCGCCCACGCATCCACCGTCCATTCTATTCAGCCTCACTACCCTCCCTCCCTCCCTTTGTCTTTCTACGCTCCCTGATGTACCTATAAAAGGTTTTATCCCCCTTCTTAACCGAGTTGGCTCTTTTCCTCAGTTTGGGCCTTTGCTATTCTGACTTTCCTCCCTGCTTCCTTCTGCCTTAACTGGTACAGTTATCTGTCCTGCTCCTTCTGTGTTTCCTTATACTTCCTAAATGCTATCTTTTTCTCCCTAACCTTCCCTGCCACCTCTTCTTCCCTCATCACTATTCACCCTCCCACATAGTTTTGTATCATCTGTGAAGAGACACAGCCTGCCCTGGATTCCCCTCACCTATGTCACTAATGAACATGCTGACGAAAACTGGATCCAGGACAGATCCCTGTGGAACCCCACTCATAACCTCCCCTTTGATTTAACCCCACTGACCACCACCTTCTACTGCCTCCCTTTTAGCCAACTACCCACCCCACATGATGCCCCACAGGGGCCACTATAGCTCCTTCACCAGTGTGAGGACTTCCCTAGCCTAAAGACTGTTAGAGAATAAAAACAGTAAACTGACTGATAACTCTGCCAGTGTTTTCCCAACAAATGCAACTATGTGCATTCCCACACAGGGAACGAGGTATAGATATGAGACAGAATTAGATAAGGTAGGAAAGGAGTGACAGGTGCACAACTACCGGAAGTTAAGACATTTTCCTTTTCTAAATATAGTCCCCAAGTAAACTAAATTTTTAAAATAATGTAATGTCCTCGATCGGTTATAGAGATAACTGAAAATATTTTCTACTGGCAGCAGTTCCCTTTTTGTGCTCCATGGCCTTCAGCTTGGGACTCCTAACATCCGTCATGGCTCATTATCTGAAGATGGAATCTGCTGTCGTGGAGACAGATTCTTTTTTTTTTTAACTTTATTTTTACTGTTTTACCAAACACATACAGCATACAGATTACTGACATAGAACTTGTGAGGTGTAGAAAAAATGTAACACATTGTGGGTGTCACTCCTCTTAATAATACAATAGGGTGCATCATATTCAAGGGGATATAGTAGTACTAACATACAGAAAATTTTTACAGTCCACATTATAGCTGTAGTTGGAGTCCATGAGCTGCATGGCAAGATAGTGCATGGTGAAACATTTTGGAAATAATAAAAAATAAATAAAATAGTCCATAAAAAGCAGCTTGAAAAATTGCATAGGCATTACAGTACCTACTGCCTGAGGAGGAAAAGCTAAATTGCCATGCAATCCACTAAGTATACACTTACATACTAAATACTCTGCCAGGTTTAAGCAACCCATACAATAAAATTTGAACTCAGGTGCTTGAAAAACTATAACAATGAAAAAGTACAGTTACACAAGAATTTACCGTAACAGCAGATCTTCGAGAGAAGCTCCTGCAGCAGGCAACACCATTAGAACTAAGCCGCCAGGCGCTAGGACCCCACAGAAAACTTCTAGCTAACAGTATACGGGGGGGACCACCCTCTGACATCGGCCCGCCCAGTCAGCCATGGTATATAAGGAGCGGTCCCTCAGCCCAACCTCAGTTCTCCCGCCGGAGACCCAATGAGCACAGATAGGAGAACGAGGAAGGACCATGGAAAGAGCACGTACAGGGGGAAGGAGGGCGTGAAAGCAGTGCCTGCTGCAGGAGCTTCTCTCGAAGATCTGCTGTTATGGTAAGTTCTTCATAACTGTACTATCTTACTTCGAGGATGGCTCCTATAGCAGGGAACACCGGTAGGACTGAGTCCCAAGCAGTACCCGGAAACAAGCCCCGTTAACAGGGAGGAGGCAAGAAACAGTGGAGTCAATCCCTCAGGAAAGGAGTCCCTGCAGGACCGCAAGGCCAAAGCCCGTCCTGAGTCCGGAAGCAATGTCCAAACTGTAGTGCTTGATGAAAGTATGGCTGGAACTCCAAGTGGCAGCTGCACAAATATCTGCCACTGAGAGCCTCCACAGTGAAGTGAAGGACGTAGACACTCCCCTTGTGGAATGGCCTCTCCTTGATTTGAGTACTCTAGGTAATAAACAGGCAAGTGGATGTCCTGGTTCACCGTAAATTCAGACACCACCTTGGGCAGTAACTTTGGATTGGTCCACAAGGACACCCTGTCCTTGTGGAAAACTAAATAAGGCTCTTTACACATCAGAGCCTGAAGCTCGGAAATCCTTTGAGCAGAAGTAACAGCAACTAAAAATAACACTTTCCAACACAGAAAGCATAGCCTGCAGTCTGTGGCCAGTTCGAAGGGAAGCAAAGTAAATTTCTCTAACATGAATAAAAGATCCCGGGGTGGGACAGGGTCCCTAATGGGAGGTTTGAGCTGCAGAATACTCCTCAAAAAGGTATAGAACAGGTCCAGCTGAGCAAGGTCTTTCCCTCAATAGGTGCATGGTATGCAGAGAGAGCTGACAAATGCACCTTAATGGAGGAGTAACCCAGGCCAGAATCCGACAGAGCAAAGAGGTACTCCAAAACCGAGGTCACCGGATAGGTGAAAGGTTTGAAGGAATGGACGGAAGCCACAGGCAGAACCGTTTCTACTTCATAACATAGGTGGTTCAGGTGGAAGGCTTCCTAGCAGCCACCAGGTCCTCCGTCACCCAAGGGGAGACCTCGAAACGGGAAACAGCTAGGTCTGCAGGAGCCACGTGTGCAGATTCAGAAACTTGAGGTCCGGATGAATTAAGGTGCCCTGGTTCTGGGAGAGCAAGTGGGAGCTCAGAGGCAGAGGAACTGGAGGCTCCACTGCCAGCTGTTGGAGAAAGGGAAACCAAATCTGCCATAGCCAGTAAGGAGCAATGAGGATCATGTCCACTCCTTCCACCTGAAGCTTGAGAAGAACCCTCTGCAACAGATGGAAGGGAGAGAAGGTATAAGGAAACCTCTGTGTCCAGCAGAGGGACAATGCATCTCTCCAGAAAACACCAGGCCCTGGGTCGAGTGAGCAGAATCTGGGCAGTCTGGCGTTGAATGGGGACGCAAAAAGGTCTAACTCTGGACGTCCCTACCTGTTGAAGAGGTCGTCTGCGACTGCCTGTAGAAGCTCCCATTCATGGGCCTTGGACTGAGACCTGCTTAGGCTGTCAGCCAACGTGTTTTGGACACCTGGAACATGGACAGCTGTTAGTTCCAGACCATGTTCTATGGCCAAATACCAAACCCTCATGGCCTCTCTGCAAAGAGGATACGAGTGGGTGGCCCCTGTTTGTTGATGTATAAAACCATGGGCATGTTGTCCATCTGAATTAGCAAGGGGCCTGGAAGGAGATCTGATAGGAAAGCCTGCATGGCATAAAGGATCACCCTTATCTCCAGCACTGATGTGGAGATCTCGCTCCAGTGGAGACCACATCCCCCGAGTCTGCTTGTCAATCAGATGGGCTCCCCAGCCCTGGTTGGAAGCATCTGTGATCAGGATCTGAGTAGGTGGATCCTTGCGAAAAAGGACCCCCTTCATCAAATTGGGCAAGTCGAGTCACCACCTGACTGTCCGCTGGACTGTCTGTGAGATGAGCACCTGCTGATCCAGGTCGTCTGATCGCTGGTCCCACTAAACCCGAAGAGTCTACTGGGGCACCCACATATGAAGGCATGCCAGAGGGACTGTGCGAATGGTGGCTGCCATGTGGCCCAGAAAGCTGAGGTATGTCCGAGCTGGAATCCGGTGAGACAAAGTGACTAGGTGGGCTAAGGATTGAAGCCTTTCTGCCATGTCCTCCGGTAGAAAGACTCTTTCTTTCCCCAGAAGGGGGAGGGGCTCAAAAAAGTTCACACTACTAGACAGGTCTTTTCTTGTCCAAAATCTTTTGTTTTATTATATTTTTCAGGCCCATATCCTCTATGTTTCACCAACAAATATTGGCTTCCTCAGGAGATGCCTTTACAAAACTTATTAATTAGCACTCCAGATAGTTATTTCCTTCATTTGGATTATCTGTTTCCATAATATATCCTGCTCAGTCCTTATTTCCAACGATTATTTGTTTTCATTGCTTTTATAAGCCCCACTTATTGGTTGCTCTTTTCTTTCATTCTTATCAGGCCCACGCTCCGTTGCTAGTCTCAATTCTGAGAAGTTTTTGGAAGCAGGTACAGCTGGCATTCTCTAGTAGCTGCTGTCTCAGCAGTCTTTTGAAGGGACCAATCAAGCTTAGCGAGGAAATGTCAGGCTGTCGAGAGTTTAGCCACCCAGGGGCACGGAAAGCGAAGGACCTTTGACCCAAAGAGGTGCGACAGTGGGGGATTTTAAATAGGCAACAGTCTGAGCTTCGAGTGTTACGAAGGTTAGTATTGGGGGAGAAAAGATTCTGAACCCTTGCGGGAACCAGACTGAGACTAGCTTTTTTCGCTAGTAAGCAAGACTGGTAGAGAAGTCTATCAGGGAACTGAAGCCAGTTAGCCTGGGCATACAAGTCACACATGTGCGTCATGCGTGTGGCTCCTGTGGCAAGTCAGCAGGCTTTGTTTAAAGCAATTTTAATAAGATGTAGGGCAGTCTCTGTGGCCAAACCATTTATTACCAGCCCGTAGTCAATTAGAGTCACAAGAGAACTTTGCACTGCTAGTTTGAGGGCTTCAGGGGTGAGGCTATGCTTGTGCCTGTGCAACAGACCAATGCGTGTATTAACAGCCTTAGTGACTATGTCAATGTGGCGGTCGAAAGTCATTGTGCTGTCCAGCATGATCCCCAGGTATTTGAAATTCTGTACAAGCTCCAGGGGAGAACCCACCTCGCTGGTGATCAGAAGAGGGTGGGCTCTGTTCCGATTTTGAGCAGTGCAGAACACCATATAATTTTAGTCTTTATATAGTTCATCACCAGTTTCTGATCTTTAAACCATCTTTCCACAGCTGAAAAGTTGGTCTGGAGTTTGCCTTCGAGAGCGAAGGGGTTAGAGTCGCTGGTGAACAGTACGGCATCGTCTGCATAAAGAAGTAGATGACAGTTACAGACAGAGGAGAGTTGGTTAAGAAAGAGGCTGAACAAGAGCGAGCCCAAAATAGACCCTTGAGGTACACCTGAGCAGACTCGATGGCTATCAGATAAGGTATTAGCAATCTTGACCTGTTGAGACCTCTCCAACAGGTAGCTGGAGAACCAAGTTACAGTGTCAGGGGAGACACCAATGCTATCGAGCTGTTTGATCAGAAGAGCATGGTTGACAGTGTCAAACACTTTCGATAAGTCGATGAAGGCTGCGCCAACTAGGAGACCTCGGTCAAGGAAGTAGTTTACATAGCCTGTAAGTTCAAGCTGCGCAGTTGTGGTGCTGTGGTGCTTTCTAATGCCATGTTGCTCAGGACACTGCAGCTGGTGCTTTTCAAGGTATTTGCCAAGCTGGTCCGCAACTATTCTCTTGAGGGTTTGAGAGAGTGGCAGTAAGATAGACATTGGGTGATAGTTCCTAGTAAGTGTCCGGTCACCACTCTTGAACACTGGTGTGATTATCACAGACTTCCACTTTACTGGGAAATGCGAGTACCTGAGAGAAGTGTTGAGTATGTGTGTCAGTGGGGTCAGAATTTCGTCCAAGGACAGTGCTACGAATGTCAGGTCCAGTGTATCACTGCTGAATCTAGTTTTGCCCAGAACCTTTAGGAGGTATTTTTGAGCTCCCCTGGTTCTAATTGTTTTGAAGTAAAAAGGAGGGTGGGAGGGAGTTGAGGGACTATGTATTCGAGCATCAGAAGAGCTGGGAGGGTTGAAGAAGTCGGGGGGGGGGGGAGTACCCCACTCAGGTCTGTGAAGGCATTATTGAAAGAGTTGGCAATTGTTCTAGGATCAAGAGTGGGAGTGCCTTCTATGTTAAGCATAGTGGGGACAGATCTGCAGTCTTTATCAGTTAATTCCTTTAAGTTGTTCCAAAACTTTCTGCCATCACACCAGGTTTTGGTGAGAGCTTCCCTGTAGTATTGATTTTTAGCAGCCCGTATAGCCCGAGTGCAAGCATTACGTGCTTTCTTATAGTTTTGCAAGTCTGCCTGCTTGCTAGAAGCGTGTGCCCTCAGCCATAGGCAGTCCCTTGAATTCAGCAAGTCTAGTAGGCCGGGGGAACCAGGGATTGCAGTGGCCCTTGACTTTCCTAGTTTTCATAGGGGCATGCCGATCACAAGTTTCATTAAAGTGGCGAATGAAGTAATCAAGGGCAGTGTCAACATTGTGTGTATTATAGACCGGAGGCCAGTCATGGTGACGGAGATCCACCTTTAATGCTCCTAGGTGTCCCCGTATGAGAACCCTGTTGGTAATTATTCTCACTGGGGCCTTGGTGTAATTATTGGACCATTTGAACATAATAGGAGAGTGGTCGTTAAGAGCATCTGGGAGGTTAGTGATCCCCAATAAGTGACTGGGGCAGTTAGACAGTACCCAGTCAAGTAAGGTGCTGGTGCCAGTGGAGTAGTTGACCCTAGTCAGAGTGGTGACCAGCTGCGAGAGGTGAGTAGCTGTGAGAGCATCTTTAAAGACCTTGGCCTCCGGGGAGAGCCAGTTGATATTAAAGTCCCCGAGGAGTATAATTTCATTGTTTAGGCTCACTGAATCTAGGCACTCCGTTAATCCATCAATGCCAGTAGCCTTATGCTTTGGAGGAATATAGACTGAAGTGACTGTGAGGGTTTTATTATGAGAGCCAAGGAGCACTTTTAAGGCAAGTGCTTGTATTCGGTCACCCAAGGTGGGCAGTGGCAGGACTAGTCCCTGGAGATTGTCTCTAAGGTAGAATGCAGGATGTGCTTACCTACGTTGGCCCCTGACTGGAGAATATCCAGCAGCTCCATAGTCTGGGGGGTCTCAGGTTGACCCTTGGCCAGTTCTAAGGCCTTTTTCCACCAGGTGTTCTCGTTTTTCACCATGTGAGCCAAGAAGCTGAGCAAGCAGATGCTACATGTGGCCGAGGAGTAAACTTTGCGGCCCAGCTGATACAACTGCTTGGACTCCTTGTCCAGGTGCTGGGAACTAAGATGCCTGGGTTGCTGGGACCTCCCATGGGCTGCCATGAGAATCGTGGAATCAGCTCTGGGTTGCTCTGCCAAGAAAGGCTCATTCTTAGGGGCTTTATAGAGCCAGTCAGCTTTTCTCGGGACTGTGGAGGCCGAAGAAGGGTGCTTCCATGCCAACATAGTAACGTCTTTGTAGGAAGGCACTAGAGGAGGCAGGACTACTGCCTTGGAATCCTGCAACTCCAAATGTTCGGCCAGCCAGTGCATTTCTGATCAAGGTCCTCAGTGTTCCAGCCATCGAGTGCCTGGATGTGCCCCATGATGTCCATGAAGCTGGAGTCATCAGGAGGTGACCAAGGCGTGTCCAGAGGATGGACTAGGGGTGGGAGAAAGCCTATCCTCTGAAGATTTAAGAGTCATAATGGGAGTTCCCACTATAGTTCCTGGACTCCGAGGACTGAGAACAGGATCTGTACCACTGACGGTCAGAGGAGCTGTGATGGTGTCTGGAGGTGGACCTAAAGAAGAAGAGCCTTTTCCTACCCCTGGGAGACCTAGACTGGTTGGGTTCCGGTGTAGGTGAGGGTTTCCGTGGAGGGGTCGGTTTGCCTAGGTTGAGGAATAGAAGCCCTTGGCTGAGGCTCCTTCGGGGGCATTTCAGGTCCTTGAGGTAGCGAGTCCCCCTTGATGGTGTTCCACCATGAAGTAAAGAGGCCCCCCACTTCTGACAAGGGGATCAGGGGCTCCCTGGACCCTGAGGAACATTCCATGATGGCCCCAGCATCGGCTGTGAGGCAGTGTCGGGCCTGTCGGCCCTAGAAGGTCAGGCACCAGAGTGCCCGATGTCAGGTTTCCTGGCGGTGAGTCGCCGGGCATCGTCACATCTGGAGGTGGCTGCTCCTCGGGCATCGGCCCTGCAGGGCTTGAAGGACTGGCCGGTGACCGAGGATTAGGTGATTCGGGGGTCACTTGGTTAGAGTCCGGCGAGGCCAGAGTCGAACTGGTGGGGGCCTGCTGAATCCCGGTAGTGGTACTGGCCGGCGGCAGCTGAGGTGGCGTCCGCCTAGGGGAGCTGACGTTCAACCAAAGGTCCCGCTCCTGGCACCGAGGGGTGCTGTCGAACCCTAACGACTGGTCTGATGAGAGTCGGTGCCCTAGTTGGGCGGGCGGCGGGTAGGGACCCAGCACCCAAAGACGCAGCACCAGCTGGGCCTTCTGACTTCAGTCCAGTAGGATGGGCATAGAACTGAAGGCACAGGGGAATTAGGGCCGAAGAAGACCCTGGCCCCTAAGGCCCCCGCCAGACATCAGTACCAGAGGAGGGGGCCTAACTAACGGCATCCCAGTGGGAGTGAGGGCTGCTAGGGGGCGGAGTCTGACCTTCCACAGGAGGAAGAACTCAAGTCATTTACTGCGTGACACGGGGACCTCAGATAGGAGCTTGACCGGGACCTCTCCCTGTCCTTATCCTGGTGAGAGTGCTTCCCTTGGGACTTCTTCTCCCACTGAGTGCTCGAGGAGGATGATGTCCCAGTGGGTCTAGAAGATTCCATGGTGGTCAACTGTTGTTCAAGCAGAAAGCTCTTGAGGGCCTTTAGGTGGCGGATCCTGGTTCTCCAATTGAAGCTGTGGCAGTGCTGGCAGGCCTCAGTGTCGTGGTTGGGGCCCAGGCAGAACAGGCAGGCTGAATGGCTGTTGGAGTGAGGAACCTGCTTGCCACAGGCACACTTATTCATCCGCCACTCCGGAAACGAAGACAATGACGAAGAAGTGATACAGGAACAAGCTGAACACTGTGGAAGTAAAACAAAAAAGTGCGGGTAACGCGATAGAAAAGGCGGTCGACTGTATGCAAAAGGTGTCCCTTGAGCAGATTTGTGTGGGTCAACGGTGGGAAAAGAACTGAGATAGGGCTGGGGGACCGCCCCTTATATACCACTGGCCAACGTCAGGGGCAGGCCTATGTCAGGGGTTGGTCCCCCGCTGTATACTGCTAGCTAGAAACTTTCCGTGGGGTCCTAGCGCCTGGTGGTTTAGTCCTACCAATGTGCCTGCTGCAGGAGCTATCCTCGAAGTAAGATAGTGTGTTTTCTCTTTTTTTTTTTTCAGATCTATTACCCAACCGGGAAAACACATTTTAAGGCTTAACTCTGTAATTAATATTTGATCAGAGGGAAAAATATTAACAGTAACAGCTGGTGTCTCAGTTTACCATAAAAATAAACAACCATACCTCGAGTGGGTACCAACTGAGTCCCCAAAACCACACAGGAAACGATCCACCAAACTTTATTTTAATATCCAAAAGTATTGATGACTGAGGCCATCTCCATCTTGCACTGGTTTTACCTTCCCCCTGTCTCCACCCAGGAGGCCTACCAGGCACTAATGGCAGTCAACCCTACCAAAACCAGCCCCGATGGCCTTCACCCCATGATTCTTCACACATCAGCACCCGCTATCGCTGCCCCCCTAGTTTATCTCCTCAACCTCTTCCTCACCACCAGCTCTGTCCCCAAAGCCTCGAAACTGGCCAAGGTACTCCCTCTCCACAAAGGTGAAGATCCCATATCGCCTAGAAATTATAGGCCCATTTCTCTCCTTCCTGCCCCTGTCAAACTCCAGGTGTCTCTTATTTACTCTAAGCTCCTGGAATACCTTACTGATATGAGTAGCCCCTCACCTTACCAGTCAGGCTTCAGGAAGCAGCATTCCACAGTCTCCTCCCTGTTTCGAGTCACAGACCATATCCAGTCCGCAATGGACAATGACCAAGTCAATGCTGCCATTTCTGTGGACCTGGCAAAGGCCTTTGATTGCATTTCCCACCACCTCCTTATCCAAAAGCTCCATACCTCCCGCCTGGCACCATCTGCTGCAAACTGGTTCCGGGTCTCATCTTCAAAATGGACCGCAATCTGTTCAAGTCGGAAGTGCCATCCTCCCCCCATCCAAATTGTCATCCTCCAAGGTTCAATACTTGGCCCCATTCTATTTTCTTTATTCATAAATGACCTCTGCTTCCCTTCTCAAATCCATATGTACACGGACGACACCGTGATTTACCTCTCTAGTCCAACCTCCACCGAAGTGACTGCCCCCCTGCAGCGCGATTTCGATATGGTGCAGTACTGGTTTCGGAAAAAAATCAGCTCACACTAAATTCCAAAAAAGCTGTATCTGTGTTCTTTGGTTCTAAGCAGAGACTTTCCAAGTCCCAGAACTACCCAACTTTTTCAACCCTTGAAGGCTCCCCCCTTGGACACAGTCAACCCTTTTAAGTACCTCGGGGTCTGGTTGGACAGCAGCCTTGACTTCTCTGCCCACATTGATTCCATTTGCGCCAAACTCCATCCTAAACTTGGTGCCCTCCATCGCCACAAAGACTGCCTCCCTATACCAACCCATCACGATCTGGTCACCAAAACTATTCTACCCGTGATCGACTATGCCGGTATTGTCTACAGCTCTGTTCCTGCAACCTCCCTTGCTAGACTCGACACTTTACTAAACTCTTTCTGTCACTTCGCCACCTCCTTCCCCTCCTCACTCACCACTGTCTCCTCTACTCCTCCCTATCCCTAATGCCTCTACCTGCTACGTATCAGGTCCATAGCATCTCCTTCATTGCTAAATTCTGGCTTGGGACTCTCCCCTGCCATCTTGATTCTTTCCTATCCCCTGCTAACTCGTCCACGTACTCCCTTTGATCTAGAGATGCTCGAACTTTCTCCCTTCCCCATCCATGTACTTGCTCAGGCTAGGCAGCATTCTCCTACCGTCTCTCCCTCACTTCTGGAATCAGCTTCCTTGTAATATTCGCCATTCCCCCTCTCGAACTGCCCTGAAATCTCAACTCCAAACGTTACCTTCCATTAGTTGCTCTTGTCATCCCCCATCTTCTGTCCCCCTCCTGCACCCCCCCAGCCAACCCCTCCCCCTCTACTGCACACTATTCCATTCTCCATGCTAGGCGTCCCAGGCCCCAGATCTGATCACCTGTTGCCAAATGTTCTATCCAATACCAACTTAACCCTTCACTGTCAGCTTGTAACTTGTACTGTTTTTTTTCCATGACCTCCTGCACCACGTAGCACTTTACTGTACTAGTTCTATCTGTATATAGTCCTTTGCTACTGTAAATTATTTATTTTACAATTTTGAACTGTGATGCACACTATTGCATTAACTCCCTTTGCAGTTGTATATAATCGTGTACTACTTTCTCCAGCTTTTATTGTGCACAATACCTGCCTTTCTGTACATTATCAAACTGTTTCATTGCTCTGTATTGTGTATTGTGTCTCTCACCCGGGTCGCACCTGGAAATGAGCCTCAGCTCAGTGTGTCTTTCCCGGTTACCAATTTTTAAATAAAATAAATAAATCTCTTACAACCTGTGAAGAAACTGACTTAATTAGGAAGATGGGAAAACTGATCTTAAAATCAAGTCTTTTCATCTGAACTCAAAGCTCCCGAGTCTTCTAGGGCTGAAGGACGAGCTGCGTTCTTCTGTGCCCACTTCATAGCATCTGAAGGGTCGGTAAATAAGAAAACCTTTCCTCCAAAGACAATCCGCAGATATGTCAGAAACACCATCCCATACGGTATTGTAGCCTCCCTTAGCATGGCTCGTATGCCATTGCATCTTTTCTTCCTCTGCCTTGTGGCAAAAATGAGGTCCAGAAAAATCCTAATCTGGAGCCCATCCTGTAACACCACTTTTTTCCTTCTGGTTAGGGCTAAAACCTGATCCCTGGTGCCAACATCATCGGTGACCACCACGATCACTCGAGGAGCCTCTGGATTGTCCCGACGGCCTCTCGGGGTGACACAATAGGCCATTTGCATGACCACCAGCCTGTTAAGAATGTCTTCTCCAGACTGCTGTTGAAACCATTCATTTAGGAATAGAAGTAAATGATCCACCTCAGCCCCCTCAGGCATGCCTATAGCACAAAGGTTTGCGAATCTGGCCTGGTTTTCTAGTGTTTCCAGCCTGGTACATAAATGCCGATTTTCTTTTACAATGTTGGCTGCCATCCCCATGGCTGAATCCGATCATTTGGCAGCATCAGCAGCTGCAGTTTGTACTGCTTCCACTGCCATCTCCAGATTAGATACACAACCAGCAAGCGTGTCAAATTTTTCTTAAAGTCCAATAACAGATTTTATTAAAGTAGTGAGTTTAGCGCCCAAAGTTTGGAGTGTTTCCACCCCCTGCTCTTCCGGAGCGACTGCTGTACGACTCAGGGCCAACTTCGTAGCTGGAGCTGCTGGAGTATTTTTGGGATTCACTCCTTCATTCATCTGCTTTTCCCTCTGAGAGTTCCCCATTGTAAGGTAAAGAGCTTCAGCCACTGATTGCAACACTTTTACCAGATAATGATAACCGAAAACAGCGCCTTAAAAGTACTTTTGTAAAAGAAGTTATACAGAGCTTAAAACTTGAATGACCATTTTGCTCAGGCTCCACAGCACCCCCCCTCAAATGGAGACGGATTCTTAACCAGAAAGTGAAAAGCCTTTGCACATTTTACAGCATATTTTCCACTCTGGCCTGCTGGAGATCCAGGTTTCTGCTCAGAGCTCAGGACTTCAGTAGAGGAGGCAGGCAAGAAGAGTGACAGACAGTCCATGAGGATGCTCTTCTTCTCCTCCTGGGGGAGGATGGAGCAGTGCACTGTTTAGAGAGTGGTCCCTGGTCAGTATGAAATGCACTAGCTGATGTGGGTGACCATGCATCAGCCAGCACCGCCTGCTAGGATGATGACAAGGTACACGGTACTAAGGGAGGGGGATGGAGGAAAGGACTCAGAACAGGGGAGAAATGGCCACCTCGCTTCACTAGTTGATTGCTCCCAAGTCTCCTTACACTACCCGACCACCCAGTGCACCAAGGCAGTCACCCCAGTCATAAACACCAATAGAGAGGTGCTTCCTGTCCCCTGGTGCAAGCAGGTAGAGGCCCCTGAAGAAGACTAACTCCAGTCCAGAGGTGCTAGAGGACCTGGGGAGAGGTGAAAGTGACTGGCAGTGAGTTGCGAGTCCAGCAGACAGCAGTGTCCAAAGAGGTGGAGAGACAAGGGACACAAGAGGAGCCCCCCACCAGAAAAAGAACAGTTACCACAACAGTAGATCTTCAAGAGAATCTCCTCCATTGGACCACACCTTTGGAACTATAAACCATGAGCATCAGAACCACTTGGAAACTTTTGCTAGCTGGGGGTCTCCCACAATGACATACAACATTGACACCTATATAATGTGGACTTCCCATCACTTCTCGGGTCCCCACCAGAGACAAGCGCAGAGGATATCAAACCAGCAGGGACCAGAAGACCAGAACCAAGATCAGGCACACATAGAGAAGCATAGGACTGGAAACAGAAACATATAAGGCACAATATGGTTTCTCTCTTAGGAAGGCAGCAGTTAAACTGCCAGTAACTGAACCAACCATAACATGACAAGGGGGAAGGTGGCGGGGGGGCGGGGATGAGATGCTGTGGCTCAATGGACGAGATTGTCTTGAAGATCTAGTGTTACTGTTATATCTTCACTGAGGATATCTCCGCCATTGGGCCACACATTTGGAACGATTCCCAAGCAGTACACAGGGTACTAGGAAGGAGGTCAGTGTCTAATATGATATTATGACAGGAGGCCCTGGAGCACAGAAAGGCCAAAGCCAGCACATCTGCGAGAGACAACGTTTAGACTGTAAGGCTTAGTGAAAGTATGCAGTGTTCCATGTGGCAGCAGCAGCACAGTGTCAGCTGCAGAAACGTTCTGGAAACAGGCAACAGAAGTGGCCACTCCACAGTTAGAGTGGCCATGAAGAGAACCAGGAAGCTCCTTGCTGTGCTTCTTATAACAAAAACTAATAATACAGTTGTCAAACCATTTGGACAGGCACAGTTTAGTCACAAGAGTGCCCTCTTTACTAAGGGCGAATGAAACAAAAAGCTGAGAGGACTTTCTGCTGTCCTTAGTGCGATCGAGATAGAAATATAGTGTTCCATGTACACACAGTGTATGCAGCAGTGCTTCCCCTTTGTGGTCACGCTCGGCTTAATACACAGGAAGGTGGATGGTCTGATTCAGTGTGAAATCAGAAACCATTTTGGGTGGAAACTTAGGACTGGTCCATTATGAAACTCTGTCCTAGTGAAAAATCAAATAAGGAGGCTTAGCTGTGAGAGGCTGGAGCTCGGAATTCTCTAAGCAGAAATAAAGGCGACAAGAAAAAACGCTTTCTAGGATAGGAAATACATGTCACAGGTCCCAGTGGGCTCAAAACAGAGCCCCAGTCAATTTATCTAAGACAAAATTAAGGTCTCAAAGCAGAACTGGTTTACAGACTGGGGATGCATGCACAGAATACCCCGAAGAAATTTACACGACACTTCTAGTAGTGCCACCGTCCTTCCATCAATAGGGGCGTGGCATGCTAAAACAGCCACCACATGCACTTTAGTGGATGAATACTGGAGATTGGATTCAGACAAGGTCAGAAGGAAATCCATTATTGTTTTGATAAGACACGTAAAAGGGTTCACAGAACAGGAAGCACATCATGTGGAGAAATGTTTTCACTTCAGGGAATAGGTATGTTTAATGGAGGGCTTTCTAGGCACCAATAAGTCATCAGTAACCTTAGAGGAACCCTAAAATGGGCAATGGCTACATCCTCAGAAGCAATGCGTGCAGATGAGAGGATTTCAGCTACAGATTCACCAAAGACCCCTGGTCCTGAGACAGCAGACCCTGACACAGTGGGAGCCATACAGGAAGTTCCACAGCCAGATGCTGAAGTGGAAACCAGATCTGGCGAGGCCAAAAGGGTGCCATTAGTATTAGGGTGGCATGCTCCACCCACAGCTTGAGCAGTATTCTCGGGATGAGATGAACTGGTGGAAAGGCACAAAGGAACCTCCTGTTCCATGAGAGAACAAAGCGTCTCACCAAAAAAAAAAACTCCATGCCCTGGAGCAAGCGAGCAAAAAAAGCAGCAGTTTTGCATAGAAACAGACTTTGATGGCAGATAAGGACCGCATGGCCCACCTAGTCTGCCCAATTCCTACCTATCTGATAAGCTGCCGTTTCCAGCTACCCAACACCCTACTTCCTCCCACCCCTCACTAAAATTGCCTTATGTCTGTCCCATGCTCAGGAAGGCGGTTCCATGTGTCCACCACCCTCTCTGTGAAAAATTATTTCTTTACGTTGCCCCTGAGCTGTCCCCCATCTTCAAATTATGTCCCCTTGTTCTTGTACATCTCTTTTTCATAAAGATGCTCCCCTCTTGGACTCTGTTGATTCTCTTGAGGTACTTGAAAGTTTCTATCATGTCCCCACTCTCTCCCTGCTTTCCTTAAGGGTATACATATTAAGCTCCTTTAGTCTCTCTTCGTATGGCTTATGTTGCAGACCCTGCACCATTTTAGTTGCCCTCCTCTGGACTGCCTCCATCCTATGTCCTTGCAGAGATGGGGCCTCCAGAACTGCACGCAGTACTCCAGATGGGGTCTCACCAACTGTCTGTACAGAGGGATAACAACTTCCTGTTTTCTACTGGTGGGATTCAGAAAGGTCCGACTCTGGATGACCTCACCATGCAAAGAGGTTGTTTACCACAGAGGTCAAATGTTCTCATTCATGAGTCAGGGGCAGAGACTTGCTTAGCCCATCTGCTAAGACATTTTGGACACCTGGGAGAAACACGTCCAACAGCTGAATGCCAAGAGACATGGCTCACTACCATACTCGCACGGCCTCCCTGCACAGTGGGTAAGAGTGAGTGCCCTCATGCTTGTGTATGCAGTGTATTACACTGAGACTGTCTGTCCGTATCAGCAAGGGACCTGGGCTGTGATGGGCTTGAAATGCCTGTCACGACAATTAGAACAGCCCTCATCTCCAGAGTATTTATATGGAGATCGGATTTCAGACTGGACCAACTGCCCTGGGTCTGGAATAAACCCAGACGAGCCCCCTAACCTGATCTTGAGGCATGTGTGGTCAGAATCTGCAGGGGAGCCAGGTGAAAAAAGAGGGCACCCCGCAGCAAGTTTGAGCGATCTTTCCACCACAGCAGAGATATATCCAGAATCATCTGGTCCAGGCTGTCCATCAGTTGGTCCCACTGAACCCTGAGCATCCAGTGTGGAATGTTCATATGGAGGCAGGCATAAGGGATAATAACAATGGCCACATCTTTCAAACCCAGGAGAAACAGCATGGACTTGGCTGATACATTAACAAGTTCTGTGAGGCAGTCATGGGGTCAAAAACAGTGGGGGAATTCAAGATTGCATGGGACAGACATAAGGCAATTCTGGTGGGGGTTAGGAAGAAACAGGCTGTTGGTTAACTAGGATTTGCAGCTTATCCAATAGGTAGGGAAATGGGCAGACTGGGTGGGCCATGCGGTCCTTATCCACCGTCAAAGTCTATGTTTCCATCATGTGTGCTTGGGCAATTAGGGCATCCGCCCTGTCTGCAGGCTGGAAAGCACTTCCACTGCTGTATCCAGAGCTGCTCCTATGTAGTGGGGCTGCTGGCAAGGGAGGGGGACTGATTTGTGCTCGTTCACTGTAACACTCAATTCCGCGAATAGTTGTCTCATTCGGAAAATGTGTGCAGAATGGTTTCCTGGGATAGGGCTTTGAGAAGTCAGTTGTCCAGATAAGGGAATATATAGTCCTTCCCTCCAGATGGCTGAAGCCATTTGGTAAATACCTGCAGCACCAAGGATAAGCCAAAGGGCAATACTTGAAACTGATAATGGCTGCCTGCCTTCCAGTATAAAGCAGAGGAACTGTCTGACATTTGCATATCCTGATATGAAGACATTCATTCTTCATGTCCAGGGCACACAGTCAATCCCCTGTTTGTAACAGAGGGATGAAACCCTGAAAAGAGGACATCCAAACCTTTTTCTATTCAATGTACTTGTTCAGGTCCGGAAGATCCAGGACTGGATGTAGATGCCTGTCCATTTGGGGACTAGAAAGTATCAGAAATAGAATCCCTTGTGTAACTCAAGAGGGGGAACAGGTTCTACAGCACAATTGTGTATCAGTGTTTGAACCTCTATCTGCAGGAAAAACAAGTGGCCCGGAGAGTAATGACAAGGAGGAGGTGGATGTACCATAGTGGTAGACAGAAGCTCCAGAGCATGCCCCTTTCTACAGTTTTAAGTACCCACTTGTCTGTAGTGATTTCCCTCCATTCTGGTAAATGAAAAAGAGATCCCGCACCCCATCTGCACACCTGGAGGCAGACTTGGGGTGCAGAGTCAGAAGGTAGTGTGAGTGGTGGTAACGCGGTCTGTACTGATACACGTCAGTTCTTTTGCATGGGCACCAAGTGGGAGGGGGACCCCTACCCTGAGCACGGGGCTGCTAAATGAAGACATAACCACCACGGGCAGCCAATCTATGAAATGAGCCCCTACCACACACCCTTAAGGGCTTTGGGGTCAAGGATTTAAGGGACCTAACAGTCATTTTAGATGACTGCAGTTCCCACCAAGCAGAATCTACATCAGTGCCAAACAGTTTAGAACCCCTAAAGGGGGTATTAAGGACAGATTGCTGCAAATCAGTAGCAAAACCTGCCACACAGAGCCAAGAGTATCTTCAAAGGCAAATGCCAGAGTCAGCAGCCCTGGCAGAAGCATCAGAGGCATCATAAGCAGAACGTAAAAGATGCTTACCAGTATCAAGACTTACAGTTGCAGATTTTAATAAGTTAGCCTTGGCAGGGCTATCAAGCAATGAAGCAATGTTAGTCATAACAGACTTCCAGAAGCAGTTTTGATATTTAATCATACGTCTGGTAATTGGCTATTTTTAGGCCCAAAAGAGGCAGAGGCATACTGCATGTCTGCTTGCCCGTAACATCCAGCGTCCTAAATTCGTTGTCAGGAGGCAGACGGCTCATATGCCTAGTTGCTCTTGACCTATCATGAGCAGCCATAATGACCACCAAGTCAGTTTCAGGCTGAGAGGCCTAAAAAGGCTTGGAGGAAGTCGCAGGATATTATCAGCCTTTCTAGGGACTGCATGCAAGGTATTAGGTCTGTGCCTTTCTGCAATAGTGCCATCTTCAAAAGCAGGGACAAACAGCAGTATCATGACAGGAGGAGTAGTGGGGACCACCCAAAACTCCAACAAACTGTGCTCTGTGGAGTCTTCCTCCTCAGCAGCAAACCCCATGGCACTCAGCATTTGTCTCAGCATGGCCTGGAAAGAAGCATTCTCAGATGGAGACCTATGAGTATAGACAACAGTGTCTTCTCTATGAGAGGATAAAGTGGAGCTGAAACCCATATTACCCTCAAAGGGATTCATGTCCCCTTCCCCTCTTCCAAATCCTCCTTCATATCCAGGAGGTCAGGATTATATTCTCTTCGTCATCGTGTATGACAACAGGACAATCCAGAGGAGTCAGCGTTGAAGACAGCAGCTGCGAGGCACGAACTGCAAGTGTACTCTAGGAGTTATTTACTGATGATGATAAATAAGTACATTTTTATTTTATTGTGGTGCCCAATCCCAGGGTCTCTGGGCGCCATTAAAGTTCAAGCAAGGCATAACACTATCACAGCAACATTAAGTATTAGCATACAAATTCTCTATAAAAACAGAATTAAAATTAAGATTACAAAATTAAGTTAAAAACTGCCTTGGAAAGCTTGTTTAAACAAATAGGTCCCCCTTAAAGCCTCCACCGTGATGGTGCAGATTGAGCAAGCCCAGCTGACAGACTTGACATAATCATCAATAGAAGGCTCAGCATTAATCACCAAAAAGCTTGGATACAGGGGTCAGCATAATTTGCAAGTTGACGAAGCTCTGCAAGGGGGTTGGCGTGACTGTCGTCGTCACCCATCAGAGACTGCAAACCACCCTAATAGGTGCATAAGAGTCAGAGCCAGGCTCTGACCTTGGCATCTTGTGGAAGGTCGGAGGGGCTCTAAGTGTCAAGTCTGCAGGAGTGGACGACGACAACAAGACTTACTCTCCTGACGGAGTGAAGATCTAGACCTCACAGATGCAGTAGGTGACTTATCCTTGTACTTATGGTGTTAGCTACACAACGAGGACTTGAAAGATTTGTCCTTATCCCAGGACTTTGTTGACCATGACAGCATCAGCAAATGCATGGGAGACTTCCTGGCAGTAACGGTCGACAACTTGGATGGAAAAGCCAGCTAAGAGTCTGTGTGCCTTTTGGGTGATGAACGTCTTTAGGGCCTTCCATGGCATCTCCTCGTGGAAGGTTAAATCCCTAGCGTATGTCACAAGCCCTTATGTTGTGTGACAATTCCAAACAGCAAACACAGAAGGAATGAGTGTTGTCTTTGAAGATTTTTCTGGCTGCAGGTATAAAAGAAAAAATTACTCACCACAGTAATCTTGTTTCTTCCAAGGTATTCTTCAATATTCATAACTCTCTGCGATCAGCCTTTAAAGTAGAACTGCCCGGAGATCGAACATTATGCTAATGACAGAATCTATCATTGTCTCGTGCCACTTATTCAAATGCTGCCCTTACCAACTTCTGCATTCTATGAACGCCTCAGATTTCATGGAGAGCCTGCAAGGAAAGGCCCAACCAAAAAAGATATCCACTAACAATTATAACTAACCTACATCAACTAATCTCCAAATAGGGGAAAACAACCCTTCTGAATGTCAGAGTACCTGAAGAAGGAAACAATGCACAATGGAGCGCAGAAAACAAACTATGTCAGTGTGTGGCACCCTTTCAGATAGTTACTCAGCTTAGGGTGCAGAGGCCACTGATTATAGAAGGGGAGGCAGGGTTGGAAAGTTATGAATATTGAAAAATACTTTGGAAGAAACAAGATTACTATAGTGAATAATTTTTCCTTCTAACCCCAGAATTCTTCAATATTCCTAACTCTTTGCAGACTAAGAAGCAGTACCTTTGGAGGTGGGCTGAGAACCTACTTTGGAACTAGGCTCTGCAGCACTGCTGTGCCAAATCTGGCATCACTCCTGGATTGGGTGTCCAGGCTATAATGCTTCATAAAGGTGTGTAGTGTCCTCCAGGTATTTTTTATTTATATCTCAGAATTACAATACCTTTGATTCAAAGACTCATTCACAAAGGCTCCATGTCAGGGTGCATCAGTTACAGGTATAGAAAGACAATACAGCAAATGCAGTAACATCAACAGTAGCATTGAGAAACAAAACAGAATACAGAGTGAATACTAATAACAGTGCTGAATACAGAAGGTGGTAAACTGGTAGGAGAATACAAAATCTGAAAAGCAAATACACGGCAGTAAATACAACCAACAGGTGCACAGAACTAGCAGGTAACAGTATAAGCAGACATAGTCTTTAGAAACATACGGGCAGAAACGGGGGGGGGAGGTTAGGAGAGCACTGCTAAGACAGAGGGTAGAACATTGGTAGGAGGATTCAAGAAATGTGGGAAGCAAAAGCAAGGCAGTAAATACAATCATGTAACACACAGAAACAGCAGGTTAACAGTCTAATCAGACATAGTCATCGGGGCAGAACCGGGTAAGAACGCTGGCAAGGTTAGGTGCAGTCACAGGAGCTAATTGCTAGGAGGTGCTGCCAAAGCTTAGATTTAAAAGACCCCAACTTTTGTTCCGCCAAGATTTCAGCAGTCAGATTATTTAACCATACTAGAACCCTGTACAAAAAAGCACGCTGACGTTGGGATGTTCTGCAAAGCGGGACATTAAAGGTAGCTTTGGAGGCACTCCTCGTGTTCCTGGGAGTGGCTGAACGAGTGAGGAGTGTCTGTAAAGAGGGCGGTGTGAGGCCAAGAGTGATCTTTGCTAGCAGACACGACAGGTAGGAAAGTCTACCCTTAAAGTTTAGCCAGTTTGCATGCAAGTAAAGATTGCATGTGTGGGTGAGTCTATGGGCTCCGGTTACAAGGCGACACGCTTTGTTGAGAGCAATCTTTATTCTATTGAGGACAGAATCTGTTGCAGAGCCATAGATAACTAACCCGTAATCGATGACTGATAGGATGGAACTAGTTACTGCCAGCTGGAGGGCATTGGGTGCCATGCAGCGCCTATGCCTGTAAACTTTAGAGTAACCCGAGCCTAATGTTCACCGCCTTGCAAACCAGTGTGACATGCTCATGGAATGATAGGGAGCAATCGAGGCTAACTCCAAGGTATTTAAAGCTGCTGTCTTGTTCTAGTGGTTGGCAGTGATTATTGAGGATGTTCAGGCATGTCCCCTTGTGCTTGTTCTAAGTGTTAGCAAATACCATAAACTTAGTATTTTTATAATTTATGATGAGTTTATGATCAGAGAACCAGGTTTCAACTTCAGTAAAACACCTTTGAAGAGTGTGCTCAAGGAGAAGGGGGGCAAAGTGACATGAGTAGATAACAGCACCATCTGCACGAAGAAGCTGGTTGCTGGAGCAGGCTAGAAGGAGGGTATTAAGGAAAAGATGGAAGAGAAGCGGACCAAGAACTGATCCCTGAAGGACTCCTAAATGGACAGGGTGGCTAGAAGAGAGAGTATCACGGATTCTGACACGCTGTGTTCTCCCACAGACAAGAGAACCAGGAGGTGGCTGAATGCGAGAGACCAGTGGCAGGGAGAGCAACAACTAGGAGGGCTTTTGTTAGGTCTGTGTATTCAGACCCTATGAGGTGACCACGATCAAGGGCTTTGTGCGTGCAGTCAGTAAATTCAAGGAGAGCAGAGGTGGTGCTATGTCCCTTCTTGAAGCCATGCTGCTGATGGCATTGAAGGTTGTATTTTGCAAGATAACTGATCAGAGACAATCCTTCCGAAGACTTTAGACAGAGGGGAAGGACTGATATAGGGCGGTAGTTACCAGCAGAGGCCCTATCACCACTTTTGTGGATTGGTGTAACCACCGCAGCCATCCAGTGTTGGAGGAATTGACCGAGGCAGAGGGACAGGTTTAACAACTTGGTGAGGGTGAGTAAAACTGCATCAAGGGCTAGGTGCAGTAGTTTCAAATCCAATGCATCACTGCTGTGTCTGGACTTACCCAGGACACGCTGTAGGTAACATCTGGCTTCCTTAGGGAGACTGTCCAGAAGCAAAAGGGGGAGTTGCCAGGATTGTGCTTGTAGTGTACCATCCGTTGAGGGGGTGTTGGTGAAAAAGTCAGGTGGGAGGACACCACTAAGGTCCATAAAGATGGCATTAAAGGTGTGAGCAATGAGCTGAGGGTCTTGCGTAGTGGCACCATTAATGTTTAACATGGAGGGGGGGTATTGGGCTTACCAGTGAGGTCTTTTAAGTTGTCCCAAAACTTTCTTCCATTCCCCCAGGAGGAGGAGAGGCTCTCCTGAAAGTGGGCAACTTTTGTGAGGTGAATCACGTGGGTACAGGAGTTTCTGGCCATTCTGTACCTCTGCCACTCCACAGAGTTTCCAGCGGTACGGGATTTATGCCAGAGGTTGTCACTCAAGGCCATGGATTTGAGAAGGGCAGTGGTGATCCAAGAGTGAGTTTTCCCTTTGACAGTCCATTTAGAATATGGGGTGAAGATCTTGCAAGGTTTGTTAAAGGAGGAGATAAAGTGTGTTAAAGCTTGATCGATACTTGTAGCAGTGTCAATAGAGGACCAGTCACTATCAGAGAGGTAGGCCTGGAATTACTTTAGCATTCCTTTTTTGAGGGTATGGTGGAAAGTCAGCAAAGCAGGGAGTTTGGGTGAACGGTTCGACCAACAGCAGAGGACAGCAGAGTGGTCATTAAGCAAGTCCTGTAGGACTACTATGCTAGTGAATCTTTCAGAATGGTTAGTGAATATAAGAACAGGTTACTCACCTGTAACAGTAGTTCTAGGAGTGGTATATGTTGTTCATCCACACTTTTTGACATATCCCCTTCCACTTTCAATCTTGACGAAAGTCTTCAAGCTGGCTCCTCCCCCTCCCCCCCCCGGGTGGTATATACCTCAGCTCCGCCCCATGACGCCAGATCTTAGCCTGCTGGAAGCAAGGTTGTGTGCCCGAAAGCTGGGGAGGTCGGGTGGGTGTGTGTGGATGAACAACATATACCACTCCTAGAACTACTGTTACAGGTGAGTAACCTGCTCTTCTAGAAGCGTGGATATGTTGTTCATCCACACTTCTTGGCAGACTCCAAGCAGTTCTCCGGGAGGAGGGAGGCAAGGTGCACACCCCCTACTTAGGAAATAAAGATAAGAGAACCAAGGCCCCAAAACCAGCATCCCGGCATGACTCAAGGTCGATGTGGTAGTGGGTAATGAAGGTGTTTGCTGACTTCCAGGTAGCAGCCCGACAGATTTCCTGGATATGGATGTCCCTGGAAGCAGCCACCAATGCAGCAGTATGGCGGGCAGAATGAGTTCTTATCCCTCTGGGAGGTTCCTTGCCAGCCAACTCATAGCACAGACCTATGCATGATGTAAACCACCTCGCTATGGTCCGTTTGGCTGCAGGTCTGCCAGAAGTGGCTTCAGCGTAGGTGACAAACAGGTGGCGAACCTCTCCACGAATTTCCGCTGTCCTCTCCTTGTAGTAGGAGACAGCACATCTCAGGTCCAAGGTATGGAGCCTGTACTCGGCGTCCGAGGTGTAATTAGGGTAGTAAACCGGAAGAGTCAATACCTGGTTATGGTGAAACTGACACCACCTTAGGAAGGAATTTCGGCTGAGGAGCAGGACAACTTTGTCCCTGTGAAAGACCAGGTAAGGGGAGTCCACCGAAAGCGCCTGGAGCTCCCATGTCCTTCTGGCAGACGTGATAGCCACCAGGAAGGCCATCTTCCATGACAAGTGTGAAAGCTCACATTTGTGCATGGGCTCGAATGGCTTGTCCATGACCTTTGCCAAAACCAGCAACCGATCCCATGGAGGTGGAGGTTCACGCACCAGAGGGGATATGTGATCCAGATCCTTGAAAAAGTGCCTGATCACTATCTCCTGCACCAATGTCAGCTGACCGGCCCGCGCCCGGTAAGCAGAAATGGCTGTCAGGTGCACCCTAAGGGTCGATGACCGTAGACCCCCTTTGGAGAGAGACCAAAGGCAGTCAAGAATGTTAGCCACAGAACAGGATTAAAGGCTCCAGACCCTTACCCTGACACCAAATGGAAAACGTTTCCATTTGAAGGCATAACATTTCCTGGTCGATTCCTTTCTGGATGCCTCCACCACGGTGTAGACAGCTTTGGAAAGACCCAAAGCCTGGAACTCTAGCCGCTCAGGTACCAGGCTGTGAGGTGCAGGGATTGAAGGTCCGGATGGAAGACCTTCCCCTGGTTCAGAGACATCAGGTCCAGGAGTGTACAAAGCCGCTCCGAGGGCCTGCAGCTGAGACTGAGGAGATCTGGGTACCAGAACTGGAGCGGCCAGTCTGGGGCTACCAGAATCACCTTTGCCTTGTCTCTCCTCACCTTGAGTAACACCTTGTGGATCAAGGAAAATGGAGGGAAGGCGTAGAGAAGGCCTGGGGTCCACGGCCTCGAGAAGGCATCCCCCATAAGCGAGCCTGCTGAGGGGGGTGGGCATGATACAGCCTCAGCTTGGTGCTTTCCCTGGAGGCAAAACAGGTCCACCAGCGGTTTGCCCCAATGCAAGAACAGGCTGTAAGCTACCTCTGGATGGAGAGACCACTCGTGGGATGTCTGGCCTATACGGCTGAGAGCATCCACCAGCTGGTTCGAGGCTCCTGCCACGTGGATGGCTAGGATATCCGCCTCCAACTGGCTTACGATGGTCCAGATGCGAAGCACCTCCTTGCACAGCAGATGGGAGTGCGTGCCGCCCTGTTTGTTGAGGTAGTACATGGTCGTGGTGTTGTCCGTCTGGATTTGAACCACTTGACCCCGGAACTGAGGAGCGAAAGCTGACAGTGCCATTCTGACTGCTGTGAGCTCCAACAGGTTGATATGGCATCGGGATTCCTCGGGGGTCCAGAACCCGTGGGCCCTGTTGTCCCCCATGTGGGCTCCCCAGCCCATGAGAGAGGCATCGGTCATGAGGACGACCATCAGCTCGAGGCAGACAAACGGGATCCCTTCCTGCAACCGGTCTGGAGCGGTCCACCATTGGGGAGCGTCCCACATCTTCTGGGTTACAGTGATTAGCTAGTCAAAATGACTGTGACGCTGAGTCCACTGGGCGGCCAGCTCCCCCTGGAGGGGACACATGTGTCACCGGGCCCAACGGACCACTGAGGTGCATGCCACCATGTAACCCAGAAGGCGCAGAAAGTCCCGGGAAGGGAGCAAGTGCCCAACCAGAAATGATTGGGCAAAGGAGGAAAGAACCTCCGCCCTGTCCACCGGGAGCCGAGCTCTGGTTTAACAGGAGTCGAGCTCTGCCCCAATGAAGCCCATCACCTGAGAGGGCACGAGTTCCGACTTGGCCTCGTTGATCAGAAAGCCCAGCTGGGAGCAGGTTTGGAGGGCCAGGTCCCCGGACCTCTCTACTTCCTGAAGGGAGGAACCTGCCAAGAGTCAGTCATCGAGATAAGGGTAGATTCTGACTCCTCAACGCCGAAGGTGGGCCGCCACCAGTGCAATGCATTTGGTGAAGACCCGAGGGGCCAATGACAGGCCGAATGGCATGGCTCGGAACACATACCAGGTCCCTTCGACCCTGAAGCGGAGGAACCGCTGATGGGACGGACGGATTTGGACGTGAAAAAACGCGTTCTGTAGATCCAGTGAGCAGAATCACATGTTTTGCTCCAGGGATGGTATAATCTGGTTCAGAGTGACCATCCAAAAGGTGCGGGACCTGAGATATTGATTCAGATCGTGGAGATCTAGGATGGGGCGCCAACCCCCTGTCCGCTTGGGCACCAGGAAGTACCTGGAAACAAAGCCTGGGTCTGCTGGAGGATCTGGCACTGGAGCTACCGCCTCCTTGCAGAGGAGCTGAGCAATGTCATCTCGAGAGAGCCAACTGAGTGCATGCGGAGATCCGTTCCTCCCAAGGGGTGCGGGCTCGGCTGGGAGGGTACTGCTCGAATTCCAGAGGCAGTCCCTGACCGACCACTTCAAGAACCCACCTGTTTGAAGTGATAGCGGACCAGGCAGAAAGAAAGTGGCGGAGCCAGCTCCCCACGGGAGGACCCAGAGCTGGCGTGACGGGTGTAGGGGTGGCAACCCCCAACCCGTCACTGAGCAGGCTTGGAAGAGGCAGCGGCTCCAGGACCTGTGCCTCGGCCTCCTTTACAGGGCTGCTGAAGAGCCTGCTTGGGCCGCGGGCGCCAAGCTTGAGCCTGTTGCTGCTGTTGTTGCTGACCTCCTTGATAGGAGGGCTGCCTGACCACAGGGGAAAGAGTGCTGAAATGGCTTTTTGTTTCTCTTCTGCTGGTTCTTGCCCAAAGAACCCTTGGCAGAAGTAGCATCCAAGGTGGCACTGGACTGCTCTATACGCTGAAGGTGACCGGCCACTCCTGGACCGAACAAGTCTGTCCCCTGGAAGGGCACATCAGCAAGCTTATGCTGAGTATCCGCCGGGAAGGGGGAAAGCCTCAGCCAAGCCCTGAGGCGAGAGGCCACTGCCACTGCCACTGCCAACAAGCGGGCACAAGAATCCCCTAAATCCAAGGCTGTCTAGAGCTGCTGTTTGGCCACAGCACGACCTTGATCACGGACCTGCTTGACGGTAGTCTGCATGTCTGGTGGGAGATGAAGGAGGACCTCGTCCAGTGACCCTAAGAGGGCACGGGAGAAGTGTGCCATAATCACAGCCAAGCTGGCCTGACGAAGGCCCAGAGAACAGGCAGCGCAGACCTTGCGGGCAGAGTGGTCCAAATTTTTGGACTCCTTGTCCAGGGGTCGGTCAGTATCGGCCGAACTACCCGTCCGTCTGAACACCGAGCCGGTCACCAGGCTCTCGACCGAAGGGTGTTCAGTGAACCCCGCAAGGGACCCCATGGGCACCACCTACTTGCGGGCCATGCGTGCGGATGGTGCTGGGCAGGATGCAAGGCGCTGCCAAAGTTCAAGGGCTGGGCCAACGATGGCCTCAGCCACTGGCAAGGCCTCCGTCGGGGTATCCTCTCTTTTGAGAATATCAGTAAGAGGGTACTCCACCTTCTTCTGGATGGGCTCCAGCGGCATTCTGGTGGAGTTGGAGATTAGGCAGAGGATGCCCTGTAAGGAGGAAGGGCCTTCCTCCAACCCTTCGCCGACTGTCGACTCATCATCCCTGGGATGTGAGTGCAAGCCTGTGACATCAGAGTCTGGGTAGAGCGGTCTACCGCCTAAGTCACCCTCGATGTGCTGAGGGCTTTCCAGGGTGACAGTTATCGACAGACGTAGGGGAAGCCCGGTGTCTTGTCGGTCCTCTTTCGGGGGCGCCCCTCCCTCAGGCTGTTTAGGCGGTGGTTCCACCAGGATCGGTGGAGAGACCAGAATAGGCCGAGTGGGAAAACGGACCAGCCCCACGGGCGCAGAAACCGGTGGCTTCAGTTCTGGAGGGGTCGATGTCGGCCTAGGAGGCGGGAGCCAAGTTATGGCCGGGGTGGGTGGCAGAGCCGGCTTCTGCCCGGTCAAAATCAGCTGTTGCCACATGAGGTCTTCATAGCGCCAGAGTTTCCGCCGGAGCCTCTCCTCGTCCGAGGAGGATGAGGACCTGTGACGATGCCTCTTTTTAGAGCACTTATGGCTCTTTCTCGGCCATACGGCCAAGGGGGTTCTGGACCTCGACCGAGATCGGGGAGGCAGACTCGGTCGATTGGGAAACACCGGGGTCGGTGAAAACTGAGGGTCCGGAACCGGGTCTTTGATGGGGACACTAGCAGGCTGGGTCTCCTCATCAGGGAATACAAGGACCGGAGTCCTTTCCAATGAGTCGTCAGACACGGCCAGTGACAGAGGGATTGGGTCGAGGATAATTTCAACCTCATCGGCCACTTCCTCAGTCCTCTGGCCAGACGGAAGTTCCGTAAAGCCAGCAACCGAGGATGCGATCTCGACCGAAGTCGAGACCACATGCTCCTGGGACTCAGACCTCTCTTGGTCCCAGGAACGTCTTCATCGAGACGAAGACCCGGAGTCCTTCTCTCTCTTCCGAGAGCAGGAGGAGTACGAGCCCGAGGGTGCCTCACCCCGAGTTGGGAGAGACTTGCACAACTCCTTGAAGGAGCCTGCAAAGGTGGAGCCAAGGTTCAGGGGAACAAAGAAGCTTCAATTTGCCGAAGCTCGAGTTGCTGCCTCCTCAAATGCTTTCATTTGTTTCAGCTGCTCGGCGGATCCCACGGCCGTGGAAACCGCCCACCTCGCCTCCTTCGATTTCACCGGCGGGTTCCTTTTCTCTGGTCTCCCTAGCTTAAAATGCACCTTGCGGTCATCCAGGACGTTGGGATGGAAGGCCAGGCAAAGCTACGCGACCGGTGTCATGTGTCAACACCAGGCAGTAAGCATGCGTTGGAAGTGTGCGACATCTTCTGGCATGAGGGGCACCGGCGAAATCAAGGGGAAGATTTTTCCTCCATGTCAGATGCGGTGAAAGCGCAATTGCTAACTCGAACGAGTTTAAGAATAACTTTCGGTGAAAACCGACAAGTAGAATCCAGGGCCTACAATATGCTTTGAGAGCACGAGGGAACCTGCATCTTCCAGCGGAAAGGAAGATCTGGCGCCATGGGGCGGAGCCAAGGTATATACCACCCGAGTGGGTGGGAGGAGCCAGCTTGAAGACTTCCAGCAAGATTTAAAATGGAAGGGGACATGCCAAGAAGTGTGGATGAACAACATATACATGCTCCTAGAAGATCTGTTAGGGTACTGTTTCCAGTTAGCCAGTCCAGGTAGCTGCTTTACAGATCTCCAACAATGTAACATTCCTGGCAGCTGCCAAAGTAGCAGCTATGCCTCTTGTGGAATGGGCCCTTAGTCCTACTGGGGGCTTCTTTCCAGCTTTCAAGTAACAGAACTGGATGCATTGAACTAACCAGTGAGAAATGGTTCTTTTAGATGCTGGATTTCCTTTACCCACATCCCCAAAGGTCAGGAACAGTTGCTGTCTGTCCTGCCTATGATCCTTGGTGACTGTCATGTAGTAGCTCAAAGCTTGCCTGACATCAAGACTATGGAGTCTTCGTTCACCTGAGCTAGTGTTCGGTGAAAAGACTGGTAGAGTAATGGACTGATTCAACTGGAAATCAGAAACCACTTTAGGAATTAATTCCCTATTGGTTCTAAGCACTATCTTGTCTCTATGGAATGAAATGTAGTCCTGCTCAGTGCATAAGGCCTGAAGCTCACTAATCCATCTGGCTGAAGTGATGGCCACCAGGAACACTGTTTTCCAGATGACATATTTCAAGTGAGATGATGTCATTGGTTCATATGGGGGACCCATGAGCTTGGCAATGCATACATTAAGGTCCCACGCTGGCACCGATTCCCTATGAGGGGATGCAGGTGGGCCAGACCGCTGAAGAACTTTTTGAAAATAGGTTTGGATGCTATGGAGACACCCTTCCCAGCTGAAATATAAGCAGATACTGAAGCCAGATGGACCTTCAATAGTAGTGGGCTGCAAGCCCAAGGAATGCAAATTGTTAAGACAGTCCAGCAGGGCTGGAATTCCTGCCTGTGCAGGTACCACATCATTGGTAGAACACCAAAAAGAAAATCTCTTCCATTTAGAAGCAGAGGTTTTCTTGGTAGAGGATTTTCTGCAACCCCTTAAGACATTTTTCTCTGCTTGCTCCACAGTTGGTGGTCGCAAGGGCCATCGTGGGTCCTGCCCTCCCCCCATACTGCATCGGAGCTGAATTTCAGGTACGACGCCATGGCAAGGTTTTCAGCGCCCGCTTTGAATCTCAGCTGCATTTGAACAAAGGGCTTGAACTTTAAGCGCCAACTTTAAAGTCCCTGTCGGTAGAGCACTGGAGATAGTTTATTTCCCCAGATGTCTCCACTATTATGAAGCGTCTGTCCCCCTCTGACTGGGGTGCATTAATTCGTCTACTGAACTTACAGGATTTCTAACCATTTTTGCAGTTTGCCTTAAATCGGGACTTCTGCCTACAAACTGCATCCAGAACCAGATGAATTTAGCCAGGGCATGAGGAGTCTAAGTAACACTGCACTCCGATTATTTAGCCAGGGTTCCACTCTGTAAATTCTATTAATTAACTTTGCAGTGCATTCTTGCCACTGATGAATTTAGCCAGGGCATGAGGTGTGTAATTAATGCTGCACTCTGATTATTTACCAGGGCTCCACTCTGCATGTTCTGTTAATTAACACTGCAGTATCTTACCCAGCAAATGCGATTAAAAAAAAATGTTTTAGCTGAGCTTAAGACCTTAATCCAAATTTAGCTGTTACCTAATGTTAATCACAGTTGCTGAAAATTACAAATGTCGTTGGGCCTAGCCCCTCCTCCTCCCCCCTACCTGATATAACCCGTCCTCTTTTCTCTGCTTGCTCCACAGCTGGTGGTCGCGAGGGCCATCGTGGGTCCTGCCCTCCCCCCATACCACATCGGAGACGAATTTCAGGAACGACCCCACGGCAAGGTTTTCAGCGCCCGCTTTGAATCTCAGCTGCATTTGTGTCCCCGCCTGGGCTAAAACAACAGTTGCCCCACCACCCTTGGTCGGCTCAGTAGTATACAGGCTGAGTCACGTGATATTAGAAACCAATCAGCCTACTTTCTCCTTAGCAGCTTATACTGTCTCTCCAGTAGTGGCTGCCCTCTCAGCATCCCTGCTGAATAAGACCCAGCAACCCAACATGCTGCCTCTATCTCTAGCTGTATTGTGCCTACTAACCCCCCTCAGCATCCCTCTCTTCTGCCACCTATCCTGAAGCTCAGATCAACCCCCAGACATGCTGCACATGGGCAACTACGCCAAACCACCACTTTTCCACCACCACTGGCCATTCCCTACACTCCACAATAATTAACTGGGACATAGGAGCTCCCATCCTGCCTCCCTCCTTTCACGCAAGGCTGTCAACCTTACACTTCCCTCCCAGAAGCAATGCTGCACCATCCGCCCAGCAGCCTTCACCGCTCCGAAGGTTGAAATGGGCAATGCATGCAGCTAAGCAGCTATTAACTCTTTTGCTACTCCTAGCTGGAGACGTCGAGCTAAACCTTGGGCCAACCACCCCCTTCTCCCCAGCATTCAGATTACTTTGTGGCCTCAAAATAATGCAGCTTAACATATGCAGCATCCTGAATAAACTAACCTCGCTCCAACCAAGTGTCCTTTCCCTGTGTCCCGATATTTTAATTATCACTGAAACCCCATAACTTGGATGCTGAACTATCAATCCCTGGCTACTCCATCACTCGTCATGACCGCCGTGGGGAAAAAAAAGGGGGTGGCACTGCGATGTACATCTCCTCCAAGATACAGTTCACCCCTGTCCTCCTCTCTCTGCCCACAAAGTCCCTAGTCTCCCTTCTGATCAAAATCTCACTGCCACACTCCATTCCACTATATATAGCCGGGTCCTACTGTCCCCCGGACACCCCCCCCTCCAGCAAGCCATCCTTCACCACCTTAGCACCCTAAAATCACTCGCTTCTGGGGGTGAGTTACACATCCTTGGGGACTTCAATTTTAACTGGCTCTCCAACGCCAGCTCTAAGCTTCGCAGCCAAGTGAACGCTCTAAATCTGTCCCAACAAATAACAGACCCGACTCGCCTAAATCATAAGTCACAGAATCACTCCCTCCTGGACTGGGCCCTTACCACACACCCCCATCGGATCCTAGAAGCTGGACTCCTACCAGACTCTCTAAGTGATCACCACATGATATATGTAGTGAGGAAAATATTCAGGCCCCGGGCGCCTCCCCCGTGTACACTACTCACTAGGTCGTACAAATCACTTGACCTCACTGCACTCCTATACGACCTGGCAAATACTGATTGGTCTTACATCCCACGCGCATCCTCCATCGACTCCGCCCTGGAACTGTTCAAGTCCAAATTCCTCGCAGCCTGGGACTTTCACGCACCACTCCGGAGGACTAGAGTAAGAGGTGCCCACCTGCCCTGGGTCACCGCAAACATCACAGATCAATTCCACTCCAGGGACAAGGCTTGGAAAGCGTATAAGACAACTGGTACCCAGGCAGCACTCCAACTCTACCGCCAACTTCGCAATTCCTGCACTAGGATTACAAGTCAGGCCAAAGCCAACTATTTCAATGCCTCCTTCCACACAAATCTAACCCACCCTGCGAAATTCTGGAAGACACTTAAATATCTACTCTCCCCAACCAGCCAGCCACCCACCCCTTCTCTAAACATAGCAGGCTCCATTGTCACTGATTTAGGTGAAGTGGCCTCAGCTTTTAACACACTCTTCACAAGCTGTGCATCCTCTCTCCTATCCTCTACTCCGCACCTTCCCATGAGCCCACCCTCCCTCCCTCATTCCACCTATCCCCCTATCAGACAGCTTCTCATTCTGTCGGTTCACCCAATCAGAAGTGCTAAAAGCCCTACGGGCTCTCAACCCAGCCAAAGGTAAATGCCCCTCAGGTTTGGACTCCAAAATGCTATACCTATCTGCCCCTGCCATCGCCTCCCCTCTGACCACCCTCTTCAATCTCTCTTTCTCGCTGGCAGCAATTCCATCTGAATGGAAGCATGCCATAGTCATCCCTCTCCCCAGAGGAGGCGACCCTTCCTTGACGAGCAACTACCGCCCTATCTCCCTGCTCCCTATTCTAGCCAAAGTTCAGGAGCAACTTGTCCTTCCCAACTATCCTCTTTTATCGATTCTTCTTCCTTCTCCTCAAACTACCAATCCGGATTTGGGAAATCACACTCTACCATTACTTCCCTGTTAAGGCTCACAGATGACATCCTTACCAGCATGGATAATGGGCACACCACCTCAGCTATCTTTATTGACCTAGCAAAGGCTTTTGACACTGTCTCCCACCCCCTTCTGCTATCTAAACTCTCCCTCGCCAGCCTCTCCAGAGCTGCCTCCAGCTGGTTCTGCTCCTACCTGACAGGCAGGTCACAAGCAGTAAGAATTGGCCCCCACACTTCTGTTCCCCTTCCCATCACTTCCAGAGTCCCCCAAGGCTCGGTCCTTGGCCCGTTACTCTTCTCCATTTTTCTAAATGACCTGCTCTCAGCATGCCAGCACACTTCCATACACTTGTACGCCGACGACACAGTACTGTATGCAACAGGTCCCACCCCAAGCGAAGTGGTCTCTAGGCTCCAGCAAGACTTTAATGCTATTCAGCTCTGGTTCTGCTCAAACCAGCTATTTCTCAACCCAAAGAAAACTGTCTCCCTAACTTTTGGCTCGAGGCAGAGACTCGCCCGACTCCCCTCCACCCCAACTTTCCACACCATTGACGGGACCCCCTTGGAGACCTGTACCTCTTTTAGATACCTCAGGGTCTGGCTTAACCAGTACCTCGACTTCTCAGACCACATTGATGCAATCCACAATAAGCTGCTTCCCAAACTGTACACCCTATACCGGAACCATGGCTGCATCCCTCTACCAACCCGCAAAGCAATCGTACATAAAATGATCCTCCCATTATTTGATTATGCAGATGTAGTATACAGTGCAGCTCCTAAGACCTCCTTAGCCAGACTCGACCCTCTTTTCCACTCCTTCTGTCGCTTTGCACTGGACTGCCCTCCCACGACCCATCACTGCGACCTCTACAGGTCCCTAGGTCTACCATCACTCCAGGATCGGAGGCTGGCACACTGTGCAAGGTTCACAGCAAAATTCTGGACCCAGTCCCTACCCCCTACCCCCTACCTTGCAACCGCCCTCATAGTTCAACCGCATCCCTCATACTCTCTCTGTTACTCCGACTCCCGGCTTCTCGTGGTCCCTCACATGTCCTCCGCTAAAGGACAAAATGCTTTCTAGTACCGTATGCCTAAAGCATGGAACGCTCTGCCTGGAGACATCAGACAATGTGGCAACCCCCAGAAACTAAATTCCCTACTCAAGTCGTACTTCTCCTCCTCCTGCTCGTACACCCAGTCCTGCGGGACAGCCCAATTTGTTCCAACTCTGCCCTTACCATGACCTGGTGCAAATTAGTATATTCTGTTATTATTCTTGCTGCTGCTGCACTTAGACTCCATGCAATGCATACAATACTAAGTCTTCCCATGTATTATAGCTGCACAATGTCTGAACCTGCCATGATCTCTGTATTGCAAATAGTCTGTATTCCTGTGACCTCTGTATTGCAATTTGTCTGTACTTCCTGTGATAGTACTTGTTATACTCCCCCACCTCCTACCCACAGGACGCATCTGGAATCGAGCATTGCACCACTCAGCATGCCTTCCTGGTAAAACTTTAAAATAAATAAAAAATTTAGGATACGTTCAGGGAGATGCAAGCCTGCATACTCTTAAGTCCTCAAGAGCCATGCTTCAGGTCTGAGGGATCTGAGGTTCGGGTACAAGATCCTCCCCTGGTTGGAGGTTAACAGGTTGTGCCTCCAAGGGAGGTGTACTGGTTTGGCCACAGACATGGTGAGCAGCACAGTGTACCATGGCTGTATGGCCCAAGCTGGTGCTATCAAAATCATCGATGATGGCTAGGATCTGAGTTTGATAAGAACTCTGAAAATCAGTGGAAAAGGAGGGACAGAATACAACTGCCTCCCTGACCAACCCAGGGTCATGGCATCTAAGGGTACTGTACCCCTGACTGGTGGTCTGCAACAGAATTATGGCAGGTGGCAGTTCTTGTGGGACGCAAAGAGATCTATCTCTGGGGTGCCCCACATTCTGAACACTACCTCCAACACCTTCCTGTTCAGGGCTCACCCGTGATGGCTCTGGTTGATCCGACTCAGGCCATCAGCCAGGGTGTTGTCCTTCCCTGGAAGATGAATAGCCCACAATGAAGCCTAAAGAGAGTTAGCCAGGCTCCACACCTTCATTGCCTCTGTGCACAGAGGGGTTGACCTTGTACCTCCCTGCTTGTTTATGCAGTACATTGTTGTGATATTGTCTGCCATGATCTGTACCACCTTGCCCTGAACCATGGGCACAAGGGCCTGCAAGGCCAAGAATATTGCTCTGAGCTCCAGCAGGTTTATGTGCTGGAGTGACTCTCCACCTGACCAGGTACCTTGGGTGGTGTGATCCCCCAGATGAGCACCCCTCCCTCGCAGTGATGCATCTGTTGTGAGAATCACCGATGGGAGTTCTTGCAGGAGAGGAACCCCTTTCCTCAAATTGTCTCTTATTGTTCACCACTCTAGAGCTTGCAGTAATGTCCTTGTTACTGGAACCAGCTTTGAGAGTGAGTCTCTTCTTTGGCACCAATGTGCCCAGAGGTGAAACTGTATATCTTTCATTTGGAATCTGGAGCCCAGGACTGTGCCTGTGGCTGCTGTCATATGGCTTGGTTACTGCAAGAACTGCCTTGCTGTATTTGGCTTGCTCAGTCTGAATCAACCAGCAATCTGTAGAATGTTGCTCACTCTGTCCTGAGGCAGATAAGCCCTCCCCTTTCAGTGTATCCAACTCTGCTCCTATGAAGTTTAACACTTGGACTGGTACCAGGACAGATTTTTTTTTTTTTAACTTTCTTTTTATCCCTCCTTTTCGCCGTCAGCGTTCCACTCCTTCAGGCATTGCTCATGCCATCCATGCCTCTTTGACCTAGAGTCTGCCCCCTAGAGTGCCTCAGTAACTCCTTTTTCTCCCCTCCTACCTCTGTGGAGCACCTGCACAGCGGGGTCTGCTCGTGGTTCCTGGACTGGATGGCATGGAGCGGCCGTCATCTAGGCCTGCTGAGGATTTTTTCCGCTTTTCTCCCTTCCTGTCCCCTCCTGAGGACGTCTAGTCAAGGGTGAGTGCGGTTGGACGACGCTCTGCCAAGTGCCTAACAACGTCCTCCCCTCCCCGACTCCAGCCCTCAGAAGCCGCCATTGCCCCGTAAGAGCCAGTGCTCCCATCGGCCCCCAGGGACGTCAGGTGCATACAGCACCCCTGGTAACCCATCCCGAAGGAGGAGAGCAATCGTTGGGACGCTCAATCCTCTTTCCCCCTGCCAACCCGAGTCCGTGCCCGAACCCGGGTCGCCGGCATGGTGTGAGGTGTGGTGTCCAGCGCCTCAACCCTCAGCGCCACCGGGCCAGCATCAGGACAGATTTTTTTGATGTTTATTAGAAACCTTAGGGACTCAAAGAGTTCCTGGGTTACCTACAGGTGATACTTTACCTGTTGTGGAGAATTTCTCGCTACCAACCAATCATCCGGATAGGGGAAAGTACAGCTACATAAGAACTTACCGTAAGAGCAGATCTTCTAGAGAGGCTCTTGCAGTAGGTAATCACGATTAGGACTGAGCCATCAGGCACTAGGACCACATGGAAAACTTTAACTAGCAGTGTTTGGCGGGGACTGCCCACCTAACGGCACGTGACAGACGTCAGCGTGACACTATATAGTGGGCGGTCCACATGTCTGCCCTCCAGTTCTCCTGCCAGAGACCTAAGAAGGTGCGACAGGAGAAAGGAGTGGGCTCCTGGAGCCAAGGAAAGGCTAGAAAAAGAAAGTAGCTACAGAAGCAGGGGGAAGGTGAGTGGGAGAGCAGTATCTACTGCAAGAGCCTCTCTCAAAGATCTACTGTTACGGTAAGTTGTTATGTAACTGTACTATCTTACTTCAAGAGGGCTCTTGCAGTAGGTAATCACCATTAGGACTGAGTCCCAAGCAGTGTAATTCAGACAAAGGCTGAAGCACAGGAGGCAGGAAAGGTCTGCAGTACAAAACAAAATTAGGACAGGAGGTCCCGAAGGACAGCTAGTTCAAAGCCCGTCCTGCACCTAGAGGCAATGTCCAGACTATAATGTTTTGTAAATGTGTGGACAGAGCTCCAAGTGGCTGCCGCACGATTGTCAGTGGCATAAACATTTCTGAAACAAGCAGTAGATGCAGCTATGCCTCTGGCTGAATGTCCCTTAACTTCCCCCAGAAGGGGTTTGTTGCACCTCTAACAACAAAACATAATGCAGTTGGCCAACCATTTGGATAAACATTGTTTGGAAACTGCTGCCCCCTCTCTTTTGAGCACAAAGGAAACAAAAAGCTGATCCGTTTTGCTGACTGACTCTGTCCGGTTCGTGTAGTAACGTAAAATTCTGTCCACATCTAGACTGTGCAGAATGGCCTCCCCTTGGTTAGAATGTTCAGGGTAATACACTAGCAAGCGTATAGTCTGATTTAAAGTAAACTCAGAAACCACCTTTGGTAAAAACTTAGGATTTGTACACAGAGCCACCTGGTCTCTGTGGAAAATCAAATAAGGCTCCTTACACATCAGGGCCTGAAGCTCGGACGTCCTTCAAGCAAAAGTAACAGCAACTAGAAAAAGCACTTTCCAGGAAAGACAGAGCAGGTTGCAGCTCACGGCTGGTTCAAAGGGAGGCAAAGTGAGCTTCTCAAGGATAAAATTCAAATCCCATGGAGGAACAGGGTTCCTAATCCTGGGTTTCAGATGGAGGACCCATTTCAGAAATGTTTTGGAGACCTCCAACTGAGCCAAGGTTTTGCCATCCACTAGAGTGTGGTAGGCAGAAATGGCAGATAAGTGTACCTTCAGAGTAGAGTAGCTAAGGCCAAGGTCAGAGAGATGCAACAGGTATTCCATGACCTGGGGCACAGAGCAAGTAAAAGGGTCCCAACCCTTGGCAGATGCCCAAATAGAGAATCTTTTCCATTTCATTGTGTAAGTCATCCTAGTGGATGGCTTTCTGGCCTCCACGTGAACTTGCGCCACTTTGGAAGAGACCCCAAAACATGTGACTGCTATGTCAGCAGGTGCCACGCATGAAGGTGAAGGGACCCAAGTCCTGAACGGACCAGCTTGCCCTGGTCTTGAGTCAGCAGATTCTGGCAGATGGGAAGAGGAACCAGAGGGTCCACTCTCAACTGCTGGAGCACAGAGAACCACACTTGACATGGCCAATAAAGGGCTATGAGGATCATACAGGCGCCTTCTTGTTGTAGTTTCAGAAGAACACTCTGTAATAGTGGAAAAGGCGGGAAGGCGTACAAGAACCTGCCTGTCCAGCAGAGAGACAGTGCATCTCGCCAGAGAACACCACATCCGGGAATAAGCGAGCAGAAACGGGGTAGTTTTGTGTTGGATGGTGAGGCGAACAGATCGAGGCCTGGATGACCCCATCGACTTAAGAGATCTTCAACCACTGACTGCCTCAGTTCCCACTCGTGTGCCCTTGCTTGAGTGTGGCTCAGAGTGTCCGTTAGGACGTTTTGAGCCCCTGGGACATGCACTGCTGTGAGCTGCAGGTTGTGCTGTACCGCCTATTGCCATACACGCATCGCCTCCCTGCATAGTGGATATGAGCGCGTGCCTCCCTGTTTGCTCAGATACCAGACCACACACATATTGTCAGTCTGGACCAGATGATGTTCTGGGAGGAGAAGAGGCTGGAAGGCTCGCAGAGCATAAAGTACAGCCCACATCTCTTGCACGTTTATGTGAAGAGACAATTCCTGCTGGGACCAAGATCCCCAGAGTCCTGTGACTGCTGAGATGAGTTCCCCCAGCCCTAAGCCGAGGCATCTGTGGTTAGGGTCTGATTCAGCAATGGCATCTGAAACGGGACCCCCTTGGTGAGATTGGATAGGTCCTGCCAAAAGAGGAGGTCCCTATGCATAGGGATGGACACCAGAATCCTGTGATCCAGGTCATCGATTTTCTGGTCCCACTGGGCCCTGAGAGTCCACTGTGTAACATGCATATGGAGTCTGGCCAGGGGAACAGTAGGAATAGCCGCTACCATCAGTCCTAGAAGGCGTAGAACTGATCGGGCTGAGGTCCATTGGCTGGAGGCCATTTGGATGGCCTGCTGACGAAGAGTTGCCGCCCTGTCCATGGGAAGGAAAGCCCGCCCCTGAGCCATGTCCAACACCGCCACAATGAATTGGAGGCATTGGGAAGGGACCAGGTTGGATCTGGGATAACTGACCATGATTCCAACCTGACTGAACAGATTCAGGGTAGCCTGAAGCGAGGTCACCAGGCCATCCCTCGACAGGGCCGACAGGAGCCAGTCGTCAAGGTATGGAAAGACATAAATCCCCTGGTGGCGCAAAGTCGCTGCCACCACTGCTAGGCACTTGGTGAAAACCCTGGGTGCCAAGGAAAGGCCAAAGAGGAGCCCCTTGAACTGGAAGTGCTCCCCCCGAAAGGCAAAACATAGGCAGCGGTGATGGGAGGGGAAAATGGGGATATGCAGGTAAGCATCCTGCATATTCAGTGCATACAGCCAATGGCCCTGCTACAGAAGAGGCAGGAGACCCGAAAGGGTCAGCATGCAAAACCTCTTGTATTCCACGTATAGGTTTAGCGTACTTGGTCCAGGATTAGACTAAAGTTTCCCATCTTTTTGGGGACCAGGAAGAAGTGAGAGTAAAACTCCCTTCCTTTCGGTGGCCATTTGGATAATGATAGAGACCTGGAGGATTTCTTAGAAGGCTCTCTACGAACTTGATGTTGTGACCTTGAGCGACCAGCTGAAGGACCCATGAGTCTGTTGTGATCACCTGCCACCCCGCCAAGTGGGTGGCAAATCTGCCCCCTACTGGTTCTTTTTGAACTGGTGGCAGAGGTGGGAGGCTCTGCCATGAGTTGGGAGGTGGCTGGGGGGGGGGGAGGCGTTGGATGCTGCCTCTGCAGCCCCTAGGGACTTGGCTGGAGGGGTGGGTCCGGTGGACTGGGCCCGACATTTGTTCTGACGTCGGCCTTGCTGCTGCCTATTTTGACGCCGTTGCTGGCTGGCGACAAAAGAGCTGCTTAGGCTTAGTGTTGGGTCGGTACATGGACTGTACTGAACGCAGTGCCTTGCCACTGTCCTGAAATCTGGTTATAATGTCCTTAACGTCTCCGCCAAAAAGGACAGGTCCTCTAAAGGGGGCATCCTGGATGGCCACCTGGACATCAAAGGTAGCTCTTAAAGCATGATGGCAGGAGATTTCAGCAGTCCTGACCATCTGGGCTATTTCTGATTTCACCTTGGAATCAGGTAAAGCCTCGAATTCCAACATTAAATGGCCCAAAAATGGATTTCTGGTGAACCACCATGTGAACCAGATAACTCAGTGCTCCGAGAGCCAGAGTGGAGGAGGAATACACCTTGCATCCAAACTGGTCCATTTGGGACTTCCGGTGACGTCACGGAGCTGATAGGAGCCTAGGGTTTCTTGCTCCCTACAAAGTCCGCCGATCTAACCTCCAAAACCAAGCAGAATACAATCAAAAATGTCTATAAACACAGGAGGGAAGCACCTAGAAACCTACAGAGGCAGAAATAGATCGAAAGGAAAGGAGAAGAATACAGATGGCGACCAATTACAAGACGACCCCTCCTAGCAGATCTCTCTCGCCAGCAAGCTCCCATGCGGCCAGTTATGACACGGACGGAGAATCGGAGCAACTATCTCGGACGAGATTCGAGACTCTACTAAAGGAAATTCGGAAATCGAGAAGTGAAAACAAGCAAGAATTTAAAGCTGTCCGCACACAACTTACCTTATTCGAGACACGCATAGGCAAAATAGAGGAAAGAGTGGCTGAAAACGAAGAATCTTCTGCGCAACTGGTGGAGACAGTGCAGGCCCCGCTACAGCAATCGGAGGAGCTGCGGTCAAAATGCCTGGACCTGGAGGGCTGCTCACGGCGGGACAACCTCCGTTTATATGGTTTGCCTGAAGACATGGAAACAACTCCTATGGCCCTGTTTATGGAGAATCTACTCACAGACATTCTGGACTTGCCCTCTACGTTCACTTTTCACATAGAGAGAGCGCATAGGTCACTCCAAGCGAAACCATCTGACCCAGCGGCCAGACCCCGCTCCATAGTGTTTAAATTAAGTTCCTTCAGTGACAAAGAGGAGATATTGCGTCGTGCTTGGGCCAAAAAAGAAATAAAATACCTCACTCACAGACTATTTATGGATCACGACTACCCTCAAGAAGTACAACAGCAAAGACTAAAATATCTTCCAATTTTGAGATCCTTACTAGAGAAAGCTATCCGTTTTCATACTCCTTACCCAGCCAGACTTAGTATTTTCTGGGAAGATGGAACAAAATTGTACTCTACGGTGGAGGAGGCGAGGGAGGCTCTGAGAGAGAGGAAAATACAAATAATGGAGACTCGGATCCGGAACCAAAATAACAAGAAAACTGACCTATTATGGCAGCGCACCCAAAACAGGAAGATGACAGGAACCAAAATATTGCTACACGGAGAAGCGCAACGCAGACTGCAAACTATGCTCGTAAAGCAAAGAGGCGAAGGAGAGAAACCTGCTTGATTTATTATGACTACCAGATCTTGCCGCTGAACTAATAAGGACTGCTAGAGATAAGTGCCACATAAATCATGAAGTTCCAGTATGGGGGGAAAAGGGGGGGGGCGAGAGTCGAAATGATGACAGGACAATACTATGCCCTGCAGTGCAGTAATTTGGTAACGGTAATTTTAAACTGCACCTGTTTTTGGACTCTTACTAGGTGGCAAAGCGGTTGATGTATAATTAGGGAACTGCTTTCCCACAACTGCGTTTGCCTATAGCGAAATTACGGTAGTATGGCCCCCCCCCATTTGTCTCCTCTGTTAATGTTAAGACTTTACTTTATAAACGGAGAAGCTAATGATGCTGACCAACTTACAGAGGGGATCTAAATAGTGTACTAGAAAAGACAGGGGTCAGCAATAAAAGGCTGTATTCATAAAGTGCTTTAATCAAACAAATGTTTTAAAAAGCATAGAAACAAGCTCTCTCATAGCAACATAGATCTAATAGTGCATCATAGGGGAAATGGACTATAGGTGGTATAAAGTGTTCTCACAGCACTGGTAGAATTTGAACCCTCATGCTATCTTAAAGAGGGAGAGAGTTTAAAAAGTTATAACTGCAGCATGTTGGCTGGAGTAATGCATAACATGTAGCATACTTGCCTGGTAGTACTCTACAGTTGTAGTGATGGTGGTTGTAACAAACCACGGGTCGGTGGACTGAGTAGGAGCATAGAGGGGATCTTGTGTAGTTAGAGACCTAAAATCTCTACACTTGCCTCTGTTCCTGCAGTGGGGAAACATAAGTTCCCACTTAATAAATTAGGAGCACAACAACAACAGTTGCTCAGTAGGAGGTCTTCCGGTAACGGAAGCATTAGTAATCCTCCTCGTTCGTCTCACAAAGAGATAGAACAGAAGGGCTAATTTGGGTAATAGCCCCCTACCTTGGAAGTTCTAATTAAAAGTTTAACAAGTTGTTAATAGTTGTATTAAGCCATGTTGGCTGATCAGAGAGGTTTTGTTTTTACCAGGGTAAATGAAGCAGACAAAGGTGAACTTAGGCATACAGACGAGGCGGGGGGGGGGACTGGGGGGAGGCCACGGCGTGCGGGAGATCAGCCTAGGTTATGGGGGAAATAAAAGGAAAATTAAAATATACCCATGAGTAATGTAACACCCTATACGATCTGCACCTATAATGTGCATGGAATTACCAGTCCCATTAAAAGAAGTAAAATTCTACAGAGTATAAAGAGGGCTGGAGCAAGCATTGTTTTATTACAGGAAACACATCTCTCCCAGTTAGAGCATAGAAAATTTGAAAGGTTGGGTTTTTCCTCACGTCGTGGCCTCCTCATACAGAGGGGGAAGAAGAAGGGGAACAGCAATATTGATTAAGCAGGGAGCACAGTTTGATATGAAGGACAAAGTAATAGATAAGGAAGGGAGATACGCCATGGTCAATTTTCTATTGGATGGACGTTTAGTAACCTTTGCATCCATATACATCCCCCCGGCCTTGGAATATGAGGTATATAGACCATTCTTTACTAAACTAATGGAATGGGCTGAAGGGCAAATGATATGTGGTGGCGATCTGAATTTGAACATAGCGGAAGTTTACACCACCCCACAAAACCAGGGCAAAAGAAAGAAAATCACAAACCAGGTGAGGAAGTTGCTGCAAGAACTAGGTTACCAAGATATCTGGAGGCATTTCCATGGCTCCTCCCCTAGACATACATATTACTCCCAGGCCCACGATGTTTACTCTTGTTTAGACTATTTTATAGCCCCAAAGGAACAAATGGGAGACATTTTAAAGATTTGGGCGGGGAATTTTTTGTCATTTTGGCCCCCAGGCTAAGAGGAAGGCAACTTTCTGGTGACTAAATCTCTCTCTGTTAAGGGATGACCAGGTCCTTAAAAGTATAGAAGACACTATATCTCAGGCTTTAGAGCTAAACGACACGCAGGATATGTCAGTGTTGATCCTATGGGATGCCATAAAAGCAATCATAAGGGGCAGGTTAATAAGCATATCGTCAAACAATAAAAAACTTAGGGAAGCACGACGAGTAACCCTTGAGAGTAAGATAAAAGAACTGGAGGAATTGCAGACTATTGAAAAGACCAAGACTAGAAGTAAGGAGCTTGCTCAGTTTAAAAACGAACTTAATAAAATACTAGATTACTCAATAGAGCAACAATTAATGTATTTAAGACATAACTACTATGATGGGGGCCCGCGGTCCCTCAGACTGCTAGCACGCAGACTGAGAATACAAAAAGCTAAATCAAATATAACAAAAATTAGACACCCACAAACGGGTAAAACACATAACCCAATACAAGGAATAGCAGAAGCATTTCTCAACTATTACACAACGCTTTATACATCTAAAGACTCCTCGTCAACACAGGAAATAAGAAGCTTTTTAAACTCATTAAACCTCCCGATCCTCTCGGAGCACAAAGTTCCCAATTGGTTACTCCTATAACATTGAGAGAAACTGACACGGCAATAGGTAGTTTAAAAACCGGAAAATGCCCAGGGTCCGATGGACTCCCAGAGGAATTCTACAAATCATTTTCTAAAACTTTAGCTCCCATACTCAATAGGGTCTACGCTCATGTCATAACAAAGGAGGGGAGTGTCCCCCCTTCATGGAATGAGGCTATAGTTTCAGTTATCCCGAAACCGGGTAAGGACCTCTCCTATTGCTCATCTTATCGAACTATATCCATATTGAACACGGATTATAAAATCTTTACATCTATACTAGCTAGGAGGCTCATCCAATTTTCCCCGGATAAGATCCATATGGACCAATGTGGGTTCATCCCGGGACGTCAGGCCCAAGACAATGTAAGACACACCATATACCTATTGGAACATTCTCAATCCCAAAATAAACCAACCCTTCTACTGGGACTAGACGCCGAAAAAGCATTCGACATGGTATCTTGGAGATTTTTAGGGGAGGTCCTTGCCGGTTTTGGATTTCCAAACCAGTTTATAGAAACCTTGCTTAAATTCTATAAAAGACCCCTGGGTTATATTCGGGTAAACGGGCACCTCTCTGAGCGTTTTTCCCTATACAGGGGAACCAGACAGGGATGACCCCTGTCCCCCCTCTTGTTCGCCTATTATATAGAACCGCTAGCGCAATATATTAGGCAACCCCCTGATATTAGTGGTATTACTTTCTCTGGGGTCAAACATAAACTGGCGTTGTTTGCGGACGACTTACTTATATACTTAACCAACCCGGAAAACTCATTACCTGCGGTCATGCAGAAAATCCATGATTTTTCATATCTCTCCGGTTACTCTTTAAACATTAACAAGACTGAGGCCCTAAGGGTAAAGTATGAACCATCACTTGAGCTTCGAAATAAGTTTCAACTTAAATGGGATGGCCCCTCTTTGAAGTATTTGGGAATACAGATTCCTAAAGATCTATCCCAATTGTATAAACAGAACTATACTCCTCTAATAGACACATTAAAGAACGATATGAGAAGATGGGGTCTTCTCCCAACTTCTTTTTATACCCGTACGATGTCCCTAAAGATGAATGCAGTACCCCGTCTCCTTTATCTATTTCAATGTGTTCCCTCAATTATTAATCTGAAAGAAATATTGTCCTGGCAGAAACTATTTGTGGCTTTTCAATGGAATCATAAAAAACCTCACTTAAATTTTAGGAAACTCACGCTCCCTAAAGTAATGGGAGGACTATCATTCCCTTCCCTAGCTGACTATTGGGCCGCCTTACAAATGCGTTTAGCTCTATTGTGGGGTGCAGGTAATTATCATGCAGCATGGAAGCAAATGGATTTAAACAGGGGAGAATCTCTACCTCTCCCTGCAGTTCTTTTTTCTCCTCCCTTGCTACAGCGAACAATGCTTATTACATGCCAGCTACCTCTACTATACTGGAAGGCTGGAGGAGGGGAACAAAGAATAAACTGATATTAATCCACTTCTGGAAGTATCAATGGTTTATAACAAAGGAACAGTTTGATTCCCCTGTTGTGGGGTCATGGTATAAGTCCCAATTAAAGAAAGGTGTGGTAGCTCCTTGGCAAATAATGAAAGGGAATATACCTAAGACCTTTGAGGAAGCCCAGGAGGAATTTGCCTGGACTGAAAGGGACAGACTGTTCTTTTATCAAATGAGGGACTACGTAATAACACAAATTAGAGTTAGAGAGAGGGACCCCCTATTTTATGAAGATCACTCCCAGTTTCTGCAAATTTGGTCCTCAACGTCGGGAGAGAAGGCCATCTCAATAATATACAAATTCCTAATTTCATTGTACAAACATTCTATGGACCCAGTCAAAGATAACTGGGGAAAAGAATTCAAACAAGTAATAAGTGTCAAGGACTGGCCTAAAATATGGAAAAATATTTGGTCGGCTACCTCTTCCCCCCCCCTGTGGAGGGAATTTATATGGAAGGTTAGGGAGAGATTTCTTCTAGTACCCACAGCATTGGCTCGGAGAATTCCGGGAATATCAGAAAGTTGCTGGAGGGAATGTGGAGAAAATAGGGCCGCATATAAACACATATTTTTTGATTGCCCAAAAATAAGCACATTTTGGTCCACAATTTCGGCCTGTATAGTAAACATTTTACGTGAGCATTACCAAGTGACTGAGATCCACCTGGTGCTAGGTATACCACCGGAAGGAATGAGAGATAGACACATCATATATCTCTGGACCATTTTTCTGGGGCAGCATATAAAGCAATTACAAAGAAATGGCTCAGAACCCCCCGACTGTGGGGGAATGGAAAGCTATAGTTCAGGACATTCAGCACAATGAGCAAATGTCATATGCTCTAAATAATAAGATGCAACTTTATACTACAAGATGGACCAGATGGGAACTAAACCAAAATCAGATTCTGTAAGTAAACAATGGAGTAGCTGGTAATACAAATAGATAAGCTCCAGTGATAGTATGTAATCATGTCCTGTGGCACCCCCTCCCAGGGGCCCTCCTTGTCTGAAAGTGGAAAATGTAATAAATAAATGCAATCTCCTACTGTTAGATACCTCTAAATAAGGCTACAATCAACTAGATTAATCTTTTTTGTGCCCAATGTCTGTCTTCACCTCGGTTATCCCTGGTTTTACCTGGAATTTTATTATTAGTGTATAAGTGTGTTATATTTTAGCTATTTTATGTTGGTATAAATTTGAAAAGAATAACAGAGAAATGTATATTAAGTTGATGGAACTTTGAAATATGTGTATGTACGAAATCTAAGATTTTGAACTATTGTAACAGAATACTGTGAAAGAAAATGAAAGTATTGAGAAAATAAAAGAAGTATAAAAAAAAAAAAAAAAAAACTGGTCCATTTGGCGAGACTCCTTATCCAGAGGCGAAGTGCTCATGTGTTTAGGTGTGGCTGTTCTGTTGTGGGCAGCATTAATGAACACCGAGTCCGACTCAGGAAGAGAACAAAGGTGGTCTTTTCCCTCCGGGGCTCTATACAGCCTATCCACTGTTTTGGTGACTATGGCCACCGACGAGGGCTGTTGCCAGACAGTGGAAGCCAAGTCTTTATGAGGTCCAATCCATGGGGGAATAAGCAGAGGGGACATCTCTAGCACGTCCAGGTGCTCCGCCAACCTCTTACATTGGGGATCCTGATCCTCTGTCTTCCACCCGTTAGCCTCCTGAATCTGGTGGAGGATCTCAGTGAAGGAGGTGTCCTCCGGAGAAGACTTGGGAGACTCCTTGGTTTCAGATCCACCAGCATGGAGGTCTCAAACCATGAGGTAGAGGAATCACTGGAGTCCGACCTGGAGCCCAATGACAGACTTCTGCTGGGCAACAGAGCCCGTGGGAGCGGGATCTACTGAAGGGAGACCGGCTGCTCCCTGCCTGCTCCTGATGTCCTGACAGAACGAGAAGCCTGTGCCAAGGTAGAGGGGCAAGACACTATAGGCGAAAGGGACCTCAGGGTAGGGTCCAAATGGGCTGGAATAGAGACCGTGGCCAGTTGTCGCTGGTCCAGCTCCAAAACCAACTGGAATTTTATAGTGGCCCACCAGGATATGAGTGCCTCTCGAAAATCCACCTCAGGTTGGGGTGGTGGTGGTGGAGGAGGAGGCAGCAGGGGCTGACAGACGGGTGGGCAAGATTGCGGAAGAGAGGCCGTCATCAGGTAATGGAAACCCAAGCCCAGTTGACAGACCATCAGCGGGTAGCCCAGTGTGGAACAGACCAGCGAGCGATACACCGGCGGCAACTACTCTGGTGAAGGGTAATGCGGCAAAGGGTAGCCTGGTGTCGGAAAGCCCAGGGAAGAGCCCAACAGTGGCGCCAATGGACCAGGTAGAGATCCTGATGGTGGTTAGCCTGGTGTGAGATCTGGTGGAGGAGCCCAGAGCCCTGACAGAGGTCCCAGCAATGGGAGGCCAGGCGTAGGCCCTGATGGAGGGGCTAAGGGGCCCAGAGGGTAAGAAGGGCTCAGCAATGTCAGGTCCAGCATCAGAAACAGTGGAGTTGGTTCCAGCATTGGCCTCAAAGGGGCCGAGGGTCCCACCAGAGTCTGGGGCAGCAGAGGCAGCCCAGACAGGGGAGCCTGCAGTGCAAGAGGTGCCTGCTTCTGAAGGAAATCCGGCGTCATAGAAACATAGACTTTAACGGCAGATAAGGACCGCTTGGCCCACCTAGTCTGCCCATTTCCCTACCTAGAGAATAAGCTGCAGATCCTATTTAACCAACAGCCTACTTCTTCCTACCCCCCACATAAATTGCCTTATGTCTGTCCCATGCATTCTTGAATTCTCCCACAGTTTTAGACCCCACAACCTCCTCAGTAAGGCTGTTCCATGCGTCCACCACCCTCTCTGTGAAAAAATACTTCCTCACATTGCCCCTGAGCCGTCCCCCTTCTATCTTCAAATTGTGTCCCCTTGTTCTTGCACATCTCTTTTCCTGAAAGATGCTACCCTCTTGGACTTTGTTGATTCCATTGAGGTACTGAAACATTTCTATCATGTCCCCCCTCTCCCTCTTTTCCTCAAGGGTATACATATTAAGCTCCTTTAGTCTCTCCTCATATGGCTTCTCTTGCAGACCCTGTACCATGTTAGTTGCCCTCCTCTGAACTGCCTCTATCCTGTCTATGTCCTTGTGGAGATGGGGTCTCTAGAACTGGACGCAGTACTCCAGATGGGGTCTCACCAACTGTCTGTACGGAGGGATAACAACTTCCTGTTTTCTGCTGGTGATGCCTCTCCCTATACATCCCAGTATCCCCCCAGCCCTCCTATCACCTTCTCACATTGCTTGCCAACCTTAAGGTCATCTGATATGATTACCCCCAGGTCCCTTTCCATTTTTGTTGTTGTTACTACCCCCGTGTAATCTTCCCCTGGGTTTTTGTTTCCCAGGTGCATTATTTTGCACTTCTTTGCATTGAATCCAAGCTGCCATACTTCTGACTATTCCTCCAACCTTGCCAAGTCCCTTCTCATCCTTTCCACGCCTCCTTGTGTATCAACCCTGTTGCAGATCTTTGTGTCATCTGCAAAGAGGCATGCTTTTCCTTCCAGTCCCCCTGCAATGTCACTTATAAAGACATTAAAAAGGACTGGACCGAGTAATGAACCCTGCGGTACCCCACTAGTAACCACTCTTTCTTCAGAGTGGACTCCATTTACAATTACCTTCTGTGTCCTGTTGTCCAGCCAATGTTTTACCACTCCAAGGCTGGTTAATTTGACTATTAATCTTTTTGTGTGGGACTGTGTCAAATGCCTTGCTAAAGTCTAGGTAGGCCATGTCCACAGCCCCTCACTGGTCTACTACTTTGGTCACCCAGTCAAAGAAATCAATTAGATTCATCTGACATGACCTTCCCGCTGTGAACCCATGCTGCCTTGTGTCCTGTGCCCCACTGGCCTCTAGGTACTCAATAGTTCTTTCCTTCAGAAGTGATTCCATCACTTTCCCTACCACAGAGGTCAAACTGACAGGTCTGTAGTTTCCTGCCTCTGTCTTGGTCCCACTTTTGTGAAGGGGGAAACACATCTGCCTTCCTCCAGTCCTCAGGTACCATACCATCCTCCCATGATTTGTTAAAAAGGGTAGTCAGTGGTGTCACTAGTTCTCTGCTTAATTCTTTTAGAATTCTGGGATGAATGCCATCTGGCCCCATTGCTTTGTCCACCTTCAGTTTTAGGAGTTCTTTCAGAACCCTTTCTTCTGTGAAAGGACTGGGATCGACCCCCTTATTCAGAGTGCTTCTGTTAATTGGATTAGGCACCTCCCTCACCTCCTCTTTTGTGAATACTGAACAGAAGTATTCATTCAGTATCCCTGCCTTTTCACTGTCCCTCTCTGCCCACCCACCGTCCATTCTATTCAGCCTCACTATCCCTCCCTTTGTCTTTCTACGCTCCCTGATATACCTATAAAAGGTTTTATCCCCCTTCTTAACTGAGTTGGCTATCTTTTCCTCAGTTTGGGCCTTTGCTATTCTGACTACCCTCCCTGCTTCCTTTTGCCTTAACTGGTACAGTTCTCTGTCCTACTCCTTCTGTGTTTCCTTATACTTCCTAAATGCTATCTTTTTCTCCCTAACCTTCACCACCAACTCTTTTGAGAACCATAGTGTTTTCTTCTTTCGTTTTGATTTATTTGCTTCACACAAAGGCTTGTTGCCTCTGTGATGGCAGTTTTGATATTTCCCCATTGTTGCTCCACCCCTCCTTCTAGCCTGTTTGCTAGTGCTTTTCTAAGGCACTCTCCCATCTTGCCAAGTCAGCCCTCCTGAAGTCCAGAACCCTCACTTTTGTATGGCTTGACTTTGTAGCTGGAGTTATCGTGAACCACACTGTTTGGTGGTCCCTTGTTCCCAAATGGCTACCCACTTCTAGATTGGAGATCCTCTCACTGTCCCCATTTGAGAGTAGGAAGTCTAAGATTGCTCCCTCACGAGTAGGTTCCAAAACTAGCTGTCTGAGGCATGTTACCTGAAGGGCATCGAGAATGGCCCTGCTTTTGGATGTGGCTGCAGCAAAGGTGCTCCAGTTAACATCTGGCATATTAAGGTCCCCCATCAATAGTATCTCCCCTTTCTCTGTCATCCTAAGTATGCCTTCTATTAAATCCTTGTTCATTCCCTCCCCCTGACATGGGGGTCTGTATACAACCCCTGTGTGGATTGTGGTGCCATTTCCAGTCTCTAAGGTGACCCACAGTGCCTCCTCTCCTCCCTGTTTACTTTTTTGTTCAGTTGCCTTTATCCCTTCCCTTACATAGAAAGCTACTCCACCCCCTCTTCTCCCCTCCCTGTCTCTCCTATAGGTTGTGTACCCTGGTATGTTAACATCCCAGTCATGGTTCTGAGTACCATGTTTCTGTGACTGCTACGGTATCCAGGCATCCCTCTTCCATCAAGGCCACCAGTTCAGGGAGCTTGTTGCCCAGACTATGGGCGTTGGTACTCATTACCCTCCATTTCTTGATGGCCTTACCCCTTTTTGCCCCATCCCTGTCCTTACTGCGTTTGTCACTTTCTCCATTTACCCCTGTGCTGCTCCCTATCAACATCTCTATGTTGGCGTCTACCTAACTTTGTACCGTGATTTTTTTGGGGGGTTAGGATTTCCCTGCTCCTCTCCAGTGCCTCCCCCCTTGGCTAGTTTAAATGCTTGTCAATGAAGCATTTAAACCTATCACCTAGGATCCTGGTTCCCCTCCTGGACAGATGCAGACCATCTCGCCAGTATAGGCCTGCATCCCACGAGGTGGACCCCCAGTCCCCAATGAAATCCCTGAGCTCTGCACCAGTTTTTCAACCACTGATTGAATCCCAAGGTGTGGAGCACCCTAGCCTCACCTGTGCCATAGACAGGCAGCACCTCAGAGAAGGTTACCGTACGTGCTATTTGTCTAAGGCCCTTCCCCATCTCCACTAATGCTTCTTGCACTGCTCTGATCCCTTTCTTAGCCAGTCCATTTGTCCCTAGGTGGACAATGACATCCAGCTCCCTCCCTTGTGCAGCTGCTCCTGTGATCCTGAGGGTTCGCTCCCTGTCCCTCCAAGCCATGGCGCCAGGCAGGCGCCTTACCTCCCTCTCCCCTTCCTCCCCTAGTTCTACCTTCCTAACAATGGAGTCCCCCACCAGGAGTTGTTTCCTTCCCCTGTGGAGTCCCATGCCACCCTCCTGTGGGTCGCCTTTGTGGAGGTTCCCAGCATCCTCCTTGGTCTCCACTGTGGGTGCCTCCATAGAGGAACCACACTTTTCCAGAACGGCACAGAAATTGTGGAGAGGTACAACTGGAGGGATGCGCCTCTGTTCCACCACCCTCACCCTCCCTGAGCCCACTGTGGTCCAACCGCTCCTCTTTCTTGGCAACCTCTGAGGCAACGGCAGTGACCCTGGTGGTTCCTTGGTGAGAGAGGAGGTCCCACAAATCCTGGCCAACTCAGCCTGGAGATGAGCAACCTCCTCCCTCAGCCCAAAGAGGCGCCTGCACATGGGACAACACTGCATCCTCCAGAACGTCTCCCAGAAGACTGCTGCTCCATAGCTGCTGCACTGCACCACTCCCATCATGTCTTATTTCTGGCCCCCTAACTGTTGTTTGGAATACTTACTCTTTCCTCTGTTTATTTATTTAATTTTTTTTTTTTTTTTACTCTCCCTACTTATTTACTGCCTCTGTGCCCTTTTAGCTCCTGATCTTCCTGTTCTGAGACAAGCAGTTCCTATATTTCTCAGTAGTCTCCTTACTTGCTCAGAGTCAGACCTCCAGTAGCTAGGGAGGGACGGAGAGCAACTCTTGCCCTTCTAGAATGGCGAGTCTTTGGTGGCTCTGTGATCACTCACTTCCTGCTCCCAAACAGTAAGTTCCTGTTGTCAGTCAAATCCTGTGCCTATAAAAGTAGAACTGCCTTTGGGTGGAGGAAAGGAGGGCAATATAGTCCCAGGAGAGAAGTTTAGTTATACCAGCTTTCCTCCTGGTGCTCTGCCAGAAGCTATCTAGGGCAGTGTTTAAATCTGGTTTTAACCTGGCTCCTTCTAGCTAAGCCACTCCCCCTACTTTGCAAATCTTTCTACACTTAGTTAATTTCACAGATAACAATTCCCTTCAGTCACCTGTGACAAGCACCTAGATAACTCCCCCTACTTTGCAAATCTTTCTACACTTAGTTAATTTCACAGATAACAGTTCCCTTCAGCCACCTGTGACAAGCACCTAGATAAGTACACAGATAACAATTCACTTCAACTAACTCTAACAAACACACTAACTTTTTTTTTTTTACCCTAAATTGAAGGGCCAGTACAAGAGTTCTAGTTTTTAGTCCCAGTAGAGAAGTTTAGTTATACCAGCAGCTCCTTCCTCCTGGTGCTCTACCAGAAGTGTCAGGCAATCCGGCTCCGGCAACGGGGTCATGTCAGGTGGACGCACCTCCTCCTCTAGCTCCAAATGTGCAGGGGAGCTCAGAGGCACCACCGGAGGAGGCTCCGGGGAGTGCTGCGGTAAAAGTGGCAGCATGCAGTGATCCGAAGGATTGTCATGAGGCCTATTATCGGGGCCCAATGGAAGCGCACCAGCTGGGTGGACACCAGAGGAGCTGGCATCTGACTAATCAGCCAAGGATGGGCGCTCGTCAGAGGAGCTGACGAGCAACTTATCAGCCGTGCCATCGGGCTCAGACCCCGAGGTTTTGAGGGGCCTAAGGGTGGCGGAGCTCTCGGAAGGCTCGAGGCACCCACCTGAACGGTTACCAGCACAGGCGGGGGGGGGGGCCAAAGACTACTCTTCACAGGGAGGGGCAAGCGTGGCCAGTGGAGCAATACCTGTCCCCGCGGGAGGCCGCTTGTCGCCCACAGTTCCCAGAAGAGACCGTGGGTAGGAAGGAGATCCACTGCAGTCCTGGTGCTTCTCCTTGTCCTTCTTCTTCTTATGGGAATCGGAAGAACCCCCAGGTGAGGAGGATGATCCCCGCAGCTCCTGCAGCTCCTTCTCCATGGAAGCCATTTTAAAGTTTCAAAACGTGGCCTTCCAGGGCCTGTTGATGGCATTTGCATGTGGCCTGGCTGAATTTCAAGCAGGCCTCACAGTCCTCGGTCTTGTGCTCTACGCCCAGGCAGAAAAGGCAGAGGGAATGGCTGTCCTTGTGAGGGAGCAGAGTACCACAGGAATCGCACTTCTTTTTATGCGACTCGGAAGGCACCGGAGAACACATGCATGAAACAGTAACCTGTTAATCACTAAAAGTTAGAAAGAAAATCGGTGAAATACTCATCCGAAAATGGTGGTCGACTGAAGCAGCGTTCTCCACGAGGTCCAACGTGTTCAGGTCAACGGCAGGAAAGAACTGGAGGGTAGGTGTTGGGACCGCCCACTATACAGTGTCACGCTAATGTCTGTCACGTGACGCTGGTGTGCAGGCCCCCGCCAGACACTGCTAGCTAAAATGTTCCGTGTGGTTCTAGTGCCTGACGGCTCTAGTCCTAATGGTGATTACCTAGTGCAAGAGCCCTATCGAAATAAGATCACTGTGACTCCTAACTTTCTGAGGTGAGCCACCATTACTGCCAGACACTCTGTGAGCACTGTTGGAGCTGAAGTGAGGCCGAAAGGTAGTGCTGAGAACTGATAATGTCCTGATGGGAGTCTGAACCTGAGGTATTTTCTGTGGGACTCCCTTGTGGGGATGTGGAAGTAAGCATCCTTTAGATCCAAGAATGCCAGCCAGTCCTCCTTTTGGAGAGCTGGCAGAATTACAGCCAAAGCTGTCATTTTGAACTTTGGTTTTGTCATACACCTGTTTAGTAATCTTAGATCCAGAATAGGCCGCCACTCTCCATTTTTCTTTGTGGTGCGGAAGTATCTTGATAAAAACCCTTTCTCTTTCGCTGTGGAGGAACAGGTTCCACTGCCTTTGACAGCAGCAGGTTTTGAACCTCCTTTGACAGCAGCTTCCTTTCTGCAGTGGAAGCTGGTTTGAATACCCTTGTTCTTAGTGATGGGAAGAATCTGAAACTGAGGGACAAACCCTGCCTCACTACTTCCAGGACCCACTTGTCTGTGGTAATGTTTTTCCAAGCCTGGAAGTAGAGAGCCAGTCTGCCCCCTACTGGAATTTGGGGCACAGCCTTGGCAACTAAGTAAGGGATTCTGCTTGGGTTGGGGCTGGGCCTGTCCAGCCTGGGATCCATGTCTAGACCCCCTTCTGCCTCTACCCCTGAAGTACCCTGTCTGCTAAGGGAACTGCTGGTACTGAGGAACAGCCTAAGCTTAATAAAAACGTCTGCTGTAAGTAACTCTACCCCTGCTTCCCCTTCCGTAGGGTCTGGTGGAAGGTGAGGATTCTTCCTTGGCTGGACTGCTCTTATAGGTGGCCTTATACTGATCCACCTTTTTTATGTAGACCTCTGTTTTATCCCCAAACAGTGAACTGTTTTCAACAGGAAAATCCATAGCCTTTGCCTGGGTATCCTGGGTGAGGTTTGTAGCCCTGAACCATGCAAATCTCCTGAATGCTACTGAGAGGGCCATACACCTGGCAGCAGTGTCGTTGGCATCTGCTGCCATTTGAAACTGATATTTAGCAGCCTTTAAACCACACCTGACAGTCTCAGCCAGGTCAGCTGAATGGCCAGAGGGGGCCTTGGCTATGCTGTCAATCCTTCTGGAATCTTTTTCAGGTGGGTGAGATGCCAAGGGCACCCTTCCCTATCACAGGCTGCTGTCTGCACGACACCTCGGTGGTCAGGGTGAGAGAATAAGAACTCAGCCCCTTCCCTGTCTATTTGGTACTTCTTGTCAGCCCTCTTGTCCAGGGGTGATGCAGTATTGGGGGTCTGCAGAATTTTCAAAATGTCTTTTTTGAAAAATGTGTTCATGGGGAGCAAAAGCTTCTTAACTGGGGTGAGCCCCATAAGCTCAAGGTATTCAACCTCCTCTTCCTCCTCTACCACTTCATTAGTGGCAAGATCTAGACCACACACCATGTTCCTCACAAATTAAAAATGTGAGGAAAAATCCTCAGTTGTTCTAGGTGGTGACCCAAATTCATGACCCACGGATACCTCAGGTTATATGGGTTCCCTGTCATCGTACCCGTAATCTTCTTCCTTCTCTTACTCCATAGTCTCTTGGAGAGAGGAGCAAAAACAAAGGTATCGGTTGGTGAACGGGAGTTTGAACCGGTGGCTGGCTAACCAGAACTGGTACAACTCCTTGGAGAGCCTGAATCACTTTAATTGCCTGGGCAATAGCCTCAGGTGTAGGCAGCTCACTTAGCACTACAGAAGTCCCTTTTGAGATTCCAAATGGGAGTTCAGTGTGCTTTGTTTTCTTCAAATTTTTTGCCAGAACCGGTGTTCTAACTGGTTTACCGGTTCTTTTTCCAGTAGAAGGTTCACACTTGTCAGGGGTATTTGGCTTCAGATCAGCAGTTTCACCTGTGGTTTCTGAAGGGATAGGCTGGTCAGAACAGTGATCTCCCTGCCCTGACGAAGCCAACTTCTTTCCAAGTCTTTCCATACATTTCTCAATAGTTTTCTGAGGAAAAGACTTGCAAATTTCACAGTCAGCTCCAGGGTCGTGCCTGAAAATAGTAATTGCTATGGCTAGTGCACCTTACCCGGTCAACAAAAACTAAATAATTAAGTGGGGTTCACCAAGGCAGACCACACACTGATCGCAGTTGTCTGCCTTGGCAAACACCTCTCCACACTGAGAGCAGTTCTTGAACCCCGGAGGCCCAGTTCTCTTCTCTGTTTTTTCTGACATTCTTGAAAAATAACCAAATGATAAAACAGCTAACTGAAAAGTCTCTTAAACTTTTATTAGCGGATAAACTCAGTTCCTGAACCGAGGAGTTCCTAAGAAAAAACGGGATCCAAGGAAAGGAACCAAAAATATCAGTTCTAACAATATAAAAACATATGGAAAGTTTTTCTAAACAACTAATGAAATGAAGGTAAAATAACTAGAAACCCCCCAGTTCCCCAGCGGTTATACAGAACCGAGAGGAAACGCAAAAATAAACTTATCTTAACTAAAACTAGCTCTATTACTACAAAAGTAGAAAGTAAAGGCAACAAATGAAAAAAGTAAAAGAAAAACATATATTTCTAAATAAACACTTAGCAAAAAGGCATCTTGACTTGGCAGGTGGAGAATGAAATCTAAGGCGTTAATAGAACGCGGCAGTTGGTAATAGCAGCATTTGAATAAGTGGCACGAGCCAATGATGGTTCTTTCACTAGTATAATGTTCTCTCTCCGGGCAGTTCTACTTTAAAAGCTGACTGCAAAGAGTTAGGAATATTGAAGAATTCCTGGGGTTAGAACCTAAAGATTCTTTCAATGATGGCAAAAAGCATAACACCATTTTATATATAATATTTATAAAATGGGTAGGAAAAATTTTGTCTGCTGATTCGTTGGATTCCATCACATGACCGTGCGTATATCAGAGTGCAACCGCACACCTGCACTTTACCCCTAAAAACTATGTTGCCATTTTATAAGATGGTTAACAATCTATGGTGTGGTCGCACTTCTGATACGCACGCCTTGGGTGGTTGATACACACGGCCTGCAGCTCCGTATGCATAACGCACATCTGGCGCAGCATATATCAGAGCTAATCAAGACACCTAAGAGTGGGTTATCTATTACATATGTACATACACACAAAGATATATATATTTAGCCTTATACCACTATACAGGATTTACATCAGGCCATATATTGATTATGGGTCCCCCTTTTGGAACCCTTATCTAAAAGAAGACATTAACCGCCTAGAACAGGTCCAGAGAAGAGCCACCAAAATGGTACCAAGACTGGCAACCTAGACTATACTAGAAGACTAAAACTTACAGGGCTCCATTCCTTGCAAACTAGAAGAAGCAGAGGTGACCTACTCTTAACTTATAAATGACTTCACACGCCTGAACTTATGAAACAGTGTGGTCTTTCATACTCACATAGATGGATTGTTCCTAGATTACACAACAAACAGCTAGAGGTTCAGTCATTCAAAACTATTAAAAGGGGAAGTTTTTTCTCCATAAGAACACCTAGACTATGGTACACTCTACCCCAGGAGCTGGCGGATTCCAGCATCTTTAATTTATTTAAAAACAAATTAGACAATTGGATTATAGGTAACCTGCCAAAGGTCTAAAGTCCCACAGTGTGTGGGGGACATTCTTGATGGGCTTCAGCCTCCTTTTGTCCCTTTAAACCAAGTAAATAAAAGTTTATATGTTGTAAAGAAAAAGAAACGTTGAGTAAATGATGGTGGTGTTTCTCAGCATGATCCCATGAGCAGTCAATGGTAGAAGAAAGAGATGAGGAGTGATGGGCCACCCTTATTACACAGGCGTCGACGCAGTACACCACTGTAAGTGTCCCCAAGCTAGCAAAAGTTTCTTAGCGGTCCTGCCACCAATTGCTATTGCTACAAAAGTGTGACCCAACAGAGAAGATATACTTGATGAAGATCAACAGTTTTTGGCCATGAAAGACGTCATTTTAGGGAGTCCAGGGGTGAGCGATTCAACAGATCCTGTGCTCTGGAATCTACTGTTGAATTTTACTAATCTAATGGATCTGTGCATACTGGAGAATCACAGGAACTGGCATGTGAATGCTGATCAATAGGGAAATTAATTTCTGTCTGTGCTGAGTCAGGTGCTAATTATGTATATGTATTCTTCAGAAATGTAAGCCATACAGTAAAAAAAAAACAATTTTTTTTTTCCTGTTCTATTTCTGCCCTGATTCTGTTTCAGCTGCTATGGCTGTGTGCAGCATGGTACTATGGTTTAAACACATGCTGCGGCAGCAGTGAAGAAAGTCAATGACGTTCCTCGGCTATCCTCTCCCACACCTGACCCACACAGTCCAAGACCCAGAATGGATTCCAGATAGCAGAGACATCATGGCACATGCTAGCAGGGCACATGTAAGGGAAATCTCCCTGGGAGGGTTACAAATGTGATTCTCAAAGGTTATGAAGGGATCAAGCTGGCTACCGCTTGTGACACTGATTACCAAAATTCAGGAGCGAACACGGGGCACTGGAGGGTCGGATGGGGAAGAGGATTGAGCATTCAAAGGACTGCTGTCCTCCTTGGTGGGTGGGATGCCTGTTGTTAGCCTGGCTCCCAGTGGTGGCTGGAGAACAGACCACTGGGACTGCAATGCAGGGAGTGCCAGCACAGAAGACTGTGATAGGGAGCTCCTGCCAGTCTTAAGGACCAACCTTTTCTTAAATCTGTTGAAATGGTTCTTCTATTTCTTAGCCTAATCTATCCCTTACAATTTCTAGTCCATAGGGTTGGACACCTATGGGCACCCCCCCTCCCCTTTCTTGACTATGCTATAGTGTCCTCTTTAATATTCCCTTTCCCTCTCAGGTCCTTGTACAGGGAGGTTATTGTTGTGACCTCTGAGCTGATGTAAAACAACAGGCTGTGTTCCTCGTTGCCGGGTTTAGTATGTAATGGCACTATGTCATAAAATACCTTGATATCTATCCCTTATGTGTATGAAACCTGTAAATGTTGAAAATACCGTGGCACTAGGTGTTTATGATAAAAGTAAAAAGTACTAGGTGACTATAATAGAAATTAAGTTACCGGGTAGAGGTATCAGAAAACCCCCTGTTGTGTTATTTAAAATGCATGTAAATTACAGATTGTTTGAGAGGCCCTTTGGCACCATGCATTCCTGCTGTAAACTTGAGCCAGTCTGAAATTTCATGGTGATTTGCATATAGATCCCAAGATGCTTTGCATTATGGGAGTATGTGTGATGTATTTCTTTGGAACTTGGCTTATTGCCAGTGCCCTTTAGAAGTAACCCTTGCTTCAGTGCTTCTGCACGGAGGTTCTTTGTCTTTAGCTTTTTTTTTTCTTTTTTTTTTTTTATTTGAGCCCCCACCACCCAAGCAAACAAGGCCCACATAGGGGAAGCTGAATCTCAACTGAAAAGTTAGATCAGTGGGTCAGTAGGTGTTGACTAAGTGTAGAGGAAGGACATGCATAGTCTGTTGCTGCAAACTGATGTATTGAAGAAGGGATATGCCATTGCTTAAGGTTATCCTTTGTATTTTGAATAAACATCACACAGAGATTGTGTGTTGAACCTGAAGTTCTGAGTCTGATCAATCTGTTATCCTACAACGCCTCCACACAGACACATGGCATGCTTTGTGCAGAAGCATGCAGAGCACTGCCATTGATGTCACGGCACACCAGCTACTCCGCAGCAAAACGTGGAAATCAGAAAAAAACACCCTGACTGGCAGAGTGATCCAGCGACCATTGCAGGCCCTACACCAGCGACCTGGTGCGGCGGGTTGAGCCTAGATCTTTGCTCCTGCCATGGGGACGGAGGGGGGGAGCTATGGGAGACTCTGGAGCTACTAAGTCAAGGGATGCCAGGTGACAGGGCTGGGGGGGGGTCGGAGGGTGGAGAAAATCAGCTAGGGCATGAGGGAGAGAGAAAAACAGGACTAACAACAAAATAAGAAGGGGGTCAAACCACACTCCCAGTAACTTGAAAATGGCAATCTGTTCATGGACAATGCCTTCAGTTGATGGGATTTTGAATACAGCAGTCAGTTTTCTTATCTAATTTTTGTGACCACAAAACAATTGTTCTTTTTTGAAATGAGTTAGCCAGCTTTTGGCCAACCTGGTTTAAATTTGACATAAGTCTAGTTGGACAGTCGCGTGAAGATCAGTAAGAGAGGGAGCACAGTGGTAGATGACACTGTCATATGCATACATGTGGAATTTGTGGAACTGACACTTCTCTCCCTAACTTGGTAGTTTGATTGTGAAAAGTAGAGGCCTTGGAGCAATCCTCTCTTCCCTCTGTATAGTCTCATCACTTCCAGATCAAGCATGCTCTTGCTGATTTTGACCCTTCCATTTAACCACACACAGCCCCGTTGTGTGCGTCGTACATGTGCAGTATGTTGGGAGGCAGAAGGAGTGGCTGCTGTGGCAGAATTCTCTGCTGCCACCATCACCAGGCCGGGACATACTTCCCAGACCTGGTCCCCCACAGAAAAGCCCCAGAGTTTCCTCCCAAACCCAAGTCGCCAAATTGGTAGTACAACATCAGGGTCCTCACTACTGCTGGGACACCGGGTGACGAACACCAAAACATATTTAAAAATGTGCATGTGAATGACTTGTCAGTTGTGCTTGTACTAGTTAACGTTTAGTTTATCTGAGTGAAGCAGTGAATGTATTTCTAGGACCAAAAACTCCTTCCCTAATCCTGGTCTACCTGTATCAACTAGCAAAATGAAGGGAAAAAAAATGAAGCAGCAGACCAACAGCCTGTCAGAGGTGGTTGAGGAGTCAAACAAAACAGTGGGTAAAGCCCTGTCTACTGCCGTGGCGGTGGGAAAGAACAAGGGTTCAGATCCCCATCCTCACAGTCTACTGCGTCAATCCCCAAAGAGCAGCTTCGTTGAATGAAGGCCCTAGAACAGTCCTGGGAGTCCACTACATTCAGTGACCCAGACCCACATCTTGAAGGCTGCTTTTATTCCCGGACTACTCATATGCCACACACCTCCACCACAAATCCTTTGAAAAGGTCACCAGCAAACTTTTGCAACTTAATATCCCTTACTGTTTGGGACTCCCGGCCCGGCTGCAGTCAGCATACAGAAAACCAGTACCAGTACACGGACCCAAAATCAGCTGGGAGATTTGTGAACATAACTGACCTTAATGGCAAATTGCAAGATGATTTCATTAGGGTTCAAGGATGGTTTGATGCCCATTAATTGGTACTAAATTCAAAAAAGACAAAGTCGATCTTAGCAGGACCTCAGAAGGCCATTGACTTTGCCTTTAAATTAGCGGACAGGCAAAGGAAACTGAAAGGGTCTGAGAGTTCCAAGTATTTAGTTAGGAGTTACCCTTGGATCACTGTCTCTCATATGAGGCACATGTCACTGATTTAATAAAAAAACTTCGCCAAAGGTTGGGCATGCTCCACACAGCAAAACACTCCCTAATACCTGAAACAAGATTACTGCTAGCTACCATCTTTCTGTTCACAATTTTGGATTACGGCTCTCTTGTTTACTCCTCTGCATTAGATAGGGTCCCATCTCATCTAAGAACTACCTATCACAGTATTATCAGACTCATCACAGGTCTCCCTATGAGAACACATTATTGCACATATATCAGACTTTAGAATATTTTACTTCAGAAAATCATTTCAAATATAGATCTCTTGTTTTTACACAAAACAACACTAGATCTATTACTTAACAATATAACTGAACTGTTCCCTTAAACTGACAATGCCTATAGCACAAGGTCTCAAATTAAATTTACATTCAAAACACCCCAGTTCTCTACCTAACAAGGTATGACCTCCCTGAGCTCTATGGCAACTAAGGCCTACAATAATCTCCCAACTGCTGTTAGTGATTTTCCCAGGATTTCTGCTTTTATGGTTTTCCAAGGAGGCAGCGGAGAAAGTGAAAGCCAAAAAGATCACATTCAGGCAATGCAAAAAGACACAGGTAGAAGGGGATAGGGAGAAGTACCAGGAGAAACAAAGGGAGGTCAGTAAGGGAAGCCAAAGCTCAGACAGAAGAGCGCATCTCAAATCAATGGTTAGAGGTCCTATCGATTCTGGACTATGGTGACCAATGTGGTGCTGCAGGGATCAGTTCTGGGACCGGTCCTATTCAACATCTTCATCGGTAACATTGCGCAGGACCTAGAAAGCAGAATTTCCCTGTTCGCTGATGACACGAAGCTCTGTAACAGAGTGGACACACCAGAGGGTGTAGACAGAATGAGGAGGGACCTGCAGAAGCTTGAAGAATGGTCAAGGCTTTGCCAGTTGAAATGTAAAGCAAAAAAGTGCAAAATAATGCATGAGGGGCACAAAAACCCTGGAACAACATATTAGTTGAGGGGTGAGGACACAGAATGCACCAAGCAGGAAAGGGACCTTGGGGTTATCATCTCTGATGACTTAAAGGTAGGGAACCAGTGTGACAAGGTGGCAGATAAAGCAAATAGAATGCTAGGATGTGTAGGCAGGGGCATCACCAGCAGGAAAACGGAGGCCATAATTCCATTATACAAGACACTAGTGAGGCCCCACTGGGAGTACAGCGTCCAGTTCTGGAGACCTTACCTGCGCAAGGACATAGACAGGAAGGAGAAGGTTCAGAGGAGGGCAACAAAGATGGTAGAGGAATTGCATCACAAGTCCAATGAGGACAGGCTGAAGGACGTGAATATGTACTCCCTGGAGGAGAGAAGGGAGACAGGGGATATGATAGAGACATACAAGTACCTTATGGGGAGGAAGAAAAAATTACTCACCTTAGTAATGTTGTTTCTTCTAATGGAGTCTTGCTATATTATGACATATGCAGTGAGTCCCAACCTTCGAACTGCTCCGGAGGTGAAAGAGTTAACTTTCCATGCCAGGCATGGAACGCTGAGCTCGAGCTCCGTTGAAAACTCTGTCTGTTGTTCTTCAAACTCAAACGGTCAGATCTTTATGAGCTAAACTCAAGAAGGTCCTGTGTGGAAGCTGTAAACCTACACTAGCCAACTGGCTACTAAATATAAGAACACATTTTTTGGTCCCAAAACAAAGACTCAAGTCAGGAGACCAAAAAAATGAAAAACACAACACCCAGTCACCCCAAAAAGGGGGGTGAAAACAAGGTGGCATCTACTAAGTGCCAACACTGCACTGCCCACCCACATCCCAAAAACAGAGGTTCTGAGAAGAGCAGGCGGGGAGGTCATAATATAGCAAGACTCCATTAGAAGAAACAACATTACTAAGGTGAGTAATTATTCTTCAAACAACATGAAGTCTTGCTATATTATGACATATGCAGACTACACAGCAGTACAGTACCTCCATGGAGGAGGGACAGAACCTACTTAGGAAATAGGCTCTGACGCACAGCTGTGTCAAACCGAGCATCACTCCTAGCCTGGATGTCCAGAGAGTAATGTTTGGTAAAAGTGTGAACTGTTTTCCAGGTAGCTGCTTGACAAATCTCTAGAATGGGGATGTCCCTGGCAGCAAGCAGGGAAGCAGCTGTACCTCTGGTAGAGTGAGTCCTCAGGCCTGAGGGAGGAACCTTACCCAGCGTTTCATAACAGAACTGGATACAACAGACAATCCACCTGGCAATGGATCTTTTAGTGGCAGGTTTCCCTTTACCAACCTCACCATACATGAGGAACAGTTGGAGGGAGTCAAACCTGTGACCCTTGGTACACTCAATGTAGTAACTAAAGGCTCTCTTCACATCCAAGCTGTGCAACCTCCTCTCACCAGAGGAGGAATGGTCAGTGAAGTACATTGGAAGAGAAATAGATTAAGGTGGAAATCTGAAACCACCTTAGGCAAGAACTTCCTGTTAGTCCTGAGGACCACCTTATCTCTATGAAAGGAGATAAAATCAGGCTCCACTGACAAGGCTTGTAATTCACTTATGCGTCTGGCAGAAGCGATGGCTACCAGAAACAGTCTTCCAAGTCACATACTTAAGCTCTGCTGAAGACAAGGGCTCAAAGGGAGGTTGCATAAGCTGAGCAATGCAAACATTAAGATCCCAGGCAGGGGCAGGGTCCCTGAATGGAGGGCTGGTGTGAAGCAACCCCTTGAAAAATTTAGAAAATACAGGATGAGCTGAAAGAGAAGAGGGTTTATCTGCTGAAATAAAAGCAGACACAGCTGCCAAATGCACCTTTAGGGTAACTGGTCTCAGCCCCAAAGTGTTTAAATGGACCATATAATCCAGGACTGTGGGTAAATCAGCAGAATCTGGGGAAATATGCTTCCCAGAGCACCATATGGAAAACCTCTTCCATTTGGAATTGTAAGTAGCCCTGGTGGAAGGCTTCCTAGAAGCCTTCAATATATCCATTACACCTTGGGAGAGGTGTAGATCAGCAAACTCTAACTCTTCAAGAGCCAGGCCTTGAGATTGAGAGATTTGAGGTTCGGTACCAAACCCTTCCCTGAGCACAGGTTAACAGATTGTGATTCCTGGAAGACACAGGGGAAGATGGACTGCTAAGGACAGTAGGAGTGGATACCAGGGTTGTCTGGCCCAATCTGGAGCAATCAGAATCACTTTGCAGGATTGAGATCTGATTTTGACTAACACTTTGAACAGGAGAGGAAGGGGGAAAGCATAGAGAAACTTCCCTTCCCAATTGAGAACTAAGGCATCCAGAGGGACTGAGCCCAACGCTGGGGGCCTGCAGCAAAAAAGGGGAAGTTGGTGATTGTCTGGGGCTGCAAAAAGATCTACCTGCGGGGTGCCCCATCTGGCAAATATTACCCCCAGGACCAGGGGATCCAGTGACCATTCGTGATGGCCCTGGGAAATCCTGCTGAGAGCATCTGCCAGGAGATTGTCCTTGCCTGGGAGGTGAACTGCCGTAAGGGAGGTGTTCGGGGAGTAAGCCAGAGACCACAACTTCATTGCTTCGATTACAAGGCCGAACGAGTGCCTCCTTGCTGTTGATGTACCACATTGTAGTGGTGTTGTCTTTTCTGACCTGTACAACTTTGTTCTGAACAGATTTGGAAAAAGCTTGAAGTGCTAGAAAAACTGCTCTGAGCTCCAACAGGTTGATGTGGAGCAGAGATTCCTGAGGGGACCACAGTCCCTGGGTAATGAGGTCGCCCATGTGAGCTCCCCACCCCAAGAGGGATGCATCTGTAGTAAGGATTAAAGAGTGAGACTGAGTGACAAAGGGGACCCCTTGTCTCAGGTTGCTCTGATCCTGCCACCACTGTAGGGCTTGGATCAGGGTTCGAGTTACTGGGATCAACTTGGTTAGAGGGTCCCTTCTTTGAGACCAAAAGGCTCTCAAATGGAACTCGATGGCCCTCATCTGAAATCTTGCTCCTTGCACTACTGCTGTAGAAGCAGCCATGTGTCCCAGGAGCTGCAGAAAATTCCTTGCTGGTCGAGAGACCTGCAGGGTGAATGAGGAGGCCAGAGAGACCAGGGTCCTTGCCTTGTCCAAAGGAAGAAAGGCGCTGGCTTCCTCTGTGTTCAGTTCTGCGCCTATGAAGGTGAGAAGCTGGACAGGCTCTAGAACTGACTTTGGAAGATTCAGAAGGAAACCTAGAGAGGTAAGCAGTTGCTGAGTTATCTGAAGATGTAACCTGACTTGGTCTGGAGACTGGCCTACTATGAGCCAGTCGTCCAGGTAAGGAAAGATGGCAATTTTTTGCCTTCTTAGGTAGGCAACTGCTACTGCCAGGCATTTTGTGAATACCCTTGGAGCAGAGGTGAGGCCAAAGGCGCTGCTCTGAACTGGTAATGGCCTGAGGGCAGCTCGAACCTGAGGTACTTTGATGGGAGCTTCTGATGAGAATATGGAAGTAGGCATCCTTGAGGTCCAGGGACGCCAGCCAGTCCCCTGGCCTTAGAGAGGGTAAAATAATTCCCAGAGTCACCATTTTGAATTTTGGTTTTAAAAAGGTGCTTGTTTAGGTATCTGAGATCCAGGATGGGCCGCCATTCTCCTGTCTTTTTTGGGGTAAGGAAGTACCTGGAGTACAATCCTTTGCCCTGGTGTAGGGATGGACCCCTTTCCATGGTTCTGAGAGCCAGGAGGGTAGAGACTTCTGCCTCTAGGGCAAGTGCCTCTGATGGATTTGCAAGTGGAAAGGATCTGGTTCTCATCTTTGGAAATTTTTTTTGAAGCTGAGAACCAGTCCCTGGCTTACTACTTCCAGGACCCACTTGTCTGATGTTAGAGTCTCCCAGTCCTGGACAAAGTAAGCCAGCCTGTCCCCTACAGGTAGTGGAGAATCGGCCCTGGCCACCCCATCAGGGTGCCTGCTTGGCAGGGGCTTTAGGCTGAGGGGTGGAAGCAGGTCTGCTTGTACCCCGTCTGCCTCTCCCTCTAAAGAACCCCCTCTGGGCATAAGCTGAAGAGGAGGCCTGGGCTTGGTAAAAAGGCCTATGAAAAGACCTGCCCCTGCCCCTGCCTTTGAGGAGTGGCCTGCCTTTCCTTGGTCTGTGCACTCCTATAGGTGGTCCTATACTCATCCATTTTCTTCATGTAATTCCTGTCTGCTCCCCAAACAGAGAATTACCCACAACAGAAAAATCCATGGCCTTAGTCTGGGTATCCTGTGACAGGCTAGTACATCTGAGCCAAGTCATTCTGCGAAGTGCCACAGATGTAGCCATGACTCTTGATGACACATCAAAAGAGTCCACTGCAGCATGGAACTGCACCTTAGATGCCTCAATACCATCAGCAGCCACCTGCTCCAGCTCCTTGGCAAGCTGGCCAGGGACCTGTTTTGCTAGAGCCATAACAGTATCCCATCTGGATTTCTGGTATCTAGCAACATAAGCCATATAATTTGCCTGTCTGAGTCCCAAGGATGCTGCCATGTACTGGTATTTGCCATGGCATCAATCCTCCTGGAGTCCTTGTCCAGGGGGTGTGAAGCCAAGGGAATGTTTGCCTTATCACAGGCTGCAGCCTGCACTACCCCAACATGGCTGCATTGTTGTGTAAGGAACTCCGTGTCAGAGCCTGACAATGTATACCTCTTGTCCATTCTCTTATCCACAGGAGGTATAGTGCTAGGAGTCTTTAAAATCTTAAATGTCTGTTTCCCAAAAGATTTGTGCAAGGGAATAAACAGCCTCCTACACTCTGGGATATCCATCATTTCTACATAGTCAGGCTCCTCTTGATCATCCACAGCTTCCTCCATAGGGAGCTGGAGGGTTTCAGCCACTTTTTTATAAAACATAAAATGTGAAGGGGACTCAGAAAGCCTAGGAGGAGACACTCCTGAAGGTCTGTCTGGGGAGATGTCCGGTTCAATGGGCACATCCAGACTTTCAAATCCACATTCACTCTCCTCATACTCCTCTTCCCTCCTCTGGTTCATAAAATTCCTCTAAATCATACTCTTGAACCAGTGGAACCGATCGAACTCCATACGCTTACCTGATGGTGCCGGTTCAGTCGGAACCGGGGAAAGTGACTGGACAATTTTAATCGCTTTGGCTATTTCTTCAGCGGTTGGAGAGGAAAGTTTTGGCTCCACACTAGCTGATTTCCTAGTCCTTTTTGCTGGAACAGACTCCTCCGAGTCGGCTCTCCTTTTGCCCGAGGAAGTCTCGCTCTGGTCAGAGGGCACTCCCTCCAGTTCGGTTGAAACCGAACCGGGCCGGCCATCCGGGTCAGCGGACTTTTTGGCATCCCTTTCCCTGAGCCTACCAACTCTCTTTTCCAGGGTAGCTGCAGGAAAATTTCTGCAAATCTGGCAGTCTGCATTGAGGTGGTCAAACCCCAGACAATAAACACAGGTGGTGCGGGGTCAGCCTTAGCAAAGACTTCCCCACAGACACTGCAGTGTTGAAACCCAGTGGGCCTGGTTTTTCTTTTGGGTTTCTCAGACATAGTGCCAGTCCTAACCAAACTTGCCCGTTTATGGCAATCCTCCAAGCAAGACTCTTATCGGTTCCCAACCGTGTCACGGGTCGTGGAAAAAAAGTAATAAAATTCGTTTTTTTTTTTTGAACCGACAAGAACCGGTAACCACACTCTAAAGGACAGATTAATATTTTTTAAAACAACCTGATCGGTTCAAACCAAACCGATAAACCGTTTACAAGTTCCACACAGAAAGTAAATGTAAAACCTATCTAGTACTTACAAATACCACAGACAGAGCTTGAACCGACCGTTATGGGTTTAAATTACCAAAAACGAGAAATAATACTTTGAATCACAAAATGAACCAGCAGAAGGAGAAATCTCCGGAGCGACTGTTCAGTGAGGCGGAGTAAAGAATCTGACAGTTTGAGTTTGAAGAACAACAGACAGAGTTTTCAACCGAGCTCGAGCTCAGCGCTCCATGCCTGCATGGAAAGTTAACTTTTCACCTCCGGAGCAGTTCAAAGGTTGGGACTCACTGCATATGTCATAATATAGCAAGACTTCATGTTGTTTGAATAGGATGCAGGAAAACACTATTTTCCAGCGAAAAAGATGTTCCAGGACTAGAGGGCATGGGATGAAGTTGAAGGAGGGTGATTCAGAGGAAACGTGAGGAAGAATTTCTTCACAGAAAGGGTGGTGGACAAGTGGGAACACTATGCCTGAGGAAGTGGTGGGGGCCGAAACAATCACAGGATTTAAGAATGCATGGGACAGACATAAGGGAATCCTGGAGGTCAGGGGCAACAGACTTCTAGACAAACTTAAAGTGATCTTACGGGCTCAAATGGGCAGACTGGGTGGGCCATAGGCCCTTATCTGCCAACAGTATCTATGTAAAACAAACTTAGAGAGTTTTTATTAAGTCAGTCTTCTAGTAAGTGTTGACATTATCTGTATTTTGCATTAATGAATGTTTGTGGTTGTTTACATAAGTCTGTGTTTTGCAATATGTAATCTACTGGTCACTTGTGAAAACGAGCATTACTGCTCACATGCCTACCAGTAAAAAACAAATAAATGGAATGAAATGAAACTAACTTCTTCAACGGTTGAGCTGGGAGGAGAAGCCTCGGGGAGAGGAGGATTCTTGAACCATTTGCATACTGTCCTCTCCCTAGCTAGTTCTGAATAAATGCTCTATTTGACACCGAACTGGAACATGGTGGTAAACTATTTTTTCTTCATGATAACAGAGATTTCATTGGTTTATACCGACTGCATAGGTTGTGTATCTTAACTGATGTATTAACAAAGTCTCAGAGTAACATGGCAGGGGACGGGAAAAGCACGAGGTTCGTGTTTGCGGCAGTTGGTTCCATTTGTGCATACCCTTCTCAGTTTGCTCCAGTCCAGCTTAAGACCATGCCCCACCCCCCAATATGATGTTTCCTTCCTTGAGCATGAATATCCACTGGCATTCCTGTCCGCTGATGCTTTTAAGATGCTTGAAGGTTTCAGTCATATTCCCCCATCTCCAGAAAGTACACATTGAGGTGACATCCAACCTTTCCTCATAGCGCCGTCCCCAATGGCTGTGGATCATTTTAGTTGCTCTACTTTGAATGGACTCCAAGTGGTCCTGCCCTTCTTTAGGTGTGGACTCCAGAACGGGTCACAGAACTCCATGTGAGGCCTGACCAGTGACCAGTAAAGTGGCAGTCTTGCTTCCTTTCTTCTGCTTGAAAAGGCCCTTTCTACGCATCTGCTTTGCCCTGCTGTAGGCTTTGTTTTATTGTGAGCAGTTCTTCAGGTTGTCACTTTTTTTTTAAATCACAGGTCTCCTTCCTCCATTGTATGTTCCATGTGCACTCTCAGTCACCAACCAAAATTCAGTCCTAGGGTTTTTTCTTCCCAAGTGCATTACACTTTCTTGCAGTTGATCTTACTGTCAGACCCCAGACCATTTCTGCAACTCTGCAAGATCTTCCCTCAGTTCTCGGATGCCTTCCTCGTTGTCCACACTGTTGCACATTTTGTTGTCAGCAAACAGTGACTCCCTGCCCTGTCCCATATGCCTCCTCCAATGTCACATATAAACACGCTGAAACACACCAGTAGTGCAGGCGAGGTGCTCTGCTCCCAGGCAGGGAGGAAGAGCGTTGGCCATTTGGGCCCCCCCATTAGTCAACCATGTGGTAGCAATGCTATCAGACTTTATTTTACTATTCTTCCTATTTTCAGCTTCACCGGGGGGGTTACAGATGCAAACTGACATATTTAATCAGGTCACAGTATTGGTGTATCTTTAGTGAATGGGGGAAGTTGGCCAGGAGACAGGAAATAGAAATTCCCCTACTCTTTTCAAGAAGTGCCATGGGATCTCTAACATTCAACTGAACAACCACCAGAACAAGCAGACAGAAACTCAGTTTAATGTCTCAACTGAAAAGATGGCCCCACAGAAGCAGAGCACGCCCCTCATGCTGCACTACAGTTTCAGTATTGGGATTTACCACAAGTTCTTGGTGTCGGGCTAGAACTCACAACCTTATGATCTTCTGGTCTCAGAGGCAAGTATGCAACCTACTGAGCCACTGATACTGCCATGAAGGCAGCGGCTTGCCCGCCCACCTGCCTTCCCAGCAAAAGGAAGGAAGTAGCTGTGGGGACCCCAATTGTCAGGGTGCTGGAGAGGAGGAACAAAAGTGGGAAAAGGACAAGCAAAATAAATTAAAAAAATAAAAACAGTTCTATTTACAAAGAATGTCTTTCTCATATAGTCACACAGTGGGGTATGTGCATTACACAGGTATCATAATTTGTAATACACAGGTACACAGAAAGTGACAGCAGATAAGGACCATGTGGCCCAATTAGTCTTCCCCGTTCCCTACCTAATGCATTACTGCAGACCCTAGTTGTAATGGTGGAGATAATCTAATTGTTTTGGGGGTGGGGTCCAAACTCAGAGGCTGTATTAAATAGGCAGATTTTTTTTCTCTGCAAGGCAGGTTTCATATGGTCCCCCTGTAAGATGTGCACTACTGCTATACCACAGGACTTCTAATTGTATGCTACACCTTCTACAATACCACATAATGGAGCAAACTGCATTTGTTGCATGCATACCTGACAGCTGGACTGGGGCCTCCACTCTGACTTGTCCCAGGGAGCTTCAAAGAGGTTCCAGGCCCTGTAAAACAACATGTTAAATTTCAGAAGGATAGACAAACTGTTATTTGGGCTGACCTGTAAGGAGAGAGGAAAAGAACAGATGGGAAGGTCCAGAAGAGGGAGTCCAACACCAGCCTTGGTATCACCCACAAGCAGCAAAGGGAGGAGGAGGAGTTACTCACAGATGTACCCTCTGCACTGGAGAAAGTTTAGGTGCGTACCAGTAACAGTAGATCTTCAGGAAAATCTCCTCCACAGAGCAACACATACTGAACTGTAAGCTGTCGGCATCAGGACCATTTGGAAACTTTTGTGCAGCTGGGGCCAACCACAATGACATAAGTCAGTGGCACCTATATAATGTGGGTGGCCCCATACCTCCTCAGTTTCCAACCAGTGACAAACTGGAAGTTTTATAATACCAAAAGGAAATGGAGACCAAAACCCCAGTTAAGCCAGCAGTGGTGACAAAGACAAAGAGGCTCTATTGAGCCTGCCCGTTGGCATAGTGCTAGTTCTACCACTTGTGGCACCAGCAACCCAGGTTTGGTAGTGAGACCGAGTCATCAGGGGTTGGCCACGGGGAGGAGAATAAAGCAATCCAGAGGATGCTCTCCTCCTCTGGGTGAGGTTGGGAGACCACTGCCACCGTGCAACCGCCACCTGGCTGGCTACAGGTGGCAGTGCAGGGGTGAGTGTGTGCAAGAGTGGGAAGTGCTGACTGGCTGAGAAGGGCATCATGCACTACATGTGCACGCTGCTCTCAACTGGTGCTTCCATGGGGAGGGCAGAAAATGGAAAAGACCCTCAGTTGAGCAACATGATGGCCCTGCTATCCCACAGACCTCACACCTGCTGATCTGGCTGTCTCTGGGCAATGCTACCTGAAGTCTCCGAGGGACCTGACTTAGCCAGAGGACACCATCCTGGAGGGTAAGCCATGAGAGAAATGCAGGAGAGAAGACACCAGGAGATGGCACAATGATAGGGTTGGGGAGTGCAAGAGCCTGATGGTAGGGCCAGATGCCAGCCAAGCGAGATGGCAGAAATAGAAAGTTAAAAAAATAAAAAAGAAAGACACACCATAGAGGGTCACAGAAAAGGGAAGACCAAACATGCAGCAATCAGCGGGTCTTTCAGGGTATTTCACCTGAAAATACAGAAGAGGGCAGGTGTATGGGAGACCTGTAGCTCTATGGAGGTGATTTTCTCTTAAATCTACTATTTCTGGTAACTAACTAAACTGTTTTATTTGAGGACATCTCCCTCCATAGAGCTACGCATATTAAATGATTCCCAAGCAGTTCAGCACTGCAGAGTGGGAGGAAAGCCAGCCAATGTGGACAACTAGTTTCATAAGAACAACTCCACCAGCAGCAAAACAAAGTGGTTGCTGCATAAAACAGTTTCATGCTTTGAACCTGGGACATCTTTAACTTATGGGACTTGAATTTATTCCACCTTTAAAACAGGGTGGTGAATTAAACTGTTACACTCAGAATCCAAACGGGCATTTAAAATGGACTCTAATAGCACATGGTCTTAATGACATCCTGGACCTGAAGGCACTTCTAAAATGACATGTGACATGTGACATAATGTTCTCTACCCTGTACACAGATTTATTTTTGCAAACATTAACATCTGAACCATTGTAAACCTTATCTTTATCATAGCATTGAAATAGTGTCACTGATTTTATATTATTATGGGGATGTGCACCTGAGGAAAATTTCTTGTTTTAACAGAAAGTTCCAGTTGTGACCATTAGTCTATACTGTAGGCGCTGTGTCTTAGCACTGAAGTTCATACTACCTACTGGATAGCAGGTTTGCATACACAATACTATTTAAGGAAGTCTATTTTTGCTTAAAAAATAGGCTGGACATTTCCTGGGCTCTGACTGACGGAGATCCCTGACAAAGGGTACGTTTATGTGCCAGCAGAGACCAGGAAATAACTAGTCCCAATGCCAGCCTGCTCTTGCATGAAAAATGTAAATGTGTCAAATAGAACTTTGAAAAACGTTCATCCGTCATGTTTTCCCTTGCTTAGCGAGTGATCAATCCCTCCCCAGCACTCGCTACATGAAGTTCCACAAACTGTGCCGTGCTGATACTGTCTCTATGTATGCTGATATTTTCTCTCTGTTCCTCTTTGCCACACAAGAAACTTTAACGCTAGCACAGATCACACATACTTGTAAGTGCTACACACTCGGGACTGTGTTGACTCTGCCATTCCTCTAAAGTCACCCGAACCACAATCACGGAATCATTGCGCTCACAAATGGTATAGACATTTTTTTTCCCACAATAGTTCCTTGTCCGTTTCCACGACAGCAGGTGAAGGAGGCTTAGCAGCTCAACCTTCATTACCATTCCACCCCCCCCCCCCAACTGTATCCCAATTAATTTTTTTTTTTTCATTTAAAAAATCAAGTCCCCAAAGGATACAGATGGAACTTGACACCGAATTCTCGAGTCTGTCAGTTGATTGCCGGCACTGCATCTGCTATATCGCTGTCTCTCACGGCGTGCACACACATCCCTCCTGACCACAATTCAAATTGCAGGAACGCAGATTTAAAAAAAGGACCTCAATTCAATTGGTCAAAACATTTACATCAGTGGTAAAAACAGAAATGTACTGAGTGCTAAGCAGTATCCATTCTGCTACGCAGTCTTTCCGCCTTTTCGGCATCTCCTTCAGACAGAACAACATCTCCCACGTTCAATTGGCTCACCATCTCTCAGCCTGGTTAGTCAGTGTTTGTGATCTTTTGCAGTAAACAGTAAAATAAACAGTTGCCTAAACAGTTACAAGTATTGAAGGGCGTGGGAGCCCTCTACTGCCAATTGCAGTAGTGGTGGGACAACTTTACAGAAACTTTTTTTTAACTCAATTCTATTTAATTGTAACATGTTTTACATTGTTGAGGGTATTTTATTTAGTAGTAGTAGTAGTAGTAGTAACATTTTATTCATATCAAAAATATGAACAGGGATAAAACTCAACTGAACCAGAAGTTCATTTTCAATGAGGTCCCATAGCATTTCAAATTACAAGAGATGTAGTTTGAACAAAAATTACATAGTTACATAACCTAATATGCATACAAAAGTATATACAATACAAAAATACATAAAAACATAATTGTAATTTAAAATTTATATTTAAAATGTGAACAAAAAGTCCATTTTCTAAGTGCAATAGTACCCTATAGGAAGGCAGTATTGGGCTATACTAGACCTTCCAGGGGCTATAAAGCCCTCTGTCTAGGGTGTTGGGCCTCACTAAGCCCCTGGGTGGTCCTGTGTAGCCCCATCCCACCCACCTTATTGGGTATTATTATTTTTTTTTTTTTTATTTGAACATCAGAGTACTTTTGAGCTTTGTGCTCATTTGCAAAGGTTACACATCAAGTGTTGTAAACAAACACATTTGTATACATGCAGCATAAAGCGCATTTGTCAATACATTCCTGTAACATGGCACAAATCTCAACGGTGAAATACAGCATTAGGACAGGAGGAAGAACAACACGTGACGGAGAAGCAACCATGGATTACTTTTCCTTATTAATCCATGGTCGCCATCGGGAGCACGCCACGCAAAGAATTAGACCACGGTTCCTATCGTGCTCACGCCACAGAGCCATGGTAATGAGTGAGCTGACCAAGCCCCTGCATACTCATTCTGTGCTCTCCTATGTTCCCTTCCCACCCACCGGACCTGCAGAAACAACAAGAAGACAGCACCAATTTTTTTTTTTTTTTTTTTATCACTACTCTATTTTCCGCCTTACTGCGCGACTACTGGTGGGGGCATCCTGCCGCCGGCCCTGCCCGCCGGGAGAGTACCAGGCTCACTCACATGATGGGGGATCTAGTACAGCTGTCGCCAGTCTGCTGGAGGGCCTCCCCATACCCTGCCAAGCCATACTGGCCCCGGACCCCCCCCAACTGCAATTCCACGCGAGTCCTCCCAGCAAGGCAGGGCACGGCCGTCAAGCTGCACAGTCGCGCACAGCCATTTTCCACCTGGTTTTGAGCCCACTGGAGCACGGACGTGCAATGACGTCCAGGCACAACGTGCCAACGTCCGCCGTGTTCCCCCCCCACATGTCCACTGTCATGTAGAGCCTCCGGGCGTCCCCAGGGGCCGCTACAGCGTGGGTGGGTTTCCAATCCTCCCAGATCAGGAAAGCAGCTCACGACGCCGGTCCTGATCCTCCCTGTCATTTTCACCGATGACCGGAGTCCGCTCGAACCCGGTCATCAGCGTGGCGCGAGGTGTGGCGCCCAGTGCCTCAACCCTCAGCACCACCAGGCCAGCAGACAGCACTGATTTATGTGTTTCGTCAGTGTTAGTCTGTCACCGTAAAACCAGGAATTGCACGAATACTGTTTCTGTCCCACCCACCCACCCACTCAGGGGACCTCGTTCTATCACACACATAATTGAAATGGCAGGGCAAAAAGAAAACTAATGGCAGAGAGTGATACATGGCGCTGTCTATCAGTATATCGTTTTACTAATCCCCTCACTATAACCGTCTCTGTGCCTGTTGTCTTGCAGAAATATGGAAATTACGTATTCGGGAAAATAACCCGATAGTGTTTCAAATAGTGCAGGAAGTGACAGGAAGTTCTTATGACTGTGGGCCACATTAGTATAAGTGTAAGATAACCGCATTAAAGTTGTTCAAGATTCATCGTTATCCGAGTATACAAATGCACAGACATACTCAGAGTGCAACAGCAAAATAACGCATGTAGCGGTAAGAACGTAACTGAAACAGAGCAGAACTACGCATGGAAACCAGAATAACCTACACTATGTAGTATGCATATGTGTGCTGTATAATTTTTACTTCTTGTATACTTGTAAAGTACTAAATTAGTATATTAACAGATGTTAAATGTTGAACATGCATGCGCATGTTTTCAAATCTGTAGAACCTTACAAACATCTTAGTGAGACATAAAAAACTGATCTTTTCATAACAGTCTCGTTTGTATTGTTTTATTTAATTATAGCAAACAATATAAAATTACAGTATTGCTTGCCATGTTACAAGCGCATTAATCCACTCCAGACCATGGTGCTAGTGTGGAATTAATCCGTGGTTGGGTCCAACCCCCTCCCCCCCCAAAAAAAAACATGGAGTAATTCCACAGTAGAACCATGGTCTGTTGTGGTTTAATGCTTACATAATGTAGGTTACAGACAGCTCAGGAGACCATTAGTCAGAGCAGTAATAAACACAAGTACAATAAAAGGGTTTAACACCTCAGTTGGATACAAATGTAACCATTAGGTTAGGAGGAGGAGAAAGGACGTTGGAGGGGTTAAAAAGGGCGTGGGGACTAAGGAGTTGGGACGGGGATGGGTAGAGTAATGTAGGTCAGGCAGAGGTTAGAGTTAGGGTAAGCATCTGCATGTGAAATCTTGGGAGAGTTCTTTCTTGAGGGCTCTCTTGAACTGAGATAATTTAGGTATCCCTGAGATGGAGGTGGGAAGGTTGTTTAGCCAGTGTACAGCTCGGCAGGCTGAAGCTCTTTGGCCCTAGTTGGTTACTTACATAGTAGTCAGAATGAGTTTTGGACTTGAATTGTATATAGAAATGTTCTACTTATATTATGCTTAATGATTTAAAGTACTGACTGAAAATTATGCGAAGAGGCACTATTCTTGTAGAGCCCACAATGACAGCAGGGGCGGACCTTTGTCTGTGGGCACGACCCCTTGAGTGACACCTGGGCAGGCAGGGGAAGGGGGAGGAAGGATGGTAGGTGTAGGTAGCACTGATCATTAGGGGCGGTAACCGGTTAGTCAGAGGTGTGTTCCCCGGGTAGGGGCAGATAGTAGTCAAGGAGGGAGGAGCAGCCCCCTATGTAAGGTGGGTCCTCCAAGGAACTACTGGAACCGGAGCAAAGCGGCCAGCAACCCCTCAAGCAGATCAGGAGGTAGGTATAGGTCTAACAGCGGCAGGAAGAGACGAGAGCCGCAGAATATTTCTCGGTTCCTTGGAGCCAGGTGCTTTGGGAGACAGTGAACTTAAAGAAAACAGAAAAAGGAGAGTAGTAGCGAGGTGGCCCAGGACGCCGCTGCCACGTGGTTCTTCCGCTCTCGGCTGTGGCTCATGCCCCAGTGTTTCCAGGCAGATGAGGAAGCATGAAGGCCCATGGAAGTGGTTGGCCAGCGGGCTGCGGCGTAGGTAGCCTGAACCAGGTTGACTGTGGGCTGCAGGTCAGGAGTTAGCTATTTATCTCCCCCCCCTTTCTAGCTCCGGCTCTCTGAGCTCCCGACCCAATTCTTGCTGCTTTGGTGATGCTCCAGGATGGTAGTCGACCGAGAGGGGAGTCCCCGTCTGCAGGAGTCAAGTGTCCAGAGAACGTTGGACAGGCTTGGCAGGTTGGGAGGCGCAGGAATGGTGGAGCGATTAGGCCACGCCGGGGTGTGTGTGTCCAGGGTGGTTCTCCTGTTCCATCCATTACGGTGGCCGGAGGTTGGGCCGGTGTGAGCGGCAGCATGCTTAATAAAAAAAGAAAGACAGAAATCTTGCAGGCGGGGCCAAGGTGGTCTGTGGTGCATCAGGCCCCCACCCTCATTGCTTTACATGAACATTTGGTGTCTGGTTTGCGGGGTGGGCATCAGCCAGTCGGCAGGCTGGTTAGAAGTGCTGGGAGCATATAGAGATAGAAAGAAAGAAATATTAAAACAAAAACAGAAAAAAAAAAAAAAGGAATGCTGCAGTAGATAAGTTATTGGTGGTGAACAGATACATAGAGTGAGGCTGTGTGAGGCACAGTCAGAAGCAGTGGCCGATCCCAAGGGCCCGGCAGTTGCCAAGCAGCAATTAAAAATAAATAAATAAATAAAACAAGTAAAAAGAGGTCGCTTTATTCCTCTCACGGAACAACAGTTAGAGCAGATGGATGTGAAGCGAAATGTGCCTGTTTGCCAAGTGTGGTTCACCCAGACAGAGCTGCTCCATGGGCTGCATAGAGCGGGGGCGCCACCTAGCGGCAGCTCCACTGAACTGTTATGGCTCATGTTAAGCAAGGTGCAATGGTTCAGAGGGCAAAAGTGAGTAAAAAGGAATATATATATATATATATATATAAAAATGCATAAAATAATAGTAACAGAGGTTGTGCTATTAAGGGGAGTAGGAGGATGTTGAAGCAGTAGCAGTTGGCTGATCTGAGCATCAGAAATAATTGAGAATTGTTATGGTGAATATAGAGGTAGTGATAGGTGGATTAATTGAAGGCCAGTAATAAGAGAGGTTGTGGATCGATTGGTGGGGCCAAAAAAAAAAAAAAAAAAAATATACAGTCCACAAGAAAGGGTAGTCACAAGTGAACACAGAAGATTTAGAGTGGGATCCGTCAAGCAAGAATCGATTATTAATGCTTTCTTGGTTTGGCAGTATTTCAGGTCAAGGTGAAGGAGGTGTCAAGTGTCAAGTGTGTAGTATGTTTTTCAGCCTCATGCCAGGATGGAAGACGATGGGACAACAGGCGAGAATACATTGGAAAGTCAGCTGGCAGAGCTGCTGCAAAGTAAGGGCAAGGCGTGGTTGGGACGCCTTGTTTCAAGGTCAAGCTGGGAAGGAAGAGGACCAACAACAGCCGGGCCCACTGAATGGCCAGCAGCCAGTACCAGAGGTTCCAGCAGCAATTCCAGTGTTAGAGCCCAATCAAGACCAACCACCCAGGAAGGTTAAGGCCGTCAACCAGCAGGTAAGCCTGATTTGGAGAATATGTTGGTAGATGAATTAAAATTACTCCTTAGGCAGACAGAGGGCACACAGCGGTTACAGACACGACACAGCAGAAGCCACGCAAGGCACCAGAGGGTGAGGGGGACTCTGTGGCGAATGACCACTGCCCCATGGGGTCAGCAATTTCAGGACATGGGGTAGCCATAGCAGCAGGGTTGGTGGGAACGCCTCAATCGTTAGCCTGCCCTAGGCAAGAGCCTCCCCCCCTTGCCCTTCCTGTCCAAGGTCAACTGCCCTTTGTGGTCCCAGCAGCAATAACAAATCCGGTTTATGCGGAGCCTGTAGCAAGTCTTTCATCGGGACAGGCAGAGCTGGAGCAGAAGCTGGACTGAGTGTTGGCCTCAATAGCAGCTCAGGAGAAAGCTCAAGCTGGACAAGGGACAGGTGTCTCAGGTCTGGTAGGATCGCTGGGCTCCAGTTCGGGGCCAGCTACAGAGCCATCCCCCAGTGGTCAGCCACCAGTAGGGCCACAGGCAAGCAGAAGTTTTTTAAGCCTGGGTGAGCCAGTGGTATCTCACTTACCTGAAAAAGTAAAAAAATAGATTATCAAAAGGGAATCTGTTGATGTATTTACGCTGTTGAATAGACCTAGAGATCCTGAGGCAGACAAAGACAAGAAGAAAAAAGATGATGGGGTTGAAAGAAAACACAAGGTTCTGATTAAGCAGACTTGGGAGAACTGGTTGGGCAGCCGGCTCCGTGGCGCCGAGCAAAGGGGTTCGCTTGTCACGTTGGCAACCCGGGTTCGCACCCCGAACCCAGGTGTTAGGAGCGAAGTCCAGCAGGGAGGGAATTCAGAGCGTTCATTGGACACTTCTCTCCCGGGGAGGTGGGCAGCCCTCAGGTACCTGGAGGTGGACTGGGCGATTTGCCAGGTGGCATGCAGCCTTGACACACACCCGCATGTCCCTGCCTCAAGTCGCTGTCACAATCAGGGTGGAGGGAGTGGGAAGGGCAGAAAACTGAAAAAGTGCCCCCTGATCAACCAGATGACAGCCTCCAGTCCCTGTCACCACAAAGCCCCGGAACATGTCTGGACCGACCCCACAGCACCCAGGATACGTAGTTGCACCTAAGGGCCCTTCCCCCCTGGAAGGAACAGACCCTCCCGACAAAGGGATACATCGGGTTACCCAGGGGGCTGCTAATAGGGGGCGGTGGATGGCAGAGGGGATGAGTGGTGGCAGGTGCACCTTGGAGGCCCAAAGGAGTGGCCAGTAGGGGGTCAATTAAGCGGATCTGGGAGAATTGGTTGGATGGCTCTGCAATTTACGCAGGCCTGCGGACATAAGGTAGCCTGCTGAAGGCAGGAGGTTTACAGGTTTACCTAAGCAGAGTTATGTCCATGTGGGAAGTAAAGCCGGGTGGGGGTTGGTTAGAGTACGATGAAGAATTTAGTAGGAGGAGGATGCAGTATGACACAGATAGATCATGGGATATGCTGGATCTACCCCTGCTGTGGGCTATAGTCCTGGGGAGGAAGGGTCCAGCATACAGACAGTGGTTTTCCCATCAGAATGCCATGGTCCCCCAAAAAAGGGGCACCTGAGAATATGGAGAAACACGATAGGGGGTATTGCTACCTGTACAACCAAGGAATGTGCAAGGTACAGCATTGCAAATATAAGCATGGATGCTTAGCCTGTGGTAGAGTGCACCCCTTCACACAATGTCAGCAGGGCTCAGGGTCAGGGTCCTTTTGTCCATCCAAAAAAGGGTGGCACAAAGCTTCCAACAGCCATAAGGGTGGACTGACTTAGGGAGAGGTTGATGAACTACCCAGATGTGACAACCGCACAGTACCTGTTAGAGGGGTTCGGAGTAGGCTTCCAGATCCCATATGAGGGTCCCCACCGTCCTTACAAGGCAAAGAACCTGAAATCTGCCAGGGAGCGGCCAAAGGTAGCATGGGAAAAACTTAGAAAAGAGATAGCAGCAGGTAGGGTGAGTGGCCCATCTGAGGAGCCGCCAAGTGCAACATTCAGGGTTTCGCCAATAGGGTTGGTCCCAAAGAAGACTCCCAGGGAATTCAGGATAATCAACCATCTACCCTATCCCAAGGGTGAGTCCGTGAATCACTACATAGATCCAGTGCATACAGCAGTGTCGTATGCATGTTTCAACGATGTGGTCGAAGTGATTTGGGCAGTGGGGCAAGACACCCTTTTGAGGAAAGTCAGCATTGAATCACACTGCCACCAGTACACCCAGATGACAGGGACCTGCTGGGGTTGAAATTTGAGGGGCGATACTTTAAGGATAACTGCATGCCCATGGGCTGTGCTGTGGCCTGTTCGGTGTTTGAGCAATTTAGTATGGTACTGCACTGGGCTACCACACAGCAGGCAGGTAGAGCAGAGATCGTGCATTACCTAGATGACTTTTTGTTTGTGGGCCAGGCGAGCACAGACATTTGTGCCCAGATCATGGGTGCATTCCAGGAAGTGTGCTCGGATCTGGGGGTGCAACTGGCCCATAACTAAACAGAAGGCCCCACAACCATTATCTCCTTCCTTGGCACTGAGATTGACATGGTAGCCAGGGAATGCAGGCTCCCACAGCAGAAACTGGAGGCATTAAGGGTCATTCTGGGTAACATTGCACAGGCAAAGAAGACGACACTTCGTGAGTTGCAGCAACTGGTAGGCCACCTGAATTTTGCGTGCAAAATCATACCCATGGGTAAGACATTTATGCAGCGTCTGGCCCAGAAGGGATCTGGCTGCTCCAAGCCTTAGTGAGACAAGAAACTACTCTGACTATCTCACTCACTTCATCACCAGCAGATTTCTGAAATCAGGGCTGACAATAGCTATTTATTTACAGTGTTAGTGATCATACCATTAAGACACCAGCAGGAGCCTCCCGTAGTTAATATCTTCATCAGTTTCACCCAACGTGCATGGCGTTGAGCGAAACCGGTTGGAGACAGTAGTTGCAGGGATCCTGCTGGTGTCCTTGTGAGAGGTATGATTCACTAGCACTTTACAGAATAAATAAAGCACTTTATTTGGTCTATTTCTGGTTTCCGAGTCTGCCTATTTTGAGAAGTGGTGGACGGTGCAGGTATTTTCTTGTCTTACTAAGTTACTATATACCTAGCACATCCAGCCATTGGGGTGGTTACTCTGATTATTTTGACTGCTCCAAGCCTTACCATAGGATTCAGGTAACAGAGTCCATGAGGGAGGATCTGGGGGTTTGGCAGACCTTTCTAAGATGCTTCAATAGTAAGGCGTTCTGGCAGGCCCCATCAACCAGTCAGGAACTCAAGCTCTTCACTGATGCTGGGGGTGGTCTGGGGTTCGGGGCCTGTTTTCAGGGGCAATGGTGCGCGATTCAGTGGCCTGCCTCATGGGAGGCAGAGGGTTTGCTGAGGCAGGTGACCCTACTGGAATTTTTTCCAATAGTGGTGGTGTTGATAATATAAGGAGAACAGTTCAGGGACATGGCAATTAGTTTCAGGTCGGACAATATGGAGGTTGCGCACACAATTAACAGACAGCTATGGGGGAAGGGCCTATGGGGGAACCTCACGAGGGTGCCTGCACTGAGATGTCTAAAACTTAATATTAAATTTAGGGCACAACACATGCCTGGTGTGAACAATGGAATTGCTGATTCTCTTTCTCGTTCGCAGTGGCAGACATTTCGACAGTTGGCGCCAGCAGCGGAGAGATACCCCAGGGAAGTCCCGCCATACCTGTGGGCTTTGGTAACTCCAAAGCCTGGGAGCTAATCAAGGATTCATTGGCACTGAGCATGTGGGCAGCCTATTGGAGGGGGATCGATAGTTTTCTAAACAACCGTCAGGGGCAGGGGTGGGGCAACACATGGACCATCCCTGTGGATCACTTGTGTGCTTATGTCCTCCATGAGGCAGGGAGAGAGTTCTCAAGCAGTAGTCAGGCAACAGTTAGCAGGTGTTGCCAGGTTTTCTAAGGTGATGGGGTATGAAGATAACACGGGAACCTTCCCCCTGTGCAAACTGCTGGAGGGATGGGCCCGGGGAGCCCCAAAAAGACTGGACAGTAGGCAACCAATCAGTCTAGCACTTCTGAACTGGGTTCGGGGGGTGCTAGCAGACGTGTGCTCATCCGAATCAGAAGCTCGCCTATTTAGCACAGCTTATATGATGGCATTCTGTGGTGACTTCCAGGTATCCAAATTAGTACAGTTCTGCAAAGCAATGGGGTTACTGGTAGCCGTCACAGATGAGGATGCTGCACTGACAAAAGTGGGCATCTTCATCCAACTGCAAAAGAGCAACATGGGCAGTATGGCACGAGGATGCTATTGCTGCCTCTGGCCCCCACGAGGAGTGCAGTGGGAAATCTGGGCTATGGTCCAAGAATATGTGACTTGGAGGACCGACCGTGGCATAGCATTCTTCCACCATGACGATGGGTCCACAGTCATGGTCTTTCAATTCAGGCGAGTGTTGAGCAAGAGCCTGGAGAGGTAGGGAATGGATTCAAGAGGGTTCAACACCCATTCCTTTCAGTTCGGAGCCAATTCACATGCCTGGACAGCAGGGTTAACAGACAAACAGATACAGGCTTAGGGCAGATGGCAGTCACAGGCATTCAAAGGATATGTAAGGCCGCACATGCTTTAACCTTTTTTCTTTGTTTTGACAGGTCCCTGGTCCCAGAAAAAGCTGATTTGGGTATGTAGGCACTCCTCTGTGCACTGGGCGGCCAGACATGCGGGCAGGAGCCGGGGTGGAAGAAATTTACACTTGGACCCGCTTGCTTTTGAAGTGCAGTGGATGGGCCGCAGGGGCATGTGATGGCGTGGCCTGCTCCCAATGGTTTTAGAGGAAGCTCGACGGATGGGTCTACCACAGATCCTGATCATTCATCTGGGGGGCAATGACACAGGTGCCATGTCATCCATAGACCTGCTCAGACAGACAAATGAAGACTTAAAATATTTGAAGGGCGTATGACCCGAGGTTCATACTGTGTGTTCGGAAGTGATCCAAAGTGTGCAATGGCACCATGCACACAACCCCATAGCCCTGGAAAAGGTCCGACGCCTACAAAATTCGGCCATGATGACATTTACAGGGAGCATTGGGGGTACCTCAGTCAGACATGAGGGCACTGGTATAAAGGAAACGGAACAGTATGCCTGAGACAGGGTACACTTGTCAAGTTCAGGCTTAGATAGGTTTTTAGAGGATATACACGGGGCACTGGAGAGAATCATGGTTTGATGTGCTTGTTGAGGGGGTGAGCTGGTGGGCTCACCATGTGGCGGCAAGGTGGTATTGTTTGGTTGATGCAGAGGGGGTAATGGGTGATCATGGTCTTGTGCAGACAGATCACTGACAGGAGTGCTGGGTCACCCAGCTGGGGACCACCACTTTATAAATATGGTGGCAGTCGGGATGGCAGCCTCTTCAGGCGAGGGCCCACAGAGTTAGGGGCATCCCCGGACTTGGGGGGGACACAATGGCAGCCAGTCAAGAGCCACTCCTCACACTCCAGAGGTTGTGTCCTTCGTGTGGGTTTGCAGCATGGAGCGGCTTCCCTCATTTGAGTGGAAGGCTGGTGTTTTGGCTCCAACGTAGACAACCAAGACCACCTGGCAGCGCACGTCTTGCCGACTGTATTTATGGTTATATAAATAAACGCATGGCTGTGACCATTTCTCTCCACTGCTTGGTGTGTGCCTCAGTTTGTTCAGGTGGAACGTTGGGGGGGCCCTATAAGACAACTGTAGAGCCCACAATGCACAGCAGGGGACGGACTTTCGTCTGTGGGCACGATCCCCTTGAGTGACACCTGGGCAGGCAGGGGGAGGAGGGATGGTAGGTGTAGGTAGCACTGCCCATTAGAGGCGGTAACAGGTTAATCAGAAGTGTGTTCCCTGGGTAGGGGCAGATAGTAGCACCAGAGGGGCTTTCCCTCTTTACTCCTCTCTTCTCAGATGAAACCCACCCTTACCTACCCTTGTAAAAGCAGGGGGGAACTGTAGGCAGGTAGGGGGCTCACTGTCCCAACAGGGGGGACCGCATTAGGGGTGGAGAAGGAATTTTCCCGGTTTTGTCCCACAGGGTTTTCCGGGTTGTTCGCCTTCTCCAGCAAGGGCAGGGTAGAACAGAGGACAGCACAGGACATCACAGTCATGAATGTAAGCCATGGTGGTCATGGAAGGTGAATCTGAATTGGTTTGGTTGATGCAGAGGGGGTAACGGGGGATCATGGTCTTGTGCAGACAGATCACCCTGAGGCTGAAGAGAGAACTGGGCTGCCTGGCTGGGGACTACCACTTTATAAATATGGTGGCAGCTGGGATGGCAGCCTCTTCGGGCGAGGGCCAGCAGAGTTGGGGCATCCCTGGATGGCAGGACACACCACGGCAGCCGGTCGAGAGCCACTCCTCATATCCCGGAGGACATGTCCCTCGTGTGGGTTCGCAGCATGGAGCGGCTTCCCTCAGTTTGGGGGGGGGGGGAGACCAGTGTTTGGCTCTAACATTGACCAACCAAGACCACCTGGCAGCACACATCTCGTTGACTGTATATACGATTGTATAAATAAACGCATGGCTGTGGCCATTTCTCTTCATTGCTTGGTGTGTGCCTCAGTTTGTTCAGGTGGAATGGGGGTGTGCCCTATAAGACAACTGTAGAGCTCGCAATGCATAGCAGGGGGCGGGGACCTTTGTCTGTGGGCACGACCCACTAGAGTGACACCTGGGCAGGCAGGGGGAGGAGGGATTGTAGGTGTAGGTAGCACTGCTCATTAGGGGCGGTAACTGGTTAGTCAGAGGTGTGTTCCCTAGGTAGGGGCAGATAGTAACCAAGGAGGAAGGAGCAGCCCCTATGTAATGTGGGCACCAGAGGGGCTTTCCCTCTTTACTCCTCTCTTCTCAGACAAAACATACCCTTACCCACCCTAGTAAAAGCAGGGGGGAACTGTGGGCAGGTAGGGGCTCGCTGTCCCACTAGGGGGGACCGCATTAGGGGCTGAGAAGGAATTTTCCCGGTTTTCTCCCACAGGGTTTTCCAGGTTTTTCGCCTTCTCCAGCGAGGGCTGGGTAGAACAGGGGACAGCATAGGACATCACAGTCATGAATGTAAGCCATGGAGGTCATGGACGGTGACTCTGAATTGGTTTGGTTGATGCAGAGGGGGGTAATGGAGGATCATGGTCTTGTGCAGACAGATCACCCAGAGGTTGACAGGAGTGCTGGGCCACCTGGCTGGGGACTACCACTTTATAAATATGGTGGCAGCTGGGATGGCAGCCTCTTTGGGTGAGGGCCCGCGGCGTTAGGGGAGTCCCCGGATGGGGAGGATACCATGGCAGCCAGTTAAAAGCCACTCCTCATACCCCGGAGGCTGTGTCCTTCACATGGGTTCGCAGCATGGAGTGGCTCCCCTCAGTTGGGGGGGGGTGTTTTGGCTCTAACGTAGAACAACCAAGATCACCTGGCAGCACACGTCTTGCCAACTGTATTTATGGTTATATAAATAAATGCATGGCTGTGGCCATTTCTCTCCAATGCTTGGTGTGTGTCTCAGTTTGTTCAGGTGGAGCAGAGGGATGTGCCCTATAAGACAATTTTCTATAAAGCGCTTTAAGTTTTACAGTACATTAAAGAGCTAGTGTACTGCCTGGAAACTGGCTGGAATTAACTAACTTTCAGATGTAGGCAGCAATCACTTCTTATATCTGAAGTTCTTTTTTTTTTCTTTTCTTTTCTGTTTGCTAATCAGAAGATTCTCCACCTGGCAGTACTAGGGTGATGTGTGCAGCAAGTTAAAAACAACAGTTCTGTTCCTCCCACTACATTAACAATGAGACCACACTGCCTGTGATATCACTAGCCAATGAGAGCCATTTCTCACTGCCAGATTATTCTTTTTTACATGAAGCAGCCGGGACGGGCTCTTCTTGGTTACTAGTGATGTCACAATTTCCCGCATTTATTTGATTGGTAACTTGTGAAAGTCACTGCTCAGACTGCAAGGACTGTGGTGCCTCAAGGTGTTTGGTCACATTCCTGACCATACCTCTCAACTGTACCACATTGTGAGGAACGTTCCTCATTTTACTTCACAAAAGCTCCCTGTTCCACATTGTGAGGACTTGTCCCACATTCAGTATTTACATTCTAAAGCAAAAATCTATAGTAAATGATGCAAAAAACATATCATTCAATTAATAACAGACTTTCTGAACATAAATGCAAACATTTTAACAGTGTTCTGAGCTTCTTAGGTAAAGATCTGATTAAGTGTTCCACATTTTGCTCAATTGTTCCACATTCTGACAGGCAATGTTCCACATTTGGGGGACAAAAGGTTGAGAGGTATGTTCCTGACCATGTAGTGGGAGGAACAGAACTGACTTTTTTTAAGATCCGACCACGGAGGGAAACATCCTGGATTTAGTACTGGTGGATGGGGACCAGGTAAAGGACTTGGTGGTGGAGGATCCATTGGGAGGGAGTGACCATTCCACTGTATGGTTCTCCTTAGAACTGGGGAGGGAGCGGAACCAGACTAGGACGAAAGTAGTGGACATTTGGGGGTGGACTTCCGAGGGATGGCAGCCATCCTACAGGGATATCTGGATAAAATCAGTCCGGACATGTGCACAGAACGGAGGTGGGAGTTATTGACGTTGGGCCTACTAGATACCACAAAATTCTGCACAAAGGCCCAATACAAAAAGGCAAGATCTAGAAAATCTTGTTGGTGGTCCAGGAGTGTGTGAGGGGAAAAAAGGATGGCTTTTCATATGTACAAACGCTCTTGGGGGGGGGGGGAGAGACAGATAGGGAGGAGTACCACAAGTCCTCCAGGAAGGTGAGCAGGGTGGTTAGAGCAGCCAAGGAGCTATGACTGCTGCATGGGATCAGGGAGGGGGAGAAGAAATTTTTTTAGGTCTGTCAAGGAGAGAAGAAAGGGTGGTGGGCCAGATCAAGAGGTTAAAAAGGAAAATGGGTGGGCAGAGGAGGTGGTGGAGCAGGTGGAGGTACATAATGAGTACTTCTGCACTGTCTTCATTCACTAGGGAAAAGGAGGGGCCAATTCCACAGAGGGGCATCAGGGGCTGGGGATGGGTGGGGACACTTACAGATGGTGAGATTCAGGTGGGGAGGGTGAGGGAGGCTCTCAAGTCATTGAGGACTGATAAGGCCCTAGGCCCAGATGGAATCCACCCCAGGGTGCTTAAAGAACTGGTAGATGTCCTGGCTGCACCATTGGCAAAATTATTTAATTCCTCCTTCCAATACGGCTGTATCCCTATGGACTGGAGGACGGCACATGTTTTGCCCCTCCACAAGAGCGGACCTAGGGATGAGCCGGAAAATTACAGACTGGTCAGCCTGACATTCATTACGGGGAAGCTCTTGGAGGCCATCTTGAAGGAAAGGATGGTGGAGTCCCTCGAGATCCCTATGGACTGGAGGACGGCACATGTTTTGCCCCTCCACAACAGCGGACCTAGGCATGAGCCGGGAAATTACAGACTGGTCAACCTGACATCCATTGTGGGGCAGCTCTTGGAGGCCATCTTGAAGGAAAGGATGGTAGAGTCCCTAGAAAAGCATAGCCTTCAAGATGTACAGCAGCACGGGTTCATCCAAGGGAGATCCTACCAAACCAACCTAGTTGAATCTTTTGACTGGGAGACAAGATCCCTGGATGGTGGAAGAGCAGCTGATGCCCTGCATCTGGACTTCAGCAAAGCATTCAACTCTGTGCCACACGGGAGACTAATAGAGAAGCTAAGAAGCATGGGGGTGAGGAAGGAAAGTGGGGGTGGACTGGGAACTGGCTGAGTAACTGACAGAAGAGGGTAGTAGTGGGGGGGGAGGCCTTGACTCTCAGAAAGGTCATCAGTGGGGCACCTCAGAAACCGGTGTTGGGCCCAATCTTGTTTAACGCTTTCATAGCAGACATTGGAGAGGGAGTGAAAAGCAAAATGAGCTTGTTCACAGATGACTCCAAGCTGGGAGTGGTGGTAGACAGCGAGATGGGGAAGAGGGCACCCAAGGATGACTTGGAGAGGCTTGAAAAGTGGTCAAACACTTGGCAGCTGAGGTTTAATGCTCGGAAGTGTAGCGTTCTACATCTAGGGGCCAGGAACCCTGGGTATGATTACATCTTGGGGGGGGTAACAGCTTATGATCTCCAAGGAGGAAAAAGATCTGGATGTGGTAATAGATGCCAAAATGAATCACTCAGAGCAGTGCAGGAGGGTGGCAGCAAAGGCAAATAGTATGCTTGGATGTATTGCTAGGGGGATAACATCGAGGAGGAGGGAGGTTCTACTGCCCCTGTACAATTCCTTGGTGAGGCCACACCTGGAGTATTGTGTGCAGTTCCAGAGTCTTCACCTAAGGAAGGATGTTAATCTACTGAAGAAAGTCCAGAGGAGAGCATCTAAGATGATCAAGGGATTGGGGAAAAGTCCTACGAGGAGAGACTAAGGGAGCTGAACATGTACTCACTCCCTGGAAGACAGAAGGGACGGGGGGGGGGAGATATGATAGAGGCCTTTAAATGTTCAAAGGGGATCAATAGGGTAAGCACGGAGGGTTTTCTGAAACTGAAAGGGGAAGGGACTATGAGGGGTCATAGCCTAAAACTGGTAGGGGGAGGTACAGACAGGAGAGGAGAGATGAGGAGACACTACTTCACGGAGAGGGTGGTGGTGGCACCTTTGAACGTGCTACCAGAGGAGCTGATGAAATTGAAATCAGTGGGTGCATTCAAGAGGGGTTGGGACAGATACATGGGTAATGTACAGGTAGGGAGGGAAGGGAACAGCAGAAGAGTTCCGGGGAAGGATCTGGGAGCAAGGGAGAGGAAAGGGGGGGGGCAGCAGCTGAGACATAACTGTGAGCTGCATACCTGGCAGACTTGATAAACCATTAGGCCTAATCTGCTGGCAACTTAGTATGTTGCTTTGTTTTAGCCTCCCAAATGCTGCTCCACAAATAAGCCCAATACTGCCACATGGAAAATCTTCCAATTAGCCAACAGGAAACAAAAAAATACTTCAGATACTGGAAGTGATAGTTGACTGCATCTGAAAATTACTATCTTTAATTGATATTAGTTGTAGCATTGTAAATATTAGTTCTAAACACACTAGTTTTCAAAATGTCACCTTGAGCATACTGGTGTTTAATCAAATGTCTGCAGTGTGCAAGACCTAATTAGATCTATGCACCTGACTAGGATAAAAGTCTGGGTTTATTCCTCTTTAACTAATGATTTGGTGATCTGTGATGCTGTTTAAAGTGCAGTGCATCAGGAAAGGTTGACCCCAGGAAGGTCACGTCTGTGCCTGAAGCGCCGGGGCATTCTTTGCTAGTGTTCCCCACTTTTGGTGTTATGTGCATATAAATTTAGCAAAAGCTTCTAAACAACTTTTTCATTGTGAGCTTCCTTTGTAGAGTCCACTGTTTTACATACGAAGAATGCCAGCAGATACAGGCCATGATGTTCTATCTAGTCTGCTCGAGTGTGCAGCTAGCAGTCTGTTACACTGCAGCTGCCCCAGCAACATGTCAATTTCATGCCTATATTGGCGGTTACCCTTCCCCCAGTGCCTCATTGGCAACCTTCCCTTGACTTTGTCCCATCCCCTCTTAAAACTCCCCACTGTCTTTAAGGATACCACCTCCTCAGAAAGTGTGTTCCACCCTGTCACCACTCTCTCTCTCTCTCTCTCTCTGAAATAGTGCTTTCTTAGTTCCCTTCTGAATCTACCACCTTCCAACTTTAGATTGTGCCCCCTAGTGTCCCTCCTTCTCCTTAATCTTAAACTTCCCTCTGTACCAGCTTCATTTATGCCTTTCATATATTTGAAGATTTCTATCATGTCCGCTCTATCCGTCCGTTTCTCCAGGGAGTACATGTTGAGCTCCCTCAGCCTCTCCTTGTAGGGTTTGTCCTCCATACTGAGGATCATCCTGGTTGCTCTGCGTTGGACCCCCTCCAGCAATTTAACATCTTTCTTTAAGTAAGGGCACTGGAACTACATGCAGTACTCCAGGTGCAGCCTCATCAATGACCTGTACAGTGGCAGGATGACCTCCTCTCTCCTGGATGTGATTCCTCTGGCAATACACCCCAGCATCTTATTAGTTTTAGCTGCCACTTTTTCTGCACTGTGCTGAATGGTTCATTTGCCATGTTATCACCCCAAGATCTTTTCTCTCCTCTGTAGGGGATAACTCTACCCCCCCAAGTCGATAATGATTCCTTGAGTTTCTTTCTCCCAAGTGCATGTCTTTGCACATTTTTGCGTTGAAGCCCAGCTGCCATGTTTCTGACCAATGCTTGAGTCTAGCCGTCATCCTGTAGCCCCCACCACCCCTCTGTGTCATCCACCCCTGCACCTAACTTTCAGTCATCCACAAAAAGGCTGATCTTATTATTAATCCCATGCGAGATGTCAGCAATAAGACTGCCAAACAACACTGGACCCAGTACCAAGCCTGTGGTACCCCACTGCTTACGGCTCTTGGAGTTGAGAGTTCCCCCCTTACAACTAACCTCTTTTTATTTATTGAAATGTTTCACCAGGAAAAAACACTGAGCAACAGGTTGCTCGTCTCCTGGTGTGACCTGGGGGAAGGGGTACAATAGGGATGAATCATTTTACATTCAAGTTACAAAGATCAACATAGCATACAATTAATTAAGGCAGTTGTTACAAACAGTATTGCATATATATGTAATTTATGACAACAATTAATAAGTGCAATGGTAATAAGTGAACAAGTGCTATCATGAAGTAAGGGTGAAGGAGAGAGAGGACGAGATGACAGAGCAGAATCGTGTCCGAGAGAGATCCCTTCAGGATGTGGAGAACACTGCAAGGGGACAGAGGACTGGAGTAGGGATTGGGGAGAGAGAGAGAAGGAGTAAGTGCAATTAACACCTAGGAGGGGAAATAAGGCCTGACCCAAAAAGAGAACCTTCAGGATGCGATGAACCCTGCAAGGGGGCAGGGAATTTCAGGCAATTGTAAACCCTCCTGTGGTTAGGTGTTAAAATTATAGAGGGGTAGTGAGGGAATGAGAAATAACACCAGGGAGGGGATGAGGCCTGATCCAAGGGACCCTCTGTGATGCCGGGGGCCCTGCAAGGGGACCTGGAAGGCCAAGGATAGGTAGATGGGAGAAGAAAAGTTGGCATGCCTAGGCACTACAGGACCCCTTCAGGATGCTGAGAACCTTGTAAGGGTAGTATGAAGGCTTGTGAAAAAGGGGAAGAGAGTAGAGGAAGGGAGAAAGGTATGAGAACTAGCACCTAGGAGGGGCTAGGGTCAGTAGAGTCGATAGAGGCACTGGGTAAATTCTGAAGGGGACGAACTGTAAGGAGCAAGACGAAGGAAATTAAGGCAGGTCATGACAGGAACAGTTAGGTGCAAGACAGTTGGAGAGGGCAGTGTTGATGGAGAGTTCTATATTTTAGGGAAACGGTGAGAGTACCCAGACTGGCCGGAGAGGGTGTGGTGGTGGGGGACAGTTAGCATGCAAGTGTCGGTAGATCTGAGGTAGTGGGAAGGAGGAGGGTGTGTTATAAATAAGGGGGAGAGGTAGGAAGGGAGTTCATCCAGCCAGTGTTTAGCAGTGAACTGAGCGCAGTGTGAGAGGCGTCTGTTTGTAAGGGAGGGGAAGGAAAAGGCTCGATAGAGATCACAGTGGTGGGTGCAAGAGGGAACATCAAGGGCAAAGCGGCAGAAGGAGTTGAAGAGAGTGTCCAATCTGGTCAGGGAGGACTTAAGAGCAGCACCATAGACTACGTCGCAGTAGTCAAAAATGGGCAGGATCATCTTCTGGACAAGCTCACGCCTAGCTGCAGGAGGGATACAACTGCGGTTCCTGAACAAGGCACCAAGCTTGGGGTGCAATTTTTTTCTGGATGGTGTCAATGTGTCCAGAGAGGTTGAGGTGTTGGTCTAACCAAACCCCAAGGTATCTGAAGGTCATTCAGCAAGTTCCTGATTTTTTCCCCCCAATTGTTTAACCAGGAGTAGCACACTAAGCTGAAAGCTTGTTTACAGGTGCAACCTGGGAGCACAGGGACGTTAAGTGACTTGCTCAGGGTCACACAGTATGCAAGTGGGGCTGTGGGATTCAAACCCAGGTCTCCAGATTTGCAGATCAGAGCCTTAAACCACTCCGCTATACTGCCTTCTTGCCACCATTTTCTCCCCTGCTCCCCGGATATCTCAACTTGCTAATCAGTCTTCCATGTGGCACTGAATCAATCACCTTGCTGAAATCTAGATACAAGACATCCACCGCTTGGCCCTTGTCAAGTGCCCTAGTCACCCAGAAATAAAAGTCTATCAGGTTGGTCTGACAAGATCTTCTCAAAACATACCCATGCTGTTTGTTGTCCTGGAGACCATTCACCTCCAGAAAGGTTACTAGCCTTTCCTTAAGGATAGTCTCTATTAGCTTCCCCACAATGGATATAAGGCTGACTAGTCTATAGTTGCCTGGTTCATCCTTGGGACCACTTTTGTGGAGGGGCACCACATGTGCCATCCTCCAGTCCTGGGGGATGCACCCAGTTCCCAGTGAGATGTAGAATAAGTCTGCTAGTGGTTCTGCCAGGACCTCTGCCAACTCCTTCAGAACCCTGGGTATATGCTGTCTGGGCCAGGCGCTTTATCTACCTGTAGGGCTTTTAGGCCTTCCATTACCCTGTTCGCTGGGATTTCCACATCTGTTAACTTTGCCCCCCTCTGTGCCCATCCCCCCTCAACCCCTGAGGCACTGGCCCAATCTTCTCCCTGGTAAACACAGAACAGAAGTAGTCACTGAGCACTTCTGCCTGACCTGCCCCCTTTTCCACCCACCCGTCATCTTTGTTGATTCTAACAATTAGATCTTTGCAGCTCCTCCTCTCCCTAACGTAGAAGAAATATTTTTCTCCTTCTCAGATACCTTGTGCCAGCCTCAGCTCCCTTGATGCCTTGGCTACCCTGACCACTCTGTTCACGTCCCTTGATTTCTTCATGTACTCCTCCCTGTCCTCCCCCCATTTGTATCTCATAAATCTTCTGAAGGCTGCTCTCTTATCCCTCACCTTTTCTAACACTTCCCCGCTTAACCAGCTCGGCTTTCTGGACCTGCCGCTTTTACTTTGGATCTTTGTACATGAGCTAGTGGCCTCTGCAAAGCAAGCTTGATAATTTCCATTTCTGGTTAGCATCTATGTGTGGGTGGATGCTGGCTAGGGGCTCTGGTACTATGTCCCTCATCCTGCCAAAGTCTGCCCGCCTGAAGTCCAACATCTTTGTCCTGGTACTGGTAGCCTCCTTACCCATGCTGAGTGAAAACCACACAGTATGGTGGTCACTCCCTGCCAGCGGATCCTCCACCCTCAGTTCCCTGACAAGCTCCCCATTTGTCAGCATGAGGTCCAGAATGTTACCTTCCCTGGTTGGCTCCCTTACCATCTACACCAGGAAGCTGTCCTGAAACGCCCCCAGAAGGACCTGTTCCTTGGTGCTTGAGATGGCTGGGGTGCTCCAATCTACCCCAGGCATATGGAGGTCCCCCACAATCACAGTGTTATCCTTCCCACTGATTTTCCTTATCTGCTCCGCTAGCTCCCTGTCAATGTTCCCATTTTGAGATGGTGGTCCATACACAACCCCCAACCTAACCCTCCTGCCCTTCGAGTCTTGGATTTGCACCCATAATATCTCCACTTTGCCCTCCTCCCCTTCCTCCCTGCTAAACAGTATCCCCTCCCTTACATAAACAGCCACCCCACCCTCTTCCCTTTTTCCCTGTCTCTCCGGTACAGCCTGTACCACGGGATTATCAGGTCCCATTCCTGGTATTGAGTGGCCCAAGTTTCAGTGATGGCAGCTATCTTCACCTCCCCCTCTGCTATCACAGCCTGCAACTCGGCTGCCTTGTTCCCCAGGCTCCTTGTATTCAAGGAGAACACCCTCCACTATGTACCCTAAGACAGTAGGCCTTAGAGAACAAGGCTGAAGCCAGCCCATCTACAGGATACCGGATCTAAACTGTAATGTTTAGTGAAAGCATGGATCCTACTCCAGGTGGCAGCAGAGCATGTTAGCTGTCTAAATGGATGGATACAATCCACAGAAGGGGCCATACCCACAAGTGATATGTCCACAGGTAGGAGCAGGAAGTTCTTTACAATGCTACTGATAGCAAAAGGAAATGCAGGATGCCAACAATTCAGAAAGGAATCACTTAGAAAAAGGGACGTCTACCAATCTTTGGGCAAACAAAACAAAAAGTTATGAGAACTCCAGTCTTCTGTGCGATCAAAATTGAAGTGTAGTGCTCTATGGGCAGCCGGAGAATGCAGGATAAGTTCTCTAGCATCCCATGGGAAAGAGAAAAAACACAGTAAGGTGAAAAGTCTGATTCAAGGTAAATGCAGACACCTTCTTGGGAAGGAACAGAGGACGTGTGCAAAGAGAGACCAGATCCTAGTGTAAAACAAGATACGAAGGATCCGTAATCAAGGCCTGCAGCTCAAAACCCCTCTGAGCTGAGGTGACAGCCACCAAAAAAAGTGTTTTCCATGAGAGAAAACAAAGATTACAGGTGGGAATGGGTTCAAAAGGAGCCTGAGTTAGGGATTCCAGAAACAAATAAAGGTCCCATACCAGAACCAAATTAAAGACCAGGGGATGTAGATGCAGAAGAGCTTTTAAGAATCTGTGGGACTCCTCCATCTGTGTCACAGTCTTGTGCTCTAAGAGGATATGGTGGGCAGAAATAGTCACAAAGATGTACCTTCACTGAAGAGTACTAGAGGACAGAGTCAGACAGGGACAGGAGGTAGTTCAAAACCCGCTGGACTGAACAACAAAAGGAGTGCAGGGAGCAAGAGACATACCAAATGCTGAAACATTTTCATTTCAGGGACTACATCTGCCAGGGAGATGGCTACCTAACCACCAAGAGAATGTCTGATACAGCAAAGCAAACCACAAATCAGGAGAGTTCACCATCTTCAGGAGTCAGACATGAAGGTGCAGTGCAAGAAAGCCTGGGTGCAAGAAGCTGCCGTGGTCCTAAGAAAGAAGCCCCACCTGTAAACAGAGAGGGACCAGAGGTTCAACTGCCATGTGGTATAGCAGTGGAAATAAAACATTTTCTGTGCCATGCGAGAGGGTCACCCCCACCATTATTTTTTTTTTTTTTGCTTCCTTGACACATACTGTAGTGGTAATCCTGGGCTGTGAATATCCTGTCATTTATGTTGCAATATCTTATTTATGTTTGTCAAGTTTGTTGGGCTGGCCACCTACTTTGTTGTTTGTTTGTCCTTTTATGTTCTGTGTTCCTCAGCCCTCAGACACTAGTTAAAAAACCAATAAGCCCCTTAATACAGAAATACAGGGATGTTGGGTAGTTCTGTATATATTCAGCATCACAAGTTAAAAATAGTTTGGCACAAATCCTCTTTGAAATGGATAGCGCTATGCTGAGATACCCCTAGGGCAGAATAAGCTCCTTGGGCAGAATGTAATAGCCTACGATATGCAGGAGTCAGAATTTGCACTGTAAAAATCATTCCCTTGGTTTTAAAAGGAGCCCGTTTGTAAACCAAAAAGCACTTCCCCTTTCTTCAACAAATGAAGCAAGTGTTTGCTAATAAATAAACATTCTTGTTGAAATAAATAAAACCAGAGTGTAAGTACGAGGAGTAGCAAGAAGCCGCTGATCGGAGAAAGCAAATGAAGTTTTAAGCTTTCCTCCTCGGCGGTGCGGCTTCTCGGGCTGCATTCCCTGTTCTCTTCTGCCTCGGCTGTGTGCACTTTCGTGCCACCCTTTAAGTCTTGCTCCAAAATGAAGATGCTTAACTGCAGTTCTTTTTTCTAGTTCAGCACTTATGAACTTAGTCCTGCTGCTAAGGTTATATTTTATAAAACAGGTTACTTTACCTTCTAGGCAGCTGATAAACAAAGCAGGAATTCCTGAGTCTTTTCAGCAGCAGCAAGACGCTCTCCTTGTACTCCCACAACAGAATGCATCTGTAGCACCAGCCGGCCACTGATCTAACCATTTTATGATGCATTTCTGTTGGGGGCGGTACTTCGGAGGTTGTTGCCTGCTTAAAACGTATTGGAGCCATAAAATTAAATGTATAGTAATGTGCACACCTTTATGTGAATAAGAAATGTTTAAATATATGTATAGATTATAAAAATGCATTGCTTTAAGCGTTTTTTTCACTGCTTTGTGAATATGTGGGCGGAGCTAAGCATCACATGATCTCCTTACCTGTATAAAAGTAATACCTGTCCTAGGTTATCCTCATACTCTCCCTCCTCCTCCTCCGGTTCATAAAATTCTTCTAAAGTATAATCCGGACCCGGGGGAACCGACTCGAACCGAGCCTGCCAGATGGTGCGGTTGATAAGGCTGATTAACAATTGAACTATCATTTCGCTTTGGCTATTTCATCAGCGGTGGGAGAAAGAATTTGTGGATCCGAATCGGATGATTTTTCTCTTCTCCTTTCTTTTAGCAGACGGCTCCTCAGAATCGGCTCTCCTTTTGCCCAAGAAGTTTGCCCTGGTCAGAGGGCACTCCTTCTGGTTCGGTCGGAACCGAACCGGGCTGGCCATCTGGGTCAGCGGACTTCTCGGCCTCCCTTTCCCTCAGTCTACCTACTCTCTTATCCAGGGTAGCTTTGGGAAAACTTTTACAATTTTGGCAGTCTGAATCGAGGTGGTCAAACCCCAGACAATAAACACAGGTGGTGTGGGGATCAGCCTTAGCAAAGGCTTCCCCACACACACTACAGTGTTGAAACCCAGTGGGCCCAGTTTTTTTCTTGGTTTCTCAGACATGGCCAATCCTATCCAAAACTTACCCTTTTTTCGGCAATCCACCAGGCAAGACACCCCTATCGGTTCCTGACCATGTTACGGGTCTTGGAAAAAAACGTAATTAAATCTGGTTTTTTTAGAAGGACCGGTTACTACACTCTAATAAATTCAAAACTTTTTTAAGACCAATCTGATCGGTTCAAACCGAACCGATCCAATGTCTACAAGTTCCACACAGAAACTAAATGCAAAACCTATCTAGTACTCACAGTACCACAGACAAGAGACTTAAACCGACAGATTCAGTAGCAAAGGAGAAATCTCTAGAGTGACTGTTCAGTGAGGCGGAATAAAGAATCTGACGGTTGGAGTTTAAACAACAGCAGACAGAGGCTTCAACCGAGCTCGCGCTGAACGTTCCATGCTGGCCATGGAAAGTTAACTCTTTGTTCTCCGGGGCAGTTGAAAGGCAGGACCTAACTGCAATAGTCAGAATACAGCAAGACTTCATGTTGTTTGAAGGGAGAGGACAGAGGAATTGACGGTAAGCCGGAGGGCTTCAGGTGTGAAGCAATGTTTGTACCGATATATCACGCCTATTCTAGAGTTAAGGCCAGTGGACAGGTGTAGAATATGTTGATTATAGTTGAGGGCTTGGTCTAGTGTGATACCTAGATACCAGTTCAGAGTGGAGAGAAAAGTAGTCACTGGACTCCTTGACTCTGGGAGCAAGTAGACGTTGGTGCATGAAAACATGATAGACAATAAGCCAACATTAGGATGTCCTACTACTGGGGTCAGTTGTATTCATGGAGACACCCCCACTACCCTCTACAACAAAGTGTGCTAAAGATAAACGGACAGGCCCAGCTCCCAGTTCCGGTTATCATTGGCAATGATCATCCCCAATTTTAACACCTGCTCACAAATAACATTTTTGTGCAGTTACCACAAGGGCACAAGAAGCAAGAGAGAAGAACTGGGAACTGTTATTTCCATTTGAACCAGACATTTACGACCCTGTGGAAAACAAGGAAACGTCGAGCACAAAAAGGAAAAGAGAAGAAGTCCTGGACACAATGTAACAATAAAGACATTAAGGACACTGAGACTGTTGGTTTACCAAGTATAAATGTGAATACTGTGTTAAACAATGGGTCTGGGGAATTTAAGGTTTTGGAAAAAATGATACAACCTTGAAACCATTTTATTCACAGGTGGGAGTGTCAACTGGGTTAGCTGCGGCTGAATTTAAGCTATGCAAGGACCTGCTATATAGGGTGTGTACTAACCCCCCGGACAGGGGAAAAGGTAGAACAATTAATGGTACCACTACAATACAGGCAGAAGTTATTGGAAATTGCACATGGTATCCCCATCAGGACATCTAGGGAGGGATCGTACCATTAGTTGGTTGCTAGGACGATTTTTTTGGCCTGGCATCCACGATGATGTGGCAGAATATTGCAAAAGTTGCTGTGAATGCCAGCGGGTAGCCAAACGGACGCAAGGACATGGTACCTCTGCAACTTATGCCTTTGTTCACTGTACCTTTTGAGAGGATAGCTATGGGTATTGTTGGGCCCTTACCAAAAAGTTCAAAAGGTAATCGTTTTGTTTTAGTAATCTGCGACTGCACAACAAAATATCCAGAATCCATTCCTCTCAGAAGTGTTACAGCCCCCAGAATTGTTGAAGAGTTAGGGAAAATATTCAGCAGAATTAGTATCCCACGAGAAATCCTCACAGATGAGAGGCAGCAATTTTTGTTCTATTCTACTGAAGCGCCTGTACCAAATCCTTGGTACTGAAGCCATTTATACCACCCCTTACCATCCGCAAACTGACAGACTGGTTGAGCGCTTTAACTAGACAATGAAAAAAATGCTGCAGAAATTCATGCAGGAAAAGGGATCTAAATGGGATACCTATTTGCCCTATCTCATGCTCGCGTATAGGGAGGTGCCACAAGCCTCTACAGGCTTCTCTCCTTTTGAACTGCTCTATGGGTGAAACCCTAGAGGCCCCTTAGATGTTATCAAGGAAGAATGCAAATCGGAAAACAGTAATCACGTAGAATACTGGCACCAATTAAGACAAAAAGTAAACAAATTTGTGCAAAGGGCCCATCAAATAAACCAAGACCGACAAAATATACAAAAAGAGCAGTATGATAAAGGCACCCAGTTTAAGGAATTTGAGGTAGGGGATAAGGTGTTGTTACTGTTGCCTTCATCAGACAACAAATTGTACATGAAGTAGCAAGGTCCTTATCTGGTTACCAAACGTGTAGTTTCAGTAACCTATGAGGTGTCCCTGCCTGAGAAGACCCAAAAGAAGCACATTTATCACGCTAATTTATTAAAACCATAGGTAGAGCAAGCTGTCCCCCTTTGTAGCTATGTGCACCCAGAACTCCCTGAAAGTGAACTGCATGTGGCTTACCAGCATTTGGAAGGTGTGGGAAAGATAGCTGATGTAAATATAAATCCTGAGCTATCACCCAACTAGAAAGTTGAGCTACAAGCTATTCTAAACACTTTTAGGGAGACTTTCACAGGAATTCCTGGGAGAGCACGAGGGGCAGAACACCACATTATAGTTATCCAATCCCAACCCATTAGACAAAAGCCCTATCAGCTTCCTGAGAGGGTTCGGGAAGGTGTTAATGGGGAAGTACAGAAAATGCAGGCCCTGGGATCACAGAACCATCACATAGTGAGTGGAGTTTACATAAAAACGTAACTTAATCACATGACCTGCTTACCTGTATAACGTAATACCTGTCCTAGGTTCAGATCAGATCACAGCAAGGTGTCGAAGGAAGAACACCTAGAACAGCTAGCTCCTTCTAGTTGTTATGCTATAATATTTTTTTTCCTGAAAGTTCTGGATTTATGGATTTATTTTGTTTGATTTCCTTCTTTTATTTTGTCGTCTAAGTTCATATTATATTTATGTTGTTCTGCTGTAAAGAATAAAAATTCATGTTTTTTTTCCATTAATATTTTATTAGTTTTAAACCACCAAATTAGAATACAATGATTATTGGATACAAAGACATTAATAAAACAAATAAGCATTTTTCAAATACTAAAAGGTTACATAAAAACGTAACTTAATCAGACTAACAGGACAGAAATCTAAGGGCTGAGTTCAATTGACAAGACCATATCATGCAGTAATATAATCTCATACAATCTTGCAAGGCAAAGTAAGAAAACGTACAGGATGTCACACTACCAGTTCTAAAAAGGGGGTCCAAATATCTAAAAACTCGGATGATTGATTCAGCAGAAGGTGACAAATTCTCTCATTTTGTGCTAGAATTTACATATTATGGCATTCAGACAGGGAGGGTACAGCCTGTTCTTTCCACTTAGAAAGTAAAAGCCTCTTATGGGCCAAGCTTTTTTTTAACCTTGCACTGCCTCACTGCCTGTCAGTCCATCCTTTGCCCAGAGCTTGTGACATGCCAGAATGGAGGCAACAGAATTAGAGTGAATAGTTCCACCTGAAGCATCACCAATACCCTCTGACATCCTTGGATTTGACCGGTGGATTCAGTTTCTCTGGGCAGCCCAACTTCAGGCGGGTAAGGCGGTCCTCAAGGACTGACGGCTGAAATGACCGACAAATGTCGCAGGCCTAGGTATCATGCTCATGGCCCAGGCAGTAAACGCATGTGGGTCGATGCACGACATCTTCTGCCCACATGGGCACCGGAAAAATCTGGAAGAAGACTTTTCCTCCATCGCGGCCACGATTGAAGATTTGATTGCCAGGGCCTACTCAGCGTGGGAGTGGTAAGGAGGGAACCTGCTTCTTCCAGCAGAAAAGAAGATATGGAGTCATGGGGCGGAGTCGAGGGTTATATCACCCAGTTCGGTGGGAGAAGCCAGTTTGAAGACTTTCTGGCAAGATGTAAAGGGAAAGGACACTGCCAGAATTGTGGATAGAACAATATATCCATGTCCCTAGAAATTAAGTCCCCCTCCTGAGTTTCCCTTATCCTCGGTCCACACCCTCGGAGTTAGTTATTTTAGTTCGTGGAAGCCCTCATCGCCGAGTAAAAGGGGTGAACTTCGAAAACAAAGAAACTCCCATTATTTGCTATGGGGTGTGCTGTTTGTGTTGCGCTTGACCTTCCCCACATTGTTTCAGCTCACACTGTTTTGTTTATGGCACTGTTCCCCACACTGTTTCTGCTGCGACATTATGACTCCATGCCCATTTTTTCTTTTTTAAAAGGGACAAGAAAAAGGAGTTTTGATACACCAATTACATTCCATAAAAATGGACCCTCTCTCTATGGCACAGCTCGAGAGAGGTCAACCTTAACTTTTAAATTTATTCCCTGTTTGGTTGGTGTCACTGTGGTACTCAGCCTAATGACGCATCATGTGGTGGGGACAGGGGAGGAGGGACCAAGTCAGATGGGTGCCTGGGACCTGTTCAAGCTAAACAGCAGACACAAAATGAAATTAAAGCAAAGGGGAGTAAGAGCAAGGTCCAGACAGAAGGAGTTGCATCTGGAAAGAGGGATGGGAGGCACAGAGACGGCAGGAAGAGACGTAGTACTCACCAGTCTAGCCAGCCATCATTTTGCTTCATCTCAGAGATCATCGTCGGGCCCTTACTCATAGGAAGGATGAGCCAGCTGCTCCACTGGGAGATGAAGCTGTCCAAGTGGTCATTCACAAAAAAGGTGATTTTTTTTCCATGAGATATATTTGACTGAGCAGCTGGTACTAAGCGGGTATGTCTGGTGCTTGCTGTGATAAACAGAGTCTGGTCATTACCTTTTCTACCGTTGTGATAAGAATACCTAGCAGGTACTGTGCGGATCTTTTAGTCGGGAATTGGAGGAGGAGGAGAAGTTGTTCTGCAGTCAAATCTATAGGTCTGTGACAGAGCTCCGTCACCTCAAGTTCCAACTCTCCAAAGAACAGCTGCAGCACTGGGTAGTTCCATACCGTGTGTGTGTGGCCCTGGGCTCCCCGCATTTACGCCAGCAAGAGGCAGAATGAGAAGCGAGATAATGTGCTGAAATAACTGGTGTCTTAAAGTATCTGGAGAGTTGTTTTCACCTGTACTGCCTCTGTTGGTTGGAGCTAGTCACTTTGGAAGAGATTAAGCATGCCATATGCCAAATGTCCAGGGGGAATGAGGATTCCCATCTCCTCCTCCTCCTCCCCCCATCTGAGGACTATTTCCATGGAGTCAATGCCCATCGAGTCCTACAGTGATTTATAAATGTGAGAAATCATATGGGAAGAGACTACAGCTTTAAAGGCCAGGAAATATCTTATAATTGCGGGTTGGGAAGCCAGTGTGCAGGCTCTGACAGGAAGGGCCTGCATATAGTGGTGGAGTTGGAGAAAGTAAAAGAACTCCTGCTGCCTAAGACCACAAGGGGTCTGCACATCTGCGAAGGATATAATAATGGAGTCGGATAGTAGCTGGAAGATATACTAGAGAGAGTGTCTCGTCCACGTGCAGTACCCTGGGTTCATTAGTGCTGGGGGACATTCTTTAGTAAGGCTACTGGACATAACAGCTCAAAGGTTTTCCAAACTGCTGTTTAAATAAATAAATAAATAAATAAATAAAGTGGTGAGGTGTAGGAATTTCCTAATGGAGTACCACACCTGTATTTGATGGGGGAGCCAGAGGTTACAAGCTCTCAGAGGTTCTGGTGGCTGTGTGTAGTAGTACATGGTTTGGAAAAAATCACGTTTGTGAGGCTCTCCCACTCCAGCTCCAAATCCAAACAGGTGTTAAGTGTACAGCCCAAGTGTCTTAAAAGTATGAACCTCAAATGTCATCATGAAATATTTTAATGCCACACCAGAAAAGACGAAAAAGCAGTGACTTCTTCAACAGGGCCAGTAACAACATAAAATACTGTTAAAGAGCTAGCAAAGTGACAAAGCAGTAAATCCTAGCAACAGAAATTGACAAAGCTTTTTCTTCTGTCTGAGGAGTTGTTAACAGCAGGAGAAAGGAAACAGAGGAGGTATGGTAGCTGCTCACGATATATAGGCGCCACCAATGTATGCCATTATAGCTGGGCCAGTTGGGCAAGGTTTCTGAGTGGCCGATGATGCCGACAGCTTACAGTTCAATATGTGTAGCTGTATGGAGAGAGAAGTACTCAAAGAACATCTGTAGTTTGGGTCATATATTTATATTGGGAAAATAAGTTATTAATGTCAACATCTACAGGGTTCCCTGTCAAAGCGTTAACTTCAATTATAAGCCTCACGGAATGGTGAGCTGGAAAGAGCACAATCCAATTGGTTGCCATAACTACAAGTGATGACATCACTCCTCAAAATGAATTCAGCCTGATGAGATGCAATATGCTGTGACAGCATTATCAGCACAGATCATATGTTCTATTATACAATGGCCTTAAGGAATAAAGAAAAATCAGTTTGCTGAAAGCCATTATAAAACCACAGACAGAACAGTACAAAAGAGTTCCAGTCGCAAAGCTCATAACAAACAAATCACTACACTGCCATTCTTTGCAGAAGAGCTTACCTTAGGCAGCTGAGAGTCCAAGCATAAAAAGGCATTCCTAAGGTAAATTTAACTATTCAATTGTTAACGTATGTTTTTAACATGTTACCTGAAAGTTGGGACTACATTTTTCTTAAATTTTGTTGACTAGAACATTATGACTGGCTCAAGTTTTCTTGTGTAATAGCACTAATGCACTCCAGGGTGTGCCATATCATTGGATATTGTCACTTCTTTCATATATTACAATTTTCCGTGTGTGTGCGCGTGCGTCATACACCAGCAGCATCCCTAACAAGAAAAGCGATTAAACTTTGTGAATAAGCAAGGGTCAAGCTGCGAATGTTGCATTTTTTTTTTTAAATACTTAAGAGAAGTAAGGCTTTCTCCACTAGCAGGCTACACCCCTATCACTTGTGCATCACCTGGGGAATGCACCTTATTTAAAGGAAGCTAACTCAGGCAATTACATATTACAGTAAGAACCCAGTTGATGGGTGGTCCACATTGACATTTGGCGACTGGGTTTAAACCACATCAGAGCTCTAAAATAAACACAAACAGACCCCCAGTCTCCTTGGAGATTAAAATAACCAATTAGTCAATGCTTTGTAAGAGGAACAAGAGAAAAGTATTCAAATGGTAATTCATAACACAGGGTCTGCACAGTAATGATGCATGCAAACGGGGTGTTCTGTAAACATCAAACATACAGATTTTGGGGACATACATGGCTGATGTGATACTAATACTGACACAGTTAAGGAGAATGGAATCTAAACACATATAGGAATGTAAGGATTCAAGTATATTGACAACCTTAAGTAATTAAAAGCAAAACATCTGTTTTATTTGAACATTGCTACACACTAGAGAGAATGGTAATTGGTGATGGGTAAAAAAGGATATAGGAACCCATGATAATGGATGTACTTTATTGTAATAATAGGTGACCATCGTTCCTTGAAAAAGTGGAGCAATCTACGAAACATCAGTCACTGGTGTGATTTTTTTCAGGTGGCACGCACACTAGAATGAAAATCTCCTCCATTTTGCAGCACACGTTTTTCTTGTTGCTGGTTTTCTAGAAACCCTCAACAATCTCATTACTAGCTCTGATAAGTGTAGGCTACAGCACTCCATGCCCTGAGGCGTAAGGTTCTTTTTTTTTTTTTTTTTTTTTTATTAATAAGCTGTTTAGCCTTTTTTCGGCAGGTCTGGCAAGCAGCTCCAACCCCTCCCTTAGAGGAGCTCGTCTTCTGCTCCCGTGCCACCCCGCTAGACCTCCCGGAAAGTCCCACAGGTCCCCATGGCAGGGCCAGGATGAAGGCGCCAACTTCCCTTCCTCAGAGACCAACATCTAGACCGGGGGCAAGAGCCGCCAGGCAATCATGTAACCTGTCAGCTCCCTTCCTCTCTCCCCTCTGGCATCTGGTGGGGGCACCCGCATGCCACGCAAGCCGGCTACATGCCTCCTGGCCTGTATAATCCTCCAGCCCCACCAGAGACTGATCAGCAGGTGGGATGACAATCCCTCCTTTCCAGAGAAAGGAGAGCAGTCCTCCGGATGCTCGATCCTCTCTCACCCCTGCTGACCTCCAGAGACCCAGGCTCGTTCCCGAACCTGAGTCACCAACAGGGTGTGAGGTGTGGCATCCAGCACCTCAACCTCCAGCGCCACCAGATTGGCAAGGCATAAGGTTCTGAGGTCTAGGTATGTCATCCAGCCCTTAGACAGTGTCAGCAGGTTGCATCTCAGTGGCGGGTTGACTGGAGGCTTACTGGAGAGGGCCAGGAGCATGGAATACTTGCTCTTCCTGGCCCAGTATTGTGCCAAGAGGATCACTGTTGCTGAATCCCTCCTGAGCTTTATAAATACTCTCAGTAAGACTGGGAATGGGGAAATGCACATTGGAACCTTCCTATCCAATTCAGGACTAGGGGAGGGCATCCTCTGGGACTGACCCCATTACTGGGGATCTGCAACAAAAAAAAGCAGAAGCTGGTTGTTCTCCCAGGAAGCAAACAGGTCTATTTCTAGTACACCCCAATGCCTGAATACTGATGCTAGCACCTGTTGGTTCAGAGTCCATTCATGGTTTCTCTGGTTGACTCTACTTAGAAAGTTTGCCAGGACAATTGTTTTTCCATGTGTTATGTGAGGTCCCCACACTCTGATTGGATACCCACTGTGCACCTTAGACAATACTTATGACATACGATATATTATGATACCTAATAAACTAACATGTAGGGCATTAGCACTTACCGTTCAAGAGTAAGTAGCCAGGAATATAATTGTGATCTATAGGCTGCTTTTGCTAAGAAACATATTATTGTACCGAGATACACTTGGGTCTCTGTTTATCTTCTGAGAAGTTATTATACAGCCTGCAGTGCCACTATGCAGATTTATGTAATACTGCACTACATCTTGTATCTTGTATGAGTTCTTTGTTCTTGTATTTAACTGACTTTACAAATAATGTTTATCGGTAGATAACTCTGTGGAGCCACATAACTTTTAGCCAATAGGGCTTATTTTATGTATCTAGTCTTTTGGTAACTATTTATTTATTAGCTTTTGTTTACCGGGTAAGCACACTAGGCAAGGAATATCTATTTTCAGGTACGACCCGGGAGGTTACAAGAGCATGGTTTACAGAATAGTGCAAGGGAATTACAACAATGTGAAACACAAGCAATGAGCAGGTGATACAAATAAACAGGTACAAGGATGAAAAGATAAGCACATACATCAAAGGTAAGAACACGCAAACAATAGTTACATTTTGTGGAAATAATACAAGTGCAATTTGTCCCATTTTGAGGATGGTAAGTGCTGAGGTGAAGGACGTGCAGGGTAGATAGTTCCCCTTACTAGCGCTCAGAGGGGGTAGGGGAATCAGGGAAGTGGAGGGTGCACAACAGGGTCCAAGCAGGGGTAGGGGATATCACGCAGCCTTGGAACAGTTACAGGCTGAGGCATACTTCAGGTACAACCAGAGAGAGCTCTTGAAGATGAGATGGGTGGGGCTACATCTGATGGTTGCAGGTAGGGTATTCCAGAATCTAGGGGCACAAACAGTAAAGGTACGATCATCTGACAATGTACGAGTTTTTGGGACAAGGAAGGGTTGCAAGTCAGCTGACCTTAGCTGGTATGATGGTAGTGCCGGCCAAAGGAGTTTGGACAGGGCTGGTGGGGTGGCATTGCAGATGATTTTGTCTGTGAAGCAGCCCAAGACAAATGAGCGATAGTTATCCGTGGACAACCAGTGCAGATGACTGTATAAATCACAGTGATGGGTAAGTCGAGGGACAGCAAAGGCAAAGCGGAAAATATTATTATAGGTCACATCCCATTTAGCAAGGCTAGTTTCTGCAGCAAGGGTAAAGACTGTCAGTCCAAAGTTGAGAAAGGGAAGGAATAAACCTTTAGCAAGGACAAGCCATGCAGCAGCAGTAACGGACCCACGAGCCCAGTATGCAAGTCCAAGCTTGATATTTGTTACCCTGCAGACATTTTGAATGTGTAGAGACAGGTCTAACTGGGGGTCAAGAGTAACTCCCAGGTATCTAAAGCAGCATGTAGTGCCAACTGGGACACCATCAAGGTTTAAGACATTAAGTGGGACAGGACACTGTTTGAGTTTGGCAGAGGAGCTGAAGAGCATGAGTTGAGTTTTAAGTTCGGCACAAGCTTATTTGTCAGGAGCCAATGTTGCAGTTTATTGAAGTCAGTTTGTAGGTTGTGATTTATGGCATGGACATCACCTCAGCTAGCTAGGAGGACCAGGTCATCAGCATATAGGGTTGTGGTGCTACAGGTTGGGACCGTTGGGAAGTCATTGATAAGAGAAATAGGATAGGGCCCAGACTAGATCTCTGAGGGACACTGCTAGTGATAGGAACAGGTTCCGATAGAGCTCTGTTGTACTTAACAAGCTGCAGTCTGCCAGTGCGATAGTTGGAAAACCAGTTTAGGGCTGTATCAGTAACACCAAGGGAGTGAAGTTTGGTACACAGTATGGAGTGATTCACTAGATCGAAGGCCTTTGAGAGGTCCACAAAGATAGCCACAGTCAGCATACCCTGATCCATGGCAATCCTTATATCAGATGTAACTTTAGGAAGGGCTGTATCGGTGCTATGCTCTTTACGAAATCTGTGCTGTTCGGATGACAGTAAGGTATGTTTAGACAGGTAGTCCGTCAGCTGCACTTCCACCACCTTTTCCAGTATCTTGCTAACAGCAGACAGGATGGCTATAGGACGGTAGTTTTCTATACATTTCCGGTCACCCTGCTTGAGAACAGGAACAACTTTGCTACTTTCCAGATTACAGGAACAATTCCGGTGGTGAGGGAGAGGTTAAGAATACGGGATATTGGTAGCACAAGCAAAGGGGCCCCAATCTTTAGGAGTATAGTAACTATTAGAAGTATATAACTTACTGTATTACGTATTCCCCTCGAGACCATCTGAGACCATCTTCACTTCTAGGGGTATTTGGGAAACATTTGGCTCCCAGCGTCTAATGGTAAGTACTGACTGGGGGCAACTGCAACCTTTTGTGTAATAAACAAGTCTATTAGTAAATACACCACTTGTCCGTGTTTCTTTTGTTCATCCAAGACTGCCAATAATCTGACCAGGGCTAAGCACCATACCATATTGACGACCGTGTGCAGGCAGTCTGGATTTGCAAAGTTTCTCGAGTTGCTGGCTTACCCTTCCCTTGCAGGTAGTAAGCAGGTGTACACACCCGTATCACCTCACCTGTACCTTTCTATTCTGTAGCATCTTGTAAAGTCTGGCTGCTTACTCGGTAAGGTTGATGCCATCTCACATTGCTCAACGCCAGTTGTGAATTGCAGAATTGCGAGAGTATAGTAGCCTGACCATCTGTTGGCGTACCCACTGTGGCTCAATACACAGCAGGGCAACCACTGACAGGTAAATTTTTTGTTTCCCAAAACTTTTACTGGTACCACTATGTCTAGTATCTGTGCAGACCTGAGACTCGACGTCTCTAACCTTCTTACCTCCCATGGAGGCTGGAACGATTATGCACTGGACGCAAATCGATCCGAAAACCCCACACTAGGGATCTCAATCCAGTACTCCAAGGTGAGGCAAACAGCCAAAAAGCATGATCCTAAAGGGCTGTTGGGCGCAGCTCGGTATGCTGTTCTAGAAGCTTCCGAATCGAGGTTTCATTCCCTTGAACTGCAACTCTCATCTCTTAAGAAAGAGATGTGCTTGCAGGCGTCTGAAAGTTTGATAACCGAGCAGCAGCTTGAAGCAGAACGTCAGTCATTGCGTAGTAAGAATGAGACTCTTTTGCACTGTTCTGTACAGGGTACTGATCAAGAGTTGTGTACCTTGAGAGATGAACATGGTCCAGTTCAGGCTTTTTTTTTTTTGCATCCCTCACTACGATGAATAGCATGCTATGACCAAGATGGCAGCCACGCCGGGCTGACCATCTGCAGGTAGCAGCTTAGTTTTTGTTTTATAGCATTTCATTTGTTTTATTCTCATTGTTTTCAGTCGTTGTTTGTTTATTAGTTTAGTTGTAGCAGTTAGTAGCAGTGAGTAAGGGCCAAAAGTGAGATAGGAAGTGTTAGGCAGCGTCATGGGGTTAGTTTAGGTAGACCCAGTACGGAGTCACTTTACCACTTTCAGAGTGAAATTACTATGTTTCCAGTGTTATAACAAAGCGCACTGGAAACAATCTTCTGGCTTCTGGGGGAAATTAAATCAACTACCCTCCTTACCAGTTGAGTTGGTGTGCTGGTGCGATGCGGAGGAGTGAAGGAGAAGACCTGGTGGTGGCTGGTGTTTCAGAGTCCATGACTAAAAGAGAGGAACCACAGGATTGAGATGGTGTGGTGGTGGAGGCGTAGAGGAGTTGGATGAGACACGGAAGACTCTACCTGTGGAGGGACAGACGTTAAGTCCGGGTGGCCTTTGAATTGTCGGTGCTATTGAGATCGGGCTGGTGGGGGGATTCCTTTTGCAGGCCTAGGAGTGGGGGCTGCGGATTGGTTGCAGGGGCAGGCAGGAAGGACAGGTGTGAGGTCCACCAAAGGGTGGTTAAATCGGTCCAGTTCTTCCTAAGCTGCCCGAGGGGTTGACTGGTGGGCCGACTCAGTCCCAGGGGCTATAGCTTTTCCTCTGTGGGCCTTGGGGTGGCTTCCTCCCTAGTGTGCGCGGGAGGGCCCTGCTTATGCTCGGTCCTTGTTTAGAACATCTGACACGGCAAAAAGAAGAGAGGATGATCAGAAGACATGGACTAGCCTAAGGACTTCTGCTCCTGAATTGTAATCTGGTTGGTTTTAATTCCCCTAAAACTGTAATTTTGGTTTTGGCAGTGAGAATGCCATTTGTTTTCTTCTTACTATAAACTGGACTAGAGGCTTTTCTGGACTGAGTGAGAGTTGGTCTGGTTAGCCTTTGGACTGTGGACAATTAGCCTTATGAGGTGAGAGCGCAACAGGCCTTAAAATTACATCAGATTTGAGAGACTTTGTGACTGTTCTCTTTATTTGTAAAATACTTCATGCTGCTACACAACTGTAATTTATTTTACAACATTTTTTGTTGATTTTGCTTGGGGATTTAAGGAATTGGGTGGGGGATAGCAATGTGGTTAGTTATTGTTTTGGGGTACCTGGTATTTGAGTGGGGTGGGAGATGTGTGAGTGTGTTTGTGTGGGTGTGTGCTGAATGCCTGTGGAAATTTGTTGGTAGGGTGTTAAGATGGTCAGGCGGTACTCCCCCTCCAAGTTTAGGAATCTCCACCCCTTTGATTGTCCTCCGCTGTCCCCGGAGGTTTATGAGATGTGTTAGGCTCTGGGGATAGCTTGGGGGACCGCAGGCCAGGGGGTGGAGCAGGGTGGTCGAGGTGAGGTAGTGGGAACAGGAGCGCCCTAGGGTGAAACGGGTCCAGGAGAGAGGGGTCCTCCTTGCCTGGTTCCCATACCCAAGGGCTCTGCTTTATGCAAGCAGGTAGCGCAGCCTTCCTCAACTGCTTATCCAACTCGGGCAGTGTTATGCAATGCCAGGTCTATCAAGAACAAGACTGCTTTAATAGCAGATCTTGTTGAGTCATCAGACCTGGCTTGCATCACCGAGAACTGGCTGGATGAAAATGCTGGCCCAGTATTGGCTGCAGCAGTTCCGACCGGGTACTCGGTGATACATCGACCAAGACTGGATCACAGGAGCGGGGGAGTAGCCATTTGTTTTAGATCGGAACTGGGCCTTGTGGATGTCCCAGTGGGGGGCCATCAACTCCTTTTAGTGGGACTGGGTGCAGGATAATCCTCATTTACCGTCCACTCGGAGATGGGAAGGTTTACTTGCAAGAAATCGTGGACTTTATCATGGACATGGTATTGGGATCCCCCAGATGTTTAATCCTGGGGGATTGTAATGGTTGGGCCAACGATGAACTCGTGCAGTTTGGACAAGACTCCCTCCAACTAATGTCTTCTATGGGCCTTACACGGGTTATTACCTCCTCGACTCACACTGGTAGTCACTCACTGGACATGGTGTTCCTCCTGGGGATGAAAATATCTGACTTGGTGGAGGAACCAGTGGGATGGTCTGACCATCACAAGATAAGGTTCAGTCTCCTGGCACCCCCCCCCCCAATAGGCCTGCCCCACTGGAGATGGTCCGGAACACCAGATGGCCTAATGGTGGTACTTGACCTATTGGGCATATCGAGTGAATGCATGGATCCAGGGAATTTGGTGCTTGCTTATAACAGGGTGGTAACAGAGGTCCTGGATTGCATTGCTCCTGTTCGAGTTCGTCACCTCACTCTTCACCCAAGGTTTCCATGGTTTGATGGAACCTTGAAGAAGATGAGGAGAGTGGGATGAAGGTTAGAGAAATGCTGGTGGAAATCGGGCCTGGAGGGAGACAGACTTAGACTGATGGATCATTCTGCTATCTATCAATCGGCAACTACCTGTAAGAAGGCAGAGTTCCTGTCCAGGGAGATTGCCGCTGCAGCACACCGACTTGCTCAGCTCTTCCGGACTACTGACAGATTGTGCAATCCAATCTGTCTCCAGCCTAGTCGAGCCTTTTCACAAGAGAGGTGCGAGGAGTTTGCTCGGTTCTTTGCAGACAAGGTTTTCACCATCAGGTCTGGGATCCATTCAGCACCCTCTACTGGGTATTGTAGAGGTCGGCAGGAGGTGGCGGGCCTTCAGCTGGCCTGGTCTGACTCTGACCCTCTGGAAATCATTGATGTCATGAGGATCATCCAGACTTTGTGGCCAATCAACTGTAGTTTGGATCCAGGCCCAACACGCCTCTTAGTCGGGGGGTGTTGATGAAATTAGCCCGGTCCTAACCGAGATAGTCTGGAGGTCACTGGAGAGGGAGGTCTTTCCAGACCCCCTAAAGGAGACAGTTGTTTGACCCCTCCTTAGGAAATCCTGCCTTGACCTGGACTGTCTGGCTAACTACAGACGGGTCTCTAACCTGCCCTTTGTGGGTAAGGCTATTGAGAAGGTGGTTACGCAGCAGCTGGAGGATCATTTGTCCAGCCACGACATCTAGGATTCTCTACAGTCCAGATTTAGGAAAAGTCCCAGTACTCAGACTGCCCTTGTCCAGGTGCTAAATGACCTCTAATAGCGAGAGATCGGAAGAGACCCGTTATCATCTTGGTCCTCCTTGATCTCTCTGCAACATTTGACACCGTGGACCATGGTGTGTTGTTGGAGCACCTGCGGTTCATGTGCAGACTGCCTGGTACAGTCCTCAGATGGTTTCAATCTTTCCTCGAGGGTAGGAATCAGAGAGTGGTGTCCGGGATTTATTCCTTGGCCCCTCTCCTATCCTGTGGAGTACCACAGGGCTTCAGTCTATCACCCATGTTGTTCACAGCATACATGCTGCCATTAGGAAAGATCATGAGGCGATACGGTCTGAGTTTTTATTGCTATGCAGATGACACTCAGTTGTACATGTCCTTTGCACCCAGGCAGGATGGAGCTCTCTCAGTCTTTAACAACTGCCTTGCTGAGATCTAGGACTGGATGAGTGCCAGCTAGTTGCAGTTAAATCTGGATGAAATTGAGGTGCTGGTAGTGGATCCGGATCATTGGGAAGATGGGTTTGTTGGCGGGATAGCCCTCCAGGCTTTGGCTCAGGGGTGTCCAGCTTGCTACCTCAGACTGGGTGCGGAATCTGGGTGTTATTTTTGACAGCGGTCTGACCTTAAATCTCAGGTGTCAGCCGTTGTTAGGACCTCTTTTTACCATCTGAGAAATATCACCCAGGTGAAGCATCTGGTCCCTCCCGATAATCTTCCAACATTTTTCCATGCCTTCGTAACCTCTTACCTTGATCACTGCAATGCCCTTTACCTAGGGCTACCAAGCGTTGATATCTGCTGCCTGCAGCTAGTGCAGAATGCAGTAACCAGGCTGTTGACTGGTACCTCCAGGTCCAGCCATATTATGCCAGTGCTCCACGGACTGCACTGGCTGCCAGTTCAGTGGCGGATCACCTTCAAGGTCAATTTACTGGCCTATAAAGCCCTGCAAGAACAGGGGCCTCATTACGTGCAAGATCTCCTTCGCCCTTACTGCCCTCTCCGCCCTCTTCTTTCCACCGAGGAGGGACTGCTAGAGATTCCCGGGGTACGACTGAAAACATCAGAGGCCCATGCTTTTGCAGCCCCCACCCTGTGGAACTCTCTACCTAGCCGGGCACGCGAGAGCCTGACTGTCCAGAGCTTTAAAGGGACACTGTCAACCCTTTTTGCATCATACTATTTCAAGCTGAAAACCAATATTTTATGACAGCTTACCTTCTGCAAAATTCATTGGTTTTGTTAGTGGTTTAATCTGTCTCCTTTCTTAGTACATCTGAAATGCATGGAAATTGTGTAATCATACCCAGATGTTTCAGATCCTTGCTCAGCTTTTATTGCTCACTTCCTGAGCATTAGGAACACCCCCAAAACAGTGCAGCCACTCACGGTGCAATAGTCTCCTCTGCTTCCACTGCATCCAGAGTGGTAGACTTTGTTGGGGTGTTCCCAAATCCAGGAATGATGCAGTGGGAGTTGACTAAGGAATGTAAACAAACACATTTTGGTGTGGTAATACCAGTATGGTGGGCGGCCTGTTTTTTACTTTTAAAAAGGAAAAAGGAATCAGAATCAAACTACCAGCTACATCAGCACATTCTACAGAATGAAAACAATCCTAAATTATGTTAATTAAACTAGGGACAGTTTGAGGACTAAATGGGGTTGACAGTGTCCCTTTAAGACATCCCTGAAAACATATTTTTTCAGCCTAGTATTTCCTGACCTAGCCTAGCCTGATGTAGTTTTGATCAGATTTTATGGAATTACTTATGTATTTACTGATTGTATTTTAAATGGATATTTTATCTGTTGTATATGTAACATTTGTTGTTTTAATTTCTGTACAAGCGCTTTGGTTTTAAGAAAAGCGCATTTTACAAATAAAGAAATGAATGAATGAAAGAAATGAATGAATGTGACAGGTTGAGACAGGATAAGAAACAGGTGTTGCAGATGAATGATTTGTTGAGTGATGTGAATGAGACTCTGTTTGAGGAGATTGAGGATATGAGCAAGGACCTGAAACGGGTAAGTGAAGAGTTGGATAGGGAGCTCAGGGACAACTGCGAGTTGAACACCGCGTATAGAGTGTTACAGAAAGAAGCTGCGAAAGGCGTTGAGCAGGACATTGCAAAAGTTAGTCACAATGCATGTAGATTAAAGATGGCGAAACTGCGCCATTGGCGAGAGTTGTTGGCTGGTCACGTCAAAGCGATGGGCGGGTTTCACTACACACCCATTGATCTTACATCATCAGGCAATGCCGATTCTGGTGACAATTGCCCAGATGGCACCCAGCCACACCCTCACTGTAGTCCGGTGTCCCCCCCACCACCCACAAGATGGTGGATCTCCATGCTGTAACAGTGCAACCCAACACCATCAGTGGAATGACGACTATCACATGCGACACCAAGATGGCAACTTCCATGATAAGGGGGAGGTCAGGGCCTTGGAACTGCCCCTTCAATTGCCGCTTTGACGAAAGGCGACAAAACAGAGATCGATCAAATGATCGAGGCCACCCTTACTCGGATAGATTTGACTGAGGAACAAAGGCAACTCTTCAAACAGCACTTGGATGTGATGATGAAGGAAGCCGCTGCTCAGCCACTATTATCCGCGCTGTGGCCGACACTGCAGCGGAGGCCGCCCTTCGTGGCACACAGAACCAAGATCCCTTCCCCGACTATCCAGCACCTCAGAATAATCCCCTTCAGATGGCCCACTCTGTACAACAGATCGCTGACAGTATAGGCCACATGAACCCTAGTGATAACCTCAGCTGCCATTTGGAGAAGGTTCGCTCCAAATGTGAGATGCTCAGTCTATGATCAGCCTACCAGGCAGAGATCCTTCAGCAGACTGTAGACCCCGGCCTCTGGGCGAAACTCTCAGAGGATATTCGGAAGTCCACAGACATGACCTATGACGAGGTCGCCACAGCTCTTATTTCCACGCACTCACCAGGCGTGGTTGGCTTTATGTTGGCCTACCCTGTAAAACAAACTGCCAAGGAGAGCCCTGCAACATACCACCAAAGGCTGTAGATGGCATACCATACTGGCAAAGCACTTTCGGAGGAAGGTGCAGACACTGACCAGAGTACAAGAATTTGTTTCTCAGGAACATGATTCCAGCCGTCTGTGAAAAAGTCGAGCCTACAGTTTTCCCCAGAATGGACAAATTTGCAGACATTCTTCAGAAGACCAAGCGGGTTTACCAGCTCTACCTCCGAGATTTGAATTCCGGCTTAAAAAAGGTGGCTGCGGTACAATCTACCAGCGAGCCCAAAACCCACTACACAGTGGAGGGCAAGGCCCAAGACAAAAAGGCCGCGCCCTCGGATAACAAACAGCACTACCAGTCCATAAATGGAAACCGGAACCAAAACAGGAATAACAGGCGGAACTGGAACAATCCTAATTCCAGACAGCATAATCAGCAGCATGATAACTGGGGCAATCAAAATCATCAATCAGGCCCTTCTTATTGTGAGACAGAGGAGGAAAACGACAACCTCTGCACCCTTCTCAGGCAATGCGTACCGTTGCAGTGCTAGTTCCGGCACACCAGGCCTCATTAGGCCAAGGAGACATTGAAGCCTCCTCAGACCAGGCCGTAGTAGGCCTGAACCCTGAGGCCTCACCCTTCATTGCGGCTATGCAGGACCTGGAAGAGGCCCAGCAAGAACAGGCCGGCCTACTTCTGCAGAAACTGCCTTGCAGTACTTCGGATTAACAACTACAGGCCCCAGTCCATATTGTGAACAACTTCACCATTGACACAAGTTGAAGGCCTTGCACTAAGGCCATGGTCGAGGGCCACCAACTGACTATCTTGATAGATACACGTGCGGCTGAGTCTGTACTACATGATGAGGATCCAGCAAACTCCTCTTGGTCCACCGGATGGAGGACCAGTACACAAGGTGTGGATGGCAGAAAGCTATACACCTATCGTTCTATTGTACTTTCTATGGTAATAGGCAACCTCAAAAAGAATCATACTTTTGACCTCATGGCATTACGTGATCATCCCAGCATCCTGGGGATTGATTTTCTGGCACTACACAGCTGTGTGGTGGATTTGGCCAACATGCTCCTGATCCAGATCAGGGACAATATTATACAGTCATGATCTCTGATTCGCATGTGGTTACAGCTATTACCCCCAATGACAAGGAATATGACGTCATAGCTCTATTCCAGAAACAAGAGTTTTTCAAGAAATGCCTACTCATCCTGCAGAATCACCTGGATGCTTTTGCCACACACAACCACAATTGTGGAAGGATGCAAACTGTTATAGAAATTCCAGGCCCAGCACATGACAGGCAAACGCAATATCCATTTCCTGCTGGGGCCTTACCATCACTCAGAGAAACCATTCAGTCACTCCTCAGACAAGGTGTGATCAGGCCTTGTGTCTCGACTGCAAATTCACCCATTTGGCCAGTGAAAAAGCCCACCAGATATTGGAGAATTACTAGTGATTACAGGAGACTTAATCAACGTCACTCCTAGCTGCTCCCCTACTGTAGCATCAGCACCAGATGTGCTCAAACTGCTAACACCAAATCGCAGGTGGTTCAGCGCCTCTGACATCTCCAATGGCTTTTGGTCACTGCCACTTGCTCAAGAAAGTCAATACAAGTTTGCCTTTACCTTTGAGGGTTGACAGTACACATGGACCTGCTTACTCCAGGGGTTTCATAACAGCCCTTTCTCTTTTCCATCTACACATGATGGATGCCCTGCAGGGTTTCTCTGCCCCACAATGTCTTCTGCAGTATGTGGATGATCTACTGTTAGCAACTGCCACCAAGGAGCAACACTTTGACCTCCTTGATGAACTACTGGCACTCTTACAGAGGGCAGGCCTCAAGTGCAATCCTGCAAAAGCACAACTGTACCAAAAGGAAGTCATCTTTCTTGGCCCACGCATAACAAAACAGGGCAGGAGCTCCACCTGGAAGAAGATTCAAGGCCTACAAGACTTGCCACTACCCACCAGTGTGGCAGCACTCAGACATTTCCTGGGAATGGTCAATTATTCCAGGGACTTTATTTGTGATTTTGCATAGAAGGCCACCCCCCTCTCTCTGAAATAGTCCTTGGCCTCTGCTCCAGCTTTAGCGAATCCCAATCCAGCTCTACCTTTCCATCTGGAATCAGCTAGTTCAGACATAGCCATGTCTGCAGTCCTTGCTCAGAAAGTGAATGGTACCTTAAGGCCTATTGCTTATGCATCTCAAATGCTGTCTCCAGTGGAACAGAAGTACAGTCTTTGTGAAAGAAACCTTCTGACTACCTACTGGACTGTTAAGCATTTTCTGTTTATCACTGGGTAGTCACCTATTATTCTGAACACAAACCACACCTCTACAACCTTTCTGCTATCAGACAAAGTAAAGAATGGCTCAGTATCCAACACCAGACTGACTCACTGGTCTCTTCTTCTCCAGGACCATGATATACAGGTCCACCCTGCCAAGATACCCTCAATGTTAGCCCATGGTCTTTTGTACCAAGGAGCCCCATATAACTGTACATTCAAACCTCAATTTGCCTGATCCAGGCCCTTTTCTTCCTGCTACTCCAAAGCTCCTTGCCAACACCTCCCTGTGTCATGTCTTTACTGATGGCTCTGCCTCATACTATCAAGGAGAGCAGGTGGCAGGATTTGGAGTGCTCATCCTGCATCCTAATGGTAACACTGTTCATGCTTCCAAACACTGCAGTTTTGCATCATCTCAGTATGCAGAATTGGCAGCTGTGGCCTGTGCCCTCGAACTGATACAACATGGCGTCGAGGACATCATCATCTTTAAAGACTAACTGGGTCTGCTGTTTTCTGACTGAATTTTTACGTTTCTGGCAAATGAACTCCTTTGCATCTTCTGATGGCACCCCAGTGAAGTACAAAGCACTCTTTGTATATATTCACAAACTGAATCAACAGTTTAAGCATAAACTGTTCATCCACAAAGTGAAGGCCCATTCAAAATCTGACCCATACCATTCTTTAATGATCAAGCAGATACTCTTGCAAAAGAGGGTGCTCGAGGAGGCGAGACATGGGAGATGGCTCACCCCGATGCCCTAGCAGCCAAAAAAAAAATAGCTGCCATAAAGAAGAAACCTGAACCTTTTGTGCCACTGGACGTGTCCACAGCACAGAAGTCTGATCCTCAGCTAAGAGATGTGTTCAGATTTCTTGACAAAGGAACTGAACAAGAATTGCCCACTCACAGCACTTACAAAAGACATGCAAAACAACTGCATCTGTCCCAAGACAACAAACTGATCTAGTATCAGTCCAACAACTCAAACTATAAGCTGTGGGTAGTCCCTGAATCCCTAAGATCTGAGTTCAATCATCAGGTCCATGACCCCCCAACTGGTGGACACCAGGGGGTAGAAAATACACTCCAGAGACTCAGATCTGTTGGCTGGTGGCCAGGCATCACAAAGGATGTCAAGCACTACATAGAAAATTGCCTGATTTGTGCTCAGAACAATCCGGCTCCAACCAAGCTAAATGTCAAATTACTTCCCAGAGATAATCTGGCCCTAGGCATGCGATCCAAATTGACTTTATTGGTCCACTAACCAATACCAGCAGAAACAACAACTATGCACTTGTGGTTACTGACCTATTTTCCAAGTGTGTAGAGGCTTTCCCCACTCAGAAATGTACAGCCAAGGTGACTGCAAAAGTCCTGGTAGAACAACTGTTCTCCAGGTGGGGCCTGCCTCTCAAGGTAGAAACTGACACAGGAACCAGTTTTATAGGTGAATTGATGCAAGAAACACTCGAACTCCTTGATGTACACCAAAAGTTCTACATACCTTACCACCCACAATCATCAGGTCAGGTACAAAGAGCCAACAGACAGATCAAGCAGATGCTTTCCAAATTTACTGAGGACAATCCCAAGGATAGGGATTCCCTGTTGCCTTTGCTCATTATGGCAATTAGGGGTACTCCTTCAGCCACCACCCAGTTGACACCCTTCGAGGGGATGACTGGTAGAACCATGAGACTACCTGAACATCTGTTGTTTGAGCTAAACACACCCACTGCAAACAGAGCGTTTGTAAACAAATATGTAGAAAAACTCAGAGATGATATTGTTAAAACCCACTTGTATGCTGCACATCGTATGGGTAAAGCCCAACAACAGTCCAAGATCCAGTTTAACAAACACGCACAAGAGGTGAACTGGCAAGTCAGAGATCAGGTAACGGTTCTCAGATTTGCTCACCCTACACACTCCTTCTCCAATAAATGGCAAGGACCCTACTCCATTATCAACAAACTCAGTCCTGCAGTCTGCCAAGTTAGATTCCTTCACCAGAAGAAACTTACTGAGAAATGGTTGCATGCAAACCCGTTAAAGTTGTATAAAGGAGTATAATTACTTTTCCTAACCCCATTGGGCGGCATTGTACCTACTGATGTTTTCTTTTTCCTTACATGTATTCCTGCAAGATGGCTATCTTGCATCTGGCTGTCCTGATATTAGAAGCACTCCCCTTTGTCCATGGCAAGGATATAAAAACTATATCCGAAAACAATCAATGTCTAAGGCAACTCCTTCTACTACTTGCTCATCCTCAGGGAAGATACATGACCACAGCAGAAAAACCAACCAGCATCCCTGAAGGAGTTAACATATATGTTCCCAACAAACTGATTACTGTCCAGGAAGGCAAAGATGCCTACCTTACTGCCTCAGTTGTGGCCCCGACAAATCATCCTTCCAAATTAAATGGCAAACTGACAACAATGGACAGACGCTCCCCACTGCCAGCCTTGCCAAAGGCACTTTCCAAGGTTGGCCCAATACCAACATTGACTCAAATGGTACCCTGTCCATTCGCCAAGCTAATCACAGACATTCTGGTTTATATAATCTTACTGCTCTAATTGACCCTGTCTTTTGTGGGAGGTTCCCACAAGACTCCGCAAAAAATTTTTGTGATCACCATTACAAGGCTAAAGCAGCTATATTCCTGACTGTTGTACCTCCTACTGAAGCTGAATTGACCAATTGTCCCCCACAGGAACCTGGCCCAACCAGTGTTCTTACTGCCACTTCCCTTCCAGGTACCCTTGTCAACAATGTGTGATACATGCACGTCCCAGTTATTTTTAATCTCACTAATTGGAATATGGCTGAATTTAGTATATGTCATAATACAAATATCTCCAAGTTTTTCAGTACTATGTTATTAGACAGTCTTGCTGCATACCAGACACACACACGCAAGAACCTGTGACTGGTACCCATACTATTGAACACTTAGGCTTATTTAGGTCTAGACTTAACCTTGATGATAAGAAAAATGCCAAATCTTCCTCCTCCCATAGGAGGCGTGACACTGCTGATGTCACTGGTGCCACTGGCACTATCTCCGGTATCTTCGGAGCCAGCATGTCAATCTGGAACAGAGCAGATATTGCCTCTATCTCAAGTCAAATGGCCAAATTTCAGGATGGCATGAAAAATGATATACTACCACCCTTACTGCATGGTGTAGATGGGCTTAGTCAGGAAGAACACTTTACCATGTACAACATGCACGATATTGCCAAGACTTTTACAGATACTAAGAATAAAATTAATGAACTTGTTCAGCAGAATAACAAGGAAGCAGACAAGCAATATGTTGTCAGGGAACTCCTCTGTTCTGCTTATGGCTCTTATGTCATAACCACTGTCAATAATCTCTTCCGTGATCTCGAATCTGGGCGTATTCCGGATATTATTCCTGACAGGAGACTTGCTAAATGGTACTGTCCACATTGTAAATCCACTACTTACATCACAATGTGCACTTCTAGGTCACTATTCATACCTATGTCAACTGTACATAACCTAGGTTACGTCATCCCAGTAGGGGACCATGTTCTACTGCTAATCATTGCACCATCAGAGATACTATGTTTGTAATGTTTACTGTGTCTTTACCATGCTTTGCTCCTACTACGGCACTTTTTGATCAGTTAGCCACCATTCACTCCACTGGGAACCTTGATGAGGATATCTACATAGAACACATCAATCTACCCCCTCTTCTGCTCTTCCATCCCACCCTTGAAGCATGGGTGGCGCCTCATATTGACTGTTGTGCCAAAAGAAAAAATTACTCACCGCAGTAATCTTCTTTCTTCCAAGGGGTCCTTTAGCATCAGTAACTTTTTTGCACTTAGCTGGCTAGGTGCAACTGCCCCGGATGTGTGCTTTTAAGAGCTATTTAAATGATCATAGGGCCAAGCCAATCAAAAGACAGGAGGGGATGTGAGCTGTTGAATGCTTCAGAATTTTTTCAAGGAAAAACGAGGGCAAATGCCCCAAAAAAGAATCAAAAGGATTAAAAAAAACATGCAAATGTCCACAAAACTAGAAATAGAAACAACAGCAACACGAGCTAAAAACTCATCAAAAACAAACTCGAAATTTGGTAAAAGGTGACATAACAGCCCCTCTCCGACAGGTGAACCGGGGAGGAAGGGTGGGAGCTTACTGATGCTAAAGGACCCCTTGGAAGAAAGAAGATTAATGCGGTGAGTAATTTTTTCTTCTTACCCCAGGAGTCCTTTAGCATCAGTAACTTTTTTGCAGACTACCCAGCAGTACCAAGTGGGTGGTGGGCAGAGAACCTATTTAGGAAAGAGGCTCTGCAGAACTCCCCAGCCAAATCTGACATCAGATCTAGTCTGTACATCCAAACTGTAGTGTTTCACAAAGGTGTGCACAGATTTCCAGGTACCTGCTTTGCAGACATCCAGTAGGGGACTCTCCCTTGCTGCTGCAAACAAGGCTGCAGTACCTCTGGTGGAATGGGCCCTGAGCCCCACTGGAGGTTGTTGACCAGCTTTCTCATAGCAGAATCTAATACAAGAGACCAACCAACGAGAAATAGTTCTTTTGGTATCTGGTCTTCCTCTGTCTACATCCCTGTAGGTGAGAACAACTGAGTGGAAGAGCCTCTGGACTGTCTAGTATGCTCTAGGTAGTGAAAGATGGCTCTTTTGACATTCAAGCTGTGGAGATTTTGCTCGCCAGGAGTGGATGGCTCAGTAAAGAAGACAGGCAGAGTAATGGACTGGTTCAAGAGAAACTCTGAAACCACCTCTGACAGAAAAAACAGGTTACTCACCTGTAACAGTAGTTCTAGGAGTGGTATATGTTGCTCATCCACACTCTTTGTCATGTCCTCTTCCACTTTAAATCTTGCCGGAAGTCTTCAAGCTGGCTCCTTCCACCCACCCGGGTGGTATAACCCTTGGCTCCACCCCATGACGCCAGATCTTAGCCCGCTGGAAACCAGGTGTTGTGCGTCCGCAACCGGGGAGGTCGGGTGGGTCCGTGTGGATGAACAACATATACCACTCCTAGAACTACTGTTACAAGTGAGTAACCTGTTTTTCTAGGATCGTGGATATGTTGTTCATCCACAATCTTTGGCAGACTCCTAGCAGTTCTCCAACAGGAGGGAGACAAGGCACACACCACCTACTTATGGAACAGAGATTAGAGAACTGAGGCCCCAAAACCAGCATCCCGGCATGACTCAAGGTCGATGTGGTAATGAGTGATGAAGGTGTTTGCTGACTTCCAGGTAGCAGCCCGACAGATTTCCTGGATAGGGATGTCCCTGGAAGCAGCCACCAATGCAGCGGTATGGCGGGTAGAATGAGCTCTTATCCCTCTGGGAGGCTCCTTGCCTGCCAACTCATAACACATACTAATGCATGATGTAATCCATCTTGCAATTGTCTGCTTTGCTGCAGGTCTGCCAGAAGCGATTTCAGCGTAGGTGACAAACAGCTGGCGAGCCTCTCCAGGAATTTCTGCCGTCCTCTCCTTGTAATATGAGAGAGCATGTCTCAAGTCCAAAGTATGGAGCCTGTACTCGGCCTCCGAGGTGTAGTTGGGGTAGTAAAACGTCAGAGTTAACACCTGGTTAAGGTGAAACTCTGACACCACCTTCGGAAGGAATTTCGGGTTGGGGTGTAGGACAACCTTGTCCCTGTGGAAGACCAGATAAGGGGAGTTCACTGAAAGCACCTGGAGCGCCCCTGTCCTTCTGGCAGACGTGATAGCCACCATGAAGGCCGTCATCCATGACAAGTGTGACAAGGCACACTTGTGCATTGGTTCGAATGGCTTGCCCATGAGCTTTGCCAGTACCAGCAGAAGATCCCACAGAGGTGGAGGTTCATGCATCAGAGGGGAGATGTGATCCAGGCCTTTGAAAAAGCGCCCGACCACTGTCTCCTGTGCCAATGTCGGCTTACCAGCCCGTGCCCGTTAAGCAGAGATGGCTGCCAGGTGCACTCTAAGGGTCGATGACTGGAGGAAAGGAGGGAGAGGGGGGACATGATAGAAACTTTCAAGTACCTCAAGGAAATCGACAAAGTCCAAGAGGGTAGCATCTTTCAAAAAAAGAGGTGTGCAAGAACAAGGGGGCACAATTTAAAGATAGAAGGGGGACAGCTCAGAGGTAATTTAAGGAAGTATTTTTTCACAGAGAGGGTAGTGGATGTATGGAACGGCCTTCCAGAGGAGGTTGTGGAGTCACAAACAGTGGTGGAATTCAAGCATGCATTGGACAGTCATAAGGCAATTCTAGGGGGGGGGGGTAGGAAGAAGTAGGCTGCTGGTTAACTAGGATCTGCAGCTTATCCATCAGGTAGGGAAATGGGCAGACTGGGTGGGCCAAGCGGTCCTTATCTGCCGTCAAATTCTATGTTTCTATGTTTACACCCCCTTTGGAGAGAGACCAAAGGTAGTTGAGAATGTTAGCCACAAGACAGGACAAAGGGTCCATGCCCTTGCCCTGACACCAAATGGAAAACCTTTCCCACTTGAAGGCGTATCATTTCCTGGTCAATTCCTTTCTGGATGCCTCCACCACGGTGTAGACATCCTCGGAAAGACCAAAAGCCTGGAACTCTAGCCGCTCAGGTACCAGGCTGTGAGGTGCAGGGATTGAAGGTACAGATGGAATACCTTCCCCCTAATAGAGAGATATCAGGTCCGGGCATTCTGGAAGCTGCTCCGGGGGCCTGCAGCTGAGGCTGAGGAGATCTGGATACCAGAACTGGCGCGGACAGTCTGGGGCTACCAGGATCAACTTCGCCTTGTCCCTCTTCACCTTGAGGAGCACCTTGTGGATCACGGAAAATGGAGGGAAGGCATAGAGGAGGCCTGCGGTCCATGGCCACGAGAAGGCATCCCCCTGCAGCGAGCCCTGCTGAGGGGGGCAGGCATGGAACAGCCTCAGCTTGGTGTTGTCCCTGGGAGGCAAACAGATCCACCATCGGTTTGCCCCAGTGGGAGAACAGGCTGCAAGCCACTTCTGGATGGAGAGACCACTCGTGGGATGTCTCGCCTAAGTAGCTGAGAGCATCCGCCAGATGGTTTGAGGCTCCTGCCACATGGATGGCTAGGAGATCCACCTCCAATTGGCTCATGAGGGTCCAGTTGCGGAGCGTCTCCCTGCACAGCAGACAGGAGTGTGTACCGCCCTGTTTGCTGAGGTAGTACATGGTTGTGGTGTTGTCCGTCTGGACTTGAACCACTTGACCCTGGAGTTGAGGAGCAAAAGCTGACAGTGCCAGTCTGACTGCTCTGAGCTCCAATAGGGTGATATGGCATCGGGACTCCTCGGGGGTCCAGAGCCCGTGGGCCCTTTTGTCCCCATATGGGCTCCCCAGCCCACGAGAGAGGCATCGGTTATAAGGACGGCCTTCGGCTCGAGGCGGAAAAATGAGATCCCTTCCTGCAACCGGTCTGGGGCGGTCCACCAGCAGAGAGCGTCCCACATCTTCTGGGTTACAGTGATCAGCTGGTCGAAATGACCATGAAGCAGAGTCCACTGGGCGGCCAGCTCCCATTGGAGGGGCGCATGTGCAACTGAGCCCAACGGACCACTGAGGTGCATGTAGCCATGTAACCCAGAAGGCGCAGAAAGTCACGGGTAGGGCACAATTGCCCAACCAGAAATGACTGGGCAAAGGAGGAGGGAACCTCTGCCTTGTCCGCCAGAAGCCAAGCTCTGGCTTGACAAGAGTCGAGCTCTGCCCCAATGAAGCCCATCACCGGAGAAGGCACGAGTTCCGACTTGGCCTCGTTGATCAGGAGGCCAAGCTGGGAGCAGGTCTGGAAGGCCAGGTCCCTGGACCTCTCCACCTCCTGTTGGGTGGAACCTGCTAGGAGCCAATCGCCGAGGTAAGGCTAAATCCTGACTCCCCCACCCGATGCCTGAGATGGGTCATCACCACTGCAATGCATTTAGTGAAGACCCGTAGGCCTGATGACAGGCCGAACGGCATGGCTCGGAACTCGTACAGGGTCCCTTCGACCCTGAAGCGGAGGAACCGCTATGAGATGGATGGATTGTGACGTGAAAGAACGCGTCCTGCAGATCCAGTGAACAGAACCACATGTTTCGCTCCAAGGATGGTATGATTAGGGACAGAGTGACCACCCGAAAGGTGCATGACCTGAGATATTGATTCAGGTCATGCAGATCTAGAATGGGGCGCCAGCCCCCTGTCCGCTTGGGCACCAGGAAGTACCTTGAGACAAAGCTGGAGTCCGCTGGAGGATCCGCCACTGGAGCCACAGCCTCCTTGAGGAGGATCTGAGCGATGTCGTCTCGGAGAGCTGACCGAGTCTGAGCGGATACTCCTTCCTCCCGAGGGGCGCAGGCTCAGCTTGGAGGGTACTGCTCGAATTCCACAGGCAGTCCCTGACCGACCACTTCGAGAACCCACCTGTCCGAGGTGACAGTGGACCAGGCGGAAAGGAAGTGGCGGAGCCGGCCCCCCCACGGGAGGACCCAGAGCTGGTGTGACGGGAGAGGGGTTGGCAGCCCCCGCCCCGTCACTGAGCAGGCTTGGAGGAGGTAGAGCCAAGACCGGAACCTCGGCCTCCTTTACGGGCCTCGGAGGGCCCGGGCTTGGGCCGGGGGCGCCAAGCTTAAGCCTGCTGCTGTTGCTGATGCTGCTGTCCCCCTTGAAAAGAGGACTGCTGAGCTGCAGGGGAAGAATGCCGAAAAAGCTTTTTCTTTTTCTTCTGCAGGGTCTTGCCCAAAGAACCCTTGGCAGAAGTAGCATCCAAGGTTGCATTAGACTGCTCAATGCGCTGAAGGTGACCAGCCACTTCTGGGACGAACAGGCCGGTCCTAGGAAGGGCACTTCAGCCAGTTTGTGCTGAGTATCCGCTAAGAAGGAGGAGAGACTCAGCCAAGCCCTGCGACGAGAGGCAACTGCAGCTGCCATTGAACGGGCACAAGAATCCCCACTGTCCAGGGCTGTCTGAAGCTGCTGTTTGGCAACAGCATGGCCCTGATCCCAGACCTGCTTGACCATGGTATACATGTCCACGGGGAGATGTGGGAGAACTTCATCTAGTGACCCCAGAAGGGCGTGAGAGAAGTGTGCCATGATGATGGCCGAACTTGCCTGACGAAGGCCCAAGGAAGAAGCCGCATAGGCCTTCCTGGCTGAATGGTCCAAAAGCTTGGACTCTTTATCAGGAGGTCGGTCAGTATTAGCAGAACTGCCAGTATGCCTGAACACAGAGGCGATCACCATGCTCTCGGCCGATGGGTGCTCTGTGAACCCCGCAAGGGACCTCATGGGCACCGCATACTTGCGGGCCATGCAGGCAGACAGAGCACTGCCAGAGTTCTAAGGCCGGGCCAACAATGGCCTCAGCCACAGGAAAGGCCTCCATCGGGGTATCCCCTCTTGAGGATGTCCGTGAGAGGGTACTCCGCCTTTTTCTGGATTGGTTCCTGGGGCATCCCTGTGGACTTAGAGTTGAGGCGAAGAATGCCCTGAAAAGATGAGGGACCTTCCTCCGTCTCTAATCCAATGGATGACTCATCATCCCCGGGATGAGAATGCAGGCCGGTGACATCCGAATCCGGATACAATGGTCGACCGCCCAGGTCACTTTCGACCCGCTGAGGGTGGTTCAGGGTGACAGTGACCGACAAATGCCGGGGGATCCCGGTGTCCAGCCTATCTTCCTTGGAACGAGCCTCTCCCACAAGCTGCTTGGGCGGTGGTTCCACCACCATCGGTGGAGAGACCATTTTTTAGGCCGAGCTGGAGGTTTCACCGGCTCCGTGGGCGGGGGAACCAACCTGATTGGCCCACAAAGGAGTCGGCTTCAGCCTAGTAGGCGAAAGCCAAGTAATGGCCTAGGGGGAAAAAGGAGTCGGCTTCTGCCCAGTCAAAGTCAGCTGCTGCAACATGAGGTCCTCACAGCACCGACGGAGTTTCTGCCGGAACCTCTCCTCATCCGAGGTGGACGAGGACGACCAATGGCGTCGCCTCTTTTTACAGCATTTATGGCTCTTCCTGGGCCTTTTGGTCAGGGGGGTCAGAGACCTCGATCGAGATCCGACAGGCTGATTCGGTCGCTCAGGAGACACCGGCGGGACTGGTGATTTCCCGGGGTCGGGGACCACTTCCTTGATGGGAGTCCCAGCAGTCTGGGTCTCCTCGTCGATGACAGTCAGAACTGGAGTTTGATCTGGAGAATCATCGACCGGAGTCAGTAATAAAGGATCAATTGGGCCGATGACTATTTCTACATCATTGATCGACAGTTTGGTCGACTGACCAGATGGCAAAGCCGAAAAGCAAGCAGCCAAAGAAGCAATCTCGGCCAAAGTCGAGATCGCATGTTCCTGGGACAGAGATCTCTCCCGCTTCCAAGAGCGTCTCCGTTGGGATGAAGACGATCCCGGATCCTTCTCCTGTTTACGGGATCAAGAGGAGTGCGTGCCCACAGGACCCTCTCCCTTGGTCGGGAAGAGACTGGCACAACCCTCGGAAGGAACCCAGGAAGGTGGAGCCCAGGTTGGGCGGAACGAAAAAGCTCCAAGTAGTTTCTGCAGCCCAAGCCGCTTCCTCTTCAAATGCTTGCATGCGTTCCAGTTGCTTGGAGGATCCCGCAGCCATGGAAACCGCTCACCGAGCCTCCGTGGATTTCACCGGAGGGTTCCGTTTCTCCAGCCTCCCCAACTTCTGGTGTGTGAGACGGTCATCAAGGACATTAGGAAGGAAAGCGAGACACAAATCATATTTCGAGGTGTCATGGTCGACACAGAGACAATAGACGCACGCAGAGTGGTGACTGGTGCTCGACATCTTCTGGCCGCAAGGAAACCAACGAAATCCGGGGGAAGACTTGTGTTCCATAATCGAATAAACAAATATGTGATCGCTAATGCAAACAAGACGGATTTTCAGAATAACCGAAGGTTTTTGAGCCAGGACCTACAAAATGCGTGAGCATGAGGGAGGCAACCTGAATCTTCCAGCGGAAAGGAAGATCTGGTGTCATGGGCTGGAGCCGAGGGTTATACCACCCGGGTGGGTGGGAGGAGCCATCTTGAAGACTTTTGGCAAGATTTAAAGTGGAAGAGGACATGCCAAAGAGTGTGGATGAACAACATATCCACAATCCTAGAATTTCCTATTTGTCCTGAGCTCAACTTTATCGTTGTGAGGGATGATGTAATTCGGCTCAGTGCACAGGGCCTGTAGCTCTGAAATCCACCTAGCAGATGTAATGGCTACCAGGAAGACGGTCATCCAAGTTACAAACTCGATGTGGCCCATGGACATAGGCTCGAAAGAGGGACTCATGAGCCCATCTATGCAAAGGTTCAGGCTCCAAGGAGGAACAAGCTCCCTGGTTGGAGGCTGGAGGTGCAAGAGGCCTTTGAAAAACTTTTTAAAAATGTTGTGGGGAAAAAAAATTACTTTTTCTTTCCCGCTGAAACTACCGCCAGGTGTAGCTTGAGTGAAGATAGTTTCAAGCCTGACACCTGTAGGTGTACCAGGCAGTCTAGCAGCTGAGGGTCTGAAGCTGATAGGGGTTCGATCTTTTCACTCTTGCACCACAGGGAAAACCTTTTCCATTTGGCTGCATAACTCTTCCTAGTGTTCGGTTTTTTAGCCATCCTCAGTATCTTAAGGACCTGTTCAGAGTACTGTGAGGATGGAAACTCCAACTCCTCAAGAACCAGGCCTTGAGGTGAAGAGAGTGTATGTCTGGGTACCACACTCCCATCTGAGGAAGGGTCAGCAGGGAGCGAGTCGGAGGCAGGCGAATGGGCCTGTTGCAGGACACTGAGAGAAGGAGAGGGTACCAGGCTTTCCTGGGCCAGTCCGGAGCCACTAGGATCATCGATGCAGGCTGCTGTCAGAGTTTCAGCAAAACCCTGAATATCAGGGGAAATGGAGGAAATGTGTATAGGAACCTCCCAGACCAGTCCAGGATCAGGGTATCCAGAGGAAGTGTTCCCAGAACTGGGGGCCTTCAACAGTACTGAGGAAGCTGAAAATTGAGAGGAGAGGCAAACAGATCCACGTCTGGTGTGCCCCACCGCCTGAACACTGTGGCTAGTACTTGCTTCTTCAGTGTCCATTCGCTCTGACCTTGACTGATGCGGCTTAGAGCATCCGCCAGAGTATTGAGTTTGCCTGGGAGGTGAACAGCTGAGAGGTTGACTCCCAGGGAGAATGCTAGAGACCAGAGCTTCAGAGCTTCCAAACAGAGTATTCCTGATCTGGTACCACCATGCTTGTTTATGTAGAACACTGCAGTGGTGGTGTCCCTTTGAATTTGAATCGCCTGCCCTTCTATGCTGGGAGCGAAAGCTTTGAGAGCTAGTAAGACTGCTCTGAGTTCCAAAACATTCATGTGCAACTGTGGCTCTTCGGGAGTCCAGCTGCCGCTTACTGAGGCACTGTCTAAATAAGCTCCCCAGCCCAAAAGGGAGGCATCTGTGGTGATCACCTTTGTGGGAAGAGGAGCTTGAAAGGGAACCCTGCCTGCAAATTTGCAGGGTTCTTCCACCACAGCAAGTTTTGGAGGAACTGCTCCGACACAGGTATCAACTTTGAAAATGTGTTGCTTCTCTGAGACCAGCGAGCTCTGAGGTAGGCTTGCAGTAGTCTCATCCTGTACCTGACCCCTGGGACTACTGCAGTCATACAGGCCATATGTCCCAGAAGTTTGAGGAAATGTCGGGCTGGTCTTGGCTGTCCCTGAGCGAAAGAATCTGCCACTGAAAGGAACCTCTGAATTCTTTCCTGCGAGAGGAAAGCATATCCCTTCTGAGTGTCCAGCTGGGCCCCTATGAAGGTGAGCAGCTGGGTGGGTTCTGGGTGAGATTTCTTTAGATTTACCAGGAAACCCAGAGACTCCAGAGTGTGTTCTGTGAGGGAAAAGACATTCCTTGACCTGGCAAGGAGACTTTGCTGCTATGAGCCAGTCGTCCAGATAGGGGTAGAGAGCGACACCCAGTCTCCTGAGATGTGCTGCTACCACTGCGTGACACTTGGTAAAGACTCTTGGGGCCAAGGACAGAACAAAGGGCATTACGGTGAACTGATAGTGACCCGAAGGAATTCTGAACCTGAAAAACTTCCTGTGAGATCTCCTTATGGGTATGTGGAAGTAGGTGTCCTTTAAGTCGAGGGAGGCTAGCCAGTCTCCCTGCTGTAAGGACTGTATGACTAGTGACAGTGACCATTTTGAATTTGGGCTTTTTAGATGTTTGTTTAAATATCTGAGATCTAAGATACGTCGCCAGTCCCCAGTTTTCTTTTGTGTCAGAAAAGAAAAAATTACTCACCTTAGTAATGTTGTTTCTTCTAATGGAGTCTTGCTGTATTATGACAATTGCAGTATGACCGCAGGTTAGAACTGCTCCAGAGGTGAAATAGTTAACTTTCCATGCAGGCATGGAACTTAGAGCTCGAGCTCGGTTGAAAACTCTGTCTCTTGTGCTTCAAACGTAAACTGACAGATCTTTACGAGCTAAAACTCACTAAGGTTCTGTGTGGAAGCTGTAAACCTACACTAGCCAACTGGCTACTAACATAAACACTCATTTTTGGCCTAAAACAAAGACTCAAGTCAGGAGACCCAAAAATGCAAAAACACAACACCAATTCACCCAAAAAGGTAGGTGAAAAACAACAAGGTGGGCATCAAAAAAAAAAAATAAAAAAAAAATAAAGTGCCAACCCTGTACTGCCCACCCACATCCCCAAAGCAGAGGTTCTGAGAGGGGCAGGCAGGGAGGGAGGTCATAATATAGCAAGACTCCATTAGAAGAAACAACATTACTAAGGTGAGTAATTTTTCTTCAAACAACATGAAGTCTTGCTATATTATGACGATTGCAGACTACACAGCAGTACCCCCATGGAGGAGTGACAGTACCTACCTAGGAAATAGGCTCTGAAGCACGGCTGTGCCAAACCGAGCATCACTCCTAGTCTGGATGACCAGGGAGTAATGCTTGCTAAAAGTGTGAACTGTTTTCCAGGTAGCTGCTTGACATATTTCTAGAATAGGAATGTCTTTGGCAGCAGCCAGAGAAGCAGCTGTTAGTCTGGTAGAGTGAGCCCTCAGGCCCGAGGGGGGAACTTTATCCAACTTCTCATAGCAGAATTGGATACAAAAGACAATCCACCTGGCAATGGATCTTTTAGTGGCTGGCTTCCCTTTACCAACTTCGCCATAGGTGAGGAACAGTTGAAGGGAGTCAAACCTTTGACCCTTGGTACGCTCTATGTAGTAACTAAGAGCTCTCTTCACATCTAAGCTGTGCAGCATCCTCTCCCCAGAGGAGGAGTGGTCAGTGAAATAGATTGATTAAGGTGGAAATCTGAAACCACCTTAGGCAGGAACTTTCTGTTAGTCCAAAGGACCACCTTATCTCTGTGAAAAGAGATAAACTCCTGCTCCACTGACAACGCTTGTAATTCACTTATGTGTCTGGCAGAGGTGATGGCTACCAAAAACACAGTTTTCCAAGTCAAGTACTTGAGCTCAGCTGAAGACAAGGGCTCAAAGGGGTTGCATAAGCTGAGCAATGCAAACATTAAGATCCCAGGCAGGGGCAGGATCCCTGAATGGAGGGTTGGTGTGAAACAACCCCTTAAAAAAACTTGGAAAATACAGGATGAGCTGAAAGGGAAGAGGATTTACCTGCTGAAATAAAAGCAGACACAGCTGCCAAGTGCACCTTCAGGGTAGCTGGTCTCAGCCCCAAAGAATTCAGGTGGACCAGATAATCCAGGACTGTGGGTAGATCAGCAGAGACGGGGAAATATGCTTTTCAGTACCATATGGAAAACCGCTTCCATTTGGAATTGTAAGTAGCCCTGGTGGAAGGCTTCCATGACCTTCAATATATCCATTACACCTGGGAAAGGTGTAAATCAGCAAACTCTAACTCTTCAAGAACCAAGCCTTGAGATTGAGAGATTTGAGATTCGGGTACCAGACCCTTCCCTGGGCACAGGTTAACAGATTGTGATTCTTGGGAAGGCACAGGGGAGGATGGACTGCAAGGACGCAGGAGTGGATACCAGGGCTGTCTGGCCCAATCCGGAGCTATCAGAATGACTTTGCATGATTGGGATCTGATTTTGACTAGCACTTTTAATCAGGAGAGGAAAGGAGGAAGGCATAGAGAAACTCCTCCCAACTGAGGGCTAAGGCATCCAGGGGGTGAGCCCAACACTGGGGTCTGCAGCAAAAAGAGGAAGTTGGTGATTGTCTGGGGCTGCAAAAGATCTATCTAAGGGTGCCCCATCTGGCAAATACTACTCCCTAGAACAGGGATCCAATGACCATCTTGGTGGCCCTGAGAAATCCTGCTGAGAGCATCTGCCAGGACATTGTCCTTGCCTGGGAGGTGTTCAGGGAGTAAGCCAGAGACCACAGCTTCATCGCTTCGGTGCACAAGGCCGTAGACCGAGTGCCCCCTTGCTTGTTGATGTACCACATTGTAGTGGTGTTGTCTGTTCTGACCTGAATACTCTTGTTCTGACCATATTTGGAAAAAGCCTGAAGTGCTAGAAAAACTGCTCTGAGCTCCAACAGGTTGATGTGGAGCAGAGATTCCTGGGAGACCACAGACCCTGGGTGGTGAGGTCGCCCATGTGAGCTCCCAGCCCAAGAGGGACGATCTGTAGTAAGGATTAGAGAATGAGACTGAGTGACAAAAGGAACCCCTTGTCTCAGGTTGCTCTGATCCTGCCACCACTGTAGGGCTTGGATCAGGGTTCGAGTTACTGGGATCAGCTTGGTAGAGGATCCTTTCTTTGAGACCAAAAAGCTCTCAAATGGAACTGGATGTCCCTCATCTGAAATCTTGCTCCTTGCACAACTGCTGTGGAAGCAGCCATGTGTCCTAGGAGCTGCAGAAAATGACTTGCTGGCCGGAGACCTGCAGGGTAAATGAGGAGGCCAGGGAGACTAGAGTCTTTGCCCTGTCCAGGGGGAGGAAGACCCTGGCTTCCTGCGTGTTCAGTTCTGCGCCTATGAAGGTAAGAAGCTGGACTGGCTCTAGAACTGACTTTGAGAGATTTAGAAGGAAACCTAGAGAGGTAAGCAGTTGCTGAGTTATCTGAAGGTGTAAACTGACCTGGTCTGGGGACTGGCCTGCTAAGAGCCAATTGTCCAGGTAAGGAAAGATGGCAATCTTTTGCCTTCTTAGGTGGGCAACTGCTACTGCCAGGCATTTGGTGAATACCCTTGGGGCAGAAGTGAGGCCGAAGGGCATTGCTCTGAACTGGTAGTGGCCTGAGGGCAGCTCGAACCTGAGGTACTTTCTGGCGGGAGCTTGATGGGAATATGGAAGTAGGCATCCTGAGGTCCAGGGAAGCCAGCCAGTCCCTGGCCTTAGAGAGGTAGGATAACTCCCAGAGTCACCATTTTGACTTTTGGCTTTAAAGGTGCTTGTTTAAATATCTGAGATCCAGGATGGGCCGCCATTCTCCTGTCTTTTGGGGTAAGAAAATACCTGAGTACAAACCTTTGCCCTGGTGTAGGGAGCAACCCTTTCCACAGCTCTGAGAGCCAGGAGGGTAGAGACCTCTGCCTCTAGGGCGAGTGCCTCTGATGGAGTTGCAGGTGGAAAGATCTGGTTCTCAGCTTTGGAAATTTTTGAAGCTGAGAACCAGTCCCTGGCTTACTACTTCCAGGACCCACTTGTCTGATGTTAAAGACTTCCAGTCCTGGACAAAGTAAGCCAGCCTGCCCACAGGTAGGGAGAATCGCCCTGGCAATCCCATCAGGGTGCCTGCTTGGCAGGGGCTTGGGCTGAGGGTGGGAAGCAGACCTGCTTGTACCCCGCCTCTCCTCTAAAGAACCCCTCTGAGCATAGGCGGAGGAAGAAGCTTGGCTTGGTAAAGGCCATGAAAGGCCTGCCCTGCCTCTAGGAAGCTGTTTTTGAGGAGTGGCCTGCCTTTCCTTGGCCTGTGCACTCCTATAGGTGGTCCCTATATTCATCCATTTTCTTCATGTAATTCTCTGTTTGCTCCCCAAATAGAGAATTTCCCACAACAGGAAAATCCATGGCCTTAGACTGGGTATCCTGAGACAGGGTAGTACATCTGAGCCAAGCCATCCTGCAAGTGCCACAGATGTAGCCATGACTCTTGATGAAACATCATTAGAGTCCACTGCAGCATGAAATTGCACCTGGATGCCTCAATACCATCCATAGCCACCTGTTCCAGCTCCCTGGCAAGCTGGTCAGGGACTTGTTTCGCTAGGGCCAGCACAGTATCCCATCTGGATTTCTGGTACCTAGCAGCATAAATATATAATTTGCTTGTCTGGTCCCAAAGATGCTGCCATGCATTTTCTTTGCCATAGCATCAATCTTCCTGAGTCCTTCTCAGGGGATGTGAAGCTAGGGAATATTAGCTCTTGTCACAGGCTGCAGCCTGCACTACCCCCCACATGGCTGCATTGTTGAGTGAGGAAATCAGTGTCAGAGCCTGATAAGGTATACCTCTTGTCCATCCTTTTATCCACAGGAGGTATAGTGTGAGGAGTTTTTAAACTTTTACTGTCCCTTTCAAAAGATTTATGCAAAGGAATAGACAGTCTCCTAGACTCTGGAATACCCATCATTTCTACATAGTCGACTCCTCTTGGTCATCAACAGCTTCCTCAACAGGGAGCTGGAGTTTCAGCAACTTTTTATAAAACATGAAATGAGAAGGGACTCAGAAAGCCTTGGAGGAGAAACCCTAGGGTCTATCTGAGAGATGTCCGGATCAATAGGCACATCCAGATCTTCAAAACCATATTCACTCTCCTCATATTCCTCTTCCCTCCCCATAAAAATCCTCAAAATCATAATCTTGAACTGGTGGAACCCGCCAAACCAACGCCTTACTGAAGGTGTCGGTTCGGTTGGAACCGGAGAGAGAGAGAGACTGGACAATTTGCATTGCTTTAGCTATTTCCTCAGCAGTTGGGGAGAGAACTTTTGGCTCTACACTAGCTGACTTTCTAGTCCTTTTTGCTAGAACCGGCTCCTCAGAACCGGCTCTTCATTTGCCCGTGGAAGTATCGCCCTGGTCAGAGGGCACTCCTTCCGGGCTGGCCATCCGGGTCAGCGGACTTTTTGGCCTCCCTTTCCCTGAGCCTACCAACTCACTTATCTATGGTGGCAGAGGAAATGTGACAAATCTGGCAGTCTGCATTGAGGTGGTCAAACCCCAGACAATAGACACATGTGGTGTGGGTCAGCCTTAGCAAAGCTTCCCCACAAACACTACAGTGTTGAAAACCCAGTGGTCCGGTTTTCTTTTGGGTTTCTCAGACATAATGCCAGCCTAACCAACTTGCCCGCTTATGGCAATCCACCAAGCAAGACACTTATCGGTTTCCCAAACGTCACGGGTCGTGGAAAAAACACAGTAATGAAATCCGTTTTATGAACCGATAAGAACCAGAACCGCACTCTAAAAAAAGGACTAGTAGATTTTAAATACAACCTGATCGGTTCAAACCGAACTGATAAAGAATTACAAGTTCCACACAGAAAAATTAAATGTAAAACCTATCTGTTACACATTACACACAGACAGAGCTTGAACCGACTGGTTGCAGTTTAATTCCAGCTAAAAACGAAAAATAATACTTTTAAACCGACAAAATGAACCGAGCAGAAGGAGAAATCTCGGAGCTGACTGTTCAGTGAGGCGGAGTAAAGAATCTGACAGTTTACATTTAGCTAACAGGACAGAGTTTTCAACCAGCCGCGCCAAAGTTCCATGCCTGCATGGAAAGTTAACTAGTTCACTCGAGCAGTTCTAACCTGGGTCATACTGCAATTGTTATAATATAGCAATACTTCATGTTGTTTGAATACCTGGAGTAGAGGCCCTTGCCCTTCTTGTGGGTGGGGACCCTCTCCACTGCTCGTAAAGCCAGAAGGTTTTGTACCTCCATTTCCAACAGCGGTATCTGTGTTGGGACAGAGGTCTTGACACCTGGGTACGCTTGAGGTCTGGCAGCTGCTTGAACTGTAATGACAGACCCTTCTCCACTATCTCCAGCACCCATTTGTCCAACGTGATGAGGGACCAGTGTTGAAGATAGTGAGAGAGTCTGCCTCCAACCGGAAACGGGGAGGTGACCTGGACACTCACATCAGGACTTAGACTGAGAGGCAGATAGTTGGGTAGAGGTGGCTCTTCTTTGGCCCCTTCTGCCCCTGTCTCTGAAAGACCCCCTGTACTGGCTAAAGTCAGATTGGGGATAGGGATTCTAAGGCCTGGGAACAAAACTTCTGCCCCTACCGCCCCTGGGACGGGACCTCTGAGGTGTGGCGGGTTTAGGCTTGGATGAGTGACTCTGCCAGGAAGCCTTGTACTCATCGACTTTTTTCATGTAGTCAGTGGTTCTGTAATCAAACAACATATTTTAATCACAGGGAAAATCAATGGCCTTGTTCTGAGTGTCTGTGGTCAGACTGGTTGTTCTAAGCCAGGCGAAGCGTCTCAGAGAGATGGCATGAGCCATCACCCTAAAGGCTGCATCACTGTTGTCATCTGCCATGTGGAATTGGTACATAGTAGCTTCCAAGGCAGTTTTTGACTTATCCACCAGCTCCTGCACCACAGAATCTGATCCGTTACGGACGATAGCCTGGACAGATTTCCAAAGGGCTTTCTGATATTTGGCTGTGAATGCCATGTAAGAAGAAAGCCTGAGAAGCAGGGAAGCTGTGGCATACATTTTCTTTGCTATAAAGTCAATTTTCTTGGAATCCTTGTCAGGGGGAGAGGCCGACAAGGAGACTCCAGCTTTCTGACAAGCTGCCTGCTGCACTATACTTTCGTGGCTAGGATGTGCTGACAGGAACTCGGTACCATTTTTAGACAATTTATATTTTCTCTCAAGCCGCTTATCAACCCGATACTGAAGTGAGGTGTTGAAGCACCTTCAAGGTATTTTTTCTAAATGCATTATAGACAGAACAGCCAGGGTCTTTGAGGATGAAACACCCTTCATCTCCCTATAAGCTTCGTCTTCATCGACATCCTGGTTGGGCTCCTGCGTAGGGATGTCCAGGGAATCCAGCATATTTTGTATAAATGTAAATATAGAGGAAGGATCCTCGTGGTCACCGGAGGGATCCCCAAGGTGAGGGTCTGGGGACTCCTGCGGCTCAAAGCCCTCAAAATCCATGAGAGGAGCATCATAAAATTGATCATCATCTGCGTCACTCTCACAGTCTACAGAAGAGAGAACTGTGGAAGAGTGCTTGCCAGCCCCAGTAAATCAAGGACCCATCTTTTGAAGGGTCTGAAACAGTTGCCATGCTTTTTCCATATCTTGCACTGAAGGAAGAACCTGCACAGTTTATGTTTTGTTTTTTCTGTATGCTTTAAGCTGCCTGTTGTCTCGCTATTGGCTTTCCCAGGAGCAATGGGAGCATATCTGTCTTGACAGAGTTTTTTTAGCCACTTCATCAGAGGCTTGACCAAGCTTCCTTTTTTCATCACTCTTATTATTTTTCAATTTGTGAGGAACTTCATCTTTGGAACCTTTATTTTTTGGCTGGGATCTGGAGGGTTCCTCAGCACCTCTGCTTTTGGTATTAGTACTTTTGAATGGCCCCTTGTCGGAAGCCTTTGATTTATCCTCAGCCATAATAATCAAAGGTTTGTCTGCTATGTTTGCCAAGTTAAGCAAAGCAAACCAGTTCTGGACCTACAAACTGAGTGCAGGTTTCTGTGAAAATGCCACCGGCCAGTCCTGCCCAGTTAATAAACTCTATTACAAGTGCCTTTTTTTTTTGGTTGTAAAACTGGGATCTATACCAGTGCCAATCTTAATAGAAACCCAATAATACTCAACTGTGCACAGGTGGCTGCTGGACCCTTACGGGCAGTCCTGACACAGATGATATCAAGGTCCAGTAATATAACAAAAAAGGTTTCCTCGTAATTGCCAATCTAGAGAGAAACCTCCCAGGCACTGTTTAAATTTGAAATCTACTACAGGTGCCTCGCGGTAAACCCAAGGTCTGAGGTTAAAAAACAAGGCAACTGTCCCTAATTCGATGGTTCCCACAAGAATTTGCCCCAAAAAAATGAAGGAAACCGTTGAAAATAAGCACCCCCGATAAAATTAGGCTTTAAACTAAATAGTCATGGTAAAAATAAAGTCAAAATAGCGCAGTCACGCTAAAAATAAAAAATTTGCACAGCGCTAATGAAAAAGTAAAACTTTCACTCAGCACACTGAAGGAAATTTGATTTGATTTTTATATTTTATTCAATTGACAAGCAAAAGAATAGGAGGCTCAACTGAGACAAGCTCATTTCCAGTGAGGTCCTTAACATATACTTAAATACATACATAATTAACTTAATCATAAAAAAATCCCACAAACATAAAATTATTTACAATAACACAACCATCTAGACATCATACAACAAAAAACACATACTTAAAATGCACTTATCTGCCCTATTATAGGGCGAGACATGAGATAAGACCTACATAATTACTCAACATTTAACCTTTAACAGCTTCAGATTTAAACCAACTTTTATTTCACCCAAATTAGGGCTAGATCCAATTGGCCTCAGGTAAGTTGGGAGTGAATTCCATAGGTTAGGACCCAAATAGAAAAAATGTTCTCTACCCAAATCCGTCCTTCTTCTGGGCAAAACAAATTCCATACCCTCAGCAGAACATAACCCTCCTCTAATTATCCTAAGCTGAAATTCCTCACTAATATATTCTGGTACCCTACCCCTAACTAATTTAACCATATATATCAAAACATGAAATATCCTTCTATCATTAGGGCTCATCCAATTTAAAGATTGATATAACTCTCTCCTATGAGTTCTCTTAGGAACATCTAAAATAAACCTAGCTATCTTATTAAAGGAAACGTCTAATCTAGCCAACTGGGTTGAGGTAGCCCCTGTATAAATAATATCCCCAAAATCTAACAAAGGAATCAAGGTAGCCATAGCCACCTGTTTCCTTACATTAACATCCATACAATTCCTAATTCTATAAAGTGCACCCAAACGACAATTCACTTTTTTTAATCGTTTGTTCTATATGGAAAATCCAATTCAATGATCTATCCATATACATCCCTAAATATTTATAACATTGGACTTGTTCAAGGGCAATATTATCCACTGTCATTACACTCAAACCCATATCGGAAAAAATCTCTTTATTTTCCCTAGAAAAGAGTATTACCTGGGATTTTTTTGGATTAAGAACAAGATTAGATTCTCTATAGAATAACTGAAGCTCATCAAATGCTTTCTGGGAGAGTAAATTCTATCTGAGTTAATAATAACCCTTTCACATAAATAATAGTATCATCTATGTACAGATGACACTGTACATCAGAATTGGTCAATACAAAATTATTCATATATAAATTAAATAATATTGGACCCAAAATGGATCCTTGGGGTACCCCAGATATTATCTCCCTAAAACCAGAATCCCATCCATTCACTGAAACCATTTGTTTCCTACCAATTAAATAAGCCTCCAACCACCTAATCACCTTTGCGAAATTCCCAAAGCAGGTGGTCTGGACAGGAGGATGCGTGGTCCAGGGTATCAAATGCCCTGGATAGATCTACAAAATTGCTCCCACCGACATCCCCCTGTCCAGAGCACCCACAATATCCCCAGTAACTTTCAGCAAGGCAGAGGTTGTACCATGTAAGGGCCTAAAGCCAGATTGAAATTTATTAATCAACCTACCATTTTCCAAATAAATCTGAAGTTGTTTAGCTATCAATCTTTCAAAAACCTTAGCTACTATTGGTAATAATGATATAGGCCTATAATTCTCCATTAAAGACCTAGATCCGTTCTTATAAACAGGAATAATTTTAGCCAATTTCCACACTTCAGGAATTTCCCCACTCATAAGGGACATGTTATAAATACTAGCCAGGGGATAAGAAATAACCGGAGCAGCATATTTCAACAAAATACTAGGAATCTCATCCAATCCACCAGCCTTCCTAGTATTTATATTAAGTAATGCATTTTGTGTTTCAGATGGAGATATTAATTCAAACACAAACTCCTTGTCCTTCAAAGAAACAGCCTCTATAGCTCTAACTTGAGAATTTAAAGGAGAAGAACAAAACTTAACCTGTGGTGAGGCCTTTTTACCCACTGTTATAAAAAGATCATTAAATCCATCTGCCACCCGAGGCCCATAGGACTTCAACATCCCCATTTTAAACTTCTCAGGATAATCCACTTGTTGATCCCCTTTCACCTTTTTTAAAACTTGCCAAAATTTCCTTGGATCATTAGTCAAATTAAAATTCAATTCCCTATTACAATAGCCTTTTTTAACCTTCTTAAGTTCATAATTATAATAATTCCGCATCTGTTTATACTTCACCCAATCATTGTCCAATTTTGTGATGTTAGCCACCTTCCAAGCCTTATCCCGCTGTTTCTTAATTTTAAATAAGTAGGAATTGTACCAAGGGGAATTATTAGACTTTATTTTCCTAATTTTTAAAGGGACATGCCTATTACAAATTGTCAAAAAATCCTCCTGAAATAATCTCCAGGCATCAGCAACTGTAGGAACCAACTCCACCCTTCCCCAATTAAACTCATCCAATTCTAACATAAAATTTATATAATCAAAATATTTAAATGATCTATAATAAACTGTTTTTACTAATCTCTGAGTTCTTTTTTGATTTCTAATAGCATATATCATCTGATGATCCGAAAAGGAATCTGGAAGAACACCACTAGCAATATACCTATCTGGTTCAGTAGTAAACAATAAGTCTAAAATTGTGGAAGAAAGTGGACGTTTGGAATTCACTCTAGTTACCTCAGTTATCAACTGAGTCATACCCAGAAGATTACACATCTCAACAATACTGTGGTTAACATCTACAGTTTTCCTGTCTATATTCATATCCCCACTTAACATAATCTCATATCTGCTTAAATAATCACCCAAAAAATCCTGCAAAGCCTGAAACACCTCAATACTACCTTTTGGGGGACGATAAATTCCCAATAGTAGTAAAGGTTTACTAAACGGTAGATTAAACAATAAAGGAGAACTTCAGATCCACCCCAATCCATTTGGCAATTAACCGTAGAAACATCCAAAGAACTAAGTGCATAAATAATAACTCCCCCACCCCTTCTTGATCGGTCTTTCCTCCATAAATTATAACCATTCATATATACCATACTATCAGGGACCCTATCAGATAGCCAAGACTCTGTAATAATAACCACTTCAGGGCTATATTTATTAGTCCATTCCCTTAAATGGTCAATTTTCCTCAATAAACTACAAATATTAATATGGACCACACACATCCCTTCATTTTTTTAAATATCAGCTGTTAAATCAGAACCCAAAACTTCACTAAAGTTAGAATTTACAGAGTCCAAGCTAATGCAGGGACCCGGATTAGGATGAATATCCCCACTTATAATCAGACTAATTATAATTACCATTTTACAAACTCTATATAACTGACTTTTCAATTTAAATATTTTCTTACTATAATTAGCCATATGACAATCTGAATAAGCTGTATTTTGTCTCCAACCCACCAAAAGGCTTTTATATATTGAAGTCCACTTGAATAAATGAGATTTAAGACAGACAGTCAATATACCTGAACAAATTACATAACTACATGATTGATTTCCCCCTATTAATTATACTCAGTGTATCCCCTTGTGACCAATCACTCCAAGAAATCAATGGGCAATCTATATTACTCAGATTATCCCTCGAGGCTGGAGAAAACATATAACCACCCATCAACCACATGATTCCTAACTGAAACAACAACATTTCAAATCACACACAAACTAAACACAGACAACACAATATAAATAAATACTCCCAATGTACTAAACTACCACAACAAATTTAAAATAAATACAGTCCTAACTACAGTTTTAATTTATGTATAAATTCCCAAATAAATTAACAAATATAAAATCTGACAATTACTACTATAATTTATAAGCACCCTCTGGTACCTAGCTTAATTCTATAAATATAAACTTCAATTAAATACAGTTAGCCTCCTAGCCTTACTATACCCAGCAAGATAAAACTCGTAAATAATCCTCTCAAATTTTCTGTGAACAAGTGGCCAGGCCACACTCACTATCACTCACGCTTAGCGAAAGCAGCTGATTTAAACAGATGATCCCGCCCTTTCTGTGACCTCAACAGACACTCCCCAGATTCCCTCAGAAGCGTTATTGTTTGCAAGCTGATACAAAAAGTCACACAAACAGTTTAAAGGAAGGCAGTCTCTCACTCTGGCTCCTCTGATGATGTTATCCTTCAGTTTGTAGACCGGGGAACACAGCTTCATGGGGACTTGCTTCTCGTTTGTAAATTTCAATGCGAGCAGCTCGGGGATTTAAACAGATGATCCCGCCCCTTTCTGTGACCTCAACAGACACTCCCCCAGATTCCCTCGTAACGGAAATAATTTATGAGGAAACCTTTACCCAGATAAGCACTAGGAGGCTGTCAACTAAGAAAGTTGGGAGACACCTCAGAAGCAATATTGCTCAGTCCAGCGGAGGAAAAAAATCTGAAGCATTCAACAGCTCTCACTCAGCTCACACCCCCTCCTGTCTTTTGATTGGCTTGGCCCTACACTCATTTAAATATCTCTTAAAGGCACACCTCCAGGGTAGTTGCACCTAGCCAGCTAAGTGCAAAAAAGTTACTGATGCTAAAGGACTCCTGGGATAAGAAAGGGATATCACTATTTGTGTCACTGTGATGTTTTCAATGTCATCAAGCCGGTGTGTGGTTATTCATCAGACAGCACTGACTGGTCCTTTACAATGGATTTAGACATTAATTCCAATGGCACTGATAACCCCAGGGGCACCATCAACAGCATCACCAGCAGGCAATACTGGATGTCTCTACAACAATTATGCAGAAGAGGTTCATTGCCTGACTACAAGACTCACAAATCAATCTTTCACCTGCCCAGTTCAACTGCAAAAATGGAGGCTTCCTACTGTTAAAATGTCTTATAACTCTGATGGTCAGTATTGCATTGTTACAAATTGTGAAACTTTCTCTTATGGCCTCAAGACCTGTAACATACAATATCCACATTTTTGTTTCATTCCTTATTCTAATTTTAAACCATAGTTAGCTAAGGTCCATCTCCAGGGCAACTCAATGCTGTGGACTGATTGCACTTTGTGAATACATACTGATGGAACCCTGGGGTTAGAAACAAAGCTTTTTTGTTTGAAGGGACCTGCTTCCATATAGCAGTTATCAACTGGATTTTTTTTAAACAGTCACTTTGTGTTTTAACATACTGTATTTATATTGGGTTATATTTTTTAAGTGTCTTCATTAAAAGCGTTTCTGTTCCTCTTTTTTGGGGGGGAATAGTAACACATGGTTGGCAAAAAATATGCGGGCTGGACTATCTTGGCAGTATCTGTATTGCAGAAGAAACATTCTGCAGGATGGGTTTTGGCCCTCAAAATGTTTTACTTTCTACTGTATAGAAACTCACTGTGATAAACAATTTCTTCTGCCACCTTACTACAGCAGAGGGAGCTAGAGCACCACAACAGTTCCAGAATTATTTGCCTCTTGTTATTCAGTTGGATTTCCTTTTTCAATAAATGTCAAATTTTAGTACTACTGTATAATAAAGAACAACGTTTTAATTGAGAATTTTCCTTTTCATTGGAAAACAGTTTTAGGAGCAATCATTGCTGGTTATCTTACTTACATATTGTGGGTTGCTGGAAATAACTAGCTTTCAATACTCTGAAGCATGTGATGCTTAGCTAATTAGACATTTCTATGTCATGGAGGGAGCAGCAAGTGTACTGCAAATTATTCTCTAGCAAACTATATATACATTTCCCCAAGCAATGTGCTGTATTACCAGGCTGTAGGAGTACCTGTTACTGCTATATCAACATTCTTTGCAACATCAGTAAACATTTATTGATCTTCTACATCCATGTATACTTACTTAATGTACTGTGCATTTTTTCTACAAACAATAAAATGCACATTAAATAAACAATGGTACTGTGGAGGTCTCAGTGACCACTGACCAACAGCTTAATCTGGTTCAAGGTCTGTTGGCATTCATCTGTATCCTCCTCCTCCCCCGGGTCGTGGCTGAAAATAGGCAGGATTTGTCTAGTGCACTTGCCCAGTCAACAAAAATGAAATAAATAAATAAATAAATTCTCCTTCCTTATTATCAGACATTCATTTGCCTTCTGTCTATGGAAGCCTCAGAGACGCTGAGGTTTTACTAACAGGAAAACCGTTACTACTTTCCGTCTACAGAACAGAACCGAGCCCTGAAACAAACTGGAATTGACTGCAAAGCTGGAAGAGCATCCTTACCCTATGGTACATCTGCATGTGCCTGTCATGAGTTCCCTTGGCCTGAGGGACCTGCGTACGGTTCGGGTGTCTTCACAGGCAGGTCCTGCAGTTCTCCATTTTGAAAAAGCTTTCATTTAGGAAAACAATTAGGAGGCAGTGTAACTCAAATTTGCCACTGCCAAATAATGAACCATATGTACCTCCTCCCACACCAGTGGACTGGGTGTTGGAAGCAAACATGCTTATTTATTTATTTATTTAGTTAGTTTTTGTTCACCGGGAAAAAAAATTACTCACCTTAGTAATGTTGTTTCTTCTAATGGAGTCTTGCTGTATTCTGACAAATTGCAGTGAGGTCCAACCTTCGAACTGCCCCGGAGATGAAAGAGTTAACTTTCCATGCCAGGCATGGAACGTTGAGCTCGAGCTCGGTTGAGACTCCGTCTGTTGCTGTTTGAACTCAAACCGTCAGATCTTTTCGAGCTAAAACTCACTGAGTGTCCTGTGTGGAAGCTGTAAACCTACACTAGCCAACTGGCTACTAAAAATATAATAAACAGATTTTTTGGTCCCAAAACAAAGACTCAAGTCAGAAAACCCAAAAAATGAAATAAACACAACACCCACTCACCCAAAGAAAAGGGGTGATAATAAAAAGGTGGGGCACCTCTTGAGTGCCAACACTGCTACTGCCCACCCACATCCCAAAAACAAAGGTTCTGAGAGGGGAAGGCAGGGGGGAGGTCAGAATACAGCAAGACTCCATTAGAAGAAACAACATTACTAAGGTGAGTAATTTTTTCTTCAAACAACATGCAGTCTTGCTGTAGTCTGACAAATTGCAGACTACCAAGCAGTACCTCCTGGAGGAGGGACAGAACCTACCTAGGAAATAGGCTCTGAAGCACTGCTGTGCCAAACCGAGCATCACTCCTAGCCTGGATATCCAGAAAGTAGTGCTTGGTAAAAGTGTTAACTGTTTTCCAGGTAGCTGCTTGACATATCTCTAAGATAGGAATATCCCTGGCAGCAGCCAAGGAAGCAGCTGTACCTCTGGTAGAGTGAGCCCTCAGGCCTGAGGGTGGAATCTTGCCTAGTTTTTCATAGCAAAATTGAATGCAAGAGACAATCCACCTGGCAATGGATCTCTTAGTGGCAGGTTTTCCCTTACCAACCTCACCATAAATGAGGAACAGTTGGAGGGAGACAAACCTGTGACCCTCGGTACGCTCTATGTAGTAGCTAAGGGCCCTTTTCACATCCAAACTGTGCAGCCTCCTCTCACCAGAGGAGGAATGGTCAGTGAAGAACACAGGAAGAGACACAGACTGGTTAAGGGGAAGTCTGAAACCACCTTAGGTAAAAACTTCCTGTTAGTCCTGAGGACCACCTTATCTCTATGGAAAGAGATAAAATCAGGCTCCACTGACAGGGCTTGTAACTCGCTTATGCGCCTGGCAGAAGTGATGGCCACCAAGAAAACAGTTTTCCAAGTCAAGTACTTAAGCTCTGCTGAGGACAAGGCTCAAAAGGCGGTTGCATAAGCTGAGCAATGCAAACATTAAGGTCCCAAGCAGGGGCAGGGTCCCTGAATGGCGGATTGGTATGAAGCAATCCCTTGAAAAACTTAGAGAATACAGGATGAGCTGAAAGGGAAGAGGGCTTACCTGCTGAAAGAAAAGCAGAGACAGCTGCCAGATGCACTCTTAGTGTAGCTGGTCTGAATCCCAAGCTATTCAGATGAACCATATAGTCAAGGACTGTGGGCAGGCCAGCAGACTCTGGAGAAATATGCTTCCCAGAGCACCATATGGTGAATCTTTTCCATTTGGAATTGTAAGTGCTTCTGGTGGAAGGCTTCCGAGAAGCTGTAGGATATCCATAACACCTTGAGAGACGTGTAAATCAGCAAACTCTAACTCTTCAAGAGCCAGGCCTTGAGATTGAGAGATTTGAGATTCGGATACCAAACCCTCCCCTGAGCATAGGTTAACAAGTTATAATTCCTTGGAAGAAACAGGGGAAGATGGACTGCTAAGGACAACAGGAGAGGGTACCAGGGCTGTCTGGCCCAGTCTGGAGCAATCAGAATCACCTTGCAGGGTTGAGACCTGATTTTGACTAACACCTTGAACAGGAGAGGGAAGGGGGGAAGCATACAGGAACTTCCCTTCCCAATTGAGAACCAGGGCATCCAGGGGGACTGAGCCCAACACTGGGGGCCTGCAGCAAAAGAGGAAAGTTGGTGATTGTCTGGGGCTGCAAAAAGATCTATCTGTGGGGTGCCCCATCTGGAAAAGATCACCTTCAAAACCAGAGGATCCAGTGACCATTTGTGATGGCCCTGAGATATCCTGCTGAGAGCATCTGCCAGGACATTGTCCTTGCCTGGGAGGTGTACTGCTGTAAGAGAGGTGTTCAGGGAATAGGCCAGAGACCATAACTTCATTGCTTCTGTGCACAAGGCCGTAGACCGAGTGCACCCTTGCTTGTTGATATACCACATTGTGGTGGTATTGTCTGTCCTGATCTGAATTACTTTGTTCTGAACAGACTTGGAAAAAGCCTGAAGTGCTAGAAACACTGCTCTGAGTTCTAATAGATTGATGTGAAGCAGAGATTCCTGAGGAGACCACAACCCTTGGGTGGACAGGTCTCTAAGTGACTCCCCACCCCAAGAGGAGGCATCTGTAGTAAGGATTAGAGGTGAGACTGAGTGACAAAAGGAGCTCCCTGTCTTAGATTGTCCTGATCCTGCCACCACTGCAATGCCTGGATCAGGGTTCGAGTCACTGAGATCAGTTTGGTCAGAGGATCCTTTTTCTGAGACCAAAAGGCTCTCAAGTGGAACTGAATGTCCCTCATCTGAAATCTTGCTCCCTGCACCACTGCTGTAGAAGCAGCCATGTGCCCCAGGGGCTGTAGAAAATGCCTTGCTGGTCGAGACACCTGTAGGGTGAATGAAGAGGCCAGTGTAATAAGGGTCCTTGCCCTGTCCAGGGGAAGGAAGGCTCTTGCCTTTACTGTATCTAGCTCTGCGCCTATGAAGGTGAGGAGCTGTACAGGCTCTAGAACTGACTTTGAAAGATTCAGAAGGAAACCTAGAGAAGTGAGCAGTTGCCGAGTTATCTGTAGGTGTAACTTGACTTGGTCTGGGGACTGGCCTACTATGATCCAGTCGTCCAGGTACGGGAAGATGGAAATCCTTTTCCTTCTTAGGAAAGCAACTACTACTGCCAAGCATTTTGTGAACACCCTTGGAGCAGAGGTTAGGCCGAAGGGCATTGCTCTGAATTGGTAATGGCCTGAGGGCAGCTCGAACCTGAGGTATTTTTGATGGGAGCTTCTGATGAGAATATGGAAATAGGCATCCTTGAGGTCCAGGGAGACTAGCCAGTCCCCTGGCCTTAGAGAGGGTAGAATTATTCCCCGAGTCACCATTTTGAACTTTGGCTTTAAAAGGTGCTTGTTGAAATATCTGAGATCCAGTACGGGACGCCATTCTCCTGTCTTTTTGGGGGTGAGGAAGTACCTGGAGTACAATCCTTTCCCTTTGTGTAGGGATGGAACCCTTTCTATAGCTCTGAGAGCCAAGAGGGAAGAGACCTCTGCCTCTAGGGCAAGTGCCTCTGCAGAATTTGCAGGTGGAAAGGATCTGGTTCTCATCTTTGGAAATTTTTTGAAGCTGAGAACCAGTCCCTGCTTTACTACTTCCAGGACCCATTTGTCTGATGTTAAAGACATCCAGTCCTGGACAAAGTAAGCCAGCCTGCCCCCTACAGGTGGTGGAGAATCGGGCCTGGCAAACCCATCAGGGTGCCTATTTGGCAGGGGCTTTAGGCTGAGGGGTGGAAGCAGGCCTGCTTGTACCCCGACTGCCTCTCCCTCTAAAGAACTCCCTATGAGCATAAGCAGAAGAGGAGGCCTGGGCTTGGTAGAAAGGCCTATGAAAAGGCCTGCCCCTGCCCCTGGGATGCTGCCTCTAAGGAGTGGCTTGCCTTTCCTTGACCTGAGCACTCCTATAGGTGGTCCTGTATTCATCCATTTTCTTCATGTAGTTCTCTGTTTGCTCCCCAAACAAAGAATTACCCACAACATGAAAATCCATGGCCTTAGTCTGGGTATCCTGAGACAGGCTAGTACATCTGAGCCAAGCCATCCTGCGAAGGGCCACAGATGTAGCCATGACTCTAAATGAAACATCATTGGAGTCCACTGCAGCGTGGAATTGCACCTTGAATGCCTCAATACCATCCGCAGCTACTTGCTCCAGCTCCTTGGCAAACTGGCCAGGGACCTGTTTAGCTAAAGCCATTACAGTGTCCCATCTAGATTTCTGATATCTAGCTGTATAGGCCATATAATTGGCCTGCCTGAGTCCCAAGGATGCTGCCATGTACTGTTTCTTTGCCATGGCATCAATCCTCCTAGAGTCCTTATCTGGGGGGTGTGAAGCCAAGGGCATATTTGCCTTATCACAGGCAGCAGCCTGCACTACCCCAACATGGCTGCATTGCTGGGTAAGGAACTCCGTATCTGAGCCTGAAAGAGTATACCTCTTGTCCATTCCCTTATCCACAGGAGGTATAGAATTAGGAGTCTTTAAAATTGTTATTGTCTGTTTCCCAAAAGACTTATGAAGGGGATTAGACAGCCTCCTGGACTCTGGGATATCCATCATTTCAACATAGTCAGGCTCCTCCTGGTCATCCACAGCTTCTTCCATAGGAAGCTGAAGGGTTTCAGCCACTTTCTTGTAAAACATGAAATGGGAGGGGGACTCAGAAAGCCTAGGAGGAGACACTCCTGAAGGTCTGTCTGAGGAGATGCCGGGTCAATGGGCACATCCAGACTTTCATAATCACATTCACTTTCCTCATACTCTCCTTCCTCCTCCTCCGGTTCATAAAATTCCTCTAAATCATGTCTGGAACGGTGGAACCGACCAAACCGGCGCCTTCCTAATGGTGCCAGTTCGGTCGGAACCGGGGATAGCGACTAAACAATTTTGATCGCTTTGGCTATTTCATCAGCGGTCGGAAAAAGAACTTTTGGATCCGCACCGGCTGATTTATCCCTTCTTGATCTCTTAACCGGAACAGACTCCTCAGAATCGGTTCTCCTTTTGCCCGAAGAAGTTTTGCCCTGGTCAGAGGGCACTCCTTCTGGTTCGGTTGGAACCGAACCGGGCTGGCCATCCGGGTCAGCGGACTTTTTGGCCTCCCTTTCCCTGAGCCTACCAACTCTTTTTTCTAGGGTAGCTGCAGGAAAATTTTACAAATCTGGCAGCCTGAATCGGGGTGGTCAAACCCCAGACAATAAACAGAGGTGGTGTAGGGATCAGCCTTAGCAAGACTTCCCACATACACTACGGTGTTGAAACTGATGGGCCGGTTTTCTTTTGGGTTTCTCAGACATGATCCTAAACAAAACTTACACTTTTTTCGGCAATCTGCCAGGCAAGACACTCTTATCAGTTCCTGACCGTGTTACGGGTCGTGGAAAAAAAACGTAATAAAATCCGTGTTTTTTAGAACTGATAAGAACCGGTAACCACACTCTAAAAGTAGAAGTAAAGATTTTTAAACAACCTGATCGGTTCAAGCCGAACCGATGACACGTTTACAAGTTCCACACAGAATAGAAAACAAATATAAACCTATCTAGTACTCACGAATACCACAGACAGAGACTGAACCGATAGGTTGCGGTTTAAATTCAGTCGAAAACCGAGAAAAACAGTACTTTAATTGACAAATTGAACAGAGCAAAGGAGAAATCTCCGGAGCGACTGTTCAGTGAGGCAGAGTAAAGAATCTGACAGTTTGAGTTCAAACAGCAACAGACAGAGTCTCAACCGAGCTCGAGCTCAGCGTTCCATGCCTGGCATGGAAAGATAACTCTTTCATCTCCGGTGCAGTTCAAAGGTTGGACCTCACTGCAATTTGTCAGAATACAGCAAGACTTCATGTTGTTTCAAAGGAGGGCTAGGCAATTCTACCCATTTTCATCCTTGTCCTGAGGTGGGTGGCAGGGAGATACAGATGAAAACTGACATATTGGCATGAGGGTCCAATCCCTACCTATGACCAACCCTTAGTTGAAATATCAAATTCAGATATGGCTCGCTATCTGCGAAGAACTGCACCTTCGCCTCTTCATGTCCCTACTGTGTCCGATTCCCTATCTGGAAGACTTTCAACCTGCCATCATTGACCTGACCTTCTGGCACTGGGGACATAATGTGCTACATTATCGCCATCAATTTCTAACAGGGAATAACTTTAAAGCCTTTCCAGAGATTCAAGCTGCATTTTGCCTCTGCCAAACAGATATCTACATTTCTATTCCACCCTCCCAATGGGAGCCCAGACACCGGAGTCCCATCCGGCCATCATTACCATGCTAATCTCTCACTTAGGAACTAGAAACTCTCTGCCTATGTTTTTCTTCCTATATAAAGCTTTAGTACATACACATGGAGACTCCACACAGGCTACCTGGCTACAGTGGCAGGAGGAGATGGGTTCTCTGATCTCTCCAGAGGAGTGACACAAGGCCTGGCAAAAAGTAGCTAAGATGACCAGCTTGCACCAGTGGTGAGAATACACCTGGAAACACCTTATCCGATATTTCCACACCCTCGCTATAAATGGGCACTACCTCCCTAATGAAGGCCCTTGTTAGTCACCCGGTGCCCTTGATTAATCATCAAAGGGTCACTTTGATACATAAATATGTTGTTAAAGTTGCCTCCAACAGACTATAACGGAGCTCGTCCCCGCGCTCTCCCTGGGTTCACGTCATAACTTGGCTGAGCATAGGGATGGATCTACGGACCGGAAAGTGAAAGTGACCCGGTGAGGGAAATTTTTCGAGCGCTCTGTCTTCTAAACTATTGCAAATGTTCTGGCCAAATAAACATCAGCAGCATTTCGGGAGGTAAGGCACCAAAACATGTGGTGCAAATCTCCCTGCATTTAACTTGGTGAGTCTCTTTAAGAAAAGGAATTATGGAGCGATGGGCTTTGCTGCTCCAGTTATTGGCACAAGAAGAAGCAAGTCTTCAACTTTCTGACAAACAGGAAACCTCTCCTGAGCGACCACCAGCTGGATGAATGCCGTATCTTCATCTGACAGTATCAGATCAAAGAACTGCCGCACCTGTCAAGGGAAAGCCAGACAGAGATTATCTGGGGCTCAGAAGTGGATGTCCTGCCCCCAACTTCGCTGATGAGTGCTCCAGGAATGTGGCCAGTAGAATCAGTACTCCAGGCAGCCAGCTGGACTGGTGCTACTGCTGGCATTTCCCAGGTTACCGGGCCCAGTTCCAACTGCTAATGAAATTCTTGCTTTAGCTCTGAAAATCAGTCAGACAGCTGTATGCATGGGAGCCTGCACCATGACTGGTGCAAGCACCACACGGTAAGGACGCCAGCCACCAGCCCGTGAGGGTTCCATGAATATACTGGGATCTGCGGGTAAAAGTCAGGTGGCTGTTTCGGGCAAGTCTGCTGTTCCTGCCATGCTGGCGCTGACTCGCCCCCTCCCGAGCAGTGACTGTGTCTGCTCCCCTTGAGTCGTACCTGTACAATGATACCAAGCAGGTATCAGAAACTAATCCAGTTATTTGGCTTACTCAGGCTGAAGCAGCTGCCCCAGATTTGCAGTTCCAGACTAGAGAGATAGAAAACCAGACTGAGGTTATTGCGCAAGTACTACAGCCCCTTGAGGGTGCAGGGCAACAGATTCCTGTTTCCCAGTATGGCATCGGGTTAGAAGGATAAACATAAAGCATATTGTGTAATGAAGTAGCTGGTAAATAGCTGAAGCAGAGATCTAGAGTCCAACACTCAAAAACCTTTGCACCCATTTTTTCAGGCGCAAATCAGGATTGTGTAAGCAACCCATATCTAAATGGGGATGTGTTTAGCTTTCCAGCATGATAGAAAAACCCACTTACAAAGTTCGATGTTATCCACAGATAGGCAAATCTTGCCACTAATGCCTTCCCTTATGTTGTTTATAAACATTAAACAACACAGGGCCACGCATCACCCTTGGGGGACCCTGATGGTAACCTCCCTCGATCCTGAGAGCTCCTCCCCCCTCCACCACCACTCTTTGGATCCTTCCACTGAGTCAATTTGCCACTCACCTGGTCAATTTACTACCCGCTCATGAGTCCTCTAGCTTTATGATGATGCTAAAGTTAAAAGCACAAAGTCAAATTCGCATTGTTAGAAATGGGTTTTATCACTGCCATACGGCAGTAGGGACAGACAAGATGAAATCCCTATTCACATTAGGTCAAAAATATTTTCATCTTTGGTGGGGCTGCGGGTGTGAAGTGGCAACACACACACTCACATTTTTTGGTTCTGTCCAGTTTTGGCACAGTTCTGGAGGGAGCCAAGAGAGACTCTGAGAAGACTCTTCCCTGTCTTGGACAAACTGACCCTGGACTTAGCGTTATTATTACACTTCCCAAGACAAATCCGAGAGGTCTATCAGATTTATTTACTTTGCATACTGTTAGCAGCGGCTAAGAAAGTCATAACTAGATTATGGCTAACATCATCTCCCCCTGAAACCGCTCAGTGGAAATCAACAATACATGATATATACAAAATGGAGCACCTCACAGACCGATTACAGAACAAAGTCCTAAGTCTCATAAATAAGTGGACCCCTTGGTTTCTCTTGGTCTCCGAGTTTCGACCAGATTTGATACCATAAAGGAGCAGTGGGGACCTAGGTCCCCTCCCCTTTCCCCGATTTCCTCGAAAGACATGACATGATGTATTACTGATTTGATTGGGAATCGGTCAGCCCTTCACTTAATATCCCTCCCCCCATGGTTGGGTATTAATTTGTTTATAGGAAGCATAATGTCCCCCGCTATAACTGGGACGGGTTAACATACAGTAGTAGGCCCTACTAACCTGTTATTCGCCATACGTGTTGAAAATGTGAGCTATAATATATAAAATGCATGTACTGATGTGTATTGTGGTCATCCAGATTATGGAACCAGATCTATTACTACAAATGCTATTATCTGTTTGTTGGTGGATGTACTCCTGATGTCAAGGAAAAATAGAAATAAAAAGTTTCCAAAAAATATATATTTTCATCTTCCACAGTTAGGTGGTTTATTAGTCCAAGGAGGACAAGGGTGGTGACCATGAAAGCACCTTTTAGGCTGCTAATCTATATGAGAGTAAAACAGTGCCCTGTGATGACACAAATGTTTGACAGAAGGCTGAGTTTCTTCTAGTCTTCAGAGACGAGTGAAGTACTATACTTTCCATACTGTTGACAGTTTACTCATTTTAATCTTCTGATTTGAGATCAGGTTTTTAAAGCTGGTAATGCAGTATAACTCTCCGAAATCTGATCACTGTGTGGAATATTATGCAACAAATAACACATAACCCAAGCTACTTTCTCTTTTTTTTATTTCCATCCTGTGTTTATGCCCCCTTTCCCCTCCAGCCCCCTTCAGCATCCTGCATGGCTAGCCCCATCACCCACCATCTTTGGAACTTACCTGGCCTCTGACAATCCCTCATGCCCCCGTGAGGAGAGGTCTGTCCTCCCAATTCCCAATGATCATAACCAGAAGGGAAGCCATGGCCCAGGCGGTGGAGCCTGCAAGAAGCAGGTGCTTCATCCTGCCAGTGGGGTCCTTCGTTTCTTGTTTTCTTGCCCCACCCACCTCCCTAACGTCTGGCCTGCCCCAAACACGTTTGCATTCCCAGGCAGGAGAGGCAAGCTCCCTGGCCTACCACAGGGGTTGCTAACACAGCAGAACCTGACACCTTTCCTCCACAGTTGGATGCGCCATGGTGTAGCAGTGCCTCCCCATCCTTTGGGGTCGCTCGACCAGCTTCCTGGGCTCACTTCAGAACCCGGGTCACCGACATGGGAGCGTGCAGTGCTACCCACTGGGTCATCGGGCAGCCACCATGCTAATTTCTCAAGTTACTGTGACATCATTTACAACATTTTCCCAACCTGCCAAAGTGTCTTACTATTCAATTTACATAATCTACGAAACAGCTGAATTTTGGATGTGGGGGTTAACACACAATTTTGTGGAAATGTTTCTTTAAAACCATTAGAGTTATATCAGTTATGTTTTAACTTTAGTATTTTCTAGTTTTGTTTTTTAATTTTTTCCCACTGTTGGCGCACTAAATATTGCAAATAATGCAGTACTTCATAAAGTCTTTCAAAATGTATCCGATTCTCCTCTGCTGATCTCACAATTACAGTTTTTGACATCACAGTCACAGCCACAGGCAGAGGGCCTTATAGCCCCTGGAATGTCCAGTATAGCCCATACCGTCCACTCTGGAGGGTATTATTGAGCTTAGAAAATAGGTTTTGGATGGTATTTTAGATTAAATATTTTAAATACTTTAAAAAAAATTGTAAAAATTTAATGGGAATAAATAAAACCACTTTTTCATAAAGTAGTCCCCTCCACTGCTGGCACTGACAGTAGGGGGGTGTTGTTGTTTTTAACAGTGTTTGCCTTCATGAAGCAGTACATTTTTTTTTTTTTATTGCTTCCTGTCCTGTCCTCCCAGTCTGGTTTTGATTTGTTTAAAGACCATTTCTGCCCTGTTCTCCATAGCCAACTACGGTCCAGTTTCAGTTTTGCAGTCGGGGAAGACAGCGTGGTCGGGGATTAGAGCAGTGTAAGTTTTGTGAGTGTCCTGCAAATGAAGACATGCTGCCAGGTTGCAGCAGCACAGTGAGCAAACGGGCAAGCAGCCAGAGTATGGAGCTGCTTAAGAAGCATGGCCAGAAGCTGGCCCACCAGCGCAGCGGTAGCGCTACTGCTTGCAAAGCCATCGACCCGGGTTCAGGAACACGCCCGGAAGACAGAGGGCCAGCCGGTGGGGAGGAGGCTCATGTGTCCGAAGGACCACTTGCCTTCTCTGGGTGGGAGGGGGTTGTAGCGCAGTGCTTGACTGGCCTCTGGTGGAAGCCAGAGGCACAGCAAGTGTTAGAGCTAGTCCGAGGGATTGGGGCGTGACAGACTCCAGCAGTTGCGCCTTGACATCTGGGCACACGTCACACCCTCCTAGAACAAGGGCAAATCAGCTTCCGGAGCACCGGGAAGATGAAGCTCCCGGTACAGACCCCACAACTCCTGTCTGCCTGTCCTGCTGGTTGCCCGACGAGAACAAGAAGGGCTTCAGGGTGTACGGGCCCCACCTCGTACCTGCCTAAGGGGGTACAGCCATGGCTCCATGGGGGTTCCCCACAGGTTCAGGTAGGTGGAAAGAGGGGCAGACACCATGGGCGACTCCCGACGGTGCGTGGCTCCAAGGGGGAGAGAATAAACTGCAAGTAAAAAAAAAAAAGAAGCATGGCCAGGAACTGCAGAGCGAGTGAGGTGGAGCAAGCTGGAAAGTACAGTTACATAAGAACTTACCAAGGACTTCCGGTGACGTCAGCAACCTGAATGGCAGCTTAACCTAGCAAGCCTCCTGGCCCAATACACAATCGATTGGCATCTGAAGAAATTAATAATGCAGTCGCCGGCAAAAACAACCAGATCCAAAGCAGGAGCATCCAGGAATGCACAGACCCCGGTCCAAAAGTTACACCTGCTGCTACAAGGAGAAAAACTTTTGACAACCCCGGCCTACTGAAGATGTGGACACAGCGATGGAAACTGGTCCAGAAGACGAACATACACAACTGATAGCGTCTATAATGCAAACCGCCAAAACCGTACAAAAAATAGATACATCCCTAACAGAATTGAGAGCCGACATTGGCAGTATACAGCATAGAATGGATAAACTGGAGCTGGGATTCACCTCGGTCGCGGAGCAGACTGAGCGCCATGATTGCCTCCTACTGTTCCTGATGGCAAGGGAGAGGGAGTTAAGAGCCAAAATCGACGATATCGAGGGAAGGAACAGAAGGCAAAATCTTAGAATCTACGGTGTTTTGGAAGGCGCCGAGGAAGGGTCCACAGATACTATCATCTATATTCAAAAGATTCTAAGGGACTTACTGAAGTTGCCTCCCAATTTGATGTCTCAATGGATCGGGCGCATCCTTGCTCCAGCCCCTTGAGTCCCTGGGACCGTCCGAGGTCTTCGTGAGTGCGGATGTCGAGCTACACCTCTAAAGAGGAAATACTCCGGAGGGCATGGAGGCAGAAAAAAATCATGCTTGGCCCACACCGTGTAACGATCGACAATGATTACACAGCTGGGGTTCAGGAAGCACGTCGCACCATGTGGCCGATCGTGAAGCAACTCAGGGCCAGAAACTTAAAGGCGCAGACTCTCTTTCCGGCTCGGCTAAGGGTGGATACCAAACAGGGGCCCAAAGTTTTTGAGGCTCTGCTGGCTGCTAAGAATTACTTGGAAGGCATTGGAATCCCAGTCCCAGGATTGGAGAAGGAGCGGATTGAGAAGGAGCTCCGGAGGTCGCCTGGATGATTGCACGTAGGGGAATGGCGCGCTTGAACCAAACGCGGTCACCTAACCTCCGGGCAGACATCACTGATCTGCTGAAACCCTACGTCTCCGCGGTGCAGCGGACAGACCTGATTTCACGAGGGGATGCTGATCCAGAGGTACAAGCACAGGCGATGGAGCCCCAGATAGAAAGAGATCCTGCAGATTGATAAAAAAAAAAAAAAAAGATAAAGGGGGAAAATTAGGACTTGCGAGTGCTGAATATCTAACTGGACTGCCTGCTTGGCTGGAACTATAGTAAGAGACCTTAAAACATGTTGTAAACTACACTGGTCATGGAGCCGTTTTGGGGGATCTGGGTAAAAAATAGAGAAGTGGCTTTTTGTTCAGGGGCTGATGCGAGTGAGTGGGCTATGTTGGAATTGGGAGGGGGGGGGGGAGTGGGGGGGATTCTTCCTCAAATATCTGCCCAGATTGTATTGGTAGAAAAGAGCTGGGTATAAAATGTTTTTTCTCAAGTATTGAAACATGTGGGACAGGATAAATGTATCCCAGGAATACAGAGTAAAGAGTTAAAAAGGGTGGGGGAGAAAGTGAAACAGTCTCCGAATGCCACTGAGAGTACTCTGGCCTAGCAGGCAGGCCAGCAGACCCTAAAATTTGACGGTCCCTCCGAGATCTCTACTGACTCTTGGTGAGGAGGGGGGAGACCAAAAGATAAATGCCTTACAATCAAAGTACTGTGAGGAGAAAATCCTCGAATTCTATTCATCTTGGGCCGGGGGGGGGGCGGCCTTGAAAACTGGAATCTCAGAAGGTTTTCTTATGCCTTCTGGTTTTGCTGACGTTGGTAACATCTTGGAGCTCAGGGTGCAGACCCAGACAAATTGCTCTAAGAAAGCTTAGCCCACAACATCATAAAGGGCAAGGTGTCCCAAATGAGACACAACCCAGCCCACTCCTGGCGGGCTGGACTAACCTAGGAAGTTGCAGTCTTTCAGATTTGGTTGTTTTACCTCCTGTGCAACTCTGGTACTACAAAGGTGGAGCATATGTTGAAAGGAGGACGGAGGAGAGGAAGTTCTACCTTTTGCCAGATTTGTCTACTTATAAATTTTTAAAGACTATAAGGTGTTTTTTTGAGAAACAATGGTTAAATTGTGTTATAAAAATGTTATCCCCACTAGGGGGAGACAGTTCACCTATTGTTGCTCTGTTTGTTCAGGCTGGTCAGTGGTTGGGAACCAGCAGGTTACTGTTTTTTATTGGATCCACTCAGGGGCACAAGGAAAGTTTTGGGCAGGTGCATACATACTTCAAGGACAAAAAAAAAAAAGAGCTATTGAAGCTGGGGAAGGAAAAAGAAACTGAGGCTAAAGCTGAATCCCTTAGATTTAAGACAGGAAATAGATCATTGAAAAAAACCCAAAAATCTACAATATGGCTAAGGTGAAATCTAAGGTAATCTCCTACAACGTTAATGGTATAAACCACCCCATCAAAAGAAAACAGCTTCAAAAATTCCTTAAAAGACAGAATTGTGAGATACAGTTTTTACAGGAGACCCACTTGTCTCCCAAAGAAGCTCTAAAGTTAAAAACTCGGGAATTCCCAACTATCTATCATGCATCCTTGGAGAATGGGAGAAAGAGAGGCATTGCAATCCTACTGTCGGCCTCTCTCCCATTTGTGGAGGATGAGGTAATAATAGATGCAGGGGCCAGATATGTGATGGTGGTCGGACGGGTACAGGATCTGCAGGTGACATTATTAAATGTTTATGCCCCTCCAGGCTCAGCAACAGTTTTTTTTGCAGAAATATTTAAGTTATTGGCAGACAGGGCAAGGGGAGTGGTGACTGCGGGAGGGGACTGGAATGTGGTTATGGACAGATCTCTGGATACCACCTCACGGATTCCAGCGCCGAACGGTAGGATTTCCAAGTCTGTGAGAAGGCTCATGAGGGATACGGGTTTGCTAGACATATGGAGAGAGAAATACCCACTGGCACGAGACTATACATATTACTCCCCAAGATACAACATATTTTCGCGACTGGATATGTTTTTTACATATGCAAGGGACATCTCAGTGGTTGAGTCTATGTGGGTGGGATCAGAGAGTCTATCGGATCATAAACCTATTTATTTGGAGTTAGACCTACAGCTTCCAAAAAAGCCAACACAATGGAGGCTGAATACTAGCCTACTTAGAGATGACAAGGTCAAAGAGGAAATCAGGGAAGCAATAAAGCAGGCTATTCAGCTAAATGAACAACATGAACATCACACCCCAAATCTTGTGGGACACGGTAAAACCATGCTTAGGGGAGGCTGATCTCGATAGCTACATTTAAAAAGAGGGAGAGGGTTAAACAAAGAGAACAGTTAAATCAGGAACTTAAAACTTTGGAGGAGCAACAGAAGTTAAAATTCTGTAGAAATAGAGAAAGCCAGATAAGGGGGTTAAAGACAAGGCTCCAGAGGTTGCAGATGCTGGAGACTGAGAAAGCCCTACTCTATACAAAACAGGCCTACTATGAAGGCGGCCCAAGGGCCACTCGCTTTCTAGCGTATCGATTAAAGCAAGAGTCCGCCCGATCACATGTTAAGGGTCTTCGACACCCGACCACGGGGCAGATCTCATGCAAATGGGAACAGATAACGGACGCACTAGTGACATACTACAAAAAATTATACCAACCTCAGCCGGAATCGTGTCCTGGGGCTGCCTGGGAATTCCTGAAAACTCTGAGTCTCCCTCAGCTCACGGAGACCCAGAGACAAAACATGGAATGTCCAATCACCCAACAGGAGATTCTGAACACTATTGGGGACCTCAAGGTGGGGAAATGCCCAGGCCCGGATGGGTTTGGAGGAGAACTGTATAAAACATTTGTGGGGGAAATAACCCCTATATTAAAAACGGTCTATAATCAAGTCTGGCTGGAGGGAGAAGCAGTTCCTCCATCATGGAATTACACTACTATAACCGTGATCCCGAAAGAGGGAAAAGACCCGACGGACTGTGGTTCATATAGACCAATTTCACTCCTTAACATAGATTATAAAATCTTTACAGCTATAATAGCCAAGAGGCTGCAGACCTTTCTTGCAAATCTAATTCATCCAGATCAAATGGGCTTCATAGAGGGTAGGCAGGCCCCTGAGGGTGTTAGAAGGACCATAAACATAACTGACATCATTAATAAACAACACGTCCCCGCTTGTCTCATGGGCCTTGACGCAGAAAAAGCGTTCGACAAAGTCGATTGGAACTTTTTGTTCCTAGTACTAAAGGATGGCTTCCCAATACTGTTCTTGGAGGCAGTCAAGGCTCTGTATGCCTCTCCACAAGCCTTTGTAAGGTAAACGGCATATCGAAGAGGTTCAATCTGGGAGGGTACCAGACAGGGATGCCCGTTGTCACCACTTCTTTTTGATATTTACATAGAACCTTTAGCACAGGCGATAAGGAAGCAAAGAGGTGAGAGGGGTAGAGATAGGTGAAGGAGACCATAAAATCTCCTTATATGCAGACGACGTTCTCCTATATATAACTGATCCGAATAGATCATCCCGAAATCTGGTCTATAATTGACAAATTTAGCCAGTTCTCAGGATACACTCTAAATAAAAATAAAACCAAGTATTGAAATTTCACTATAACCCTTCACCCAATATTAAGCAGCTATTGGATACTGAACTGGAATGAGGGAAAATAAAATATCTTGGCACCCAAATCCCAAAAACTTGTCAATGCTTTTCAGCATAATTTTGAACCAACTGTGTCCCAGATAAGACATGACATTAGAAGATGGGAGGCCCTGAACCTACCCTTATATTCAAGGATACAGACAGTATCGATGAACATCCTCCCTAAATATCTATATCTATTTCAATGTCTCCCAATAAAAATACATAAAAAACAATTCCAAATATGGCAAAGGATGCTTATAAAATTTATCTAGAATAATAGGAGACCAAGAATTAAGAATATAATATTACAGACAAGTAGAAAATATGGGGGTAGAAACGTTCCGTGCCTGGAAGATTACTTCTTGGCCACCCAATTAAGATGGGCCCTCCTATGGTCGGCCAGAACATATACGGCCCGATGGAAGGGGATTGAAGAAGTCCTGATGGATGGTATGCCTCTGGGGGCACGAGCCCTGACACCAGGTTCACGGACCACAGACGGAGAGATATCTCTGCTATCAATAAAAAACACCTTGGGCTCTTTAAGACGTCTATGGGCCAAGCATGGCATCGACGTCACAGCCTGGCCATTAAGATGGTTTGCGTGGGATCCGCAGTTTCTCCCCTCTAGACAAGACCTTACCTTTAAAAGATGGGGGAGATTGGGACTGTACTCCCTAGACCAGTTTATAGAGGGCGGTATTGTTATGGAATTCAGCCGGATCAAAGAAAAATTCTCCTTAAGACAGGGAGATTATTTTAGATATTTGCAGATAAGAGCCCACATACACAAACTACAATCTTCCTTCAAACAAACCAAACCCTCTGAGGGGTTGCTAAATACGATGACTGAAATAATAAACCTAACAAAGATCAAAGGGCAAATATCATCTATCTATGGCACTCTGAGGGAGGGAGGGGGTAACAAGTCCTCCCAAACTAAAAGTAGATGGGAGCAGGAGTTGGGGGCGAGTTTGGGGGAAGAAGAGTGGACCACGGTTCTTGCACAGACTTCTAAGACCACATCATCCCCACTCTGGAAAGAATATGAATGGAAAGTAAAAATGAGATTTTTCATCACACCAAATGTTCAAAGTAAATGGGACAGGAACTGTACAGGGGGGTGCTGGGGGGATGTGGGGCAACTATGGCAAACTATCTCCATGTCTTCTGGTCATGTTCGACCCTCCAAGAATTATTGGGCAGAAATTAATCAATCGATAAAACAGATACTCTCCTTACAGTCTGCTTTAGGCCCTAAAACTTGATTTTGGGAATGAAACCAGAAGAAGAAATGAGGCGGACAGGATCTACATGTGGAACATCCTTCTTCTTGAGTGGCTCATAAGGCCATAACAAAAATGATATCACAGTCCCCTCCGATTCACCGAATGGGTCTCCATTATAGGAGATAAAAGACATGGAGGAGATCACCTACAGAATAAATCTGAGGACACAAGTCTTCGTGAGAAGATGGACCCCATGGCTGGTGTTTTTGGGGTAGGGGGTAACAGAGTGGGAGGGGAGAGGACCAAGAGAGGGATATGGAGATATGAGAGCCTGGTTACGACCATTTGAAGGGAACGATTAAAACCTCTATTCCTAGCAATATAAGATGAGACTCTCAAGGTGGAGAGAGACTCAGCTGATAGAATATGAATATGTACAAGATTGTCTTTGGTGTATAGTGTGTGTACCTTTGTAAACAGAACTGCTGAAAGTGACCTTGAACTAATGTACAACTGTGCCGAAATATGCAATAAACATGAATTTAAAAAAAAAAAAAAAAAAAAAAAAAAACTTACCATAACAGTAGATCTTTGAGAGGATCTCTTGCAGCAGGCCACACCTATGGAACTACAGCCACCAGGCATGAGGAACACACAGAACCTTTTCCAGCTAGCATTCCACCAGGGGGCTGCCCATGCTGACATCGCCCAACCCTATAAGAGTGGGCTGCCCCGTGCCCTCCTCAGTTCTTCCGCTGGAAGAACCGAAGGACCGAGGGGAGAGGCTGACTTTGTCCCATCTGGAGACTCCCTCTTCCCCTCACGCAGTAACAGCAGCAGGAGCAGCAGCAGCGCCAGAGCAGAGACAGAGCTTCAGCAGCGGCAGCAGCAGCAGCAACACTGGAGCAGAGACCACCAGGAGACGGAGTTTAGCGACTTGAGCTACAGCCGCAGAGGAGGATCTGTGGCAGCCAATGGGCCACAGAGTGCTTGAAACAGAGGAACCAATCAACTGCATAGCAGAAAGAGGGAGGAAGGGCCCATCAGGGCAGCCGTAGCAAATATAAACGCCAGGCAGCCCTTTAAAGAGTGCAACCTGTGCTCAAAGAAACAGAAAGGAGCCAGAGGACTGAGGGGAGAGGTTGCCTTTTTCCCATCTAGGGACTCCCTCTTCCCCTCACGCAGTAACAGCAGCAGCAGCGCCGGAGTGAAGCCCATCATGAGATAAGGCTTAAAAAACCCACGCTTCCTCCCCCTCCACCATAAGTTCTTAAATGCATAGGAAACTGAGCAGGGTTTGGGCAGTTTAATAAGGGGTGGAGCATGGGGACAAGGTTGAAGGAAGGAACTCTTCTCAGAAGGGCTGATCACTGATAAACTAATCATTCTACAGGTACACTCTAAAGGGACTAACTGCTGACATAAATGACAAATAAATGTGTACAAGTTGTTTAGAGGATTATGCTACGGAGGTATTAACGTAACAATAATTGTTTAGAGGAATATACTACAGGGGCTGGATGTGCTAGGTAGTGGGTGGGAAAGGTAAAGGGGCTGTCTGAGGTACAAGGATTTGCTGAGGATTAAGGGAACAGTAACATCAGAAGGGCAACAGCGTAAAGAGCAGTTCAGGGCAAAATGGGTTTAAACTAAATCTAAGCTGAACATGTGCATTGCAATTTAAGTATTGTAAATGTGGTGGGCATTTTGCATAGTTAGAACACTCTGCAAGGTTAAATAGCAGTACAGGTGCTGTACATGTTTTGAAAGCAAACTGCACAGGTGGATGAGGAAAGCTGCGGTTTAGGCACCTTATAGGTTTTGGGGAAAGTAGAGGAAAATCTGCAGGTGGTCGTGGGAAGGGACAAACTACCCTTGGTGTGTTAAAAGGGCAGACTGCTTTGGTTGGTGAGACAAACTTTGCTAGTTGGCCAATTTTTACAAAGGGGTAAGGTATCGGAGAACTGGTAGAACATGAACAAAGGAGGAAGGGAGGAGACGTGGGATGGGTATCCTTCATTGGAATATGTGGGGGGATGCTGGTGGGCGAATAGAGAGTTGGAAAGGATGGTAGGCTGCAACAACTGCAGAGTGCCAGTCTTTCTTAGAATTGCATGGAGAGTGGGGGGTTGTTTGGTGTGCAAGCAAATAATGCAGCTCAAGAACGAGATCAGAAATCTACAAGAGAAGCTAAGGTGGGGATGGCAGGCTGCAGTGGAGAACAACCCAACAACTGGAGGAAGGGGGGTAACTGAGAGGTGAGGACAAATCAAACCTAGAGGGGGAGGAGAAGCGGGAAAAGGGTGGTGGATGGGGTAATGAGACAGGGGGACCCAGGTCAAAGGGCAAATTAAAGTAGAAAGGGAAGAATACAAGAGGGGGAGGAAGGAGGGATATAATGGTCACAGAGTCAGCAGTGGGGGGGTGGCTAGCAAAAGGAAGGAGGAAGTAAGTGGCAGTGAAGAATCATCGAAGAATTATTTTGCAGTACTGGGGGATGTGATAGGGGGTGCGCTCAGAGGAAAAATTGTGGATAGACCAGAGGAGGAAAGAACGGATGGGAGAGATGTTTCAACAGGGGAGGAAGGGGGATGGACTAAAAGGAGGCCAGGGAGGGAGGAACGTAAAAATAAGGGTGGGATCTTAGTGCTGGGGGACTCTATACCAAAAGGGGTCAGATGGGGAAGCAACGGGGAGAGACATAGTTGCATTTAGGTGGAGGCCATGCCAGGAATGACAGCAGAAAGGGTGAGTAAATCTGTTCGTTTTTTGTTTTTTTTTAATATAATTTTTATTGTGCGAAGCATAAAATACAGTAGGAAGAAATATTATTACAGAATAATGCCAGCAGTATTATCTACTATGTCAGCAGAGCAGCGCAGTCATGCTTCTAGAGGTCACAGTAAACTAAAACAAGAAAAGCTCTATTCTTGGGATATATAAACTTAAATCTGGGCTTCAGGAAACACTCCCACAGAACCTCTAACTTTCCATAGTCAGAAAAGAATGTACTTTTTTATTGTTTCCATCCAGTACCAAAAACTAAACTAAAATGCTTCTTCTTCCGCCACTTCTGGGCAGACACCTCCAAGTTTCCCATCATTTCCCCCAGCTAAGGAACAAAGTCAGCATTAATGTGTGCCATGTACCAATGGGTCAATCTGTTCTGAAGTATGCTAGAAGGGTAGGAAGAAACCTCATATAGTACTGCATTTGGGAGCAAATGACCCGGCGGGAAATACAGTAGATGCAGTTCAGTACAGGTTTGAGGAGCTGGGGCTGATATCTGAGGAGGCAGGAAGATCAGTAGCTTTCTCAGAACTACTTCCAGTGCCGGGGCATGCACTGCGACGATACTGAGGATAGAAGCGTTTAACAACTGGTTTAGAAGAAAAAATTACTCACCTTAGTAAATATGTTTCTTCTAATGGAGTCTTGCTGTATTCTGACAAATGCAGTGATTCCCAACCTTTGAAGTGCCCCAGAGAACAAAGAGTTAACTTTCTATGCAGGGCATAGAATGCTGAACTCGAGCTCGGTTGAAGTCTCTATCTGGAGTGTTTCAAACCTAAACCGTCAGATTCTTACGAGCCCAAATAACTAAAAATTATATGTGGAAATTGTAAAACTTCCTACTAGCCAACTGGCTGAAAAAAGTTTTGGATTCCCAAGGAAGACTCAAGTCAGGAAACCCAAAAACCAAAAACCAATCTACTACAAATAACAATAATAAATCAGCACCCAAACAAAAAGGAGGAGGGTGCAAGCAAAAGACACCCTTGGGGTGCAACATTGCACCTGCCTACCCACTTCCCAAAAACAGGTTCTGAGAGGGGAGGGAGGAGGTAGAATACAGCAAGACTCCATTAGAAGAAACATAATTACTAAGGTGAGTAATTTTTTCTTCAAACAACATGCAGTCTTGCTGTATTCTGACAATTGCAGACTACCAAGCAGTACCTCCAGGAGGAGGACAGAACCTACTTTGGGAATAGGCTCTGAAGTACTGCTGTGCTAAACCGAGCATCACTCCTAGCCTGGATATCCAGAGAGTTATGCTTGGTAAAGGTATGGACTGTTTTCCAGGTGGCTGCTTGACAAATTTCTGAGAGAGGGATAGCTCTGGCAGCAGCCAGGGAAGCAGCTGTACCTCTTGTGGAATGAGCCCTCAGGCCTGATGGTGGAGTTCTTCCCAATTTTTCATAGCAGAATTGTATACAAGACACAATCCACCTGGCAACAGATCTTTTGGTGGCAGGTTTGCCCTTTCTGACTTCTCCATAAGTGAGGAATAACTGGAGGGAGTCAAACCTGTGACCCTTGGTACACTCTATGTAGTAACTAAGGGCTCTTTTGACATCTAAACTGTGTATCCTCCTCTCTCCTGAGGAAGAATAATCAGTGAAGAAAACAGGGCGAGACATAGACTGGTTTAAACGGAAGTCTGAAACCACTTTGGCCAAGAACCTTATATTGGCTCTAAGGACCACTTTATCCCAGTGAAATGAGATAAAATCAAGTTCCACTGACAGGGCTTGCAATTCACTGATACGCCTGGCAGACGTAATGGCTATCAGGAACACAGTTTTCCAAATCAAGTACTTAAGCTTAGCTTAAGAATACACAATGGGTGGGGAGGTAGTAACAACAACAAAAAAGGAAAGGGACCTGGGGGTAATCATATCAGATGACCTTAAGGTTAGCAAGCAATGTGAGAAGGCAGTAGGGAGGGCTGGGGGTATATTGGGATGTATAGGGAGAGGCATCAGCAGCAGAAAACAGGAAGTTGTTATCCCTCTGTACAGACAGTTGGTGAGACCCCTTCTGGAGTACTGTGTCCAGTTCTGGAGACCCCATCTCCGCAAGGACATAGACAGGATAGAGGCAGTCCAGAGAAGGGCAACTAAAATGGTGCAGGGTCTGCAAGAGAAGCCATATGAGGAGAGACTAAAGGAGCTTAATATGTATACCCTTGAGGAAAGAAGGAAGGAGGGGACATGATAGAAACTTTTAAGTACCTCAGTGGAATCAACAAAGTCCAAGAGGGTAGCATCTTTCAGAAAAAGAGATGTGCAAGAACAGGGGACACAATTTAAAGATAGTAGGGGGGCGGTTCAGGGGCAATGTGAGGAAGTATTATTTCACAGAGAGGGTAGTGGATGCATGGAACAGCCTTCCTGAGGAGGTTGTGGGGTCTAAAACTGTGGGAGAATTCAAGAATGCATGGGACAGACATAAGGCAATTCTTGTGGGGGGTAGGAAGAAATAGGCTGTTGGTTAACTAGGATCTGCGGCCTATCCTGTAGGTAGGGAAATGGGCAGACTAGATGGGCCAAGCGGTCCTTATCTGCTGTCAAAGTCTATGTTTCTATGTTTCTAAGCTCTGCTGAAGACATAGGCTCAAAGGGGGATTGCATAAGTTGAGCAATGCAAACATTCAAATCCCAGGCAGGGGCAGGGTCTCTAAAAGGAGGATTGGTGTGAAGCAATCATTTAAAAAATTTACAGAACACAGGATGGGAAGATAGTGAGGAAGACTTCCCCACAGACAGAAATGCAGGAACAGCTGACAAGTGTACTTTGAGAGTAGCTGGTCTGAGGCCTAGGCCATTAAGATGGACCATATAATCCAGAACCGTAGGCAATTCAGCAGTGTCTGGAGAAATATGCTTCTTAGAACACTTAGAACACCAAATGCTGAATCTTTTCAATTTGGAGTTATAAGTCTTTCTGGTGGAGGGCTTTCGAGAAGCCTTGAGGATATCCAGAACCCCTTGGGAAAGATGCAGATCTGAAAACTCTTAACTCTTCAAGAGCCATGCTTTGAGATTGAGAGACTGAAGATTGGGGTACCAAATCCTTCCCTGAGAGGATGTTAACAAGTTGTAATTCCTGGAAAGAGCCAGGGGAAGATGGACTGCTAGGGACAGCAACAGGGGGTACCAGGGATGTCTGGCCCAATCTGGAGACAATCAGAATCACCTTGCAAGGTTGTGACCTTATTTTTACCAGAACTTTGAACAGGAGTGGGAAGGGGGGAAAGGCATACAGAAACTTCCCTTCCCAATTCAGGATCAGGGCGTCCAGAGGGACTGAGCCCAAGACTGAAGGTCTGCAACAATAGAGAGGGAGTTGGTGATTGTCTGGGGCTGCAAAGAGATCTATCTCTGGAGTGCCCCACCTTGAAAAAATCACTTTCAACACCTGAGGGTCCAGGGACCATTCAAGATGGCCCTGAGAGATCCTGCTCAGTGCATCTGCTAGCACACTGTCCTTCCCTGGAAGGTGAACTGCTACCAGACAGGTCTGCAGGGAATAAGCCAGGGACCACAATTTCATGGCTTCCGTGCACAAGGCCGTGGACCGAGTGCCTCCCTGCTTGTTGGTGTACCACATGGTGGTGGTGTTGTCTGTTCTGACTTGAACCACCTTGTTCTGTACTGACTGAGAGAAAGCTTTTAGGGCCAGAACTGCTCTGAGCTCTAGGAGATAGATGTGGAGAAGGGATTCTTGGGGGGACCACAGCCCCTGGGCAGTGAGGGACCCCAGATGGGCTCCCCAGCTCAGGAGAGAAGCATCCATGGTAAGGACCACTGAACAAGGCCGAGTTAGAAAAGGAACACCTTGTCTTAAATTGTCCTGATACTGCCACCACTGGAGGGCTTGGATCAAGGTCAGTCACTGGGATCAGTTTGGTAAGGGAATCCATCCACTGAGACCAAAAAGCTCTCAGGTGGAACTGAATATCCCTCATCTGGAATCTTGCCCTTTGGACCACTGCCATTGAAGCTGCCATGTGGCACAAGAACTGGAGGAAATGCCTTGCTGGTCGAGATACCCGAAGGCTGAAAGAAGAAGCTAGTTCCATAAGAACCCTTGCCCTTTCTAGAGGAAGAAAGGCTCTTGCTCTGAGTGTGTCCAGTTCTGTCCCTATAAAGGTAAGAATCTGGACTGGTTCGAGAACTGACTTGGGAAGGTTGAGAAGAAATCCTAGAGAAGTGAGCACTTGTTGGGTCACTTGCAAGTGAGACTTGACTTGGTCTGGAGACTGACCCACTATTAGCCAATCGTCCAGATATGGGAAAATGGAAATCTTTTGCCTTCTTAGAAAGGCAACTACTACTGCCAGACACTTTGTGAAAACCCTTGGGGCTGAGGTTAGGCCAAAGGGCATTGCTCTGAACTGATAGTGGCCTGAGGGCAACTCGAACCTGAGGTACTTTCTGTGGGAGCACCTGATGGGAATGTGAAAGTAGGCATCTTTGAGGTCCAGGGAGGCTAGCCAGTCCCCTGGCCTTAGAGAGGGAAGGATTATTCCCAGAGTTACCATCTTGAACTTTGGTTTTAAAAGATTTTATTTATTTATTTAGTTTTTGTTAACCGGGTAAGTGCACTAGCCAGCAAGTGACTGTTTTCAGGCACGACCTGGGAGGTAAAATTACAGAACATAACGATACAGTAAGGATAACGAAAATACATGATGCACAGAAATACAGGAAGATACATATGGCAGGATACAATGCATGACAAAGGAAAATACAAGGCAAAATACATTTCAAGGACATAACCGATTGCGCCACAGGAAGATGTTTGTTTAGATATCTTAGGTCTAGGATGGGTCGTCACTCCCCTGTCTTTTGGGGGGTCAGGAAGTACCTGGAGTACAGTCCTTTGCCCCAGTGTAGGGTAGGTACTCTCTCTATGGCTGTTAAAGCTAGGAGAGAAGAAATCTCTGCCTCTAGGGCAAGGGTTTCCGAGAGATTTGCAGGTGGAAAAGATCTGGCTCTCATCTTTGGAAATTTTTTGAAGCTGAGAACCAGTCCCTAGCTTACTACTTCCAGGACCCACTTGTCTGATGTAACAGACATCCAGTCCTGGACAAAGTAAGCCAGCATGCCCCTACTGGAATAGGAGAGTCGACCGGGCAGGCCCATCAGGGTGTCTGCTAGGCAGGGCTTTAGGCTGAGGGTGGATGCAGCCCTGCTCATCCCCTTCCGCCTCCTCCTGAAGAACCCTCTCTGAAAAGGAAGAGGAGGCCTGTGCTTGGTAAAAGGCTTTGAAAAAGGCCTGCCCTGCCCCTAGACTGCTGCCTTTGAGGAGTTGCTGCCCTTCTTTGGCCTGAGCACGCCTGTAAGTGGTCCTGTACTCATCCATTTTCTTCATGTAATTTCTGTCTGCTCCCAAACAGAGAATTACCCACTACAGGAAAATCCATGGCCTTAGCCTGGGTGTCCTGCGAGAGGCTAGTGCATCTGAGTCAAGCCATCCTCCGAAGAGCCACAGATGTAGCCATGACTCTTGATGACACATCATTAGAGTCCACAGCAGCATGAAACTGAACCTTAGATGCCTCAATCCCATCTGCAGCCACCGCCTCCAGCTCCTTGGCTAGCTGGGGGGGGGGCCTGTTTAGCCAGTGCCAGCACAGTGTCCCACCTGGACTTCTGGTACCTGGCTGTATAGGCCATGTAATTCGCCTGCCTGAGTCCCAAAGAAGATGCCACGTACTGCTTCTTTGCCATGGCATCAATCTTCCTCGAGTCCTTGTCTGGGGGGTGTGAAGCCAAAGGAATATTTGCCTTGTCACAGGCAGCAGCCTGCACTACCCCAACATGGTTGCATTGCTGATATAAGAACTCCGTGTCTGAGCCTGAAAGTGTATACCTCTTGTCCATTCTTCTATCCATAGGAGGTATAGTGTTAGGAGACTTTAGAAATTTTTGTGTCCGTTTCCCAAAAGATTTGTGGAGGGGAATAGACAGTCTCCTGGACTCGGGGATGTCCATCATCTCTACATAATCAGGCTCCTCTTGATCGTCCACAGCCTCCTCCATAGGAAGCTGGATGGTTTCAGCCACCTTTCTGTAAAACAAAGTGAGAAGGGGACTCAGAAAGCCTAGGAGGGGAAACACCTGATGGTCTGTCTGGGGAGATGTCTAGTTCCACAGGCACATCCAGATCTTCACTTACATCACCATCCTCAAATTCCCCTTCTTCTTCAAATTCCGGTTCATAAAAATCTTCAAGGGTATAATCCTGAACCGGGGGAACCAACCGAACCGAACCCCTGCCAGAAGGAGCCGGATCGGTCGGAACCGGACGGAGCGATTCCACAATCTGAATCACTCTGGCCAGCTCTTTGGCGGTCGGAACATGAACCTCTGGATCTGAACCGGTCGATTTGTCTTTGCATTTTCTTTTTGTCAGAACCGATTCCTCGGAATCGGCTCTCCTTTTGTCCAAAGAAGTATCGCCCTGGTCAGAGGGCACTCCTTCTGGTTCGGTCGAAACCGAACCAGGCTGGCCATCCGAGTCAGCAGACTTCTCGGCCTCCTTTTCCCTCAGTCTACCGAATCTCTTCTCAAGGGTAGATTTGGGAAAGTACTTACATATTTGGCAGTCTTAATCGAGGTGGTCAAACCCCACACAATAAACATAGGTGGTGTGAGGATCGGCCTTAGCAAAGACCTCCCCACACTCACTGCAGTGTTGAAACCCAGTGGGCCCGCTTTTTTTCTTGGGTTTCTCAGACATGGCCAACCTAACCAACTTACCTTTTTATGGCAACCGCCAGCGAGGCGCCATATCGGTTCTAACCGTGTATGAGGTATTGGAAAAAATACAGGTTACTCACCTGTAACAGGAGTTCTAGGAATGGTATATGTTGTTCATCCACACTCATTGGCAGTATCCTTGCGCTTTAAATCTTGCGGAAGGTCTTCAAGCTTGCTCCTCCCACCCACCGGGTGGTATAACTCGGCTCCGCCCCATGGCGCCAGATCTGGCCCGCTGGAAGCTCAGGTTGTCGCGTCGAGCCGAGAGGTCGGTGGGTCGTGTGGATGAACAACATATACCATTCCTAGAACTCCTGTTACAGTGAGTAACCATTTCTAGGGACATGGATATGTTGTTCATCCACACTCATTGGCAGACTCCTAGCAGTTCTCCGGGAGGAGGGAGGCAAGACGACACCCCCATATACTTACTTGGAAAGAGAGACTGAGAACCGAGGCCCAAAACCAGCATCCGGCGTGACTCAAGGTCGATGTGGTAGTGGGTAATGAAGGTGTTGCTGACTTCAGGTAGCAGCCCTGCAGATTTCCTGGATAGGGACGTCCTGGAAGCAGCCACCGTTGCAGCAGTATGGCGGGTAGAATGAGCTCTTATCCCTCTGGGAGGCTCCATGCCCGCTAACTTATAGCGAGATCTATGCAGGAGGTTACCCACCTGCTTATCGTCCGCTTGGCTGCAGGTCTGCCAGATGCGGCTTCAGCGTGGTGACAAACAGCTGGCGAACCTCTCCCAATTTCAACCGTGCGCTCCTTATAATAAGCGGCGCCCTTCTAGGATCAGGTATGGAGCCTATATTCGACCTCCGAGGTGTGATTGGGGTAGAACACCGGCAGAGTCAACACCTGGTTAAGGTGAAACTCCGACACCACCTTCGGAAGGAATTTCGGTGGGGCGCAGGACAACCTTGTCCCTGTGGAAGACCAGGTAAGGAGACTCGATGGGAAGCCTGGAGCTCTCCCATCCTTCTGGCTGGCGTGATAGCCACCAAGAAGGCGGTCTTCCACGACAGGTGAGAGAGAGCACACCTGTGCATAGGTTGAATAGCTTGCCCATGAGCTTGCCAATACCAGCAGTAGATCCCACGGAGGTGGGGGTTCCCGCACTGGAGGAAATGTGATCAAGGCCTTTGAAAAAGCGAGACCACCTTCTCCTGCGCCATCGACTGCTTCCGGCCCGCGCCGGTAAGCAGAGATGGCTGCCAGGTGCACCCTTAGGGTCGTCGACCTAAGCCCTTGACTAGAAAGGGACCATAAATAGTCCAAGATGCTTGCCAAGGAACAGGAGGAAGGGTCCAAGCCCTTGCCCTGACACCAAATGGAAAACCTTTTCCATTTGAAGGCATAGCATTTTCTGGTCGACTCCTTACGGGACGCCTCAACTACATTGAGGACCTCGTCGGAAAGACCCAAAGCCTGGAACTCTAGCCGCTCAGGAACCAGGCCGTCAGGTGCAGGGATTGAAGGTCCGGATGGAACACCTTCCCCTGATTGACTGAGAGCAGGTCCGGGCGAGCTGGAAGCTGCGCGAGTCCTGGAGCTGAGACTGAGGAGATCTGGTACCAGAACTGGCGAGGCCAGTCTGGGGCTATCAGAATCACCTGCGCCTTGTCCCTCCTCGCCTTGAGAAGCACCTTGTGGATCAAGGGAAATGGGGGAAAGGCGTAAAAGAGGCCCGGGGTCCATTGCCTCGAGAAGGCATCCCCCTGCAGCGAGCCCTGCTGAGGGGGCGGGCATGGAACAGACTCACCCTGCGTTCTCCGTGGAGGCAAACAGGTCCACCTGAGGTGTGCCCCAAGGGAGAACAGATGCTGTACTACCTCCGGCAGGAGAGACCACTCGTGGGATGCAGCCCCTATCCGGCTCAGGGCATCGGCCAGGGTGTTGGAGGCTCCTGCCACGTGAATGGCTAGGAGATCCGCCTCCAGGCTGCATGACAGTGACCAAATGCGGAGAGCTTCCTTGCATAGAAGCATGGAGCGCGTCCCGCCCTGGCGGTTTAGATAGTACATGGTCGTGGTATTGTCCGTCTGGACTCGGACCACTTGACCCCGGAGGAACGGAGCAAAGGCGGTGAGAGCTAGGCGGACCGCTCGGAGCTCCAGCAGGTTGATGTGGCATCGGGACTCCCTCGGGGACCAGAGGCCATGAGCCCGGTGTTCCCCCAGATGGGCACCCCAACCCATCAGAGAGGCATCGGTCGACAGAGAGACCGTCGGCTCGGGGCGGACGAACGGGATGCCCTCCTGCAAATGATCTGGAACGGTCCACCACTGGAGAGCATTCCACATCCCCTGTGTCACCGACTCAAGCTGGTCCAAAGGATCGCAGCGTTGTGACCACTGGCTGGCCAGTCCCCACTGAAGGGGACGCATGTTCCAGCGGGCCCAACGGACCACGCTGGTGCAGGCCGCCATGAGACCCAGGAGGCGCAGGAAGTCCCGGGCAGGGCGCAATTGCCCAACCAGAAATGATCGGGCAAAGGAGGAAAGAACCTCGGCCCTGTCCGCGGGAGCCGCTCTGGCTCGAAGAGAGTCGAGCTGCGCCCGATGAATAAAATCACCTGCTTGGCTCGAGTTCCGACTTGGCCTCGTTGACAAGGAGGCCCAGTTGAAGCAGACCTGGAGAGGCCAGATCTCTGGACCACTCCGCCTCCTTCCTGGAGGAGCTGCTATCAGCCAGTCGTCCAGGTAAGGTACACCGGACCCTCGGCGCCCGCAGAAAGCTGTCACCACTGCCATGCATTTGGTGAAGACCCTGGGAGCTGGAGACAAGCCGAAGGGCATGGCTTGAACTCGAGAGAGATCCTTCCGCTCGAGGCGAAGGAATCTCTGGTGAGACGGACGGATAGGGACGTGAAAAGCGCGTCCTGCAAGTCCAGAGAGCAGAACCACACGCCCGGCGTCCAAGGATGGTATTATCTGAGCCAGAGTGACCATCCTGAAGGTTCGAGACCTTAGGAACTTGTTTAGGTCGTGTAGGTCGAGAATGGGGCGCCAGCCCCCCGTCCGTTTCGGAACCAGGAAGTACCTGGACACAAACCCTGGGTCTGAAGGAGGGTCCACCACCTCTCTTACCACCTCCTTCTGGAGGAGGAGAGTGATGTCGGCTCGACGAGCCGCCAGTGAGGCTGGGGATCCGGAAGCCCCCCGAGGGGCGACGGCTCTGAAGGGTGGTGCCTGCTCGAATTCCAGAGGCAGGCCTCTTCCCACCACCTCCAAGACCCACCTGTCCGTGGTAACAGCGGACCAGGCGGAACGGAAGTGCCGGAGCCGTCCCCCCACGGGGGGACCCAGGGGTAAGGTGACGGGGATGGGGGCGACACCCCTCAGCCCGTCACTGGGCAGGCTTGGAGGAGGGACCGGCCGAGGGACCTCCTGGGCCCTTTCCTCCCTGCCTCCTGTTAGAGGAAGCCGGCGGCATGGGTTTGGGATGCCAAGGCCGAGCCTGCTGGCCCTGACGTTGCTGGGCCGGGCGCGCCGGGGGCACAGAAGGACGAAAGGGCTTAGGCTGTGGTTTGCGGCCTTTGTCCTTCTGAGCGGAAGAGACCGAGTCCAAGGTGGCATTGGACTTCTCGATCCTCTGCAGGTGACCTTCCACCCCAGGGCCGAAGAGGTCAGTCCCCAAAAAGGGAACATCCGCCAACTTGTGCTGGGTATCCGAAGTAAAGGTGGATATCCTCAGCCAAGCCCGCCGACGCATAGCCACTGCGGCCGCCACCGATCTGGCACATGAGTCCCTACATCCAAAGCAGTCTGGAGCTGCTGTTTGGCCACTCCCTGCCCTGGTCCGCACCTGCTTAACCGTAGTCTGCAGATCGGCGGAAGATGAGGGATGACCTCATCCAGGAGCCCAACAGGGCATGAGAAAATGTGTGCCATGAGGGGCGGCCGAACTGGCCTGACGAAGGCCGAGAGAGGACGCAGCGTAGACTTTTCGCCCGACATAGTCCAATTTCTTGGACTCCTTGTCAGGAGGTTTGTCCACATCCCTGGCGTTGCCGGCGCGCAGGAAAACGCTGTCGGTAACCAACCTCTCAGCAGAGGGGTGTTCCGAAAAACCGGACAAGGAACCGGTAGGGACCGCATACTTCCTGGCCATCCTGGCCGAAGGCGCAGGGCAGGAAGCAGGGCGCTGCCAAAGTTCCAGTGCTGGACCCACTATGGCCTCGGCCACCGGAAAGGCCTCCGTCGGAGAATCCCCTCGGTCCAGAATCTCCGTGAGGGGATACCTGGCCCGTTTGGAAACGGGTTCGAGCTCCATCCCGGTAGACTCCGAGATGAGCCGAAGCAGTCCTAGGAAGGACGACGGGCTATCGTCCATTGGCTGACCTCCTGAAGACTCCAAGTCCAGTCGCTTGGAGAAGAAGGAGGAATCATCTTCGGACTCGGAAGAGTCCTCGAAGAGCTGCCTCTGGCCTGAGCCACCCTTCACCTGCCGAGGTCGGTCGGGAGTGAGGGTAACTGACAGCCGATGGGGTAAACCCTTAGCCGACCGAGAATCCTTGGTCGGAGCCCCAATTGGTGGCTGTGGAGGCGGAGGTTCCACCGCAATCGGTGGAGCAGCTGGTTTTGGCCGAACAACCGGCCTGGGTATAGGCTCCTCGGGCAAGTCGAGGGGTTGTGTCGGCCGTTCCGGTGACAGCCACTTAATGGCCGGGGAAGGCGCCGGAGTCGGCTTATTCCCGGCCAGGAGGAGCTGTTGCAACATAAGGTCCTCGTACCGTCGACGTAATTTACGCCGAAGCCTCCCCTCATCCGAGGAGGAGGACGAGGCCGAGGGCACGACGCCGCTTACCGCGGTGCCGAGACCGAGACCGCCTATGACGGTGGGAAACGGCTGGACCGCGAAGAGGTCCGAGACCGAGACCGAGAGTCCCGGAATTTCCGGGGTCGGTGCAGGGAGGTGTCGGCCGGAACCGACACTCCCTTCGGCTCGGAAGGTCCATCCGAGGGCTCCGGAACCGGAGGCACAGGCGAGCCCACGGGATCCTCAACTCCTCCCGGGGGAACCGGGGAGAGGGGAATCTCGGCTGCTAAAGGCGACAGCCCGTCCAATGGGTCGAGAAAAATCTCGACTTCATCAGTGGGAGTCTCGGTCAACTGACCTGACGGGGACACCGTGAGGCCAGTGGCCGAAGCCGAGCGGTCGAACGAAGCCGACGGTCGACGGCCCGGAGAGGGACCTTTCCCGCTCCCAAGAGCCGTCGACGGAGGGACTTACCCTTGTCCTCTTTTGGACCGAGAAAAGGTCCAGCAGGCAGGCCTTCTCCTTTAGTGGAGAGGGACAGACAAAGCTCCTAAAGGAAGCCGTGTAGGAAGAACCCAGAGGAGCGGGATAAGTACACGCGGCGAGGAAGATCTGCCAGCGCCGCCTCCTCTTCGAGGCGACCATCCGCTCGAGCTGATCCGCCGAGCCCGCCGCCGTGACACCACTAACCGGGCCTCCTTGACTCACCGAGGAAACGCTCGGGACGGCCCAGTTGCAATCGGGCAGCACGGTTCGAGGACGAGGGCCGAGAAAGATGAGCACAGGTCGCAAGCCCGCGGGTCGTGCTCAAGGCCTAAGCAGTAGACACACGGGAGTGTGGATCCGTCCGAGACATCTTCTGCCCGCATGGGCATCTCCGAACTGGGAGTCGATTTATCCATCGCAGCCGCGAGGGATCGAAGACTGAAGTCTTTTTGCAAAATATTATTTTTAAATCCTCAAACGGAGAAATAGGAACCAGTCACAAACGCAGAGCGTTAAGGAGGGAACCTGAGCTTCCAAGCGGTAAGGAAGATCTGGCGTCATGGGGCGGAGCCGAGAGTTATACCACCCGGGTGGGTGGGAGGAGCAAGCTTGAAGACCTTCCGGCAAGATTTAAAGCGGCAAGGATACTGCCAATGAGTGTGGATGAACAACATATCCATGTCCCTAGAACGCACTAAAACACGTTTTTTTTTTTTTTTTTAGAACCGATAAGAACCGGTAACCACACACTAAGTAAAACACACAAAATTTCACTAACCGAGCCACACTTTTACAAGTTCCACACAGAAAAAACTGAACAGTTCCTATCTAGTGCTCACGGCACCACAGATAGAGACTGAACCGACTATGTGGATACTTTTTTGGTTTAAACAACGAAAACTGAAACTTTAACTGACTTTCGAACCGAGCAGAAGGAGAAATCTCTGGAGCGACCATTCAGTGAGGCAGAGTAAAGAATCTGACGGTTTAGGGTTGAAACACTCCAGACGGAGACTTCAACTGAGCTCGAGCTCAGCATTCTATGCCCTGCATAGAAAGCTAACTCTTTGTTCTCCAGGGCAGTTCAAAGGTTGGGAATCACTGCAATTGTCAGAATACAGCAAGACTTCATGTTGTTTGAACCTGGTGCCAGGCCAAAGGGTATGGGCTGCTGGGGGATGGGGAAGAAGCTGGGAGGACAGTGATCTCTACGCTAAGGACAGGCTTCACTTAAGTGAGGAGGGCAGGAGGGTATTGAAACAGAGACTGGGAGAATACATAAAAGAAGGGAATTAAAACTAGGAGTGGGGGGTGGCAAGTGGGCAGGAGGCATTTAGAATCCACAGTAGGCATGCAGAATCCACAGGAAGGGAAGTCGAACAAGCTTCCCCCCCCCCCCAATACCGGAAGCAAGGGACTAAGGGAGAGTACTAGAGGGAATGCTAAGAAGGGAGGTCAGGAAGGGATAGGGAGGCAGGATAAGGGGTGGAGGCTGGTCACCTTGAACGCTAGGAGCATGGGGAACAAAACAGCAGAGTTACAGACTAGTGATAGAAGGGGAGGTGGACATGGTGGCCATCACTGAAACATGGGCCACCCATTACCAGGACTGGGACCTGGCAGTACCAGGGTACAGGACATTTTGCAGGAATAGGGTAAATGGGAAAGGGGGGGGAGGGTGGCACCATATGTGACAGAAATGTATTTATTTATTTATTTAAATTCTAGGATTACAATTACCTTTGAGCCCAGGGCTCTTTCACAAAGGTTCCACGTCAAGACATAGGTATCACATGACAACAGACAAAATTGTTGCACAAATAAGATTTAAGGATATCAAATTAATTTCGAACAGACAGGGAGAGGGTAAAGTGGAAAGGAAGAGGACAATAGGGGAGGGGTGGTAGAAAGAAATGGGAGGGGCAAAGGCGGAGGTAAGAAAATGAGAAGAGAGAGAGGTGGGGGTAGGTAAGGATAAGGGGGGTGAAGCAGCCAGGAAGGTGGCATTGTCAGGTGCTGTGGAAGCGGATGGGGCAGAGAGGCAAAACTAGGACAAGTCGTTATGTAAGGAGCTAGATATAGGAAGAGTGGTAGCAGGCGGAGTTGCATAGACATTATCCATGACAGTCACAGATGCTGGAAGCGACCAGGGTGTTTCGCAGCCTGGATTTGAAAGCCCCTAGCCCAGTGGTATTGATAGTATCATTGGCAAGACCGTTAAATCAAGTGGGTGCCCTGTAGGCGAATGAATGCTGGCCAGTGGCTGTGTGGCAGCAAGGGACACGGAAAAGTTGTGGCTTTGATACCCTAGTAATTCTGGAGCTGGTTTTCATTTGAAGGAGTGAGCAGACCCTGAGAGGGGCAGTTCCCAACTGTATTTTCTTAGCAACCATGCAGGTTTGGTGACTGAAGCGCGCTCGGTAGGAGGGTAGTACAGAGTCATTATGGATGCAAATCCAAGATTCCAAGAATAGGACTCTCAGGATTGGAGTGGTGTACTGGCCACCCTCTCAGTCAGAGAAGCTAGACAGGGAACTAGCGGGACAGATCAGAAAAACCTGCAGAAAGGGTAGCACGGTGTTTGTGGGGGACTTAAACCTGCAGGGAGTGGAGTACCCCAGCCACCACTAATGAAAGGAAGCAGGTGCTTCTGGATACCTTGAAAGATAGCGACCTGCTGCAAATGGTCAGCGAGTCAACCAGGTTAGGGAACACCCTAGACCTCATGCTGGCTGATGGGGAGTTTGTGAGGGAGCTGGGTGTGGAGGAACCGCTGGCAGGGAGTGACCACCACTGTGTGTGTTCCACGATAAATATGGGCAGGAAGGGGTAGAAACGAGTACAAAGGTGTTAGATTTCAGGAGGGTCAACTTCGAGAGGATGGGGAAGTCGTAAAGGAGTATCTGGCCAGAATCCATCCTAATATGGACACTAACCAGAGGTGGGAGGTCATTAAACTGGGGATTGAGGAGGCACCCAGAACCTGTATCAGGGTCCAGAGTAAGAGGGTGAGGATGAAGAAACCTAGCTGGGTGAGCAAGGGAGTCATGGAAAAAGTAAGGAAGAAAAGAGTTGTCTTTAGGAGGTTCAAAAAAACAGTGAGGGGAGAGGACAGAGAGGATTACGTGAAGGAGTCAAAGGAGGTGACAAGGGCAGTCAAGGCATCGAGGGAACTCAGGCTGCCGTAGGGCATTAAGGAGGAGGAGGACTTCTTCTGGTACATCGGGAAGAAAAGGAGTTGTAAGGACCAAATCATAAGGACTGAGAGGGCGGGGGTTGGACACAGGGGGCAGAACAGGCAGAAGCACTTAACAGATCGTCTGCTTGGTATTTACTAAGGAGAAAGAAGGGTAGTACCTGGGAGGGTGGGAGGGCAGGCACAGGGGAGGTGACAGATGGGGGAATCACAGCACGTAGCGTACTGGAGGGCTTGACGGCACTGAGGGTGGACAAGGAGCCAGGTCCAGATGGTATACATTTCAGGGTGCTGAAGGAGATGGCGGAAGTCCTGGCAGAGCCCTTGGCAGACCTGTTCAATGCCTCCCTAGACTCAGCATGTGTCCCTCAGGACTGCAGGATGGCTCACGTGGTACTTCTCTATAACAGTGCCCCAAGGATTAATCGGGGAACTACAGATCGTGAGCCTCACATCCATCATGGGTAAACTGACGGAAACAATCCTGAAGGAGAGGCAGATGCCCCTTCTGGAGACTAGTGGGCTGCGGGACAGTAGACAGCATGGGTTTGTTGCAGGCAGATCCTGTCAGACCAACCTAGTGGATTACTATGATTGGGTAACTAGACAGTCAGGGGCTATGCAGTAGACATCCCGTACCTGTACTTCAGTAAAGCATTCAACACAGTGCCGCATGGGAGACTAGGAAGTAAACTGGAGGGCACGGGGGCAGGGGCGAAGATGGTGGGATGGGTAGTAAACTGGCTGCAAGGGAGACAGCAGAGGGTGGTGCTGGTGGAAGGGGAGCTCTCATCCTCGAAGGCAGTGAAAGCAAGTTGCCGCAGGGCTCTGTGCTGAGGCCGGTGTTGTTTGGGATATTCATAGCAGACACTGCGATGGGCATCAAGAGCAAGAACAATTTTCTGTGCCCTCCTACAGTCTCTCCTTACTCTATGCTGATGACTTGGTTCTCTATGTCTCCTCCAGCTCTATTCACTAAATTAACTCCCACCTCTCCTCTGATCTTCATCGTATCCAAACTTGGCTTACGTCCCACCACCTGGTGCTAAATGCAGCCAAGACCCAGGCTATGCTCTTTGGGTCACAAAGGAAATCTGTCGCTTAAACTCCGTCTCTCCAGGTTTCTTGTCTTGATGGCTTCCTTGTGGAAGTAACTCAGTCCTTCAAATACTTAGGGGTCACGCTGGCTCCATCTCTTAACTTCTCTCTATGTCAAAGCTGTCTGTAAATCAGTCAATGCTAAAACTGAACTGGCTTACCAAGTCCGTCAGTTAGGATCTCTGTGGCCCAAGGCCTTCTCCTCCCTGGACTCTGCTACGCTCTGCCTGTCTTCGCTATGGCACAGGCAAGCATCTTACAAATGTGGGACGTTGCCTACAACATCTGTAGATTTGCACTATCTGCTCCTCGCCTTAAGCACCACTGTACTCTACTCTGACCTCCACTGGTTGACTCCTTCCTTGCATCGGGCTTATTCATTAGGTTGTCTGACTGATAACATTATTCGTTCTTCTATCCCCTCCTTACTCGCTGCTATGCTCATCCCCATGGACTGCCCTTGTTCCCTCCGTTCCATGTCTTTAGCTCTGTTATCTGTCCCAAAATTCTCTACCAGGATGGGTGAACTTGCCTTCTCCTTCTATGCCCCCAAATTTTGGAACTCTCTCCCACTTGATCTTAGGCACTCCAAATCCCACCCCACTTTCCAGAATGGCCTCTCCAATTACCTCACCTCCCTTGACATTTGCAAATGTCCCTAGCTTCAAGTCAAGCAAATCTACCATTGTGTTGCACTTAAATTTCCCTGTGGTCTCTTGATTCCTCCAATTCCCACTCTTCCTCAGCTGCAGCTAAGCACTCTGTTCCCTGTCTCTGCCTGGGAATTGTCTCCTTGCTGACTTACCAACAGCACTGTCACGTTTTGTACATTATTAACCGTAAATTATGCCTTTTTGTCTGTTTTGTTCCTATTATACTGTGTGATATGTATCTCTTCTATGTACTATGTAACTTGCACCTCTGTATAACTGTTTGGAATCTCCTATTGTACAACACTGTATATGTATTTGTTTTTACCTGTTCCTTGATTTGTACTCTCTCAGGTTGTGCCTGAAAATAGGCAGTTCTGTTTAGTGCACTTACCCGGTTACCAAAAGCAGATAAATAAATAAATCTGTTTACAGATGACACGGTTATCCATGGTCCAGCACCCCCGATTGTATCCCCACCTCGCAGGCAGCAACTATGTAGGTATATGTACTTACCTTAGGGTGAAGACACTTATCGTATAAGCATAAGTGTCAGGATCGGTGTTCTACTAATGCATATTATGCTGTATTATGTTTTACTGATATATTCTAGCTATGAGAAATGCTTTTTGCTCTATTTTTACTATGTTCTCTATAGGTAAGACAACAGTGCCACCTTTAGTAATTGTGCACCATTACAAGTGCAGCTGACCTTGGGATAATAAGTGGTCCCATTGTGTTATCTTCTGCAAGCTATGCAACTTCTTATACTAGTTAGGGTAGTTGCTCAGGCCACCTGTTTTTGCCCAATTATATACATTTTATGTGTCTTCTTTTGCCATTGCTATGGTTATTATCAGGGTATGAGACCCTCTGTAGCACGCAGTTTCTCTGAGAAGAGAGACTGCATTACCTAGGTAAAGAAAACTGGTAGTTCTCCCAGTTATTACACTGTTGGTAGTAAGCCTGTATTACTGATCTGTAATAAATTCCATTTATTACATGAGTACCACTTGTCTGTCGTCTCTTCCTACTGTGCCGTTCCACCAAGAATCTGAGAAGGTAATTTATTACCAAGTTGCAACACTAAGACAGGAGCAGTAGTGGATGACCTAGAAGGGTGGCAGGGGTTGCAGGATGATCTATCAAAACTGGAGACCAGGTCAGACACCTGGCAGCTGGGATTCAATGCCAAAAAGTGCAAGGTGCTGCATTTCGGTACGAAAAACCCAAGGAGGAACTACCAGTTGGGAGGGGGTTCGACTAGCCAAGACAGAAGAGAAGAAGGATCTAGGGCGATTACGGGCTCAATGAATAACTCAGCACAATGTAGGAAGGTGGCTGCTATGGCAAACAAAGTGCTGGGTTGTATAGCCAGAGGTATATTTTCCAGGAGAAAGGAGGTGATCCTGACACTATATAGGTCGCTGGTTAGGCCACACCTGGAGTACTGTGTGCAGTACTGGTGTCCATACCTGAAGAAAGATATTAGGTTACTGGAGGGGGGGTGCAGTGCAGGGCGACAAAGATGATCTACGGGACATACCCTATAAGAACAGGCTGAGGGAGTTGAACATGTACTCACTGGGGGAAAGGAGGGACAGGGGAGATACGATTGAAACCTTCAAGTACATGAAAGGAACAGACAGGCACTGAGGGGCTTTTCAAGTTAAGGGGGGGGGACACTCGAGGACAGGATCTGAGATTGAAGGGGGGGGGATGTTCAGGAGGGAAATGAGAAGACACTTTTTCACAGCAAGGTGCTGTCCGGGTGGAACGCATTGCCTGCGGAAGTGGTATCCTATACAACAGTGGACTACTTCAAAAGTGGATGAGACAGGGTAAGGGGGAGGTTCACTGGAGAGGGAGGGGGCAGCTACAGTATAGGGGCTGCTAGCTGCACAGACAAACAGACTTGACAGACCATAAAGCCTTTATCTGCTGGCAATTTTGTATCTTCAGCTGGGGAACCGAGGAAGAGACGAAGGTTCCCGCCAATAAAGTAATATCAGAAATGCGGAAGACTCTCTGCTAAGGAGAAAGAGAGACAGACAAATAGAGGCCCACAGGCCAGGAGGGATGGAGGGTGGGATGATACGGCCTACTGCAAGAGATCCTTTTGAAGATCTACTGTTACGGTAAGTTCTTGCATAACTGTACTATCTTCATCCAGGGTATCTCTTGCAGCAGACCACACCTATGGAATGAGTCCCAAGCAATTCTGACAGCAGAAAAAACTGTCTAGGTGGCTGGAAACAATGAGCCCAAGAAAGAAGGCCCTGCAGCCCGGCTAGGCCGAAACTGATCCAACGCCCAGAGGCAATGTCCAGACTGTAGTGCTTAGTAAAGGTGTGGCCAGTACTCCAAGTAGCAGCAGCACATATTTCTGCAACTGAAACATTCCTGAAATCAGCAATAGAAGTGGCCATGTCGCTGGTGGAATGACCACAAACAACGCCAGAAAGGACCTTACCATACTTCCTGTAGCAAAAAAATAATAACAGTTGGCCAACCATTTGGACAAACACTGTTTAGAAACAGGAATGCCCTCTCTCCCAGGGGTGAAAGAAAGAAACAAACAGTTGCGAGGACTGCCTCCAGTCCTTTGTACGGTGTGTAGTAACGCAGAATTCTGTGAACACCTAAAGAATGCAGCAATGCTTCCACTGGATTGGCATTCTCTGGGTAACAAACAGGCAGGTGGATGGTTTGATTATAAATAAAAGTACACTCCGATACCGCCTTAGAAAGAAACTTAGTAATTGCACACAAAGTTACCCCGTCTTTGTGAAAGATCAAATAAGGCCATTCACATGAGAGCCTGTGGCTCTGAAATCCATCAAGCAAAAGTAAAGGCAACTAAAAAAATAACACTTTCCACAACAGAAAGCACAGCTCGCAACTTGCAGACAGCTCAAAAAGGAGCCAAGGTGTTTCCAACACAAAATGCAAGTCCCAAGGCAGGACTGGATTGCGGAAGGAGGCTTCAAGGGAAGAATGCCGCTCAAGAAAACACGGGACACTTCAAGTTGTGCCACCGCATGGCCAGCAACAGGCAGATACTGTACACAGAAGGCTGAACTGGCCGACAAGTGCACTTTAATGGAGAAGTACTTCAGACCAGAGTTTGAGAGGGACAGTAAGTGCTCCAGAAACTAATTCACTGGACAAGTGAAAGGATCCAAGTGCTGGGAAGTAGCCCATACAGCAAAGTGCTTCCACTTCATGGAATAAGTGGCCCTGGTGGAGGGCTTCCTAGCAGCCACCCGGACCGCAGCCACCTTGGGGGACGCCCAAAATCTAGCTATGGCTATGTCTTCCGGAGCCAGGTATGAAGATGTGGGGATTTGAGGTCCTGATGGACCATGGTGCCCCGCTCCTGGGAGATCAAGCCTGTGCACAGAGGGAGGGGCACTAGAGGTTCCCCTGTAAGTTGTTGCAGTAAAGGGAACCAGATCTGATGAGGCCAGAAGGGGGCTATGAGGATCATGGTGGCCCCTTCTATCTGGAGTTTGATCAGAACCCTCTGGGAAAGAAGAAAAGTAGGGAAGGCACATGGGAACCTCCCTTACCAAGAGAGGGACAACGCATCTCACCAGAAAACTCAAGACCCAAGAGCGAACAAGCAGAAAGGTGGCAGTGCTGCGTTCAGTGAGGACACAAAAAGGTCCAACTCCGGGAAACCCCATGTGTCAAACAGGTCCTCTACGACTGAGGTCAGCAGTTCCCATTTGAGTGTCTCAGACTGCGACCAACTGAGCTGGTCTGCAGGGCATTTTGCATGCCTGGAACATGGACGGGCAACAGTACCAGACTGTGTTCCACAGCCCAATACTGGACCCTCATCGCTTCCCAGCAAAGAGGGTAAAAGAGGTTCCCCGCTTGCTTGCTGGTGTAGTGGAGTACACTGATGATGTCAGTCTGTACTAGCAGGGGGCTCGGTGACAGCTGAGTCTGGAGGGCATGCAGAGGATACAAAACTGCCTGCACCTCCAGGATGTTGATGTGAGGTAACCTCCACACTGGACCATCCCTTGAGTTCGATGCGCCCAGACGAGCCCCCAACCCAACCCTCTAAGCATTCATGGAGAGAATTTGCTGGGGGGAGGAGATGGGGAAAGGAACTTCTTTTTAACAGATGGCTGGGTTCCATCCACCAGATTAGCACACCTTTGTGACTGGAGGGGAGACTAGAACCTGCTGTTTCTGGTCATCGGTGTGTTGATCCCACTGGACCCTCCACATTCATTGGGGTATCATCATGTGCAGACTGGCCAGAGTCACTGTGACAAATGCCGCAGCCATCAGACCCAAGAGGTGGAGGAAGGCGCTAGCTGAGATATATCTGCTGCTGTAGAGAAGATGTGCTTGAGCCGTAAGGCAGCCCGCCCTGTCCTAAGGCAAGAAGGCCATACCCTGAGCAACATCCAGGACCGCCCCTATGTACTGGAGGCACTGACAGGGGGGTCAAACTGACTTGGGCAGACAGACTGGGATCCCCAGTTCCTGGAACAGTTGAATGGTATGCTCCAGAATCTGCACCAGATGTTCCCTGGACTCTGCATTAAGAAGCCAGTCTACTATCTGCTGGTTCCATGGCGCCGAGCAAAGGGGGTTTCGCATGGCACGCTGGCGACCTGGGGTTTGTGCCCCAAGCCCGGGTACCAGGAGTGGAGACCAGCAAGTAGGGGTTGTATAAGTTTCCACTGGATGCTTCCCTACAGGGGTGTGGGTAGACTTCTAGCACCTGGTGGTGGATTGGAGACATACTAGGCGGCATGCTGCCTCGACATGCCACCATACATCCCCACCCTAGGGCACCACCAGATAGGTCCAATTGGGGAGGTGGGAGGGACAAGAAAAACGTGAAAATGATGGCTGCCCTGATGACGGCGGCCGGGATGAGCCCGTGCACCACCGAGACTGTGTGTGCTGCTTTCAGGCACACGGAAATCTCCTCCCAGTGGAGGCAGAGATCCACTCAACGAAGGGATGTCATGTCAGTCGGGGGTGACGCAATGAGGGACAGTGGACCGTGCCCAGATGAGTGGAGGCGGTAGGGGTTTGACTGCCCGAAGGAGTGGGTGGCACAGCTGGTAGGAAAGAGCATAGAGCAAAAAAAAAAAGCCAGTCGTTCAGGTAGGGGAAGATGCAGAACCCTCCACACACCCAAGGTTGCTGCCACTACTGCCAAGCATTTGGTAAACACCTGAGAAGCTGAAGACAAGCCAAAGGGTAAGGCCCAGAACGAAGAGTGTGCTCCCTGAAAATGAAATCTGAGCTCAGCCCAGAGTCAGTCCTGAGATGAAGCACCCCCCCATAGCCCCAGAATAGCCTGCTGTTGGGAGAGGGGCCTTCAGAGGAGGGGACCTTGGTACCAGCAGAGATGAGGCCACGCCCCTGGAGAAGATTAAGTAGAAAAGACCTGAGGGGGGTTCAGCCCCATCTGCCGCATTCCAGGCAAGGAGGCACCTCACTGCAACTTCCAGCCAATAAGGGCATACTAGGGAGTAAACAAGGTGGTCGCCAAGGCAAGGGCAGAGAGGAGGGGTTGCACTAAAAGGCCCCAATATTCCTGGACCCAGAAGCAGAGACTCTCAACAGGAGCTTCAGGAAAGTGCTGCTGACTCTGGCTGGCCACGGCGTCCAAGGCACACTCAATGGGACATCTGTGATCCCCAGAGTCTGGAAACAGCCGGAGATTCAACTCTAACTATCCTGAGGTCACAGAGTCTGCATCAGCTAAAACTGCACCGGTGGCTCTCCCTGCCCGTTGCCCCAAAAGAGAAGGAGGGGAATCAGGTAGCAAGAGAGGAACAGCATCAGGGCGAGGAGAGGCCCGACATGAACAAGCCCCGGCAGGCCAAAAGAAGATCTGACAGGGCACCAGCCGAGACCAACCTTAAGGACGAGGGTGCAGGTGGCATGGCAAGGGATACATTGGTCATAGGAGGACCAGCAGTTAGAACTGCCCAAGCCATACCTTGTAAGAGAGAAAAAGGTGCAGAGTGGCAACAAATGGTGTGGCCCTGGAGGGCTACAACACCACCACGGTTGCTGCCCAGCACTGGGTGGGGGGGGGCAATGAAACCGGAAGGCACCCAGGTAGGAGATAACCACCACCCTGGGGAAAGCCAGAGAAGATATTTCCTGAAGCGTTGCAGGAGTCCCCGCAGTCTGGAGAAACCAAGTGTCATTCTGGGGCCGGGGGGGGGCTCACCCCTAGCTAGGAGATTCCACTGTTGCTGTAAAAGCACTAGTCCCTGGTCTCTGTTGGTATGTAAATGTGTCCCATGGCAAGGCATTCAGCCAATCAGAGGCCAGGAATCTCCCTACCCATTTTCTTAAATGTCAGCAACAAAGTCACTATGCGGTTAACTGGAAAGAAGCAATACTTTTTATATAGACGTTTTAGATAGCTAAGAGTACCAAGATGTTCAGTAAACTGTGGAAACGAATATTGAAAATGACAAAAAAGTATTCTCTAGTGAACTGTAACAGCCGAGGCATCATATTTATGAAAGCACATGCTGAAGGGCAGAGTTCTTAAATGCAATCTGGGGAATGGACATTTTCAGTTGCTGCACTCGCCATCTGGAACTCTGCCTGCTGCCTTGCCTCAGTGAGAACGTTTAAGGAGGTGAAATATATTTTTGAGCAAGCATTCAATATCATTTAATGCTCTGAGAGTTGGCTTTTAATTAGGGCATGAGTGCAATGCTTTACCTTGATGCCTCTGAATTACTGAACCCTGAAGAGTAGCTTTAGCGGGATGCGCTACCTGTGGGTTGTTTGGTATATTTATATGTCTTATTTGGTGAGTTGTACAGCGCTGATCCCTTCCAGAATAGGGTGCTTTATAAATAAAATTGCCTTGCCCTATAACCAGCACTCATGGGCACTACCATGCCTAGCCCCTATAACCAGCACTCATGAGCACTACCGTGCCTAGCCTCTATAACCAGCACTAATGGGCACTACGGTGCCTAGCCCTATAACCAGTACTAATGGGCACTACGGTGCCTAGCCCTATAACCAGTACTCATGGGCACTGCCGTGCCTAGCCTCTATAACCAGCACTCATGGGCACTAGGGTGCCTAGCTCTATAACCAGTACTCATGGGCACTGCAGTGCCTAGCCTCTATAACCAGCAGTCATGGGCACTGCCTTGCCTAGCCTCTATAACCAGCACTCATGGGCACAACCGTGCCTAGCCTCTATAACCAGCACTCATGGGCATTACCATTCTTAGCCTCTATAACCGGCACTACCGTGCCCAGCCTCTATAACCAGCACTCACGGGCACTACCGTGTCTAGCCTCTATAACCAGCACTCACAGGCACAACCGTGCCCAGCCTCTATAACCAGCACCCAAGGGCACTACCATGCCCAGCCTCTATAACCAGCACTCAAGGGCACTACCATGCCTAGCCTCTATAACCAGCACCCACGGGCACTACCGTGCCTTGCCTCTATAACCAGCACCCACGGGCACTACCGTGCCCAGCCTCTATAACCAGCACTCACTGGCACTACCGTGCCCAGCCTCTATAACCAGAACCCACGGGCAGTACCGTGCCCAGCCTCTATAACCAGCACTCACGGGCACTACCATGCCTAGCCTCTATAACCAGCACTCACGGGCACTACCGTGCCTAGCCTCTATAACCAGCACTCACGTCTCACTACCGTGCCTAGCCTCTGTAGCCAGCACTCACGTCTCACTACCGTGCCTAGCCCCTATAACCAGCACTCATGGGCACTACCGTGCCTAGCCTCTATAACCAGCACTCACGGGCACTACCGTGCCTAGCCTCTAAAACCAGCACTCACGGGCACTACCGTGCCTAGCCTCCATAACCAGCACTCACGGGCACTACCGTGCCTAGCCTCCATAACCAGCACTCACGGGACTACCGTGCCCAGCCTCCATAACCAGCACTCACGGGCACTACCGTGCCCAGCCTCTATAACCAGAACCCACAGGCACTACCGTGCCCAGCCTCTATAACCAGCACTCACAGGCACTACCGTGCCTAGCCTCTATAACCAGCACTCATGTCTCACTACCGTGCTTAGCCTCTATAACCAGCACTCATGGGCACTACCGTGCCTAGCCTCTATAACCAGCACTCACGGGCACTACTGTGCCTAGCCTCTATAACCAGCACTCACAGGCACTACCGTGCCTAGCCTCTATAACCAGCACTCACGGGCACTACTGTGCCTAGCCTCTATAACCAGCACTCACAGGCACTACCGTGCCTAGCCTCTATAACTAGCACTCACGTCTCACTACCGTGCCTAGCCTCTATAACCAGCACTCATGGGCACTACCGTGCCTAGCCTCTATAACCAGCACTCATGGGCACTACCGTGCCTAGCCTCTATAACCAGCACTCACGGGCACTACCGTGCCTAGCCTGTATAACTAGCACTCACGGGCACTACCATGCCTAGCCTCCATAACCAGCACTCACGGGCACTACCATGCCTAGCCTCCATAACCAGCACTCACGGGCACTACCGTGCCTAGCCTCTATAACCAGCACTCACGGGCATTACCATGCCTAGCCCTATAACCAGTACGCATGAGAACTACGATGCCTAGCCTCTATAACCAGCATGCATGGGCACTACCGTGCCTAGCCCTATAACTAGTACGTATGGGCATTACCGTGCCTAGCCTCTATAACCAGCACTCATGGGCACTACCGTGCCTTGCCACTATAACCAGCACTCACGGGCACAACTGTGCCTAGCCTCTATAACCAGCACTCATGGACATTACCATTCCTAGCCTCTATAACCGGCACTACCGTGCCCAGCCTCTATAACCAGCACTCACGAGCACTACCGTGTCTAGCCTCTATAACCAGCACTCACAGGCACTACCATGCCTAGCCTCTATAACCAGCATTCACGGGCACTACCGTGCCTAGCCTTTATAACCAGCACTCACGGGACTACCATGCCTTGCCTCTATAACCAGCACCCACGGGCACTACCGTGCCCAGCCTCTATAACCAGCACTCACTGGCACTACCGTGCCCAGCCTCTATAACCAGAACCCACAGGCACTACCGTGCCCAGCCTCTATAACCAGCATTCATGGGCACTACCATGCCTAGCCTCTATAACCAGCACTCACGGGCACTATCGTGCCTAGCCTCTATAACCAGCACTCACGTCTCACTACCGTGCTTAGCTTCTATAACCAGCACTCATGGGCACTACCGTGCCTAGCCTCTATAACCAGCACTCACGGGCACTACCGTGCCTAGCCTCTATAACCAGCACTCACAGGCACTACTGTGCCTAGCCTCTATAACCAGCACTCACAGGCACTACCGTTGCCTAGCCTCCTATAACCAGCACTCCGTCTCACTACGTTGCCTAGCCTCTGCAACCAGCACTCATGGGCACTACACGTCCTAGCCTCTATAACCAGCACTCATGGGCACTACCGTGCCTAGCCTCTATAACCAGCACTCATGGGCCCTACCGTGCATAACCTCTATAACCAGCACTCATGGGCCCTATGCCATGGTGACCTCATCAGGGCTCAGTCTGTTGTAAACGATGGTGGGGCTGGGAGGTCAGCAGACTGAAACAACCAAAGGACTGGGAGGGCAGCCATGGAGGATAAAAAGCTGTATAAAAAAATATGATGAAACTGGCAGCTTCCTGCCTTAAATCATAAGGGAGATCAATTTTGTTTTCTTCTTCACATAAAGCTTTTAACCTTGTCGGGGCAGGCAGCCAAGCTCTCATCTCGGTCCCCATCCCTCCTGACTGGCATTTGCCTCCCCTGACTCGCTGGCATCCACCTCCCTTGACTCACCTTTACAGACTGCCCCCTGTGGCGGAACCAGGAAACCCCAAATTCACTGCACAAATCCAGATACCCCCAGTGGTCAGGCAGAGGAACAAGTCGAGAAAAGGCAGGCAGGGCTTCATGAAGCTCGCTGTTCCTAGTTTCCATTTTCAGGTCCCATCTCCCTGCCACGGCAACATGTCAGGACGGCACGAGGGGCGATACAACTGTGCAGAGCGAGCTGCTCCCTTGAGCCACTCGCTAACCTGCACTAGTCAGAGGTTGAAACGGACGGGTCAGCCAGGAGAGCAGCCTTTGGGATGCTCAATCCTCTCCCACCCCAGCGGACTCGTCAAAAACCTGACTCTTAATCACCGGTGCTCGTTTCCGAACATGGGTCACCGTCATGGCTGGAGGTAAGGTATTCAACACCTCAACCCTCCACACCACCAAGGGAGATCAACTTTAAAGAAACACATCAGGAACTTGATTTGATGTACACTTTGTAAAATATTTACTGTATCAGAAGTTTTGGAGTCTTCTAGTATCTGCATTTTAGTCCCTGCCCCTTCTTAGCGACCAGTGTGACACTCTGCCATCTGCTTATTGTTATACTGTGTAATATTTTTGTTATAAATAAAATGTGTATAGTATGTGACCGCTTGCTTAAGGATGGTAATCAGTGTGAGAGGCTTGACCTCTGACCTTCAAGGTGTCAGTGAGGATGTTATGACACTGGCCAGTGAAACACTAATTAAACCCTTCCTTCCAGAGGGACAGTTTATTACCTGTTTCTGCTTTTTAAGTTGGAAACTAAATAACAATTTTATGACCTTAGCAGGAATGGAAGTCATTTGGCTGATCCTTTGTGTTTTTCTCACCTAGCAGAGAACTAGTGAGAGATTGTGGGGTTATAAAACGTCAAAGGAAATGCTTTGATCAAAGAGACTCATATTTTGGGAAACTGCTAGTTGCTGATTTTTACAATAATAACATACATCCTTGTGGATATTTATACTAAAAAGTTAAAGTTATCAGAGGATCTGTGACCTCACAAAGTGGTGGGGAGGTGGATTTTGAAATGGTCAAGCATCTGAGGAAAGCATTGCTTTTTATTCTGGACTCAAGAGACACTTATTTCTCTGGACTTCAGAAGGCACTTTATGATAACTTCTAGCTAGGCAAGAACTTTTAAGTATTTGGGGTAGGCGTATTTGTGTTCTGTAACTTCCCATTTATTTTATGTGACTAAGTTATTGATATAATTGTTCTGTATTTGATATTTTACCTATTTTACAATTTGTAGTAAACAATATTTTCCTTGAAATACTGCCTGTGTCTTTTCAGTTTCTTTTTGCATGTGAATGCTGAATCAGTGTTTTTTTTTTTCTTTTCCCTCCTACCTCCCTCCATCTCCGCCCCATCGGGGGCACCTGAGAGTCATCCCTCTGCCAGTTACCCTAACCAGGACCGACCTTGCGCCCCATGGAGCCGCAGTTATCCCCTTAGGCGGGGAACGAGGTGGGGCCAGTACACCCCGTACACATCTGGTTTCATCGGGCAAGGAGGCGTGGGTGGGTGGTGGCACATCAAGGGCACGCTCCTGATGCCCCGTCTTCTCAGAGATGGAGGGCATTTTCCTCCTTTCCTCCATCGCATGGTGTGCGCCTTGACATGAAGGCGTTATGCGCAGACGTCCACCACGCATCTCAGCCGGCCCCTCCTGCAAGCAGGACTTGCTGTACCCCAAGCGGTCAGGCAAGCTGCGGGCCTTGACCCCCTCCCTCCTCCCCTCGGATAAGGCTAGCAGTCGTGGGACGCCGAAGCCTTCTCCCCCCCCCCAGCCAGCCCTCCAGCGACCTGAGTCCGCACCCGAACCCGGGTCACTGGCATCGTAAGTGGAAATCCAACCACTGCTCTGACGGGCCAGCCCCTGAATCAGTGTTTAAGTTTGACAGCTTTTAAGGGCTTGAATGTGTTACTAATCTTGCTAAAGGTAAGAATATACCTAGGTCTCATATTCAGTAATAAAGGTACATTTTGAAAACCTGGCTGGGTGCCCCTGGGCAAAGGATAATATTGCATTTCCCCGAAGAGAATATATATCTGAGCCCATTACCTGGGTATGTTAGCATAAGGTTCACATTCTGACCCCAAGGACTCGAGGCTGATAGGTGATTCGGACCCAAAACAGACAGGAGGGTTACCCTATCTGTCTCCTGTTCACACTATTGCACTTCGAGGTTGGTACTGTGGGAGCAGAGGGCCTGACCTGTGGAGCGAGTTTGTGACAGCCAGCAGATCTCTTGTTGCCATGACAGCATGGCAAACAATGGGAGCACTCACTGGGCGGAATTGCATACCCAGTTATGACAGTTGTGATGTCAATCCTTGACCCCTGAACTGGAAAGTTCAAAAGAAGCGTGATTGACAGGGCCAGCTTACTGTGTCTCACAGTGGAGCAGGCACCTGGTCATGCACACATCTATATGTGAAATGGTTAGTAGAACACACCAAAAAATCCTTTTTAAAGTTCTAAAAAGCACTGCATTAAATTGTGCTAAACAACATAAAAACTTGTGAAGAGTTTTAAAAGAAATTCTAGATAACCAGAGAGATTTAGCTATTTATATTTGAAACACACTATGGTATATTTAGACCATTAACCATCATCAATTTTTATAACAGTAACTCCTGTTATAAATCAGGCATCTCAGGAAAATACCACAGATTGAGTTTGAATCTGTCAAAACCAAACCTGAGATAGCCGGCCCAGTGGCGTGGAGGGCTGAGGCCTTACGTCCTTACCTTTTCGCCCACATTTAGATTTCGTCTCTCAATTATGGAGTTCACATCTTAGTAATGAAAGGTTACATATTGAGAAAGTCCAGTGTAGAATAATTACGAATATGAAGGGATTAGGTAACACGAGTTATGCTGAGAGACTACATTTTCTGAAATTATTGCCATTAGAGACAAGAAGGCTTCGTGGTGATCTGCTGTTTGTTAGGGATGTTCTCAAAGATCAACAATTAATGACTGATACTGGCCTTGACTTCTAGCAAATTTTTGTTGAAACCCAAGGGGATCCTTTACAGTTTGCTAGGCATAGGTTCAATACTCTAAGGAGGGGAAATTTCTATTCTATGAGAGTTGTTCAATCTTGGAACCCTATTCCTTTGTATGTGATAGTGAGTCAAAGCCTGTCTTCAAAAATCAACTAGATCGATGGCTACTTTCTGAACAACCAACTTCATTTTGTAGTTAAATTGATAGGAGCCAATATGGGCTTTGGCTTTTGCTCCTCATTTCTACCTTGGTGAACCTCCTGCCATGCCGGCAGTCACGCACCCACTCCTGGGGGCCAGGTCCACCGAGCTCACGGTGCCCACCCAAAGTGCAATCTGTGACGGGGGGGGGAGACAGGAATATCCTCCACACGTCCTTTTAGAGTGCCCACTGAGGTCACAACACCCGCCACGAGGTCCCATGGCTTCCTCTCGAATCCGGGTAAGGGTTAAATACAGTCTCAAGTCTGTATCCACGTGAGAACCCTCTATGGTTGCTGTACTGCCGGGGGGGGCCCAGGCATTACAAACTCTTCGGGGTTTGCCCTTATAATCCCCGACTGGTGTCTTCTCCCATGGGTGGTGCCGCACCTAGTTCCCCCTTACAGACTCCTCCCAAGAGCTGTGTATCTCCCCTATTTAAGGCATCCAGATCCACCTGCAGGATTCCTAGTCTATGGTAGTGATGGTGACACCTTGCATTTATCAGGTTGGTCTCAGAACTAAATAAACCTCTTACCTTTACACACACAAAATCACTCTCAGACAGCTTTAAAAGCTAAGTGCTTTACTAAATTACTTAAATAATTATCATACAAAAGATTCAGAAATGTGGTTATAAGATAACAAAAGTTGGAAAATATATATCAAAATGTACTGTAAACTTATAAAGGTCCAGTTTCTACCTTGTTTGTGGAAAATCAAACATCCAGAAAACAAAAGAAGTTGACAAAAGTGTCAGTCCTTCTGCAGCATTCACTGGTTCTTAGACCGTCTCAGTAGCAGTCTTACTTGGTATGTGGCAGGAAGAGTGTTCCATGAAAAAGTGTGCACATGCCCTGCTCTAAGGGCTTTAAATACCTTTTGGTCTAGGTGGTCTGTAATTCTTTGGGGGACTTATCTTTTTAGGCCAGCAGGGGTCTTTCTTGCGCTGTCCAAGATTTTTAAGTGACCCATATTATTGGTTAGTTAGATTTCTCTTACAGTTACAATATTCTTTGATCTTCCCTCATCCTTCCTGCCACTGCATAAAATGAAACTATACCAGGACAGTTCCTGGCATCTGAAGCACTTTTCCTTTGGAGTGTAAGGGTTTATGATAGGGGAGATGGTTTTCTGTCCCCTGACCATTTATGACTCTCTTCCTTTGGTCAGCTACCCCAAGCCTGTGACACGTAATTTTCAGGTTCCTGTCAGCAGCCTGTACTCAGTTCACAGTGGAATGTCAAATATTTTGCAAGACCTTCTCTCTTTCCTGTGACCTCTTCAGTGAACTGGGCATTCTGTTGGCAACCGTTAAGTTCTGGCCCATTTGGAATTTTTAAACATAACCAAGTTCCTCTGTATGTCACCCTTTTAAAGTATAAACAGAAAAAATATCGTCTGCAATATTATTTCCACAGTGGCCAAATCGCCACACCTGCTACCTGGGTTCGGAAATTGACCAGGGTCGCCTGAAAGCTGGCTGGGTGAGGGAAGATTGAGTGTCCAAAGGACGGCACTCCTCCCTCGGGGGTGCGTTCTGGGTCCTGTCACTTGTCTGTCACCTGTCGGAGGCCAAGAGGCATTAAACGCAGGACCAGCAGACATGGGGAGGAGGAAGTCTGCTGACACAATGCCCAAATGCATCAGCACACACATGCACACTTGTGTCACGCAGACAGCCAGAGACTGAAACAAAGGAAAAAGCTCTAGTTTGCTCAGCATCCCCTGCAGGCATCACATGACCCTACGTGGCATGCCACCTGCCAAACACGGCTCTTTGTGAGTGGTGGTTAACCTGTAAGTCCACAAGACAGGTCAATGTCAGGGATGGAGGGAAGCCATTGGGTCCAGGGACTGACAGAGGGAAAGAAATTAAGGGAAAAAACCTAAGGTAAGCTCAAGATGTGGCAGGTCTGAGTACATCCAAACCACATTAAGCAGAAGACTGGAGAAAAAACTAAGGGAAAACGTTTGTTTAAAGAAACACACTAAGCTTCTTCTTAATGTATCCTTATATAGAAACACAGAATTTGTTGACAGAAAAGGACTACTTGGCCCACTCAGTATGCCAGAGTGTTCCCTGCCTATTCTATACGTACAGACCCTATCTGGTCTCTGGCAACCCTCCGCACTCCCTGCTTCTGTTGCAATATTTCCATATGTTTATCCCATGCACACCTGAAACCCTCCACTGTTTCAGCCTCCACCACTTCAGCTGGTAGTTTGTTCTAGGCATCTACCACCCTTTCAGTGAAGAAATACTTCTTCACATCTCTCCTGAACACCCCCCAGCTTCATCACATGCCCGCTAGTCCTGGTGCCTGAGCTCATTTGGGGGAGGCTCCCCTTCTGCACCCAGTTCACCACATATGGTACCTGTAGGTTTCGAACGTGTCAACTCTCTCTCTCCTCTCTTCCAGGGTGTACATGTTGAGATCCCTCAGTCTCTCCTTGTATGGCTTTTGGTGCAACCGCTACACCATGTTAGTTGCCCACCGCTGGACAGCCTCCGCCTTGTCTATGTCCTTTCTGAGGTGCAGTCTCCAAAACTGGAAACAGTACTTCAGGTGGTGGCGTACCAAGGAGTGATACAGCAGCAGCAACACTTCCTTCTTCCTGCTGGAGATACCCCTCCTTATGCACTCCAGCATCCTACAAGCCCTGCCCACGGCCTTGTGTTGTGTGTGTTGTCATCTTGAGGTCCTCTGAAATAATACCCTAATGTCTCTTTCCTGTCTAGTGACTGCCAGCCCCATCCTATACTTAGCACCAGAGTTCCTATGCCTTAGGTGCATGATTTTGCACTTTCTGATATTGAACACCAACTGCCATGTTTTTGACCACTCCTCAACTTTCCTCAGATCCCTATGCATTTTCTGAACCCCCTTCACCCTATTGCAAATATTGGTGTCATCTGCAAAAAGGCATACCTTACCCTCCATTTGTTTATTTTCACTCTTTGGCAACCAGGTAAAGTTCTTCTGCAATGTACCCTGTGTAGACATTGAAAAAGACTGGTCCCAGTAGCAAACTCTGTGGTACTACACAGGTTACTCTCCCATACTCTGAGTGCATGCCATTAACTTCCATCCTGTTTCCTATTCATTAACCAGTTTCAAACCCAGTACCAATTTGGACCCTACTCCTAAGCTGGTCAACTTCCTAATCAATCTCCTGTGTGGCAGTGTCAAAGACCTTGCTGAAGTTCAGATGGGCTACATTTACTGCCCTTCCCGGCCTATTTCCCTAGCCACCCCCTCAAAGAAATCTATCAGATCTGTCTGGCATGACCTTTCCCCTGTGAATCTCAGCTACTTGTGGTCCTGCAGCCCTTTGGGTTCTAGATGCCAAATCAGCCTTTCTTTCAGTAGGGTTTCCACTAATTTCCCCACAACTGAAGTTAGACTGACTGGTCTATAACTGCTAGCCTCCTTCCTGCTGCCGCTCTTACGTAGAGGGAGCACGTCAGCCCTTCTCCAGTCCTCCAGAATCACACCTGTTTCTACTGAGCTGCTGAAAAAAAGGCCATCAGCGGAGCAGCTAGCATTTCCCTGAGCTCTTTAAGTACCCTCAGGTGTATTCCATCTGATCCCATAGCCTTATCCACATTTGGGGCTGCAAATCCTTTCAAGACCTTTCCTCTGAAAATGAACCTGAGACCACCTCCCCTCTCCCCCATTCTTGCTTCTTCCTGGTGGTCCATCCCCTCCTCCCTCTACTGTGAAGACTAAGTAGACGTACCTGTTTAAAATGTATGCCTTTTCTTGGTCCCCACCCCCACCCTGCCGCCTTCTAATTCTCACTGTCCTCCCCTTGCTTTTCTCTTCTCACTAACATATCTGAAAAAGTCTTATCCCCTTTAGTCACCCAACTAGCAATACTTTCTTCTGTCTGTGCCTTTGGTCCTCTAACAACCATACCTGCTTCCTTCTGCCTTGCTTGGTATAACTAGCTGTCCTCCTCCTCCTCATCCCTCTGTGTTTCTCTGTACCTCTTGAATGCCACTACCATCCTTTTTAAACCACCCTTGCCACTTTACTGGGGAACCATAACAGTCTCCTTTTCTTTCTGCTTTTGCTTACCTCTTTCACACAGAGGTTTGTTGTCTTAATTATGCCCTCCTTTATTTTTCCCCATTGTGCGTCAACTTCTCCCTGGCCATTCCCCCACCTCCTTTTGAGGCACTTTCTGAGGCAGTCTCCCATTTCTTTAAAATCTGCCCTCCTAAAGTCCAGGACCCTCATCCTTGTGCGGCTCACCTCTGCTCCTTTTCTTAAATTGAACAACACTGTATGACCAATGGTACCTAGGGGATGGACATCTGCAAGGCTGTCTCTGTTCGTTAGCATCAGGTCAAACACTGCCCCATGCCTAGTAGCATTGTTTATCTGCCTGAGAAAAGCCTCTTGTAGGGAGTCAAGGTAGGCCCTGCTCCTTGCTGAAGCTGCAGCTGGAAAATTCCATTCCACATCTGGCAGATTAAAAATGGCCAAATAGCAGCATCTCCCCTTACTTGCCATCCTCATGATGGCCTCCACTAGTGCTTTGTCCATCCCTTCCCCTCCCCTTGTGCTGGAGGTCTGTACACTACCCAGGTATGGACTGCTGTCCCGCAGTCTGTCTCCAGTATGACCCACACCACCTCCAGTCCCTCTTCACCTTGGTGCACCTCCACGGACTTTATTCCCCTCCTTCATGTATAATGCCACCCCTCCTCCCCTCCCATCCACCTACCTGCTCTGTCTCTCCTGACTAGAGAGCAGCCCCGAATGGATAGAATACTTGGTGCACCATGATTCCATTATGGCTACTAGATCCAGGTTAGCTTCTCCCATGACAGCCTCTAAGTCCAGGGACTTTGTTTCCAAGGCTTCTGGTATTAGCACACATGGCTCTCCACACCTTCCCACCCCACCCCCGATGCCCTGTGTCTTCTTGCCTCTCTCATCTGTGTTGTTACCTGAAGCCCCATGTTCCCATTTTGTTTTCTATATTTCTGGTTCCCTTTGATCCACTTTCCTCCCCTACCTAAATTGTATTCCTCTCTTCCTTCACCTTGTCCCAGTCCCTGCCTTCCTGTGCCCCTGTCTTTGGGGTGCTTTTAGCCCTTGTGACACCTCTCTCTGTCATTTTACCATCAGGGGTTAATTGATGTTTCCCTCTGTTTCTGCACCCTCCTCCCCCGGCTAGTTGAAATGCTCATCAAAGCAGCTTCTAAACCTCCAGCCAAGAAAAAATTACTCACCTTAGTAATGTTGTTTCTTCTAATGGGGTCTTGCTGTATTCTGACATATGCAGTGATCACCAACCTTTGAACAGCCCCGGAGAACAAAGAATTAATTTTCCATGCAGGGCATGGAACGCTGAGCTCGAGCTCGGTTGAAGCCTCTGTCTGCTGTTGTTTAAACCCCAACCGTCAGATCTTTACGAGCTATACTCACTGGGCGTTCTGTGTGGAAACTGTAAACTCACACTAGCCAACTGGCAACTAAATTTGATAAAAAGGTTTTTTTCAGTTTCAAAGCAAAGACTGAAGTCAGGAAATCCAAAAAACAAAACACAACACACACTCAAAATAAAGGTGCCAACACTGCTCCTGCCCACCCACATCCCAAAAAACAGGTTCTGAGAGGGGAGGCGAGGGGGAGGTCAGAATACAGCAAGACTCCATTAGAAGAAACAACATTACTAAGATGAGTAATTTTTTCTTCAAACATGAAGTCTTCCTGTATTCTGACATATGCAGACTACCAAGGAGGAGGGACAGAACCTACTTTGGCAATAGGCTCTGAAGCACTGGTGTGCCAAACCAAGCATCACTCCTAGCCTGGATATCCAGAGAGTAATGCTTGGTGAATGTATGGACTGCTTTCCAGGTGGCTGCTTGACATATTTCTAAGATAGGAATATCCCTGGCAGCAGCCAGGGAAGCAGCTGTACCTCTAGTAGAGCGAGCCCTCACGCCTGAGGGTGGGATTTCACCCAATTTTCAGAAAGCAGAATTGTATACAAGAGAAAATCCACCTGGCAATAGATCTTTAGTGGCAGGTTTGCCTCACCAACTCTCCATAAGTGAGGAATAACTGAGGGCTCAAACCTGTGACCCCTTGGTGCGCCTATGTAGTAGCTAAGGCCCTTTTACATCCAGCTGTGCAACCTCCTCTCTCCAGAGGAGGAATGGTCAGTGAAGAAACCAAGGAGAGACATAGACTGATTAAGGTGGAAATCTGAAACCACCTTAGGCAAAAACTTCCTGTTAGTTCTTAGGACCACTTTATCTCTATGGAAAGAGATGAAATCAGGCTCCACTGACAGGGCTTGTAATTCACTGATGCGCCTGGCAGAGGTAATGGCTACCAAAAACACAGTTTTCCAAGTCAAGTACTTAAGCTCTGCAGAGGACAAAGGCTCAAAGGGGGGTTGCATAAGCTGAGCAATGCAAACATTAAGGTCCCAAGCAGGAGCAGGGTCCCTGAAGGGAGGACTGGTTTGCAACAATCCCTTGAAGAATTTACAAAATACAGGATGGGCTGAAAGAGAAGAGGGCTTGCCTACTGACAAAAATGCAGAAACAGCTGCTAAATGTATTTTGAGTGTAGCTGGTCTGAGTCCTAAGCCATTGAGATAAACCATACAGTCCAGGACAGTAGGCAACCCAGCAGATTCCGGAGAAATATGCTTACCAGAGCACCAAATAGTGAACCTTTTCCATTTGGAGTTGTAAGTCTTTCTGGTGGAAGACTTTCGAGAAGCCTTTAGAACATCCAGAACACTTTGAGAGAGGTGCAGATCAGCAAACTCTAACTCTTCAAGAGCCAGGCCTTGAGTTTGAGAGATTTGAGATTCGGATACCAAATCCTTCCCTGAGAGGATGTCAACAGGTTGTAATTCCTGGGAAGAGACAGGGGAAGGTGGACTGCTAAGGACAGCAACAGTGGGTACCAGGGCTGTCTGGCCCAGTCTGGAGCGATCAGAATCACTTTGCACGGTTGAGACCTGATCTTGACTACCACCTTGAACAGGAGAGGGAAGAGGGGGGAAAGCATACAGGAACTTCCCTTCCCAATTGAGAACCAGGGCATCCAGGGGGACTGAGCCCAATACTGGGGGTCTGCAGCAAAATAGAGGAAGTTGGTGATTGTCTGGGGCTGCAAAAAGATCTATCTGTGGAGTGCCACATCTGGGGAAAATCACTTTCAAAATTAGGGGATCTAGGGACCATTCGTGGTGGCCCTGAGATATCCTGCTGAGAGCATCTGCTAGGACATTGTCCTTCCCTGGGAGGTGAACTGCTGTCAGAGAAGTTTGCAGGGAATAGGCCAGAGACCACAACTTCATTGCTTCTGTGCACAAGGCCGTAGACCGAGTGCCCCCTTGCTTGTTGATGTACCACATTGTGGTGGTATTGTCTGTTCTGATCTGGACTACTTTGTTCTGAACAGACTTGGAAAAAGCTTGTAGTGCCAGAAACACTGCTCTGAGTTCCAAGAGATTGATGTGAAGCAGAGATTCTTGAGGTGACCACAGCCCTTGGGTGGTAAGATCCCCCAAGTGGGCTCCCCAGCCCAAGAGGGAGGCGTCTGTGGTGAGGATTAGTGAATGAGACTGAGTGACAAAAGGATCTCCCTGCCTTAAATTGTCCTGATCCCGCCACCATTGCAAAGTCTGGATCAGGGTACGAGTCACTGGGACTAGTTTGGTAAGTGAATCCTTTCTCTGGTACCAGAAGGCTCTCAAGTGGAACTGAATGTCCCTCATCTGAAATCTTGCCCTGGACCACTGCTGTAGAGGCTGCCATGTGGCCCAAGAGCTGCAAGAAGTGCCTTGCTGGTCGAGACACCTGAAGGGTGAAAGAAGAGCTGTGTCTGGGTGTCCTCCGTCCAGGAAGGAAGGCCTTTGCTCTTATTGTATCCAGCTCAACCCCTACAAAGGTGAGGAGCTGTACTGGCTCTAGAACTGACTTTGGAAGGTTTAGGAGGAATCCTAAGGAAGTGAGCAGTTGCTGAGTTATCTGAAGATGTGACTTGACTTGGTCTGGAGACTGACCCACTATGAGCCAGTCATCCAGGTATGGAAAGATGGAGATCTTTTTTCTCCTTAGGAAAGCAACCACTACTGCCAGGCACTTTGTGAACACCCTTGGGGCTGATGCTAGACCACAGGGCATTGCTCTGAATTGATAGTGGCCTGAGGGCAACTCGAACCTGAGGTACTTTCTGTGGGAGCACCTGATGGGAATGTGAAAATAGGCATCTTTGAGGTCCAGGGAGGCTAGCCAGTCCCCTGGCCTTAGGGCAGAATTATTCCCAGAGTCACCATTTTGAATTTTGGCTTTAAAAGGTGCTTGTTTAGATATCTCAGATCCAGGATGGGCTGCCATTCTCCTGTCTTTTGGGGGGGTAGGAAGTACCTGGAGTACAACCCTTTGCCCCGTGTAGGGTAGGAACCCTTTCTATGGCTCTGAGAGCCAAGAGGAAAGAAACCTCTGCCTCTAGGGCAAGGGCCTCTGATGGATTTGCAGGTGGAAAGGATCTGATTCTCATCTTGGGAAATTTTTTTGAAGCTGAGAACCAGTCCCTGGCTTACTCTTCCAGGACCCACTTGTCTGATGTTAAAGACTTCCAGTCCTGGACAAAGTAAGACAGCCTCCTACAGGTATTGGAGAATCGGCCCGGGCAGACCCATCAAGGTGTCTGCTTGGCAGGGGCTTTAGGCTGAAGAGTGGAAGCAGGCCTGCTCATACCCCGTCTGCCTCTCCCTCTAAAGAACCCCCTCTGAGCAAAAGCAGAAGAGGAGGCCTGGGCTTGGCAAAAAAGGCCTTTGAAAGGGCCTGCCCCTGCCCCTGGAATGCTGCCTCTGAGGAGTGGCTTGCCTTTCTTTGGCCTGAACACTCCTGTAGGTGGTCCTGTACTCATCCATCTTCTTCATGTAGTTCTCAGTCTGCTCCCCAAACAGAGAATTACCAATGACAGGAAAATCCATGGCCTTAGCCTGGGTATCCTGTGATAGGCTAGTACATCTGAGCCAAGCCATCCTCCGAAGGGCCACAGATGTAGCCATGACTCTAGATGAAACATCACTGGAGTCCACAGCAGCATGAAATTGCACCTTGGATGCCTCAATCCCATCCGCAGCCACCAGCTACAGCTCCTTGGCAAGCTGGTCAGGGGCCTATTTAGCTAGAGCCATCACAGTGTCCCACCTGGACTTCTGGTATCTAGCTGTGTAGGCCATATAGTTAGCCTGCCTGAGTCCCAAAGATGCTGCCATGTACTGTTTCTTTGCCATGGCATCAATCCTCCTGGAGTCCTTATCTGGGGGGTGTGAAGCCAAGGGAATATTTGCCTTATCACAGGCAGCAAGCAGCCTGCACTACCCCAACATGGCTGCATTGCTGGGAAAGGAACTCCGTGTCTGAGTCTGAAAGAGTATACCTCTTGTCCATTCTTCTGTCCACAGGAGGTACTGAATTACGAGTTTTTAGAATTTTAAATGTCTGTTTCCCAAAAGACTTATGGAGGGGAACAGACAATCTCCTGGACTCCGGGATGTCCATCATCTCAACAAAATCAGGCTCCTCCTGATCCTCTACTGCTTCTTCCACAGGAAGCTGGACAGTTTCAGACACTTTTTTGTAAAACATAAAGTGGGAAGGGGACTCAGAAAGCCTAGGAGGAGAAACACCTGAAGGTCTGTCTGGGGAGATGTCTGGGTCAATAGGCACATCCAGACTTTCATAATCACCATCATCTGATCGGTTCAAACCGAACCGATCCAATGTTTACAAGTTCCACACAGAAACTAATATAGAAAAACCTATCTAGTACTCACGGTACCACAGACAGAGACTTAAACAGACAGGTTATAAGCAGAAATTCGGTTGAAACCGAGCGAAAAAAACGACACTTTAACCAACTTTTTTGAACTGAGCAAAGGAGAAATCTCCGGAGCGACTGTTCAGTGAGGCGGAGTAAAGAATCTGACGGTTGGGGTTTAAACAGCAGCAGACAGAGGCTTCAACCGAGCTCAGCGTTCCATGCCCTGCATGGAAAGTTAACTCTTTGTTCTCCGGGGCAGTTCAAAGGTTGGTGATCACTGCATGTGTCAGAATACAGCAAGACTTCATGTTGTTTGAAGGACTGCGATCCCCCTACTAGAAGGATGCATGCCATCTCCCCTACAGAGGCCATACCTTCCCAGGTTGGTCCCCAGTCCCCAATATCTATAGTACCAGCACTTAAATATGCACCTTCACATAGATGTAAAATTCAAAGGGCTTAAATTTGCAAAGCAGAATGTACTAGTGACAGCCTAAACCATTTAACCACAGCACTAAATAATTCAAGCGGAATCGGTAAGTCAGGCATGAAAGCTGGTATTCTGAACTTCTATCAGTAATCTAGTGCCAAATGTGATTCAGTATATTTATGAGTGCAAAAGCTGGACAGCAGTGTTACACCATTGCCTTGTAAACTGTACCATAAGCTGTGACTACACTGCGACAGCAGATATAATAGCATCATATTAGAAGTCTACATAAGTAAATAGTCACATTTAAAGATTGTACTCCGTTTTCCATGAAAAATTAAATGACTTTTACAACTAATTTCTAATAGAAGGCTTTCTGCAGTATAATTTTTTATCATAAGATGCTTCAATTAATTTTGTACTGAGAACAAAATACAAACTTTGCAACATAATATGTTGTTTTCCTTTAAAAAAAAAACAAATGGGATACAGTAGCTATAGCATATGGTTCTTCAAAACACACATAGAGAAATACACAGTGATGCAATCTGGGTGCATGAACCAGTGGGCAGAGTATATACTACCCAGTAATCCTGTGTGGAGAAAGATCTGGGAGTTATGATTTCAAATTATCTAAATTTCTTTAGACTGTGCACCGAGGTAACAAAGAAATGCTATAGGCTACTCGGTTGTAGGGGGAAAAACACAGCAAGTGGGGACAGCAAGGTTATAATGCCCCCGTGTGGGACACTCGTGAGGCCACATCTCACTGCCTTACACCAATTAACAGAAAGAAAAAAAAAAACAAAAACCAAGAGCAAGTTCTGATTACCATGCTTTTGTGCCACTACTGTTTCCAGTATCTTCTTGCTAAAGCTGCAGGGTCCCCACCACTCATTCATTCTTTAGGTACCCTTGACCGGGTGGACCGATCGCTAACCCCTGAGGCAGCAGCTGGATAAGCCAGCCGGCCATGCGTCTCCCTCGGCCCACTTCAAGCACTCCACAGCCTGGGTGCCCTTGACCGGGCAGACCGCTTGCTAACCCCGGCAGCAGCGGCTGGATAAGCCAGTCGGCCACACATCTTCCTCGGCCCGTCTTAAGCACTCCAGAGCCTGGGTGCCCTTGACCGGGCAGACCACTCGCTAACCCCGGTGGCAGCAGCTGGATAAGCCAGCCGGCCATGCATCTTCCTCGGCCCACCTCAAGCACTCCAGAGCCTGGGTGCTCTTGACCGGGCGAACTGCTCACTAACCCCGGCAGGCAGCAGCTGGATAAGCCAGCCAGCTGCACATCTTCGGCCCGCCTCAAGCACTCCAGAGCCTGGGTAAGCCGCCCTCTTCAACCAGGGACTCTTCCTGGACTCCGACTGGCTGCTGTGCTGTTCAGCCTGCATCTGACTGGTTGCTGCCCTATGGCTTTCCCTGGGACTGGTCCTTGAGCTTTCCCTTGCTTTTCCTCGGCTTTACAGTACTTCCCCGCCATCATTTCTGATTAGTCTGTAAAGAATATTGTAAACTTAAGAGTTGTGTAAAATGCTGGGAAATGTACTAATCTAGAGGTGTACTGCTGAACTGCTGATGCTAGGGACATTTTCGTGCTTGTGAAACCTGAACTGTATTTTTCTGTACCTCTGCCCTCTCTCTCTCCCAGGCCACTTAATTTTCTGCCTTTCTCTGCACCTTCTCCTCCCTCACTGGCTTCCTGACTCTGTATTTCAAATTCTGATTTTATGGTGGCGCCTATATAAACTGCTATCCATCTTTGCTGTCTGGCTGCCCGCCCCCCGTTTCTTTCTCTTCTCACTTTGTCCCTTTGTTCTATCCCCACCTGCCAATTTAACTAATCGGCTTCACTTTGTCCCTGTGATCCTTTTTATTCCGCTAACCTCTGGCTTTCCTTTCTCTCTTCAGGTGCCCTTTACCGGGTGGACCGCTCCACTAGCCGGCCGGCGACTGGATAAAGCCAGCCACTACGATCTTCCCTCGGCCCGCCTCAAGCACTCCAGAGCCTAAAGCCTGTCTCTTCGACCGGGGACTCTTCCTGGACTCCGATTGGCTGCTGTGCTGTTCAGCCTACATCTGATTGTTTGCTGCTTTACAGCTTTCTCTGGGATTGGTCCTTGAGCTTTCCCTTGGCTTTCTTCCCCACCCACTTTTACGGCTTTTCTGATTACTCTGTAAAGAGTAATTTGTCCCGTCCGCCCCCCCAACCCCAGCCTCTATGAAATACACTTATAACCCCTTCCTTCTCTATTGGCTGTTGCTGTCTACACAGTAGTTGACCTGCTGCAGACAACATACTCTTTACTCCAGCTCTATTCTCCTACTATTTTCTCCCCTATCCTTCTCTAGCTATCTGCTGCATGTAGCGCTGCTTTCAACTTCCTGCTGCCCCTCCTCCTGCTCCTACCTCTGTCTGTATTCATTTTCTCCCCCTACTGTGATCTGCCTCTGCGTTATTTTCCTCCCTGCCTTCCCTGTGCCCTCGAGTTTCTGTGATCTGATCTCACCTTGCTGTCACTTTATCCTAGGACTATACCTTAACTAATCACTCTCTGCCTCCCCCTCTACCCTGTTGTTCACCGCCTTCACTTTCTTCTGGAGTTTCTCTCTCCTCGTACCTTTATTACCCTGCCATACCCCGCTTATTCTTCCTGGGCTCACTCCATTAGTGTCTCCATCATGGGTTGTTTAGGCTGGGTAGTTTCTCTGTCCTGACTTTTTTCCTTAGTTATTGTGCTGACCAGCTTATCGCTGAGGCTCTGCATTACCCTTTTCTAACAGTTACCCTCCCCCTCCATGTCGTATCTGGCCGGAATTCTCCCTTATTTATTTATTTATTTCATCATTCAGACATAACCTTTGAGCAAAATGCTCTTTTTCAAAGGTTCCATGTCTTGACAGGAGGATAACACAGAAAGGTAGTTACAGAAGAAAAAATTACTCACCTTAGTAATGTTGTTTCTTCTAATGGAGTCTTGCTATATTCTGACATATGCAGTGAGTCCCAACCTTCGAACTGCCCCGGAGATGAAAGAGTTAACTTTCCATACCAGGCATGGAACGCTGAGCTCGAGCTCGGTTGAGACTCTGTTGATCTTCAAACTCAAACTGTCTGATCTTTACGAGCTAAACTCACTAAGGTCCTGTGTGGAAGCTGTAAACCTACACTAGCCAACTGGCTACTAAAAATAAAACACATTTTTTGGTCCCAAAACAAAGACTCAAGTCAGGAGACCCAAAAATGAAAAACACAACACCAACTCACCCCAAGAAAGAAGGGTGAAAACAAAAGGTGGGCACCTACTGGTAGCAGCACTGCACTGCCCACCCACATCCCAAAAACAGAGGTCCTGAGAGGGCAGGCAGGGAGGGAGGGAGGTCAGAATATAGCAAGACTCCATTAGAAGAAACATTACTAAGGTGAGTAATTTTTCTTCAAACAACATGAAGTCTTGCTATATTCTGACATATGCAGACTACAAAGCAGTACCTCCATGGAGGAGGGACAGAACCTACTTAGGAAATAGGCTCTGAAGCACAGCTGTGCCAAACCAAGCATCACTCCTAGCCTGGATGTCCAGGGAGTAATGCTTGGTAAAAGTGTGAACTGTTTTCCAGGTAGCTGCTTGACATATCTCTAGAATAGAGATGCCCCTGGCAGCAGCCAGGGAAGCAGCTGTACCTCTGGTAGAGTGAGCCCTCAGGCCTGAGGGAGGAACCTTACCCAGTTTTTCATAACAAAACTGGATACAAGAGACAATCCACCTGGCAATGGATCTTTTAGTGGCAGGTTTCCCTTTACCAACCTCACCATAAGCAAGGAACAGTTGGAGGGAGTCAAACCTGTGACCCTTGGTACACTCTATGTAGTAACTAAGGGTTCTTTTCACATCTAAACTGTGCAGCCTCCTCTCGCCAGAGGAGGAATGGTCAGTGAAGTACACTGGAAGAGACATAGATTGATTAAGGTGGAAATCTGAAACCACCTTAGGCAAGAACTTCCTGTTAGTCCTGAGGACCACCTTATCTCTACGAAAGAAGATAAAATCAGGCTCCACTGACAAAGCTTGTAATTCACTTATGCATCTGGCAGAAGTGATGGCTACCAGAAACACAGTCTTCCAAGTCAAGTACTTAAGCTCTGCTGAAGATAAAGGCTCAAAAGGGGATTGCATAAGCTGACCAATGCAAACATTGAGGTCCCAGGCAGGGGCAGGGTCCCTGAATGGAGGGTTGGTGTGAAGCAATCCCTTGAAAAACTTGGAGAATATAGGGTGAGCTGAAAGAGAAGAGGGCTTACCTGCTGAGATGAAAGCAGACACAGCTGCCAGATGCACTTTCAGTGTAGCTGGTCTCAGCCCCAAGCTATTTAAGTGGACCATATAATCAAGGACTGTGGGCAGATCAGCAGATTCTGGGGAAATATGCTTCCCCGAGCACCATATGGAAAATCTTTTCCATTTGGAATTGTAAGTAGCCCTGGAGGAAGGTTTTCTAGAAGCCTTTAGGATATCCATTACACCTTGGGAGAGGTGTAAATTAGCAAACTCTAACTCTTCTAGAGCCAGGCCTTGAGATTGAGAGATTTGAGGTTCGGGTACCAAACCCTCCCCTGAGCACAGGTTAACAGGTTGTAATTCCTGGCAAGACACAGGGGAAGATGGACTGCTAAGGACAGCAGGAGTGGATACCAGGGCTGTCTGGCCCAGTCTGGAGCAATCAGGATCATCTTGCAGGGTTGAGATCTGATTTTGACTAGCACTTTGAACAGGAGAGGGAAGGGGGGAAAAGCATAGAGAAACTTCCCTTCCCAATTGAGAACTAAGGCATCCAGGGGACTGAGCCCAACACTGGGGCCCAGCGCAAAGGAAGTTGGTGATTGTCTGGGGCTGCAAAAGATCTTATCTGCGGGGTGCCCCATCTGGAAAATATCACCTCCAAGACCAGGGGGTCCAGTGACCATTCGTGATGGCCCTGGGAAATCCTGCTGAGAGCATCTGCCAGGACATTGTCCTTGCCTGGGAGTGAACTGCCGTGAGGGAGGTGTTCAGGGAGTAAGCCAGAGACCACAACTTCATTGCTTCGGTGCACAAGGCCATAGACCGAGTGCCTCCTTGCTTGTTGATGTACCACATTGTGGTGGTGTGGTCTGTTCTGACCTGTACAACTTTGTTCTGAACAGATTTGGAAAAAGCTTGAAGTGCTAGAAATACTGCTCTGAGTTTCAACAGATTGATATGGAGCAGAGATTCCTGAGGGGACCACAACCCCTGGGTGGTGAGGTCGCTCATGTGAGCCCCCCACCCCAAGAGGGAGGCATCTGTAGTAAGGATTAAAGAGTGAGACTGAGTGACAAAGGGAACCCCTTGTCTCAGATTGTTCTGATCCTGCCACCACTGTAGGGCCTGGATCAGGGTTCGAGTTTACTGGGATCAATTTGGTCAGAGGGTCCTTCCTTTGAGATCAAAAGGCTCTCAAATGGAACTGAATGTCCCTCATCTGAAATCTTGCTCCCTGCACTACTGCTGTAGAAGCAGCCATGTGACCCAGGAGCTGTAGAAAATGCCTTGCTGGTCAAGACACCTGTAGGGTGAATGAGGAGGCCAGAGAGACCAGGGTCCTTGCCCTGTCCAGGGGAAAGAAGGCTCTGGCCTTTTCTGTGTCTAGCTCTGCACCTATGAAGGTGAGGAGCTGGACAGGCTCTAGAACTGACTTTGGAAGATTTAGAAGGAAACCCAAAGAAGTGAGCAGTTGCTGAGTGATCTGTAAGCGTAACTTGACTTGGTCTGGGGACTGGCCTACTATGAGCCAGTCGTCCAGGTAAGGGAAGATGGCAATCTACTGCCTTCTTAGAAAAGCAACTACTACTGCCAGGCATTTTGTGAATACCCTTGGAGCAGAGGTGAAGCCAAAGGGCATTGCTCTGAACTGGTAATGGCCTGAGGGCAGCTCGAACTTGAGGTACTTTCGATGGGAGCTTCGGACGAGAATATGGAAGTAGGCATCCTTGAGGTCCAGGGACACTAGCCAGTCCCCTGGCCTTAGAGAGGGTAGAATAATTCCCAGAGTCACCATTTTGAATTTTGGTTTTAAAAGGCGCTTGTTTAAGTATCTGAGATCCAGGATGGGCCGCCATTCTCCTGTCTTTTGGGGTAAGGAAGTACCTGGAGTACAACCCTTTGCCCTGGTGTAGGGGTGGAACCCTTTCCACAGCTCTGAGAGCTAGGAGGGAGGAGACCTCTGCCTCTAAGGCAAGTGCCTCTGATGGATTTGCAGGTGGAAAGGAACTGGTTCTCATCTTTGGAAACTTTTTGAAGCTGAGAACCAGTCCCTGGCTTACTACTTCCAGGACCCATTTGTCTGATGTCAGAGACTCCCAGTCCTGGACAAAGTAAGCCAGCCTGCCCCCTACAGGTAGTTGAGAATCGGCCCTGGCAACCCCATCAGGGCTGTTTGGCAGGGGCTTTGGGCTGAGGGGTGGATGCAGGCTTGCCTGTACCCAGTCTGCCTCTCCCTCTAAAGAACCCCCTCTGGGCATAAGCAGAAGAGGAGGCCTGGGCTTGGTAGAAAGGCCTATGGAAAAGCCTGCCACTGCCCCTGGGATGCTGCCTTTGAGGAGTGGCCTGCCTTTCCTTGGCCTGTGCACTCCTATAGGTGGTCCTATATTCGTCCATTTTCTTCATGTAATTCTCTGTCTGCTCCCCAAACAAAGAATTACCCACAACAGGAAAATCTATGGCCTTAGTCTGGGTATCCTGTGACAGGCTAGTACATCTGAGCCAAGCCATTCTTCGAAGTGCCACAGATGTAGCCATGACTCTAGATGACACATCACTGGAGTCCACTGCAGCATGGAATTGCACCTTGGATGCCTCAATACCATCAGCAGCCACCTGCTCCAGCTCCTTGGCAAGCTGGCCAGGGACCTGTTTTGCTAGGGCCATAACAGTGTCCCATCTGGATTTTCGATACCTAGCAGTATAGGCCATATAATTGGCCTGTCTGAGTCCCAAGGATGCTGCCATGTACTGTTTCTTTGCCATGGCATCAATCCTCCTGGAGTCCTTGTCCGGGGGGTGTGAAGCCAAGGGAATGTTTGCCTTATCACAGGCTGCAGCCTGCACTACCCCAACATGGCTGCATTGTTGTGTAAGGAACTCCGTGTCAGAGCCTGACAATGTATACCTCTTGTCCATTCTCTTATCCACAGGAGGTATAGTGCTAGGAGTCTTTAAAATCTTAAATGTCTGTTTCCCAAAAGATTTGTGCAAGGGAATAAACAGCCTCCTACACTCTGGGATATCCATCATTTCCACATAGTCAGGCTCCTCCTGGTCATCCACAGCTTCTTCCATAGGAAGCTGAAGGGTTTCAGCCACTTTTTATAAAACATGAAATGGGAGGGGACTCAGAAAGCCTGGAGGACACCCTGAAGGTCTGTCTGGGAGATGTCCGGTCAATGGGCACATCCAGACTTTCAAATCCATTTCACTTTCCTCTACTCCTCTTCCTCCTCCTCCGGTTCATAAAATTCCTCTAACTCATACTCTTGAACCGGTGGAACGAGACGAACCGAGCACCTGCCTGATGGTGCCGATTCGGGTGTCGAAACTGGGAATGCAACTGAACAATTTTGATTGCTTTGGCTATCTCGTCAGCGGTTGGAGAGGAAAGTTTTGGCTCCACGCCAGCTGATTTTTCTTTTCTAGTTCTTTTAGCCAGAACCAACTCCTCAGAATCAGCTCTCCTTTTGCCCGAAGAAGTCTCGCCCTGGTCAGAGGGCACTCCTTCGGGTTCGGTTTGAACCGAACCGGGCTGGCCAGCCAGTTCAGCAGACTTTTTGGCCTCCCTTTCCCTGAGCCTACCAGCTCTCTTTTCTAGGGTAGCTGCAGGGAAATTTTTGCAAATCTGGCAGTCTGCATTGAGGTGGTCAAACCCCAGACAATAAACACAGGTGGTGTGGGGTTCAGCCTTGGCAAAGGCTTCCCCACACACACTGCAGTGTTGAAACCCACTGGGTTCGGTTTTTCTTTTGGGTTTCTCAGACATAGTGCCAGTCCTAACCAAACTTACCCTTTTATGGCAATTCGCCAGGCAAGACCCTCTTATCGGTTCCCAACCGTGTCACGGGTCGTGGAAAAAAACGTAATAAAATCCATTTTTTTAGAACCGATAAGAACCGGTAACCACACTCTAAAAGCACAATTTAAGATTTTTTAAACAACTTGATCGGTTCAAACCGAACCAATAAACCGTTTACAAGTTCCACACAGAACAGAATAAAATAAAACCTATCTAGTACTCACAAATACCACAGACAGAGACTGAACCAACAGGTTATGGTTTAAATTCGATCGAAAACCGAGAAAAGCGGTACTTTAACCGACAAACGAACCGAGCAGAAGGAGAAATCTCCGGAGCGACTGTTCAGTGAGGCGGAGTAAAGAATCTGACGGTTTGAGTTTGAAGATCAACAGACAGAGTCTCAACCGAGCTCGAGCTCAGTGTTCCATGCCTGGCATGGAAAGTTAACTCTTTCATCTCCAGGGCAGTTCGAAGGTTGGGACTCACTGCATATGTCAGAATATAGCAAAACTTCATGTTGTTTGAATATGGGTGCACAAGTACAGAGACGAAAAATACAAGAAATAACAGCAATTGGTCTGACTATTTACAGTTGTAAGTTATCTCATATAGAGGTACATATTGCAGTTAGTACAGCCCAAGGTACATGATGAATGCTGTGGGTTTAAGAAACTAATTTAGCAGGAGGTAAAGCAGCCAGGGGAGGCATTGTCGTTATTTCATATAAAGTCAGGGGGGAGAGACTCAACAAAGGCTTTCACACCCTGTATGTTAAGGCAGCCAAGAGGAGGCATTGTCGTTAATTCTAGTCAAGGGTTGGGAGGTGTAATTTTCTGTGCAGGACTCTTGCACTCCTATACATCCCTTTGTCTTTCCAAGCCAGGCACTGCTCTACTTGGACTGTGGCTCCACAAACGCCTATGTATACCTAATGTTACAACTGCCTGAAATGCTCTCTCCCTGTGTCTCGTCTTGGGTCCAAATTTCCGCCCTCCTCCTGCTGGCTCACGCCAGGGACATTGAGCCTAATCCTGTACCTCCTTGCCCTATGCCTGCTCAGTCCCCCTCTACACCTTCCATACCCCTGACAAAAGGCCTGAAAGTTGCTCATATGAATGTTCGCAGTCTCCATCCTAAAATGGCTGAACTTGAGGCTTGGGTCCTTCAGATGTCCCCCGACATCTTATGTATATCTGAATCCTGGCTTAAACCAGCTACTAAACTGCATGAGGTGGCTCTACCCAGATATAACTGCCTCAGAAAAGACACACTGGGTAACAGGAGTGGAGGTGTTCTCCTCTACTCTAGGTCAGATGTCAATGTCACTGAACTCCCTGATCCTGACACAGGCTCATCCCCTGTAGAATCCCTATTCATCTCCCCAACCCTTGGAAATGTTAAATAACTTATCATTGAGTATGTGTATCTGCCCCCTAGTAAAGCTTCCCTCGGCCTGCCTTCTTTCCTAGCTAACCACCTCGCCATGACCTTGTACTTTTTTTTTTTGAACTTCAAAATTCCTTTATTTAGTTATTATTTTGGGTACACAGAAATCAGGGTACAATTCAGTGATCTCATCGTACATAAAGAATGGAGGAAATAATATTGTTTCCTTTAAAATTAATACATTTAGTGTCCTTTCTACAAGGTGATAATTAATTAATTACAATCAATGCCATACCACTTTTACTCTTTTTAGGCTCCCCTTCTTTCCCCCCCTTTTGGCTACACTCTGGGCAGCAATCCTGGTTACAAACCAGGGGTATTAATGCCTTTGAAAAAAAAAAAAATTTTATTATGCCTGTTGCCATCACATACATTACTCAGCCAATCCTACATAAAAAATATTTCTACCCCTTTTCAATATATGCTACTTGTAAGAGCTGATCTATAGTTCGGATTCCCTCCTTTTTTCCAGATGGTTAAAGAAAGGGAGCCATCTAGAATTAAATTTATCTGTCACCAATCTTAACGAGGCCGTGATGGCCTCCATTCTCCTAATTTGATCAATGTTTCTATACCAGTTCTCCATGGAAGGGGGGGAGACATTTTCAGCCAATTTTGGGTCAACGCCTTAAGTGCTGCTGCAATAAGAATATAAAAAAGATATTTGCCCGATGAGGTTGTAATTTCATCAGGTGGGAGTCTCAAGACCAGGTTCAGAAACTGTGGCTGTTGAGAGAGTAGCATGATCTCCATAATGCCATGTGATACCTTTCCCCAAAACCAATCAACCCTAGGGCAACTCCAAAAAATGTGGTAATATGTACCCACTTGTCCGCATCCTCTCCAGCATTTGGCGGAGGTTGGGGGAATAATGGTGTGATACCTCTGGGGTAATAAAAAATCTGATGTTAATTTTCCATTGGAATTCTCTCCACACTGGAGAATTGGTAGTCTTATGGACCCCTTCCCAAATATTCTGCCACAGCCTATGTGGAATATGAAGGTTTGTCTCACTCTCCCATTTTTGTTCCACTTTTTGTCTGGCCAGTGTCCCCCGTCTTCTGTTAAGACCTTGTATATTTCTGATATATATGCTTTGGTATCTCCTGTTTTACCTCTGAGATACGTACGTTGTACCAGGGTTGAAGGTCCCTGCAGTAGTTCTACAAGGCCTATGGTGGTGGTTATGTAATGAACACACTGATAGTATTTGAATAAGTCATTTTGAGTTAGATTGAATTCTGTTTGCATTTGTTGGAAAGATTTGACCTGATCCCCAACCAAGAGTTGATGTGGGTATATCAGTCCTGATAATGCCCACCTGAAGAGAGAATTACCTCATCTCCGGATAGGGAAACCAGGTAAATCTGACACAGGAAGGGAATTCCATACGGGGCATATTATTTCCCATTCCTGTCTTGCCTCCAACCATTTTGACAGGGTATGTCTGGTAAATCTATTAATAAAGTGCCTCAAGTCTTTAGGTTGGATTAGCCAGGGCAGAATATGTAGTGGACCCCAGTCTCTTTCTGGCTGTTCGATTTCTAACCACCCACGTGCCTTCCCTATCTTTAACATTTTAATGATCGGCACTATTTGTGCTGCTAGGTAATATTTTGGGAAGTTAGGCAACCCCATTCCCCCTTTGACTTTTTCTTTTGTTAGAATTTCCCACCGGATTCATGGACGCTTGCCCAGCCAAATGAAGTTCGCCAATCTTTTTTTTTTTAAGTCTTTCCAATCCTTTTTTGGTATCGGGATGGGTAAATTAGTATAAAGAAAGAGAAATCTTGGAAGGATATTCATTTTAATTGTTTCAATTCTGTTTGAGAGCGTAAAAGGGAGGATAGTCCATCTATTCAGGTCGTTCCTTATCTGTTGGTTTAAGGTTTCGTAATTAACTTTATACAGGAGGGCTAATTCTCTGGGAATCTGAATTCCGAGATATCTTAATTTACTCTTGACCCATTTAAAGGGGATTTTATTTCTAAGTTCCATATTTAGTTCCTTTCCTAGTACCAACACCTCTGATTTGGAGGAGTTAACTTTAAAACCTGAGATGTCTCCAAATTTGGAGAGAAGTGCGGCCAAGTATTTGTAACCAGTCCCTGGGTTACCTAAATAAATCAATGTGTCATCCGCGTAGAGGGATATTTTATGGGATGAGTTATGGATTTCAATGCCTTCTATAGCCTCATGTAGCCTGATGGCTTGTGCTAGGGGCGCCATACTGATTGCAAATAGGAGTGGAGATAGTGGGCATCCCTGCCTCGTGCCCCTTTCTATCCCAAAAGTAGAAAAAATGGTTCCGTTCACTCTAACTCTAGCTTGGGGATTCTGATAACACAATCTGATCCATCCCAGGAAGTTGCCCCCAAATCCCATCTTTTCTAGGACCATAAAAAGATAGGTCCAATTTAGCCTATCAAAGGCCTTTTCTGCGTCTAAGAAAATTGCTAGAGCTTGATTCAGGCTGTGTCTCTTGTGTTGCAAAATGTTTAAGAGTCGTCTGATATTATCACTCATGTGTCTATGTGGGATAAAACCTGTTTGGTCCGGATGGATTAGTAATTCTATGTATTTTTGAAGTCGGATTGATAACATTTTCGTAAATATTTTTTGATCTTGGTTAAGGAGGGCTATAGGTCTAAAAGATTCACATTTGGATCGATCTCTGCCAGGTTTAGGAATTGTTGTTATGACGGACTGGGACCAACTTAATGGGACTCTGCCCACTTCAGTGCACTGATTAAAAACTTCTGTAAGTAGGAGGTCTAAAGAGGTAGACAGCTTTTTATATATTTCACTGCTAAACCCGTCCAGTCCTGGTGTTTTTCCTATTGGCAGGTTGTTTATTACTTCTATAGTTTCTTTAATTGTGATGGGTCTATTTAATTCTTCATTTATGACTTTTGTTAGTTTAGGTAAGTTAAGAGAGTCCAAGAAGGTTTGAGTTTTTATTTTTATGTTCTCCTCCTCTTTCTCTTCCCCATATAAGTCTAGTAGTATACTCGAAATTGCTCTACTATATCTTCTGGGGTGGTCCATTTCTTCCCTTATGGGCCTGGTTCATGTATATAAGGCACATACCTATCTGCTTGGGATTTTCTCAAACGGATTGCTAGCAATCTAGATGCTCTCCCCCCCACCTCATGGTATTTTTGGCTAGTGAATTGAAGCAGGCCCTCAGCTTTTTTATTTTCTAGATCTTGTAAAGTTATTTTAGCTTTGTTTAATTGTATTAAGGTCTGTTTATCCCCTAGGCTAGCTTTATGTTTTTTTTCTAGTTCTGCTAATTCGATCAAGGTTCCATTATGTGTTAACTGAGCTAGTTTTTTTTGTGTTGCTGCATAACTGATTATTTCTCCTCAAAGGACTGCTTTTAAAGTGTCCCATTTAAGTGATGGGGAGTGCTCTGTGGCTTGGTGAATTAGGGTGAAGTCTTCTATTTTCTATTTCAGTTTAGAGATGAAACCTGTATTATTTAAAAGTGAAACATTTAGTCTCCACAGGGACTGCTTATTTTGAGCAGACAAAGTCACCTGTACTGAGATCGGTGAGTGGTCTGACAGCGTAATGTTGTGAATACAGGACTTCTTAATTAAATGAAGGGTGGTCGCATATGGATAGAATAAGTCTATAAGCAAATAAGATTGTTGCGCAGAGGAATAGAACGTGAAATCTCTGTCTGTGGGGTGCTGGACACGCCAAATATCTACAAGGCCCAGTTCGGCCATCCAAGCCACTAAGGATTTGGAGGCTGTCTTGTTTGTAGAGGTAACACCCGAAGAGCGATCTTGTTGTGGATGTGGGACTGTGTTAAAATCACCTCCAAGGAGCATGACCTTATACTTTGAGGAACTTTAATTTAGATTGCCTCCACCTGGATGCTGATAAAATACGTGCCTTGCTTGCCGACGCCAACTTAGCTAAACTCCTCCGGGAACCAACGCATATTAACACTAAGCCCAGAAAACATTCTCTGCTTGATTGGATGGTCACTAATTGTCCTCAGAAGATCAAAGCTGTGGGTGTTCTTTCTGACTGTATAAGTGACCATTCCCCCACTTTTTGTGTGTGGAGAGACAATTGTCCCAACCCCCCCTCCCAGGATCTCCCTGGTCCAGGACATGTCTCGGTTCGATGTCTGCAGCTTTCTTACCTCTATCAAGAGCATTGACTGGGGTCCTATTAAAACACTCCTTGATATAAATCAGCCTTGGATTTCCTAATATCTGCCTTCTCTCAAACAGTAAACTGTCAACGCCCCCCATAAAAAATGTAGATCAAAGGGTGTCAAGGTTGGCTCCTTGGTTCACCAAGGAAATCAGGTCTCTGACAGCCCACCATGATAAAGCTTGGCAGACCTAAAAAAAGAGTGGACTTCCCTCACACTGGCAAGTTTATAGACAATTCAGAAATAAGTGCAAAAGTTCCCTGAACAAAGCCAAACGCCACCATTTCAAGTTCATACAGACTGAACACCTTTGCAACCCTAAGAAATTCTGGAGGCAAGTTAACTCCCTAGTAAAAGGAAAGGCTGCTGAAGTCCCGAGTTCCACCACTGCCAACGGCTCCACACTGGCTGATTCCATGTCCATCGCCTCCAGATTTAATAACTTTTTCACTGATCTTCACAAATATGCCTTGCTATTCCAAAACTCCTCTCCCCCTCTACCCAATCCCCTCCGAACACCCCTGTGGCTCGTCCCGAGTTCCACTTGAAGTTAGCTACCTTTACGGAGGTACAGAAACTTAGCTCGAACCTAAAATTGGACTGCTCTCCTGGCCATGACTTCCTTGAGCCAAAATTCCTTAGCTGAGTGCCTCAGCTTTGCTCGCCCTGTCCGAGACTTATTCAATCGCTCTTTCATCTTTAATACTGTGTCAGATAAATGGAAGGTGGCAGCAGTAGTTCCTGTGCATAAGGGTGGCTCAGACTCTGTTGTTGAGAACTACAGACCAATATCCATCCTCTGTCCACTGGCAAAGATTCAACAGCGTATAGTTTTAACCACCTTCAGGACCACCTGGAATCTCACAATCTGCTATCTCCATATCAGCATGGCTTCAGAAGGAATCACAGTATCCTAACAGCCCTGATAAAAGTGACAACTGACATATTCCATGCAATAGACCATGGCTATGTCACAGGTGCCATCTTCGAGGACCTCTTGAAAGCGTTTGATTTGGTGAATCACGGTCTTCTGCTTCATCAACTTCATGTTCTTGGTTTGGATTCCAGTGCACTGAACTGGGTAAAAAGTTATCTGTCCTGCTGCTCCCAAAGAGTTAAGTGGGAAGGTTCCCTTTCCAGTCTGAGGCCCATAACTCATTGCGTTCCACAAGGATCTATTTTGGGTCCTATGCTGTTCTCTCTTTTCATTAACGACTTACCCAGCTTCTGTGGAGGTGCTTCCGTACACCTTTATGCAGATGATGCTATGGCTGGTTCAATAGTAGTCATCTTGTTCTCAATACAAAGAAAACCAAATGTATGCTATTCACCCACCATTCCCCCTCAAAGTATACCACCCCCAACCCCCCGCAGCATTACCTGTCTCAATGGTGACAACCTAGAGTTGGTCCATTCCTTTAAATACCTGGGCACCACCTTGGACTCGAGCTCTCCTTTAACACACGTCTCCAATGTTGCTAAATCTCTAAACCAGAAACTTGGACTCCTCTACCGAATCTGCCCTTTTCTCACCTCTGCCTCCTGCCTTACGATCGTTTCATCGTCCCGTCTTCCTCTCCTAAGCTATGGTGTTTCACTGCTGCTTCCTTCAAACTCTTCCTCCCTCTCTTTCCTATCTCAGGCTTACCACAGGGTCAGAAGGTTTGCCTTGGGAGCGAATATCCGTTCACACCACTGTGATGTCCTCTCCTCGCTGGGCTGGTTGCCTTGCGAAGCTAAATTAAAGTATTCCTCCTTGAGTCTCATGTTTAAGCTTGTCCACAAATTCACGCCTCCTCGCCTTAGTGAGCTGATACGCCTAAGACAAGCCCCACGTGCCCTCCGCTCTGCCTCACTACCACTTTTAGTCATACCTAATTTACAACTAGCCGTCGCCCGAAAGTCTTTCTCTTTCTCTTTTGCAGCTGTATCTGACTGGAACTCCCTTCCTCCCTCAGTCCTGTCTTGTTCCTCTCTCCCTATGTTCCAAACTAATCTGTATGCCTCCCTCTCAGCCTCTATATCCTGCTCCTATTTTCGCTGATGATACTCCCTCCTTGCATTCTTTCCTTCCCCTTCCCCTGCCTGTCCCCAACTACGCCCTGCTCCCCACCTTCTATCTTTAAATACTTACTACCCGTTTTTACCTCGTTCCCCCCATTCCTAGAATTTATTCTTTATGCTCCTAGTCCAATAGACTAAGTCTCAATGGTATATGTCTAGTAAGTATGATATTATCAAAGTTTACATTCTATGCTGTCATACTTTTGTATATATTGTTACACTATTTGTCAATTTTTGCCATATTGTGTTGCTTTTCTGTATTTTTGCACTGTTTCTGTTCTTCTTATTGAGACCCCAGGTCAACCCTGAAAAAGGGACTGTAACTGTTTCAGGGGACTTACCTGGTTACCAAAACTCAAATAAATAAATAAAATAAAATAAAATAAATAAATAAATAAAGTCTTAAGGCAGGAAATCAAAAAAGCAATTGTCTAAAAAATGTAAAGGACCTACTTGCAAGCTGAGCAATAGCATTATCATCAAGAATGTCTGCTATTCCATCCTGGTCTAGATCCACCTCATCTACATACACCATCTCTGTGAGGGCGCGGGTCTTCAGGCTCCATGCAGCCTATATCAACAGAAAGAATGAAAGAAAGCAGGTATGTAAACTACAGTAAATGAGGTCACAATAGAAATGAGAATTACGTAATCACCACAATTGTTGATCTTCCTAAATATTTTCACCATTCATTCTCACTTATGGGTCTAAGCCTGAGGTGCTAAGATCCCACAGGAACAAACCCTTTTGATGCTAAGAGCAGATCAACGTTGGCTGGTGGCACCACCGACGCCGAAGTACTGATGTTGCGCACATGAGCTAGCCAGTAACTGATGCCGGCACCCTCCCTTCCTCAGTTCTGTTTTTCCCACCATAGCAGGCGCATCATGGGAGCAACAAAAGTCTACTGCATCCACACTGTTTCCTCAGCTCACTATCATTGTTTTCAATTTTCGACACTAAATCGGCCCAGTTATGGCTTTTATTTATTTATTTATTTAGTGATTTGGAAAAGACCTTTGAGCACAAGCTCTTTTATAAAGCTTCCACGTCAAAGATTGCAAAACAAAGTACAATAGGAGAAAACAAAGGTACATTACAATGAACGATACAGCTTGGATTCAGAACTTACAGAATAACTCAAAACATAGGTACAAGTTAAATAACAAGAAAAACACTTTATGAGGGTGGGGAAGGGGGGAATAAGCAGCCACAAAGTGCCTTGTCAATAGTTCAGAGGGACAGGGATAGCTGGCAGTGGGTGTGAAGAAAGAAGGTACGAGAGAGAGGTTACTGTACTGCGATGGAGGTGAAGGGTGGAGGAAGAAGGGCGATAAGGCATAGGGAGGAATGGTGGAGTGAGGGGAGACTGAGCGGAGAGGACATGCTAGAGTAAAATGGTGGTGTGTTAGGGGGCATGGTCAGGCAGCCAGCATAGTAGTGACTGTTAGGGAAACTCACTGGGCTGTGAGTTGGAGGAGAAGGAGGGAGGTGGCGGGTGCCGAAGGAGCATGACGCAAACTGATTGCTGAGGCAAGTCATGAGAAGGGACAGACGGAGGGGGTATCTGAGGCCTGCCTAGTGCTTGCTGGGGGGCAGAGAGAGCAGGTGTGGCTGGACTCAGGGGCAGGTGCAATCAGAGAGTGTTATTAGGTGCTGTTTGAGGTCAATTTTGAATTGTGCCAGACAACTGGTGTCCAAGAGGTGCCCAGGGAGTTCATTCATCCATTCGGGGGCCCAGTAGGCAAATGCACGTTGCCCAAGTGAGGTGCAACGGAAGGGGATAGCCAAGGCCCCTCTAGTCCTCCCTCTGGTGACCTGCAACGAGTTGGCCGCCTTGCTCAAACTGCCTACACAAGCTGGTGTTTTACCCAACAGAGCCTTCTTCCCTAAGATGCAAGTCTGGAATTTGACCCTGTTTCTTAATGACAACCAATTTGCACGTTCGTACAGAGTACAGATGTGAGTGCCATGCTCAGCATCCAGGGTGAGTCTGCTGGCTTTGTTGAGCGCAGGCTGAACCCTCTTGAGCGCTGTATCCACTGCCGCCCCATAGACCACTAGTCCATAGTCAACAGTAGATATAATTGAACTGTGGACTGAGAGGTGGAGGGCCCCCAGAGAGAGATATTGCCTGTGACTGTACAGGACACCAATCTTGGTACTGACTATCTGGACCAGAGAGTCAATATAGTACGCAAACGTGAGGGTATGATCTATTATGACTCCCAGATACTTGAACAAGTGAACTTTCTCCAGCGGCTCACTGCATGAGTTGGAGATGATGAGGGGGGTGGTGCTTATTTTTGTTGTGGGGGCTGGACATAAGCATGCCCTTGGCCTTCTTGTAGTTTAGTAGCAACTTAGGACTACAGAACCAGTCCTCCAGTTTGGAGGAGTTCTGCAGCTCAGATTGTAGGGCAGCCTGAGACGTGCTGCTGCTCAAGAGCATAGCATCATCTGCATATAGTACAAGTTTGGTGTCGCAGGCTGTGGGAAGGTCATTTAAGAAGAAACTGAAGTGTAGGGACCCCAGTATTGATCCCAGGGGTACCCCTAATGATACCTCTCTTGCGCTGGATATTGTTTGCCCAATTTTGACACACTGATTTCTCCGTATCAGGTAGTCTTAGAACCAGCAAAGGGCATTGGGCACCACACCCATGTTTCACAGTTGGATCAGTAACAGGGGGTGGTTGACTGTATCGAAGGCTTTGGTGAGGTCAATAAAGAGAGACCCCACCTGTCTGCCTTCATCCAGGGCATTATGTGCATAGTTTGTGTGGTCCAGCAGGGCAGTGGTGGTACTGTGATTTTGTCTGAAGCCATGCTGGTTGGGGCATAGCAGATTATACTTACTGAGGTAGTCAATGAGTTGAACCGCCACAATCTTTTCCAGTGCCTTGGACAGCAGGGGAGAGGATCGAGATGGGTCTATAGCTGGCTACCAGAGACTTGTCGCCTCCTTTATGCACTGGTGTAATTAGGGCCTGCTTCCAAACAGTTTCTTCTGTTTTCAGAGTCAAACAGAGCTTTTCACTGTTTATTATGTTGTTTCATTGTCGCGATGCTGAGTTCATCTAAAGTGATTAGGAAAAAAGGCTGCCGCACCCCCAAGTGTCAGTGCCCCTGTGGGGATCCTATGGTAGTGATGGACCGGCATCAGAAATGCCACTCCTGCCTTAGCCCTGATCACGACATGGACCAGTGTGACACCAGCTTCTCCATGGACAAACACATCCCTTAAATCCACGTGCTCAAGTGGGCGTTTTCACCCTCCACTTCAGAGGCAGACATTATACACGCGATGTCAAGTGCAGGAGTCTGGGCCCTTTCCCTGGGCCTCTTTCCAGTACCTGTTGTGCTCAGGAAGTTCAGGACAGAGCTGGAAAAGACTTTACTCCCGCAGGGTCCTAGCGCCTCTACCGCTGTACGCTCTACTCTCGAATGGAATGGCTCCCCCCTGAAAAACACCAGACCTACACCCTTGGAAACTTCATTGACAACATAGTTCGTGCGGCCACTCCTGCCTCGCTCGCTCTCCCCCTGAAACATGCCTGCCCCGTCTACCACCTCAGGTCTTGCGTGTCCCAGACTCGCCTGGTCCCTAAGGCCCACACCCTCACAGGCGATCGGGTGTTCACCACCCACGCGCCTAAACCTGTGGAACTCCCTTCCGTCACAAGTTCGTGCCTCCCCCTCCCATTTCACCTTCAAAACTTCCCTCTGGAACTTCCTAAAAGCTGCTGTGACCTGCCTGTGTGCCATTTAATGCCCAGTCCCACAGCCCTCCTACCCTCAACGGTACCCCAGCTAGGCACTTTCTGCCCCTCTACCTTTGTGATGCATTATACTATTGGCTATGCTATGTACTTTTTCTAAAAGCCTAGGGGAGGTCCTATACTCCCCATTTTGCCCCTTGGGCCTGTATGTACCCCATGCTATGTGACCCACTGTTGTTGCATCTATGCTAATCCCTACGCTATGTACTACTGCTTTAAAATCCCTTGTTGTTTTATTCCACTGTTGGAGCATGTTGCTCTGGTTTGTAATGTTGACTATGTATTTGTCTCATGTATACCTTGTAATTCTCCCGGGTCGCACCTGAAAATAGGCACTAGCTGTCTAGTGTGCTTACCCGGTTACCAAAAGCAAATAAATAAATAAACTTGGATCCATAAGTGGGAATGAATGATGAAGACAGATTCTTGGAAGATCTAGTTCTGAGGAGCAAGCAGATCAGTTTTAAGCACTGGTTCACATACCTCTTAGCTGTCCCAAACTACAAGGGACATCCTTCATTTTACCTTCCAGAATTACTCTGGCCCACATGGAGAACATGTTGTCTTACACAGTAAACACAGATATTAAAGCAGAAATGTTTATAGTTCATTGATCTGAATTTTTTTTCACTTATAGTTTATTGAGCTTTCAATAAAGTATACCAAGACATAATACAGTACGTGAGACACCACCATGTTACAGTCCATTGACACATCATTTTAGCACACAGTACACTGCATTCCCGCTTTTTTGTGGTACAACAGGTGGGAGTGTAATGTATTGAGAAAAACAGCATTACAGTAAGTTAAAGCCAGCCAGCGTGGAATATACCCCAATGTGTAAAACTCTTGAGTGTAATAGCAATGCCTTGGTTCCTTTTACCACGAAACAAGCAAAATGTAAGGAATATTCTATGGTCACTCTACTGACCCTCCCTCCAGCACCAGGCTTACTTGTTCCAAAAATAAATCAGAAAACCCACTAACATGTAAATATTACTAAAGTTATAATCTTGAAACTTCGGATAAGAAGCAGTTCAGCTCCTGACAACCAGCAAGTAACACTGAACTGCTGCAGGCTACTTAGAGCATTAGATAGGTTCCTATGTATGGTACATCACCACTCTTCCCCCTGTGGCACATACAGAAAACATGCCAAAAAGCGGTGTGTTGTACTCAAGACATTTATATAGTACATACCACACTGTGAATGACATTTCGTGCTGCACATTACAGCCATTATAACATAGGATTTTTGAAAACAGCTAGGGGAAAGAACATCCAACCCTTACACAAGCCACCATATTACAGTCCCATACAATTTTCTTGTGGCAGACTATTCAACAATCAAAGGCCTTAATGGCACTTGAGAGTTCTGAAAGTGTTTGCAGGAGAGCAGTCTCAGGTACTCACGAATCCTCTTCCTCGTGGTTGTTTTCTGCCTCTGGTCTCACTCTGAACTCAGCCATTATTTTCATACCCTAGATCCCTGTGTCCTTGGGGTTCAAAAACCAAAACTGTTTACCCCTGTAAGTGATGTACAGTTGTGCAGGGGCCAAGAGGGAGTGCATTATACCTGTGCCTCTAAGTTGCTTCTGAACTGCATCAAATTGCTTGCACCTCGTGTGCGCTGTGAACGATCAGTCTGGGAACAACCGAATTGGGAAGAAATTAAGGCTAGGTTTCCTGCAATTCTTGCTGCCCATGGCAGCATGTCTCTGGTGGCAACAGAGTGAGTAACTAACACAATTGTTCTGGGTACCTCCAGGCTGTTTGCTGCTCATCTGAAGTTGATCCAGTGAACCTTACTATGTCTACTGGGTCCCACATGTCCATGAGCTGTAGATGTATTGTTAGTCAAGCATACATTGATTGGAAATTTTAGTCATCCAAGAAATAAATGCTGAGCTGCAACAGCTTATTTACAGATGTGTCCGGGAGGGTGGTTGGAGTACACAGGATGGACACTATCAACAAAGTACAACTACTATAAGTCCCTAATTATCACAGTGCTGGCTGAATTGGAATGGTGAAGGGTGCTCCCAATCTCCCGGCTGGGGAGAATATATTGTCTAAAAATGAATACATTACCTAGGCTGTTGTATCTCCTAATTATGATAACTGTGGGCCCTACCAAAAGGGATATTAAAAAGCTGGAGAGGGAGTTTCCCTACCTTCATTTGGCAGGGGAGAAGACCCTGCATGAGTCTGCACACAGGGAATAAAGACTGGGTTGGAGCAGGGAGGCTTGAGCTTTCCTGATATACAGGAGTATCAGGTGGCCATGCATCATAGATATACCCATGACTGGGTAAACAAGCTCTGGCTGCTGCTCCCCCTGGCCTCTGCCAAAGGCCAGTCGAGTGCCAGACGATCACCCACCCCCAGAGGAGAAGAGCAGTCCCTCAGACGCTCAATCATGCTCCTCCTGGCCAGCCCTCCAACTCCTCTAGTCCGTTTCCGAAGCTGGGGTGTCAGTGTCACAAGCGGAAGCCCTACTGCAGTGCTGGTGGGCCGGCAGGCAGTCAGTATTTACCACAAAAAGGGTCCAGAAGGGTGGCAGTAGGGAGGGGAGCAGGGGATAGACTGGGCGGATAAAACCCTGCATGGATAACAGGCACCTGGGCAGATATGGAGCTTTGGGCAGACGAGATGGACCTTTGGTCTTTTTCTGACATCACTGTCTATGTTTCTACCTTAATTTACCTAGCAACAGCCTAACTAAATGAAAATACAACCTTTTTCCATTAAAATAAAAACATTTTCTTCATTTTTAATGTAATAATCCATGACAGGTTAGGTTTCTTCAAAATGAATGTGCTTCCTGGATGCACACAAAAGCATTCAGCCTTCGTTACCAAACTCACATTCTACCTACTAACAGCCAAACTACAGGAAAGCAAATCTTTTTTCCATTTTATAAGCCAAATAACCTACTCTAGGGCATGTGTTTTTTAAAACAATTAATGCACTTCTCAGGCACCCAGGGCATGCATTATTCTTTAGAAACCCATCCACTGTTATGGGTTATTGCATATATTAACAAATTAACGCCCAGACCATGCTGTAATAAGCATCAGCCTGTTGGCTGCTATGGTCATCACAGGGAACCTAGCAATATCTAAAACATCAACAGTTTTACCATACATATCATCTGCATTTATATAGCACTTTTTGCACAGTCATCTCAAAGGGGGACCCTCCATAACAGGGTCAGGGCACACTGGCTGGCAGCGTAAGGAAGCTTGCACCACAACTGAACATGCTAATCAGTCAAGTTGATAAACAGAGGACTTCGGTCTCCAGTGCTGTTAATCCGGTCAACTTCCAAAAGAAGTTTCACCTGGGAGCCTGGACCAATACAGGAGCTGGTACTAGAGGGAGTTATGATACAACACCCTTTGCCCACAGTGCTTTCAACCAGCTCCAGAATCAGGACAATCATGATCACTATTGGATGACTGATACTGCAACTCCAGGGAGTTTTATCCTTCCCCCATGGCGCTGGAACAAGAGAATCAGGAGCTGGAACCATGAAGACGACATCCTGGATGAGGGGGGTTTTTTCACCTTTGCCAGCCTGTCCTGCATGGCTGCAAGAGATTTCATGTGCATCCATTAACTGGCCTCAGTTCCTCGCCCCCAAAGTGCTGTGGACCTAACCAGTCCAGATACTTATAACTGGTATCAGCCACTGGCAAAGGTATTCTTTTGTTTTTCAATCTTATCCTCCTGGGCCAGATACCTCTATTCTAGCACTGGCCACCACCAAAGCCAATCGACTTCTTATCCGACTCTGAGGTCCTTCACAGCTTGCCCCCATGGCAGAGCCAGAGCGGAAGCGCCCTTACCTCCCAGAACAGGATCTGGCATGAAAGCAGATCAGAGTTGTGGGGCCTAAGCGTACCAGCTGTGTCAACTGGGTGGCCACCACGTTTTTTGCATTATTCTCTTGTCTCCGTTGCCTGTCTCCTCAGTGCCACACAAGAAACTATGATGGGCGTGCATACACATAGCCACAGCACCTAAAGGGGAGAAGGCTCCCCACCCCTCCAGAGAGGGTCACTATGACGGCAAAATCTGGTGTACACCCCCCCCAGGCTTTGACACGTTGACATGGTCCTAGTCGATCTGGCACTGGTGGCCTAGTCTCACTGTAGGACCTAGACAGCCTGCTTCATAGCGAGACACAATACTACTGACCCACCATCTTTTTTTTTTTTTTTTTTGTTTGTTTGTTTGATTTTTGTTTGCAGTGCTTGAAGCCACCAGAGCAGTTACCTTTAGGGAATGACATGGAGCAAGAAGGAACCAAATACTTGGTGTTACTAGACAAAGTACGCTAAATGCCCATTAAATTGTCTCCCACACCATGTGGGTTTATATTTGAGTAAGACTCAGTAATAGATGGTTATTCAAACTTTTTTGAAACTTTCAAATGTCGAAGTCTCAACAATATCTCTTGGTAATAAGTATCAATATCGAATAGATCTTATTATATAGAAGTTATGTCTTTTAACTATATTAACCTTTGAAAAAACAAGATGTCTATTATGAGATCTAAGGTTGTTATTTCTAGGATTATATTTTAGTCCACATTGTTTCATAAACTCAGTATTGTCCAGTATTTTATATAGTAGCAAAATATCCATTCTCATTCTTCTAGTTTCAAATGGGAATAGACCGAATGCAACCATTCTTTTGTTATAACTTAGTGTTTTTAATCCACTAATTGATCTAGTGAGTTTATGTTGTTTTTTTCCAGTAGATATATGCCCCGTTTATGATAGGGGCTCCAGATCAGTGACCCATAATCTAGATGGGGTACAACATATGTTTTGTATAAATGTAAGATACAATTGCTATTTCTCATTATAACATTTTTTTAATAGAATAAATGAGTATTAACTATCTGAGTTACATATCGACAGTGATCAATTGATGTAAGATCTCTGTTTATCCATATTGCTTTTTTTTGGGGGGGGGGGCTGCCTTGCCATCATTCCTTCCGCCTCGTCATGGTCCCCCTCTGCTCCCACTCCCACATTAGCCACAACTACCTGATACCCCCTGGCTTGCCCCCCGGGGGTTGAGGCACCGACCCTAAGTGCCACAACTGACGGGATAGTCAGGGAGCCAGCCTAAGAGCTCATCAGACAGAGGGGCAGGCATCATCCAGGTGTCAGGCAGCTGGCTTTCCCATATGGGGGCAGGGACATGCACGACGACCAGGCCAGCCTCACCACGACATGCTAAGGTGCCAGTGCTGTAGTGCCCCTGGCCTCAGCTAGGGGTCTACCAAGCACCGGACACACTCCCTGCCCTCCCCCGGAGAAGGAGAGCAGTCCTTGGGATGCTCAATCCTACTCCCCCAAGCCGGCCCTCCGACGACCCAGGTTCGGGAGCGTCGCAAGCGGAACTCCAACCACTGCGCCAATGGGCTAGTGTTTATCCATATTCCTAAATCTTTCTCTTTCTTATAAGATTTCAAAATCTGTCCATTTAATTTGTACTTGTATTCTGGATTTCTACATCCAAAATGCAAAACTGCACACCTGGATGCATTAAAGTTCATTTTATTTACCCTACCCCATGCTTCAATTTGTTTTAAATCCTGACTGAGAATAAATTAATTTTCTATGGAGTTCACTGCTCCACCAGCTTTGGTGTCATCTGCAAATTTGGACACCTTACTTCTTGCTCTAACACCCATATCGCTAATGTAGGATCCAAACAGCACCGGCCCTAACACAGATCCCTGCAGGACCCCGCTATCTACCAGTCCCTCATCTGAAATAGATCCATTTATTTTCACAGATTGCGAGCAGTCTGCTAGCCAATTACAGATCCATTTAAGTCAATTTTTGTTAGTTTATTTATCAATTAATCGTGTGGAACCATATCAAAGGCTTTTCCTATATCCAGCAAGATGACATCCACTGGAACACCCCTATCTACATAATCAGTGACAAATTCATAGAAGGACACCAGATTAGTAATACAGGATATTCCCCTTCGAAAACCGTGCTGAGAGGAGTCTTCTAAGCCTAATCTAGATATTTCTTTGTCAATTTCCCTTTTAATAAGCCTTTCCATGATATTACAGCACATTGCTGTCAAATTTATTAGTCTAAAGTTTTTAACATCTGTCAAACTTCCTTTCTTATGTATCGGGACAACAGTAGCTTTTCTCCAAGCCAATGGGACTTGTCCTGTTTTGACCAATTTATTAAAAAGTAATAGAAGGAAAAATGATACAACATTGGCAAGTTCTTTAAGGATAATGGGATGAATGAGGTCAGGTCCAGGGGATGATTTTCTATTCAAGTTTAGTAGTTCACTGAGTAGATCCTTAAGCTGAAAGGCAATCAATGAGCACCCTTCTGTATTCACTTTCGGCATATTTGTTGTTTTGTTTACTAAATACAGATGAAAAATTTGTGTTAAACTGTTGCGCAATTTCTTTATTATCAGAGATGACTCTCCCATTCTGGTTTAACATGGTGATTTTACTTGAGGACTGTTTCCTATTTATATAAGCATTAGAACTTTGATTGTCCTTTGTATGTGATAATTTGAATTCTAGCTTAAGTTTTTTTCTTTTAATAACTTTCTTTAGTTTAGCTTGTTCTGATTTATACTTTATTTTGTTATTGTTTGTTGGAGTTACTTTATATTTATGAAATGATTTATATTTTGTTCATATTTGTTTTTTAATGGCTTTATTAACCACAAGGGAATTGTTCCTTTTTTATTGTATGTTTATTTCATTGGTACATGCTGGTCCACCACTTTTGATATTGATTGAACTATTTTGTCCCTCATCTGTTCAACATCTAAGCCATTTAAAACTTCTTCCCACTGTATTTTGTTCAGTTCATCTGAAGGTTTATTCCAGTTGGCATTTTTATAATCCAGTATTTTCGTGTTATCCAGTAATTTAGGAGTACAATCAGAGCACATACATTCAACCATATTATGATCACTTGTGCCTAAGTGGCCTTTTATTTTGGGATTACTAATTCTACCTAATGAGTTTATTATTAGATACAAAATATTAAAGTCCCTTGTAGGTTCAAGTATCACTTGCTTACAGCCACAACTTGACAATGTATCAAGGAAATCTTTTTCAAAGACACTAGAGTCCGTAGGAGCATCCCACTTAATTTCAGGGGCATTAAAATCCCCTATGACCCAGATATCCCCCAAATCAGATGCTTTTCCCTTTCATGTAGTACAGCAGTTATAAATTTGTAAATTTTGCCAAAGCATTTCAATATTAGTATCTGAATCAGAATTTAGTTTAAACTCACTACATTGCATACTGTTTGAGACATAGCAACAGACTCCTCCTCCTTTTAATTTTTTCTGTTATGAAATAGTTGAAATCCATGTATATTGTTTGACCAATCATTGGTGTCATCCCACCAGGTTTCTGTTATACATGCTATATCTATCCCATTCTCTTTTAGGTAAATTCCAAGTTCAGTTAGTTTGGTTTGATCTAAGTTTCTTGCGTTTATATTCAGAATTTTATAATGATGTTGAAATTTATGTAAAGTAGGTTTATTCATGCCCTTGTTCCCCTGGACTACTAGTTTGAAGATTTGATGATAATATCCTCCGATGTCCTCCCAAGTTTGTGTAACCCCCCTACAAATGGTGGTTCCTGAAAAATCTTCCTTGGGTGTGTCTAAATTCCCATGGCCAGGCTGGTATCTGGTGTATTATCCGTTTAAAGGATATTATCTGTGAGTGCCCTTATAGCCTCCGTGTACCGTCTCTTTAAGAGCTGACTATTCGCACTGCAATATTTAATTTGGGAAGGGGTTGAGTGTTTCTATGCTCAAGTACCGCCCGGGCTAAGAGATAATAGCTCCCTTCTGCCATAATTAATTATGTAGAGGGAGCTGTACTGAAAGCTGTACTTATTTGCTGAGTAGCTATTGTAAAAGTAATGTTATGGAAGGTTGTCTAACCTACCTTTTTGCAGCATGGACATTTCGATATTGCACCACCATCTTGGTTCTAGACTGCTACTGTGGACCAATCAGTATCTTTGGGGACCCTAAAATGGTGTCTGTCCCCAGAGGTCTTGTGGGAGCACAATTCTGTAGGAATTGTAGTTCTGAGACTTTGGAGCCCAAATGGACCTGGAGGGGAAGCTCTTATATTGACAGACAGATGGACCAGCCAACCGAACCTCTTGGATCCTCGGGAAGAAAAAAATTACTCACCTTAGTAACTGCGTTTCTTCTAATGGAGTCTTGCTGTATTCTAACTAACTGCAGTTAGCTCCAGCCTTAACTGCCCCGGAGAACAAAGGGTTAACTTTCTATGCAGTGCATAGAATGCTGAGCTCGAGCTCGGTTGAGGTCTCTGTCTGCAGCCCTTTGAAATCCAACCGTCAGATTCTTACAAGCAAAAACTCACTAACTACCCTATGTGGAAATTGTAAAATTTTTACTAGCCAACTGTCAACAACAGTTTTGAACTCCCAAGGAAGATTCAAGTCAGGAAACCCAAACCCAAAAACCAATCCAAATAAGAATAACAAGAAAACAAACTCCCAAACAAAAAGAGGAGGGTGTATAAGAAGCACCCCTGAGGTGCAACACTGCACCTGCCCACCCACTTCCCAAAAACCAGGTTCTGAGAGGGAAGGCAGGGAGGGAGGGAGGTCAGAATACAGCAAGACTCCATTAGAAGGAAACACAATTACTAAGGTGAATAATTTTTTCTTCAAGCAACATGAAGTCTTGCTGTATTCTGACTAACTGCAGACTACCAAGCAGTACCTCCATGGAGGAGGGAGAGAACCTACTTTGGGAATAGGCTCTGAAGTACTGCTGTGCCAAACCAAGCATCACTCCTAGCCTGGATATCCAGAGAGTAATGCTTGGTAAAGGTATGGACTGTTTTCCAGGTGGCTGCTTGACAAATTTCTAACAGAGGGATATCCCTGGCAGCAGCTGTACCTCTGGTGGAGTGAGCCCCCAGGCCTGAAGGTGGAATCTTTCCTAGTTTCTCATAGCAGAATTGTATACAAGACACAATCCACCTGGCAATAGTTCTCTTGGTGGCAGGTTTGCCCTTTCCCACTTCTCCATAAGTGAGGAACAACTGGAGGGAATCAAACCTATGACCCTTGGTACGCTCTATGTAGTAGCTAAGGGCTCTTTTAACATCTAAACTGTGTAGCCTCCTCTCTCCTGAAGAAGAATGATCAGTGAAGAAGACAGGAAGAGACACAGACTGATTCAAGTGGAAATCTGAAACCACTTTGGGCAAGAACCTTCTATTGGTTCAAAGGACCACTTTATCCCTATGAAAGGAGATAAAATCAGGTTCCACTGACAGGGCTTGCAATTCACTGATATGTCTGGCAGAGGTAATGGCTACTAAAAACACAGTTTTCCAAGTCAAGTACTTAAGCTCTGCTGAGGACATAGGTGTGGGGTTGCATAAGTTGAGCAACGCAAACATTTAAGTTCCAGGCAGGGGCAGGATCTCAAAAGGAAGAATTGGTGTGAAGCAATCCCTTAAAAAAATTTACAGAACACAGGATGAGATGATAGTGAGGAAGACTTCCCCACTGATAGAAAAGCAGAAACAGCTGACAAGTGCACCTTGAGAGTAGCTGGTCTGAGGCCTAAGCCATTCAAATGGACCATATAATCCAGAACTGTAGGCAATTCAGCAGTGTCTGGGGAAATATGTTTCTTGGAACACCAAATGCTGAATCTCTTCCATTTGGAGTTATAGGTCTTTCTAGTGGCGGGCTTTCGAGAGGCTTTGAGAATATCCAGAACCCCATGAGACAGATGCAAATCTGCATACTCTAACTCTTCAAGAGTCATGCCTTGAGATTGAGAGACTGAAGATTGGGGTACCAAATCCTCCTCTGAGAAGAGGTTAACAGGTTGTAATTCCTGGGAAGAGACAGGGGAAGATGGACTGCTAGGGACAGCAACAGGGGGTACCAAGGCTGTCTGGCCCAGTCTAGAGCAATCAGAATCACTTTGCAAGGTTGTGACCTTATCTTGACTAGAACTTTGAACGGTAGAGTAAAGGGAGGGAAGGCATACAGAAATTTCCCTTCCCAGTTCAGAATCAGAGCATCCAGAGGGACTGAGCCCAAGACTGGGGGTCTGCAACAAAAGAGAGGAAGTTGGAGATTGTCTGGGGCTGCAAAGACATCTATCTCTGGAGTGCCCCACCTTGAAAAAAAATCACCTTCAACACCAGAGGGTCCAGGGACCATTCATAATGGCCCTGTGAGATCCTCCTCAGTGCATCTGCTAGCACATTGTCCTTCCCTGGAAGGTGGACTGCTATCAGAGAGGTTTGCAGGGAATAAGCCAGGGACCACAACTTCATGGCTTCCATGCACAAGGCCATAGACCGAGTGCCTCCCTGCTTGTTGATGTACCACATGGTGGTGGTGTTGTCTGTTCTGACCTGAACCACCTTGTTCTGCACTGACTGAGAGAATGCTTGCAGGGCCAGAAAAAACTGCCCTGAGTTCCAGGAGATTTATATGGAGAAGGGATTTCTGCGGGGACCACAGTCCCTGGGCAGTGAGGGCCCCCAGATGGGCTCCCCAGCCCGGAGGGGAAGCATCCATGGTAAGGACCACTGAATAAGACTGAGTGACAAATGGGACCCCTTGCCTTAAAGTGTCCTGATCCTGCCACCATTAAAGGGCTTGGATCAGAGTCTGAGTAACTGGAATCAGTTTGGTAAGGGGATCCTTCCTTTGGGACCAAAAAGCCCTCAGATGGAACTGAATGTCCCTCATCTGGAATCTTGCCCCCTTGGACCACTGCTGTAGAAGCTGCCCTGTGGCCCAAGAGCTGAAGGAAATGCCTTGCTGGTCGGGATACCTGAAGGCTATAGGAAGAAGCCAGTTCTATAAGAACTCTTGCCTTTTCCAGGGGAAGAAAGGCTCTTGCTTTGACAGTATCCAGCTCTGCCCCTATAAAGGTAAGGAGCTGCACTAGCTCGAGAACTGACTTGGGGAGGTTGAGAAGAAATCCTAGAGAAGGGAGCACTTGCTGGGTCACTTGCAGATCTGACTTGACTTGGTCTGGAGACTGACCCATTATGTGCCAGTCATCCAGATATGGAAAGATGGAAATCTTTTGCCTTCTTAGAAAGGCAACGACTACTGCCAGGCACTTTGTGAAAACCCTTGGGGCTGATGTTAGACCAAAGGGCATTGCTTTGAACTGATAGTGGCCTGAGGGCAACTTGAACCTGAGGTACTTTCTGTGGGAGCACCTGATGGGAATGTGAAAATAGGCATCTCTGAGGTCCAGGGAGGCTAGCCAGTCCTCTGGCCTTAGAGAGGGAAGACTTATTCCCAGAGTTACCATCTTGAACTTTGGTTTTAAAAGATGTTTGTTCAGGTATCTTAGATCTAGGATGGGTCGCCACTCCCCTGCCTCTTTTGGGGTAAGGAAGTACCTGGGGTACAGACCTTTGCCCCAGTGTAGGGTAGGAACTCTCTCTATGGCTCTTAAGGCCAGAAGAGATGAAACCTCTGCCTCTAGGGCAAGGGTTTCTGAGAGACCTGCAGGTGGAAAAGATCTGGCTCTCATCTTCGGAAATTTTTTGAAGCCGAGAACCAGTCCCTGGCTTACTACTTCCAGGACCCACTCGTCTGAGGTAACAGACATCCAGTCCTGGACAAAGTAGGCCAGCCTGCCCCCTACTGGAATTGGAGAGTCAACCCAGGCAGACCCATCAGGGTGTCTGCTTGGCAGGGGCCTTAGGCTGAGGAGTGGATGCAGCCCTGCTCATCCCCCTTCTGCCTCTCCCTCTGAAGAACCCTCTGTGAAAAGGGAGGAGAGGCCTGTGCTTGGTAAAAAGGCCTATGAAAAGGCCTGCCCCTGCCCCTAGACTGCTGCCTTTGAGGAGTTGCCTGCCTCTCCTTGGCCTGGGCACTCCTATAAGTGGTCCTGTACTCATCCATTTTCTTTATGTAATTCTCTGTCTGCTCCCCAAACAGAGAATTACCCACTACAGGAAAATCCATGGCCTTAGCTTGGGTGTCCTATGAGAGGCTAGTACATCTGAGCCAGCCATTCTCCGAAGAGCCACAGATGTAGCAATGACTCTTGATGACACATCATTGGAGTCCATAGCAGCATGAAATTGTACTTTTGATGCCTCAATCCCATCAGCAGCCACGTCCTCCAATTCCTTGGCTAGCTGGGGGGAGGCCTGTTTAGCCAGTGCAAGTACAGTGTCCCACCTGGACTTCTGGTACCTGGCTGTATAGGCCATATAGTTCGCCTGCCTGAGTCCCAAGGAAGATGCCATGTACTGCTTTTTTGCCATGGCATCAATCTTCCTGGAGTCTTTGTCTGGGGGGTGTGAAGCCAAGGGAATATTTGCCTTGTCACAGGCAGCAGCCTGCACTACCCCAACATGGCTGCATTGTTGGTATAAAAACTCCATATCTGAGCCTGATAGTGTGTACCTCTTTCCATCCTTCTGCCAACAGGAGGTACATTATTGGGAGACTTTAGGATTTTGAGTGTCTGCTTCCCAAAGGATTTGTGGAGGGAACTAGCCAGTCTCCTGGACTCTGGGATGTCCGTCATTTCCACATAATCAGGCTTCTCTTGGTCCTCCATGGCCTCCTCCATAGGAAGCTGGAGGGTTTCAGCCACCTTCCTGTAAAACAGAAAGTGGTGAGGGGACTCAGAAAGCCTAGGAGGAGAGACACCAGAAGGTCTGTCTGGGGAGATGTCCAGTTCCACAGGTACATTCAGACTTTCACCATCGTCATCATCATCTTCGAACTCCCCCTCCTCCTCAAACTCCGGTTCATAAAAATCTTCAGGGGTATAATCTTGAACCAGGGGAACAGACTGAACCAAACCCCTGCTAAATGGTGCCGGATTGGTAGGAACCGGGTGAAGCGATTACACAATCCGAATCGCTCTGGCTATTTCCTCGGCGGTTGGAACATGAACCTCTGGATCCGAACTGGTCGATTTCTCTTTGCGTTTCCTTTTTGTAGGAACTGACCCCTCAGGATCGGCTCTCCTCTTGCCCGAAGAAGTATCGCCCTGGTCAGAGGGCACTCCTTCTGGTTCGGTCAGAACCAAACCGGGCTGGCCATCTGGGTCAGCGGACTTCTCGGCCTCCTTTTCCCTCAGTCTACCTAATCTCTTTTCAAGGGTAGATTTAGGAAAATTTTTACAAATTTGGCAGTCTGTATCGAGGTGTTCAAATCCCAGACAATAAACACAGGTGGTGTGGGGTTCGGCCTTAGTAAAGACCTCCCCACACTCACTGCAGTGTTGAAACCCAGTGGGCCCGGTTTTCTTCTTGGGTTTCTCAGACATGGCCAACCTAACTAAACTTACCCTTTTCATGGCAACGGCCAGGCAAGACTCCCTTATCGGTTCCTAACCGTGTCACGGGTATTGGAAAAAAAGTTCAAAACACGGTTCTTTTAGAACCGATAAGGACCGGTAACCACACTCTAAGTAAAATAACAGATATTCACTAAAAGTGATCGGTTCAGCCAAACCAATCAAACAAGTTTACAATTTCCACACAGAATTCAGGTACAACCTATTTAGTACTCACGGTACCGCAGACAGAGGCTGAACCGACTAAGTGGAACAAATTCAGCCTAAAACCGACAACTTTAGCCGGCTCTTCGGCGCAGTGGTTGGATTTCCGCTTGCGACGCCGGCGACCTGTGTTCAGGAACGGACTTGGGTCGTCGGAGAGCCGGGCCGGGGAGAAAGCTGGAGCCGTCCGTAGACAGCCCGCCTTCTCCGGGAGGGTGGGATGTGAGCCGGACACCTGCTGTTTCTGGCGGAGGCCAGGAGCATGGCAGGGTGTCAGGGCTCGACTGGGAGTGACGACACGGGCGCTCGCCTTTGATGTCAGGTACGCCACTTCAAGGAGAAAACCAGAAAACGGCTCCCTGGCTAGCCAGATGGCGGCTCTCCAGTCTCCTCGCTGCCGTCATGGCCCCACGATCTCCCACCTCAGCAACACCTGGAGCTGATGCCGCAGTGCGCTGGACAACCCCCACCAGTGCCTTCCCTCTCGGAGGAGGGGGACCCACCCGGCGAAGGGTTACGCCGGGCTACCTCCAGGGGGGTTGCGATCTGAGGTAAGGGTAGGTCGTGGGGATGGCGGACAGACGAGACAGGGACCTTGGGGGCCCGAAGGAGGTGCTGGCCAGGAGGAGCATAGTAGTATAAATAAAAAAAAAAAAAAAGAAAACCAACAACTTTTACCGACACTTTAACCAACTTTCAAACCAAACTGAAGGAGAAATCTCTGGAGCAACTGTTCAGTGAGGTGGAGTAAAGAATCTGACGGTTGGATTTCAAAGGGTTGCAGACAGAGACCTCAACTGAGCTTGAGCTCAGCATTCTATGCACTGCATAGAAAGTTTACCCTTTGTTCTCCAGGGCAGTTTAAAGGCTGGAGCTAACTGCAGTTAGTCAGAATACAGCAAGACTTCATGTTGTTTGAAAGTCCCAGGCTGCTTGCAGCAGACAGTCAGTCTGAGTTAGGAAACGAAAGGGTGAGCAGCTCGAGAGATTCGAGCAGCAGCTTCTGCATAGTTCGCGCAGGAGAACTGTGGAAGGGCTGAGTTTTGGCCTACCTGTCTGTTGTCCCTTGTGAGGGAGCTTCAAAGAATCGGACTGCATCCGAAGTTGGGACAGCAACTTAAGCCACTGAATTGGTGACCAGGCTGAAAACCTGAAGACCGAAGATTTGCTGAATGCAATCAGCCTGTCAGGACCGCCAATTACCACTGAACCCTGGTTTTGTGCAGACACTCTGTGATTGCGACCAGACTGTCATCCGCCTGGTATAATGGTGATTGCTTTACTATAAATGTGCTGTGTGAAAAAATTACTCACCTTAGTAATGTTGTTTCTTCTAATGGAGTCTTGCTATATTATGACAATTGCAGTTTGTCCCACCATTAGAACTGCTCCGGAGGTGAAAGAGTTAACTCCATTCTAAGAATGGAACTTAGAGCACGAGCTCGGTTAGAGAAGCTCTGTCTGGGTTATCTTAAACCCAAACTGTCAGATCTTTACCGAGCAAAAACTCACTAAGGTCTGTGTGGAAGCTGTAACCTACACTAGCCAACTGGCTACCTAAATATTAACACCTATTGCTGGTCCCAACACAAAGACTCAAGTCAGGGACCAGAAGTAATAATATAATATAAAATAAAAACACCACACCCCAAAAACCCCAAGAAGGGGTGGAAAACATCTAATGAGCATAACTAGTGCCCACACTAGGCTGCCCACCCCATACCCAAGTAGAAGTTCTGGGAGGGGCAGGCTGGGGGGGAGGTCATAATATAGCAAGACTCCACTAGAAGAAACAACATTACTAAGGTGAGTAATTTTTTCTTCAAACAACATGAAGTCTTGCTATATTATGACAATTGCAGACTACACAGCAGTACCTGCATGGAGGAGGGACAGAACCTACTTAGGGAATTGGCTCTGAAGCACAGCTGTGCCAAACCGAGCATCTCTCCTGGCCTGGACATCCAGGGAGTAATGCTTGGTGAAAGTGTGTACCGCTTTTCCAGGTAGCAGCTTGACATATCTCTAAGATAGGGATGTCTCTGGCAGCAGCTAGAGACGCTGCTACCTCTGGTAGAATGAGCCCTCAAGCCAGAGGGGATCTCTCCCAGTTTCTGATAACAAAATTGGATACAGAGACAATCCACCTGGCAATTGATCTCTTAGTGGCAGGTCTCCTTTCCCGACCTCACCATAAGTGAGAAAAGTTGGAGGGATTCAACCTGTGACCCTTGGCAATGCTCTATATAGTAACTTAGGGCCCTCTAACATCTAAACTGTGCAATCTCCTCTCACCAGAGGAAGAATGTTCAGTGAAAAACACTGGAAGGGAGATAGATTGGTTAAGATGGAAATCTGAAACCACCTTAGGCAAAACTTCCTGTTAGTCCTGAGGACTACCTTATCCCTGTGGAAAGAAATAAAGTCAGTTTCTACTGACAAGGCTTGCAACTCACTTATGCGCCTGGCAGAAGTGATAGCCACTAGGAAAACAGTTTCCAAGTTAGTACTTAAGCTCTGCAGAAGACAGAGGTTCAAAGGGGTTGCATTAACTGGGCAATGCAAACATTAAGGTCCCAAGCAGGGCCGGATCCCTAAAAGGTGGGTTAGTATGAAGTAATCCCTTAAAAAACTTGGACAATACAGGGTGAGCGGAAAGAGAGGAGGGCTTTCCTGCTGAAACAAAAGCAGAGACAGCTGCCAAATGCACTTTCAGGGTAGCTGGTCTCAGGCCCAAAGAATTAAGATGGACCATATAGTCCAAAACAATGGGCAAATCAGCAGATTCCGGGGAAATATGTTTCCCAGCACACCAAATGGAAAACCTTTTCCACTTAGAATTATAAGTAGCCCTAGTGGAAGGCTTCCTAGAAGCCTTTAGGATTTCAAGAACACCCTGAGAAAGGTGTAGGTCAGCAAATTCTAACTCCTCAAGAGCCAGGCCTTGAGGTTGAGGGATTTGAGGTTCGGATACCAAACTCTCCCCTGGGCACAGGTTAACAGGTTGGGATTCCTGGGGAGACACAGGGGAAGATGGACTGTTAGGGACAGAAGGAGTGGGTACCAGGGCTGCCTGGCCCAATCTGGGGCAATCAGAATGACCCTGCAAGGCTGGGATCTGATTTTGACTAGCACCTTGAATAGGAGAGGGAAGGGGGGAACGGCATAAAGAAACTTCCCTTCCCAATCTAGGAGAAAGGCATCCAGGGGGACTGAGCCCAACACTGGGGGCCTGCAACAGAACAGTGGAAGTTGGTGATTGTCTGGGGCTGCAAAAAGATCTATCTGAGGGGTGCCCCATCTGGCAAAAACTATCCCCGGTACTTGAGGATCCAGAGACCATTGTGATGGCCCTGGGAAATCCTGCTGAGAGCATCTGCTAGACATTGTCCTTTCCTGGAAGATGAACTGCTATGAGGGAAGTGTTCAGAGAATAGGCCAGAGACCACAACTTCATTGCCTCGGTGCACAAGGCCGAAGACAGAGTGCCCCCCTGCTTGTTGATGTACCACATTGTTGTGGTGTTGTCTGTTCTGACTTGTACCACTTTGTTCTGAACAGACGCAGAAAACACTTGAAGTGCTAAAAAGACAGCTCTGAGTTCCAGCAAATTGATGTGGAGCAGAGATTCCTGGGGGTACCACACTCCCTGAGTGGAGAGGTCGCCCATGTGGGCTCCCTGCCCCAGGAGGGAAGCATCTGTAGTGAGGGTCAAGGAGTGAGACAGAGGAATGAAGGGGACCCCCAGTCTTAAATTGCTCTGATCCTGCCACCACTGGAGGGCCTGGATCAGGGTTCGGGTCACTGGGACCAACTTGGAAAGGGGGTCCCTTTTCTGAGACCAAAAGGCTCTCAAGTGAAACTGAATGTCCCTCATCTGAAATCTTGCTCCTTGCACTACGGCTGTGGACGCAGCCATGTGCCCCAGGAGCTGCAAAAAGTGTCTTGCTGGTCGAGAGACCTGCAGAGTGAAGGAGGAGGCCAGAGCCACCAAGTTCCTTACCCTCTCTAAGGGTAGGAAGGCTCTGGCCTGCTTTGTGTCCAATTCTGCACCTATGAAGGTGAGCACCTGAACTGGTTCCAGAACTGACTTTGGAAGACTTAGCAAGAAGCCCAGGGAGGTGAGCAGCTGCTGGGTAACTTGCAGGTGAGATTTTACCTGTTCTCGGGACTGGCCTACAATGAGCCAGTCGTCCAGATAGGGAAAGACAACAATCCTTTGCCTCCTTAAATGAGCAACTGCTACTGCCAGACATTTTGTGAATACCCTTGGGGCAGAGGTGAGGCCGAAGGGCATTGCTCTGAACTGGTAGTGACCTGAGGGCAGTTCGAATCTGAGGTACTTTCGGTGGGAGCTTCTGATTAGAACGTGAAAATAGGCATCCTTGAGGTCCAGGGAGGCTAGCCAGTCCCCTGGCCTTAGAGAGGGTAAAATCATTGCCAGAGTTACCATTCTGAACTTTGGTTTCAAAAGGTGTTTGTTCAGATATCTGAGGTCTAAAATGGGCCACCATTCTCCTGTCTTTTTTGGGGTAAGGAAATATCTGGAGTACAGACCCTTGCCCTGGTGTAGGGGAGAAACCCTTTCTACAGCTCTGAGAGCCAGGAGGGTTGAGACTTCTGTTTCTAGAGTAAAGGTCTCTAAAGAGTTTGCAGGTGGGAAAGATCTGATTCTCATCTTTGGGAACTTTTTGAAGCTGAGAACCAGACCCTGGCTTACTACTTCCAGGACCCACTTGTCTGAAGTTAGAGACATCCAGTTCTGAATGAAGTAAGCCAACCTGCCCCCTCACGGGTAAACGAGAGAATCGGCCCTGGGCACCCCATCAGGGTGTCTGTTTGGCAGGTGCTTTAGGCTGAGAGGTGGGAGCAGGCCTGCTCACACCCCGCCTGCCTCTGCTCTCTGAAGAACCCTCTGAGCATAAGCAGAGGAGGCCTGGTTTGGTAAAAGGCCTACCCTACCCCTGGGGTCTGCCTCTGAGGAGTGGCTTGCCGCTCCTTGGCTTGGGCACTCTTATAGGTAGTCCTATATTCATCCATTTTCTTCATATAATTCTCTGTCTGCTCCCCAAACAGAGAACTTCCCACCACAGGAAAATCCATAGCCTTAGTCTGGGTATCCTGTGACAAGCTAGTACACCTGAGCCAGGCCAACCTACGAAAAGCTACAGACGTAGCCATGACTCTAGAGGATACATCATTAAAATCCACAGCAGCATGAAACTGCACCTTGGATGCCTCAATGCCATCAGCAACCACCTGTTCCAGCTCATTAGCAAGCTGGCCAGAGGCCTGTTTGGCCAAAGCCATGACAGTGTCCCATCTAGATTTTTGACACCTTGCTACATAAGCCATGTAATTTGCTTGCCTGAGTCCCAAGGACGCTGCCATGTATTGTTTTTTAGCCATGGCATCAATCTTCCTGGAATCCTTGTCAGGAAGATGTGAAGCCAGGGGAATATTAGCTTTATCACAGGCTGCAGCCTGAACCACCCCAACATGACTGCATTGCCGTGAAAGGAATTCTGTGTCAGAACCTGACAGTGTGTACCTCCTGTCCATCTTTCTATCCACAGGAGGCACAGAATTAGGAGTTTTTAAAATTTTTATTGTTTGTTTCCTAAATGATTTATGCAAAGGAATAGACAATCTCCTAGACTCTGGTATATCCATCATTTCTACAAAATCAGGTTCCTCTTGCTCATCCACAGCTTCCTCCAATGGGAGCTGGAGGGTTTCAGCAACTTTTTTGTAAAACAAAGTGAGAGGGGGACTCAGAAAGCATAGGGGGAGATTCTAAAGGTCTGTCTGGGGAGATGTCCGGTTCAATGGGCACACCCAGACCCTCCAAGTCACATTCATACTGTTCATAATCATCCTCCCCCTCCTCTGGTTCATAAAACTCCTCAACATTATATTCCTGAACCGGTGGAACCGACCGAACCGACCTTTTACCAGACAGTGGCGGTTCGGACGGAACCGGAGAAAGTGACTGGAAACTCTGAATAGCTCTTGCTATCTCTGCAGCAGTTGGAGAAGGAATTTTGGGCTCCAAACCTGCTGATTTTCTTGTTTTCTTTACTGGAACTGGCTCATCCGAGCCAGCTTTGCGTTTGCCCGAGGAAGTCTCGCCCTGGTCACAGGGCACTCCCTCCGGTTCGGTTGGCACCAAACCGGGCTGGCCATCCGGGTCAGCGGACTTTTTGGCCTCTCGTTCCCTGAGCCTGCCAACTCTCTTATCCAGGGTGGCTGCAGGGAAATTTTTACAAATCTGGCAGTCTGAACTGAGGTGGTCAAACCGCAGACAATATACACATGTGGTGTGTGGGTCAGCTTTGGCAAAGACTTCCCCACAAGCATCACAGTGTTGAAACCCAGTGGGCCCGGTTTTTCTTTTGGGTTTCTCAGACATAATGCCAGCCTAACCAAAAACTTGCCCTTTTAAGCGGCAGTGCCAGCAAGACACCTTTATCGGTTCCTAACGTGTCACAGGTCTTGGAAAAACCGTAATGAATTCGGGTTTTTAGAACTGCTAAGAACCGGAACCGCACTCTAAAACCTCTAATTTTTGTAACTTCAAGTTTAAAAAGCTGATCGGTTCAAAACCGAACCGATAACATTTACAAGTTCCACACAGAAATTAAACTGAAATTACTTACGATACTACAGACAGAGCTTGAACCGGTCGGTTTTGCGGTTAAAATAATAATATTCTCGGTTGATTTGAACCGAGAAAACACTATTTAAACAATGAAATGAACCGAGCAGTAGGAGAAATCTCGGAGCGACTGTTCAGTGAGGCAGAGTAAAGAATCTGACAGTTTGGGTTTGAAATAACTCAGACAGAGCTTCTCTAACCGAGCTCGTGCTCTAAGTTCCATTCTTAGACTGGAGTTAACTCTTTCACCTCCGGAGCAGTTCTAATGGTGGGACAAACTGCAATTGTCATAATATAGCAGGACTTCATGTTGTTTGAAGCTGCTAGTGGGTCACGATTTGGTTCCTCACTGTGTGTTTAACTGTGCCTTGCTTACTGGAAGCTGCATCCAGCGTTCTCGGACTCGCATCCAAACTGTTCCTTGGTCTGGGCCTTGTCACACTGGCCCAGCCAGATTACTCACACCACAGAGAAAACCGTCAACAAGAGACCTGCCTGGGGATCAGCCCCCTGCTCAACGCCTTGAACAGGAACAACGTCTCGGTGATTCGTGTGGGCTCTGCTTCTCCTGGCACTTCAGCTCATCAACCTGCAGTCTCAATTTCGTCCCTCCTGTGTCCTGTATTGGGTATCGTGAGTAAACACCAGGGTAGCTCCCAGCAAAATCAGCTAAATCAAAAGTGTTTCATCATCTAATTCACTTGTTGTTTCTTGTCACGAACGGAGCCATCCGGCTCCGGATTACAAATTGTGTGTGGTTGTGCATGTTTCTTTCTTCCATCACAGGGCCCCAACCAGCTGAGACACCAGCCTACCCTGGGCAACGTTCCAGGCTAGCACACCTTACTCTCACCTGGGTGCACAGAGTGTGTAACTGTGTAGGGACTCTGAAGTGCATGCATGACTGCCTGACTGATTTAGCCTTTAAGCCAATCAACCTGATTACGCTCCTTCCTTGTTCAAGTCCCCTAAATAAATCAGATCTCTTTTTGCATTTAACCTGACTGTGGTTCTAGTTTGTGTCAAAAGTACTATACTGTTGCTATTTGCTGTGCATAACCTTGTTTTACAGGGGGGTCTCCAGGGTCAAGCCAGAGGAACCAGCTCTGGTGGTAAGTTCGGCCAGAGTAGGGATTTGTGTGGTGAAAAGGGTTACTGTGAAAGCGTTTATTGTACATTGTCCAGGCCACTAGAAGGGAAGGCGGGGGGGTTACAGTGTCCCAGAGGGTTATACCCAGGTTAGCCTTGCTACCAACAACCCTGTCCTCCGGGCGGAGGCACCCGTTTCAGTACCCAGGCCCCTTAACCTGCAACTAGCCACGCAGGCTGGGGTAGTAGCCCTTGGGATAGCGCCACCTAGGGGTTACATTTATAAGCATCCCGCTTACTCAGATGAAGCCCATCCCAACAATAAAGTGAATTATTATTATGAAATGTTTTTCAATGGGTAATAGTGGTGAACCCTTTTGTGAGTGTCCATTTCCGGAGCCATTCATTTAATGCTTTTATATATTTTTTTTTTTCTTCAAATGACTTGCCCGAGGTACAGTCAGTATTTCTGAAAAATGAATTTCACACCCCAATGATTCTAAAGTTTTTCCTAATTCCATTGATTCTTGTTTTATTTCCTCAAGTGGCAGTTTATTTATATTGTTAGTTCCGGCATGGATTATAACCAAAGGCTTTTGTCCAGAATTCGTTAATATATTTTCAATCATTTTGTGACCATCATTTAGATCAGCACCTCTAAAAAAACTGCATGCTATATTATGTTTGTCTCTTCTACACACATATTTGTCCATGTATTTAATGTCTGAATCCCCCAGAATAAGGTATTGTCTTGGGTGTTACTAATGGCTTTACGACTATTTTTTGATTTTCTTCCATAAGTAATCTCAGTCCAAGTATTTGTGTTGTTACTTTCACTATCATCCTCCATTTCCTGTTCCCCTACAGGCCGTTTCCTTTTATCATTTTTATTTAGGGTGTTCTGTGTATCAACCACATCTTGTGATAACTGCTGTGCATTTGTTATTTTATTACAACCTGTTAATTTGTCGCTGTTCATTTCCTGCAACCTTTCTGTCATCCTAGACCGCTCTTTTTCCAAAACAAGTTTTTTATAAAACGTGACAATATCCTCCCTCAACACTATTATTTATGCATTTTTCACATACATACATACATACACTGAATTTGCTGGAAGTTTTATTTAATAACAATTTGCAAAAATTAGCCACTCGATGACCCAAAAGTAAAGCATCACGTTACCATGGAGACAGCCCAGGTACGGTACAGACCAAGGGCACTCTCGTCAGGTAGCCAGGGCTGGGAAGTAGTGTCTCAGTCAAGAGAGAGGAGCAGTCGTGCATCACCGCAGCAACTTCTGTGGCCAGGCCACTGAACTAACTCCTCCAGAGGAAGTTACTACTGTATGTGTGTGCAGGGCCACGAGGCCAGGCACAGTGCCATATGGATGGAAGAGCACGAGGGACAAAACATTGGAGACAAAAAGTAAAGCTGCCAATATGACAGTTCCAGCATGCTCAGGCCCCATGCATGCTACAAAACCAGACCAGTTCCTGCACCTGAAGTGGGGGGCAGAAAGCCATAAAGGAGTGCAAAGAAGGGGTTGTTGGGGCTGGGGACACGGTATGAAGTATGGTGCCTAGCACCGGAAGATAAAGACAAGATAAAATGGGCAAATATTTTGAAAAGAGGGATACAGGGCAGAATGCTGGCCCAACAGAAGTGCATCAGGCTTCCATTCCAGCGGCCTGGATTTCAGAGTGGCAGAGTGTCCCAGCAGGAAGGACAGCTCATTCCTGCACCCCCAGCAGCTCCTGTTGGTGGGCCAGGAAGCTTGCTCTCCAAGCAGGAGCATGCTGCGTGCAACCACAATAAACCACACACACACGTTATGCATGCCGCATCGGGAGAGGGGCAGAAAAATGGCAGAAAAACAGCGAACAATGCCGCCAAAGGCCAGCCCCACTGGTCCACACCAAAGACCCCAGCACCCACATCAACAGTCGCAGTCCCCGAGCAGGCGGTGGATCATCTGAGAGTTCTGGAGCCTTAAGGGACCCCCACAATAGGAAAACAAAGGACTGGGTAAGCACCTGCAGATGGTGAGTGGCAGGGGGCAGGGGTGGACCACATGGGGGCTGGTCAGGAGACAGAAGCATAAACACTGAAATAAAAAATATAAAAAAAAAAAAAAAAACGGAATGGTGCCAGAAATGTACAAAGGTGAAGCACAGCCAACTGATACATAGCAGTAAACGAGATAACTGATCTCTTCAGCAGAAAAAAAAGGTCTGAAAGTAAGAAGAAACCTGACATGCTACTTGAGGGTGGTGCATACGTCACATTCAAATTCTACTGGACAGTTCCAAGGACAGTTCCAAGCATAGCCTTCTCAAGCAGGAAATCTGCTAGTGTGCCATGGATTAATCCATATTTTTGGGTTCCATGTAACAAAACAGCAATCTTGATTGGGTATAATTTGACACAAATGGCATAGTGTTCGCTCTAGGAAGGCTCCAGACAAAATAACTGCCGAGAATGCCACTTCAGCATGCTTCTGATCCACTATAGTCCTGTGCGTTGTGTGCACTTGGATACATACTTTTCATGCGAACATTTACAATACTGTACTCTGAAATGTGATGCATCATTCTGTGACAAATATGCGAGAATGCAATGCTACTAACAGGACACATGTGTCTGTGTTATTCTCCTGCCCTGTATGTAATTAATTTTAGGTCGCTCCTGAAACAGGGAAGTCTGCTCAGTGAGCCTACCTGGTTAAAATCCAGTAAATAAAACAGTGAGTGCAGTGACAGACTCTGTGCTGCACCTGCCTCTGCTGTGCCTAGTCCGTGGACAAACAGAGGACTTTGGTTTCTAGTGCCACCAACCATCCACCTATCACAGGCACTACATTAATCACTCAAACTATAAAACAAAACTACAGCAGAAACTTATTAAACCTCATGCTTTATTGGGGGGGCGGTGAAGCTAGCCACTGAAGCGAGAGGATGCTCAGAGTGAGAGCATCTGCTGCAGGCTAATGTTTTCAATATAAATAAACATGAATTCAGCATATAATGTTTGTTTTTTCGATACTTTTGGACACTAACGATTGTAAAGTCGCTATGGGAAAGACAAAAAAAATGCTCCTCCGCAGCAACCCGCTGCCGACTTCTTTAAACAAAGAAATCCATCAGGCTCTAGCTCACAGACGGGCCTGCGCCCGCCAGAAACTTCCACTACTTCGGAGTTGAATCAAAATTAAGAACTCCCTCAAGGCTCTCTGTAAATCAATGCAAGAAGTAGAAAAGAAGCTCAATGGTTTTACAGACAGACTGGTTAAAGCTGAAAACACAGTCACCAGCATGCAAGATAAGCTAACCGATACAGTGAGCCACACGGATCATTCAATGGCATCTTCCACCACACTCACACAGGGAAACACGCACCTTCAATTACAACTGGTGCATACTGAAAACACTTTGCAGGACAGAAAGCTCTGGGTGGTGGGACTCCCAGAGGGATTCGAGATGGAGGATCCTATTTCTTTTTTAGAACAATGGTTACCTGGACTTTTACACTGGGAATCTGCTCCACAGCCAGGATACATCGACGGAGACTATCGAGTCTCTTCCCACTGAGCCACTACTTCACCCTTGACACGGGTGCCTCTGCTGCTTCGAGCAGCCGGGCGGACCCCTTCTGTCCGGCGGCTGCCTTCCTCGCTGCACTGCCCGCTAATCACCAGACCGAAGCTTCACCCTTGACATGGGTGCCTCTGCTGCTTCGAGCAGCCGGGCAGACCCCTTCTGTCCACTGGCTGCCTTCCTCGCTGCACTGCCCGCTGATCACCAGACCGGAACTTCACCCTTGACACAAGTGCCTCTGCTGCCTCGAGCAGCGGGCAGAACCCTTCTCTCCGCCCGGCTGCCTTCCCTCGCTGCACTGCCCACTGATCACCAGACGAAGCTTCACCACGCCGGCACAGGTGCCTCTGCTGCCCGAGCAGCTGAGGCGGACCCCTTCTGTCCACCGGCTGCCTACCTCGCTGCACTGCCCGCTGATCACCAGACCGAAGGTACGCTGCAGAAACTGGACTGTCCAGAACCATTGACTCTGCCTGCTGACGGGCTGCTGCAGTTCTTTAATTCTTTGCCACTGCTGTTTCCTCTCTGGACCTTAAGCTATTGTTATATTCTGATTGTGGTACTTGTTCATTTTCTCCAAATTGTCTTGTAAATCCTAACTTAAACGTGAACCTAAGCCTGTTTACAGCAATTTTGCACTCTAAGGGTAGTTTTAAGTGCAAGTTCATTTAGGCTGCAGGTTTGTAGATTGTAAAATATTACAGCTCTCTTTGTTTTAAGGTCCAGTGGTAAGCTACCCTGGACCAGAGAGTAAGTTTAAAACTCATTCTAACCTATTGTCACTTAGAATGTTCAGATACCCTCTGCCTGCTGCTAGAACACCTGTGTGCCTGAAGGGGTTTTAGATCTGCAGCATTCATACAAACACACTGTGCTTAAATCTACATATCTTAAAAACCATACATCCAATTTTAAAACTGTAAAAAGAAAAGTTTTTCAGGACAAAAAGTTTTTGAAAATGAGCGAGGTTTGGTAATGTCTATTTAACTGGATTTATTGTTGTGTAAGGTTGTTTTCATATTTTAATAAATTCTGATGATTTTATCAAAATATAATTATGCTCTGTTTAGTTAGTCATGCAAAAATATTAAATTTCTGTAAAATTGTTGATTAAAATTGTTAAAAATATACAATAAACACCTGTAACTGTCTAAATATAAATTTTGCAAGTTTTTTACAATTTATTTTAGTCAGAAATCAATATCTGAATCACTTGTTATTACAATTTGAGTTTTTTTGTTCCACTCCACTGGTTGGAATTTTTGCAGTGTTTAATTCTTCTTACCACTGATTTTAGTTTATGAATCTGATTATCGATTTTTTTGTTTTCCCCCCAGTTTAGTAAGAACATATTTACACATTACCTTAGAAAGACATATCAGGAAGTGATGCAGGAAGGAAGTGCTTTGTGAGGTCAAGTGATGTAAATAGGAAGAACACTTCCAGTGTAGGTCAGTGAGCTGACACAGGAAATGGAGACATGTTTTAGTGCTGGAGGTCTCTCTATGATTAACTGCATATTTGTTGTAGTTAAAATGTATAATTTAATTGAAATAAACTATTTTATTTTATTTTTGTAATAAAATCCCATAATAAGAATAGGAAACTGTATTTTATTTGTGCTGTTTGCTTTATCATACTGTAAATGAAGCGTGATGCTGTTCATGGAAAGGTTCACAGTCTTTCAGTAAACATCATGCTACATAAATCTGTGTATTTAATTTCCTGGTATAGTTTATTTTTGGGGGTTGTATTATGGGATGGTTTAAGGTGAGGAATGACTGTATGATGTAGCACTGTGTGTTGTTAGTGGCAGAGGTCCTGCATTCATAATACAGGCTCAGATGCACTTCATATGTTCTGGGGAAATGAAAGGGGCTGTATGCCTGTAATAATGGTGCTAACATACACTGTAGATACACTATGGGTATACGTATAGGATGATGAAATTGCTGAAAAGGCACTAGTAATTTGGGGTATACTGTATCATGGGGAAGGGGGTGGGTGTGCCTGTACCAAGCAATGATGCTCATAAGCACTGCAGTCATTTTGCGTCATGAATTGGCACCTGCCCTTGGGGTATACTCAATTGTAGGGAAGCAGATGGGGCTGCCTGCACCTGGTAAAGGTGTTCATATGCCATGCAGAAACATTGTGGGTACACATACAGGGTGATAACATGGGCATCTGTAAAGGTTGTGTACTATGTGCTGTGTCACATGGTTTGCCTGCATACACATGTGATATGTTGCAACATTCAGTATGGCGCACTGTGTTGGTGGGAAGGAGTGTGGGTATGCCTGCACCATGGAATAATACTCATTGGTGCACATGTGTACTGTGTGCTATGTTTCGTTTGAATGGACTTTATAAGTCATACACTGGCACTGATCACATCACAGTGCATCAGAGGTAAGGGCTGGTTTGAAGCATTATGAGCACAAGGGACTAAAGTGGTTGTGGAGTGATTCAAACTTGAATAGAAAATTACAGGGCATCTGAGGGTAGTGTTGGAATGAATCTTGATGTGTACAGTGGACTACACCATGGTGACTGAGGAGGGATCCATATCAGTAATGCACATCACAGAGTGTCAGAGATAAAGGTTGGACTGAAGACTGATGAACAGATGGACTAAATCAGTGACTCTGGTGGGATTTGAACCTGGACAGCACTTTACAGTGCAGTAGAGGTTGGGGCTGGACTGACATCAGATCAGTCAATGGACAACACCATTGGCTCTGGAGGGATCTGAACCTGAAATACACTTCACTGTTCACTATAGTTTGGGGCTCGACGTATGCATGATAAGGAGATAGATTTTACAAGTGGCTGTGGAGGTTTGAGCCCTGAAGAATACTTTACAGTGCATCAGAGATTGGGGCTGAACTTATGTCATATGAATTGATGGGCTACACCAGTGGATGTGGAGGGTTTGAACATCAAATGCATTTCACAGTGCATTATGGGATTGATCTGGACTGATACATTGTAAGTCGGTATAACACCATCAGCTGTGGAAGGATCTGAACCTGAAATGCACTTTACTGTTCACTACAGTTTGGGGCTCGACTGACACATGATAAGGAGACAGATCTTACAAGTGGCTGTGGAGGATTTGAATCTGAAGAATACTTTATAGTACATCACAGATTGGGGCTGAACTGGTGTCATATGACTTGATGGACTACACCAGTGGATGTGGAGGGTTTGAACATGAAATGCACTTCACAGTGCATTATGGGATTGATCTGGACTGATGCATGGTAAGTCAATGGACAACACCATCAATTGAGGAGGGATCTGAACCTGAAATGCACTTCACTGTTCACTACAGTTTGGGGCTCGACTGATGCATGATAAGGAGCTAGAACTTACAAGTGGTCGTGGAGGTATTTTAACCTGAAGAACACTTTACAGTGCATCAGAGGTTGAGTCTGGACTGACGTCATACGAGTCGATGGACAACACCAGTGACTGTGGAGGGATTCAAAACTGATTTGGCCTTTACAATGCATCAAAGATTGGGGCTGGACTGATGCCAGATAAGTTGAAGGCAACACCATTATTTTTTCATTTTAAAGAATCAGCAACTGCGTATTAGGGAGAAAACTTAAGTACAGAGCATGAGACAAACATGCTACTGACCCTAACCCACTTATCATCCATAGCATGAGGAAGCAACATGCCACATAGATTTTAACATAGCCATAATCCGAACATAAACTCTTTAAAAAGTAACAAAAGGCGCTGAATTCACGTGACCTCATCAAGTACATGCATAAGAAACACTCTCCCCCCATCAGGAATGCCAGCCGGATCCATAAGATGTGATCACACAGGATGACCAGAAATTATCCCAAAGTGAACAAAGTAACAACTATGAAAACTTATAAATAAAAATAAAAACAAATAAATACAGATTACATATCGAGGTTTTGATACCAAAATGAAATGAATATTTTAGGGTAAGAGCAACACCTCCATCTTGAAACTAAGTTTTCAGTCACCATGCTCTTCCTGCCCCAGTGTGCACTCTGACTGGTTAGTGGAAATAGTGACGTGTGCAATAAGCATAGAGGAAGCATGGCAACAGTGAGGATCAATATGACCAGATGGTGATGCACTACAGAACTAGGGCAGGTGCAGGTGAAGGCTGTGACCCCTAAATGAAACATCAAAAAAAAAAAATCACTGTACACTCCAGAGCCCAGAGCGCCACTTTCCCTCCAGTGATGGCTGTAAAAAAATATGAGTCCTTGCTTGAATGCTAAATAAGGATTTAGTCTAACATTTCAGGCTCACACATTGATAGAATAGTGGAAGGCACAACAAAAGATCTGCATGCAGGTTCCCTGGTGCTTTGATAACTAAGGCTTCATCAGGGGGATGGTGCCTGCATCTAAGACAATCCATTTATACCAATTAAATTCAGAATTGGTGATGTCAGAAAATCTGACCAATCACAGAGCTCGATTTTTAAATACAGAAATATTCAGCTTACTTAGTGGTATAAATGGACTAATAGTTATAACAATCATGATATCAGTTATAACATGTTATTGTAGAAAAATACCCCAAAAGACAAAAAAATACACCAAAGTGGTGACGGCCAATCGGATTGCTCGAATAAAAAAAAAATGTAAGTTATGAAATTATAGTGCCAACCTGATCAACTTAACATGTTACACTAAAATAAGATGATTTGTTGTTACAATACAAGCTAATGGCAGAATGAACATAATGCATCTTACACAGCACAAGCAAAAAATAGTAAATTTATTTTTTTATGTATTAAGGCTTGTTTTCTCAAAAATAGCCAATGGGAATGCATATTATATTAGGTAAAATCAGTAAAGTGCGATGTTCTCTAATAGCTGGTACAACTCAATTCATCAAATGTAAACAAATGCTTGAGCTGCACCAAGAGAAAGATATAGGCATGTCAGCGTCATCAGAGCATGCTGACACATGATTTAGGGCGCCATGGCGATCATCAGGAAAAAGAGCATTTTTTAGCCATATAGGCGTCATCAGGAAGAATGAGTTAAAGTAATACAGTTTTTTCTGTTTAGACCAGATTCCATTTGGGTCACAGTTGTAAGCTTTGCCCTGCAAATAATTCAATTTCTCTTTCACTTTCTGTCCTTCTGTCTCCTTGCTGCTTGAATTTTTACGTCCACCCTCTCATCCCCCACCTCCAGCCTTTATTAAATACTCTCCTTCCCCCCTCGGCACCACCCCTAGCAATGTTCATCCTCCCCTCTCTAATATTGCAACTCCTCTTAAAGATACAGAGTGCAGCTATTAGGCCTAACACTTTGGTGACCTAAGGTGGTACCGTCCCAGCGGGAAAACTGTATCGGAGCAAGCATGGGACTCATTGAGCTCCCATCAAAGCTAGTCTTGTGCCAGCTACTCATGTGTGCACTAGCCACTATAGCCACTGTGAGCCTTACTGTCTCCTGGATCCCCTGGATCTATGGGGCCAGCTGACCCCAAAATAGCTCCATGGTGTACAATATGTCCAACCAGTGGAGTCAGTTTCCTTCTCAAACATAATAGCAGAGGCTCCTCCCTGACCATGGTTCTTGGTGGTCTGAAACTAGGGTACCTTGGAGACCCTCTCATAAGGTCAGGCGTTATGACGGAGTCTAGAACAAGGAGGCCCCCTTTAAGGCATCTACTCTGGCTCCTGCTGATGACACTTGTGCTAGCAGGGGACACTGAACTAAACCCAGGACTGCCACCCCAGTCCATACCTACACAGGCGGGCTGTCCAGTGGTTAAAGGGCTGAAGGCGGCCCATCTAAATGTCAGAAGCCTGCTCCCAAACCTAACGGAACTTCGTGTCTGGGTAACTCGGCACAGTCCTGACATTCTTGGAGTTACAGAAACCTGGCTGAAGCCTTCCACCCCAGCTCAGCATGTGCCTTCCCTGGTTACTGACCTTATCCATCGAGATCGTCCGGGAAGTAAGAGAGGTGGTGGCATCCTGGTCTACTACAGGAACCATCTAAACCTGTCCGCCCTCCCTGATCAACAGACCATGCAGTCCCCCTGTGAGGCTCTGCACACGGTACTGTTACTAGGGATGGAAAAAAAGATTCACATTGTATTTGCATACAATCCTCCAAAAGGAGGCGTAGAGGGACTGACTGGTCTCCTTGGTGCAGTTGGTGCTGCAACACAGCAGAATGAGCTAATCATTCTGGGTGACCTCAACCTAAATTGGTTGGGTGGAAATGCCAAGGCCTTTGAACCCTCACTTACCAGTCTCTCTCTGACTCAGCTTGTCAAGGATCCTACCAGATGCCCTACTAATGGTGATAAGGGCTCACTCCTGGATTGGATCCTGACAAATAGACCAGATAGGATCAGCTCGTCGGGTATCCTACCGGACTCTATCTCTGATCACTCCCCGGTGTACTGTGTCTGGAGGGTACCACATCAAAAAATTCCCCATAAAATTATCCAGATCAAAGACTACTCCAAGTTTGATCTGTCCTCCTTTCAAAATGACATCAAGTACACAGATTGGGGGGCAGTTTGGAATGCTAAGGACCCCGTATCCGCTGTCGGTCACTTTCTTTACTCTCTAAGGGCCTTGCAGGAGAAACATGCCCCCCTCATCAGATGGAGGGTGAGGGGAATGGCTACTAAATGGCTTCATGGTAGCCTCCTGGCACTCAACACTAGAGATAAGTGCTGGGCCAAGTTCAAGGCCACGAGCTGACCAAGCCATCTTTCTGAGATATAGACAACTCAGAAATGAATGCAAAAGAACATTAGGATTGCCAAGAGTGAATTTTGCAAATCTGCTTCTATTGAACTGCGCTAGGGATCCTAGAAGGTTCTGGAGGAACATTAAACAAGTTGTGAGTGGTACACAGAGCACTGAGTCCACTGACATGATAATCGATGGTTCGAGCTGTAACAACTCTGAAACCATTGCCAACTCCTTCAACCATTATTTTGCGGATCTGTCTGAGTACACCTCGTCGTTCCCAAATGATGATGGTGTCAGTGGCAATCAGCCCACAGCACCATCTTCACTCCGCCCGCCTTTTCTGTTCAGGGCAGTGGTAGTTCAAGAGGTGTAGAAACTGCTAGCGGGACTCTCCCCCTACTCAAGTGCCGGACAAGATGGCTTAGAACCCAAGCTCCTCAGTCTTGGTGCCCCCTGGCTGGCACCTCTGGTGGCACACATTTTCAATCTGTCCCTGGCAACTGGAGTTATCCCAGACATATGGAAGGTTGCCAGGGTAGTCTCAATCCTTAAACAAGGGAACCCTAAGCTGACAGAGAACTATTGCCCTATATCTATCCTGTCCGCAGCTAGCAAACTACTGGAGAAAGTTGTGGCAGGGTAACTCTCAGAGTACTTACAGGCGCATGACATAATGACTCCTGTACAGCATGGATTCAGGAAGGGGCATGGTACCTCATCAGCCCTAGTTACTGTTACATCATGGATCAGGGAGGCCATGGAACAGGGTAAACTCTCGGGGGCCCTCTTCATTGACCTCTCGAAGGCGTTTGACCTGGTCGACCATGCCATGCTGTTGACTCAGCTTAGAGCAATTGGTCTTTCCACTACTGCTCTTAGCTGGTTCGACAACTACCTATATGGTAGAACACAGCGGGTCAAATTTGGCAAAGAGCTTTCAGGTCCCATCCCAATAATGGTAGGGGTCACCCAAGGCTCCGTCCTTGGACCAATGCTCTTCTCCATTTTTATAAATAACCTCCTCGAAACTGCAGCCCACTGTAAAGCAATTCTCTACGCAGACGATCTGGTTATCCTGTCTCACTCCCATGAGGTGGTGGTCATCAATCAACAACTGAGTGAAGACCTTATAAACATTCAGGCATGGATCCTGAACCACAAGCTTGTTCTTAACCTAAAAAAACCCCAGGCCATGCTCTTTGGGTCCCGGGCAAAGATTAAGGCCGCCCGTGTGCCGTTCTGTGTATCCAGCAAGGGAGATGTCCCGATCGCTATCACGGACAACTTCAAATACCTGGGAGTAATGCTGGACCCACAGCTCGACCTTGGCCTTCATATTCAGAGGATATGTAAAACAGTCAACTGTAAACTGGGTCTGGCCTACAGGGCAAAAAACAACCTCACACCAGCCACGCGTGCTGCCGTTGCAAGAGGGATGCTTCTCCCCTCTTTGTGTTATGGGCTCCTGCTGTTTGCTAGCACCACTAAGGTCTGTCTCTCCAGGTGGTCAACGGCTTATAACAATATCTGTCGCCTCGCCCTATCAGCCCCCCGGCTCACTCATCACTGTGAGCTCTACAACAAGCTACACTGGCTCTCGCCTACAAAGTACATTGACTTTGTCCTTGGTTGCTTCACTGGTAAGGTCCTCAACATGGGTACCCCTCCAGGGATGGCAAGCTTGCCGGCCCAAACTGCCCCCTCGTCATATCACCTTAGGTCTCAGGGGTCTGCCACACTCAAGGCACCTGTGACTAGGACCAAAATGGGTGAAAGGGACTTCGCAGCATGTGCCCCTAAACTTTGGAATACCTTCCCAACCCAGGTCCGTGCTGCCCCCTCGCAGGGCAGCCTGCGCTCTTCCCTATGGAGCTATCTTAAAAGTGCATCAGCCTGCGGATGTCAAAACCCCATGACATATGTTTAGCACTTGCACCCATACAAAACTGCCGGCCCTTAAAATGTAGTATTTCTGTACTGCCCCAAACTTGATGCAAGATGTGTAATCTTATCTGTAGTCTCCTGACGTGTAACCTGTTCCTAATCATGGGATGTGTAATCTTACCTTGTAGTCTCATGATGTATATAACCTGTTCCTAATTATGTGATGTGTAATCTTACCTTGTAGTCTCATGATGTGTGACCTGTTCTTAATTATGTACCATGTTGTCCCAAGTGTGTAAGTATGTAATTTCCTGTATTCTCCCGGGTCGTACCTGAAAATAGGCAAATTGCTTGTCTAGTGTACTTACCTGGTTAACAAAAGTTAAATAAATGAATAAATATACCCCCCAGCCTCTTCTTATAATGTTTACTAAGTTCAGTACTCAAGATAAAGCCTTATATGCAGCCAAAAAAATGATAGAGGTGCATGCTGGTGAGGCAATAATTTGATTTCTATCCAGAGATGTCCTTTTCAACATAACGTTGAAAAGAATTTGAAGGAGTGAAAAATCATTTGAGAACTTTTCAGCTGCCCCATGCTTTGCTCTTTCCTTTCGTCTGAGGGTTTAAGTAACAGGGAAGACTTATGTTTTTAACAAGCCAGCTGATGCACATCGTTTGTTGGATAAATTAGAAAATGAAAAGAAAATGCCGGCTGCTGATCAATCTGACTGCCATGACCCTGCATTGTCTGGGGAAGATGACTCCTGAACTATTCCTGGTTACTGGTTAAACTAACTGTTCTGTACCCCTAGCGTGGTGCTTTACCAAACTGAAGTCTACCACACTTTCTGGGCAGTTGTCTGGACGTCTATGTAATCTTTTCTGGACTTTCACAGTGATTATACACTGGTGTTAGTTAACATTATTGAGCTTAGAGGGATTTCCTTCTGGTCACTAATACGTCGTCTTAAGAACATTTTCCATGTCTCTCTTTACCTACATATAATCCTGGGATCTTATTGCAAAATGCCATAATACTTTTTACTGTGTGGCCAGGGCTCTGGAGGCTCAAGTCTGGCCAGGCAATGTGGTAGCCACTTAAAGAGGTATGCTCCTAGCACGTTATATGCATATAACAATATATATTACCCCCATTGTTCCTTTGGGCTGCTCTGGGTTCTGAATTTATGGATTACATATTTTTCCTTATATGTTTTATGTATTTAGAGGCCCGTGGCTGGGGACAAGCCATGTCTATACACTATACGCTCCTAATATTTGCTATATATTTTAGCAAGAAAGCTGTACTAAAAAACAGCAATGGTGCTATAGCACCAAGATCATATATCCTCACACATATTTTGCAATTATAGTCAAAACTGTTGTAGCATAGCAAGGACCCGAGTCTTGGGTTTGAGCATTTCATTTTTGTTTCATGCCCCAGCTATACTGTTAATCCTCCCGATCCCCCGCTACAAGTGAATTACACAGGCAGGCATTCGGATATCCCTAACGGTAATGGCATAAAGCCATTGCACTGAATATGTCCTTCTTTCTGCAATGTCCTGTATATGTTACATATTTGTATGATTCTGTATGAAATCTATTAATAAAATAAAAATAAAAACTAACACATGTTTCATAGCTTAAATGTTTTATATCAGTCACAACCTGCAGTCCATAGGGCAGACTGGCCCAAAACAGAAGGTTCTGCTACCCAAGTCGTCCCCCATGAGCGGTGCTAATCATCTGCAGGTATCAAAAGCCCTGTTTATATTAGGGTATTTAAAATAGATTAAGAAGCTTAAACCATTTTAAAATGCCCTAGCACGGTTAGCGTTCCACTTAATATGCTTGGTAGTCCGATTTTTTAAACCGTGTTTAAACTCTGATATGACCTAGACTTAAACACAGTTTTAAAAACGCTTCAGGAGTTAAATCGGACTTACCAGCAGTGCGGACGATCAGACATGGTTCCCTTTCATAAAGCTGGATGTCCTCGAATGGGAACCGGTTGCTAGTTAATCTGGTCCCAAGGCAGTAGTGTGGATGCTGTAAACCGTTTTTAATAACGGTTTACAACACGCTAGAAACAGTGCGGACGTTTCAACACAGAAGCTACAGCACGGTAATTAATCTGTATTTAAAAATGTTTTAAATGACCGTGCTGTAGTGTGAACAGGGCTTAAAACAATCTGTTTATGGTTTAGGAAGTCCAGACATATTTCGGGGGAAACAGTGCAACTGAAATTTGTGAAAAGATCAAAACAAGGTGTCAGAATCATAGTTCGTGGTCACCAGGCTGTCACAACTAAATCGCCTGGTTGGCCAAAACTGGTATTATGGTTTACTGGGTTAAAAAGAGAAAAGAAGGTAATTTGCCCATCAGGATTGTCTCCCACGCAAATGGTGGGTGAATTAAACCACAATGTGTTCTGAAATAAAAATATTTATCAAGCCCATTCTTAAATTCATTAGGGAGATTAGTTTGACAAGCTCATTTGGTAATGAGTTCCATATTTTAGCTGCTCATACAGTGAAGAAACAATTACTCACCGAAGTAATATTACTTCTTCCAGGGCATTCTTTAGCATTATTGACAGATGCAGTATGCCAGCTGGGTTCAGCTGCCCGGAGAGGAGGAGTCAATGCAAATGAAGAAGGTATTGGCCAATCATGATAGAGTAGAGTGCTACATGCAGTCAGCCTGAGGGACTTCAGAACGAATTTCAGAGCCAAAAAAAGAGCAAAAACTGTGCCCAACCGGGGCAAAAAGCTGTCAACAACAAACAAACTATCCATTCTAATCCACTATTGTGAAAACTTTTTATCACCCAGATCAATACCGGTTAGCAAGTTTGGCTAAATCCCCTAACAGAGCCTTTAGACAAGGTTTCCAGGGGAGGAAGGGTTGGAGTGTCAATACTACTAAAGAATACCCTGGAAGAAGTAATATTACTTCAGCGAGTAATTGTTTCTTCTCACCCGAGGAATTCTTAAGCATCTATTGACAGATGCAGACTTCAAAGCAGTGCAGTTGGGAGGAGGGCACAGAAACCTATTTAGGAAAAAGGCTCTGTAGCACCTCCCTGCCGAACTTCGCATCTGAACGGGACTGCACATCCAAGCAATAATGTTTGGTGAAAGTGTGGACCAATTTCTAAGTAGCTGCTCTACAAACTTCCAGCAACGGGATATCCCTGGAAGCTGCCACTGAAGCAGCTATTCCTCTGGTAGAGTGAGCTCTGAGCCCAAGAGGGGGCTGTCTGCCCGCCTTGTTGTAACAGAACTGAATACAAGAAACGATCCAACGGGAAATGGTTCTCTTGGTCGCCGGTTTTCCCCTGTTCACCTCACTGAATGTGAGAAAAAGCAGGGATTGCCCCTCTCTGAACTGCTTGGTTTGGTGTAAATAGAAAGAAAGGGCTTTCTTCACGTCCACGCTGTGCAGTTTGCGCTCACCTGGGGAGGACTTATCTGAGAACAGCACCGGCACAGAGACAGACTGATGGAACTCCGAGACCATCTTGGGGAGGAACTTCCTATTCGTCCTCAGGACAACCTTGTCCTTATGGGGAATGACGTAGTTAGGATCTGTACACAGGGCCTGCAACTCTGAAATCCATCTGGCAGAGGTAATGACCACTAGGAAGATAGTCTTCCAGGTAACGAATTTCAAGTCAGCCGTAGCCATAGGTTCAAAAGGAGGATCCATGAGCTTGGCTATACAGAGGTTAAGGTCCGATGGGGGAACAGGTTCCCTTACGGGGAGGGGGCGAAGGTACAGACGTCCCTTGAAAAACCTCTTGAAAATGAGTTGACAAATAAGCGATTTCTCTTTACCTGCAGAAAGGTAGGCCGAAATGGCCGCTGAGTGAACTCTTAGGGAAGATGTCTTTAGGCCTTGCACCTGAAGATGAACCAAATAATCCAATAAGGAAGGAGAAGAGGCCTGTAAAGGATCTAAGCCCTTATCCCTGCACCAGAAAGAAAAACGTCTCCACTTGGAGGTGTAAGTTTTCCCCGTGCTGGTTTTTTTAGCCATCCATAAAATATTCAGTACTTGCTCTGAACACAAAGAGTCTGGGAATTCTAACTTCTCAAGTACCAGGCTTTGAGGTGAAGAGACTGGATGTTGGGGAACACCACTCCGGTCTGAGGAAGAGTCAGAAGGCTGAGGCACGAAGGAAGTCTGATGGGTTTCTTGACTGACAAGGAGAGGAGCAGGGAATACCACAGCTGTCTCGCTCAATCGGGATCCACCAAGATCATGGTGGCCGGTTGTTCCCTTAACTTGAGAAGTACTCTATACAGAAGAGGAAGGGGAGGGAATGCATACAGGAACCTCCCCATCCAATGTAGGGTCAATGCATCCGCAGGAATAGTCCCCTGAATTGGAGGCCTGCAACAGTACAGGGGTAACTGATGGTTCAGACTGGATGCGAACAGATCCAGATCTGGGACACCGCATCTCCTGAACACCGTGTGAAGGACTTGCTTGTTGAGGGTCCACTCCTGGTGGCCCTGACTGATGCAGCTTAGGGCATCTGCCAAAGTGTTGTCCTTGCCCGGAAGATGGATGGCCGACAGAGACATGTCCAAGGAATAAGCAAAGGGACCAAATCTTCATGGCTTCCATGCAGAGTTTGGTTGATCAAGTCACTCCATTTGTTGATATTGAAAATGGCCGTCATGTTGTCTGTCCTTACTTGCACAGACTGACCCCTGAGCTGAGAAGCGAAGGCCTTGATGACAAGGAGCACAGCTCTGAGTTCCAGAAGACTGATGTGAAGGGAGGGCTCCCTTGGTGTCCAAGTCCCGCTTATGGACAAGTCCCCCAGATGGGCCCACCATCCAAGGAGGGAAGCATCAGTAGTCAAAATTTGGGAAGGTTGGGGAGTCAAAAAGGATACCCCGACCCTGAGATTGTTTGCATCTTTCCACCAGTCCAGGGATCGAATAAACATCTCTGTGACTGGGACGAGCTTTGTAAAGGGGTCTCTTCTCTAGGTAAATGAGACCCGAGGTAAAACTGAATGTCCCTCATCTGGAATCTGGCCCCTGGCACATACGCGGTCATTCATGCCACATGACCGAGAAGTTTGAGGAAATGTCTGGCTGGTCTTGGTTGGCCTGGACTGAATGAGTTTAGCAGAGAAAGGAAATGGTCGACCCTGTCTGAAGAGAGGAAGGCCTTTCCCTGCAGGGTGTTGAGCTCTGTCCCTATGAACTGTAGAATTTGGGCAGGCTGAAAATGCGACTTTTGTTCGTTGATAAGGAAGCCCAGGGTCTCTGGGGTACGCCTTGTCCTAATTAGGGCCTCTGAAACAGACTGGGACGAGTTGGCCACAATCAGCCAATTGTCCAGGTAGGGACAGACTGAAATTCCCCGTCTTCTGAGATGAGCTGCTACCATTGCCAGGCACTTGGTGAATAGTCTGGGAGCAGAAGTGAGCCGGAAAGGCATGGCTGCAAACTGACAATGCCCAGAGGGCAGACGGAATCTGAGGAACTTTCTGTGGGATTGCCTTATTGGCACATGAAAGTAGGCGTCCTTCAGATCCAGGGAGACTAGCCAGTCCCCTTGCTTTAGTGAGTGGATGACCTGAGTCAAAGTTACCATTTTGAACTTGGTTTCGTCAGGTGCTTGTTCGGGTACCTTAGGTCCAGCATAGGTCGCCATTCTCCGGTTTTCTTTAAGGTCAGGAAATATCTGGAATAAAGACCCTTTCCCCATTGGGAAAGCAGCACATGTTCCACAGCCTTGGCCCTCATGAGATTCTTGACCTCTACCTCCAGCAGTAACTGTTTTGCAGTGGAGGAAGGTCTTGGTTGTAAGGGCCTGTGGAGAAGGGGGAATTTTTCGAACTGAAGGGATAGGCCCTGCTCCACTACCTCCAAAACCCACTTGTCTGAAGAGACCGGATGCCAATAATGGAAGTAGTGCGAGAGCCTGCAACCCACGGGGAGAGGGAAGGCAACCACCAAGGAGTCAGGAAGACTGCTGTCTACACTGAGTAGAAGTAACAGGAGTGGGGTTAGCTCTTCTTTGGCCCCTCCTGCCCCACCTCTGAAAAAAAGTCTCATCTGAGAGAAATTCATGTTATTATGGCATGGGGAAGAATGTCCGTCCTAGGGGAACTAACCCCTGCCCCTACCCCCTCTATGGCGATCTCTCCGAGAGGGAGGGATCTTTTCTTTCACTGAATTACTCTTGTACGTGTGTTTGAACTCATCCATGCTTTTTATATAGACTTCAGTATGATCCCCAAAGAGAGATATTCTCAAAGGGGGAATCCAATGCCTGGGTTTGGACATCCTGGGTAAGACTAGTAGTTCTCAACCAAGCAAAACATCAGAGAAATAGCCTGAGCCATGACACTCGAGGCTGTGGCATTATTATCTACGGCCATGTGAAACTTGCACTTTGGGGATTCCACGGCTCGTTTAACAGTTTCGGAAACATCTCTGAGCATAGTGTCCCCCCCATGTTGCACTATGGCCAGTACAGTTTTTAACAGAGCCCTCTGATATTTAGCTGTGTATGTCATAAAAGAAGACATGCGCAGCAAGAGAGAGGCGGTAGCATAAGATTTCTTACCCATAAAAGATCTGTTTTTCTAGAGTCTTCTTCTGGTGGGAGCACATATAGCGACACATTAGCTTTGTCACAGGCCGCTGTCTAAACTACCCCTCTGTGATCTGGATGTGTATAAAGAAAATCAGCAGTAGACTTAACGGGATGGTATTTCTTCTCAATCCTTCTGTCTACCCCGGTAGAAGTTGACGGGGTTTCCAGAACCTTAAACGTACTTCTCTTCAAAGTATTGTGGACAGGGAGGATGAGCCTCTTAGGAGGAGAAATGCCCATCATCTCCACATAGTTGTCTTCCATCTCCTGATCGATGTCATCCTGGAGAGGCAGGACCAGGGTGTCCACCATCTGTTTTAAAAATGTAAAAAAGGAAGAGACTTTTTCACTTGTATCAGTAGCATCATTAACACCAACCACAGGGTGGCCGTCAGGATTAAGAGGGTCCCCATGAGGCGATTCATCACCATGATACTCTCCCTCATCAAAATAAAAACCCCGGGCGTAGGGGTCCTTAAGGAGAGAATCACTCGGTCCCACAGGAGCCAAGAAAATATCGCCCATAGATTGTAAAGTCTGATACAAATGCCAAGCTTTTGCTAAATCATCTGCAGAGGGCACATTTTTATCAGCTACTGTTGTCTCCGAATGCCTTTCGGGAGGAGGGGCAGTAGTGTTATTATCTTTCTTAGACTTTTTTGTAAGCGCAGGATCAGAAACCTGCTCTGAAGTTCTTTTAGAGGCTTGGCTAGAATTTTTACTTCTACCAGACTTAGTTTCACTGGAGTCAACAGAGGACTTGTCATTAACTCTGTGTTGACTTGAGGTGCCCTCCTCAGCGCTTTTGGAGGAGGAGGTAGACTGAGAGGCCATGGTAAAGGGACAGGCCAAAGCTAACCAAATCAAAATTAACCTTACTAGAGGTAAAAACATATATACATATATATATATTTTTTTTTTTTTCACAACAGTGGAAAAGAACAGAAACCACCTCCACACCTCTTGCCAACAGAAGCCCACTGCACAGTCAAACGAAAGGTGTTTCCCCAGAAATGAGGGGATTACCCTTCAAATATATTAAAACTTATATGAGATAAACAAAAAGAGGGTTCCAGAAATTCATGCAGGTGTGCAACGGAAATTAACGCACAAGCGCGAAAAACCAATTCAATGATTTTAATGCAAAAGCGGTAAAATAACACCGAAAAATACTGAAAACGAACAATTTAAATAAAAACGACACAATTTATCGCGACGCAGGTGACTTTACCTCAAAAAATCAAGTGGAAAAAATACGAGTAAACGCGACTGGTTTTAGCACAGTTGCAGTAAAAATTAGTAAAATGAGAAAAATATACAAAATACCTTGAAAGCAGCACTCAAAAAGGAAGAAAATGGCACAGGAAGGTCTCTGAAGAGGACAGCTGCGGGGCAGTGTTGCCAGTTCAGAGGAGAAAAAGTTCTGAGGTCCCGCAGGCTGACTGCTGGCAGAACTCTACTCTATCTCTATCCTGACTGGCCAATGCCTTCCTCATTTGCACTGACTCCTCCTCTCCGGGGCAGCTGAACCCAGCTGGCATACTGCATCTGTCAATAGATGCTAAAGAATTCCTGGGGTGAGAAATAACTATTTCTTTTGTTGGTGTCAGTCCCAGAAATCACAAGCTGTCTGTCATGGGATCACATGTTTATCAATCTATTACAGTATCTGAGCCCACACTGGGACATTAAGTTGGGTGACTTTTGAGCAGCAGTAACAAATCCCCTCTTTGCCTTCTGCCTTTTAGTTCAAACAGACCAGTTTCCTCCAATCTTGCCTTATAATTACAACCTTTTAGATGAGGCACTAACTTAGTGACTCTTCTCTGAACCCTTTCAAGCAGATCAACATTCTGTTTTAAATAGGGACTCCAAAAATGAGTTACATTTAAATAGCAAACTTTGTCAATTATACCACTGGTAATGGCTATGTGTAATCTGTAACCACCCCCCCCATGTAAATGTAAAACCAAACCATAAAAACACACTACTGATTAGGATCCCTAGACCCATGCTTGAGCAGTTTCATTTTTCTTCTGCAAAGTGAAATGGCCAGTATGATGTGCATTGACCCGAACTTTACCTTATGTAAAGAGATACCCACTCTGCTCTGTTAGCTATATGGTACATATTCTCTAGCCTTAACAAGGGTATACCTTTCCTCGTTCTGATAAGTAAGCATCATGTGGGTGACTTGTCCCTTGCCTGCAATGAAAAATGATCAGGCTGGAGCTACGGGTAAATGCAGGATAGAACTGCTCAGCAGGAGACCACTGTGCAAACACCAGCGAGATGAATACTGATGGATCTGTATTGCACTGCACCAAGAGGCTCACATCAATGAGCAGTTACTACACCCTCTGTCACAGAGATGTTGCTAAACAGGCAAAGGCAGAAAGCTTGGTACTTTTGATACAGATGGTAAGGCTGGACCACAGCCTAATTGTTTGTGTGCTAGTGGTAGAGGGATCATTTTATTTTGCATGCCTCAACAGGAGACTATGGCCACACATATTCAGAGGCAAATGCTTGTGTTGCACAGCCTGAAGTGCTGCATGGCAATTAGTGCAGGGCTGGCTCAGGGGCGATATTCAGACAATGTGCTGGACTGCAGCGGGCTACTTGTTTGAATATGGGTCTGGCCAGCGTAGCACATAGTGACTATACACTGTGCTAATACAACCTAGGGCTTAATATGGCTCACCAGGAAAGGGCCCCTGGAGAAAGTGTTGCCCAAACGGGATAGCACCAAGGCTCCCGTGTGCCATATTCCAGAGAAGGGCAACCAAAATGGTGCAGGGACCGCATCAGAAAACATATGAGGACAGATTAATGGAGCTCAATATGTATACCCTAGGGCAAAGGAGGGAGAGCAGTGATATGATCGAAACATTCAAACATCTTAAACGACCATCTGCATGCCCACTATTTTTCCCTTCTTTACATATGAGTGTGTTATATTTTCTAATTGCATTCATTACTCATCATTGTCTCGTCCACTGTATTGTACCATACATATTTATGTATGTTTCCTTCTGTATTATTGTACCCTACGTAACCCCCTCCCCCAGGGCGCATCTGGAATCGAGCGGTACACTGTTCAGTATACCTTCCTCGTAAAACTCTTAAATAAATAAATAAATAAATTACTATTTTGCCTCTAATATTTATGACCCTGCTTGTAATACTATATCATTGTATTTGATTTCTTGTAATTTCAGTAATGTAATTGTTTAGCTGACTCCTTTTCCCCTTCCCCCAGGACACATCAAAAAGAGCTGTTATCAGCTCAGTAATTATTTCCTGGTTGAACTTTTAAATAAATAAATAAATGATGGGCTCATTTGCAATGCTGTTGCCCATATCTACCATTGTCTTCCTTGGTGTGTCCCCCCCCCAATCACCAGTTCCAGTATCTACCATCTCATTCCCTGGTGACTAGTGCCCCCCCCACCCCTTGACTGATCATTCAGGTTCTTTAATGTATAAATTCTCATGTATAGTGGTCCCCCACCCCGATCGCCAATTCCTGTGTCTACCATCCCATTCCCTGGTGTCTAGAGGTCACCACACACCCAGTTACCCATTTTGGTTCTTTAATGTATCATCACTGGCATCTAGTGGACCCCGAATGACAGCAAACCCCCAACCAGATTCCCCATAGAACTCCACATCCCGCACCCCCCACCGACACCAGTCGGTACTACAGGAAAGTGACCCGCACAGTTCTCTGCTCACCTCCTCAGCTGGCTGCCATCCAACTCTCAGGGAGCAACTGTGAGAAAGACCAGTTATATAAGAACTTAGCATAACAGTAGATCTTCGAGGGGATCTCTGTCATCAGGTCACAGTGTAGGAACTTCACCATCGGTGAAGCAGGATCCACATGCAAGATTTTCAGCAGTACAACCTGGGTGGCCCACGTTGACATAATCTGCTGACGTCATCAACCCTATAAAGGCATAAGCAGCCCCACTTTCTCCTCAGTTCTTTCCCCAGTAGACAAAGGGAACATATCTCTAGCCACGGGGGACCGAGGAGATAGAGAGGTGACCCAGGCCTGTAAGAAAGGCTGGATACACCACACAGCCAGTTCCAGTAAAGAGCCCCAAACGGGGGATGGTGGGAGGAAAAGCAGACCTGATTACTGGAGATCCCCTCGAAGAGCTGCTGTTACGGTAAGTTCTTACAGAACTGTTCTGTCTTCATCAGGACTATCTCAGTCATCAGGTCACACCATAGGACCGAGTCCCAAGCAGTTACAGGTGCAATCTGACAGTCTGGGGGGAAGGCCAACTTTAAGGTTAAAACAGGAGGCCCTGCAGCATAGCCCTGCCAAATCCTGCATGGGCCCTAGAAGCAATGTCCAGACTGTAGTGCTTGGTAAAGTTATGAATGGTACTCTAGGTGGCAGCCGCACAAATGTCAGCAGCTGAAACCCCTCAGAAACAAGCCACGGAGGTAGCCATGCCTTTTGTGGAATGACCTTTTGACCACTCCAGGCAATTCTTTGCCGTACTTGTAGCGGAACACAATGCAATTAGCTAACCATTTAGATAAACATTGTTTAGAAACCTGATCACCCTCTCTACCTGGGGTGAAAGAAAAACTGCTTCCGACTTTCTGCATTCCTTGGTTCGAAGCAGGTAATACTTCAAAGTGCTATGCACATCTAACGTAAGGAGCAGTGCTTCCCCTGAATTGGCATGCTCTGGAAAATAAACAGGAAGGTGGATGGATTGATTCAGAGTAAACTCAGACACCACCTTAGGGAGAAATTTAGGATTTGTGTGCAAAGAAACTCTGTGAAAAATCAAATAAGACTCCTTGCACCAGAAGGCCTGAAGCTTTGAAATTCTTTGAGCAGAAGTAATAGCAAATTTAAGTAATGCTTTCCAAGAAAGAAAGCGTAGCTCTCAAGTTGCGGCTGGCTCAGAGAGAGAAAGGGTCAACTTCTCCAAAACAAAAATCAAATCCCAAGCCAGGACGGGAGAATGGATTGGGGGGTTTCAGATGCAGGATGTCCTTCAAAAAGGTATGGGACACATCCAGCTGAGCTTTGGTGCGGTCACTCACGTGCTCATGGAGAGCTAAGACAGCTGAAAGGTGCACCTTGAGGGAAGAGTACTGGAGACTTTGGTCAGACAGGGATATCAGGTAGTCCAGGATCTGGTTCACCGGACAGGTGGGAAGGGTGCAGATCATGCTTGGCAGCCCATATGGCAAACCATTTCCACTTCATGGCATAACTGGCTCGAATGGAGGGCTTCCTAGCGGCCACTAAGACGTCCGCTATGCTACTGAAAAAAAACCAAATCTGTTCATGGCTATGTCCTCAGGAGCCAAGCATGCAGATGGAGGGACCTGAGGTTGGGATGGACCAGGGTCCCCTGACCCTGGGTTAGCAGGTTCCTGCAGAGGGGAAGAGGGACCAGTGGCTTCTCCGCCAGCTGTTGTAGCAATGGAAACCATATCAGCTGAAGCCAGAATGGAGCCACCAGGATCATGCTGGCCCCCTCCACTTGCAGTTTGATGAGCACCCTGAATCATAGGAAATAGAGGAAAGGCATAAAGGAACCCTGCACTCCAGGAGAGGGACAAAGTCAGAAAACTCCAGGCCCTGGATCAAGCAAGCAAAAATTGGGCAGTTTTCCACTGAGTGGGGATGCAAAAAGGTCCAACTCTGGACATCCCCATCTGACGAACAGATCTTCTGTAACGGATCATAGGAGCTCCCACTCATGCATGCAGGACTGAGTCCAGCTGAGATTGTCCACCAGAGTGTTTAGTACTCCAGGGACATGGACGGCTTAGAGAGTCAGGCCATGTTTTAATGCCCAATACCATATTCTCATGGCCTCCCTGCATAGGGGGTATGAATAACTTCCCCCCCTGCTTGCTGATGTAGTTTACTACACTGAGGCTGTCTGACTGAATCAGCAGCTGACTCAGAAGAAGATGGTTCTGAAAGGCCTGCATCTTCAGGACATTGATGCAGGGAGAGTCTGATCTGGGTCCAAGAGCCCTGAGTTTGAAAGGGACCCAGCCCAAACTGGAGGCAACAGTGGTGAGAATTTGCTGAGGGGAAGAGATCTGGAAGGGACACCCTGCAAGAGGTTCAGGGGATCCATTCACCACTGGAGCACTTTGCGGATTGGGGAAGAGACCAGCACTAACTGATCTAATTCATCCATTTGCTGGTCCCACTGTACTCGGAGAGTCCACTGGAGGATGCGCATGTAAACTATGATCAGTGGAACAGTGGGGATGGCAGCCACCATCAGTCCCAACAGCCTCAGGTAAACCCTGGCAGTAATGACAGCAGCTCTGGGCCACCTCCTGAGCTTGGGCAATAAGGCACTCCACTCTGTTCTGAGGCAGGAAAGCCTTCCCCTGCACCAAATCTATAACTGCCCCTAAGTATTGAAGCCTTTGGGATGGAACCAGGACCAACTTTGGCAGGTTGACTGTAATGCCCAGGGAGAGAAATAACTGATGAGTTCTCTCTAAAGTCCCCAGGAGCTGTTCCCTGGATGGGGACTTTAGGAACCAATCACCCAGATAAGGGAAAACATACAGTCCCTCCCTGCTGAGGGCCACAGCTACTGCTGCTAAGAACTTGATAAAAGACCCGCAGCGCAGAGAACAAGCCAAAGGGCAGCACTCTGAACTGGTAATGCTCATCCTGGAAAAGAAACCGGAAAAACCTCCTGTGGGAAGGAAACAGCAAGATGTGCAGGTAAGCATCCTGCATGTCTAGAGGACACAGCCAGTCGTCTTTCTTGAGAAGGAGCATGAGACCTGGCAAAGTTACCATTCAGAACTTTTTGTACTGGACATACAGATTGAGGTCCTTGAGGTCTAAGATGGGCCTCAGATCTCCAGTCTTTTTGGGGACCAGGAAAAACCTGTAATAAAACCCTTTGTTTCTCTGGCGCCTAGGCACTGGCTCAATGGCCTGTTTACGCAGAAGGGACTGCACCTCCTTCCAGAGAACAGATAGGTGGGCCGGGGGGTAATTGGAGGGCAGAGGAGGAGTCTCTGGGAGTTGCTCGGTGAGCTCCAGAGTGTGACCCCTTTCTATGATTTGAAGAATTCAGACATCCAAAGTTATGGTTCTCCTTTGATCGCAATGGAGGGAGAATCGACCACCGACCACCACCTCTTGGTCAGGGACCAGAAAGGGGGGGCGGGTCTGGCAAGGAGTCAAGCTGAGACGGATCCAGCCACTGGGGCTGGTCTGTCACCTCTAGGACGCTTGGCCTTGGCTCCAGCACTGGAGGGGGAGGGCAAGATGGTGGAGGCACTGTGTTTGCCCTGGGCACAAGAGGCTGCTCCTGGTCTATTGGATGCCTTACGAATGGGAGGGCATTGTCAGCTCTTAGGCTGCATATGGTAGAGTGAGTGGACAGATTTAATAGCCCTGCCGGATGCCTGCGGGTTTTTTTTTTTTTGAAATCTCTATTTTGTTCGCCTTCCCAGCCTGCCATCCCCGACCCCTCTGGAGCCCCAAGGCAGGCATCCCTCTACCTTCCACCCTGCCCAAATGACCCCTGGATCCCCATGGAGCTTCAGCTCACCCCCCAGCGGGGATGGGGCAGAGCCCCTATGTCCCATCAATCATCTTTCATCAGTCCGGGAGACATCGGGTGGGTGAAGGCACATTGAGGGCACGTCTCTGGGGCTCCATCTTCCCAGCAATGGCAGGCTCTTTTCCCTTCTTTCTCCCACCCCTACAGTGCGAGACCCAGACGACAAGGAGTTGAGCGCCGACATCACGCTGTATAGCGGCTGCCCATCCCCTGTTGCTAGGGGCTTGTTATACTCTGAGCCTCTGCTCGGAGTCATACAAGTGCGCGGGCTATGGCCTCAACCCTCCCCGGAGTAGGCGAGCTGTCGTGGGATGCTCAAGCCCATCTCCCCCCGGCTGACCCACCAGCGACCAGAGTCCGCTCCGAACCCGGGTCGCCAGCATGGAGACAGGTGTGGCGTCCAGCACCTCAACCCTCAGCACCAACGGGCCTTGCAGGTCATTAATGATGTCCTGGACATCTGGCCCAAAAAGCTTAGAACCACTGAAGGGGCATTAAGGACTTTCTGCTGAACATCAGACCCGAAGCTGAAGACCCTCAGTCAGGAGTGCCTACATAGACAAATGCCGGTGGCAGCAGTCCTGGCAATAATGTCTGAAATTTCATAGCGTTTCACAGAATGTCTGAAATGTAGGAGGTGCTTGCTAATGTCCTCAGCGGTCTGTAAGCATCTGAGAACCTCCTGTTTCTGTGTACATTCTGGGAGGGCCAGGGCAGCGGCCTTGCCCTTCATCCAGCTGGTATTCTGGAACTTCACCATATGAGACAGGTAAGTGGCAATCCTCAGCCCAAGGGCAGAGGAGGCATTAACCCTCTTGCCCCAAAGATCAATTCTGCATGCCTCTTTGTCTGGGGGGAGGGAGCTAGGATGCTTGGGCACCTTAGACCTGTCATGAGCTGCCTTTATGACCACTGAGTCCATTTCAGGTTGGACAGTGTAGTGTGGGAACCCCTGAGGGACATGGTAAAGTTGATCAGCCCTGCAGGGCATAGCTGGCACCGTTATCAGGCCTGTGCCAGGCTGCAGTAATAGCACTCCTCAAAGCAGGCAAAATAAGATGAATGATCTTGGCAGGAGATTCAGGAATCTCCAGAAAATCCAACAGATCCTTTCTGGTGGCATCCACCTCCATATGGAAACCCATGGCTGAGGATAACTGCTTCATAATATTAAAGAAGGTAGGATCCTCTGGAGGAGATGTAGGAGTGCATCTGACAAAATCCTCACTGACAGAGGAAGCTGTGGATCTGTCTAATGTGAGGGGTTCTTCTTCCTCATCTTCCTCATTAAGAAGAATAAGTTCAGGATGGTAATCCTCCTCAATGTTGACCTCTTCCAAGTCATGGTCCGATGTATGGGGCACTGACAACTGTCCACAGGAGGCAGCTCACAGCCGATGAGGTGTCGACGATGATACTGCTATTGACAGCGCAGGCAATGTGAACCTATATGTGCATAGCTGGTGTACAATCATTGTGGTAAATTTGGTTAAAATCTCACTGAGGTCAAAGACTGCATCGACGGGGGGGCGGGGGTTGACGATGCCGGGAGCGATGACCCGCCAGATGGTCCCCGAGAACCCAAAGAGCCTGTAGCCAGAGGGCCTGGCTTAAGATCAGGCCTCGATGTGAGGGCTGTCAATGACAGGAAGGGCCGAAAACCTGGAGGTCGATGACAAGGCTGCCCTGGACATTGGACGGAGGCACTGTCAGTATTGGTCTGGCAGACACAGAGGCCTGGACAGCAGATTAGTGCACTGGCTCATCTGCAAATGACAAAGAACCCCCAGACAAAAAAGGAGATCCCTTTGGGAAGCGGGACTGCAGTCGGGAGGAACAGTCCCAATCTCAGTCTTTTTTGTGACCCCCAAGGACCTGTCTCAGGCCTTAGCGGCCTGGTAGCTCGATGACCCTACCAGAGACTAGGAAGCAGGGACCCTGGAGGACTCCTGCCCGGAACTGGCTACCTGTTGTTCCATGAGGACATTTTTAAGAGCCTTTTTGTGTTGCTGGAGGGTTGTTTGATTACACTTCTGGCAGAGCTCACAGTTGGAGACTTCGTAGTCAGGCTCAAGACAGCAGACACGGAGGGAATGTTCATCTGTATAGGCAGTCTTCTTTCCACAGTGGCAGCGACAGAGACAGAAGAAAGAAGTCAAAGGATTAACTCTCGTAATAAACAAAATAAAGGACTTTAAAAATACAGAATCTAAAATGGTAGGTTGAAAAAAGCTGTAGGCAACAAAAATGATGTGAAACTGCATCAGAGCTTCCTCGGAGACCCATGCGAACAAGTCGACGGCAGGAAAGAACTGAGGAGGGAGTGGGGCCACTCACTCCTTTATAGGGTTGATGACATTGGCAGATGACGTCGGCATGGGTGGCCCCAGTTGTACTGCTGAAAATCTGTGTGGATCCTGCTTCATCAACAGTGAAGCTCCTGCGGTGTGACCTGATGACTGAGACACCCCTGAAGAAGATCTGTAGAATTTTTTTTTGTTTAGTATGCTTTCCCTTCATATCACCCAACTGGCCCATCTTCAGTCCTGTTATCCATGGACCATCACCCCTGATTGGCCCCCTACCTTGCAGACAGTACTACTTGTAGGTACATGTACTACCCTTAGGGCATAGGCACTTATCATATAAGCATAAGTGTCAGGATCTGAGTTCTACTATATTTTTACTGAGAATTATAATGCATTTGCTACCATTCTGATTATAACACTTGGGAGATACTGCTATTTACACCATTGTACAATGATTAGTTAGGCAACATTGCCATCTTTAGTGGTAGTGCAGAACTGTAACTGCATATGTAACCACAAGAGTCCTTCATGATATACAAGACCATTGTTTTAGCTATCTGTTACTTTCTGCTAGCTCAGCATGCTTTCCCAGGCTAGTGAGAAGTCAGGCCAGTTACCACCGGCCAATTATAATGTTTTTAGCTATTGCTATGACAATTATCAGGGGTATAAGACCCTTTGCACAGCACCTTCTTTCCGAGAAGAGACGTACTGCTACCTAAAGGTAAGAAAGATTTGAAGTATTCTTCCGGTGATCACACTGTTTGGCTGTAAGCCTGCTTTATATACCAGAAATAAATCACTTTTTGTGCTGGACACCACTTGTCTGTCATTTCTTCACTTTAGTACAGTTCCAACAAGAACCTGAGAAGGTGATGATTTTACCATCCCGTTACAGTCCTAACCTGCCCCCCACCTCATCACCCAACTTACCTCTCCCCATCTTCCACCCAAGCTTGCCCCCCAGGGTGGGGCTGCCAGGGATGGAGACTTGGTCAATGGTGCTTAGAGAGAGCATCACAGTCGGCGGTGTGGGGTCTGCAGTGAGAGGCAGACATCTACCTGCAGCAGATGGGAATTTTTTTCCACATTTTACAGTCCCAGCCTCTTAGGACACCAAGAAGAGCTCTCTGATGCATGCACAAGCCACTGCATGTACTGGGCGTCGGAACTTGTCAGCATCCTCCAGCTCTCATCATCAGCTCCTACTGCACCTCCACCTAGGTGGCAATACTGCAGTCCAAACTCCCCCTTCCCCGAGATAAAGAGAGTCCTCCCTCTGGGATGCTCATCACACCTCCCCCTGACCAGCCTTCTGATGATTCAGGCTCGTTCCCAAACTCGGGTCACTGGTATCACAAGCGGTAACATAACCACTGTGCTGACCAATCAGCTGTGTAGAAACATTTCTACAGTAATCGCAATCACTCCCTCACAGTCAGATGGCAGATGGCCAAGGAGGTGAGTGTGGGGCTGTACCAGTCACTGATGCAGTCCGTCAGTATCAGCCAGTGTCTGGGGTGAGGGGGGTGTAGGGCAAGGGGTTCTAAGTAGGCGTGTCAGAGTTTGCAATTATTCGGGGAGGACCACTACACACCAATGATAATACATAAAGGAACCAGAATGGACAATCAGGTGTGGGGGGACCACTAGACACACGGATTTATTTATTTATTTGCTTTTGTTAACCAGGTAAGCACACTAGACAGCACGTGCCTATTTTCAGGTGTGACCCGGGAGGATTACAAGTGTACAAATCAGAGTAAACAGGTAGACAGGGTGCACACAAAGCATTGAAACAATGGTTACATTAAGAGGTACATTGTGATCATCGGGCAGACAGGATTCATACAGAAGCAAGACACATAGTGACATTGGGGCGAGGGGTAGAATTGCTATAGGTACAGGCATGGAATTAAAAACAAAGGTATATAACAACAAACATCAAGCTAGCTAGGTACAAGGAAAAGCGTTCAGGCTCATGCATTTCGTCAAGAGGTAGATGACAATGTGGTACCGGCCTGGGCAGCAAATGCATACAGGACAAGTCACAAGTACCACTCTGCAGAGCCAGGTAATTGAGAGGCAAGCTACAGAGGATGGGCAACAGGTTGTCGGGGGATTCTGGTTGTAGGCACACAAGTCAGGGTCATCTAGGGCTGGGGAGTGTACCATGTACAGAAGGTGGGACAGGAAGCATCGAGTATGCCAGCCCCGTATTCAACAGGTGGGTCAGTAGGCCTTGAGTTTGCCTGGTGGAAGAAGTGTTAGTAGAGGCCGGGGTCATCGTGCCCAGACTGTTGGGACCAGTTTGTCGGCTCAGGCACAGAGGCAGGAAGAGGCCGATTTTAGGAAGCCCCATAAGGAGGCTTTGAAACAGGGGTGGGAGGTAGTGGAGTGAGTGTTTGCAGGAAGGGAGTTCCATAGGTTGGGCACATAGGCAGCAAAGGCCCGATCCCCTATTTGGGTGTGAGTTTTAGGGACCAGGAGGGCCAGAGAGTCACTGGATCTTAGTTGGTAGGTGGGGTTAGCAGGTTTGAGGAAAGAGGTGAGTGTGGGGGGAGTGGCATTTCTGACAATATTGTCAATGAAGTTGCCAAGGACAAAGCTGCGGTGGTATTCCAGGGGAAGCCACTCCAGTCGGAAGTACAGCTCACAACAGTGTGTGAGGCGAGGAGCGGCGAGGGCAAAACGGCATACATTGTTGTACGCAGTGTCCCATTTGGAGAGACTGGATTTTGGAACGTGGGCAAAGGATACCAAGCCATAACCGAGCGTGTGTAGGAGGATCCCTCTAGCAATGGCGAGACGTGCGGCCGGGGTGAGACAGCCTTTAGCTCTGTAATCCATGCCCAGCTTGCAGTTTGTGGCTTTACAGGCATTCTGAATGTGGGGTGAGAGGTCCAGTTGTGGGTCAAGGGTGACACTCAGGTACTTGACCGCATCCGCAACATTCAGGAGGGAACCATCAGCTCCCAAGATGTTGAGAGAAGCTTGGCATGATTTTATCTTGGCCGAGGTGCCAAAGAGCATGGCCTGGGTCTTGGTGAGATTAACAGTTAGCCTGTGGTCCTCAAGCCAGGTTTGAATGTTGGTTAAAGTCGTGATTTAACTGGGAGTTAATGTCTGATGTCCTGTGAGCTGACCAGGATGACAAGATCATCCGAGTACAGGGTGGAGTGCCCATGGGCAGATACTGAGGGCAGCTCGTTTATGAATAGGGAAAAAAGATGGGTCCAAGGACGGAGCCCTGAGGTACCCCGCAGGTCCCTTGGGAAGGTTTACAGAGGGCTTTGTTAAAGACAGTATATTGCTGCCTCCCGGTGAGGTAGTTGGAGAACCAGGCATGGGCAGGAGGGGAGAGACCAACAGACCAGAGGGTAGAGCGCAGGAGCTAGTGATCAACCCAGTCAAAGGCTTTTGAGAGATCGACGAAGATGGCTCTTGTCAACTTACCATGGTCGGTAGCAGACCTGATCTCGGAGGTGACCACCGCAAGGGCTATAGATGTGCTGTGCCCTTTTCTGAAGCCGTGCTGTGCTTGGGAAAGTAGCTCATAACTCTGAAGGTAGTGAGTGAGCTGGGAGGCAACTATTTTCTCAAGCAGCTTGCAGATCGCCGACAGGATCGCAATAGGTCGGTAGTTACTGGGATCCTTTGGGTCGCCATGCTTGAGTACAGGGACGACCCTAGCCACCCTTCCATACCTCCGGGATGGTTCCTGAGATTAATGAAGTGTTGAATATGTGAGAGACAGGCCAGGCTAGGGAGGATGCCCCAAGGCAGAGGAGTTTCGGCTCAAGGCTGTCGTGGCCAGCTCCAGTGTGAGGGGACAGACTAGCAAGGAGCCTCTGAGTCTCCGTGGCGGAGACAGCCTTTAGGTAGAAGGAGGGTTGTCTGGGTGCCCCATCATGGGGGGGGGGCCCCAGGGTCACCGGGCTGAGGGGTTGGGGGGAGGGAGCATCCGGGTCAGAGAACTGGCTGTTAAAAGCGTTGGCAATAGTGAGGGGGTTATTACAACTGACCCCCCCAATCGGAGGCCTGAACACGGGTGGACCCCCCAACTGAGTTTTTAATGTTTTGCCAGAAGGTCCTGGGGTTGCTGGCTGAGGACACCAGGGCGGACTGGCAGAATTCGCTCTTAGCAGAGCAGATGGCTCTCTTGCAGGAGTTCCTCAGCTGTCTATATTCAAGGAAGTCGGTACTGGAGTGGGTGGATTTAAATCTCACCCAGCATTTATCCCTTTGTTTCATGAGGGAGAATAGGCCACCATGGAGCCACTTGGTAACCATGCCCCTTACCCTCCTTTTCGTTAGGGGTGCATGTTTGTTTTGCAGGGGTGTGAGGACAGCGAGGAAGATGTCGAGGGCCTCTGTGGGATCACTCGTGGCAGTGACCCAGGACCAGTTGGTTTGCTGGAGATCAGCAAGGTAGGCTTCAGTGCAAAAGCTTGAGTAGTCCCGCATCTGGATCACCTTGCTAGGGATTTTGGGGGGGTGAGATGCCCCATGTACAATAGGTGGGGGAGTGATCAGAGATGGCATCAGGGAGGACACCCAAGGAGACTATTCTATCAGGCCTATTACTCAGTACCCAATCAATGAGGGATCCTTTCCCCCCGCATGGGGAGGGCCTCGTGGGTTCGGTGATAAGTTGGGTGAGGGCAAGGCCCAACAGCAGAGGCTCATACAGCCTGGCATTGCCCCCCAACCATTTTAAGTTGAGGTCACCCAGGACCAGTAGCTCATTTGAGCCCACTTTGTCATTAAGGCAGTCGAGTAACGAGGACAGCCCAAGCGTTCCTCCCTTTGGAGGGTTATAGGCACATACCACGTGGATCTTTTTTGTATTGTCTAGAAGGAGGAGGGCATGTAAGAACTCACAGGTAGGGGGAGTGCAGGGGGTGTACCCAATGATAGACACGTTTAGATGCCCTTGTAATAGAAGCACCTACCCCCCGCTTTTTCCTTCTCTGTCCAGACTAATAAGGTGGTACCGTGGGAGGCACATACAGAGTCTGGGGTGTGCGGCTTCAGCCAGGTTTCAGTGACCCCCAGAAGGTCAGGGTTGTAGTGAGCCACCCAGGCAGTTAGCTCTTCTACGTTTGGTAGTAGACTACGCACATTCAGGTGAGCCAGCTTTATGCCTTTGGTAGATTGCCAGGTAGGGGAGGGCTTGAAGGAGGGGCAAGGCAGCCTGAGGCCCAGGAGTTCGAGCTGCGCCCCCAGCTAGGACAGGGAGGACCGAGCACCCACGGGGTGACATCCTAAAAGCCACGGGGGGGTCCAGTAGCCTTGAAAGGTGCTAGGCCCAGATTGCCATGGCACAGGGAGCAGAAAGCTGTAGTGTAATTTCCTAGGGGTAGTAGTTGCTGGTCAAACCAGATGAGGGGTAGGAACTGAGCAACTCAAGCAAATATGCAGTACCAGAACAAGTACGTAGAGACGCTGTAACTAGCCTGCGGAAGCAAGTATATTCTGCTGGCCCCAATCAACACCAGTGAGACAGCAAGGTATTGATATAATGCATACACAAGACTGTAAGTACATAAAAGTCCAAGAATTTCGGCTGTAAAATACAATCCAGCGATGGGAAAAAAGTACATGCCCTAAGAAACATCAATAAGTACAGTCCAGTGATGGGAACGGTAAGAACAAAGCAAGAAGAAACAGTTCTGGCTACAGGTCAGGTTGTGAACCTGGATTCAGGATAGGAGGCAGCGCACTGATTTGAACCCCCACAGAGCCAGTCTGGGGAGCGATCCTAGAGCGAGACCCAGCGGGCTCTGGGAGATGCAGCACTAGACCCGCTGTGGTGACAGGTAGAGAAGAGGTGGCCCCAGGCTAGTGGGAGGGCTGTGAGCATTTAATGGGGAGGGCAGGGGTGGGTGGGTGGGAGAAAATTATGCCCGTACAGTACTGCAGCCCACTGAACCGCAACCCCTAGAATTTCCGAAACAAAGTCCCACCACGGAAGATCAGTGCCCAGCACAGGCAGCGAGAAGCAGGTATTTACAAAAAATCCCCCGGTGAGTCATAGCAGTGATGTGGCATCTGGTCTTTGGGGGGGGGCCGTTAGTGGAAGGGCTCTCACACCACTTCCTCAGGTCCACGCTGTAGATTACTGCGTCACCAGCTCCAGAGGGTAGTTTTAAGTCAGGCAGGTCTGTGACTGGGGAGCCAATCAGACGCCAGTGCTTGATTTGAAATTGGCGCCCGAAATCTCCCCAGTCTCCGGTCGGGAACAGCGATGAGTCTCCAAAGGCAGAAATTTTGCCTGTACAGTACAGTACTGCAGCCCATCGAACCGCAACCCCTGGAAGTTCCGAAACAAAGTCCCACCACTGAAGATCAGCGCCCGGCACAGGCAGCAAGGAGCAGGTATTTACAAAAATTCCCCTGGTGAGTCGTAGCAGCGGTCCGGCGTCTGGTCTTTGGGGGCCATTAGTGAAAGAGCTCCATCACTTCCTCAGGTCCACGCCAGAGAACTTACATATTATAGAACCTGAATGGACGATTGGGGGGGGGGGTGGAGGGAGATACCAGGGATTGGGACAGTAGATACTGGGACCAGTGATCAGAGGTGGAGGGACCACTGGACACTAGGGCCTATACGTTATATAACCTGAATGGACAATCAGGGAGGGTGAAGGACCACTAGACAGCAGGGCTTATACATTACAGAACTTGAATGGGTGATCGGGGAAATGGGGGTGTAGCTGGTGTGCTGCATTAAGGGCAGGGTTTCAGTGAGGGCAGCTGTTTAGAGCTGCCAAAATACCGCTGCACTCTGTATACATGAGGGATCCCTCAGTGAATAAATGCGGTAGTATATTTTTCCCTCACTGAATAAATGCGGTGGTATATTTTGCACGGTCATGCAGGTAGGATAGCTCGGTGCACCAGGGGCCTCTAAATATGACCTCGGAATATGACCTCAACCTTTGGCACTATCCATGGTTAGCGTGACACTCGGTTAGTACCACGTTAACCACTTGATTATTGGGACTCATTCAGTGCATGAATTATTTATGAGCTCTGGATGGATGCCCTATGGACCAGCAGAATGATTCATTTTGGATCCATGGCTTCTCTGGATGGAATGCAATAATATTCGGGTGTCAATAAACTATCCTCTGTCCTCAGACACTTTCATCTTATTAATATCCAACAACAAAAACCAAAAAAAAAAATCAACCAAATTTTTTAAGTGCTACACTGCATATGGAATAATCTCACTACAGATTGTTGGCTACCCATGTCATCATTCCTGTCCTTCATTATGGAAATATATTTATGCTTGCCATAGGCAAGACATAAGGAATAATGTATTTTTTTTTTTTTAACTTTATTTATTCCTCCCATACCCCGGGCATCCTTCAGGAGTGCCCACACGGAACTCCTCCTCTACTCCCAACCTGAACCCTCCGCATCTCCCTGACTGCCTCCCCCAATCAACCACAAGCAGACCCGACCCCCGGTACCATCTTCGGGGCTGATTCCGCTCATCCTTCAGCGGCAGCTCCTAAGTATGGAGGGCGTACCTGTACGTCGTCGGGTCCTCCAGAGGCAGCTCATGGGCATGTCTGGGCTGGTATCTGGGATGTGGGAGGGTCCACCGGGGCCACCGTCATCTCACCGGCGCATAGGAGGCATTTTTCGCTGTTTTTGTTCCCACCCCCACAGAGTCCGGCTAGCATGGCAACATAGAGCCGTAGCTCCGCCCTCCCCCTGGCATGCGCCACGCTGCTCAGTCGGCGAACCCCCCCAGCTGCCACCAGAGGTCGCTCCATAAGCAAGCATATCCCATCCCCTCCCCTGGGAATAGACAGCAGTCCTCCGGATGCTCAATCTCTTCCCTCCCCCACCAACCCCCGGCTCGTTCCTGAACCCAGGTCGCCGTCATGGCGCGAGGTGTGGCATCCAGCGCCTCAAACCTCAGTGCCACCGGGCCGGCAGGAATAATGTACTGACAGCCATACACAACAAGCCTGTGTTTCCACTGAGGGGTTGAGATAACAGTTTATGGACCTTAAGAGCAATGCCTGACAGGTCCATACTGTTATCTCAACCCAGAGATGGAAACACAGGGTGAGTTGTGTGTGGTCGCCCACATTTTATTATAGTACATGATTTTAAAATGTCCAGTCACTATCCACCCGCCTGCCCCCACTCTGCTCGATGACAAGGAGAACAGCGGTATTTTTATATCACTCACATACCCGTAGATGGTAGCGAGCCACCGGCAAGACCATTAGTAAACTTCAGCCTTGTTGCAGCCATAACTGCTGAGATGTAATCTCTTACTGGCGCTCCTACCTCCTAATCAGTATGTTTGTGTTCTTTCTTATCATACAAGAAAGAGACCTAGAGGTAATCATAGCTGATCACCTAAAAATGGCCAAACAGTGTGACAAGGCAGTTGAGAGAGCCAGTGGGATGCTAGGGTGCACAGGGAGGGGTATCACCAGCAGAAACAGGGAGGTGGTAATACCGTTGTATAAATCACTGGTATGGCCTCACTTAGCGTACTGTGTCCAGTTCTGGAGGCCACATCTAAGGAAGGACATAGACAAAGTTGAGGCAGCCCAGAGGAGAGCAACTAAAATGGTGCAGGGTCTGCATTAAAAGCCCTATGAAGTGAGACAGAAGGACCTCAATATGTATTCCCTAGAGAAAAAGAGAGAGAGAGAGAGAGAGCGAGGAGATAGGATATAGACTTTCAAATACCACATGGGTATGAATAAGGTTCAAGAAGGAAGCCTTTTTCAGAGTAAAAGATACTCAAGAACAAGGGGTCATGCTTTGAAACTGGAGGGGGTAGACTCAGGGGAGATGTAAGGAAGTACTTCTTTACAGAAAAGTGATGGATGACTGGAACAGCCATCCAGCGGAGGTGGTGGGGCAAAATCTGTAATGGGATTCAAAAAGGCATGAGACAGGCAAAATGGAATCTTAGTGGTAAGGAAAGGGGGGAGTAAAGCCAGAGATCAAGTAGGGTCTGCAGTGTTATAGTAGGTAGGGGAAATAGGCATATTAAGTGGGCAAGCGGTCCTTCTGCTGCCAAATTCCACATTTCTATTTCTGAAGTTTTCTTTTTCCTTTCGCTCATCAGCAAAGTCTTCTATGTGGTAATATTGGGTTGGTTGTGTGGAGCAGCTCTCAGGTCCTGTGCCGGCGATTCAGAAGTAGACTCAGGAACTCTACTGGGCTGGCCAGAGGGCTGGATGAGTGGATGAGCTCTGTGGTCCTGCACTGGCGACCCAGATTCGGAAGTGGACTCAGGAACTGTGTTGGGCTGGGAAGAAGCTGCCATGCAGCAGTGCTCCCAGATCAGGGAGGGGATGGCATCAGGATCCGCCGCTCTGGTAACCTGTTGTGGGCTGCAGGGGTCCAGATCATTTTTAGGACTGGGAAGTATTTACTGCTAGCTGCTTTCACCTGGTAGTATTTTCATCTACATGGTGGTAATATCATGCACTGACCTGTCTCGGACCCCCATCTCTAAAAAAGGCCACAGTTCCATTGGGCATCTGCAACCACTGATCCTACTTCTCTGATATCAATGAGGAGTCTTGAGATACTTTCCCACTGCTATGTAGTGTGGTGGCCTTATTTTTAACATTTTATACTGCAACTGCCCTTCTTGCCATCCAGTGCACAACTCCTCAGTCTCCTGCATGTACGCACCCGATACCTATGCTGTTTTCTAACTCCACCTCTACTGCCGACAGTCTGTTCGTATGTGGATCCATGGCTAGTAGCACTGAATGTTGCTGCCAGTTTTGTGCATATGTACCAACATACTGTAAACGTACAGGGTGGGAAACAACTTCCTAAAATCAGAAAGTGGGAGTAAATTATGCAAAATTGGTTAAATAATCCTTTATTCCCCTTATCTGTTCCTCTGGTGGGCCGGAAAGCTTGCTTCTCTGCAGGGCCACATCCGCAATGTGCAAGGACTGCAATGGGGCTGTACCTGATGCTGGGGAGGTGGAAGGGGCGAAAACGGAAAAGGAGCTGGCGTATGAAGCTCGGCCCATTCCCTAGTTCACACAACAACCCAGGCATGTGCACCGGGTGGCTGGGAGGACGAACCTCCTTCCTGACCATGTCATGGGGAGCTATACAATGGGGACACATGCTGGGAAGTCCTGGAAGACGTACGGGCCGAGCAGGGGTGAGCTGGGGCTGATGGCAGGCCAGCTCTGACTTGGAGAAAAAGCTTTGTGGGGAAAAAAATAAAAAGGAAACAGAATTTTTACAGGCAGAAAAGGACCCCTAACCATCGAATCTGCCCAGTAACTACCTTAGTCCCCAATAGTCTAGCACTGGTAGGGCCTACACAGTGCTCCCAACTTAAAGCTCCCTTCGTTAGTCGAGTGACACCCCTTTTAACCCCTCTTCCCCTCCATCATTCTCACCATACATACATGTCAATCCAACCCTCCCTTGAAGCCTGGAACTATCTCAAGTTAACCACCTTCCCTGGTAGACCATTCCACCTGTCCAAACCCCCTCCATGATGATGGATTTCCTCACATCTCTGATGACCCCCCCAGCTTATAATTATGATCTCTTATCACAGACCCTTCACACTGCCCAAACAATTGCTTGCTGTGTACCCTCTTTATTCCCTTCAGATATATGAATGTGTCCTTGTTTCCTGCTGCTGGAAACCAGATCAAACATCTCACGCTGTTTGACCATGTTACTATACTGAGATTGTAGAAGACTGAGATCATGTCACCTCTCTCAGCTTCTTTTTCTCCAGAGCATACATGATTAGGGCCTTTATTTAGCCTCTCCCAGTAGCTTCTGTCCCCCATACTGCTTTTCATTTTGGTTCATCAGTGTCACAAGTGAGGCAGATCTAGGAATATCTCAGGACTGCTGCTGGTGACAGAGGAGCTCAGTGCCTTATTTAAAAGAGCTTTTTTTGTGGATTTGCAAACTATGATGGGACTGCTCACAAACGTTTCTCTTTAAGGATGAATGATGTAATGAGCAGACTGATAAATGCAAGGTGGAGTAAAGAGAAAATGGAATAACAGTAAACAGCTGGAATAAAAGAATGCATTTACCAAAGTAAATGTATTTATTTATTCGGGTTTTTGATGCCATCTGTCACCTTTTGAGTTTCCCTCTTGGGGTCCATGACCTCTTCGGAAACCCTCAATGGAAACCCAGCCTTGTACATGGTTACCCATACATCTATCTGTTACAAAATATAGGTTACTCACCTGCAACCATAGTTCTACTAGTGGTATACAGTTAACATCCACACTCTAGCAGTTCTGCTGGCTACAGCCGAGTCACTAGACATCTTCAAGCTAAGCCCTTCCCACCACCCCAATGGTATCTCCTCTGGCTCCGCAGTGTGACGTCAGATCTCTCCACGTTGGAAGAAGGGATCTGGGTGCCACTTGCCTGGGGAGGTCTTGTGCGTTGTGTGGATGTGAACTATATACCATTAGTAGAACTATGGCTACAGGTGAGTAAAGCGCAGCTGCTTACCAGTAACAGTAGATCTTCAAGAGAATCTCCCTCATTGGGCCACACCTCTGAAACTGTAAGTCATCGGCGTCAGGACCACTCAGAAACTTTTGCTAGGGGGCCACGCATGATGATGTGCAACATCAGCGCATATAAAACATGGGCAGCCCCACTGTTCCTCAGTTTCCCTAAGGAACTAGGACACCAAACCACTACGAGGCAAACAAGAAGCATGGGACTGGGCAATATAACATATAAGGCACTTATGGACACCTCCAAACAAGGTAGAGGACAAACCTGCCGGGTGTCACGTCAATTGAGCGTTCAGTGCCCGTCAATTTGGCACCATTAAATCAGCAGGGTGCAACTGAGCATTTTGTACCTTTGGCACATGCATCAATTCGGTGTGTGCTATTCTCCCGTTCTGAAAGTTTGAAAATGAATTGTTCTGTGTTGCATCTCGGGTGACATGGCTCATATTGCTCAAACTCCGAGTCACACTATGGTAGGGATGCTCCAAATAACCTTGCCAGGTGCAAGCTGCAAAGTTAGGCAGACACTGTGAATTTTAAAAACTAAGTAACGTCTCAGCACCTTTGGTCCATACCTTGTACAGTGGGAGACATATACATTCTCCATAGGGTACCACTGGTGTATGGAGCTAGCGTAAGTACACTGGAGAACAATGGAGGGGATTGTCAGGACTGCTACCCTGCCCAGAGACTAAAAGACTCTGAGTTGCGAGGAGGGGGATATTTTACTATCATCTGAGTGGGTGCACCGCCTCCTCTAATTCAACAGATAATCTGTTAAAAAAAAAACAACACGTGACCGCAGGAGTTACAAGGCCCCCAGCCCCAGAGCTTGGAAACTCAAGCATAAGCCAGCGTGAATAATCCCAGAAGGCATATAATGCCCTGACTCAATGTTCTTCCACACTTCCTGAGGACAGCTAGGCTAGCAAGTGTCAGTTACAGTAGTTAAGGGGTTAGAATTTTTTTTTTTTTTTAACCATGTGTAGTTCCGGTTACAAAGAGAAGCATTATACCATAATTATTTATAACCCTATTAACTACCATTTTGATGATCTAGGCGCTTCAAGTGGAGGAGAAGCCGTGGGTCTGCAATTGTTCCAGGCTTCCCCTCCTGTTACATGCACAGCGCACCTGACTCAGCCGCTCCATGCTTGAGCAATACTGCTCCTATAAAAAAAAAAAACAGTATTTGCTGATGACACAAACCATGCACACCTGTTAAATAATTTAATTATTTGTGTCAGTGTCATCACTGTCAGTTCTAACTGATCAGAAAGACAGGATCCATCAGTTGTTTTTCTTTCTCCAACGGCTGATCTCCGGGCTTCCATACAGATGAGCAGTACAGGAACTCAGAACTCTGCAGCCTGGATATCCACCCCTCCAGTTCTTGTTCCCACCAGTTCTTCCTAAAGCAGTCCAAATGTGGCAATGCTACATTAACTTGGAAACAAAAAAAGAGAAAAATTATGCAACACTCGGCCAAATGGCCAACTTTGTACATTCTGGGAGAGAGAGGCCCGGAGACCAGCCGTCTGAGAAAGAAAATTTACAGGTATTTAAATTTCGTTTTCTTTCTCCTAAGCTAGTCTCCGGGCTTCCATAGAGATGGGATATACAAAAGCAGTACTTCCCCAGATATCCAAGGTGGGAAGAATGTAAATGCCCTTAAGGGTCCACCACAGCTTGAAGAACTCGGCGGCCAAAGGACACCTCCGCTGAGGCCGTCACATCCAGTTTGTAAAATTCTGCTAATGTGTGAATGGATGACCAGGTGGCCGCCCTGCATAGGTCTGATGGAGATGCCTCTCTGAAGTCTGCCCAAGAAGTGGACATAGCCCGGGTTGAATGGGCTTTTACTGGGCCAGGCAAAGGTACTCCAGTCTGATCACAGGCAGTGGTGAGGACAGAACAATCCATCTGTCTATACAGTCTTTGGAAGCTTTTTTACCCATATTTTGACTTGTAGTTAGAATGAACAAACTAGAAGTTTTTCGTCTAGAATCCATTCTTTTAATGTACATTTCCACTGCTCTTCTGGGATCCAGGATATGAAATTCCTTCTCCTTGTCATTTTGTGGGTGCGGGCAGAAGGAAGGTAGAATCATCTCCTGGTTACAATGGAATGGCGACATTACTTTTGGTAAAAAACCTGGATCTGTTCAGAGAACTACAGAGTCCAGATGAAAAACAGTATGTGGCTCTTTAGTTGATAAGGCTCCTAGCTCACTGATTCTCCTTGCTGAAGTAATAGCTATAAGATAGGCGACCTTCACTGTGAGATGCATAAGGGATGCCTCCTTAAGAGGTTCAAAAGGAGCCTTGGTCAAAGCTTTGAGAACCAAATTAAGTCTCCAAGGGGGTACCATTGGTTCGACTGGAGGGCGTTTTAACGTTGCTGCCTGTAAAAACCTCCTGACATGGGGATGTGAACCCAGAGACTTCCCTAAATCCACTAACAAGAGCGCCCCCAGAGCGGAAACCTGAACTCATACAGTGGCTGGTTGCAATCCTTTGTCAAACCCGTCTTGAAGAAAGTGTAGCAGGACAGGCACTGATATTGGTTGGTTCTGCATGTGTTTGGACTGAAGCCAGAAAAAGGATTTTCTCCAAATCCTGTAATACACTTTAGAGGAAGAGAGGCGATGTGAGTGAACCATCAATTCAATCACATGAGCTGTGTAGCCAAGCTCTTTTGAGAGTTTCTTGCTCAATCTCCAGGCCATGAGGGACAGGTTGTGGAGAATGGGATGCAGCACCGGACCCTGATGGCGAAGGTCCGGGCTGATCTGGAAAGTCAGAGGTGGTTGCTTTGACAGACGAATCAGAAGCAGAAACCATGGGCGACAAGGCTATCGGGGGAAAGACTAGAATCAGCTCTGCCCGGTCCAGCACCACTCCTTGGAGGACCCTGGATAGGAGTGGTATGGGGGGGGGGGAGGCATACAGGAGACTGAACTGACCTCAGTCTGGGGAAAAGGCATCCTGAGCCACCACTAGTTCATCCTTGGCCAGGGAGCAGAATTGCTTTACCTTGTAGTTTCACCAGCAGGTGAAAAGATCTATCTGAGGATTGCCCCAATGTTCTGTTAAGATGTGGAATGCGCTGTCCTTCACCTCCCATTCCCCTGGTAGAACATCTTTGCGACTGAGCCAGTCTGCCATGACATTTTCCTGACCTAGAATGTACACTGCCCTTATGCTTGCCAGGTGGTGCTCGGCCCAATGAAAGAGAAGAAGGGACCCCTGAAGCATCTTTGAGCTTTCTGTGCCACCCTGATGGTTGATGTATGTCATCGTTGTCCGACTGTGTTAGAATCCACACATCCTGATTGAGGACTTGCTGTTCGAAGTGTAGCAGGGCTAGGCACACTGCTCTCATTTCGAGGACGTTGATGCTGCACCTTGTTTCCACCAGCGAACATTTGCCTTGAGTTGACATCTGATCCAGGTGAGCTCCCGAGTCCCTGACGCTGGCATCAGTCGTGATTTGGATTTGGTGTGGATGGCCCAACTTGCAACCCCTCATAATATTGGTCCTCTGAGCACACCACTAGAGGGAAGCCCTTATCTGGCAAGAAATTGGGATCAGTTGGTTCTGGCTGTGTCTGGACTGGGACCACAGTCTGAGCAGGTGTGCTTGAATGGGCTGCATGTGAATTAGAGCCCAGGGGACTGAATCTACCAGCGATACTAGAGTCCCAATTAGCTGCATGAAGGTATGAGCCGGCAGCTGAGGAGCTGCGTGAAACTTCCTGATGAGCTTCAGCGGGTCCCTGAATTTTGTTTCCAGGGGGAAAGACCTTGTTGGCTTGTGTCATGAAGTCTGCCCCAGATGATTCAAAGTCTGGGTTGGAGTCAGGGCGCTCTTTCTCCAGTTGAAGACAAATCCGTGTGCCGATAGGCACCGGACTACTTCCGCCACTGCTTGTACTCCTTGGTCGAGCTGAGGGGCCTTAATGAGAATATCGTCCAGGTAAGGGAAGAAAAAATTACTCACCATAGTAATGTTGTTTCTTCTAATGGAGTCTTGCTGTATTCAGACATAATGCAGTTAGCCCCAGCACTTGAACTGCCCCGGAGAGGAAAGAGTTAACTCTATGCAAAAGCATAGAACGTTGAGCTCGAGCTCAGTTTTCAAACCTCTGTGGTACTTCCCAGTGTAGCCGTCAGATTCTTATGAGCTAACCAGTAACTAAAGTATGGAAATTGTTCAAATATAGCCAAAGGGCAACATTTATTTTCTTGGGCCCCAAAAGACTCAAGTCGAGAACCCAAGAAGGAAAGGTAGTGACAATATTTAGTAAAACACCAGAAAAATAATAATAATAACAACAACATCCACCCCACCCAAGAGGAAGGGTACAAGGTACACCCCTGAGGTGCAACACTGTACCTGCCAGCCCACTTCCCAAAACCAGGTTCTGAGAGGGGAGGCTGGGGGCGGGGGGGGAGGTCTGAATACAGCAAGACTCCATCAGAAGAAACAACATTACTATGGTGAGTAATTTGTTCTCCAAACAACATGAAGTCTTGCTGTATTCAGACACAATGCAACTACCAAGTAGTTCCCAATGGAGGAGGGAATGCAGAGCCTACTTTGGGAAGAGGCTCTGCAGTACTGCTGTACCAAACCTAGCATCACTCCTAGCCTGGATGTCCAGGGGGTAATGCTTGGTGAAAGTATGTACTGTTTTACAGGTGGCTGCTTTGCAGATCTCGAACAAAGGTATATCGCTGGCAGCAGCTAGAGAAGTAGCTATACCCCTGGTCGAATGAGCCCTCAGGTCTGAAGGGGGCGTCCTACCCAATCTGTCATAATAAAATTGTATACAAGAAACAATCCACTTGGCAATAGTTCTCTTAGTGGCAGGCCTACCCTTTCCCACTTCACCATAAGTGAGAAACAATTGAAGACAGTCATTTCTATGTGCTTTAGTATGCTCAATGTAGTAGCTAAGGGCCCCTCTTAACATCCAGACTGTGTAACCTTCTTTCACCTGAAGAAGAATGGTCAGTGAAAAACACAGGGAGAGATATAGACTGGTTCAGATGAAAATCTGAAACCACTTTGGGCAAGAACCTCCTATCAGTTCTGAGGACTACTTTGTCCCTATAGAAGGAGATGAAGTCAGGTTCCACTGACAGGGCCTGTAGCTCACTAATCTGCCTGGCAGAAGTAATAGCTACCAGGAACACAGTTTTCCAGGTCAAGTACTTCAATTCGGCCGAAGCCAGAGGTTCAAAAGGCGGCTGCATTAGCTGAGCTATGCAGACATTAAGATCCCAAGGCGGAGTGGGCTCCCTAAAGGGAGGGTTAATGTGAACCAGACCTTTGAAAAACTTTCGGAAAACAGGATGAGATGCCAGGGAAGAGCCCTTCCCTGCTGAAAGGAATGCAGAGACAGCTGCCAGATGAACCTTCAGAGTGGCAGGCCTAAGGCCTAAATCATTGAGATGAACTAGATAGTCTAAGGTTATGGAAATGTCTGCAGAATCGGGCAGGATGTCTTTCTGAGAGCACCAAATACTGAACCTTTTCCATTTGGAGTTGTAAGTTTTTCTAGTGGAAGGCTTCCTAGAGACCTTCAGAATATCCAGAACTCCCTGAGAAAGATGTAGAGCTGCACATTCTAACTCTTCAAAAGCCAGGCCTTGAGATGGAGAGACTGGAGATTGGGGTACCAGATCCACCCTTGGGAGAAGGACAGGGAGATTGTATGTCCTGGGAAGAGACAGGGGACGTGACACTGACAAGGACAGCAGTAGAGGATACCAAGGCTGTCTGACCCAGTCTGGAGCCACCAGTATCACTGTGCAGGGTGGAGTCCTGATCTTGATCAGAACTCTGAACAGCAGAGGGAAGGGAGGGAAGGCATAGAGAAACCTGCCCTTCCAGTTCAAAAGGAGAGCATCTGGGGGACCGTCCCCAGGACTGGAGGTCTGCAACAAAACAGTGGGAGTTGACGATTGTCCAGTGCTGCAAAGAGATCTATCTCTGGAGTGGCCCACCTGGAAAAGATGATCTCCAGTATGTGAGGATCCAGGGATCATTTGTGGTGACCCCCGAGAAATTCTGCTCAGAGCACTTGCTAGTAAGTTATCCTTCTCTGGAAGGTGAACTGCTACCAGAAAAGTCTGAAGAAAATAGGCCACAGACCACAGCTTCATGGCCTCTGTGCACAAGGCCGAGGACCGAGTGCCTCCCTGCTTGCTGATGTACCACTTTGTGGTGGTGGTCTCCGTTGTGACTTGGACCACCTTGCCCTTGACTGAATCCAAGAAGCTCTGCAGGGCTAAGAAGACTGCCCTGAGTTCCAAGAGACTGATATGAAGGAGAGACTCCTATGGAGACCAGAGCCCTTGAGCTGTCAGGGCTCCCAAGTGGGCTCCCCACCCTAGGAGAGAAGCATCCGTAGATAAAACTACTGATGGGACTTGAGGGAGAAATGGAACCCCTTGTCTGAGGTTGTCCAGGTCCAGCCAGCACTGGAGAGCTTGGACCAGTGTCTGAGTCAGTGGAATCAGTTTGGTCAGTGAATCCTTCTTCTGAGACCAAAAAGACCTCAGATGAAACTGAATGTCCCTCATCTGGAACCTTGCTCCCTGCACCACTGCCGTGGAAGCTGCCATGTAGCCCAGGAGCGGGAGGAACTGTCTTGCTGGGCGGGAGACCTGAGGTCGAAAGGAGGAAGTGAGATCCACTAGGGCCTTTACCCTTGCCAGGGGAAGGAAGGCTATTGCTCGTACAGTGTCCAACTCTATGCCTATAAAGGTGAGAAGTTGAACTGGTTCGAGCACAGACTTTGGAAGATTGAGAAGAAAGCCCAAGGAGCTGAGTAGGTCCTGGGTAGTTTGAAGAGCTGACTTGACCTGTAAAGGAGACTGACCCACTAACAGCCAGTCATCTAGATACGGAAAAATGGTGATACCATGTCTTCTGAGGTAAGGTACCACTACTGCAAGACACTTTGTGAACACCCTTGGAGCTGATTTTAGACCGAATGGCATGGCTCTGAATTGGTAATGGCCTGAAGGCAACTCGAACCTGAGGTATTTTCTGTGAGAGCACCCGATAGGAATATGGAAGTAGGCATCCTTGAGGTCCAGAGGTGTTAGCCAATCCCCTGGCCTTAGAGAGGGAAGGATTATTCCCAGAGTTACCATTTTGAATTTTGGCTTTACAATGTGTTTGTTCAAATATCTTAGGTCTAGGATGGGTCGCCACTCCCCTGTTTTCTTTGGGGTAAGGAAGTACCTGGAGTACAGTCCTTTTCCCTTGTGCTGAGTAGGAACCTTCTCTATAGCTCTGAGAGCTTGAAGAGAGGAAACCCCTGCCTCTAGGGCAAGGGTTTCTGAGATTGATGCAGGTGGAAAAGACTTGGCCCTCTTTTCTGGAAATTTTATGAAGCTGAGGGCCAGTCCCTGGCTTGCTACTTCTAGGACCCACTTGTCTGAGGTCACAGACTTCCAGGCCTGGAAGTAGTAAGCCAGTCTGCCTCCTACTGGAAATGGGGAGTCGACCCAGGCTGACATCAGGGTGTCTGCTTGACAGGAGCCTTGGACTCTCTGAGAGGAGGAGGGAGCAGCCCTGCTCATCCCCCTCCTACCCCTCCTTCTGAAGAACCCCCTCTGTGAGAAAGGGGAGGAGGCCTGGGCTTGGTAAAAAGGCCTTTGAAAGGGCCTGCCCCCTGCCCCTGGACTGCTGCTTGTGCGGAGTGGCTTGCCTTTCCTTGGCCTGTGCACTCCTGTACGTGGTCCTGTATTCATCCATTTTCTTCAGGTAAGCCTCTGTCCGCTCCCCAAACAGAGAGTTACCTACTACAGGAAAATCCATAGCCTTAGTCTGCGTATCCTGTGAAAGGCTAGTACATCTGAGCCAAGCATGTCTCCTGAGAGACACAGATGTAGCCATGACTCTAGATGCCACATCATAGGAGTCCACAGCAGCATGAAACTGCATTTTGGATGCCTCAATTCCATCAGCAGCCACCTCCTCCAGCTCCTTGGCTAGCTGGGGAGAGGCCTGTTTAGCCAGTTCCAGAACTTTGTCCCATCTGGATTTCTGGTACCTGGCTGTGTAGGCCATATAAGTAGCCTGCCTGAGTCCCAAAGAGGATGCCAAATACTGTTTTTTGACCATGGCATCCACTTTCCTGGAGTCCTTATCCGTTGGGGGGGGTGTGAAGCCAAAGGAATGTTAGCCCTGTCACAGGCCGCAGCCTGCACTACCCCAACATGGCTGCAATGACTATTAAGGAACTCCGCAGCTGAGCCCGATATCGAATACCTCCTGTCCATTCTCTTGTTCACAGGACATACAGAATCAGGGGTTTGTAAAATTTTGTGCGTCTGTTTCCCCAAAGATTTATGAAGAGGGATAGACAGCTTTTTGGACTCTGGGATGTCCACCATCTCCACAAAATCAGGCTCTTCCTCCTCCTCCTCTGCTGCTTCAACCAAGGGAATCTGCAGGGTTTGTGCCACCTTTTTGTAGAACAAAAAGTGTGAAGCGGACTCAGATAGCCTGGGAGGAGAGACACCTGAGGGCCTGTCTGGGGAGATGTCCGGTTCAATGGGCACATCCAGACCCCCTTCATCGTCATCATCACCAGGATAGTCTTCATCTCCCTCCCACTCCTCATAATAAACATCTGGGTCATAACCCGGAGGAGACAGATCTGACCGAACCGACCACTGAACCAGCGGTGTCGGTTCAGACGGAACCGGTCTAAGCGACTGGACAATACTAATCGCTTTGGCTATTTCGTCCGTGGTTGGAGAGAGGGATACAGGATCCGAACCGGCAGACTTGCGCTTTTCCTTTGACGGAACCAACCCCTCGGGGTTGGCTCTCCTTTTGCTCGAGGAGGTATCGCCTAGGTCAGTAGGCACCTCCTCATTTTCAGCCGCAACCAAACCGGGCTGGCCATCCAGATCTACGGACTTCTCTGCCTCCCTTTCCTTCAACCTACTCAGTCTTTTATCTAGAGTGGTTTTAGGAAAGTTCTTACAGATTTGGCAGTCTGACCTGAGGTGGTCAAACCCCAGACAATAAAACACAGACGAAGTGGAGGTCGGCCTTAGCAAAGGCCTCCCCACACTCAGTACAGTGTTGAAACCCAGTGGGACCGGTTTTCTTCTTGGGTTTCTCAGACATGGCCAACCAAACAATTACCCCATAGCAGCTTTCAAGCCAGGTAATGAGCAACCGATCAGTTACAAACCATGTCACGGGCTTTTTGAAAGAACCAGCAAAAGTCCGGTTCTTCTGAAACCGATCGGTACCGGAACACCACACTAATCCCAGAAAAAGAGAAAAAATTCAACAAAGTCAGTTCCGAACCAGACCGACTGGAAAAAAAGACGAAGAAAGACAATTTCCACTCTTTAGCAAAATAAAACACAGTCACTACCTATCTACATACTACCTGTACCGTAGACAGAGGCTGGAAAACCGAAAATAATAAACAAATGCGGTTAAAACCGAACGCTTTTATTTTCCTTTTACCGAACCGAGCAGAGGAACTCTCCAGAGCGACTTCACTGTTAGGCAGAGTAAAGAATCTGACGGTTACACTGGGAAGTACCACAGACAGAGGTTCGAAAACCAAGCTCGAGCTCAACGTTCTATTCTTTTGCATAGAGTTAACTCTTTCCTCTCCGGGGCAGTTCAAGTGCTGGGGCTAACTGCATTATGTCTGAATACAGCAAGACTTCATGTTGTTTGAAACGTTGTATTCCTCAGTTCTGGAGGTGAGCTACGACCGTTACTAGCACCTTGGAGAATGTCCTTGGGGCTGAAGAAAGCCTGAATGGCAGCATTTTTAATTGGAAGTTCTGCTCCCCCACCTTGAACCTGAGATATTGCCTATGTAGCTTTTGGATGGGGATATGCAAATAGGCATCTTGCAAATCGATGGATGCCAGAAAATACCCTTGTTGCAACTCCCTGATGATTGATGACAGAGTTTCCATCTTGAAGGGTATGTTGCGGACAAACCAATTCAAGAATTTGAGGTCTGGGACTGGCCTGAATCCCACTGTGCATTTGGGCACAATGAAGAATAGGGAGAGTCCCCCACCCCTGACTGAACTCTGTGGGGGAACTTGCTCGATAGCCCTGCCTGAAGAAGGTCTGTAATGACCTGCAACATCGCCTGTCTTTTGGTTTGGTTGCCTGAGATAAGGGAGGGCACCTCATGAGGTAGTGGAGGCTTGGTGTCGAATTCTATTAGGTAACCACTGCTGATGATGTCTAGGGCCCATCTGTCCGACGTGGTTTGAACCCATTCCTTGAGAAAGTTTGAAAGTCTGCACCCCACTCAAGGATGGGCCCAGATGACTTCATTGCGACTTTTTGTTGTTTTCCCAGTGTCTCTGGTGCCACCTCCACCACCGGACCCTCCTCCCCTAAAGTTGCTCTGGTTACGTGAGGAGAAACATGTTCTCTTGCCTAAGAAATTAAGAGTTTTGACCCTTGTTGTAACCTCGGTCACAAAAATTGCATCTGGGGCCTGAAGACCATGATTTGCCCATTTTCTGACTGGGGCATGTGCACTTTAGCTGTCCCCCCAGATTCCTTCACCACTTCCTTAAGCGCTGAGCCAAACAGGAGATTACCTTCATAAGAAGTGCTTACCAAATGGCTTTTCGAGGTGGTGTCTGCTTGCCAGGCCCGAAGTCAGAAGTTGCAGTGAGCCGAAGTTTGATAAAACATGGTCCGAGCAGCGCACCTGATCGCCACCTCCGACACATCTGCTGCATAAGCTGATGCCAAACCCATTAATTGTAGCTGTTGAATAGTAGCCTTGTTCTTCTCTGGGTCCTCAGCAAAATGGAAGGCTAAATCCGAGGCCCAGGACAAAGCTGCCCTGGCAGAAAAAAGATTGGCAGTTCCCACCTTGAGAGAAGTTGCTGATGCTTGGAAGGCCTTCTTGAGTGAGGCACCCACTTTCCTGTCCACTGGGTCCCTGAGAGATGCCCCTCCTTCCCCTGGAATGACAGTCTTTTTGGTGAGGTTTGAAATCAAAGGGTCAATTCTGGGGCAGTCTAGCCACTTTTTTTTTTTTAGATTGTTTCTTGCCAAACTTGAGAAGCTTAGTTATCCGCCGAGGCACTGCATAGGTGCACTCTGGACCTTGCCATTCTTCCTTTAGCAAGTCCTCTATGGCTGAAGAAATAAGAAAAGCTGTGGCCAGTTTGGCAGCAAATGCCAAATGAAAAGCCTGTTTCAGCTGTGTTGGAGCCACTGGGGAAGATCCGAGGTGTATCTCGGCTATGACCTTTTTTTATGAAAAAGTCTAGGTCCTCCAGGTCAAAGTTTCTGGACAAGGAGTCATCAGAGTCCGAGGATGAGTCCACTAACTCCCCCTCTTCTGGAGAAGAGGAACTGGAGGCTGGGGGATGCTCCCTGCGATGCTTCCCTTTGAGGGTGCCCCTGCTCTGATAACATCTTTTCTTTCTTTTGTGGTGTAAGGAATGCTGATCCTCCTCATTCGAGGATCTGCTCCTGTATCTGGATTTTTTTTTTTTTAATCATAGTGATGTGAGGACAACTGCCCCTCTTCGGATGAGGATGGGGATGGGGTTCTCTTCTGTTTTGCCTTCTTGTGAGGTCTCACATCTGGTGAACCCGGAGGTTGCCAGTCGAAGCATAAAGGTTCCAGGGCAAAGGCCCTATTCAGCTTATCTATGAGGTCTGGGGCCAGTGAGGGGGTTGCGGACTGCTGGGTCTCCCTGGAGGCTGCGACTCTCTCAGACCTGTCTGTCTATTGGCTATCGGTCTGAACTGAGGAATGGGAGGCCTCCATCAGCTCCTCCCCATTCGCAGACGCTCCCGTCTCACATTTTAGGCAAAGCAAACCAGCGAAAGTAATCAGTAAAAGGTACTTGCAGTGCTGGCATTTTCTGCCCCTGGAGAGCTTGTCTGAGCCCATGGCTCAAAAAGGCACTAATCCCCCTGAAAACAGATCCCCCCCCCCCCCCGGAGGCTTCCTGCTAATATGCTGGGAGGCTGCTGAGTGAAATGCTGATGCTGGCCCTTTAAGGAAAAAGAACGGAGTTGCTTAACTTGCTGCCTTGGCTCTTAAAGCTGCCAGAACTAATGGCTTAATTAGTTTCTGTCCCTTAGACTCTTGTCCTTCTTTAGCTATTTTCTGTCCCTTAGATTCTTGTCTTTATTCACAGATGCTGCCGGGGGGGTTGCACAGCCTTCAATAAGCCTCTGTTGATCCTAAACAGCGCTGCTGCTGAATTGAAACGCTCGTCAATGAGAGAGAAATGGATCGTCGACAAGCGGCTGTGAGAGTGCTGCAGGCCCACCATCGACGAGCAGTTGAATGGCGTCGCAAGTTGTAGACTTACAGTCTGTTTTCAGCCCTGCCACGTGGTGACAGAGCTCTGCTGCAGAGTATCTGCTGACACAGACCCACTCCCGGGGTCAGGCCCTCTGCTACCACACTGCCTAACATTTAAGTGCGATTCATAAACAGGGGACAAACAGGGACACCCTGCTGCTTGTTTTGGGCCAGAGCAACTACCAGTCTCAAGTCCTGAGGTTAATTATGAACCCTTTTTAGCCAGCACACCCAAGTAATAGGTCCAAATATCACACTCTCTACGGGGGGAAAGCAGCACAATATACTTGACCCAGCAGGCATACAACCAACCTGGTTCACAACCCCCTTCCGACTCAACTGAGATGCTGGTATTTTTCTTATCTTGCTGGATCTTTACACAGATCCCTGTTAGCGTGGCTGCATATGGTAACACTATGCAAGCGGACGGTTATGTCAGAATTATCAATACTGTTCCACCATTCACACTCAAAATGAGAAAATGTCTCAGGCAGGCTTAAGGAAAACAAAAAGTTTACTAAAATTAAAAATAGTAAATAAGTACAGTACATCAAACAGAACATATACAGTATACAGTACATAATGAATACAGTCAGAAAGAAATGGACAATTACAAAACAAAGTGCCTTGTAACTGATTTAACTAGTTCTAACTCAGTTTCAGTTGGCAAATGATTTGAGCTACCACCTATCTTGGCCGAAATGTCCCTTAGAAGTCCAGAACAAAAAGTGTCAGTCCTTTCAGCAGGCTTCACCAATATCAAAGATAAAAGTCCCACCCTCCTTGTGATGTCACCGCTCTCGCTGTTGGCATGAGGTCACTCTTAGTCCTGTAATTAATTGATCAGTCACATGCCACTGCACACTGCTAAACATTCCAATAAAAAAATATGTACTTTCTAATTAGTAAGCCACCAAGCATGCTTTATGACAGGTCAGATTTACCACTTTGATCTTTCAGAGAAACATCCTGAAAACTCTTCTCATAGCTGGGTGAATTTTCACAGGTATCCATCAGAAACTACTTCCCTCCTGATACACCGTAAAAGGCAATATTTCAGGACAAGCTGCCTGGGTTCAGAGCAGTGGATTGTTTTATAACCTGGCTTTATTATAGTCCCAGGAAGTCAGCTTTTTTCCCCCCAAATCATCTGTTCCAGCAAGCAAGGGCAGAATATTTTTTTAAAAATCCAAGGTCCTATGATGCTTTGTGCTGACTGCGATGTTTCACAAGCAGAATTCAAAAACATATATTTATATCAAGATTATATACATCTATTATGTACATTTATATCTTTTATTACTGTGCTCAGGCAATGTCGAACTTAATCCTGGACCTCCGGTGGTAATTATGTCACCTGCCAACTTACCCAACATCAGGCATGAACTTTATGCATGTTAACGTATGCAGTCTGTTAAAAAAAAAATTTACCCCGATTCAGGCTTGGGTCTGCCACACCATGCCTGATGTTCTAGTGGTCACGGAGTCCTGGCTCTGACCTGGAACCAATGACCGTGAGGTGAATATTCCATCATACTCCCTTTTCAGAACTGACAGGCAGGCAAGAGGAGGTGGAGTTGCCATCTATGTTAAGAATAAATTCCCTGCCTCAATCATTAACTCTACCTCCATTCCAAAAGAAATCGAAAGTTTGACGCTCAAAGTAGAGCTCTCCCCCTCTGTCTCCTTTTGTATCACAGGATGTTACAGGCCTCCGTCGTCAGGTTAACAGCTCTTGGATCATCTGTGCAACTTGATGGGAGCCTTGTCCACGGAGATCATCATACTTGGGGACTTCAGTCTGGACTGGCTTTCCAGTCTCTCTACACCTCTTAAGACTACATGCGACTTCTTTGGGTTGCCACAACTCATCACTGAAGCCACACGTCCTAATAAGAAGAATCCGAATAACAGCACTCTGCAGGATCTTGTTGTGGTTAGTAAACCTCATCTTTTTCCCCACGTTGGAGTATTCTTCTTGGATATCAGCGACCATTGTTTCACTGCCTGTGTAAGATCAAACCTGAATTTGCCATCCCAATCCAAATTCATCATTAAGAGGTGCCAGCGTAACTTTGACCCCCCGTGCTTACATATCTGACTTACGGGACTCCCCACGTTGGCAGGATTTCTACTTAGCAAAGTCAGTGAGTACATCATATGACATCTTCCATGACGTGTTAGGGTCCCTGGACAAGCATGCTCTATTGACTAAAGTCCGTGTTCAGAATAAATCCTGCCGATGGTTTATGGCTGACTTGAAGGCTGCACTTCTTCATAGAGATATGCTTTGGAAATCTGCATGGAAAACTAAGCTCCAAGCAGACTGGATCTTGTTTAGGAGCGCGAGGAACTCCTGTACCAAGTTAGTCAGAGAGGCTAAGGTAAAATTCTACCGTAATGAACTTGACTCTTCCTCTAAGTGTTCTGGAAAACCTTAAAGGATATTGAAGGTCACGCATCTGGTACTTCCCTACCTACAAAAATTACTATTGGTGCCATTTCAATCTCCGATAGACTGACTATCCATGACTGATTTAACAACCATTTCACTACTGCAGGTTTAGCCTTTGATACCGCCACTGCCAGCAACTTCCGCTCACAACTTAGTGTACAGAAACAAGATGTCCATGGCACTAGCACTATGTTCTCTCTTCAGCCTACTTCACTGAAAGAGACTGAGGACCTCCTGTTTCAGCTGGATACTAAAAAGAGCATTGATGCAGACCTTATAGACCCTCTTTTCCTAAAAATTGGTTTTCATGTCCTGGCCGTTTCAATCACGTATCTTGTCTCTCTCTGTCTCTCTGTCTCTCTGTCTCTCTCTCGCGGAGATCTTCCTCCCATATGGAAAACTGCCCATGTAATTTCCCTATTTAAATCCGGAGACCCCAGCGACCTCAACAATTATAGGCCAACATCCTTACTCCCTATCTTGTCTAAATTACTGGAGAAAATTTGTAGTACTCAGCTTAGGAAATATTTAGAGTCCGCAAAGTTACTTAACCCTCTTTAATCTGGCTTCAGATCATGGCATAGTACCATCTCGGCACTTGCCAAGGTGACTAATGATTGGCAGTGTGAGCTGGACTCCAGGAATTTTATCTGTGCAGTATTTTTAGACCTAAGCAAGGCTTTTGATACTGTTGACCATGACCTGCTCCTTTTTTCCCTCAGAAATACTAGCCTAGACCCCCTTTCCTTGAGATGGTTCTCTAACTACCTTGTAGGACGATTCCAGCAAGTTAAGGCTGAAGGGGAATTCTCATCATTAAAACCCCTACTAAGAGGTGTACCACAGGGCTCCATATTGGGTCTGCTGCTTTTTGCAATATACATTAATAAAATCAATGCCAGTATCAAATCTGCCAACATACATCTGTTCGCAGATGATACAGTGCTGTACATTAGCAGACCACCCCTGAAGAAGCATGCAGAGCCCTTCAACAAGACTTCAATCTGCTACAACTCCAGTTACTGAACCAGAAATTACTCCTAAATGCCAAAAACACAAAGGCAATGTTATTCTCTCTCTTCATCCATGCAACAAATCCAACCACCCATGGAATGTTACCACAGATCACTACACTCTTAGGCGAATCTCTGGAATACGTATCCAATTTCAAATAACTGGGTGTTTGGATCAACCATAGACTCTCCTTCATTGACCATATTGAAGAGCTGATAAAAAAGCTCAGGCAGAGGCTAGCTCTCTTCTACAGGATTAACCACCTCCTTACATAGGATGCAAGGAAGAGGCTGGTCCAATCCACTTTCCTTACTAGATGATGCAGACTTCTTGTACAGCCAGTGCCCCGTTGTTATGCTTGCTAAACTTGATACGCTATATCACAGAGCATTAAGGTTTGTTACTGGTCTTCCCTACTCTACGCATCATTGTGTCTTATATTCAGCTGTGGGATGGCCTTCCCTCAACTATAGACGTCAGATGAATGCTGCCCTCTGAACCCTCAGGGCTATCACAAATAAGCCACAGCCACTGTCATTTAGCGGCTCCTGGTCAACGGTCTCTGCCCTGCCACTTAGCGGCTCCCTGCACTGACATGGCCCCCTGGCCATCTTCAACCCTCCCCCCTCACTCACTCCCACCCCCTCACTATGACAATGTCAATGACTGCTGCCCCTTTTCCGCAACTCACTTCAACCCCTCCCCGACCCACTTTCTCCCTTAGCCGCTCTCTAACTTCTATCAGCCTTTCTCCTACTATTTGTTTGACAACTATGCTCAAGTTTGCCCGCATTAACTGCTTACTGTGTACTCAAACCTATGGTAGTGTACCTATTACTATCACGTTTTTACAGTCTTGTTTGTATGACCTTTGTAATTATTGTCTACCCTTCCACCGACGTGGAACCTTTGTAAACGAGCTTCCAGCCCAAAAGGTGTTTAATCCTAGATCTCAATAAATAAATAAACATATCTTGGATTGTCTACCACTAAGCATGGTAGGCAACTATGTCCTGAGAAGTGTATCCTATATCTCTTTTACTGTACCCAGTTCAAATCACGCTTTGGTAGAACATCCATAAGTTACGTTCTACCTCTAATCTGGAACAAGTTGCAAAAAGACGTTGAATCTGGCTCAACCTATCACTACTGTAGCATTTAAAAATCTCTATGTTCGCTCTTTCAAGGAATCCTGTAATTGCCTTCCCTGATCCTTGCCTCATCCACGGGTATGGAAATATAACATGCTGACTCCTATTACTCATCACTTCACACCTTGTATCATTATACTGTTTGTGATTATGCTTTTTTGCTATCCTTCTACTTTCACCCTTCTAACCCCCTTCCCCTAGCCTGTGTCATATTTTTTTTTTCTTTTCCCCACTTGTTGAATTCTTTCTGCTTTTCTGCCTTCTGTTACCTTCCAGGATTACTGGGTATGTTGTACTTCACACTGGAAATGGTTATATTGCCTCTACCTACAGATATATTTGCTTTTATAATAACTGCCTCTGCCTTTTTCCCATAGGGAAACCGTGGCATAATTTGTCGTTATAAAGGAGCGTTTATAACGGCAAACACGCGCACGGTTTTCCCCACTATGCGCATGCCCTGCTGCACCTTGTCCCTTCCGATCGCCGACAGCATCTTTTCACCTGGAAGACTGAACCGCCATCTGGACTCGTGGTGAGTGGCAATTTAAAAAGAATATGTGCAAGACAAATGTAAAGAAGTCGTACTACAGACAATTTTATTTTTCTTTTCAAAAAAAATGAACGGTGAGTCACGGGCCAAGCACGCCGAAATATAACCACGCTAGGGCCGCACAGGAATGTTCATTTTATATAATTGCTGTGGCGAAAAAAGCAAACCAACAATTATATAAAAAAAATAAAATATAGGTCGGTGTGTGTAAAACTTGATTTACACACCCTCGTTATCGGATACTTGTCACAAAGCCCTCGGGCTTCGCCTCAGGGTTTATACACATCCACAACTCAGAGTAAATGTAAAATCTAATTTACTAACCGACCATACTTTATCCTATATATTATTATTACGGTTATGTTTCCTTGTATAATGTTTGGCACAATTGCATTTCGTCTCTTTCTGATATTGATGTATACATTGTGAATGGATATTAATTGTGTATTCTGTCCAGGTCCATCTCTCAAATGAGCTCTGCTTAATGGTGTTCGCCTGGTTAAATAAAGATTTTGATTGATTGATTGATCGATACACATAACAACAGGTTAGACAGCTACTGCGACACCCCTCCCTCCTAGACTGAATTTGGGGGAATCTATTCCTAGGTATGGGACGAGTTTCCCAAATTCAGTTCACTGCTCTGATTCAAGAGAATGTCTGCATTTGCGTTTGCCAATACGCCCTGTGGGTAATGGTCATATCGTATCCCTGTAATGCAAGGCTCCATCTTAGAAGCCCACCATTTGTCTTACCCATTTGTACCAGCCAAACCAGGGGGTTTATGATCCGTCTGTACCTCAAAGTGCCACCCGTATAGGTATGGCTCTAATTTCTTCAGTGCCCACACCAGTGTAAGGCACTTCTTCTCCACTGTAGAATAAGCCTGTTCCTTGGGAAGTAATTTCTTACTCAGGAACACTATTGGGTGATCTTTCCCTTGGTTAGAAGTCTGGCTAAGTACAGCCCCAATATCCACGTCTGAGGCATCTGTCTAGACTACAAATGGTTTACTATAGTCTGGACTGGCAAATATAGGAGCACCACATAGTGCCTCCTTTAGCCGTGTAAAGGCTCACTGACAGGCTGGTTCCCAGTTTACCTTTTTAGGTTTTTTTTTCTTTAGCAGGTCAGATAGGGAAGCTGCCAGGGCACTGTAGTTTGATACAAATTTTCGAAAGTATCCTGCGGTCCCTAGAAAACTCCGGACCTGCTTCTCTGTTTCAGGTCTGGGCCACGCCTCTATTGCTTCAATCTTTGCTTGATTAGAACAGAGCTGTCCCCGGCCTACTACATGCCCTAGGTATGCCACCTCAGCCATGGCTACCTGGCATTTTTCAGCTTTCACAATGAGCCCGGCCCTCTGTATCCTGCCCAACACTTCCTAAGGTGGGACAGGTGTTCCTTCCAGCTGGCACTGAAGATGGCAATATCATCCAGGTACGCCACGGCATACTCTTCAGTACCATGTAACACCTGGTACACCAACCTTTGGAAGGTGGCAGGGGTGTTCTTCATTCCAAAAGGCATTACCTTGAACTCAGATAACCCTATCGGAGTGATGAAGGCCAACCTCTCCCAAGCTCTGGCAGTTAATTCCACCTGCCAATACCCTTTCATCAGGTCAGTAGTCATAAGGTATGTCGCCCCTCTCAACTTGTCCGGTAGTTCGTCCATCTGTGGCACTGGGTGGGCGTCCGACTTGGTGACTGCATTGGGTCCACGATAATCCACACAAAAATGAATAGAGCCATCCGGCTTGGGAACAAGGACTACAGGTGGGGCCCAGGGGCTGTGGGATTTCTGGATTACCCCTAAATCTAGCATTTCCTCCACCTCCCTATGTCCTTTTGGACAGCCTCTGACACCAGATATGCTGGCCGCCATATGGGCGCTTGTGTCCCCGCATCTACAGCATGTGTCGCTAAGGGGGTTGGTCCAGGCTTGGCATTAAACAATGGGGCAAAGTCTGCTAAAACCTCCCTTACTTCCTGGGTCTGTTCCGGGGTCAACTGGGGTGACAGTTTGATCGTCTCCACAGAGGACTCCCGCTTGCTTTCATCCAGCAAGTCCACAAGGGGGTCTTCCTCGTGCGTCCCCTTCCTAGGACTACACACTGCAAATATCATATCAGCCCTATTTGCATATGGCTTCATCATGTTGACATGGTACATCCTTTGGGTATGTCTCCTGTCAGGCAGTTCTACAATGTAATTTACATCATTCACTTGTCTGACTACTTTGTATGGTCATGCCCACTCGGCCTGCAGCTTGTCCCGCTGGACTGGGATTAGGACCATGACCTCTTGACCCACCGTGTACGAGTAAGCTCTGGCTCTGTGGTCGTACCATACCTTTTGCTTCTGCTGGGCGGCTGCCAGGTTGCTCTGGGCTGTTCCCCTAGGCTCCTTTAGCTTTTCCCTAAACCTAAGGACGTAATCCACTCCCCCCTGGGTGGCGTGCTTGCCTTCCTAGTCCTCCTGGATCAAGTCTAGGGGCCCATGTACCCAGCGTCCGTATAAGAGCTCGAAGTGGGGAAACCCTGTCGACTCTTGGGGCACCTCCCTGTATGCAAACAACAGGTGGGGAAGGTATTTCTCCCAGTCCCTCCCATGCTGTTCAGCAAATGCTTGGAGCATTGACTTCGGGGTACCATTAAATCTTTCCACAAGCCCATTGGCTTGCGGGTGATACAGTATTGTGCGTCTCTGCACCACCCCACACTTCTCCCGCAAACACTTCATCAGGTCTGACATGAAGGAACCATCTCGATCGGTGATAACCTCCTGCGGGAACCCAGCAGGGAAGAAAATCCCTAGTAAGGCATCTACCACTTTGTCTGTCCTCAGTGAGGATTGGGCAACTGCCTCTGGGTACCGGGAGGCATAATCCACCACTATTAGGATAAACCTGTTCCCGAAGGAGTTGGGGTATTCAAAGGCCCCACAATATCCATTCCTACCTTCTGGAATGGCTCCTCCACTATGGGCAAGGGAATTAGGGCAGCTTGGGTTTTACTACCCGCCTTCCCTATTTCTTGGCACCGGTGACAAGACCAGCAATATTCCTTCACCTGCTGGGTGATGTTGGATCAATAGAAATTCTGGGCCAATCGCTGCATAGTGCGCGCAATTCCCAGATGTCCAGACAATGGGATATCATGAGTAATCTTGAGCAACCGCTCACTGTACCCCTGGGGAATGACAAGCTGCCTGCCCAAATCCCTTCCCTCTGTCCTTACATCCTGCATATACAGCAGTCCACTGTCCCAATACAATCTATGTTTTCTGTCACCTCCCTGCGTCTCATCAGATTCTGCACAAGCCCTCAGTCTCACTAAAATAGGGTAATTTTTCTGAGCAGCTGCAAAATCCTTACATATTCCCAAGGCATGGGACAGGTCCCCTTCAGTTTCTAAACTAGGCTCCCTAGCTCTAGCATCAGGGCATTCACGGTCACTGCCATCCCTAGCCCTCTGACCACTGGTTACCCCTCCCTCCTCAGAGTAACCTTCTGTAGCTGTTTTGTTAACTGCTACCTGAAGAATTTCTACCTCCCTTTCACTACTCCCCATGTCAGGAGACACAGGCTGGGGAACCAACCTCCCAGTGTTTTCCACAGGGGCTTCTATGGGGTCCAGGGAACCACAATTGGCTTTGCCATCTGACTGCGGGTAAACGCACAAACTACCCCCTTTTGGAGATTGTTCCCTATAATCACACTGAGGGCAAGATTTTCTGCAACTTTGTGCACAGTCTCTTCTGTCACACCCCAGTCCAGGAGACCACTAGCAAGTGGAAAAGTTTTCTCCTCCCCAGTGAATCCCTGTACTGTAACGAACTGATTAGGTATAAGCTGTTCAGGCTCAACTAAATCCCCTTTTACCAAAGTAAGGGATGCCCCCGTGTCCCTTAACCGATGGGTTTGCACCCCATTTACAGCAACTGGGTGTATGTGCTCCCTCATGTTTATAGGCATGCTTTCAAGGATACGCAGTGGACCCACCTTTGTTCGAGCACCACTTTGGGCACTCTGTGCCTTTTTAGGACACTGTCCTGCAAGATGACCACGTTGTTTGCAAAATCAACATTCATCATTTCTTTTTTCAAGCAAATCCTTTCTCTGTAACCTGGGGCTGCCCGCTTTCTGGGGAAGCAGTGAGGGTTTTAGCTGCCTTGAAGGTGCACGTTTCCCTTTCAGCACTGCCACAACTTCTCCACTCCCTTTCAGAGTAGCCCTGCTCCTTGCATAATGGTCTGAGAGCTCGGCAGCATACTGCACTGTTTTTGGATCTTGGTCCTCCAGCCAGGTTTTCAGCCCTGCTGGACAAGCCCAAAAGAACTGCTCCAAAAGTACTACATCCTCAATTTTCTCTACAGAGTTTGCTTTGACCCCCTCCCACCGTTTCAAAAACTGTTGTTGCTTGGTGGCTAGTTCTTCATAGTTCATGTCAGGGCTTTTCCTGAGCCTACGGAACTTAACTCTGTATGTTTCAGCTGTCAATTTGTACTTTTTAAGCAATGCAGCTTTAAGTTTGTCATAATCATTACTGTCCTGATTGTCCATTTGACCCAATGCGTCACGAGCTTTACCAGTAAGCAGTGGGGATAGCTGGAAGCTCCAGGACTCTTGGGGAATTTTTGCCTGAATGCATACCTTTTCAAATGACTTTAAAAATGTATCCATATCCTCCCCCTATTTAAATTCAGCTATCAGTTTAGAATGTAACTTGTAAGCCAGTGCTGGAGTTCCAGGTTCACCCATGTCACTTACCTGCTCTGGCACTGATCACTGAAGTTGTAGCTTCTCCAGTTCAAATTTCCTCTGACACTCCTTCTCCTCTCGCTCAGCCTCTCTCTCTCTCTCTCTCTCTCTCTGAAGCTGTCGCTCTCTTTCCTCGGCCCCTCTCTGAAGCTGGTTTTCTCTTACCTCTCCCTCTCCCTGAAGCTGGTTTTTTCTTTCCTTGGCTACTCTCTGGAACTGGTTTTCTTTTTCTTGCTTCTCCAGATCCATCTGGAACTTCCTCTGTTCGAATTCCAGCTCCATTCTCCTCAATGCTAGCCGCAGCCTGATCCCTTCTGGCTCCAGCACTGTGGTGACCCTCCCCGGTGCTGTGGCTCTCTGTTCTCACCGGTCTCGCTGCCCTCCTCCCTGGGATTGCACACTGCAATAGACTCTGGCACCACCACGTCCAAGGTCTGGTCCCTTTCAGTCACTGAATGTGACCCGAGGTCCTGGGCAGTCGGTCGTGCATCGGCTGCCACAAGAGCCTCCAAGAGGTGCTTTTTGGTTCGCCCCTTGCAGCGGACTCCTCTTTCCTGGCACAACTGCCTCAGGTATTCCATTGTGTATTCACTGTAGGTGGAAGCCATCTTCTTCCCTAATCTATGGTTATACTAGCTTGGCACCCGAAAAAAATACCACACATAAGGAACTTTAGACTGTAACCAAAATTATATATTTCTTTTAAAATCTCTGCCTTGTTTGTGTGTGAGCTGTTACAGTTTATCAATCCGACACACTGGACTGTTAATGCTCATGTCACCAAATAATTGCACAGTATGCAAACAAATCTTTTAGACTGCACTGCTGCACACCAAATCTGTCACAAACCCACTCCTGGGGTCAGGCCCTCTGCTACAACACTGCCTAACCTTTAAGTGCGATTTGTGAACAGGGGACAAACAGGGACATCCTCCTGTTTGTTTTGGGTCAGAGTAATTACCCGTCTCGAGTCCTGGGGTCAATTACGAACCCTTTGTAGCCAGCACACCCAGGTAACGGGTCCAAATATCACACTCTTTGGGGAAAGCAGCACAATATACTTGACTCAGCGGCATACATAAATCTGGTTCACAACCCCCTTCCGACTCAACTGAGATGCTAGTATTTTTCTTACCCTGCTGGATCTTTACACAGATCCTTGTTAGCGTGGCTGCATATAGTGACACACTATTATAGTATTATCAATACTGTTCCACCATTCACACTCAAAATGAGAAAATGTCTCAAGTAGGCTGAACGAAAACAAGACGTTTACTAAAATTAAAAATAGTAAATAAATAGATTACATCAAACAGAACATATATACATAATGATTACAGTCAGAAAAAAATGGACAATTACTAAACAAAGTGCCTTGTAACTGAATTAACTAGTTCTAACTCCGTTTCAGTTACCTATCTTGGCTGAAGTGTCCATTAGAAGTCCAGAACAAAAAGTGTCAGTCCTTTCAGCAGGCTTCACCAATATCAAAGATAAAGTCCCACCCTCCTTGTGATGTCACTGCTCTGGCTGTTGGCATGAGGTCACTCTTAGTCCTGTAATTAACTGAACACTCACATGCCACTGCACACTGCTAAACATTCCAATAAAAAAATATACACTTCCTAATTAGTGAGCCACCAAGCATACTTTATGACAGAACAGAATTACCACTTTGATCTTTCAAAGAAATATCCTGGGAACACTTCTCATAGCTGGGTGAATTTTCACAGGTATCTGTCAGAGACTGCTTCCTTCCTGATACGCCGTAAAAGGCAATATTTCACGACAAGCTGCCTGGGTTCAAAGCAGTGGATTGTTTTATAACCTGGTGTTATTATAGTCCCAGGGAGTCAGCTTTTTTTCCCCACACCATCTGTTCCAGCAAGCAAGGGCAGAACATTGTTTTTTTCTTTTAAAAATCTAAGGTTCCATGATGCCTTGTGCTGACTGTCATGTTTCACAAGCAGAATTCAAAAACATATATTTAAATCAACATGATATACACATAATAACAGGTTAGACAGCTGTTGCGACATCTGCCAGTTTGAAGGCAGGAAGTAAACTGGTGGGAACATGAAGTGGAGGGATGGATATCCAGGTTGCAGAGTTCCGATTTCCTGCCTGCATGTGAGCAGCAGGAGGTACAGCCCATCTGTATGGAAGCCCAGAGACCAGCTTAGGGAGAGAGAGAGAGAGAGAGAGAGAGAGAGAGAGAAAAATCTATTGTTGCTGAGCTGAATGGACATTGAGCTGAATTGACATGTGCTGAATTATCCGTGCTCTGTTGACATGAATTCACCTGCCAGCTTATACCTCAGAAAGGGTAAAGGAGGGTGGGTGCACTATGGCCCAGTGGAGGAAATTCTCTTGAAGATCTACTGTTACTGGTAAGTAACTGGTCTATCTTCATCAAGGATATCTCCTCCATTGGGCCATATCTCTGGAATAATCCACAAGCAGTACAGAAGGTATCCAGGGAAGATGGCAAAGTCTGATGCACAATCAGTATAGAAGGCCTTGCAGAATGCAAGACCTAAGCCAGCATATCTCTGAGAGACGATGTGTAGACTGTAGTGTTTAGTGAATTTATGCATGGTGCTCCATGTGACAGCAGCAGCATACATGGTAGCTGCTGAAACATTCTGAAAACAGGTAACTGAAGTGGTCAAAACATGTGCAGAGTGGCAACACACAGCATTTGGAAGTTCCTTGCCGTACTTCCCATAACATTCTCCAAAGTTCTCAATAAATAAATAAACAACAAAAGTCAATACAGTGAGCCAGCCATTTGGGCAGGCACTGTTTAGTTAAGGAGCACCCTCTTTTCCTGGGGTGAATGAGACAAAGAGCTGGGAGGACGTTCTGCAGTCCTTAATGCACTTGAGAAAGACGCACAGTGTTCTATGTAAATAAGGTGCATGGAGCAATGCCTCACCTCTGTTAGCATGCTCAGGATAATACATAGGAAGATTTATAGTCTGATTTAAAGTGAAATCAGAAACTACCTTAGGTAAAAAGCGTTGACTTGACTGGTATGCAAGAACACCTTGTCCTCGTGGAAAATCAGATAAGGAGGCTCATGCTTGAGAGTCTGAAACTCGGAAATCCTATGAGCCTAAGATATGGCAACCAAAAAGTGTCTTCCATGAGAGGAAGCATATTTCACAAGTCACAACAGTTTCAAAGGGAGCAAGTCATTATTTTAAGTATGTAATTAAGGTCTCAAGGTGGAACTGGTTTATGACCCAGGGAACGCAATGTGCAGAATACCCTTTACGAACGTATGGGGCATTTCTAGCTGTGCTACCATGCGCCTATCAACAGGGGTATGGAAAGCTGAAACGGCAGCCAAGTGCACCTTAATGGATGATTACTGGAGATTGCAGTAGGCCAGTACAGTATTGACAAGACATGTAAATGGTTCCTCAGAATGGGAAGCACACCATATGGAGACACATTTCCATTTCAAAGAATAGATGTGTCTTGTGGAAGGCTTTCTAGCCACAAGTAGGACATCAGCCACCTGGGGGGGGAATCACCAAAATGGGCAATGGCTATGTCTTCAGCAGCCACAGATGCAGGGATCACAGGTCTGGATGGACCAGGGACCCCTGTCCTGTGACAGAAGACCCCAACACATGGGCAGCCAAATAAGTGGCTTCACAGCCAGATGCCGCAGCTTCAGAAACCATAACTGGCGAGGCCAGAAGGGAGCCACTAATATTGCGTATGCCTGCAGTTTGAACAGAACCCTCTGAATGAGAAGGATCACAGGAAGAACAGAAAGGAACCTCCCTTTCCAGAAGAGGGACAACAACATCTCACCAAAAAACTCCAGGCACTGATGCAAGTGAGCAGAAATGCAGCACTGTGGTGATGCAAAAAGGTCCAACTCTGGACGACCCCATCTTGCGAAAAGCTTGTTTACCACAGAGTTCAGCAGTTCCCACTCGTGTACTCATGACTGGGACTGAATTGTGTGTCTGCAAAGATATTTTGGACCCCTGGGAGAAACTCCGCTGAGAACTGAAGGCCATGAGACAGTACCCAGTACCATACTCTCATTGCTTCGCTGCACAGAGGGTAAGAGTGAGTAATTTCTTGCTTGTTTTTTTATTTCTTTGACCCCCGCTGACCAGCCCTTCCACTGCCCCCACCCCATCACCGCCACTGAAAGACATGCCGTCCATCACCGTAGATTTGAGGCGCCAGCTGGCCCGTGCGCGGGAGATCAGTTTTCATCCGCTGGTAGGCGTTCTCCGGTTTTTGTCCTGCCCCGAACACGGAGCCAAGACGCGCAATACCACCCACGGCCGAGCTGCACATCGCCCGTGACGCGTACCAGTGTCTAGCTCAGCTCCGCCCCCTTATGCGGGGACCACCGCGCCTGGCCCCCAGCCACCACTAGGGACCAGTCAACAAAGGACTCCGCCCCAACCCCTCCCAGGGGAGGAGAGCTGTTCTCTGGATGCTCGATCCTCTCCCTCCCCGGCTGACCCCCGGCGACTCACTTGCACCGCAAACACGGGTCACTGGCATGGCAGGAGGTATGCCTCAGCCCTCCATGCCACTGGGCCGGCTGATCCCTTGCTTGTTGATGTAGTGCATTACACTGACACTACTGTCTGTTCTGATCAACAAGGGACTGGCGCTGAGGTGATCTGCGAAGGCTTGTACACCAACCAGAACAGTGGGCAGTCCCCTACATACTAGTGATGACCATAAAGAGTGGTTTAACATTAAGACAGGAACAGAGGCAAACCACACAAGAACGAGGGTCCTAGACTTGAGGGTGGATTTTAAAGATATGGGAGACTGCCTCAGAAACTGCCTCATTTGGGGGAACTGCCAGGGAGGGGTACAAACACAGTATGGAAACATAAGGGAGGGCATAATTAAAGCACTCAACCTCTGCGTGAAAGAAATGAGTAAAAGCAGAAGGAAAAAGAGGCCATTATGGTTCTTTAGGGAAGTGGCCAAGGTGGTGAGGGAAAAATGGTGGCATTAAGAAGGAAAAAGGAAACGCACAAGGAAGAAGACAGGGAAATATGCGAAGTAAAACAAAGGGAAGTAGGAAAGACAGTGAGGGATGCAAAGGCACAGACAGAAGAAACAATAACAGTAGGGGTCGCTAAGAAGGATAAGACTTTCTTCAGGTACATAAGTGAGACTAGAAAATCAGGAGAAGGGATAGCAAGGATAAGGACAGCAGCAGAGGGAGACTGTGAAGAAGAGGAACAAGAAAAAACAGAAATCCTGAACAGGTACTTCTGCTCAGGTCTTCACAGTGGAGGGAAAAGGGCTGGTCCTCCAAGAAGCAGGCACAAAGGGGGCAGGTGGACACAAGTCCATTTTCAGAGGAAAAAGTTCTTAAGGGACTTGCAGTTCTGAAAGTGGACAATGCTATGGAACCAAATGGGATACACCCAAAGGTATTAAAGGAACTCAGGGTGGTGCTAGTCGCCCCACTGACAGCCTTATTCAACAGCTCACCAAAAACAGGCATAGGACTGGAGGAGAGCAGACGTGGTCCCTCTCCACAAGAGCAGCAGCAGGAAGGAGGCTAGCAACTATAGGTTGGGCAGTCTCACATCAGTGGTGTGTAAACTAATGGAAACCCAGTTAACGGCAAGGTTGGCAGAGTATATAGAAATTTAAATACCTGTAAATTTTCTTTTTCTGACTGCTGGTCTCCGGGCTTCATAACTACTGGGAGGTACCTCCTTACCACGTGACAGGCAGGAACACAAAGCACTGCAGCCTGGATATTCTCCCTCCCACTTCCTGTGACCACCAGTTCTTCCCAAAGCAGTTCCAACCTGGTAGTACTATATAAACTTGGAAACAGAAAGAGACAACATTATCTCAAACAATCCGCCAGCTGACCACCAGCTTGTTACATTCTGGGAGGGAAGTAGCTCGGAGACCAGCAGTCGGAGAAAGAAAATTTACAGGTATTTAAATTTCTATTTCTCTTTCCTTATGCTGGTCTCCGGGCTTCATAATTACTGGGATATACTAAAGCAGTATATCCCCTAGCTTCCCGGGTGGGAAGAATGTAAATACCCCTTAAGGAATCACCACCACCACCACTTGAAGAACCAAGAAGTCTCAGTCAAGGCAGACAAATCCAGCTGGGAAAGACTGGATACAGTCTGAATAGGTGGCCAAAGAGACGCTCTGCACAAGCCAGCCAGAGGCGGATAAATCCAGCTGGGAAAGACTGGATATGGTATGAATAAGTGGCCAAAGAGCTTCCCTGCATAAGCCAGCCAGAGAGGGTTCATTAAGTCCACCCCCGAGACAGCCATGGCCCTGGCTGAGGGTACCTTAATTGGTCCAGGTAAAGGCATCCTCGTTTGCTGGAAGGTAGTGGTTATGGATGAATAAATACATCTGGCAATACAGCTTAGAAGCCTCTCTTTTGATGGTTTGGTCCTTGGTAAGGACGAATAAGTTGGAGCTTTATGAATGTGCTTGGCTCTTTTAAGGCAGTGCTGCATCACTCTTTTAGGATCCAGAGCATGAAATTCTTTCTCTTTGTCATATTTTGAAGAAAGGTAGCAGAGAGGAATGCTCAACCCCTGGTTGCTGAAAAAAGGAAATATTACCTTCGGTAAAAGAAATCTGGATCTAATCAGAGGAGCACCGAGTCCTTACAAGTAACTATACAAAAATATTATACGAGGATCCATATGGAAGATATCTTCTAGCATACTGATGCGACTGGATAAAGAGATAGCTCTGAGAAATGCGACCGTCGTCATCAGGTGTATGAGGGATGCCTCTTTGACCATCTTGAGTCTCCAGCTGGATTGAAGGGCGTTTTAAAGGTGACACCCTCAGGAATCCTCCCACTTGGGGATGAGACCATAAGGACTCTCCTGCTTCTATCAACAAGAGTGTTCCCAATGCGGAATCTGAACCCACCAGGAGGATGGTTGTAGCTCTTTCTTGAATTCCTATGGAGGAACTGAAGAATGAGGAGTAGGGATACCTCCTAGTCGACATTTCTTGCCCTTAAAGCCAGAAAGAAAATCTGCGCCATATTCTGTATTAGAAAAAGATAAAGAGGAAGCATCATTTCAATGCCAGAAGGAATAAATCCTAGCTCCTTGAGAGACACCTGATCAATCTCCCTGCGAGAGAGATAGCCTGCGCAGATTGAAATGCAGCACAGGGCCTGTGAAGAAGGTCCGGGCTGAGTCAGATCTTATTGGAGGTTGCCTTGACATGTGAATCAGACATGTGAACCGTGGACACCTGGACCAGTATAAGTAGGTCAAAAAACAGTTCTGCCGGATCCAAAGTTGCCTTGTGCCGGACCCTGAAGAGTAGCAGAACTAGGAAAAAGGCTTATGGGAGTTTTGTCGACAGGTAAAGAGATCTACCTGAGGGGTGTTTAAGGCATCGTCCTCCAGCTCCCATTCCCCTGGTAGGAAGTCCTCGCACCCAAGCCAGTCTACCTGGATGTTATTCAGATGTTATTCAGAGCTGGAATGTATACTGCCATCAGACTTGGCAGGCGCCACATGGCCCACTGAAAGAGCAGAAGGAATTCCTTGTGTATCCATGATCTCCTTGTTCAACCCCAGTGATCAATACAAGTTATCGTTGCTCGGTTGTCCATTATGCTGGATCTGGACTCTAACAGAGACCACTTGCCTAGTGTGGAGACCTAATCCAGAATCTTCCTAGCCCCTTAGGCAGCCAACATTAGCAATTCTTGCTCAGTGTGGAAGCCCCAAATTGTGTACTCTCATAATATTGGTCCTCCGAGCCCACCAATGAAGAATGCTCACCCTGGCAAGGAACTGGGAGGTTTTGTTTCTTGCCATCCCTGGATTGAGACCACAGTTTGAGAATGCTGGCCTGCATGGGCTGTCTGTGAATCAGTGCCCAGGAGACTATGTCAACAAAGGAGAGCATGTCCCCTATGAGCCTTATGTAACAGTGAGCCGTCAAGAGGTGAGCGGATCGAAAATGCTCTAGAGGCTCCGCGGAGGTCCACGGAGTTCTCTTCTGTGTGAGTCACCTGACTGTGTTTCGAGGCCTGCTCCCAGACAGGGTAGGGACTGGGGCAGAACTAAAGAGCCCTTGTTCCGGTTCTTGATAAATCTGTGCTTAGAGAGGCACTGGACAACCTCCACCACTGCTGGTATTGCCGATAGAATTGTGGGGTCTTGGATAATGTTGACCATCTGGGGAAGAGCTGTATCCTGGTTGTGTGAGGCGAGCAATTACCATCAGAAGAAGCAAATACCGCTCCTACGACCTTGGCAGAACCTCTGGCTCGAAGGGAAGCATTTTGAATTAGAAGGCGACTGTTCCCCACCTTGAATCTGAGATATTGTGCGACTCCCAGATGGGGATGAGCAGATAGGAGTCTTATAATTCTACTGATGCCAGGAAAATCCCCCTGATGGAGTTTCCATACGACGGGTGATAGTGTGTCCATCTTGACGGAGCTATGCGCACCCAGTGGTGCCAAAGTTTCAGGACCAAGACTGGTCTGAATCCTCCCCCGCATTTGAGGATTCCAAACAAGAGTGAGGGAACACCCCTGCTCCAGTCTGTGGGGGAACCTGTTCACTAGCCCCTGCCAGAAGATGATTAGGAATCACTTGAACTTTGCCAAGTCTGTAATTGCTTGGGCCATTGACAATTAGAAGTTGGCAAGGGAGCCACGAGAGGCCAACAGTGGTTTTGAGTGGGAGGCAACTGGGTATCAGTGATGAACTATGCCCCGAACCCCTTTGCGTGTCTTGGTATGGACATGTTTGTCCCTCACGCGAGCGTGGGCCAGAGATCTTCATTGTGAGGTTTTGTTGCTGCCCCCTGTGACTCAGGTGCCACCCCATCCTCCCCTGCAGTTACACTGGTTATGGGAGGAGAACCATGTGCGTTTGCCTGAAACGACCCATTCTGCCCTTTGCTGTAGTCGTGAGCATGAAAATCCTTTCAGGAGCCTGGTGACCAAGATTTGTGTCTGTTCCTTGATGCGGCATGTGTACCTTCTCCGATTTCCCAAATACTGTTACCGCCTCTTTGAGGGCAGATCCGCACTGCAGGTTTCCTTCATACTGTGTATTTTCCAGGTGAATTTCTGAAGATGCGACCATTTGACCAGCCCAAAAATCCAAGGAGTGCTGGACTGTGATTTGGTAAAACATGGAATTTGCTGCGCAGCTGTCTGCCTGCTGAGTGAGCCGAGGCTAGGCGCATGAGCTGGAGTTGTTGGCAGGCAGACTTGGTTTTCACTGGAACTAGAAGGGATTGCTAGATGAAAAGAGACTAGTTGTTGCTGTCGTGAGGTTACGGACACCTGGGTAGCCTTCTTGAGATACCTCCACCTTGTCGTGCTTTCGAGCGGCCTAATGGGAGCTGTGGTTGTATGAAGGTTCAGCGCCAAGGCTCTGAGACGAAGAGGGCTCCCCCTGGAAGCTATGACCTCTTCTGACTACACAGTTGGGAGCTGATTGCTGAGATGGCGGCCTCCGTCATTTCCTGTCACCTCGAGGCCATTGCTTGCTTAGATTATAAACAAACAGAGAGAGCAGCGCGGGTGGCCCACCGTGGGGGATCTGCACCTGTGGCAACTCCTGCTCATAGGAGTATTTGCCAGGCGAATCCAAAGATATACTATGGAGTATGTCGGGCCCTGCTGCTGGCAGATACAGCTGGGCGCCCCTATACTAGTCACCCAATCCACGTAGTCCAATAATCCACCTGCTAGGGGATAGGATCCTTATCCAGAAACAGATTCCCTTATCTGCACTTGTGGTCCGGATCTCAAATCCAAAGAGAGTTTCAAACTCGGGTCTTTAAGTCATCAGGATTCCTGGCTCGCAGTTCATTGCTTTAACCACTAAGCAGCATTGCCTGTAACAGTGGTTCCTTCATTGAGGGGGGAGCTCTATCCAGCAGTATCGCTGTTGAAAATGCATAGAGTGTCTTCCATTAAACTGACTGTACGAAGACTCTCCTGGTCGCCTCCAGGGGCAGTAGTGGTCCATCCACGAGCACTGAGACACCTGGAGTTGCTTGTCGACAAACTGTGAACCTGGGCAGCCTGCCAGCAGTGCTGCTAGTTCCATAAGGCTTCCATCGACGAGCTAAGAGCCCAAGGAGGTTGTCAATAGCCTGCGTACATTGCCGCCAAGCTAGATGTGCCATACGCGTCCTTCGGCGACGAGATGAACCCTCTGAAGTGCTCGTTGATGGAAAAAACACCCTGAGAATGCTTCTGGGCTCCGACTAGTTGTGATAGTGGCCTCCGTCAATGAGCATTGAGACCCTAGGTGCTTATCGGCGATCTGTGCATCTGAGCAGCCTGTTAGTAGTGACGCCAGTTCAATAGGGCGTCCTTCGCTGTGCACATTGCCGCCACTGTAATAAATCGATGCTCTGTGCATCTGAGTGGCCTGTTAGTAGCGTCGCCAGTTCAGTAGGGCGTCCTTCGCTATGCACATTGCCGCCAATGTAATAAACTAGGAACCCGAGGGTTTGTCATCTGCCTGAGCACGCTGCCATAACACAGCTGTGTTGTACGTGGCCTCCATCGATGAGCCTAGCCACTGAAGAGCTCATCGATGGAAAAATGCTCCGTAGAAGTGCTTCTGTGCTCCATGGAAGTGCATCTGCACCCAGGTTCAATCATGGCCAGCACTCCACTGCAGCAAGCTCACCCTCGTCGATGAGCTGCTTGGAAAGGTGCTCCATGAGGAGCGTCATTGACAACCTGAGTGCAAAGTGGTCGGCGGTTGCACTTCCTTAGGTAGGGTGGCAGCTCCAGCATAGCGGCTCGTCTGCTGCCTGAAATTAGATTTAAAAAAGAATTTCCCCCTAAGCCGACTTGAACATCATGGGGGGCAGTGCAGCGAACACCCTTAGCATGGGAGAAAATATTGAAAGGCCAGTCTGTACAGCATGCATGGCTGAGGCTGGGGCCACGTGGGACAAAGGCAGAGGGGTGCCAGCCTGACCAGCATGCACGTCTGAGACTGGGACTCCCTAGGAGCAGTGAGAGCTTTATCCTGACAATTGAGAGGGGCCAGTCTTTCCAGCATGTAGGTCTGAGACTGGGACCCCGCTAAGAGCAGAGAGAGAGCTTTGTCATTGGATCCACCCATCCCTGCTCTCTGTGTAAATCCAGTAAGAAAAATGTCCAAACTTACAGTCCTGACGTCTTCAGCCCTGTCACCACAGTGACAGAGCTCTGCTGCAGAGTACCTGCTCCCTGCAAGGCAGGAAGTAAACTGGTGGTCACAGGAAGTGGGTTTTGTGTTCCTCCCGGTCATGTGGCAAGAGGAGGTACCTCCCAGTAGTTATGGAGCCCGGAGAACAGCATAAGGAGAGAAAACTATTAATCCAGTTGGCTATAAGATCAAAGGCAGTGTGGATTCACGGTGGGGGCATTCGAGATGAATCTGATTTATTTCTTTGACTGGGTGATTGGTGAAGTAGATCAGCAGAGGGCAGAGGACATGGCCTATCTGGACTTTACCAAGGCCCTCAACACTGTGCTGCACAAGAGACTGATAAAGAAACCGAGTACCCTAGGGGTGGGACCCAAAGTGGTGAACTGGATAGGAACTAGTTAATGGATAGGCGACAGAGAATATTGGTGGTTAACATTGCTCACTCTAATAAAGGGAGAGTGACCAGCAGGGTGTTGCAGGGCTCAGTACTGGGACCGTTCCTCTTCAATGTCTTCATAAGTAACACTGCAGAAGAACTAGAAGGGAAGGTATGCATCTTTGCAGGTGACACCAAAATCTGTAATAGGGTGAAAACTCAGGAGGCAGTGGAGAGAATGTGTAAGGGTCTTGGGAAACTCGATGAGTTGTCAAGAGCATGGCAGTTGGGGCTGAATGTCAAAAAGTGCAAAATCATGTACCTAGGGCACAGGAACCCAGGAGCTGAGTACAGGATGGGGGGAGGTACCAACAGTCACTAAGCAGGAAAGGGAGCTTGGGTTTCTCATATCTGATGACCTCAAAGTGGCAGGCCAGTGTGACAAAGCAGTAGGCAGAGCCAGTGGGACGCTGGAGTGCACTGGAAGACATAGCCAGCAGGAGGAGGGAGGTGGTGTTGCCACTGTTTTGCTAGCTTGTGAGACCCCACCTGGACTACTGTGTCAGGTTCTGGAGACCATACCTCAGAAAGGACATAGACAGGATGGAGGCAGTCCAGAGGAGGAAAACTAAAATGGCGTAGGGGTTGCAATTAGGGGGGAGTACTTGATTCTTTTCTTAAGCACTTACATCTTGTTAATGATTTACTAACAACTGAACATTGGGCTGTCAATAATGGAATGTCATTAAAAGAGAGGGAGTAGAAGGGAGGAGATGGAGGCCGGTGAAGGGAAGGGAGCAGGATGTAGGGTGGTCTCGCTGAATGCAAGAAACTTAGGCAACAAATCAGCTGAGCTACAAACACTCTTAGCAGTGTGGAGGGTGGATATTGCAGCTGTCACAGAAACGTGGGCAACTGTGCATCAGGACTGGGATCTGGCAATCCCAGGAGACAAATTATACAGAAGGACCGTAAGGAGGGTTGGGGGGATGGGGTGGCAGTCTATGTGAGGGATGGGATCAAATGCAAGAGGGATGAGGGGGAAGAAAGGCGAACAGAGGCAATCTGGCTGCAGCTCCTAAACTCAAGGGGCAGGAAAAAAGATTACTCACCTTAGTAATGTTGTTTCTTCTAATGGAGTCTTGCTGTATTCTGACTATTGCAGTTAGGTCCGGCCTTTCAACTGCCTCGGAGAACAAAGGGTTAACTTTCCATGGCCAGCATGGAACGTTCAGCGTGAGCTCGGTTGAAGCCTCTGTCTGCTGTTGTTTAAACTCCAACTGTCAGATCTTTACGAACAATACTCACTAGAAGTTCTGTGTGGAAACTGTAAGACTCACACTAGCCAACTGGCAACTAAATTTATTAAGAAAGGGTTTTTTGGTTTAAGCAAAGACTCAAGTCAGGAAATCCAAAAAACAAAACACAACACACACCAAAATAAAGGAGGGTGAAAAAGGGCACCTCTAGGGTGCCAACACTGCTCCTGCCCACCCACATCCCAAAAACCAGGTTCTGAGAGGGGAGGTGGGGGGGGGAGTCAGAATACAGCAAGACTCCATTAGAAGAAACAACATTACTAAGGTGAGTATTTTTTCTTTAAACAACATGAAGTCTTGCTGTATTCTGACTATTGCAGACTACTCAAGCAGCACCTCCATGGAGGAGGGACAGAACCTACTTTGGGAATAGGCTCTGAAGTACTGTTAGATCAAACCAAGCATCACTCCTAGCCTGGATATCCAGAGAGTAATGCTTGGTGAATGTATGGACTGTTTTCCAGGTGACTGCTTGACAAATTTCTAAGATAGGAATATCCCTGGCAGCAGCCAGAGAAGCAGCTGTACCTCTAGTAGAGTGAGCCCTCAGGCCAGAGGGTGGTGTCTCACCTAGCTTTCATAGCAGAATTGTATACAAGAGACAATCCACCTGGCAACAGATCTTTTAGTGGCAGGTTTGCTTTCACCGACCTCTCCATATGAGAGGAACAACTGGAGGGAGTCAAACCCAGTGACCCTTGGTGCGCTCCATGTAGTAGCTGAGGGCCCTTTTAACATCCAAGCTGTGCAACCTCCTCTCTCCAGAGGAGGAATGGTCAGTGAAGAAAACAGGGAGAGACAGACTGATTAAGGTGGAAATCTGAAACCACCTTAGGCAAAAACCTTCCTGTTAGTTCTTAGGACCACTTTATCACTATGGAAAGAGATGAAATCAGGCTCCACTGACAGGGCTTGCTATTCACTGATACGCCTGGCAGAGGTAATGGCTACCAAAAACACAGTTTTCCAAGTCAAGTACTTAAGCTCTGCAGAGGACAAAGGGTGGTTGCATAAGCTGAGCAATGCAAACATTAAGGTCCCAAGCAGGAGCAGGGTCCCTAAAGGGGGGATTGGTGTGCAGCAATCCCTTGAAGAATTTACAGAACACAGGATGGGCTGACAGAGGAGAGGGCTTGTCTACTGACAAGAAGGCAGAAACAGCTGCCAGATGCACTTTAAGTGTAGCTGGCCTAAGTCCCAAGCCATTAAGATGAACCATATAGTCCAGGACTGTAGGCAACCCAGCAGATTCTGGAGAAATATGCTTATTAGAGCACCAAATAGTGAACCTTTTCCATTTGGAGTTGTAAGTCTTTCTGGTGGAAGGCTTTCGAGAAGCCTTAAGGATATCCAGAACCCCTTGAGAAAGGTGTAAATCAGCAAACTCTAACTCTTCAAGAGCCATGCCTTGAGATTGAGAGATTTGAGGTTCGGATACCAAATCCTCCCCTGAAAGGATGTCAAGAGGTTGTAATTCCTGGGAAGAGACAGGGGAAGGTGGGCTGTTAAAGACAGCAACAGTAGGTACCAGGGCTGTCTGGCCCAGTCTGGAGCAATCAGAATCACTTTGCATGGTTGAGACCTGATCTTGACTAGCACTTTGAACAGGAGAGGGAAGGGGGAAAGCATACAGGAACTTCCCTTCCCAATTCAGAATCAGAGCATCCAGGGGGACTGAGCCCAAGACTGGGGGTCTGCAACAAAAGAGAGGAAGTTGGTGATTGTCTGGGGCTGCAAAAAGATCTATCTGTGGAGTGCCCCATCTCAAGAAAATCACTTCCAACACTAGGGGATCTAGGGTCCATTCGTGATGGCCCTGGGATATCCTGCTGAGAGCATCTGCTAGGACATTGTCCTTCCCTGGGAGGTGAACTGCTATCAGAGAGGTTTGCAGGGAATAGGCCAGAGATCATAACCTCATTGCTTCTGTGCACAAGGCCGTAGACCGAGTGCCTCCTTGCTTGTTGATGTACCACATTGTGGTGGTATTGTCTGTTCTGATCTGGACTACCTTGTTCTGTACAGATTTGGAAAAGGCTTGCAGTGCCAGAAACACTGCTCTGAGTTCCAAGAGACTGATGTGAAGCAGAGATTCTTGAGGTGACCACAGTCCTTGGGTGGTAAGATCCCCCAAGTGGGCTCCCCAGCCCAGCAGGGAGGCATCTGTGGTGAGTATCACTGAATGAGACTGAGTGACAAAAGGAATTCCCTGTCTCAAGTTGTCCTGATCCTGCCACCACTGCAGAGCCTGGATCAGGGTTAGAGTCACTGGGACTAGTTTGGTAACGGAATCCTTTCTTTGGGACCAGAAGGCTCTTAAGTGGAACTGAATGTCCCTCATCTGGAAACTTGCCCCCTGGACCACTGTTGTAGAGGCTGCCATGTGGCCCAGGAGCTGCAAGAAATGCCTTGCTGGTCGAGACACCTGAAGGGTGAAAGAAGAGGCCAGTTCTATAAGGGTCCTTGCCCTGTCCAGGGGAAGGAAGGCTTTTGCTCTATTGTATCCAGCTCTGCCCCTGTAAAGGTGAGGAGCTGTACTGGCTCGAGAACTGACTTTGGAAGACTGAGGAGGAATCCTAAGGAAGTGAGCACTTGCTGAGTTATTTGCAGATGTGACTTGACTTGGTCTGAAGACTGACCCACTGTGAGCCAGTCGTCCAAGTATGGAAAGATGGAGGTCTTTTTTCACCTTAGGAAAGCAACCACTACTGCCAGGCACTTTGTGAACACCCTTGGGGCTGATGTTAGGCCAAAGGGCATTGCTCTGAATTGATAGTGGCCTGAGGGCAACTCGAACCTGAGGTACTTTCTGTGGGAGCACCTGATGGGAATGTGAAAATAGGCATCTTTGAGGTCCAGGGAAGCTATCCAGTCCCCTGGCCTTAGAGAGGGTAGAATTATTCCCAGAATCACCATTTTGAATTTTGGTTTTAAAAGGTGCTTGTTCAGATATCTTAAATCCAGGATGGGCCGCCATTCTCCTGCCTTTTTGGGGGTTAGGAAATACCTGGAGTACAATCCTTTGCCCCTGTGTAGGGTAGGAACCCTTTCTATGGCTCTGAGAGCCAGGAGGGAAGAAACCTCTGCCTCTAGGGCAAGGGTCTCTGAAGGATTTGCAGGTGGAAAGGATCTGGTTCTCATCTTGGGAAATTTTTTGAAGCTGAGAACCAGTCCCTGGCTTACTACTTCCAGGACCCACTTGTCGGATGTCAAAGACTTCCAGTCCTGGACAAAGTAAGCCAGCCTGCCCCCTACAGGTATTGGAGAATCGGCCCGGGCAGACTCATCAGGGCGTCTGCTTGGCAGGGGCTTTAGGATGAGGGGTGGAAGCAGGCCTGCTCATTCCCCGTCTGCCTCTCCCTCTGAAGAAACCCCTCTGAGCATAAGCAGAAGAGGAGGCATGGGCTTGGTAAAAAGCCTTGAAAGGGCCTGCCCCTGCCCCTGGAATGCTGCCTCTGAGAAGTGGCTTGCCTTTCTTTGGCCTGAGCACTCCTGTAGGTGGTCCTGTACTCGTCCATCTTCTTCATGTAGTTCTCTGTCTGCTCCCCAAACAGAGAATTACCAATGACAGGGAAATCCATGGCCTTAGCCTAGGTATCCTGTGATAGGCTAGTACATCTGAGCCAAGCCATCCTCCGAAGGGCCACAGATGTAGCCATGACTCTAGATGAAACATCATTGGAGTCCACAGCAGCATGAAATTGCACCTTGGATGCCTCAATCCCATCCACAGCCAATTGCTCCAGCTCCTTGGCAAGCTGGTCAGGGGCCTGTTTAGCCAGAGCCAGCACAGTGTCCCACATGGACTTCTGGTATCTAGCTGTGTAGGCCATATAGTTAGCCTGCCTGAGTCCCAAAGATGCTGCCATGTACTGCTTCTTTCCCATGGCATCAATCCTCCTGGAGTCCTTATATGGGGTGTGTGCAGCCAAGGGAATATTTGCCTTATCACAGGCAGCAGCCTGCACTACCCCAACATGGCTGCACTGCTGGGAAAGGACCTCCGTGTCCGAGCCTGAAAGGGTATACCTCTTCTCCATTCTTCTGTCCACAGGAGGTATGGAATTAGAAGTTTTTAGAATTTTAAATGTCCGTTTCCCAAAAGATTTATGAAGGGGAATAGACAATCTCCTGGACTCTGGGATGTCCATCATCTCAACAAAATCAGGCTCCTCCTGATCCTCTACTGCTTCTTCCATTGGAAGCTGAGGTTTCAGCCACTTCTTGTAAAACATAAAGTGGAAGGGGACTCAGAAAGCCTAGGAGGAGAAACACCTGAAGGTCTGTCTGGGGAGATGTCCGGGTCAATAGGCACATCCAGACTTTCATAATCACCATCATCATCATTATCCTCATACTCTCCCTCCACCTCCTCCGGTTCATAAAATTCTTCTAAAGTATAATCCGGAACTGGGGAACCGACTGAACCGAGCCCCTGACAGATGGTGCCGGTTCGGCTGGAACTGAAGTTAGCGATTGAACTATCCTTATCGCTTTGGCTATTTCATCAGCGGTCGGAGAAAGAATTTGTGGATCCAAACCGGATGATTTTTCCCTTCTCTTTCTTTTAATCGGAACCGACTCCTCAGAATCGGCTCCCCTTTTGCCCGAAGAAGTTTCGCCCTGGTCAGAGGGCACTCCTTCTAGTTCGGTCGGAACCGAACCGGGCTGGCCATCCGGGTCAGCGGACTTCTCGGCCTCCCTTTCCCTCAGTCTACCTACTCTCTTATCCAGGGTAGCTTTAGGAAAACTTTTACAAATTTGGCAGTCTGAATCGGGTGGTCACCCAGACAATAAACACAGGTGGTGTCTTGGATCAGCCTTAGCAAGGCTTCCCACACACACTACAGTGTTGAAACCCAGTGAGCCTGTTTTTTTTTTCTTGGTTTGCTTCAGACATGGCCAATCCTATCCAAAACTTACCTTTTTTCGGTAATCCTCCAGGCAAGACACCCCATCGGTTAGCTGACCGTGTTATGGGTCTTGGAAAAACTTAATTAAATCCGCTTTTTTAGAACCGATACGGACCGGTTACCACACACTAATAAATTCAAAAGTTTTTAAACCAATCTGATCAGTTCAAACCGAACCGATCCAATTGTTACGTTCACACAGAAACTAAATGCAAAACCTATCTAGTACTCACGGTACCACAGACAGAGACTTAAACTGACAGGTTCAGTAGCAGAAATTCGGTAGAAACCGAGCGAAAAAACGACACTTTAACCGACTTTTTTGAACCGAGCAAAGGAGAAATCTCCGAAGCGACTGTTCAGTGAGACGGAGTAAAGAATCTGACGGTTGGAGTTTAAACAACAGCAGACAGAGGCTTCAACCAAGCTCACGCTGAACGTTCCATGCTGGCCATGGAAAGTTAACTCTTTGTTCTCCGGGACAGTTGAAAGGCAGGACCTAACTGCAATAGTCAGAATACAGCAAGACTTCATGTTGTTTGAAACTGAGGTTTGGGGTGGTATACAGGCCACTGTCCCAGACTCCCAGTCTGAGGAGCCTGACAGGGAATTAGAGGGACAAATCAGAAAGGTATGTAGAAAAGGGAAGGTGGTCATCATGGGGGATTTCAACTTGCCGGGGGTTGACTGGAGCATTCCGGTCACCTCCACTGCTAGGGAGCAAGTGCTCCTGGACGCGATCCAGGAGGGTCTCCTGACACAGCCGGTTAGTGTACCTACTAGGTTAAAGAACACTTTAGATCTGATATTGTCAAATGGGGAGACAGTAAGAGAAATAAAAGTGGAGGACTCACTAGCCAACAGTGATCACCAAACGGTGTGGTTTAATATCACGATATGTGGGGAGCCAGAGAAATCAGTTACTCGGGTGGTAAACTTTGGGGGGGGGGGGCAGACTTTGGGAGAATGCAGGAAGTACTGAAAGGGAAACTGGAGGGCATAAAGCAGGAGATGGACGTGGAGCAGAAATGGGATAGTCATAAATGGGGGATTACAGAGGAAACAGAATCCTGCACCAAAACACAGAGTAAGAGGAGCAGAGCAAGAAAACCATACTGGTTGAACAGCGAGGTAGTGGAGGTGGTGAGGGCAAAACGAGAGGCGCACCAGAGGTATAGGAGGACTGGGAAGGAAGTGGACAGGGAGGAATATGCAAGATGGTCCAGGAGGGACCAGAAAGTGATAGAAGCCAAGGCCCAGAGGGAGCTGAGATTAGCGCAGGAAATTAACGGGGGACTTTTCAGATACATCAGGGAGAAAAGAAGTGCAAGGAAACAATAGTGAGGATAAAGGGATGGGAGTGAGACGGAAAGGAGGAGTAGGCGGAAGCACTGAATGCTTTGCTCAGTGTTCACAGAAGAAAAGGGGCGCTACCACCACGGGCTGGGAGGGTGGGGCCAGGGGAAGAGGAGTGACAGATGGAATGACTGAGGCAAGTAGAGTCCTTGAGGGACTGACGGCACTGAAGGAAGACAAGGAACCAGGGCAGGATGGTATCCACCCCAGGGTGCTGAGGGATATGGCGGAGGTGTTGGCGGAGCTGCTGGTGGATCTGTACAGCACCTCACTGGAGTCGGGATGTGTGCCACTGGACTGAAGGATGGCACATGTAGTACCATTACACAACAGCGGACCAGGGGATGAACCGGGTAATTATCATCCGGTAAGTCTCACCTCCATAGTGTGCAAACTCATGGAAACGACACTAAAGCAAAGAATGGTGTCGTACCTGGAGGACAATGGCCTCCAGGATGTGAGGCAGCATGGGTTTATTTCAAGAAAATCTTGTCAAACCAACCTGATTGAATATTATGATTAGGTGACAGGTAAGCTGGATAAGGGTCATGCGGTGGATGTTCTTTACTTGGACTTCGGCAAGGTTTTCGTGGCCTCATGGGCAGCTTGGGGGGAAGTTAACTGGTGTAGGGGTAGGGGCAAAAATTACGAACTGGATTACAAGCTGGTTGAGTGGGAGGCTGCGACAGGTGGTGGTGAGAGGGGAGCTCTCAACTCCAAGGCTGGTGACAAGTGGGGTGCCACAGGTCTCTGTGCTGGGGCCAGTATTATTTGGGCTGTTCATATCAGATATTGCACACGTGGTGGTGAGCAAGGTAAGTCTGTTCACTGACGAAACCAAAATCAGAGCAGTGGTGGATGGAGGGGAGGGATGGAAGCAGCTGCAGGGGGACCTAAGCAAGCTAGAGGAGTGGTCAGAGAGGTGGCAGCTGGGGTTCAATGCAAAGAAGTGTAAGGTTATGCACTTTGGGGTGAAGAACCCAAGGAGAGAACACTGGCTGGGGGAGAGTTAAGCTGGGGATCACTGAGGAGGAGAGGGACCTGGGGTAATAACAACAGGGACCATGAACAACACTGCCCAGTGCAGAAGAGCAGCTGCAAAAGCGAACAAAATGCTGGGGTGCATAGTGAGGTGGTTTTCATTCAGGCGAAGAGAGGTGATCTTGCCCCTCTACAGGTCGCTGGTAAGGCCGCACTTAAGAGTATTGTGCGCAGTTTTGGAGGCCATACCTAAAGCGTGATATCAGGCTATTGAAGGGTGTGCAGAGGAGGGCAACAAAGATGATATGTGGAATGGAGGGGAGAGACTATGAGAGAGCAGGCTGGGAGACCTGAATATGTACACTCTGGAGGATAGAAGGGACGGGGGACATGGTAGAGACATTCAAGTATCCGAGGGGGATCAATAAGGATGGGGCAGATGGGGTCTTTAAGCTAAGAAGGGGGAGGGACACCAGGGGGCATGGGCTAAGAATAGAGGGGGGAAGATTTAGGAGGGAGCGGAGGAGAGACTATTTCACAGAGAAGGAGGTAGCAAAATGGAACGCACTACCAGAATGGGTGCTATCATGTAAATCCGTGAACAGTTTTAAAAGGGCATGGGACAGAGAACAGGGGAGAGTGAGGGTGGGGGAGGCAGGGGTGGCAGTGGGATGACAAGGGGGAGGTGGAGCAGCTGCAAACTAGGGGTGCTAGCTGCACACTCGAGCAGACTTAGACAGACCAGGTGGTCTGTTTCTGCTGGCACATTCGTATGTTCATAATGTGAGCAAATGCGTAGTCATGCACTTTGGGAAAAACAACCCACATTATTTGTATTATCTTAATAATGAACCCATTCAAATTTCTGACACAGAAAAAGACTTGAGGATAATGATAAACAACACGCTCTCCCCTTCTAACCACTGTCGAATAGTAGCCAAAAAAGCAAATCAAATGATCAAAAGGATAATGTGTTCCTTTGTTAGCAGGTCAAAACAGTGCTTGATACCTTTGTACAGGACATATGGCTGGCCCTACTTAGATTACGGTTACCCTTTCTGGAGTTCATATTCAAAGGGAGATATATAGATAGTACCACTAGAACGCATCCAGAGAAGTATCACCAAACTTATCCCGCATTTAAAGAATAAATCATATGCTGAGAGAATGTCACAGACTGGCCTCTTTTCGCTTGAGGAAAGAAGGAAACATGGAGACACTTTGCTGATGCACAAAGTTTTAAACTCCCCACAACTGACATCATTATGTGGATGGCAACAGAATATAAGGAGTACCAACATATGTTCCCGTAATAAGCAGATAATGGTACAATGGGCAAGAACTGCAAAAAGAGACAACTACTTTACAGTATGGGCAGCTAAAATATGGAATAGTCTTCCACATGATCTAGTAAACCAATCTAAATTTGACTCATTTAAAACAAATCTCGATAACTATGTGCTTACCAACCGGAGGACAAACAAGAGAATTAACTGACCCACTGGTGTGGGGGGACAATCTCGATGGGCTATTTTAGCATACCTTTGTCCCAACAAATCCAGGAAAATCCAGTAAGAGAGAGATTGAGGGATATCAACATGTACACCCTGGAACAAAGGAGAGCAAGGGGGTCATAACAGAGAAGTATAACTACCTCACGGGGATGAACAGGGTAAAGGAGGAGAGTGTCTTCCAAATGAGGAAGAGTACCAGGACCACAGGGCATGCGATGAAGCTGGGGAGGCAGGGGTGTTTAAGAGGGATGTAATGAAGTACTGCTTCACTGAAAGAGTAATGGATGCCTGCAAATGACTGCTAGCGGAAGCTGTGGAGGCAAAAGCAGTAGGGGGCTTCAAGCACACGTGGCATAGACAAAGGTGAATATTAGTAAATAGACAGGGAAGCGAAAGGGTCGCCAGAGACCAGTTAGGGTCGGGGGAGACCGACTAGGAATGAACCATCAGGACAGACAGAGTGGGCCAAGTGGTCCAGGTAGGGACCAAATTGTGGTTGGCAACTTCAGACCAATATCCATTCTAAACTTAGATTTAAAATGCTTTGCTAAGGAAGGACGCAAGGAAGTACTATTTTACAGAAAGGATGGTGGAACCGTGGAACAGGCTACTGGCTGAGGTGGTGATGCGAAAACTGTTAGCAGTTTTAAGCATGGCTGGGACAGAATGAAGTGTACTGTGGTTGCTCAGGGCATCAGTATTGGGGGGGAAGGGGACAGCCAAGACCCTTGGAGAGCATTAAGTTCCAGGGCTATACAGGGAACTTCGGCAGACTGGATGGACCCTGGTCTTTTTCTGCCATCATTTTACCATATTTCTGTGTTTCTAAGATCTTAACTATGAGCCCACAGAAACATAGACTTTGATGGCAGATAAGGACCGCTAGGCCCATCTAGTCTGCCCATTTCCCTACCTACAGGATAGGCCGCAGATCCTAGTTAACCAACAGCCTATTTCTTCCTACCCCCCACAAGAATTGCTTTATGTCTGTCCCATGCATTCTTGAATTCTCCCACAGTTTTAGACCCCACAACCTCCTCAGGAAGGCTGTTCCATGCATCCACTACCCTCTCTGTGAAATAATACTTCCTCACATTGCCCCTGAACCGCCCTCCTTCTATCTTTAAATTGTGTCCCTTGTTCTTGCAAGTCTCTTTTTCTGAAAGATGCTACCCTCTTGGACTTTGTAGATTCCACTGAGGTACTTAAAAGTTTCTATCATGTCCCCCCTCTCCCTTCTGTCCTCAAGGGTATACATATTAAGCTCCTTTAGTCTCTCCTCATACGGCTTCTCTTTCAGACCCTGCACCATTTTAGCTGCCCTCCTCTGGACTACCTCTATCCTGTCTATGTCCTTGCGGAGATGGGATCTCAGAACTGGACACAGTACTCCAGATGGGGTCTCACCAACTGTCTGTACAGAGGGATAACAACTTCCTGTTTTCTGCTGCTGATGCCTCTCCCTATACATCCCAGTATACCCCTAGCCCTCCCTACTGCCTTCTCACATTGCTTGCTAACCTTAAGGTCATCTGATATGATTACCCCCAGGTCCCTTTCCTTTTTTGTTGTTGTTACTACCTCCCCACCCATTGTGTATTCTTCCCTGGGTTCTTGTTTCCCAGGTGCATTATTTTGCACTTCTTTGCATTGAATCCTAGCTGCCATACTTCTGACCATTCCTCCAGCCTTGCCAAGTCCCTTTTCATCCTTTCCACGCCTCCTTGTGTATCAACCCTGTTGCATATCTTTGTGTCATCTGCAAAAAGGCATACTTTTCCTTCCAGTCCCTCTGCAATGTCACTGATGAAGACATTAAAAAGGACTGGACCCAATACTGAACCCTGCGGTACCCCACTAGTAACCCCTCTTTCTTCAGAGTGGACTCCATCTACAATTACCTTCTGTGTCCTGTTGTGCAGCCAATGTTTTACCCAGGCTACCACCCTGGGACCCACTCCCAGGCTGGTTAATTTGACTATTAATCTTTTGTGTGGGACTGTGTCAAATGCCTTGCTAAAGTCTAGGTAGGCCATGTCCACAGCCCCTCCCTGGTCTACTACTTTGGTCACCCAGTCAAAGAAATCTATTAGATTCGTCTGACATGACCTTCCCACTGTGAACCCATGCTGCCTTGGGTCCTGTGCTCCACTGGCCAATAGGTACTCAACTATTCTTTCCTTCACAAGTGACTCCATCACTTTCCCTACCACAGAGGTCAGACTGACAGGTCTGTAGTTTCCTGCCTCTGTCTTGATCCCACTTTTGTGAAGGGGAATCACATCCGCCTTCCTCCAGTCCTCGAGTACCACACCATCCTCCCATGATTTATTAAAAAGAGTAGCCAGTGGTTTCACTAGTTCCTCCCTTAATTATTTTAGAATTCTGGGGTGAATTCTATCAGGACCCATTGCTTTGTCCACCTTCAGTTTTAGGAGTTCTTGCAGAACCCTTTCTTCTGTGAAAGGACTGGGATCGACCCCCCTATCAAGAGTGCTTCTGTTAATTGGATTAGGCACTTCCCTCCTCTTTGTGAATACTGAGCAGAAATATTCGTTCAGTATCCCTGCTTTTCACTGTCCCCTCTGCCCACCCACCGTTCAATTCTATTCAGCCTCACTATCCCTCCCTTGTCTTTCCTTCTGATGTACCTATAAAGGTTTTATCCCTTCTTAACTGAGTTGGCTATCTTTTCCTCAGTTTGGGCCTTGCTATTCTGACTTCCCTCCCTGCTTCCTTCTGCCTTAACTGGTATAGCTCTCTGTCCTGCTCCTTCTGTGTTTCCTTATACTTACAGGAATGCTATCTTTTCTCCCTGACTTTCACAGCCACCTCTTTTGAGAACCATAGTGGCTTTTTCTTTTTTTGATTTGTTTATTTGCTTCATACAAGGCTTGTTGCCTCTGTGATGGCAGTTTGATGATTCCCCATTGTTGCTCCACACCTCCTTCTAGCCTGTTTGCTAGTGCTTTTCTGAGGCACTCTCCCATCTTGCCAAAGTCAGCCCTCCTAAAGTCCAGTACCCTCACTTTTGTGTAGCTTGACTCTGTAGCTGAGTTTAACGTGAACCACACTGTTTGATGGTCACTTGTCCCCAGATGGCAACCCACTTCTAGATCTGAGATCCTCTCACTGCCCCGTTTGAGAGAGCGAGGTCTAAGATTGCTCCCTCTCGAGTGAGTTCGAAACTAGCTGTCTAATGCCTGCCACCTGTAGGGCATCAAGAATGCCCTGCTCTTGGATGTGGCTGCAGCAAATGTGCTCCAGCTAACATCTGGCATATTCAGGTCTCCATCAACAGTATCTCTCCTTTCTCTGCCATTCTAAGAATGCCTTCTATCATATCCTTGTCTATTCCTCCCCTAACATGGGGGTCTGTACAACCCCTGTGGATTGTAGTGCCCTTTCAGTCTCAAGGTGACCCACAGTGCCTCCCTCTCCTCCTGTTTACTCTTTTGTTCAGTTACTTTTATCCTTCCTTTACATAGAAACTACTCCCTCCTCTTCTCCCTGCCTGTCTCTCCTGTAGGTTATGTAGCCTGGTATGTTAACATCCCAGTCATGGTTCTCTGTGTACCATGTTTCTGTGACTGCTACGATATCCAGGCATCCTTTTCCATCAAGGCCACCAGCTCAGGAGCTTGTTGCCCAGACTACAGGCATTGGTACTCATTACCCTCCATTTCCTGATGACCTTACTCCCTTTGCCCCATCCCTGTCCTTCTTGCCTTTGTCACTTTCTCCATTTACCCTGCCCCTTCTCTATCGACATCTCTATGTTGGTGTGCCCTTGCACTACCGTGATTATTTGGGGGGGCTAGGATTTCCTGCTCCTCTCAGTGCTCTCCCCTTGGCTAGTTTAAAGCTTACCAATGAAGCATTTAAACCTATCACCTAGGATCCTGGTTCCCCTCCCGGACAGATGCAGCCCATCATGCCAGTATAGGCTTGCATCACTCCAGGTGGACCTCCAGTCCCCAATGAAGCCCAAAGTTTGGAATTGCCTCAGCAAGGCCACTGATTTTACTGGGATTTTACTGTCATTCTTTTAGTATGTGTATTAATAATAAGAATACAAGAAGGCTTAAAGAGCTAGTGGAGCCAAAACAGGCAGACAGGAAAATAATACACATTTTAAGTAGTAGTCAGTTTTAACTTTTTATTTCTGAAGTATTTTTCTTCTTTTTTTTTTGCTCATCAGAAAATCTTCCATGTGATAATATTGTGCTGGGTGTGTGGAACAGCTTTTAGCCTGGCAGCTGACAAATCTAACTGTACTGCCCCACACTACATCATCAGCACTGTGATCTCACTGACAGTGACATCACAGGTGAATGGCCTGGCAGTCACTCACTTGCTGTTCCTAAGTACAGTAGCAGTGATGTCACAGGGAGGTCACATTGCTAATGATGTGGTGTGGGGAGGTGGAGCAAGATATGTCCGCTACTAGGCAAAGAGCTGTGCAACACATTATATCTATTAACATCAGGGAAACTATCATTTAATTAACATACTAAAATGCCAGTAGAATAAGCCTAACGGTCTTTCGTGTCTGCTTGTTTGGTCAGCCCCCACCCTGGAAGCTGACCTTGCTGCCCCCCTCTCCCTCTCCCTCTCTGGCTTCTCCCTTCCCAGTCCCGGATATTCTCGCTGCACTGGTTTTTGCTTCCAGAACCCTTCCCCTGTACCTGTCCCACCTCCTCTTGAACCCCTCCACCAGCCCCCTGGGCAGTGCATTCCACGGCTCCACCACCCTCTCAGTGAAGTGGCACCTCCTTCTTTCTCCCTGACTCTCCCCCTCCAGCTTCCACCCATGCCCTCTAGTTGCCCTCCCCTTTCCTTGAGCACCCTAACTGTTCCTCCCTATTTATCCCCTTCATGTACCTGAAGACCTCTATCATGTCCCCCGGTCCCTTCTCTCTTCCAAAGTGTACATATTTAGCTCTTCGAGCCTCTCCCCATAGGTCCTATCCCCCAAGCCCCAAATCATTTTGGTTGCCCTCCTCTGGACCCTCTCCAGGAGTTCAATGTCCCCTTTAAATGTGGCCTCCAAAACTGCACGCGGTACTCGAGGTGCGGCCTCACCAATCAGTTATACAGTGGGAGTATCACTTCCCTCCTTCTGGAGGTGAGCCCCCTAGCGATGCATCCAAGCATTCTGTTGGCCTTTGCCACTGCCCTCCTACAAGTCTCCGAGTTGTTCATCTTGACATCCACCACCACCCCCAGGTCCCTCTTAGCGATCGAGACTTGTAGCATCCCACCCCCCCGGGGTGTACACTTGGCCCGGGTTTCTGGCTCCCAGGTGCAGTACCTTGCATTTCCCTGCATTGAACCTCAGTTTCCGCTTTCTAGATCACCTTTCCAGAGCCTCCAGGTCCCCCTGTAGGGCCACCCTCCCCTCCTCCCCATCCACCACCGCCCCCAGTTTTGAATCATCCGCAAAGAGACTCATCTCACTCCTGATACCCTTCCTTATGTCAGAGACGTAGGCGTTGAACAGAAGGGGCCCAAGGACCAATCCCTGAGGGACTCCACTAATGACCCTCCTTGGGGATGAGACTATCCCGCGAACCACGACCCTATGGGTCTGGTCTGGAGCCAATTGCCTATCCATCTGATCATCTGGTTCCCCACCCCAATTTTTCCCAGATTATCCAACAGGCCCTCGTGAAGAACAGAGTCAAATGCCATGCTGAAGTCAAGAAAGAGGACGTCCACTGGTCTACCCAGGTCCAAGGCATTCGTCACCCAGTCATAGAACTCCACAAGGTTTGTCTGACACAATTTCCCTGGGACGAATCTATGCTGTCTATCGTCCAGGCACCCCAACTTTTCCAGGTCCTCCCTAGTCTCTCCTTGACAATGCCCTCCATCACCTTGCCCACCACCGATGTCAGGCTGACGGGTTTGTAGTTCCCTGCCACCTCCCTTGATCCCCCCCTTGTGGATAGGCACTATTTGCGCCACCTTCCGGTCCTGGGGCACCCATCCTGTCCTCAGAGAGATGCTGAAGAGCTACGCCAGGGGTTTCGCCAGGACATCTGCCAGTTCTTTCAGCACTCTGGGATGTAATCTGTCCGGCCCTGGTGCTTTCTCTGTCTTAAGGGACCCGAGGGCTTCCCTCACTCTCTCTGCCGTGATTTCCACCTCTGCTACCTCGTCCCCCTGCTTTGCCTTCCCCCCACCTGCCAGTGATGCCCCCTCCCCAGACCCGCCAATCAGTAAGGGTCCCCCCTCCTCAGTTTCACCATCTCCTCCCATGTATGATGCAGCCCCCCCATTTTCCTTGGTGAAAACTGAGGCAAAGTACTCATTCAGTACCTCAGCCTGCTCCACCGGGTCTTGTGCCCATCCCTCCCCTGTTTTAATCCTACTAATCTGTCCCTTCACCCTTCGTTTTTCCTCAGTGTATCTAAAGAACCCCTTGTTCCCTCTCCTAATTTCCCTGGCCAAGCTCTGCTCCTTCCTTGCCTTAGCCGCCCTCACCACCCTAGTGGCCTTTCTGGCCATCAGCTCGTACTCCCCTCGGTCCCTTTCACTCCTTGAGCACTTGAATTGCCTATAAGTCGTCTTCTTTCCCCTCACCACCTCCTGAACCTCCCTGGTCCACCAGCAGGGTTTTCGGGCCCTACCGCATTTTCATCTTACTCTTGCGCAGGTGTTGGTAGCATACTGCACCCCCCTCCTGATGATTTCCCACCTACTGTCAGCGTCCATGTCTGGCCCAATCCCATCCAAATGCTCCTTAAGGATCCTTCCCATTTCCTTGAAATCCGCCCCCGTGAAGTCAGTTACCTCCGTCTTTGTGCAACCTTCTACCCCTCCTAGGTTCAGGCACAACCAGACCGTGGCATGGTCGCTCCCCGCCAACGGGTCCCTTACCTCCAGGCCCCCAATCTGGTCACTGTCTACCAGGACCACATCCAGTATCTGCTCCTCCCTGGTTGGTTCCCCCACCTGCTGAGTTAGGAATGCGTCCTGAAAGACATCCAACAACCTCTGTTCCCTGGTCACCGAGAATGTCATAGTCTCCCAGTATGCTCCTGGCATGTTTAAGTCCCCCAACACCACCACTCTTTCCCTTCCCAATCTGCAGTGTCTCCCAACATCTGCCACCAGACTCTCCTCCAGCTCCTCCGCCAGCGCAGGGGGTCTGTACACCACTCCTATTTTTACTCTCTTGCCCTCCCGTGTTATCAAAGTGACCCAAATCGCCTCCACAGTTCCCTCCGCCTCCTCCACTCCTCCTCCTACGGCAATGCAGTTTTTGACTATTATTGCTACCCCTCCTCCCCTTCCCTCCCCCGTCCTTTCTGAACATGGTGTAACCCTCCAGGTTCAGGTCCCAGTCATGCCCTGCGGTGGCCCAGGTCTCAGATCGCTGCCACATCCACCTCTCCCTCAGTCAGCATCGCCTGGAGCTCAGGCATTTTATTGCCTAAGCTCCTGGAATTTAGCGGGACTACCTTCCACCCTTTTCCTATACTTCCATTTCCCCTGCTCGTGTTCCCATGAGGATTTTGCCTTCCCCTGGTCTGCACCTTACCAGTCGGCCTTTTCCTGCATTCCTTCAGCTCCCAAGGGGGGTGGAGACAGAGTCCCTCCTTTATCGGACCCCCTCGACAGCCTTTTCTCCCATCCTTCCCCCCTTCACAAGTTTAAACCCCACCTTTCACTAATGAACCCCTCTATTTTCAATTTAAGGATTTCTTTCCCCTCTGAATTGAGATGGAGCCTATCTCTAGCATACAGCCCCTTATCCTCCCAGATCTCCCCCAATCCCCCATCAACCCATATCCTCTGGCCCCAAAACAAAACAAAGTTAAAATAAAATTTACCTCAGATATAAAAGGTAATGGTTGGCTGCTTTTAAAATCAAATATTAGTTTTTGGCAGTACACTAGCTCTTTAATATACAGAGCATTAACTGAAGCAAATTGAAAATAGCACAGGAAGCAATTATAAGAAAAATACAAGTTCTATAGTTGTACTGATCTGGTATAATACACCAAATTCCGTGAAATTGTTTTTACCGGTGTGCAAACAGTCCTAATTTCAGAATTTGACCTGGTTTTCTAGTAAAAAATGAAAGCCAGTGACCTTGCTCATGGGACATACTGTACACAAGTTGGGTTCATGACTGGACAGGTATTGTCTGATCATCTACTGGTGCAACTCATTTCTGTGTCTAGGTAGCCAGAGACACTGGCACCTCTGCAGAGAAAGCCTTAATAGTCTCATGGACACATCTTTTCAGAACCTTAGCCAGATATATCAGTCTTTCAGATGAGATGTTAAACCAAGGTCCTGTCTGCCTGTTCTGGTGGATATTAAAGATCCCAAAGCACTTTCCACAAAGAGTAGGGGAATTACCCTGGTGTCCTAGTCAAATTTCCCCCATTCACTCAAAAAAAAAAAAAAAAAAACAGCATAATCTAGTTCAACTTCACTGGTTTTCTATCCCCCCAGACGAGGCTGAAAAAAAATAGAATTGCCTAGCCCTCCTTTCCCAGTTAACAAAAACTAATAAATAAATATAAGCTAGAAAGTTATACAATCAGGGTTAAGTTGTAGTATACAAAACCACCAGCACAGGTGTTCTGTAATGGAGTGTATTCTGCACCAATCAGTCTGTACAAGGGCACGAGGCAGGGATGCCGTTGTCCCCATTACTGATTAATTTATTCTTAGAACCCTTTGCCCACCAAATTAATTCCCACCTGGGACTGAACCCGTTGCCCACCAAATTCATTCCCACCCATGATCACTGGTATCACAGTACAGGGAACAAAATACTAAAAGTTTATATACACAGATGACATTTTTTACATATTGCACGCCCTAAGACATCCTTCACTGTAGTCCTTTAAATCATCTCCGAGTTTGGATAAATATTTATTTTATTTATTTAATTCAAAAGTTTCACCAGGAAAGACATACTATAGCTCGTTTCCAGATGCGTCCGGGGGCAGGGGATGTGAAAAATCATATGCAGCAAATATGATATATCAAGGAGCATAATTTAACATTGAATGCAGCATTACAACAGATTCATGTAATAGAGAAACAGAAACAGAATGCCAGGGCAAAACTATTGGGGGAAGGCAAAAGTCATGGAGAGTTGCAGGAGTGAGACAAATAGTTGTGAGGGAGCGACTTTAAAGGGCCCCTGACAGCATCAGGAAAACTTTGAAAAAAGTTAAGCTTCATATTGAGGTCCATTCCATTTTCTTTATTATTTCATATATTTTTAGTAATTAATTCCCCATTTTCTTTATTGCTGAAAACAACTGCACGAAAACAATATCCCTGTCCAATAGACTATACTCTGACTGCTTCTCTACACATGCCATCACAATCCCGTTTTATGACATCAGAATTATCTCCACAGCAACATATTCTGATGTCATAAACAGAATTATGATGCCAGGTATAGGCAGGCAGCCAGAGCTAAAAGGGCAGCGATGCAAATACCCTTGGTAATAAGAAAATAAGGGTGAGAATGACAAAATAAAATATGAAATATAAGCTACAGTTATGCCTGAATACTACATTGTTTCAAAGTTGTCTCGACTGTATCAGGAGCTCTGTAAAGAGAAAGTAGACAAGGCAGAGCGAATTGACAAGGGAAAGGAGGACCAGAGTTAAGGAAAACAGTAAGAGAAAGCAGACTGACCAACGGTAGACTTTCTAAAAGGAATAATGAGGGAATTATTGCATAGAGGGTAGTAGGAAGTTGAGGGACAGAATAAGAGAGGTGTAAGGTAGGAAGGAAGGGGAACCAAACAAGTATTTAGATATAACAGAGATACAATGGGAAAGGCACCTGGCATCAAGAGAGGGAAGTGAAAGGGCAGAGTAGTAGCAATGGTGGGTACGAGGAGAACAATCTAAAGCAAAATGACAAAAACAGTAAAAGAGAGGGTCCAGTCTGACAAAGGAGGATTTGGGAGCTCCACTATAGACTATGGCAGCTAAGGCCAACAAGATGCTGGGGTGTATTGCAAGAGGAATCTCATCCAGAAATAGGGATGTGATCCTGCTGCTGTACAGGTCACTAGTCAGGCCACATTTGGAGTACTGCGTGCAGTTATGGCGTCCCTTTCTGAAGAAGGATATCAGATTGCTGGAGGAGGTGCAGGGTGGGGCAACTGAGATGATCCAGGGGCTGGAGGGCAAAACCTATGGGGACAGCCTGACTGATTTGAATATGTACACCCTGGAGGAGAGGAAGGATAGGGGGGGATATGACTGAGTCCTTCAAATATTTGAAGAGGATTAACAAAAACGGGCACAGAAGGGATATTTAAGATGAACAGAGGAAGGGACACCAGAGAGCATGGTCTCAGGTTGGAGGGTGGAAGATATTGGAGAGAGATGAGGAGGCATTTTTTCACAGAGAGGGTGGTGGAGAAATGGAACACTCTACCCGAGGAGGTGGTATCCTATAGCACAGTGGGCAGTTTTAACAGGGCATGGGACAGAGTGCAGGGGGGGTAAGATGAGGGGTGGAGAGGAAGGGGGGACAGCTCCAATATAAGGGTGCTAGCTCAGATTCGAGTAGAATAACTTGATAGACCGTAAGGCCAGTTTCTGCTGGCACATTCGTATGTATGTTCATATGTCACCATAATCAGAAACAGAATCATCTTTTCTATGAGGTTAATATCCAAAGATGAAAAGTTTAGCCCCTCTTCCTTTAGATCTCGCTTTCCAAAATGGAGACAGTTGGGGATTCATAACTTATACCAAGTTCTAAACAATGCAGGGGTGGTTTCCTTTGAGAAACTGTGAGACACCTATGGGATTCCTAATAGTGATCTTTACTGCTTTCTTCAGTTACGATCCTATATACAGAGCCAAAACCTAGATAGAACAAGACTTCCCAATCCAAAACCACCTTTACTGGGACTACTAGTGGACAGTATCCAGAGTAACATAGGTGGACACATAATAGGCCGCTTATAGAAAATATTAAGAGAAACGTTGAAAGATAACACACTGACAGGACGTAATAAATGGAATGCTGATTCAGATTTTATCAGTTACCTCAGAGGAATGACTAGATAATGCTTTATCTGCGGTCAAGTTCTCCCTTTCATAGACATGGAGGGACTTTGCATGGAAGTGCCGCTGTAGGTACTTTCACTCACCTGCAGTGTTGGTAAAGTACCTACCCCCAACTTACGGGCATTGCTGGAGGAGCTGCAACTGTACAGTAGCTGATTTAGGACATATTTTCTGGAACTGTCCACTATTAACCCCATATTGGTGCTCCCTACAAGTTGAATTTTAGGAATGCATAGGAGACAGAATAGAATTAACAGCAGAGATAGTACTTTTGTTAGTAATGCCAGCACGAGGTGTGACCTGGGGACGTACCTTGTTACCAATATATTTGTTAGCAGCCAAAAAGGCAATCATTAGAAGATGGATGTCCAAAACAATTCCTAAAGTGAAAGATTGGGGATCAATAGTTATGAGCATCTATCTATTAGAGAAATTGACAGCAGCTTTGTATGACAAAACTGCAAAATTCAGCCTTAAAGGGCAAAAGTCGGTGTGGTACATGGCCCAGACAGATATATTGTCCCCTAGGAATTTCTTGTTGGCAAGGGAGGAAGTGTTGCTCTTACTGGGGGGTTTACAAGAAAATAAGGAATAGCATATACAACTTGTTTTGACACTGTGTAATGTAATGTGAAAATGTCTAAATGACTCCAGGATCATGGACTGTAAGAAAGTAGACATCATATATTTCAAAGTATTCTTTCTGTGACCAGTGACATCATAACCAGGTGCTCAGGCACCAATTCAAATGTATGGAATTTTTGTGTGTCCCGTTTGCTAAAACTCAATGAAGAATATATTTAAAAAAACAGAATCATCTTTAGAACAATCTCATGGCAGTCAGGGAGTGGGATACTCGCTTTATTTATTTTTATTTTATTTAAAATTTTGGTGACCGGGAAAGGCACACTGAGCCAAGGTATGTTTACAGGAGCAACCGGGGGGAGGGTAGAGGGATGTACAATGGTCATAAAAGTACAAAAACATAGAGACATTCTTGGGTACAGGACATCAATATACAGAAATAGGCAAAAAAAATATACACACATGATTTACAAAACAGTGGTCAGAGTTGAATAACAAACTGTTTCTGGTTACAGTGGAAGTATAGAAAAGTTGGCAGAATATACAAGCAAGTACATAGTTGAGGCAGCATTTTCAGAAGTGCTTATTACATGATGACATTTATAACAAAGTTAACATTGTGCATAGAAACATATTACAGAACAAACTAAGAAAAAAAATATTCAGTGGGGAGGAAGGTGTTGGGAGGAGAGGTACAAGGGGGGTGGTTTGGGAGCAGCTGCAGGGGGAGGAGCTTAAAGATTAAATGCCATATATTTAAGAAAAGATTGAATTCACTTGAATTCAAGTCCCTGTGTCATGATTAGTGTTTCCTGAAAATATCGTGCTGTTTGGTTTTGTGGTTTTCTTTAAATCAGCATCTGTTAATGTGCTCTGCAGTAACTGAAAACAGTGAAGATTTTTCTGTCCCTATCGGTGAGTGATCACATCATTTTGGTCTAGCCTGCTACTTCAGCAATTAAGTCCCTGATTGACTGAACAAGCTGTTGCAGTTCCCAGTCAGTGCAGTCTGTAGAGCTAACTGTTTCATTCAAAGCTAGTTACTAATCCATCTGGTTTGTGTTTAGATAGATTAGCTTAAAATCTATCATTCTGTTCTCATAAAAAGTTGAACATTTGAGTTTCAATGCTGAACTGAAGTGGTGTGAATGAATGTCTGTGAGAAATTACCTTGTCTGTATGACACCAGTCATTTCCTTCTCATTAAAACCTCTGCACTGTTTTTTGGCTATATAACACAGCATTGTTTAATGGATATAAAATAATCTAAATGTTGTTAATTCTTAGAAGCAGTGTGTCTTCGATGTAGCCTCCATAAACAGGTTCATGTGAGAAGAATTGTGTTTTTATGTGAGATTGACAAACATGTGTCTGCCACACTCTGCTACTTCAGGAACAGATGCTGTATGAACTCATAAAATTCAATTCTTTGAGAGTTTCTGTGTGAAAATACATCATGTATTACTAGAAATACTAAATGGCATCCTGAAGCCCTGTCTCCTGCCCAAGAGTTGAGATAGCAGCACTCTGCTGCCCCCCTTTTCCCTGCCCCCATTTGAGGCTGCTGCACCCCACTGCCCACTGTCTACTCCACACAGTCAGGGCTGCTGCACCCTGCTGCCTCCTGCAACCTGCTTCCCTCTGTCTCCCCACAGTCAGGGCCAATGCACCCTGTTCCCCCCGATCCTGTCTCCACAGTCAGGGCTACTCTGCTAAGTCCTAGAGTCCCAGGTCCCCACTTTCACAGCTGGGGCTGTTGCACAATGCTGCCCCAGGCCACCAGAGGTGGGGTATTTGCTGCACCTGCTACCCACTTCCACTGCCCCAACTGGACAAGGCCGCTGCACCACACGCACCCTGTCCCACAGTCAGGGCTGCCATACCCTGATGCCCCCCTGTGTCCTGCCACACGGTCAAGGCATCTGCACCATGCTGTCCTTTGTCTCTGCCACCACATCCAAGGCAGCTGCACCCTGTGCCTTTCTACACAGTCAAGGCTGTTGTCATCTGTTGTGCCCTAGAGCCCCATGCCTCCACAGTTAGAGCTGCTACTCCATGCTGCCACTTGCCATAAGACAAGGCAGGGCATGTGCTGCACCCTGTCCTCTGCCACCACAGTCGGGGCAGTTTCTCCCTGCCACCGGAGTCAGATCCTTGCTACACCCTGCTGCCCATGTCCCTTGTCCCAAACAGGTATGTCTACTGCACCCTGTCCCACAGTTTGAGCTGCTGTACACTGATGCCTCACCTGTCTCCTGGCTAAACAGTTAGGGCTGCTGCACCCTGCTACCCTCTGTCCACCACCCTATAACACAAGATGAAAGTATTTTTTGCTTTTCCTTTTGAGCAGTTTGGGTAGTGTACCAAAGGATCCGACTCAGCTGGCAGGGAGCAGCATGGTACAACAACCCTAACTGTGGAGGCAAGATGCTCTATGGTGCAGCAGGGCACAGTGGAGGCAGGAGACAGAGGACAGCATAGTGCAGAAGCCCCGACTGTAGTGCAGGACACAGTGGGGCATTAGCATTCAAAAGCCCTGACTGTAAGACGGGGTGCACATGGTGCAGCAGCCCTGCCCATTTGGGGCAATGGAAGTGGGTAGTAGGGTGCAGCAAAAGATCCACTTTTGTTGGCCTGGGGCAGCATGCTGCAGCAGCCCCAACTGTGAAGGCAGAAGCCTGGGACTCTCGGCGTAGCACAGCACAGCAGCCCTGTCTGTGAAGACAGGAACAGGGGGCAAAGGGGTGCACTGACCCCGACTGTGGGGGTGGGGCACAGAGGGAAGCAGGGTGCAGCAGCCTCAACTAAAGGGCAGGGGACAGGGGCATCAGGATGCCATATAGTATTTCTAGTTATACACATACATGATGTATTTTCACACAGACACCCTCAAAGAACTGAATTTTGTTAGTTCATACAGTACATTCCAGAAATCGTAGAGTGTGGTAGAAACCTGTTTATCAATCTGGCATAAAAACAAAATTGTTCTAACATGAACCTGTTTTTGGAAGCTACATCAAAGACACACTGCTTCTATGAATTAACAAAATTTAATTTTTTTTTATATCCATCAAACAACCCTGTGTTATACAGCCAGGAAACAATGCAGAGGTTTGATGAGAAGGAAATGACTGGTGTCATACAGACATGGTAATTTCTCACATACATTCATTCATACCACTTCAGTTTAGCCCTGAAACTCAAATGTTCAACTTTTTATGAGAACAGAATGATAGATTTTAAGATAACCTATCTAAACACAAACCAGATGGATTAGTAACAAACTTTGAGTGGAAACAATTAGCTCTACAGGCTGCACTGACTGGGAACTGCAACAGCTTGTTCAGTCAATCAGGGACTTAATTGCTGAAGTAGCAGGCTAGACCAAAATGATGTCATCACTCACTGATACAGGCAGAAAAATCTTCACTGTTTTCAGTTACGGCAGAGCACATTAACAGATGCCAATTTAAAGAAAACCACAAAACCAAACAGCATGATATTTTCAGGAAACACTAATCATGACACATGGATTTAAATTCAAATGAATTCAAGCTTTTCTTAAATATATGGCATTTCATCTTTAAGTTGTTGCTTTAGCTTGGATAGAGTGGGAGCCAGGCGGAGAGAGAGGGAGACGATTCCAGAGATCAGAGAGTCTAAAGGAGAAGGCGGTGTTACCTGCTTGGGAGTGCGGAAATGAGAGATTGAGGGTACAGGTATCATGAGTTCTAAGGGAATAGCCAGACAAAGCTGAGGGGCCAAAGAGAGAGGAGAGATGGGGGGAGGGCAGAGAACCAGTATTTGCCAACGCAGGTTGCACAATGAGCAAGGCGACAGTTAGCTAGGGAGGGGAGGGTGAGGGCAGAGTATAAGGAGCAGTGGTGGGTTTGGTATGGGAGGTTTGATGTGAACCAACAGAAAGCATTGAACAGGGAATTTAATTTAGCTAGGGACAATTGGGGAGCCGAGCTGTATACAACATCGGCATAGTCAAACATGGGGAAGATTAGTTTTCAGATAAGCTCTTTGTGGATGGGGAGGGAGAGAGAGTCCTTGATGCAGTGCAAGGCTCCCAGTTTGGGACAAAGTTTAGAGCGGATGTAGTCAAAGTGCAGGAAGAAGTTCAACCTTGGATCCAGCCAGACCCCCAAGTATTTAAAGGATTGCACAGATTCAATTTTTGTACTATCCAGGAAGAAGAAGGATGGACAAGAAGGTAACTTGGGCAACCATTGGGCTGTGCCAAAAGCATTGCATTTTATGTGGTTTACCTCAAACTAATTTAGGGCACTCGTGAAGGCAGCTTGCAGAGATGACTGGACAGTGCTGAGGGAGGGGCCTGAGGCAAAAATGACGGTGTTATCAGCATACATATGTACATGCAGTGGGAAGGTCGTTTACAAAAACTGAGAAGCGAGTGGGGCCCAGAATAGAACCCTGGGGGGACATCTGCAAGGATGGGGAAGGTGGAAGATTTGTATTGACCCAGCTGAACGTATTGAAACCTGTCAGAGAGATGGGATCTGAACCAGTCCGTGGAAGAGTGGGAGAGACCTATAGCAGTAAGTCTGTTCAGAAGGAGACTGTGGGAAATAGAGTCAAACACCTTGGCGAGCTCAACAGAGATTGCCAGGATGAGGTGACCCTTGTCCATGGCGGTATAGATATGGTTGGTGAGATGGAGGAGGGTGGAGTGGATGTGCCTGAAGCCAGATTTGAAAAGGGCTGAGAGTATTGGCGGAGACAAGGAAGGAGTTTAGTCTGTTTGAGATGAGTATCTCTTGAATTTTTGAGCAAGCAGGGAGAGATGAGATGGGTCTATAGTTACCCAGTGTATCAGGGTTGCCTCCTCTGTGAAGAGGTATGACCTTGGCCAGTTTCCAAGCCTTCTGGACTAGACATTCAGCAACAGACAGGTTGAGGAGATGGGTGATGGAGGAGACAATGGCTGGGACTAAGATTGTAAGTAATTCAGGGTCTAGGCCATCTAGGCTCTGTTTGGTCGGGTTTAGTGATTTCAGAGCCTAAAGTACTTCGGTAGTTGTGATGGAGGAGTAACCTTTTGAGGGGTTGGAGGATGAGGAGTGGACGGTTGGAGTTGGAGGTAGAGGGGTGGCCGGGGGGTGGGGGGGTCAGCACAGGTTGAGAAGTAGTGGTTTATAGAGGAAGCCACGGAGGATGGATTTGAGCCATCCACAGTCGTGAAAGAAGGGACAGGACTGGAGGATGAACCGAGGCGGGGGCAGAAGAGTTTTACAGAATTCCGTGGGAGAGGTTTTGGAATCACTTAGCTTGTTTTTGAAGAATAGGGCTTTTGACAAGCGCACTACCTTCATGCAGGCATTACGTAGAGTCTTGTATTTAAGCAGATCAGCTTGGCAGGAGGTGAATTTGTAAGTTCGCCAGACTTGGTCTCTGGCTTTGAAAAGGGAGACTAGCTTTTGGGTAATCCAGGGGATACACTTTATTCCTGTACAATGCACCAAGCTTGGAGGGGAGCTTTTGGTGAATGGCATCAATATGCACCAAGAAATCAAGATGACGATCAAGCAGATCCCGAGGTACTTAAAAGAGGATATATCCTCAATAACAGCATCATCAAGAGTGCAAAATGAAGAGAGAGCAGCGAGTCTGGAAAGCCTTGGACAGGTGCTAAAATTCATGGAAACTGTTTTTTTTTGGCATTGAGGGAAAGACAGTTAATCTGAAACCAGCATTAAATATTGTCAAAATCCAGCTGAAGCTGTGAGTTAAAAGCCTGGACAGAGGAGAGGAGGGATAGGGGAGACATGATAGAGGTTTTTAAGTATGTAAAGGGAATAACCAGGAGTGAAACCAAGGAGCTGTTTAGGTTAAAGAAGGGGGACAACCAGGGGCCATGAGTGGAAACTGGAGGGGGAAATTACAAGGGGGAGTGTAGGAAGCATTTTTTTCACTGAGAGGGTGGTGGAGCCGTGGAATGCACTGCCTGGGAGGCTGGTGGAAGAGGGTACAGTGGAGGGCTTCAAGAAGGGGTGGGATAGGAACAAGGGGAAATTGAAACAAATGAAGACCCTCTTGGGGGCTGGGGGGGATGGTAAGGCGAGCAGCCATTAGGTTGCTGGCTTTCGAGCAGACAAGACAGACCATTTGGCCTATTCTGCTGGCTTTTAGTATGTTAGTATGTCAGAGATAACAGATGCAAAAATAAATGTATCATCGGCATAAATAGGAATGGACAGAAAAGAACAGACAGGAGGGGAGGTAATTTAAGAATATGGAAAAGAGAACAGGACCCAGGACAGACCCTTGAGGGACGACTGAGCAGATAGGGAGTGGCGATGAAATGGTGCTTCCTATCCGGACAGCTTGTGATCTTCCCTCAGGGCAAGAACAAAACCAGCTGACTGCAGAGTCAGAAAGTCCCGCTACTTTAAGCTTGTCCAGAAGGAAGGGATGTGTCACTGTGTCAAAAGCTTTAGCAAGATCAACAAAAATGGCAGACATGACCAGACCCCGATCTATACCTGTAAGGATGGAGTCAGTGAGCGGAAGGAGGGAACTAGAAGTGCAGTGGGATTTCCTAAAACCAAACTGAAGGGGGGTAAAGAAGGAGGCAGATATCCAAGTATAAGCTTAACACTGACAAAACAGAAGTTATGCCTCTAAAGCACAGGATAAGAAAGAAAGAAAGAAATCACAGACTTGGGGCTGAAATGAAAGCATGAGTCCCAGAAATACTTGAGTATCCGAGTAGATGGACATCAACAATCTATGCAATACTTGAACCTAGATCCCCAACTGACAACTAAAAAAATTAACCTCTTACCCCAAGTACTAGATCCCAAGAGTATGCTGACATCTCCTATACGTAAAAAATGGTTCAAGATGTTGTACAGGCTAATTTCCAGATTCATCTGGGCAGATAAAGCAGGCCGCAGAGCATATCAAAAAGTAGTAGCACCAAAACTGATGGGGGGGGCCCTTAAGCTCCCACACTTATACTTCCTGGCCATACACTGAGGTAAATAATTCAGATGTGCACAGCAGACACAGAGGTGGAAAGCCGAACCTATGTACCACAATGACTACAAATTGAAAAATACCTCTGCTCAAGAGAGAATATTGGCCTGCAGGCACTTATATGTATACCCATACAAGACATATAACAAAGAAACTCAAGGGTACTCATATAATCCCTTCAGTGCAGTTTCACAACCAGTTATGTGACTATCTAAAACTGGAGGCTCATGGCAACCTGATACAACCATTACTAAACAATCCCAGTCTATGCATAGTTGGACGCCCTATAACCATACCTCCATGGAACACTCTCTACATCACAAGAGTGGAACAACCAGTGTTCAACAGAAAGATTATATCCTTTGCAACTTTTCAACAAAGTTATACCAAACAAGCATGTGTTTTCATTTTTACAAATGACTGCAAAACACACTCTGGCAAACCTTCCTGGTCCAGTAAGCATGGTAAACTTATAACGTCCTTTGTCCAATGGGCTTTACTACATCGAATCTCGAACCTTTATAAATGCATTTATAACCTCACCACTGCCAGAATGGATGGCAAGCCCCACATTGGCAAGAAAAGTTACCAAAACAGGATGGGAACCATGACTGGCAATCTATATGGAAGGATCTACAAAAGCACACCAAATTTAATAACTATAGGCGAATGCAACTTAAAATACTGCATACGATATGCTACATTCTGTAGAAACTCCTAAAAATGCAAAAACCAGCTTCCGATGTATTTACAACATGTCAGGAAAAAGTACAGTTACGTAAGAACTTACCGTAACAGTAGATCTTCGAGAGGAGCTCTTGCAGTAGGCTATAACAATTAGGACTATGCCGCAGGCACTAGGACCACACGGAAAAACTTCTGCCAGCAATACCAGCTGGGAACCGCCCCCGACGCTGGCCCCATCCCGACGTCGATCAGGGTACAAGAGGGGGCGGACCCAGCTCCACCTCAGTTCTCCCGCCAGTACCCAGCAGATGGCCTGACAAGAGAAGGAGATGAAGCCTATCCTTGAGAAGAGAAGAGAAGATACCTGCACACTCCGAGGGGGAAGGTGGGAGGGAAAACAGCGCCTGCTGCAAGAGCTCCTCTCGAAGATCTACTGTTACGGTAAGTTCTTACGTAACTGTACTATCTTACTTCGAGATAGAGCTCTTGCAGCAGGCTATAACAATTAGGACTGAGTCCCAAGCAGTTCTCTAGCGAAGAGACAGTCGCCCCCGGGAGGAGGAATATGCTGACTCCAGAGACCTTCAGGACAAGAGTCCTTGCAAAACCACTAGGCCGAAGCCAGCACGGCGTCTGGAGACTATATCCAAGCTGTAATGCTTGACAAAGGTATGCACCAAGTTCCAGGTCGCAGCCGCACAGATGTCTTGAATGGTGACATTCCGCATCGCGGCAAAAGAAGCTAATACACCCCTGGTGGAGTGACCCCTAACCGGACCCGGCAGGGGTTTGTTGTGATGCTCATAGCAAAACAAAACACAATGGACTATCCATTTGGAGATAGTCTGCTTGGACACCGGTTGACCCAAGCGTTGTGGCGCAAAAGCCACAAAGAGCTGCTCCGATTTACGGTGTTGAACCGTTCTACTGAGGTAATATCTCAGGGACCTGTGGACATCCAATGTGTGGAGGAGAACCTCCCCTCTATTGGAGGGAGAAGGAAAATAAACAGGAAAATCAACCGATTGGTTGAGGGTCAACTCCGAGACCACTTTAGGAAGAAACTTAGGATTAGTTCGGAGGGAAACCCTTTCCCTACGAAAAAACAAATAGGGCTCTTTACACATCAGAGTCTGCAGCTCGGAAACTCTTCGAGCGGAAGTAACAGCAACCAAAAAACAAACTTTCCAAGATGAGTATCGCAGCTCGCAAGTCGCTGCGGGTTCAAAAGGGGGAAGGGTAAGTTTCTCCAACACAAAAAGGAGGTCCCAGGGTGGGACAGGGTCCCTGACGGGAGGTCTCATGTGAAGAACCCCCCTAAGGAAGGTGCGGGCCACTTCCAGCTGGGCCAATGCTCTCCCACAAGAGCATGGTAGGCCGAGATTGCCCACATATGCACCTTGATAGAGGAATAGCTCTGGCCTTTCTCGTACAAGGAGAGGAGATACTGCAAAGCGGAGTTCACAGAGCATGTGACTGGGTCCAAATGCTGAGGCAAGGCCCAAAAGCAGAACCGTTTCCACTTCATAGCATAAGCGGAGCAAGTAGATGGCTTTCGTGCGGACGCTAAGACCTCAGCCACTTCCAGGGAAACCCCGTATCTGTTCTTAGCTACGTCTGGAGGAGCCAAGCATGAAGGTGCAGGGATCTGAGATCCGGGTGAACCAGAGAACCCTGGTCCTGGGACAGCAGTTGCGAGCATATGGGCAGCGGGATTGGAGGTTCCTGGGACAACCGCTGCAGAAGTGGGAACCAAATCTGTCGGGGCCAATTGGGGGCCACAAGGATCATGCGTGCCCCCTCTGCCTGTAACTTGAGCAGAACCCTCTGGATGAGAGGGAAGGGTGGAAAGGCATAAAGAAACCTCCCGGCCCAACAAAGGGATAACGCGTCTGGCCAGAAAATGCCAGGCGAGTGCTCTCGCGAGCAAAAGCGTGGCAGCTTGGCATTGCGTGGTGACGCAAAGAGATCTAGCTCGGGAAGACCCCACCTTCCGAAGAGCTGATCCGCCACGGACTGAAGCAATTCCCACTCGTGCGCTCTGGCCCACGACCTGCTGAGATCGTCGGCCAGACTGTTTAGGACTCCTGGAATGTGCACCGCCGACAGACGAATGCCCCGTTCCAGTGCCCAGTACCAGACTCTCATCGCCTGCTGGCAAAGAGGATAGGAATGAGTGCCTCCTTGCTTGTTGATATAAAAGACGACCGCCATGTTGTTCGTCTGAATTAGAAGAGAGCTGGGAACTAGGTCCTCTTGAAACGCCTGAAGAGCGTAGAGGACCGCTCGCATTTCCAGGACATCGATATGGAGGGACTGTTCCTCGGTTGACCAAACCCCTTGCGTGCGGTGACCACCGAGATGAGCCCCCCAACCCAGGTCTGAGGCATCCGTCGTCAGAGTCTGACCTGGAGGCTCCGGACGAAAGCTGACCCCCTTCTCCAGATTGCTGGGGTCCATCCACCAAAGCAACATTCTCCTGACTGGCTCCAAGATCCTGACTAAAGCGTCCAGGTCATTGGAGTATTGATCCCACTGCACCCTGAGCATTCACTGTAGGATTCTCATGTGGAGGCAGGCCAAGGGTATTACTGGGATGGCCGCCACCATGTGCCCCAGTAGACTGAGGAAGTTCCGAGCCGGAACTCGAGGTGTTATGGAGATCCGTTCTGCCAAACTTCGCAGGTGAATTCCCCTGTCCTGAGGGAGAATAGCCCTGCCCTGGACGGAGTCCAGAGTCACTCCAATGAAGGCAAGGTTTTGGCTGGGCTCCGGGGACGACTTCTTTAAGTTCAGGGTGATCCCCAGCTCTCGGAACAGAGTATAGGCATCTCCGAGAGAGCGTAGGAGGCCGTCCCTTGATAGGGCAGTGAGAAGCCAGTAGTCGAGGTAAGGGAAAACATAATGGCCTGATCGCCTGAGAGCCGCAGCCACCACCACTGCTAGGCATTTGGTAAAGACTCGCAGAGCGGAAGAGAGGCCGAATGGGAGCACCCGGAATTGATAATGCTCTCCTAGGAAGTGGAACCTCAGAAACTTCCTGTGGGGAGGAAGACCCCGATATGCATGTCACATCCTGCATGTCGAGAGAACAGAGCCAATCCTTGGTGCAGCAGAGGAGGAGACCTGAAGAGTCACCATCCTGAACTTTTTGTACTCTATAAAGAGATTTAAAGGACGGAGATCCAGAATGGGACGAAGGTCCCCCGTCTTTTTTGGGATCAGAAAAAAGTGGGAGTAGAACCTCTGACCCCACTGCTCCATGGGAACTCTCTCTATTGCTCTTTTCTGCAGGAGGGCCTGAATTTCTCCTTCCAAGAGTGGAATGTGAGAAGGAGGATAACGGGAGAGCTTTGGTGGAGTACGTGGAGGGAACTCTGAACTCCAACGTGTGTCCTCTCCGAATGACGTCCAAGACCCATTGATCTGTGGTAATAGAGCTCCACCCTTCGAGATGAAGGGAGAAGCAGCCCGACCAGCTCCCCCTGGACGTCTGACCACGGAGGGGGGAGCGGAAGGGAGTCACTGGGCGGAATCGGGGGTAGGGAGAGAGGCCTGGGAGGACTTGGGCCCACGGCCAGACGGTCCACCAGACTGCTGGTTTCCAGATCTCCGGCGGAAGCCACCTCTCTGCCCCTGCTGGGAATCACAGGCTGAGGTCTGATTGCCTGAGGACTTTCGAAAAAGCCGACGGCGATGGGGGGCGTCGCTGGTCACCACGGTACATCTGGCGGACCGACCAGATAGACTTGCCCGATTCCTGGAGACAGGAGATCAGATTCTCCGTCTCCTGCCCAAATAAAACGGTACCCTGAAACGGCAGGTCCCGGATACCGGACTGCAGATCCTGGTGGAAGCCCGAAAGCCGTAACCAGGCATGGCGCCAGAGACAAACCCCAGAGGCAGCTGCTCTGGCTGCCGTATCTGCAGTATCATACGAGGCCCTCAGCACATGAGTGCCTACATCCGAGCCCGACTGCAAGAGGGCCAGGAGCTCAGTCTTTTTATCGGAGTCTGGCACGGCCTGTGCCAGCTCAAGACCCCGTTCCCACAACGCATTCTGGAACTGCACCATATGCGTGAGGAAGTTCAGGGATCTAATGGAGCAGGTGGAGGCAGCGTAAACATTTTTGCCCACCTGATCCAGGTAACGGGACTCCAAGTCGGGAGGCTGGAAGCTGAGGTGCCACAGCTGTCGAGACTTGTCATGAGCAGCCGTGATCACAGTGGAGTCTGCCTGAGGGTGTTCAGCCAAAAAGGTTTCAGCCCTCGGAGCCTTGTAAAGCCTGTCCGACTTCTTGGGAACCACCGGGATGGAGGCTGGGCGCAGCCAGGTGGATCTAGTCAGGTCCTGAAAAGTATCCACCAGAGGAGGAATGACCAAAGACTTTGGTTCCTTCTGCCTCAGGTATTTGGCCAATCTCTGGCATTCCGGGTCCAGGTCTTCTGTGTCCCACTCATTGGAAGCCTGGCTATGCCTCATGACGTCCACAAATGTGGGATCATCCGGAGGCGAGCGAGGCATTTCCTTCTCCTCAGGGGAGCGCTTGAGGCTGAGGGAAGATGAAGAGGATGACGAGGAAGAGGAGGACCGACTATCCAACTTAGAGTAGTCTGGTTCTGCCTCATGTCCATGCCTGCACTGACGTCGGTATGCAGGGGACCGACGACGGTCCGAAGACCGACTCCGGTCCCTGGACCGACGCAGCGCGATGACCGGCGTCAGTCAGAGAGACCGACGTCGGGAACCGTCCGCTGAGCGCAGAAAGGGCTCAGAGAACGAGACCGGGTCCGACGTCGGTCAGTTGAACCTATGGAGCGACGTTGGCGGTCCTCGGATCGGGAGCGGGAACAAGCCCTAGACAGGGGCGAAAAGCGGCGCTCCGGGGACCTCAACGGAGAGGTCTGGCCCTCTGGCTGTGGTTCACCCGCAGGATCCGGTACCGGTGTCTGGGCCGGCGACGGGGTGGTACGTTTGTGAACCTGCCCCCACCAAAACGAAAAAAGTTGTTTAAGCTCGTCCAGGGAGAATACCTCAGCCGCCCGCTGCGGGAAAGAAGCTTCAGGCGCGGCGGGTCACGGCGGCGAGCTCTCCTGATGGCCCGGGGAGGACTTGGGCGACGGGACGCCGGCAGGACAACGACTGACCCGGGTCCTGGCCCTTCGACCAGCTGCCAGTGTCGCAACCGACGACAGGTGTCGGAGAGTCCTGACGCCCGAGGCGCCGTGCGTGGGACGGTAGGGCCGAAGCAGAAACCGCCACGGACTCTGCAATGACTTTGATCAGAGTCACCTTCGGCTTGGCCGGCTGCTCCCCCGACGGCCCGGCCTTAGCCTGGGACGAGCGCGGCGACTCACCCGAGCCCGAAGGACGGGCCTTCTTCGGGGAAGGTCGCGACCGCGAGCGGGACCAAGACCGGGACCGGTGCCGGGACCGACTGCACTCTTTACTATGGCACTTTTTCTCCTTCTTCTTCCCCTCGGACGAGTGCAGGTCCATTTTCTTCTCTAACAGATAGGCCTTCAGGCGTCGGATGCGAGTCCGGCTCGTAAAAGCATGGCAGTCGGCGCAGTTAGCGGTGTCGTGGTCCGGGCCCAAGCAGAAAACATACCGCCGATGACCATCTTTGGCGGGAATTTGACGGCCATACTCGCACTTGTTTAGGTGTTCTGGGGAAAGGGACACCCGGGAAGACATCGAACCCCTGTGGACCAACTGCGGTACTGACGTCGGCGCCAACAGCAGTAAACACCGAGGGAAGGACAATGGAATACCGAAAAAAAACGAGCCACTAGCAGTAACCGTGCAGGTGTCGGTCGCGGTAATAAAGAAAAAACGGAATAACCGTAGAAAATAGCTTGACTGAAGATCCTTTTCTCGCTGGTGAATCGCAGGCAGCAGCTATTCACGTGCGTGGTACGCGGCGGGAAAGAACTGAGGTGGAGCTGGGTCCACCCCCTCTTGTACCCTGACCGACATCGGGCCGGGGCCGGCATCGGAGCGGTCCCCAGCTGGTATTGCTGGCAGAAGTTCTTCCGTGTGGTCCTAGTGCCTGCGTCATAGTCGTAATTGTTATAGCCTGCTGCAAGAGCTCTATCTCGAAGTAAGATCACTGGTACATTACTATATATATTCTAGCATTGCCCTAAGGGAAAACTGCTCTTGGGAAGCTATTCAGCAGAAATTCGACCCCCTGCTTAGCATAGAGTAAGCCTTTACACCAGAAATATGTATAAAACGGAATTTCGAGCATAAACTCATGGGGCATAGAACTATCATACTGCCTTAAAGCAGTAGTATTTCTTAGCAAAACATTTCAATACATAATTTTCTAGTGGAAATGTATAATGTATTTTTAACATATTAACATACTAAATGCCAGCAGAATAGGTCTGATGGTCTGTCATGTCTGCTCGGTAATGTCCTCCTTATATTCATCCTAAGTGTATTTTTTATTTTCTCAGATATTTTTAAACTGCTTTTACGGCTAATGTTGTAATTAATGACTCACATCACTAAAGATGACTGCACTCACAATTTTAAAAAATCTCTTCTGCCAGTCGAATGTGCATGCCAGATTCATAATGTGGATGTACTGTACTGAAATGGTGTTACCAAATGTTTCTGATTGTACAATCTGTTAAATTTTATGTGCCTAGCCTGTTATTTATTTTATATGGTTACCATTGCTGCATTTTTGCCGTGCTGATAATTATTCCTCTGCTACAATTTGTGTTTCTGCTGTAACTATCTTTCTATGAAATCGTACTGTATTGGAATTTTCTCCCTGTGAATTTGTTGAAATTGTTCTGTACTGTACTTCTCTGGTTGCTCCCCTGGGTCGTCCCTGAAAAAGGGACTGCACTGCCTCAGTGGACTTACCCGGTTACCAAAATTCAAATAAATAAAACAGCACAACACTGTACCAAGATATTTAACTGTTTAATGGTGGGCATGGCACAGAAGCAAGAACTTTTAAAAACTTCAAAATCCCCTATCTTGGTTCAGGAATGAAAGAAAATGAAAACAGAAACAGGTATCTTGATTTTTTTTCCAGGAAAACAGTATTGCTGAATAAAACTATGTGGTGACTAACAAATACTGCTGCTTTAATTTAAGCATGCACCAAAAAGGAATACTAAGGCACTGGCTTGACAGGAAATACCTGGCTATACGTAATGGCATGCAGAATATCTCAACTCTATAGCCAGTATGAAGATCAGGCTAAGGCCTTCCAGAGGAACTGGGAAAAGTTACATGTACTAATACAATTGGATTAGATATGTATAACAAATGTATAAATTTATTACGTACATGATATGTAAGCACAGAATATGCTCCAACCAACTGATTCAGTGAGAGTGTATACAAATAAGACAATACGTCAAAATACAAGGATGAAATACAACTATAATTCTAAAATACAAATGGAAACCTGGAGGGAGGACGGACCTGTTAGGTATGTTGCTGTATGTTTTGTGTATGTAGTATACATGTTTGTGCTATGAAATCCCTAACAAAGTATACTTAATTCAAAAAAATGATAGCAAGGAACACTGCCAGTCCCAGTTACACTAAACAACATGAATCAGGGCACACCAGTAGGTGGCTGCTAAGATTCAGGGCACTTGAAAGGGCGGAGGAAGCTGATATGTGTTCTCAGAAAAGTACCAGTAACAACTGTTCCTTGTAAGTTCATATACACAGCATACTGAGTAACCACTGTGTACTCTGATGAAGTGCTGTAGCCATGACATATCAGTGTACTTTTATAGATGGATGTAATCAAATATAAAAAAAGGATTACCAAGAGCTGAGCCTTTAGTTTCTCCTTTTGCATCTGTCTGTTCTGCTACAGAGTGACTTTGCCGTCAACAAGTACTAGGGAGCCCCATTAAAGCTACATGCATCCTGGAGCCATTCTGATGCTAAAGTTACAAGAGCAGCCAAATCAAATAAATTGATGGCCCTGGGAGAGTTTGATCTCCCAGGCAGACTTGCATCTTGCAACAAAAAAACAAACACGTTATCAGGTTTACCGGGTCTACTGGGTTAAGTGCTGCTGCTGTACAACATTCAAATACATTCCAATGAAAACAAAAAATACTGCACAAACAGCAAGGTACTTAGCAACATCGAATTTATCAATATATACACCTAATAACCTAAGACTCAGTCTGTGACTGTCATTAATTTCAAGCACTGCCCACCTCTCTGTATTGACAACGGACTATACTCTGGGTCTTGCCATCTTGGTGCTTACTAATGTAGACAATGGACACCCCAGTCCGGCCTGATCCCTATATGTACTCAAGTAACCGCCTGGACCTGGCAGGTGCCACCAACTTGCAGTGTCTGTGTCTGCTAATTGTTACCACTATTAGTATGTGCCTGATGATGCAACCACTGTACTTTGTATAACACCAACTGATATTCTCTGTTACCTGTTGTGACGTAGACAGCCCGTTCTGAGTGCTATATCATTTCTTTTTAATATAAAATGTATTACTGAATGTCTCCTGCTGAAAATCAAATGCTCTAGGAGTGACCTCACTCATCCCCCCCCCCCAGATTTCAACTGAGAGATGGAAGCCATGAAGAAATGCTGACAGCATGTGAGTTCACACACACTCAGTTTTGAGAGACAAAGTGTTACATGGAAGACTTTAATCAAGGATCCTGTTTCTCCAAGTTAATTACAGACTTGTTTAAGTTAATTTTGTTAAGAGAGAAATCATAAAGAAGGTTTATGACATTGGAGAGGAACCTAGGTTGTTACACAGGGGTGCAAGGTTGTAAATGTCCCTGCGAAGCCTGTGTGAGGAAGGATACAGCATGAGATCAAACGAAGTGTCATTTGAAGGGCATGAATTATGCTGAAGTTGCAGAATGTAATACTTTTGTGTAAGATATATATTTTCATATATCCTGACAAGGAGGAGCTAGGTGACCTCCTGAAAAGAGGTGGGGTAAAAGCCTGCTTTTAATTTAGTCTGTTTTACTTCACAGAGACACATTTTTTACCTAGAATCTGACCACGAAACATCTTGGGAGCACTTTTAAGCAAGTATTTAGCTACTAAGTACTATAGTAGGAATTGCACTGTTTAAAACCTTGTTCTTTTAATAGATTTGTATGTCTTGTGATACAACAGTTCTGTATTGTTGTGTTTTACATATTCTTATCTATCATAGTAAAATTCTTTTTAGAACTTACTTGGTCTGTCTTTGACTTCTTTTTTTATTTGTAAGAAAAGTACATGGTTATAGCAGACAATAGACATAAGCTTGAATGGTGATACCACACTGGAAAGAGAAGCGTTTCAAATATGAGTTCTTTATTAAAGTTTTAAGGGGTTCATCTCTGTATACCTGGTTGGGTGCCCGTAGGCAAAGATATCTGGCCCCCCAAAGACAGATATATCTGAGCCTGTGCATTGGGTATGCTAACAAGAGGTTAACAGTTTAAATCCCTCCAGAACTTGAGACCAAAGGTTGATCCGACCTCACAAAAACAGACAAGAGGGTTACCTTGTCTGTTACACGGTTCACAAGACTGCGCTCAGAGGTTGGCACTTTGGGAGTAGAGGGCCTGACCTGCTGAGTGGGTTTGTGACACCTGTAACTACTGATAAGATACTGTTCACTGTACATGTTCCTTATTGTAACTGTATTTGTCCAGCTGTTATTACTGTATCTAATGTCTCTGTATCTCTAACATGTAACCTTTGTAAAGGAGTCTATGACTCAAAGGTATGCTATCCGATATTCTCCATAAATAAATAAATTTATTGGAAACTCAGTGAACAAACGCTCTGGTGCTTTGGGGTGCTCTGCTCCTTCCTCACCAAGCTGCCTTAGGAAGCGGTAGAGCACCCTGAAGTGCTGGAGCTTCTGCTCACTGAGTTTGTAATAAATTCATACTGCTAAGTACCTCTGTGTTCGCACCATATTTTTTGTTTTCTTTACACCGGCATCTTGAGAAGGCTAATGGCAGGGCTCAGACAGGTCCTGTCCACTTTCAAGGGCTGTTTCCGGGAACAGCATGTCCAAAAATGGACTAGCCATCCTTCCCCTTGCTCTCAACAGAGAGGATTGGTTCATCTCCAGGGTGGACAACAAGGAATCAAAGACAGACAGTGACCACAGCTGGGTAGCCTTCTCCCTGCTGACATGAAAGACTAGCTGGGCCTCAGCAAGCAGGACTCGGAACTTCGGAAAGAGGACTTTGCCAGACTGAGGGATCTGGGGGCCAAAGGCCTGGAGAAGCTGTATGAGGCCAGTAACGCAGTTCACATGAGGGGTTTGTTGAAGAAGCTGCATATAGCAGCTGCAGAGGTCTGCATCCCTGTAGGCCATAAGGCGAATGGAACAGGACTCCAGGGCATCTGCTCTCTTCAGCGGAGAAAACATATCTGACAAGTAGAGGAAGAGTGACCAAAGTTCTGAGTTTGAATTAGAGTTTAATTCTAATTTCTGGTCTCTGAGGCAACATCTACAGTAAGAGATGAAGCCACACTGTATGACATCATTACGGGATTCCTCTTGGTAGAACAGAATTAAGTCAAAGAGGGTCTGGACATTAGGATAGCAGCAGGGGATGCAGACAACACCAAAGCCTTCTCCCAGTATATATATATGGAAAGATGAAGGTGAAAGAGGGGACTGAGCCCCCCAAGAAGAAGGGAAGGGGGGAGTAAACTGTGTGTGAGCCAGGGGCAATGCCTGAGAATTAATGCTTCATTTTGGGTTCAAAGGGCCCAAAGGAGAGGAGGGTGGCCACTGGGTGAGCACAACCATGATGCAACCTGTGGACAACACACCCATCCTGGTGACTGACTACTTGGCAAAGATCAAGATCGGTAAATCCCAGGCCGGCCCAGTGGTATGGAGGGCTGAGGCAGCGAAGCCTTACCTTCTACCATGCTGGCGACCTGTGTTCATAGTGTAAGCGGATCGTCGGGGGCTGGTCTGGGTGGGAGAGGATTGAGCATCTGGAGGACAGCTCTTCTCTCCCAGGGAGGATGGGGAACAGAGACCGGCGTTTGCCTGACACTTAGCAGAGGCTAGGTGTTGGCACTCCAGGTCCTGTACAGTGGGGCATGGAGGTGGAGCAGCCAACGGGCATGCTGCGTGTGGACACACGCGCGGTGTGGCCACTGTCGACACTGAATGCTCCCCTCCACATGAAAAAAGCAGAAACTGCTGTCCGGTCAAGCGGCATGATGGCAGTCCGCTGCAGGTGCTGCCCCCAAGAGGGCACCACCCAAAACTGGATCTGGTCCTGGAAGGTCGAGTTGGAGGCTCCCCAACACCCTGCCATGGGGGTAAGAAGGTGAGTGCCCGAAGGTCGGGGGATGGGGATGGGCAGATGGCTGAAGGAAGGGGCCGACCAGGGCCAGGGGAGGAAAAATGTAGTAGCAAAACAAACAAACAAAAAAAGACCAGTAAATACCAAGGGGCAGAACAGATACATCCCAGAATTGTACTGAAGCCTCTTGTAGTAAGCTTTCAAGTTTCCGTCTGTACAGGTGCGATGCCAGAGCACTGTAAAGTGGCCATTGTGGTCCCCATTTTCAAGAAGACAAGACCAGACCTGGGCAATTAGTGGCTGGTCAGCCTGACATCAGTGCTGGGCAAGGCCCTAGAATCAGTTATCAGGAACCGAAATTGAAGTCAAGGTTCTCACACCCTCTCAGCATGGCATTATATGGGGCAACTCATCCCAAACTAACCTGATCATATTCCATCAGGGAGGAGGACGGGGCAGCACTACTACTTTTCAAAATTTTCATCACCAATCTTGAGAGCTGGAGTTTCCAGCAGGCTGTTTAGGTTTGCTGATGACACTAAGAGGGCCAAGATGCTGCACTCCCTTGTGGATGGGGACAAATTTCAGGGGGACCTTAACTAGTTGGGCAGCCAGCCTGCTAGTGCAGCAGTAGCATTACTTCTCACGATGTTGACGATCCAGGAACAAGCCTGGGCTATCGAAGGGCTGGCCAGGGAGAGGAGGGTTTCTGCAGTCCACTGCTATACTTCCACCTGGGTGACCATAGGTGGCAGTGCAGGGGAATGTGCATGATGAAAGAAAAACGTGGAGCATGCTCTGTCATCCAAGTACAGCAGGTGTGCCAGCACCTGATGACATCAGTGCACTCTTGGGAGTGGGCGGGGCTAAAAAGTAAAAGCAGAACCAGACTGGGATAATGAAACCTACACCCACCTATCATGCTCCACATCAGATTCCTCCCACGGACACCACCAGTGTTCACCTCCGCGAAGCGGCCAGATTGATGCAGAGAAGAAATGCCGTGGAGCTGAAGGCAGACCAGCCCTGAGGAGCATGCCAGGGAGGCAGCACAGTGGTAAGTCACAAGTGGACCTAGCTACACACCTTCCGTCCTGGGAGGATGGCTGGCAGAGTCTCGATATGACGGGATCAGAGCACAGTGGCAGAAGGTGGAAGAAGGTTCTGCCTATGGCTGGGGGACAGAACAAAGTTTGGAAAAAAAACTAGCTGGGCAACTGTTCAGACTTATGGAGTCTTAGAATCACTATCGCTAAAATGGAACATGCTACACTTGTGGAGGAGACTCACAGGTAGAACCTACACACATACGTGGGACACCTCTTGCTGCAGTGAAGGAGGAAAAGGACCAGAGGTTCATAACAGACCAAGACTAAAGCATGACAAGTTGTGCGTGACTGCTATCAAGAAGGGTGGAAGAATGCTGGCATGCAATGAAAAGAGGGGCTGACCAGCAGAGCAGGGAAAGTAATCCTACCACTTTAAAGATCCCGGTCTGGCATCACCTAGAGCAGTATGTACAATTCTTGGCGACACAGTACAAAAAAGACATTAAGACAGCAGACAGGCTACCAAAATGAGCAGGGGTACAAAGGATGAAAGCTATGAGGAGAGACTGGAGGCTCTCAGCATGTTCTCTCTGGAGAAAAAGAGGTGAAGAGGCATGATCTCAGTCTTCTGCATGCTCACAGGTATCAATAAGGTTGAACAGTGAGGCCTGGTGGCACTGAGGGTTGAGGCGCTGGATGCCACACCTCGCGCCACGCCAGCAACCCGGGTTCGGCAATGAGCACCAGTCGTCAGGGGTTGGCAGGGAAGGACTAAGATTGAGCATCCGTGGACAGCTCTCTTAGTCCTGAGGTGGGTATGGGGCTCTTCCGTTGCACTGGCAACCTCTGGCGAAGGCTGGGGGCACTGTAGTGCACGACGCAGAGGTATGGGGATTGGGGCAGCGGCAGATGTCCTCCGGGTGCGTGCAAGAGTGTGTGCATGCCGGGCAGGACGTCATTGCTCGTCCGTGCCTCAGGGGAGGAAACACAAAGAAAATCCCTCTGCCCTCAGGTGAGGCAACGGCGATCACTGACAAGCTGACCCACCACACGCCCAATACCGGCTGACTCTCCAGTTCTCCTTGGGGTCTGGGGGTCTCTCCGTGGGGGCAAGAGAGACCCAGATCTCGCATACCTGATGTAGCTTCCGGAGCAGCCAGTTCAGGTGGGCGGTTGAGTGTGGCGGCTGTCAGTGAGACCCTGAGAGATGCCCCGAGGGTAGGGTGTAGAAATAGACCTTACAAAAAAACAAACAAACAAAAAAAAAAAATAAGGTTGAACAGATGGACATGTTTGATTGGGTGTACTCCAGCAGAACAAGCCCTGAAAGTGCAAAAGGATGTAAATTCATGGCTAATGTTAGGAGGCACTTCTCCTAGAGGGTGGTAAACAGAACCTATGGACAATCTACCAGCAGAGACAGTGGACATAAAGCCAGTAAAGGCTTCCAAGATAAGCCTGGACAAATTTCTGCCTCAGTAAGGAAATCACAGGGTACACTGGGTAGTTGAGTGGGGGAGGGGGGTCCCTATAAATCAGCACATATCTGCACAGCATACTTGGTGGTCCCTGCTTATTAAGCAGAGGGGTGAACTTGATGAACCTAGTGTCCCTTGAGACCTTACATTACTACGTTAGTACGTTACGTGTCATGGCCTGCTTGGAAAAGCAATATGCAGAGTCCGATCAGTACGTTTTTCATTTACAAATCCCAACCAAGGTTGCTGCTTCTGGGATTTGGCCCTTCAGCCAACCAGAAAACTGCAAGCAAAATAGATAAAACCATGGCTACTATGTAGAGTAAGGAATGCGTGTTCTCTAGCCAGTTAAGTTAACTTAATCGCACAGCAATATTGGATGCCTGCAACTAAACAACAGCACAGTTTTTGCAGCTGGGAAACTGTAATCAGATAGAGGGGCTAAGGATTAGAGATGATACCATTTTGAAAGGTGAGGATCATAAAATCTTAATGATGGGTTGCCTTTCCTGGTGTAGTACTTCAACTGTGTATTATGACACTTGGGTTTTGTAAGACAAAGCCACCAGATGACGTGCCAATATTGTTACACTGTAACCATACTGATCTATGACACTTGCACCTATTTATTAAACTGCACATACCAGTAAGCTAGTGTTATTAGCAAAACCAAAAAAAATGTACAGATCATACCTCACCCTTCTGTTGTGTTAAAGGTGAACATCCATCACTGAAAGTCCCACACCTTAGTGTGGGGCTGCTCCAATTAGCACTTTGAATGCAACTCTAAAATGTTACCTGCTATTGCTGCAATTATATTTATACTTATCTGGTTTATTCTGCTGTCCCACCCGCAGGGGTGTGCATTTCCTATTGCCCTGTGTCAGAGGCAAGTAAAGTTCCTTGAAGGACAAGTACAGAAAGAGAGCTAATTTCACTGTAATGAGTAGGAGGCAAGTGAAAATTCAGCTACAGTCATGGCTGGGCAAGTCCTAAAAGTTGCTGATTCGAAAACCTCTGCCCATCCGTCCAACATTTTAGGTGCCGCGCTGCTACGATGGCATCCCAGAATCTCCCACCGCTGATGTCACATTTTGTTGGACACGGGTCCTGCAGCCCTACTGAGACTAAGTACAGCTTGCCTTGTTGCTGGAGCGATGGCTTTGATTAAAAATAAACTGATGGTCTGACATATCAAAATGTTAAGGGACTGAGCCGGCCTAGTGGCGCGGAGGGTTGAGGCGCTGGGCGCCACACCTCGCACCACGCCGGCGACCCAGGTTTGGGCACGGACTCGGGGCACCGGGGGTCGGCAGAGGAAAGGAGGATTGAGTGTCCCAACGGACGCTCTCCTCCTTCTGGGTGTGTTACCAGGGGTGCTTTACGCACCTGACATCCTTAGGGGGTCGGTGGAAGTACTGACTTTCGGGGCATTGGCAGCTCCCATGGGGTTGGAGTTGGGGAGGAGAGGACGCTGTTAGGCAATTGGCAGGTGTAGTGCGTAAGCACGTAACCTACCCAAGCCAGCATCCTCAGGGGGATGGAAGGGGACCACAAGAAAAACAACAACCCTCGGCGGTCCTAGATGACGGCCGCTCCAAGCCATCGAGTCCAGGATCCACGGGCAGACCCCGTTGTGCAGGTGCTCCATGGAGGTGAGAGGAAGAAGGTAGGAGTTACTGGGGCACTCTAGGGGCATACTCTGTGTCAGGGATATGGGTGACATGAGTAACGCCTGAAGGAGTGGAACAACGAGGGCGATTAGGAGGGATAAAAAGAAAGTAAAAAAAAAAAATGTTATGGGACTGACCCATTGGTGTAGTGGCAGGGCTGCCACTGATGATGCCAGCAACCTCGATTTGGGAATAAGCCCAAGACATTGGGAGCTGGCTGAAGAAGGATCGAGCATCCCAGAGGATGCTCTCCTTCACCGAGGAGGAATGGTTGCACACGCCGCTGCCATACCACCTGGGTGATCACAGGTGGCAGTGCGGATGGAGCTGCATATGGTGGGTGGATGCCAGCTGGTGCCATGTGCTGCCATGCAACTGTGTGTGAATGGGCACTTCACATCCCTGTGCCCCCGGGAGGAACAGAGCAGACAAAAAAACTGATGTGAACAGGATGATGCCAGATGCTTTCGGAGCCTGCACACCCAACTGACCACTGACCTCTCAGCACTACAGGAACAAGGGCAGTGGAGATGCAGTTGAGCAACAACCACCACAGGACAGAAGCTGCGCCTGTGGCAATGTGGACATGAGGTAAGTGGCAGAGATGGAATGGGACGAGGCTGGAAGGCGGAACTGATGAGAGTAGCACTGGTGACAAGGACAGGGCATAAAAACTAAAGTGGGCAAGTAGTAGTGGGCAAGAGTATGGAGGCACTCCTTAAGGAAAGGACAGTGCAACACCTGGAATCCATAGGAGCACAGGATCCAAGACAGCATGGGTTAACAACAGGAAGGTCCTATCAAACTAATCTCATGGATTTCTTTGACTGGGTAACCAGAGTGGTGGGCCAAGGGGGTGCAGTTGATGTCACCTATCTTGATTTCAGCAAAGCTTTCGATACTGTTCCACATAAAAGATTAATGAGTAGAGTATGCTCAGGGTGGGTCAGAGGTTGGTCAACTGGGTGGCAAACTGGTTGGCGGGCAGAAAATAGAGAGTGGTGGTAAACTGTATACAGTCAGAAGAGATGCAAGTCACAAGTGGGGTACCTCAGGGATTAGTCCTGGGGCCAGTCCTCTTCAATATCTTCATCAGTGACACTGCAGATGGACTGAAGGGTAAGGTCTGTCTGTTTGCAGATGACACCAAGATCTGCAACAGAGTAGATGATCCAGATGGGGTGGGCAGAATGCGAAGAGATCTCGATAAACTGAAAATGGTAAGAAGAGTGGCAACTGGGGTTTAATGCAAAGAAGTGCAAGATCATGCATATAGGGAAGAGAAACCCTGAAGCTACCTACAGGCTGAGAGGGGAGTTGTTGGCAATCACAAGGGAAGAAAAAGACTTGGGCATCATCATCACAGATGACCTGAAATCATCCAAGCAGACCACTAAAGCAGTAGGTAAGGCTAGAGGGATGTTGGGGTGTATTAGTAGGGTATCACAAGTCGTAAGAGGAAGGTAATAAAGTACAGTTACGTAAGAACTTACCGTAACAGTAGATCTTCGAGAGGAGCTCTTGCAGCAGGCTATTACAATCAGGACTATGCTGCAGGCACTAGGGTCTTCCAGTGAAACTTCTGCCAGCATTACACAGCAGGGATCGCTCGCGACGCCGGCCCCGCCCCGACGTCGGTCAGGGTAGAAGAGGGGGCGGACCCAGCTCCACCTCAGTTCTCCTGCCAAGACCCAGCAGAAGGCCTGACAAGAGAAGGAGACGAAGCCTACCATGAAGAGAGTTGGAGAAGAAAAAATGAAAATGGATCTGCACACCTCGAGGGGGAAGGCGGGTGGGAAGTAGCGCCTGCTGCAAGAGCTCCTCTCGAAGATCTACTGTTACGGTAAGTTCTTACGTAACTGTACTATCTTACTTCGAGTGGGAGCTCTTGCAGCAGGCTATTACAATCAGGACTGAGTCCCAAGCAGTCCCACAACAAGGAGGTAGATGACCCCGGGAGGTGGAATATGCTGACTCCAGAGGCCTTAGGACAAAAGCCCTTGTAAAACGGCTAGGCCGAAGCCAGCTCGGCGTCTGGAGACGATATCCAAGCTGTAATGCTTGATAAAGGTATGCACAGATTTCCAGGTTGCAGCCGCACAAATGTCCTGTATGGAGACATTCCACAGGGCGGAGAAAGAAGCTGACACTCCTCTGGTGGAGTGACCCCTAACCGGGCCCGGCAGGGGTTTATTGTGATGCTCGTAACAAAACGAGACACAGCGAACTATCCATTTAGAGATAGTTTGCTTGGACACCGGTTGACCCAAGCAATGTGGTGCAAAAGCCACAAATAGCTGCTCCAATTTACGGTGCTGAACCGTCCTTTTGAGGTAATACCTCAGAGTCCTGTGGACATCCAATGTGGAGGAGAGCTCCCTCTATTGGAAGGGAAGGAAAATAAACAGGAAGATCAACCAACTGGTTGAGGGTCAATTCTGAGACCACTTTCAGAAGAAACTTAGGATTTGTTCTGAGGAAACCCTTCCTATGGAAAACCAAATAGGGCTCTTTACACATCAGAGCCTGAAGCTTGGAAACCCTTGAGCTGAAGTAACAGCAACAAAAAGCAAACCTTCCAAGAAAGGTAACGCAGCTCACAATCCGCTGCTGGCTCAAAAGGAGGAAGGGTGAGTTTCTCCAACACAAAAAGGAGGTCCCAGGGTGGGACAGGGTCCCGAATGGGAGGTCTCATATGTAGAATTCCCCTAAGAAAGGTGCGGGCCACATCCAATTGTGCTAATGCTCTCTCTCCCACGAGAGCATGATAGGCAGAGATTGCCCACATGTGCACCTTGATAGAGGAGTAACTCAGATCCTTATCGTACAAGGAGAGGAGATACTGTAAAGCTGAGTTCACAGGGCAGCTGATGGGATCCAAACGCTGTAGCAATGCCCAAAGACAGAAACGCTTCCACTTCATAGCATAGGTGGAGCGAGTTTAGGGCTTTCTTCCTGACACTAAGACCGCCGCCACTTCCGGGGAAACCCCGTATCTATGTTGAGCTACGTCTGAAGAAGCCAAGCATGTAGGTGTAAGGATCGAAGATCCGGATGGACCAGCGACCCTTGGTCCTGGGACAGTAACTGCGAGCATATGGGCAGCAGAATTGGAGGTTCCGTGGATAACCGCTGCAGTAGTGGGAACCAAATCTGCCGAGGCCATTTGGGGGCCACTAGGATCATCCGGGCCCCTTCTGCCTGTAACTTGAGCAGTACTCTCTGAATGAGAGGGAAGGGTGGAAAGGCATAGAGAAACCTCCCTGCCCAGCAAAGGGATAGCGCGTCTGGCCAAAAAACTCCAGGCACGTGCTCTCGTGAGCAGAACATTGGCAGTTTGGCATTGCGTGGTGACGCAAAAAGGTCCAGCTCCGGAAGACCCCACCTGTCGAAGAGCTGGTCCACTACGGATTGTAGCAGCTCCCACTCGTGTGCTCTGGAACACGACCTGCTGAGGCTGTCGGCCAGATCGTTTAGGACACCTGGAACGTGCATCGCAGACAGCAGGATGCCCCGCTCCAGCTCCCAGTACCAGACTCTCATTGCCTCCCTACAAAGAGGATACGAATGAGTGCCTCCTTGTTTGTTGATGTAAAAGACGACTGCCATGTTGTCTGTCTGAACTAGAAGAGAGCCTGGCACCAGATCCTCTCGAAAAGCCTGGAGGGTGTAGAGGACCGCTCGCATTTCCAGTACACTGATATGGAGGGACTGCTCCTTGGGGTGACCAAACCCCCTGCGTTCGATGTGCACCCAGGTGCGCCCCCCACCCCAGGTCCGATGCATCTGTTGTCAGAGTCTGACCTGGTGGCTCCGGACGAAAGCTGATCCCTTTCTCCAGATTGTTGGGGCCCATCCACCAAAGCAGAGTTCTTCTAACTGGCTCCGAGATCTTGACCAGGGAGTCTAGATCATCGTAGCTTTGGTCCCACTGCACCCTGAGCATCCACTGCGGGACTCTCATGTGGAGGCGGGCCAAAGGAGTGACAGGAATGGCCGCAGCCATGTGCCCCAATAAACTGAGGAAGTTCCGAGCCGGAACTCGAGGAGTTATGGAGATCCGTTCTGCCATCTCTCGCAAGTGAACTCCCCCTGTCCTGTGGGAGGAAAGCCATGCCCTGGACAGAATCCAGGATCGCTCCTATGAAGGCGAGCTTTTGACTGGGCTCTGGGGATGATTTTCATAAGTTCAGGGTGATCCCCAGCTCTCGGAACAGAGCATAAGTGTCTTCGAGAGCTCGTAAGAGGCCTACTCTTGACGGGGCCATAAGTAGCCAATCGTTGAGGTAGGGGAACACATAGTGTCCCATCTGCCTTAAAGCCGCAGCCACCACTGCTAGGCATTTGGTGAAGACTCGCGGAGCAGAAGAGAGGCCGAACGGAAGCACTCGAAACTGAAAATGCTCCCCTTGGAAGTGGAACCTCAGAAACTTCCTGTGGGGGAGGATAGACCCCGATATGCATATATGCATCCTGCATGTCGAGAGAACATAGCCAGTCCCCTTGGTGCAGCAAGGGAAGAAGTCCTTCAACAGTCACCATCCTGAACCTTTTGTACTCGATAAAGAGGTTTAGAGGACTGAGATCCAGAATGGGACGAAGGTCCAGAGTCTTTTTTGGGACCAGAAAGAAGTGGGAATAGAACCCCTGTCCCTGCTGCTGCAAGGGGACCCTCTCTATTGCTCTCTTCTGCAGGAGGGTCGGTCTCTTTCCTTCCATCAGTGGGATGTGAGAAGGAGGATAACGGGAGAGCTTTGGCGGAGTATGCAGAGGAAACTCTGTGAACTCTAGCGTGTGTCCTCTCCGTATAATATCCAAGACCCACTGGTCTGCGGTAATAGACTTCCACCCTTCGAAATGAAGGAAGAAGCAGCCCCCAACTGGCTCCCCTGGGTCATCCCGCGGAAGGGGGGGCGCAGAAGGGAGTCATTGGGCAGAGCCGGGAGTGGGGAGAGAGGCCTGGGAGGACTTGGGCCCACGGGCAGGAGGTCCATCAGAATGCTGGTTCCCAGATCTCCTGCGGAAGCCTCCTCTCTGCCCCTGCTGGTTGCCACGGGCTGGACCTTGACTGCCTGAGGACTTACAAAAGGGCAGTTTACGGTGCTGTCATCACTGGTCACCACGGTACATCTGGCGGACCGACCAGATCGACTTGCCCGACTCTTGGAGGCGGGAGATCAAAGCCTCCGTCTCCTGCCCAAACAGCACGGTACCCTGGAGGGGCAGATCCTTGATACCGGCCTGCAGATCCTGGTGAATGCCCGAGACTCTCAACCAGGCATGACGCCGGAGGCACACCCCAGAAGCGGCTGCCCTGGCTGCCGTGTCTGCAGTGTCATACGAGGCCCTCAGTACATGGGAGCCTACATCTGAGCCCGACTGAAGGAGGGCCAGGAGCTCTGCCTTTTGGTCAGAGTCTGGCATGGTCTTTGCCAGCTCCAGTCCCCTTTCCCACAACGCATTCTGGTACTGTATCATATGCGTTAGGAAACTGAGGGAGCGGATGGAACAGGTGGAAGCTGCATACACTTTCTTGCCCACCTGGTCCAGGTAGCGGGACTCCGGGTCAGGAGGCTGGGAGCTGAGGTGCTTCGGTTGCCGAGACTTGTCATGAGCAGCCGTGATCACCGAACAATCGGCCTGAAGGTGTTCCGCTAGAAAGGGTTCCGCCCTAGGGGCCTTATATAGCCTATCAGACTTCTTAGGAACTGCCGGGATTGAGGCCGGATGCATCCAGGTGGTTCTGGTAAGGTCCTGGAATGCATCTACCAAAGGAGGGATAACCAGAGGCTTTGGCTCCTTTTGCCTCAGGTACTTGGCCAACCTCCGGCGTTCTGGATCCAGGTCCTCCGTGTCCCACCCGTTGGAGGCCTGGATATGCCTCATGACGTCCGGAGGCGAGTGAGGCTGGTCCTTCTCTCCAGGGGAGCGCTTGAGGCTGAGAGAGGATGAAGAGGTCGACGATGAAGAGGAGGATCGACTATCCGACTTGGAATAGTCTGACCCCGTCCTATGACCATGCCTTCGCTGGCGTCGGTAGCTAGGGGACCGATGTCGGTCAGAAGACCGACGTCGGGAGCGATCTCGCCTGGAGCGAGAAGGGCTCTTGGAGCGTGACCTAGACCGATGTCTGTCACCAGAGTCCCTGGAGCGACGTTGGTGGTCCTCGGACCCGGTGCTGGAATGAGCCCTGGAGGGAGGTGAAGGCTGGCGCTCTGGTGACTTCCGCGTGGAAGACTCACCCCCCCCGGCTGTGGTTCTCCCGCAGGGTCCGGTACCGGTGTCTGGGTCGACGATGGGGAGGACCGCTTGTGGACCTGCCCCCACCAAAAGGAGAAAAGATCCTTGAGCTCATCCTTAGTGAAAATTTCAGCCGCTCGTTTCGGGAAGGAAGTCTCCGGAACGTCGGGCGTGAAGGCGCTCTCTGAGGGGCCCAGGGGAGGAGGACTTGGCGCAGGGACGCTGGTACCTCCAAGACCGACCCTCGCTCCTCACCGCGCCGGTGTAGGGACCGACGATGGAGTGACGCCTGGGGCGCTGGAGAGTCCTTGATCTCCGGAGGCGCGCCTTTAGCAGGCGGCATCGGTGCCTTAGCAGGTGGGGCCGAAGTAGGCACCTCTAAGGACTTAGTGATGACCCTTAGCGGAGTCACCTTTAGCTTGGCCGGCTTCTCCCCCGACAGGCCGGCCTTAGCCTGGGGAGTCTTCGGAGGATCTCCAGAACCTGAGGGACGGGCCTTTTATGGGAGAAGGCCACGAATGCGACCGAGACCGGGACCAGTGACGAGACCGACTACGGTCCTTGCTGTGGCGCTTCTTCTCCTTCCTCTTCCCCTCCGAGGAGTGCAGATCCATCTTCTGCTCCAGCAGGTAGGCCTTGAGGGCCTTCAGGCGGCGGAGTGCGGGCGCTGGTAAAGGCCTGGCAATCTGCGCAGTTGGCGGTGTCGTGGTCCGGGCCCAGGCAGAAACGTCACCGATGGTCGCCCTAGTTGGGATCTCCTTCCGCGAGTCACACTGTTATGTTCTGAGATGCCGACCGAGAAGACATCAAACCTGGCCAGGTAAAAATAACAGCTGACGCCGGTACTAGGTAGCGGCAAGAGCGAGGGAAACAACGCTCGAAAGCGGGAAAAAGGAAGCAATCGATGGCAGTGGACTGAAGTCGGTACCTGAAAATGGTAAACCCTTCGAAAAAGGAGGAAAATCTTGATGGTAGAGTGAATCTTTTTGCTGTAATCGCAAGCAGAAGCGGTTTTTTCAAAGCCGCGTGCAGGACGAAGCGGGAAAGAACTGAGGTGGAGCTGGGTCCGCCCCCTCTTGTACCCTGACCGACGTCGGGGCAGGGCCAGCGTCGGGGGCGGTCCCTGCTGTGTACTGCTGGCAGAAGTTTCACCGCAGGGTCCTAGTGCCTGCGGCATAGTCCTGATTGTAATAGCCTGCTGCAAGAGCTCCCACTCAAAGTAAGATTACCTCTTTACAAGACACTGGTTAGGCCCCATCTGGAGTACTGAGTGTAGTACTGGAAGCCACACCTGCACAAGGACATTAACAAAATGGAGGCAGTCCAGAGAAGGGCAACCAAAATGGTGCAGGGACTGCATCAGAAAACATATGAGGAGAGATTAACGAAGCTCAATATGTATACCCTAGAGCAAAGGAGGGAGAGAGGTGGCATGATTGAAACATTCAGACATTTTAAGGGCATTAACAGGGTGAAAGAGTCTAACATTTTTCAATATAAGAAAAATAGCAGGAAAGGAGGACACATCATGAGATTAGAGGGAGGCAGATTAAGGGGTAATGTGAGGAAGTTCTTTTTCACAGAAAGGGTGGTGGATGCATGGAAAGGCCTACCTCAGGAAGTGGTGGATATGAATACAGTGCAGGGCTTCAATCAGGCATGGGATAGGCATAAGGGAGCAATACAGATGAGTGTGAATAGACAGGCCATTGACAGTGTACAGGCCTATTGCACAGTCATAAGAGAGAAAAAAATGGGCAGACTGGCTAGGCCTTGCTGTCCTTATCTGCTGTCAACTTCTACAGTCGTGGCCAAAAATATTGGCGCCCTTGCAGTTTTTTCTAATAATGCACCATTCCTTCCAGAAAATTGTTGAAATTAAAAAATATTTTGGTATCCACATAAGTATTTCTTTGGTTTGCAGTGGAATAAAACACAAAAAGCAGAAAAATTTACTAAGTCTTCGCTTATTCCACACAGAAATCCTTAAATGGCCCCGGACAAAATTATTGGCACCTTTTAGAAGTAGTTAGAAATAATTAGATTTCAAGCAGGTGATTCTCCTTCACTTTGGAATTGAACTCACATGTGGTGAGTTGCAGGTGCCTGCAATATAAAAATCACTCATTCAACCAGTTTGAATAGAGAAAAGGACTCATTCTCCTGTTTTGTGTCACTATGTGTACCGCAATGAGCATGGAGAAAAGAAAGACAGCCAGAGAATTGTCTGAGGAGGTCAGACAGAAGATTGTAGCCAAGCATGGACAATCTCAAGGGTACAAATCAATCTCCAGAGACCTTGATGTTCCTGTTTCCACCGTACATAATGTTATCAGGATGTTTAAGGCCCATGGCACTGTAGCCAACCTCCCCTGGACATGGCCGCAAGAGAAAACTTGATCGAAGATTGCAGCGCAGGATTGTTCGAATGGTGGAGAAAGCACCTCGATCAACTGCCAAACAGATTCAAGCTGACCTTCAGACACAAGGTACGACAGTTTCAACTCGCACCATCCGTCGCTAACTCAATGAAAGGGGGTTATATGGTAGGAGGCCCAGGAGGACACCACTGCTGAGAGAGAGAGACACATAAGAAAGTCCGACTGGGGTTTGCCAAAACACACCTGAACAAGCCAAAATCCTTCTGGGAGAATGTCCTGTGGACAGATGAGACCAAATTTGAGCTTTTTTGGTAAAGCACATCATCTCTATGTTTACAGAAAACAAAATGAAGCCTTCAAAGAAAAGAACACCTTCCCTACAGTCAAACATGGAAGAGGTTCAGTGATGTTTTGGGGTTGCTGTGCTGCCTCTGGCACTGGGTGCCTTGAACGTGTGCATGGCATCATGAAATCTGGAGATTACCAGGCCATTTTGAAGCGCAATGTTGAACCCAGTGTCAGAAAGCTGGGTCTCCGTCGAAGGTCATGGGTCTTCCAGCAGGACAATGACCCCAAACACACTTCAAAAAGCACCCAGGAATGGTTCAAGACAAGACGCTGGACTGTTCTGAAGTGGCCAGCAATGAGTCCAGATCTAAATCCCATTGAAAACCTGTGGAGAGATCTGAAAACAGCAGTTGGGAGAAGACACCCTTCAAATCTGGGAGAACTGGAGCAGTTTGCACAAGAAGAGTGGGCCAAACTGCCAGTAGAGAGGTGCAGGAAGCTCATCCATGGCTATAGGAAGCGGTTGATTGCAGTTATTTTGACCAAAGGCTGTGCTACCAAATATTAAGTCTAGGGTGTCAATAATTTTGCCAATGCCATTTCTTTTCATTTTCTGATTTAAAAGGATATAAAAAATTTTGAATCAAAAACAAAGGTTCTGTAATATTAACAGAAAAATAAAGAATTGTGGAGACCAAATACTGTACTGTTGTTAATTTCAACTTATGTTTAGGGAAATTGTGAGTTATTTGAAAAAGTGCAAGGGCGCCAATATTTTTGTCCACGACTGTACAACTCTATAAACAAAGAAAACAAAGAAATGTTACAAAAATGGCCCCACTGAATTTTTATTTTTTTTATTTGTAATTTTTAGTTTTTTTCCCTTTTTCTCCCGTTCCCGAGGTCCCAGCACATGGGCGTCGTGCATGCATGGAGGCGCACGCACGCCCCGTGAAGCCAGCTCAGCCCCTTCTGCTCCCTCTCCGTGGCTGCTGCCAGAGCTCCCTCCAGTCAGTGCCACCCTCCATCCTCCACGGCCAATGGCCACGGTACCCCAAGTCCCTCCCAGGAAGAGAGAGAGCTGCCTTGCGTCGGCTCTATCTCGGCACCTTGCCCTCCCCCCCCCCGGCCGACCTCTGACAACCCAGGCTTATTCCTGAACTCGGGTCACCGGCGCAGCGTGTGGTGTGGCATCCAGCGCCTCAACCCTCAGCACCACCAGGCCAGCTACAGCCCCACTGATTTCTACAAAGCACACCCCCATAATCTCCCTGCTTACAAAATGTAAGCTGGCACACTGTGAAGTGAAAGGGATCAGCTGGCCACCCCCTCTCTGACAAATTACAACCCCTTCCCTTCCAAAGGGCAGTAATCTGAAAATTATGCAATTATTGCCAATGAACTCTGGCAAAGGTAAGGGACCTTTCTATTTCTATGCTAGAGGACACGGGTGCAAGCTAGAGGGGTAGAGACTCAGGGGAGAGAGGAGGAGGTGTTACTTCACTGGGAGGGTGGTGGAACCATGGAATGCGCTACTCAGGGGACTGGTAGAGGCAAAGACTGTGGAGGGGTTTAAGAGGGGCTGGGACAGGTTTAGGGGGAGGGTGAAACTGACGAAGCCCAATACAAGGGGAACATCTTGGACTGGGGTCAGAGAAACCCAAGGGGTTGGGGGGACAGCAAAGTTGGTGCCCAGTATGAGGGCTGACTATTGAGCAGACACGAAAGACCATTAGGCCTCCTCTGTTGGCATTTTAGTTTGTTTGTTTTTTTTCAAATTTATTTATTTTTTTATTTATAATACAATTGTTATTAGGCACAAGGACATTTATACATTATACAAGACATTTTACATAGATATATTTGTTCAGTTTATATAATTATACATTGGACTTTAAAAAAAAAAAAAAACTCTAACCCAGCATCAGGACTAATTAATCACATGAACTAGACAAGTCTCGTTTTAACATTTCTCCAGTATTGATTTGATTAGCTTCAGGGAACAAAGTCTGAATAAGTGCGTAACTGATACACAATACATTTTCTCCATTTTGTATCAAATACCTCCACTCTATCCCGTACTCTGGCCGCTATCCTCTCCATCCTATACCTCTCTCTTGTCAAGTTTAGCCACTCTCCCTTAGTTGGCAGCCTATTCATTCCCCATAGTCTGGTTATTACCTTTTTCACTGCCAATATTAGCAGTGTAGTTTGCAGGCATACATTCTTCTCTACTTTTAGACCAACTGGGGTAGCTGCTGTCAGTATATACCCAGAGGTAAAAATACCTGGGCTTTCATATATTGCCACCAGCTCCTGCACTACCTCCCCCCAATAAGGACCCAGCATGCTGCAATTCCAAAATATACGAGTCTGGTCTGCATGTACTGCTCCACATCCCCTCCAGCACTTTCCTTCAGGATCGCCTGTAAAGGCATTTTAGTATCTTAGTATTTACAGTATCCAGAGAAACAGCACCACAGGTGTTATATTATGTTCGACAATTCCAGGCCTCTAGTCTCCTCCTAGCGTTTATTCTCCATACCCCTGATCATTCTGATGGACCACCATTACACCCACTCTACTGTTCCAATACCCTTTTTTAGTAACAAACCTTTTATTTACCTTTTTTATATATAAATAATGCATATAGGAAATTACAAACAACTGATAAAAATAAATTGTGCATAATGAGGAAAAAACATTAAACATTTTGTATAACACTATAAAATATTCTCATTTAGGATCATCTCTCTACATTAGAATAAATAAGTAGAATTGATATTGTTGGTTCTTTAGGAATATTAAATGCACTATATTTGTTCATTCAGAACATTTGTACAGGACCAAAAATGAACAAATAACAGAATGAGAGGATGACAATAGACACAAAAGGAAGCAGATATTGAAGTAGGAAATAAAAAAGAAGTGAAAAAAGAAGGCAGACAGGTAAATGATTATTAAGTACAGTTAAATTAACTGAGAAGATAGAAATCTGACTTGGGAATCTCAATAATCACTTATTTTGTTTGTCTAACTTCAAAAATGTACAGAACAGTTCCAGTGACATCATGGATCTAATGGCTGCCTAGTCCTCGCACTCTCCTCAAGCAAGACCACAAATTCCCCATTAAAATCAGCAACTCTACATAAAAACTGATCGCAAAAATCAAGGAGGAGGAGAACACAGCCAACCATGTAGGCCTCTACGTGAATAATGCTTCGTGGACGGAAGATGGAACAGGATTGCCAGCAAAGCTTTCTGCGTAGAAGAATTTGCAGGTCTCAGTCTCACAACCTGAGAGTCTGATTCCCCAACCAAGCCAAAGAAAACTTGTTGGGAACATCTTTTTTTTGGTTTTTTGTTTTTTAATCAATAAAATTTTATTGAATTAAAACACAATACACAAAAATAATGCCATAAGTAATCAAATACAATACAGCAATAATCATTCATGCCGCACTTAAAAGATAAATGAACATTGCTTTCGTAACTGTGAGACTTGTAAAGCTACACAGGGTACTCTTTAAATTAATTATAAATTATAGACTAATTACCTTCACAATAGAGAGAAGTTATTCCACTAATCCTTGAACAACATTCCCCTGATAAAATAAATCAACATGAGAAATATAGCAGAAAAGGCAGAAGGGGGAGGGATAGGTTATTGGCAGCCTACAGGCTTACTAGGTTAGTGAAGAGAAACAAATAGAAATTGTGCCCCACTTAAAGCTGAATATATCTGCCTGGTCTGCCATTAAGTGAGCAAGTCTCTCCAGTCTCAAAACTTCCAAGCACTCAGCCTTCCATTCACTGAATGACGGTGTCCGCTCCTCCAGCCACATTCTGAGAGTGAAGCTACCAACCGACATTGAAATTAGAGCAATGGTGCAACGCTGTTCTTTACTCCATATTTTTGTAATCAAAATGACCAACAAGACCTTTTAATTTAAATTCTCCCTTAGCCATGCAATGTCTTTTAAAAAATCAGCACTCTTGCCCCACAAGGAAACCATTTTGGGACACGACCAGAACATACAGATCAAGTCATAATTAGCATCTCCACAACTCAGACAGTTGGACGTAGCTCTCAATCCCATCTTGTTCATTTGGAGTTTAACCAAAACTTGTTCAAACTCCAACCATTCGCATCATTACAGAGAGCATTAGCCCACCACCTGATACACTGTAGATCAGGACCATTAATGCACCCTAAGAGTAAGTCATAGAAACTAGACATTCTGGGCCTAGCTTAAATTGCGGCCAGGAAGTTTTAAGTGTTGAGACTTAATGTCTAAGTAGGACCCATCCTCAAATGCAAGGCCTTGTATGCTATTAGCTATGCTGTTAAACATATCCTCATCATCTGGTTGCAAATCATACTTGTACGCTAAATGTCAAAAGACAATAAGGTCCTATCCTTTATTAAGTTTTTAATTCTGGTTATATCTTTCATCTCCCAAATAGCGTTCTCGAAGAGCTGCCCATCTGCTGTAACATTAGGATTTAAGAAGATTGGTCGTATTTTGGATCTAGTTGGATTTAGTGTAAGAAGATATTTATATCCTGAAGAGATGATCTTATCTATAAGGATTTTATTTTTAAGATGTTTAACAGGTTTGACGAAAACTAGGTATCCCAGGTAAATTGAGCTATCCTTAGCTGAATCTAATTCCATATCAAGCCATTCTGGATTAATGGTGAATCCACCTTTACTATTACACCATTTTGACATTTGATTCATTCTGCAGGAAAGAAAGCAGTAATATAGGTCTGGGGCTTTGAGCCCGCCTGTATCTTTTGGCCTGGTTAGTCTTCGATAGGCCATTCAGCACCTTTTTTGTGGCACAGAGAAAGTTTGAAATGGAGCTCTGTATATTCATGAACCATTTTTTTATTGATGTTAAAAGGTAACATGGAAAACGTGTGTAGACATTTCGGTAGTATCACCATTTTCACAGAGTCCAGGCACAGAGACCAAGTAGTACGTTGTGACACCTAGTTAAACTGTCTTGTACAGATTTTTTAAGAAAGGCCAAGTTCTTACTAATAGTTTTGGATATAGACTTAAATACTTTAATTCCTAGGTAGTTCAGTTTTTCGGATTCCGAATTTAGGCCCACATCTAGGATTTCCTGCTTTTTACAGTAGTGATTTAGGGGTAGAAAAGCTGACTTATCTTTATTCAATCTGTACCCAGAAAAGGAGCCAAAGTTGGAGATAATCTCTAATATTTTCTTGATGGAGACACCTGGATCAGTGACCGATAATAATATGTCATCAGCGTAATTCTTTGTCACAAAACTCAATACTTCTAATGTCTTTGTCTGTAAAGAGTTTTCTTATCAAGGGATCCAAGGTCAAGTTAAAGAGTAAATGGGAGATAGGACAACTCTGCCTCATACCTCTTTTTAAACAGAAGGACTGGGACGTGACCCCGTTAATAATGACTGAGGCAGAGGGGATTTTGTAAAGTAGCTGCACCCATTTTATAAAATCTGCAGGGAAGCCACAGTTTCAAAACCTCAAATAAGTGAGACCACAGAACCCCACCAAATACCTTTTCTGCATCCAGTGAGAACAGACCCGTTGCTGATTTCGACTTTTAGCTACTTCCATCAGATGAAATAGTTTCCTGGCATTGTCAGCAGCAACTTTGCCCTTGATGAAGCCTGTTTGTTTGTTTTCAATTAGCAGTGGAATAACTTTCTCCAACCTTTCTGCTAATATCTTAGCGAGTATTTTAGTATCAGTATTGATTAGGATTATTGGTCTATAATTCTTGCAATCATTTGGATCTTTGCCTGCATTATGGATCAGGGTGATGAGGTCCTGCGTGATATTAGGAGGCAGCTGACCTTTGTTGAGGGCTTCCTTAAACACACCCAACAAAATGGGAGCAACTTCATCTATTAGTTTATGGTAAAAGTTAACCGAATACCTGTCTAGCCTAGGGGCCTTGTTTATTTTCAGCTTATTAATCGCATCCCTAATTTCCTGAAGATTGATGTCTTGCATGAGGGACTTTTTGAGATCCTCCGGAACACTAGGAATGTTCAGACCAGAGCAAAAGGTGCCTACATCGCTTGGACAGGAGGGATCTGTTACGGTACATCATACAGAATCTTGTAAAATTGAGAACAAATTTAATTTTCTTATCCCTTCGTTACTTGTCTATTGCTATTAAAGTCATTAATGGAACAGATTCTTGTGGCATTACTGTTCTGCTTAAGCATTATGGCAAGTATTCTGGAAGCTTTAGGGCCAGAATCTAAGTAGTTGAATTTAGATTTCTATATGGCAAACTCAGTCTCCCCCCAATTAGATATTCAGTTTTAAGAGTAGACCACTTAGCCCATACTTCTTCAAAGGCAGTGGCAGGGCTCTAAATAAGATTTTTTGAGATGAGTGCCTGTACTCCTCATTTTGAAAGTAAGGTGAGTAAAACGAAATTCTGATGTGTACAAATGTCTTGCTAGAGTGGAGAAAGGAGTACATTTATTTAAAAAATGTACGTTGTTTTCTAGATAAGAATTTCAGGTGCCAACAATGCTCCAAATAATGTTGGCAGGTAGGAATTTACTCACAAGTTTTAAAACATAGTGAGTAAAACAAAAGTGGGATGCATACAAGTGCTGTAAATCTGGCAAAAAACTGTTCCTTTTGAATCACCAGTTATGTTATGAAGCACTATTCTTTGGCATGTGGAGTATTTACAAATGTTGGATGAATACTGGCACTCATTAAAAAAAAATTTATTGAAGAGTATTTCCTAAAATGAAGTGAGTAAAATAGGTCAGTATACACCTTATCTGGAGCCCTGGGTAGTGGATAGTAGCTCCTCTTCTACCGCTTTAATGTTTTTCAGATTTTCTTCAGATTTCTTTTCTGTTTCTTTTTTAAGCCAAGGGAAGTACTGATCCAAAAAGCTCTGAACATGCACTTCAAACTTTCACAGTTATTGGCCCAGGATGTGTCTGAAGGATTGTTGAATTCTAGAAAATATTGTATAATTTTTGGTCTGCGATAAGACATCACTGTTATTCAACAGAAAATTATTTATTTTCCACCTACCTCTCTTTTCTGCCCCCCCCTTGATAACTGAGACTGAAACATGGCAGTGATCAGAAATGACTTGCTCCTTAATCTGCATTTGAAACAATCTTTAAAGAAATCCAATTGTTCCAAACAGAAAGGGAATTTACAGACCTAAAGACGTGGCTGCCCTGGAACAGTGGACGGATGAAGTAAAGAGGTAGGCTAATGTAACGGATACCAGGGTCAAGCGGCTAGAATCAACTCTGCAGGATCTCTTCAGGTGGTGGCCAAGTGGGAAAGGGTGTTGACCAAGTGGAATGCGTTGCCGGCAAAAGTGGTATCCTGCAGAACAGTGAGCTGCTTCAAAGGAGGCTGGGACAGGAAAAGGGTTAAGTGAGGGAGGGGCAGCTGCTGAGTAGAGGGGCTAGCTGCAAAAATCAAGCAGACTGGATAGACCTTTGGGCCTATATCTGCTGGCAAATTTCGCATGTTCATATGTTCGTACATTATGGCGAAGCAGGAAGACTCTTAGAATCAGGCTTGAATGAAGCATATCAGACTACATGGGCTCCCAGAAGGCTCATGGGGAATAATCTTACAGAGATTTTGGACAGCTTTTTTACACAATGCCTGAAGCTCCCCCCAGACTTCTGCATTGACACAGAATGCACTCACCGGGTGTTGGGGATCAACTCTGCCCCTGCTCGGTGACTGTCCACTTCTTAAACTATGCCATCAAAGAAAAAAAGTCTGCAAAAGCTTGGCAAAAAATACAGGTTACTCACCTGTAACAGGAGTTCTAGAAGTGGTATATGTTGTTCATCCACACTTCTTGGCAGGTACCTTGCCGCTTCAAGATGTGCCAGAAGGTCTTCAAGCTGGCTCCTCCCACCCACCCCGGTGGTAAAACCCTTGGCTCCACCCCATGATGCCAGATCTAGCCCACTGGAAGCCAGGTTGTGCATCGAAGCTGGAGAGGTCGGGTAGGTCATGTGGATGAACAACATATACCACTCCTAGAACTCCTGTTACAGGTGAGTAACCTGTATTTCTAGGGACATGGATATGTTGTTCAATCCACACTGTCTGGCAGACTCCTAGCAGTTCTCTGGGAGGAGGGAGGCAAGGCGCGCACCCCCGATACTTACTTGGGGAATAAGAACTGGAGAACCAAGGTCCCAAAACCAGCATCCCGGTGTGACTCTAGGTCAATGTGGTAATGGGAAATAAAGGTGTGTGCTGACTTCCAGGTAGCAGCCCCACAGATTTCCTGGATAGGGACATCCCTGGAAGCAGCCACTGAAGCAGCGGTATGGCAGATTGAATAAGCTCTTATCCCTTTGGGTGGCTCCATGCCCGCCAACCTATAGCAGAGATCTAGGCAGGAGGTGACCCATCTGCTAATCGTCCGCTTGGTTGCAGGTCTGCTTGGTGCGGCTTCAGCGTAGGTGACAAACAGCTTGTGAACCTCTCCCCAAACTTCAGCCGTCCGCTCCTTGTAATAAGCGAGCGCTCTTCTAGGGTCCAGAGTATGGACCCTATATTTGGCCTCTGAGGTGTGATTGAGGTAGAACACCAGCAGAATCAACACCTGATTCAGGTGAAACTCCGACACCACCTTCGGAAGGAATTTCGGGTGGGGGCAAAGGACAACCTTGTCCCTGTGGAAGACCAGAAAAGGAGACTCTATGGAAAGCGCCTGGAGCTCTCCCATCCTTCTGGCTGACGTTATAGCCACCAAGAAGGCGGTCTTCCACGACAGGTGGGAGATATCGCACCTGTGCATCGGTTCAAATGGTTTGCCCATGAGCTTGGACAATACCAGCAGTAGATCCCATGGAGGTGGAGGTTCTCGCAGAGGAGGAGATATGGGATCAAGGCCTTTGAAAAAGAGCCAGACCATCTTCTCCTGCGCCACCGATTGCTTGTCGGCCCGCGCCCGGTAAGCAGAGATGGCTGCCAGGTGCACCTTAAGGGTCGTCGACCAAAGCCCTATCTGAGAAAGGGACCACAGGTAGTCCAAAATGCTAGCCAACGGACAGGAAGAAGGATCCAACCCCTTGCCCTGACACCGAATGGAGAATCTCTTCCATTTAAAGGCATAACATTTTCTGGTCGACTCCTTACGCGATGCCTCAACGACATTGAGGACCTCATCGGAAAGACCCAAGGCCTGGAACTCTAGCCGCTCAGGAACCAGGCCGTCAGGTGCAGGGGTTGAAGGTCCGGATGGAGCACCTTCCCCCTTTCTGACTGAGATCAGGTCCAGGCGGGCTGGAAGCTGCCTCGGGAGCCTGGAGCCAAGGTTGAGGAGATCTGGATACCAGAACTGGCGAGGTCAGTCTGGGGCTACCAGAATCACCTGTGCCTTGTCCCTCTTCACCTTGGGAAGCACCTTGTGGATCAAGGGAAATGGAGAAAAGGCACTGAAGAGTCCCGGGGTCCACGGCCTTGAGAAGGCATCCCCCTGCAGCAAGCCCTGCTGAGTGGGGTGGGCATGAAACAGCCTCAGCTTCGCGCTCTCCTAGGAGGCAAACAGGTCCACCTGAGGGCTGCCCCAATGGAAGAACAGGTCTTGCACTACCTCCGGCAGTACAGACCACTCGTGAGATGCAGCACCTATCTGGCTGAGGGCATCGGCCAGACTGTTCGAGGCTCCTGCCACATGGATGGCTAGGAGATCCACCTCCAGGCTAATCAAGAGAGACCAAATGCAGAAAGCTCCTTTGCACAGATGCAAGTAGTGCATCCCGCCCTGATGGCTGAGATAGTACATGGTCGTGGTGTTGTCTGTCTGGACCTGAACCACTTGACCCCATACAAACGGAGCGAGGGCAGTGAGGGCTAGCCGTACCACTCGAAGCTCCAGCAGGTTGATGTGGCATCCGGACTCCTGAGGGGACCAGAGCGCCCCCAGATGGGCACCCCAACCCATCAAAGAGGCGTCGGTCGTAAGTATGACTGTCGGCTCGGAGTGGACAAACGGGATACCCTCCTGCAGATGAGCTGAGATGAGCCACCACTGCAGGCCATCCCACATCTTCAGGGTCACAGTTACTGGCTGGTCCAAAGGACCGGAGCGCTGTGACTACTGGCGGGCCAGCCCCCATTGCAGGGGACGCATATGCCAGCTGGCCCAATGGACCACGCTGGTGCAAGCCGCCATGAGACTCAGAAGGCGCAGGAAGTCCCGGGCAGGGTGAAATTGCCCAACCTGAAATGATTGGGCAAAGGAGGAAAGGACCTCGGCCCTGTCCACCGGGAGCCGGGCTCTGGCTCGAAGATAGTCGAGCTCTGCCCGATGAACTGAATCACCTGCGATAGCATGAGTTCCGATTTGGCCTCGTTGATCAGGAGACCAATTTGAGAGCAGACCTGGAGGGCCAGATCTCTGGACCGCTCCACCTCCAACCTGGAGGGGGCTGCTATCAGCCAACCATCCAGGTAAGGGTACACTCGGACCCCTCAGCACCCTAGGAATGCTGTCACCACTGCCATGCATTTGGTGAAGAACCTGGGAGCTGGAGAAAGGCCAAAGAGCATGGCCCGGAACTCGTAGAGTGATTCCTCTGCTCTGAAGCGGAGGAATCGCGGATGTGACAGATGGATTGGGACGTGAAAGAACGCGTCCTGGAGATCCAGAGAACAAAACCACATGCTTAGTTCCAAGGATGGTATGATCTGAGCCAGAGTGACCATCCTGAAGGTGCGCGGCCTTAGGAACTTGTTCAGGTCGTGCAGATCGAGAATGGGGCGCCAGCCTTCCGTCCATTTTGGGACCAGGAAGTATCTGGACACAAACCCTGGGCTTGGAGGAGGATCCGCCACCTTGCTGATCACCTCCTTTTGGAGGAGCAGAGCTATGTCGGCTCGACAAGTCGACAGAGAGGCTGCGGAACTGGTAGCCCCCCGAGAGGAGACGGCTCGAAAGGGAGGGATCCGCTTGAATTCCAGAGGCAGACCCCTGCCAACCACTTCCACCACCCAATGGTCCGTGGTGACAGCGGACCAGGTGGAAAGGAAGTGGTTGAGCTGTCCCCCCATGGAGGACCCAGGGGACGAGTGACGAGGTTGGGGGAGGCACCCCTCAACCCGTCACCGGGCAGGCTTGGAGGAAGGGCCGGCCGAGGAACCGCCTGGACCTTTCCCTCCAAGCTTCCTGTTGGAGGAAGCAGCAGGCTTGGCCTTGGGGCGCCAATCGTGAGCCTGCTGGCCCTGCTGCTGGTGCTGCTGGGCCAGATGTACCGCAGGGGCAGAAGGGCAAAAGGACTTACACTGTTGCTGGCGGCCTTTGTCCTTCTGGGCAGACGTAACTAAGTCCAAGGTGGCACATTGGACTTCTCGATCCTCTGGAGATGGCCCTCCACCCTGGGCCCGAACAAGTCGGTGCCCAAGAAGGGGATGTCTGCCAGCTTGTGCTGGGTATCTGCCATGAAGGTAGAGATCCGCAGCCAAACTCGGCAGCGCATGGCTACTGTGGCCACTACTGACCGGGCACAAGAGTCTCCGATGTCCAGAGCAGTCTGGAGCTGTTGCTTGTCCACAACCTTCCCTGATCCCGCAGCTGCTTGACCATCATTTGAAGGTCAGCTAGGAGATGAGGAAGCACCTCATCCAGGGAGCCCAAAAGGGCGTGTGAAAAGTGTGCCATCAGTAGAGGCGAGCTAGCCTGTCAAAGACCTAGGGAGGAGGCAGCATAAACTTTGCGTCCAGAGTACTCCAGCTCTTTGGACTCCTTGTCCGGGGGCTTCTCTACTTCCCTGGTGTTTCCAGAGCACCGGAAAATGCTATCGCTTACCAGCCCTTCAGCCGAGGGGTGCGCCGAAAAACCGGAGAGGGAACCGGTCGGGACTGTGTACTTGTGGGCCATCCTGGCTGAAGGCACAGGACAGGAGGCAGGCCGCTGCCACAAGTCCAAGGTCGGACCAACAATGGCCTCGACCACAGGAAAGGCCTCCATGGGGGAATCCCCTTGGTCCAAAATCTCTGCGAGGGGATATCTGGCCCGTTTCTGCACAGGTTCGAGCTGCATCCCAGTAGACTCTGAGATGAGCCAAAGAATACCAAGGAATGAGGACGGGCTCTCATCCACCGACAGACCCCCGGAGGATTCCAGGTCGAGAGGCTTGGAATACAGGGAGGAGTCGTCGGACTCCAAGGGGTCCACGAACAGCTGCCAAGCACTTGAGCCACCCTCCACTTGCCGAGGCCAATCGGGGGTGAGGGTGACTGACAACCTGTGGGGTAAGCCCTGACCCAACCGAGAATCCTTGGTCAGGGCCCCAGTCTTCAGTTGCGGGGGCGGTGGTTCCACCACAATGGGTGGAGCAGCCAGTTCCGGCCAAGCAATCGGTGCCAGAGTCGGCTCCTCGACGAAGGAGCCGAGGGCGAGAGGCTGCTTCAGCCATTCGGACGACAGCAACTTAACTGCTGGGGAAGGTGACGGAGTTGGCTTGTTGCCGGTCAATAAGAGTTGCTGCCACATCATATCCTCATAGCGCCGACGCAACTTGCACCACAGCCTATCCTCTGAAAAGGATGAGGAAGAGCGGCGCCACCGCTTTCCGTGATGTCGGGACTGAGACCACCAACTCCGGCGGGACTTACCCAACACGGAAGAGGACCGAGACCACCAGGGTTGCTGACAGTGGGTCAAAGAGGGGCCGGGGAAAACCCGCTCATCCCCTGGCTCAGGGTCTTTGACCGGGTACTTTGGGCTGGGAGGCCGAGGCAAGTCATCGGTAATCACTGGGGGTACCGGTGAAAGGAGGTCGTCGGCCTCTCCAGTCGACAGCCTGTCCAACAGGTTGAGAAAAATCTCTACCGCATCGACGGATGTCTCGAACGACTGACCTGACAGGAACACCGAAAAGCCAGCGGCCTTAGCTGCAATCTCGACCGAGGTCGATAAGAGATGCTCCGGGGAGCAAGATCTCTCCCGCTCCCACAGACGTCAATGGTGGGACTTACCTTTCGATTCTTTCTTCTTCTTTGACCAACTGAAGTGAGTCCCTGAAGGCCCTTCTCCCTTGGTGGAGAGGGACTGACAAAGCTCCCGAAAGGAAGCAGTATAGGAGGAGCCCAAGAAGAGCGGGATAAATGCCGACGCTGAGGAAGAAGAAGACGCGGCCTGGGCCACCTCCTCCTTGAGGCGATTAACTGCTCCAGCTGCTCTCGGAGCCACAGCGCGGAGACTGCCAGCGGGCCCTCCATCAACCGCGGCAGAAACCTTTCCGGGTGCCCCAGTTGAGTCGGGCGCGGTCAGCAAGAACCGCGTCAAAAGGACTTGCAAAGATCACAGGCCTCGGATCATGGTCAAGCTCAAGGCAGTAGACGCATGTGGCGTGCGGGTCGGTCCGAGACATCTTCTGCCCGCAAAGGCACCAACGGAAGCCGGAAGTAGATTTAGAATCCATCGCAGCCGCGAGGGAAGGAGAAGACTTAAGTCCTGTGAATTTAAGCACGATTTTCAGTAAAACCAAAGGTTTAGGATCCAGGCCTAGAGACGCAAGAGCACTAAGGAGGGAACCTGAGCTTCCAAGCGGTAAGGAAGATCTGGCGTCATGGGGCGCAGCCGAGGGTTTTACCACCCGGATGGGTGGGAGGAGCCAGCTTGAAGACCTTCCGGCACATCTTAAAACGGCAAGGTACCTGCCAACCAGTGTGGATAGAACAACATATTCCCTAGAATGTGAAGTTTTCTATGGGCAAACTAAAATTTACTTTGATAATGACTATGCTGCCCTTAACAAGAAGTAGTACTGGGATTATATTCCTATAATGCAAGCACTACAGAAAAAGCAGATTAAATTCCCAGCCCCGTACCCAGCTAGGCTCATGGTTCAGTTTCCAGAGGGACAGAAGCGCTATGATACTGCAGCTGAAGCTGCTGCTGACCTAATGACCTATGGAATCACCCTCCCGGAAAACCCCATCCCAGCTAAAGCTGCACTTCCGCATCCACCATGCTGGCAACAGGCTACATCTGTGAAACAGTGCAGGAGGCAGACTGAAGCCATCATGGCAGACATCATGAAGCAACTTAAATCCTTTTACAGAGATGCAGCAGCTACTTGATTGGATTTACTGAACTCCTTAAATCATCCCACTACTTAAGCAGTAAGTAACCTGGGGTTGGGTTGGGGGCAACATACAACTACCTGCCGTGGTGCCTGGGGGGGGGGTGCTGCTTCCTCCCTCCATGATATGTTGCTTGATTTTGGGACAGTGAATTTGCACTGGGACGGCTAAATGCACTGGGACCTCCCCCTTTTACCATTTGCCCCTGTATAGCCCTATGCTGCTGCTGCGCTATTCCACTCACAGCACTTCCTCCCTTATCCCTTTCCCATTCCTGCCCTCTTTTCATCCTATCTCATCCCTCCTTCCCCCCTCTCTCGCCTGTTTCCTCACCTTGTTCTCTCCCTCTACCCCAACCCCCTCACCCCGTGGGTCTTTCCTGCTCAAGCATCATTGTGGAATCTCCCTCCTTGCTCTTTTTTTGCTCCATCCACCCCCCAATTCACCCCCTGTACTTTCTCTCCTTATAAGCCCTTTCACCCCTCTTCAGACAAGGTCACTGGCTGAACTTGACACAATATTTATCTTGCTATATTGTTCTTTTGTTTATTTAATTACTTTCCTCATGTTGTACTACTTACTGAAACCACTGTAATTTGCTATTCTTGTGACTTGACGTGGAACCTCTGTAAAAGAGCCCTTTGCTCAAAGGTCTTTCCGATTTGTTAAATAAATAAAAAAATAAAAATAAATTTATACCCAGTTGCTCTGGACCAACTGGAGAGTTAGGCACTCTTGAGACTGTGCCTCAGCAACAGGAGTCACCTCCGGGGTGGTGAAGCTCCGTACCTTGAGTGGGCTCTGTCCCCAGAGGGGCTCTCTGTGTAACCTGGTACCTATGCCAGTTTCCCCATCAAAATTCACTGGTCGATTTGTGGTTTACTGTCCCTGCAGCCTTTCTAGAATGGGGGGGGTTGGCAGCGCAGCCAGTGCCGGGGCACACCACCAATTCGGACAGCAGGGAATTGCTGCTTTTTCTTCACTAAGTGTAGTGTCCCACCTGCCTCAATTTCCTGATCCCCCAGGGACCTCTGGCACCTATCTGCTGATGCCGCACTCCGTTTTTGCACTCTGCAACAAGTAGCTGAGACAGATCTGAACGGCTCTCCATATTTGGCAGATTGGTTCTTGTTTTCCATTGTTTAATGTAAATCATCTCCAGAGTTGAGCTGCATTCCCTTTTTTTGTTTCAGTTATATAGACACATGGTATTAGCCCTGCTTTGCTACTGGTGTTACCTCCTCCACCCCAGCTGTTTTCTGACTGAGCAATGGGCTATCAAGGACCTGTTCTCATATATCTTATTGCCACCTTGTCGCCCCAGTTGGATTTAGACTGAACTCTTGGGACATTTTGGGTCTGTCCATGAATAGACACCTGCTTCTCCGGTTAGAGTAGTTTTGGTCTTGTGATCTCACAAAGACTCAGATATTGTTCTGGTTTGCTATGGCTGTACTGTTGGTACCTGCCCTACATTTCACTAAGTGATACAGGTTGAGACAACGTGGGGTTCCTATGGTTTTAAGCCAAATTTGGCTCCTCCAGGCCATTATTAGATGCATCCAGTGGAATATGGTTATTTTTTACACTGCTGGTCTCCTTCTCACTAATAAGGGCTGGTTGCCACCTTTCAGGCATTTCTTGAGCTGGGTGGGGGTGATATAGATCATTCCAGCCTGGCCTATTCCATGTCCCATGATTTCTCCTTCTTGGTTGCCTTATTCCTTTCCTTCCCCCGCCCTCCAATTCTGTTTATTTTACTCATTCTCCTGTTTTGAGACACACTGGTCCTGTGAGAGGCCTAGGAGCTTTGTCCTCCTGGCTTTTTCCTCCTTCCTGGAATACATGATCCACAGAAACACGGATGTTTAGGGTGGGCTCCATTTCTTGCCCCTGCCTTGGAAGCACTTCGGCCCCTCGCCCTGTGTGAGGCAGTTAGTTTGGTTCAGCATTGGGTGGACTGTTGCCTAGGTGCCTCAGTGGGACCACTGGTTAGACCACCATACATTTACTCACCGTTTGCAGTTTTGCAATTTTTGTACTTTGCTTTTAGATCTTTTACATAAAAATCGAGACAGCTGTTGTGTGGGCTTAACTTCCTGAGGGTAGCAGGGAGGTACTTATTTAGGTCTGGTTGCCCTGGCTTTGGGCTGCAAAGGCTGGGACCTGTTCATCTAGCCGCCATACTGTTTTGGGTCCTACGGGACTGGTGGCCAGGGGATGAGCCTGCTATGCAGTGGTTTGAAGGTGGGCTTTCCGTCGCTGAGTTTGTTTCACCCAAGGGAACTGTTACTCCCTAATTTTATGGTGAAATGACCACTTGAGTGCTTCCAGTTACTAACTGGATCCATAATATTAATGAACTGAATAATCCAGTCAAGCCAACCAAATGTTTCCAATATAATCCTAATCACCCAGTTGATGTCCTGCTTGTTCAGGAAACTCACCCAATCCAGCAGGAACATACCAAGCTGACTTGGGGGAGGCGTTATACAATGTTCTCCTCCTCTAGTAAGCGGGGTAAATGTAGGGTATGGCCATTTTAATCCCGAATACCATTCCATTCCAGGTACACTGGACTACTCTGACCTCTTGGGAAGATGTGTTCTTCTCCAGGGGTGCTTGTATGATTCAGATGTCACCCTTGCTAATGTATACTCTCCGGCATGCCGAGCCTCAGGCATATATTCAAATTAACAGCTCACATTCTTCTTCTTTTGTGCTTCAATGGGAAACTCGCCAGCGCTGCCCCCTCTCCCCGTTACTGTTTGCGCTCTATATTGAACCCCACGCAGTGGCTCTTTGGTCATCACCAGAGGTGGAGGGGGTATTGCTTGGTGGTACAGAATATAGAGCTTCATTATACATCGATAATGTCCTCCGTACCCCGATAAACTCTGACCATTCCATCCCTGCTGCCTGGTCTGTACTCACTTCTTCTGGTGCTCTCTCTGACTTCTCAATCTCTGAAAAAACCGAGGTACTTTTATTGAATTACTCTTTTTCGCTGGAATTAAAGCAATCCCTTCCTCTGTGTTGGAGGGACACTAAATTCAAATACCTAGGTGTTGTTATACCTAAAGATTTGGGTAACCTGGAATTGCTACATTATGAACCTTTGACGACTGCTCTAATGGATGACTTGACTAGATGGGGTGGGTAACTCTCACTTTTTTTCTCCCAAACTGAAGTAATACAAATGAATATTATCCCTCATCTATTGTATCTCTTTCAAACAATCCCCCTGTTCCCTCATCCTATTATTTTGACTCATGGAACAACTTAATTTCTCGTTTCATCTGAGGTGGCCATCCCCCTAGGATCAGACTATCTCTTCTCCAACTACCATGTGCTTTGGGGAGAGCGAAGCTAGCTAATTTGCTTCATTATGCTTGGACATCCCACTTATGACTTATCTATTACTGGTTACAGCCTCAGATACAGGCACCATGGAAATAATGAATTTATTCTTAACATGCATGACGTCCCTCTTCTTTTCACTAATAGATCCACCCTCACCCTCTGAGGAACTACACCAGCTTCATGGCTTCCACCCTGAAAATGTGGTTTAAACTGCACACTATACCAAAGCTTTCACTTCTGTTTTATTTATGTAGACTTATAGCATCTGACTCGGAATTTCTGCCATCCAAACATTCGCTAGATGGTGCTGTCTTGGTCTAGAACACATTTTCCAATTTCTGGATAACCACGGGATTATTTTATTTGAACAACTACAATGACAATACAAACTGGCTGGTAGGGAGTATTTTCAGTATTTGTAGGTACCGATCTACCTCCTACATCAATCCAAATTCCAGATTAGCCTCCCTGCCCCACTGTTGTTCAGATTACTTCGTGACATTATCAATGGCACAACATGGGGACATTTGATAGGTCATTTTTATAGCAGCCTTCAGGATTTAGTGGATGACAGCAAACAATCCATCCTTGACAAGTGGCTTGGGGAAATACAAATTGCAATCCCCTATGACAGATGGGTAAAACAAGCTCTGCCCCCACTATAGTCAACTTCTTTGGGGATACAGAAGGAGTCTGCCTGGAAATACAGGTACTGATTCTTTCGGATTTCTCCCAACACATTATGGTGCATGTTGGAGGGGCTGTGGAGAACCGCCCATGTATTTTGGAGTTGTACACTGCTCCAACCCATCTGGCTCTCTCTGGCAGACCAGCTGAATCAGCTATCCCAACCAGCTTCCCTCATTAACCCATCTATATTATTGCTCTCTGTACCTCCGGCTGGGGTCAAACTGGGTACTCAGCCCCTGGTCTATCTTCATGTGCTGGCAACGAAGAAAGCAATTACCAGATTATGGAAGCAAACCAGGCTACCCATGGTGGATCTGTGGAGAGCAATTATTCTTGGTATATATGAAATGGAGCAGATCATGGCTCATCACCATAATCGCCTTACCTAGTTTAGAGCTAAATGGCAACTGTGGGTCACATGTGACATGACGAAACCTTTGTTCTCTGATTAGTTCGCTTTCAATGTCTTACCTGCTTTATCCCAGATAATTGTTGGGGCAGGAGTTTCCTATGTTCTTGGGACAACAATATAGTTTTGGTTCTATTCCTGGTTCACTTGTCTGGTCTACAATTGTACCTTTGTGGTGAATACTGTTTGTACACGGACTAATACCACCAGTATCAACCTCACTGTGTTTTTTACAACACTGCCTTACATTTTGTTCAGCAGCTGTACTCTTGCCTCAAAAAATACAAATTACAAAAAAACTATACAGAGGAGAGAATTTGTCTTGAAATTGTTTCTTTAGCTGGCCCTTTATGCAGCAGCCAGTAATCCCAGCCAGTCTCCCACTTGCAGAAATGGAATCACTGAGCTCAGTGTTACCATCTTGAACTTTTCTTTCTTTAAGTGTTTGTTCAGGCATCTCAGGTCTAAAATGGGTCACCACACCCAATTTTTCTTGAGGGTTAGGAAGTATCTGGAGTTAAGACCCTTGCCCTGTTATACAGCAGGTGCTTTTTCCACTGCATGTGAGTGCAGCAATTTTCTTCACCTCCAGCTCCAATAGGATTTTTTTGTGCTGGTGTGGGAGGTTGAAAAACGTCTGGCTTCTGTAGTTTTGGAACTCTCTTGAACTGCAGAGACATAACCCTGGCTCACTACTTATAGGACCCACTTGTCTGTCGTCATTTTTGTCCATTCCTGGACATAGGAAGTCAGCCTCCCTCCCACTGACAGGTGGCTGACCTGGAAAGGACCATCAGAGGTTCTGTTTTGTCTTGGGTTTAGGTACTGGTGTTGCAGCAGCATGCTTATTTCCCATTCCACCTACACTCCACAACAGACTCTTTGTTAGGCTGTCAGTGTCCCCCCCCCCCCCAAATTCACTCATTTGTGCTGGGTGTTTTCTTCACAGGTCTATTGCCTAGTCCATTAGGTCTTCCAAAAATAAAATCTGGTATCTTCGCGGTGCCATTGCATCTCCGTTATTTCTCCATTGGGGACCGTGTCTTTTTCAAACCTGATAAGGAATTCATTAAATAAAGAAATAAAGAACACTTTCAAAACAGTAGCCCCGCAATCAAAACTGGTATCCGGAGATGGTGGTTTGGAGTGGGGACAGGACAGGAATCCATACTGTGAAACAGTACACCTAGCTACCGAACACACAATTACAGCAGCACTATCTGCTGCACAACACAGAAACTACAGACTCTTTTTTTAACAGGTACACCTGCTCCGACAAAAATAAAAAGTATTTTTTTTGTTATTAGAGTTTATATTCATTTTCCAAAAACTGGGGGGTAACAGTCACAAGTACATCTTATACAGAAATTAAGATTGAAAATAAATCCATATATCATAGCTATATATTTAAGCTTCACAGTGTGTCTAGAATTGATAGGCTTAAGCAAGATAAACTCTAATACTAACAGATACAGGTTTTAAATTATAAATCACAGGATACACATTATAACTCATGGACTATAAAACATGAAGGACCCATGCCTGACTTTCTGTAAGCCCCAGAACATCTAACCGGTGCAGGAAAAGCAGGATGTGACTGGCTCCAACCCCTTAGGTTAACCCCACCTCTAACCCAAACCTCTTAAGGGACAAAGGTGGGGTCCTTCAGCATAATATACAGTACCCATCTGGTCCATTTCAAGGTAAATAAATCAAATTTATCATTTAGATACTAGGAGATTTTCTCAAACCTATAGACCCGTGTCACAATCTCTGTCCATTCTGACAATGTGGAGACCCGGGGGGTAAGCCAGCAACATGTCAAGGCCTTCTTAGCCGCCGTAAAAAAGATCCCTAGCAGGTAACATGTATGTGAGTCCTTAAATTCAGGTGGAAAAATATGGAGGATAAATAAGTCAGCAGTAAGGGTTATTGGGAAGCCAAAAAGGCCGCCCAATTCGGACTGTAATGAGTCTTAAGAAAAAATTACTCACCTTAGTAATGTCGTTTCTTCTAATGGAGTCTTGCTATATTATGACATATGCAGTATAACCCCAGGTTAGAACTGCTCCAGAGGTGAAAGAGTTAACTTCCATGCAGAGCATGGAATCTTGAGCGCGAGCTCGGCTGGACACTCTGTCTGTTGAAGCTCAAACTTAAACTGTCAGATCTTTACGAGCAAAAACTCACTAAGGTTCTGTGTGGAAGCAGTAAACCTACACTAGCCGTTGGCTACTAACTACAAAAACACCTTTTTGATCTTGATCCCAAAACAAAGACTCAAGTCGGGGGATTCAAGAAGAAATTTAAGCATAACTCCTAAGCACCATAGAAGGGTGAAATAAAGTGGGCATCAAAGAAGTGCCAACATTGCATTGCCCACCCACCTCCCAAAAACAGAGGTTCTGAGAGGGCAGGCTGGGGGGGAGGTCATAATATAGCAAGACTCCATTAGAAGAAACAACATTACTAAGGTGAGTAATTTTTTCTTCAAACAACATGAAGTCTTGCTATATTATGACATATGCAGACTATACAGCAGTACCTCCATGGAGGAGGGACAGAACCTACTTGGGAAATTGGCTCTGAAACACAGCTGTTCAAATCGAGCATCACTCCTAGCCTGGATATCCAAGGAGTAATGCTTAGTAAAAGTGTGAACTGTTTTCCAGGTAGCTGCTTGACGTATCTCTAGGATAGGAATGTCCCTGGCAGCAGCCAGAGACGCAGCTGTACCTCTGGTAGAGTGAGCCCTCAGGCCTGAGGGAGGAACCTTACCCAGTTTTTCGTAACAGAATTGGATACAAGAGACAATCCACCTGGCAATGGATCTTTTAGTGGCAGGTTTCCCTTTACCAACCTCACCATAAGTGAGGCACAATTGGAGGGATTCGAACCTGTGACCCTTGGTACGTTCTATATAGTAACTAAGGGCTCTTTTGACATCTAAACTGTGCAATCTCCTCTCACCAGAGGAGGAATGGTCAGTGAAGTACACAGGAAGAGACATGGATTGATTAAGGTGAAAGTCTGAAACCATCTTAGGCAAAAACTTCCTGTTAGTCCTGAGGACTACCTTATCTCTATGAAAGGAGATAAAATCAGGCTCCACTGACAAGGCTTATAGATCACTTATGCACCTGGCAGAGGTGATGGCTACCAGAAACACAGTTTTCCAAGTCAAGTACTTCAGCTCTGCTGAAGACAATGGCTCAAAAGGGGGTTGCATAAGCTGAGGGATGCAAATATTAAGATCCCAAGCAGGGGCAGGATCCCTGAATGGGGGATTGGTGTGAAGCAACCCTTTAAAAAACTTGGAGAACACAGGGTGAGCTGATAAAGAAGAGGGCTTACCTGCTGACAAGAAGACAGACACAGCTGCCAAGTGCACCTTTAGGGTAGATGGCCTCAGCCCCAAGGAATTCAAATGCACCAAATAATCCAGGATCGTGGGCACACCAGCAGATTCTGGGGAAATATGTTTACCAGCAAACCATATGGAAAATCTCTTCCATTTTGAATTATAGGTAGCCCTGGTGGAAGGCTTCCTAGAGGCCTTCAAGATATCCAATACACCTTGAGAAAGGTGTAGGTCAGCAAACTCTAACTCTTCAAGAGCCAAGCCTTGAGATTGAGAGATTTGAGGTTCGGATACCAAACTCTCCCCCTGGGCACAGGTTAACAGGTTGTGATTCCTGGGAAGGCATTGGGGAGGGTGGACTGCTAAGGACATGAGGAGTGGGTACCAGGGCTGCCTGGCCCAATCTGGAGCAATCAGGATCATCTTGCAGGATTGAGATCTGATTCTGACTAGCACTTTGAAAAGAAGGGGGAAGGGGGGAAAAGCATAGAGAAACTTCCCTTCCCAACTGAGAAGGAAGGCATCCAGAGGGACTGAGCCCAACACTGGGGGCCTGCAACAAAAAAGGGGAAGTTGGTGATTGTCTGGGGCTGCAAAGAGATCTATTTGCGGAGTGCCCCATCTGGCAAATATTACCTCCAGTACTAGGGGATCCAGTGCCCATTCGTGATGGCCCTGGGAAATCCTGCTGAGAGCATCCGCTAGGACATTGTCCTTGCCTGGGAGGTGAACTGCCGTAAGGGAGGCGTTCAGAGAAAATGCCAGAGACCACAACTTCATTGCTTCGTGCACAAGGCCGTAGCACCGAGTGCCCCCTTGCTTGCTGATGTACCACATTGTAGTGGTATTGTCTGTTCTGACCTGAACTACCTTGTTCTGGACAGCTGTGGAGAAAACCTGAAGTGCTAGAAAAACTGCTCTGAGCTCCAGCAAATTGATGTGGAGCAGAGATTCCTGAGGGGACCACAGCCCTTGGGTGGAAAGGTCGCCCATGTGAGCTCCCCACCCCAAGAGGGATGCATCTGTAGTAAGGGTCAAGGAATGAGACTGGGGAGTGAAGGAAACCCCCTGTCTCAGATTGTTCTGATCCTGCCACCACTGGAGGGCCTGGATCAGGGTTCGAGTCACTGGAATCAATTTGGTTAGGGGATCCCCTTGAGACCAAAAGGCTCTCAAATGGAACTGAATGTCCCTCATCTGAAATCTCGCTCCCTGCACTACTGCTGTAGAAGCAGCCATGTGCCCCAGGAGCTGTAGAAAATGCCTTGCTGGTCGAGAGACCTGCAGGGTGAAAGAGGAGGCCAGAGACACCAGGGTCCTTGCTCTTTCCAGAGGAAGGAAGCTCTGGCTTCTTTTGTGTTCAGTTCTGCGCCTATAAAGGTGAGAAGCTGGACAGGCTCCAGAACTGACTTTGGAAGATTGAGAAGGAAACCTAGAGATGTAAGCAGGTGCTGGGTTACTTGTAAATGAAGTTTGACCTGTTCTGGAGACTGGCCTACAATGAGCCAGTCGTCCAGATAAGGAAAGATGGCAATCTTTTGCCTTCTTAAATGAGCAACTGCTACTGCCAGGCATTTTGTGAACACCCTTGGAGCCGAGGAGAGGCCGAAGGGCATTGCTCTGAACTGGTAATGGCCTGAGGCAGTTCGAATCTGAGGTACTTTCGATGGGAGCTGATGAGAACATGGAAGTAGGCATCCTTGAGGTCCAGGGAGGCTAGCCAGTCCCCTGGCCTTAGAGAGGGTAAAATAATCCCCAGGGTCACCATTTTGAACTTTGGTTTTAAAAGGTGCTTGTTTAGATACCTGAGATCCAGAATGGGCCGCCATTCTCCTGTCTTCTTTGGGGTAAGGAAGTACCTGGAGTACAACCCTTTGCCCTGGTGTATGGGTAGAACCCTTTCCACGGCTCTGAGAGCCAGGAGGGCAGAAACTTCTGCTTCCAGGGCAAGTGCCTCTGATGGGTTTGCAGGTGGAAAAGATCTGGCTCTCATCTTCAGAAATTTTTTGAAGCTGAGAACCAGTCCCTGGCTTACTACTTCCAGGACCCACTTGTCTGATGTTAAAGACTTCCAGTCCTGGACAAAGTAAGCCAGCCTGCCCCCTACCGGTAGTGGAGAATCGGCCCTGGCTACCCCATCAGGGAGCCTGTTTTGCAGGGGCTTTGGGTTGAGGTGTAGAAGCAGGCTTACTAGAGCCCCTTTTGTCCCTTCCTCTAAAGAACCCCCTCTGGGCATAAGCAGAAGAGGAGGCCTGGGCTTGATAAAATGGCCTATGAAAAGGCCTGCCCCTGACATGCTGCCTTTGAGGAGTGACTTGCCTTTCTTTGGCCTGTGCACTCCTATAGGTGGTCCTATACTCATCCATTTTCTTCATGTAATTCTCTGTCTGCTCTCCAAACAGAGAATTGCCCACAACAGGAAAATCCATAGCCTTAGACTGGATATCCTGTGACAGGGCAGTACATCTGAGCCAGGCCATTTTGCGAAGAGACACAGATGTAGCCATAACTCTAGACGAAACATCATTAGAGTCTACAGCAGCATGAAATTGCACCTTGGATGCCTCAATACCGTCCGCAGCCACCTGCTCCAGCTCCCTGGCAAGCTGTTCAGGGGCCTGTTTTGCTAGGGCCAGGACAGTATCCACCTGGATTTCTGGTACTAGCTGCGTAAGCCATATAATTTGCCTGTCTAAGTCCCAAAGATGCTGCCATGTACTGCTTTTTGCCAGGCATCCATCCTCCTGGAATCCTTTTCAGGAGGGTGAGAAAGCTAGAGGAATATTAGTCTTGTCACAGGCTGCAGCCTGCACTACCCCCACATGGCTGCACTGCTGAGATAGGAACTCTGTATCAGAGCCTGATAAAGCATACCCTTGTCCATCCTTTTATCCACAGGGAGGATAGAATGAGGAGTTTTCAGAATTTTTACTGTCTGTTTCCTAAAAGATTTATGCAAGGGAATAGACAGTCTCCTAGACTATGGAATATCCATCATTTCCACAAAATCAGGCTCTTCTTGATCATCAACAGCTTCCTCAACAGGAGTTGCAGAGTGTCAGCAACTTTCTTGTAAAACAAAAATGAGAAGGGGACTCAGATAGCCTGGGAGGGATACTCCTGAGGGTCTGTCTGAGAGATGTCCGGTTCAATGGGCACATCCAGACTGTCAAAATCACACTCACTCTCCTCGTACCCCTCCTCCCCTTCCCCTGGTTCATAAAAATCTTCAAAATCATAATCTTGAACTGAGGGAACCGACCGAACTGGGTGCTTGCCCAATGGTGCCGGTTCGGACGGAACTGGGGAAAGAGACTGGACAATTTGGATAGCTTTGGCTATTTCCTCAGCGGTTGGAGAAAGAACTTTTGGCCCCAAACTAGCTGACCTTCTAACCCTTTTAGTTGGAACCGGCTCCTCAGAGCTGGCTCTTCGTTGGCCCGAGGAAGCATCGCCCTGGTCAGAGGGCACTCCCTCAGGTTCGGTTGGAACCGAACCGGGCTGGCCATCCGGGTCAGCGGACTTTTTGGCCTCCCTTTCCCTGAGCCTACCAACTCTTTTTCCACAGTGGCAGCAGGAAAATTCTTACAAATCTGGCAGTCTGCATTGAGGTGGTCAAACCCCAGACAATATACACAAATGGTGTGTGGGTCAGCCTTGGCAAAGGCTTCCCCACAGAGGCCACAGTGCTGAAACCCAGTGGGTCCGGTTTTTCTTTTGGGTTTCTCAGACATAGTGCCAGCCTAACCAAAACTTGCCCGTTAATGGCAATCCACCAAGCAAGACTCTCTTATCGGTTCCCAACCGTGTCACAGGTCGTGGAAAAAAACGTAATAAAATCCGTTTTTTTTAGAAGCGATAAGAACCGGGAACCGCACTCTAAAGAGCTAGAAAGTAATTTTAAACCCCTCTGATCGGTTCAAACCGAACCGAAAAAGACGTTTACAAGTTCCACACAGAAGAAAAAATAATAAATAAGCCTATCTATTACTTACAATACCACAGACAGAGCTTGAACCAACGATTGCGGTTAAATTTCGGTAAAATAAACCGAGAATTACACTTTAAAACCGACAAACAAACCGAGCAGCAAGAGGAATCTCCGGAGCGACTGTTCAGTGAGGCGGAGTAAAGAATCTGAGGATCATTTTCTCTAAGTGGGGCATTCCAGAAATAGATCTATTTGCAGCACCAGACACATTAGAAAAATACAAGAAGTTTAAGTTTGAGCTTCAACAGACAGAGTGTCCAACCGAGCTCGCGCTCAAGAGTCCATGCTCTGCATGGAAGTTAACTCTTTCACCTCCGGAGCAGTTCTAACCTGGGGTTATACTGCATATGCCATAATATAGCAAGACTTCATGTTGTTTGAAAAGGGCTTTATCAATGGGCACAACCAAAAAATATGGAATATGATGAGCCCAAGGTTCACCACATTGACGCCAGCAGGCCCCCGACCTTGTTGATGAATAATGAGCAGCTGTGACAGGAGTGCGAAAATACCTAGATAGTATTTGCCAGGAGAACAGTCTCCAGCTGTGGGAGTATGTAAGTTTAGCTACTGAAAGACAACCCTTGTACCATTTTTGTGTAGGAATGTCAAAGCCAAATTCTGTGATCCATTTAGCACATATACTCTCAGTATTCATTCCCAGGGTATCCCAGAGTACCCTATATAAAATAGATATGATGGGGGGGGGTGTACTGCCAGAGTCAATGTGTTGTTGGAAACAGGAAATCAGTGGGGAAAAATTTTCAGAATTTCGTGCTTGGATTGGCAAGCTGTAAAAAAAGAAAAAATTACTCACCATAGTAATGTTGTTTCTTCTAATGGAGTTTTGCTGTATTCAGACATAATGCAGTTAGCCCCAGCACTTGAACTGCCCCGGAGAGGAAAGAGTTAACTCCATGCAGAAGCATGGAACGTTGAGCTCGAGCTCAGTTTTCAAACTTCTGTCTGTGGTAGTTACCAGTGCAACCGTCAGATTCTTATGAGCAACTAACTAACTTAACACTAAAATGTGGAAATTGTTTGAACACATAGCCAAAAGGCAAAATACTTTTTGGGGTCCAGAAAAAGACTCAAGTCGAGAACCCAAGTAGAAATAAGGAAGTGACAATTCAAACTATGCAACACAAGAAGGAAAAACATAACAGTTACCCCACCTAGAGGAAGGGTACAAGGTACACCCCTGAGGTGCAACACTGTGCCTGCCAAACCACTTCCCAAAAACAGGTTCTGAGAGGGGAGGTGGGAGGAGGTCTGAATACAGCAATACTCCATTAGAAGAAACAACATTACTATGGTGAGTAATGTTTTCTTCAAACAAAATGAAGTCTTGCTGTATTCAGACATAATGCAGACTACCAAGCAGTTCCCTATGGAGGAGGGAATGCAGAACCTACTTTGGGAACAGACTCTGCAGTACTGCTGTGCCAAACCTAGCATCACTCCTAGCCTGGATGTCCAGAGAGTAATGCTTGGTGAATGTATGTACTGTTTTCCAGGTGGCTGCTTTACAGATCTCTAACAAGGGTATATCTCTGGCCGGAGCTAGAGTAGCAGCTGTACCCCTAGTCAAGTGAGCCCTCAGGCCTGAAGGAGGTGTTCTACCCAATTTGTCGCAGCAAAATTGTATACAGGAAACAATCCACCTGGCAATAGTTCTCTTAGTGGCAGGCTTACCTTTCCCCACTTCACCATAAGTGAGGAACAACTGAAGACAGTCATTTCTGTGTGCCTTAGTATGCTCTATGTAGTAGCCAAGTGCCCTTTTAACATCCAAACTGTGTAATCTTCTTTCCCCTGGGGAAGAATGGTCAGTGAAAAATACAAGAAGAGACATAGACTGGTTTAGGTGAAAATCCGATTCCACTTTAGGCAAGAACCTCCTATTAGTTCTTAGGACCACTTTATCCCTATGGAAGGATATTAAGTCAGGTTCAACTGACAGGGCCTGTAATTTGCTAATCCACCTGGCAGAAGTAATAGCTACCAGGAACACAGTTTTCCAGGTCAAGTACTTCAATTCAGCCGAAGCCATAGGCTCAAAGGGTGGCTGCATAAGCTGAGCAATGCAGACATTAAGATCCCAAGGCGGAGTAGGCTCCCTAAAGGGAGGGTTAATGTGAACCAGGCCTTTGAAAAACTTCCTGAAAACAGGATGGGACGCCAGGGAAGAGCCCTTCCCTGCTGAAAGAAATGCAGAGACAGCTGCTAGATGAACCTTCAGAGTGGCAGGCCTAAGGCCTAGACTATTCAGATGAGCTAGATAATCTAAGGTTGTGGAAATGCCTGCAGAATCAGGCACAATACCTTTCTGAGAGCACCAAATACTGAACCTCTTCCATTTGGAATTGTAAGTTTTTCTAGTGGAAGCTTTCCTGCAGACTTTCAGAATATCCAGAACTCGCTGAGAGAGATGTAGAGCTGCATATTCTAACTCTTCAAGAGCCAGGCCTTGAGGTTGAGAGAATGGAGATTGGGGTACCAGATCCGCCCCTGGGAGGAGGAGAGAAAACTGTATCTCCTGGGAAGAGACAGGGGATGTGAGGCAGCCAAGGACAGCAGTAGAGGATACCAGGGCTGTCTGGCCCAATCTGGAGCCACCAGTATCACTGTGCAGGGTTGAGTTCTTATCTTGATCAGAACTCTGAACAGGAGAGGGAAAGGAGGGAAGGCATAGAGAAACCTGCCCTTCCAGTTCAGAATGAGGGCATCCTGGGGAACTGTCCCCAGGACTGGAGGTCTGCAGCAAAACAGAGGAAGTTGATTGTCTGGTGCAGCAAATAGATCTATTTCTGGAATGCCCCACTTAGAGAAAATGATCCTCAGAATGTGAGGATTCAAGGACCATTCGTGATGCCCCTGTGAAATCCTGCTCAGGGCATCTGCCAGCACATTGTCCTTCCCTGGAAGATGAACTGCTACCAGGGAAGTCTGAAGGGAATAGGCCAGAGAACAAATCTTCATGGCCTCTGTGCACAAGGCCATGGACCGAGTGCCTCCCTGCTCGTTGATGTACCACATTGTGGTAGTGTTTTCCATCCCTACTTGGACCACCTTGCCTTTGACTAAATCTGAAAAGGTCTGAAGGGCTAGAAAAACTGCCCTGAGTTCCAGAAGGTTGATATGAAGAAGAGACTCCTGCGGGGACCAGATCCCCTGAGCTGTTAGGGCTCCCAGGTGGGTTCCCCAGCCTAAGAGAGAAGCGTCTGTAGTCAGTACTACTGATGGAAGTTGAGGGAGAAATGGAACCCCTTGTCTGAGGTTGTCCTGGTCCAGCCACCACTGGAGAGCCTGGACCAGAGTTCGGGTCACTAGAATCAGTTTGCTGAGAGAATCTGTTCTCTGTGACCAAAAGGACTTTAGATGGAACTGAATGTCCCGCATCTGAAATCTGGCTCCTTGAACCATTGCAGTGGAGGCTGCCATGTGGCCCAAGAGTTAGAGGAACTGTCTCGCTGGAAGAGAAACCTGAGGCCAAAAGGAGGAAGCGAGGTCTACTAAGGCCTTCACCCTTGCCAGAGGAAGGAAAGCTTTTGCTTGGGTAGTATCCAATTCCACCCCTATGAAGGTGAGAAGCTGTACTGGTTTAAGGACAGATTTTGGCAGATTGAGAAGAAACCCCAGAAAACTGAGCAAGTCCTGAGTGGTTTGCAGAGCTGACCTGACCTGGTCTGGTCTGAAGACTGCCCTACTAGGAGCCAGTCGTCCAGATATGGAAAAATGCTGATAACCTGTCTTCTGAAGTAAGCCTCCACTACTGCAAGGCACTTTGTGAACACCCTTGGAGCTGATGTTAGGCCAAAAGGCATGGCCTTGAATTGATAATGGCCTGAAGGCAACTCGAACCTGAGGTATTTTCTGTGGGAGCACCTTATAGGGATATGGAAGTAGGCATCCTTGAGGTCCAGTGATGCTAGCCAATCTCCTGGCCTTAAAGAGGGAAGGATTATTCCCAGAGTTACCAGTTTGAATTTGGGTTTTGAAATGTGTTTGTTCAGATACCTTAGATCCAGGATGGATCGCCACTCCCCTGTTTTCTTTGGGGTGAGGAAGTACCTGGAATACAGGCCTTTTCCCCTGTATTGAGTAGGAACCTTCTCTATGGCTCCGAGAGCCAGGAGAGAGGAAACCTCTGCCGCTAGGGCAAGGGTTTCTGAAACTGATGCAGGTGGAAAAGACTTGGCCCTCCTTTTTGGGTACCTTTTAAAGCTGAGGGCTAGTCCCTGGCTTACTACTTCCAGGACCCACTTGTCTGAGGTAACAGACTTCCAGGCCTGAAAGTAGTAAGCCAGCCTGACTCCTACTGGGATTGGAGAGTCGACCCAGGCTGACACCTCAGGGTGTCTGCTTGGCAGGAGCCTTAGATTGGGAGGAAGAAGCAGCCCTGCTCATCCCCCTTCTACCCCTCCCTCGGGAAAAAAACCTTTGTGGTAAGACGAGGAGGCCTGGGCTTGGTAAAAAGGCCTGTGAAAAGGCCTGCCCCTGGACTGCTGCTTCTGAGGGGTGGCTTGCCTTTCCTTGACCTGTGCACTCCTGTAAGTGGTTCTATATTTGTCCATTTTTCTTCATGTAAGCCTCTGTCTGCTCCCCAGAGAGTTACCAACTACAGGAAAATCCATAGCCTTAGACTGGGTGTCCTGTGATAGGCTAGTACATCTGAGCCAAGCATGCCTTCTGAGAGAGACAGATGTAGCCATGATTCTGGATGCCGCATCGTTGGAGTCGACAGCAACATGAAATTGTACTTTGGATGCCTCAATTCCATCCGCAGTCACCTCCTCCAGCTCTTTGGCTAGCTGGGGGGAGGCCTTTTTAGCCAGTTCAAGAACAGTATCCCACCTGGACTTCTGGTACCTGGCTGTGTAGGCCATATAATTTGCCTGCCTGAGTCCCAAAGAGGATGCCAAGTACAGTTTCTTGGCCATGGCATCGACTTTCCTGGAGTCCTTGTCTGGGGGGGTGTGAAGCCAAAGGAATGTTTGCCTTGGCACAGGCTGCAGTCTGCACTACCCCAACATGGCTGCTATGTGAATAAAGGAATTCCTCAGCTGAGCCTGATAACATGCATCTCCTGTCCATTCTTTTATCTACAGGAGGTAAAGAGTTAGGAGTCTGTAGAATCTTTTGTGTCTGTTTCCCCAAGGACTTGTGAAGGGAAATAGACAACCTTTCGGACTCTGGGATGTCCATCATCTCCACAAAGTCAGGCTCTTCTTCCTCCTCAGCAGCTTCAACCAAAGGGAGCTGGAAGGTTTCCGCCACCTCCTTGTAAAACAAGAAATGAGAAGGGGACTCAGAAAGCCTGGGAAAGGAGATATCAGAGGGTCTGTCTGGGGAGATGTCCGGTTCAGTGGGCATATCCAGACCCCCACCGTCGTAGTTATCGTCTGGATAGTCTTCGTCTCCCTCCTACTCCTCATAGAAAGCATCCAGATCGTAATCTGAAGGAGCTGGTTCCAACTGAACCGACTGCCTAACCGGCGGCATCGGTTCAGACGGAACCGGACAAAGCGACTGGACAATACTAATCGCTTTGGCCATCTCGTCTGCAGTTGGAATAAGCAGTACTGGATCCGAACCAGCGGACTTCCGTTTCTTTTTTGACGGAACCAACCCCTCAGAGTCGGTTCTCCTTTTGCCCGAGGAGGTATCGCCTAGGTCAGTAGGCACCTCCTCAGGTTCGGCCATAACTGAACCGGGCTGGCCATTCGAGTCTATGGACTTCCCGGCCTCCCTTTCCTTCAACCTACTCAGTCTTTTTTCTAGAGTGGTTTTAGGAAAGTTTTTGCAAATTTGGCAGTCTGACTGGAGGTGGTCAAACCCCAGACAATAAACACAGATGAGGTGGGGGTCGGCCTTGGCAAAAGCCTCCCCACACTCAGTACAGTGTGTTGAAACCCAGTGGGACCGGTTTTCTTTTTGGGTTACTCAGACATGGCCAACCTATTACCCTATAGAAGCGTTCAAGCCAGGTAATACCAACCAATCGGTAACAACCGTGTCACGGGTTTGGAAAAGAACCGAGAAAATACCCGGTTCTTTTGAAACCGATCGGTACCGGAACACCACTCTAAAATAACAAATTTAAAATTAGAAGGAAACACAAGATCGGTTCCTAACAGGACCGACCGGGAAGAAATCAAAGAAACCAACAATTTCCACAAGTTATTTAAAATAAAATACAGTCACTACCTATCTACCATACTACCTGTACCGTAGACAGAAGCTGGAAATCTGAAAAAAAACAAAACAATAAAGAACACGTTTTAAACCGAATGCTTCACTTTTACCGAACCGAGCAGAGGAATCTCCGGAGCGACTTCACTGTTAGGCAGAGTAAAGAATCTGACAGTTGCACTAGTAAGTACCACAGACAGAGGTTTGAAAACCGAGCTTGAGCTCAACGTTCCATGCTTCTGCATGGAGTTAACTCTTTCCTCTCCGGGGCAGTTCAAGTGCTGGGGCTAACTGCATTATGTCTGAATACAGCAAGACTTCATGTTGTTTGAAATGTTTTAGCTGTAGGTACCGATAAAAATCTTGGCGTCTCAAGCCGTGAGACTGGCATAGCTCCTGGAAAGATTTAAATTCACCTCTGTTTTGAAATCGGATAAGATTGGTGAGCCCCAGGCGTTCCCAGGAGGCAAAGGTATGGTGATAAACGGCTGGGTGGAAATCCTCTAAGAGAGCTATGAAACACATAGATGGGAGGAATGGGGAGAGAGATAGGTGTCTGCGTATTGCATTCCAAGTTTTCATCTGGTGTGTAATCCAAGGGTTCATTGGTATCTGTTCCTGAGGGTGGGGGTGGGAGTTCGGTGCATCATATTTTTGACCAAACTCTTAAAGGGTATGAGACCCTCCTCTATTTCCCTCCGCAGGGCGGGACTGGTCCTGGCGAGGCAGCACATGAGAAAGGACAGGTGTGAAGCCCAGTTGTAGAGTTTGAAACTGGGGAGGGCAGGCCCACCCATTCCTCTTAGGAGGTTAAGAATAGGTAGTTTAATTCTGGGATGTTTTCCAGACCATATGAATCTGCTAATAGATTTATTCCATATCCACAATGTTTTGTTTGGGATATAGATTGGGATATTCTTGAAATAAGTAAAGGGCTCGGGGGAGGGTCACCATTCTAATAACATTGACTCTCTGGAGTAAGTTCAGTGGGAGAATACTCCATCGTGCCAGGTCAGACTGAAGCTGGGTAAAAAAGGTCTCAGTTATTTTTCATCGTGTCGGGCACCTGATGAGAGAGATGGATGCCCAGATACTTTATTTCATCTAAATCCCAACAGAATGGGAACCTTAGTTTGAATGCTATGGTGGGGGTAAAATTAAAAGTCAGTGCTTCTGTTTTGGTGGTGTTCAGTTTATACCCTGAGCAACCACCAAATTGGTCTAGTATGTCAAAAATGGCTGGGACAGATTGGGCTGGGTTAACCAGGAAAAGCAGGATGTCATCAGCATATAAGGCTATACGGTGTTTCATCCCTTCCATCTGTACTCCCTCTATCTACAGAGAGTCTCTGATGGCCTGTGCCAATGGTTCAATAAAAATGGCAAATAAATCGGGGGATAAGGGACATCCCTGACGGGTACCCCTATACAGGCGGAAGTAGGGAGAATGGTGTCCAGAAACCTTCACACATGCTTGGGGCCTGGAGTAAAGTGTTTTAATCATAGAAATGAAAGAGAGGGGAAAGCCCATTTTTGACATAACAGCAAACAAAAAAGGCCATGAGACCCTGTCAAATGCCTTCTTAGCATCTAGGTTGAGAAGGACGGGGGGCCTGGGCTTGCATTTCCTGAACCAGATGGAGCCCTTCTGGTATTGTCTGTGGTGGATCTATTACTGACAAAACCCATCTGATCTAGATTAATTATTGAGGGTAAAACTGTGTCCAAGCGTTTAGCCAGGACAGACAGCAGGAGCTTATAGTCCACATTTAGGACTGAGATTGGGCGGTATGATGCACAGCATTGTGAGTCCTTACTGGGTTTAGGGATAAGAGATACCACTGCGGATGACCAGCTAGATGGGGGATCTGATAAATCAAGCACCATATCATTATATACCCTCAAAAGAAGTGGTGTGAGCGTTGACTCCAGGTGTTTATAAAATTCTGTACCGTACCCATCTGGGCCTGGAGCTTTCATAGTTTTAGTTCAAGAGATAGCAGCTTTTAATTCGGGGTACACTATAGAGGAGGTCAGAGAACATCGTTGATCCTCATTAAGTTTAGAGAGACCTGGGGGGGAAAGAAAGATCTCAATGACCCCCTGGTCCGATAGGTGGTCTGCAGTATGTAATTTTTTGTAGTAATCACTAAATATCTGGGAAACATGTCCCACCCTAGTGCACAGGTTGCCTGACGTGGGGTCCCTGATAGCAGCTATGGTGGCAAGGTGACGCTGTTTAGGTAGCCTGATAGCAAGTAGGCGCGAGGCCCTCGGGCCTATTTCGCCATATCTTTGTCTGAGGAAGGCTAGGGCTATTTCTATATTCTGCCGGGCCAAAGAGCCCAATTCTTGTTTAAGTTTTGCCATGACCAAATTATCCCCCTGCTGGTATGCAGTTTGGAGGACATGAAGAGTCTGCTCCAGGTGGGTTTGTCTCTCTTTCCACTGTTTTGTCAGGGTTGTCGAGTATTGTATAAGGTGACCTCGAAGGACCACCTTCAACGTATCCCACCTGATAGCAGAGGAAATTCCAGGATCTGAATTGTCTCTCTGTATTTCTTGTATTTTCTCATCAAGAAATTCCTGGATTAGGGTACTTTTTAGGTGGATTGGGTTAAATCTCCATAGCATATTTCGGCTCTCAAGGCCCATTTCCCATTTTGTGATCACTGGGGCGTGGTCAGAATGGTCAATATCACCTACAGTTACCTCTCAGAGAATCCAGACATTCTTTCTGTGTATAGCAGTCATCGATCCTAGAGTTAAGAACCATGGACCGCTGAATAAAAAGTATATTTCCTATCTCTAGGATTAAGGGTACGCCATACATCAGCCCAGCCTACCTCCTGGACAAATCTCTTAAAAAATTTGTGTGGAGCAGTCTGTCTACCCCTAGCTGCCCCAGTAGTATCGAGATTAGGTTTGGGGGAAATATTGAAGTCGCCCACCAGGACTAGGGTGCCCTTGGTCAGCTGTACCACTTTATTCAGGAGAAACCTCAGAGTCTGCGTAGTAGATCCCAGGAGGGAAGTATGCATTGGCTAGAGTAACTTCCTTATCTCACAGTGTACCCTGTACCACCACCAATCGTCCCTCTGGATCTGCCCATTCAGAAGTAGCTTTGAAAGGAGTAAGGCTAGACATCAATATGGCAACCCCCCTCCTCCTTCCATTAGTGAAGGAGGAGGAAAACACCTGTGAGAACCCCCCCAGCGAGTTTTTCATGTTCCTTTTTCCTCATATGTGTCTCTTGTATATATACACACTACCTGCATGGGTCATCTTAAATAAAGACATCATTCTTGCTCTTTTGACAGGGCTACCTAACCCACTGACATTCAAAGAAAAAAATCTGCAGTGGTACATCAGCCATTTTTACACATTTCTAAAATCCAAATAATATTGCTGTGCATTCCTCCGAGCATCAACTTATAGACACTGTTAGGTTTCATCTCAATTACAAGAAGATGTGACTGCCTACATGGGGACAAGTGAAGAGGAACTTCCTCGAACTGTAAATAACTAAGTGTTAACCCTAAAAACACTAACTGGGTAAACCTTAAACTACAAGCGCCTGCCAACTGGGAGGGGGCTGCAATACAACCGTGGACTTCCATGAGGTTGGTCAGCCCAGACAAAAAAAGGAGAGGGAGACCAGCCTTTAAGGTGTGCCAAAAATATTTTTTGGCAGGGTCTAACCTAGGTTAGACCAGACACTATATGTTTCTTCGTTGGGGGAGAGGAGGGGTAAGGGGGGAAGGTGGTCATGCCTCGTGCTCCACCGAGGAATATACAAGTAAACTGCCTGATCCTGTGGATATTCTGCTCCTTCTCATGCTGTCATTCATATTAACAAGGCTCTCATTTATACCTCATTGTTTCAGACCTAGTTCTGTTGTGTCCTCCTGGTCCCCTGGCGTGTCACCTTAAGGGGCCTGGTACCCCCCCCCCGCCCCATAATCTATAATCAGGGCATATAGTGAGGTACAGCACGAGAGGGCAGAGCGTGCCCATGACACTAGGCCACATAACAACAGTTGTGAAGTGACAAAAGCTGCCCCAATCTAAGAGGCCAGCTCCATCCAGAGGGCCTCGTGGGGTCCAGGGCCTGATGGTGCATATTAGGAGCCAGATACCCCCAGCTTTATCGTAAGGGCGTTGGTTAGTTTTCAAAGTCCAGCTTTGTATCTGAAGGGGATCTATAATCAGGGCCAAAGGACACTATCCCTCCATTCCCTCATAACCCACCTGTGCCCAAACCTTCTACCCATGTTCCCCCTCGATCCCTAGGCCTTTAAGTGATATCAGCCGCATAGGTGGCTACCTCGTATGATCGTATGGTCTTTGCCTCAGCTGGGTCTAGGCAGTATCGGAACCAGAGATGACCCACCCCAAAATAGGGAGGACAACACCCCATATCAGCCACGGCCTGTTAATTACAGCCCATTAGGAGAGGGAAAACCCTGGGGAGGCAGAGTTTCCAGGTAGTCACAGGTGGGAACAGGTAGTGAGGAGGGAATAGCCAAAGTGGCCTACCTGTGGTAAAGATCAGTAAACAGATAATGTCCCATTAGTCCATTCACTTTACTTCTTGATCATTTAGAAGATTTTCAGGCATCATCATAGCTTGTCTTCTCAAATCCTCAGCGATCTGCTGGATCCGCTGCTCCCTCTTGTCTGCGTTGCTCCCTTGGGATTACTTTGGTCCACGCTTTCTGTGCCAGCTTAGATGCCAATGAGGTGCCAGATTGCCTCTGGGCTAGTGAAATGTCAATTACGATTTTGGTAAGTTCCTGGGCTGCCGATTCAAAAGTCTTGGGGTCATCTACCAGTTGAACCACCAACTTCGCTGGGTAGAGGGTTCGAAACTTGAGCTCTGCTTCTTTGAGCTTTTTAAGAATTGGTGCGTATGCTCTGCGTTTCATTGCAATCACCGTCGGATAGTCATTATCCACATAGATTCTATGATCCTGATATGTCAGATCCCCCTGTTGCCAAGATTTGTGTAATACCATTTCCTTTTCTTGGTAGTGAAGGAAGCAAATTAGAACAGCACAAGGGCGATTATTGAGCTGAGGGCCCAAGGTGCGGTGGACCCGATCCATTTCGAGGGAACAGCTATCTGGTAAATCAAGCTTAAATTTAAAGAATTGTTGCATAAATTGCATAGGGTTGTTGTCTTCGGAGCCTTCAGGGAAGACGTTGACTCTGAGGTTATTCCTTCTGCTCCACACTTCCTAATCGTCAGCTCTGTCCTGTAGGACTTGCAGTGTATGATGTAGGTGCACTATAGCGCAATCTGCGTAGTCCACCCGAGAGTCGGTGTTCGTGGCCTGCTCCTCTATCTCATCCAGCCGTTTCTCCATTTTCCCCGAGATCCAAGCGTATGGCAATAAATGTAGAGCGAGTTTCCCTCCTGAAATCCCTCAGCTCCAGTAGTACCACATCCATTTGCCTAGCAATATTGGGCACCGTGGAGCAGTCCTCTTTTGAAAACTCACCCTTGCTAGAGATTTGTGAACAGTTGCTGTCCAAGCACATCCTCCACGTCACTAGGAGCTTTCAAATCTATGCTTTACTCTCACCTCTCAGCCTCTAGCTCCTGTGACTGCCTTGACTAATGATTCTTCCCTCATGGCTGTTTTTTACTGTTTTTCATCCTCCTCCCCTGCTCCTTTCTTGACAAAGGCATCTGAGTACCTCTAACTACTCTAAGTCTGCTCCCCTCCCCATATCTCCTCCTACCCTTCCCACCTTGGCCATTCCTCCAATGTTTTGTTTTTTTCCTGTGATGTACTGTATTATACTGGCTTAGTGAAACCTTTATAATTTGCTGACCATTCTATGTAACATGTCTTGTTTGTTTGTACATTGATGACGTGGAACCTTTGTAAAAGAGCCATTGGCTCAAAGGTAATAATTCCTAGAACAATAAACTAAAGCACATGCCGTCCGGGTTGGTATTATCTGTTGCTGCTTTTCAGGAGTCAGCTTTTCTCAGAGGCACCCTTATCGGACAGTAGGTGTACTTAGCCCAGTTTTAGAGGATTTGTAGTGATTTGGGGAGTTTTTTTAAACCTTGGCGGAGACGGAGCTAGGAAATCACGCAGCTACCTCAGGCATGACGTCACCGGAAGTCCCAATAAAAAGTATTTTAAACATATTTTTCCCTTTTTTTTTTCCCCATTTTCTTTTTTTTAAAAAAGGAGCTATTGTATAATAGCAACAAGGCCCTCTAGGGTATGGGTTATTGTGCAACACCATCGCTCCTGAGGTGGTGGAAGCACTCAGCTTTGCCTCGTGCTTCAACTCACCCCAGGAGTGACGTTATTACATAATAACCCACAACCTGTCGTGCCTTATTGCTTAATTTGGGAATGGGGATACACAATAAACAGCAAATACTATACAAAGAAATAGTCACTGATCCCGATTATACATTTGATCAGTACCAACGGAGGTGGCAACATGGCACAGTGACAGTTACACACTGCTATACCATGGTCAGGTGCTTTACCATATGTGACCCCGCATAACATAGCGACATAAATAATAACAAAAAAAAACACAGCAAAGATAACATGCAAACAGTAACATTACTGAAAAAATGAAATATCAGGACAGATCATTTAGCCTGGATGCATCTGACAGGAATGATTCCTAAGATGCTGGACCAGCTTCAACACTACCAGCACTATCAGTTTCCTCGGGTTTGTACTGGTACGGACTGTGACACAGAGCTCCTGCCACTCTTGAGGACCGACCTTTTCTTAAATCTGTTGCAACAGTTCTATTTCTTAGCCTAATCTATCCTTTTTCAATTTCTAGTCCATAAGGTTGGCCACCTATGGTCACCCCCCTTCCCTTTCTTGACTATGCTATACTGTCCTCTTTAATTTTCCTTTTCCCTCTCGGGTCCTCGTACAGAGAGGTTATTGTGGTGACGTCCAAGCGTATGTAAAACATGTTGTGTTTATCATTGTTGGATTTAGTATGTAATAGCACTATGTCATAAAATATCTTGATGTATATACCTATGTTATGAAACCTGTAAATGTTTAAAATACCATGGCACTAAGTGTTTGTGATAATGGTAAAAAAGTACTAGAGGACTATTACAGAAATTAAGTTAGCTGTGCTATTTAAAATGCATGTAAATTGCTGTCAACTGAACAAGTCTGAAATGTCATGGTGATTTGCATATATCCCATGATGCTCTGCATTATGAAAGTGTGTATGATGTTGTATTTCTTTGAAACTTGATTTGTTGCCAATGCCCTTTGGGGTAACCCTTCTTTCAGTGATTCTGCATTGAGGTTCTCTGTCTATAGCTTGTTTTGTTTTTTCTTCTTTTTGGGCCCCCATTACTCAAGCAAACGGGGCCCACATAGGGGTGAAAGGTTTTGGGTGGAAGCTGTTAGATCAGAGATCAGTGTCAGTAGGTGCTGGCTAAGTGCGGAAAAAGGACATACATAGTCTGCTGCTGCAAACTGATGTACTGAAGAAGGAATATGGCATTGCAAAAGCTTATTTCCTGTATTTTGAATAAACATCACACAGAAATTGTGTGCTGAACCTGAAGTTTGGTGTCTGATCCATCTATTATCCCAAACCCCTCCACACGGACACATTCTTAACTCGGAAAAACTAACATAAGGCACCTCTTCCTTGGAGTCTGAACTGTCAGGATGAGCTGGGAAAGTTACAGAGGAAGATGTACTACTCCCCCGATATTCTACATTCAGCGATTCTACCCTTTCTATTAGGCTCCATTTCTACTGAGGAATCTGCAGCAGCACTCTACAGTGCGACCTACCGCTACATCACACTGCCGTACGGCTGCAATGTGGAAGCACGATCAAGATCGGGATCACCGCTGATGCGGAGAGCAGAAATAACTTAATTTACTGCAATACAGGAAACATTTTTTAAACAAAGTGCACTTTCATGAACAATACAGTCATACGCAACAGCAGCATTACTGTTAAACCGCTCACAATTGATGCTCTTTAAAGGTATATTGTCAAGCCAAGGTTGTAATACATAGGAGATATGTGAAGGGTGCTTAAGAGACATAATATTTATCTTTATAAGTGGTCAGTGACCTCTTCACCTTCATGAGTGTTGGTTACGAGTGAAGTCAAAAAAGGTCATGGACTTCGACTGAAGATAAATGTCAATCTCGTAAGCAACCATCACACATCCGGTTTATACGCTATACATTAATGTTCTTGAACTGGCTTTATTTTATTTAAAACTGAAAGTTTCCCATAGGGTTAGAGATCTGAAGCGTAGGCCGCTGCCACACGCTGTTTTTAAGAGGTAGCTCGTGCTGGTTGGAGCATGCAGATCTATCGATGGCTGGGCACAGGTGGCAGAAAAGGTTCTTTGTGACGTACCCAACTAGTTAGATAAATGTTACTGATGTACCCTACTGTGAAAAAGTGTATCTAGCTAGTTGGGGTTCTCTGCTACAAATAGTGCTTTTATTTAGCCTAAAAAAGCTAATGTGTATACTGTATAAAACTTTAGTGTTAATGTAGTGGGAAGCCCAGAAAAGCACACACTCCTCCACGTGGGGCCTGCTAAGTGATGGGATCACTTCCTCTGCTAGTGAACCCTCCAGTGTACCCCAGCATTCTTCCAGCCTTCAAGCCAGCAACAGATAAGGGGACAATATATCCACTTGACTTGTGTCCCATGCTGGAACAGTTCCTGTAGGAAACACTGCCCCAGCCCCGAATATTAAGCATTAGCAGCCCAGCAGCACTGCCAACTGCAATGCCAATGACTTGGGTCTGTGCCATGAGCTCGTGTGTTAGAAAGACAGCTAGGAAAGGGGTGAAGAAAAGGACGGTGTATACCATAAGAAGATCTCCTTCTGTATGAAATATTTGTTATTGTGGACGCAGATGAATAAGCTTAGATGTCTCATAAGACTTGCACTGCAATACAATGGAGACAATTATACAACACAGTATTTCCCAAGGGGACTGCCCCACCCTCAGCCTGTTGTATATACCTTGATACCTACATGCCAAACAGCTGTACCTTTCAATCTCCTGTGTTAATCACTTAAAAAATGTTTTCTCGCTGTTTGCATGTAAGTAAATGTGTTTTTTCATTGATTTATCATAGTGCTAGTCTCTGGTGGTGGTAATCACAGCATGGTCATGTGTTGTTGTAGTGATACTGATATATGGTCTTGCAACTTACATCTATGCACCCTCCACTTTGCTTTCAGGTGTTTAAAGGAACTTGGCGCAAGTGCCTCGTGCCTAACAACACCCTCAACCGTGCAATTATGCCCCCAAAATTACACATCCTGGTGTGTCTTATTCCATACTTACAATAATTAAACGCAAGTTTCAGGAAAAAAAACGGACATGTGCATGAAAACAATCTCTCTTTTACTGCCATTTAGAGTTTATATGCTTCTAGTGATTATTTTCTCACTGAACACAAAATTCACAGCTTGTGACATCAAAAATATTTTCAACAGCAGCTAGCTCATGTCATAAGCAGGTGTTGTCAGTGACTTTGGTGGACTACTGCATATAAGTTAATCATAATATACTCTGATGAGCAAAATATCTGCCTGTCTAATTCAGCGACTAATCTCAGCAACACTCCTAAGCGCTCCCAGTCAGTAGTGAACAGCATTCCAAGAATAATTTGTCAATCCTTCTTTTGCTAATCAAACGAGACAGGCGAGAAGTATAGGCCAGCTCACCAGCATGGTGACATGGCTGTTTTGCTGCGAGTGCAGGAAACAGCATAATGAAGCTTTGAGCGAATGAGAAGAGCCCTCAACGGAGGTTTTTTCCCTCTTCTCACAGGGCTAGCATTTGGAATTTTCCCAGTTTGTTTTATGTTGAACGTTTCCCTGCTAGTCACTTAGGATTACGTTAAGGGAGCATGTTGATAAATTGCTTATATTTTTGCTTTATACTGGGGGAAAGGGCAGCTGTAGTATTATAGAAAAACTTTTGAGACCTCAAATGAGGAGCTTCAAAGTGCCAAGCTGGGAAAGCAGATAGCTTGTTAAGGCAGTATACAGAGAAGAAGTAACAGTAATTTAAGATCAGAAGGGACTCTAGGGCCATCAAGTCTGCACTCACACACACACACACACACACACACACACACAGACACACAAACTTGGTAAGCAGGGACCAACAAGTATGCCATGCAAACATCTCTGTTTATTTTTTTTTAATTTGTGACCAGGAAAGGCACACTAAGTGATTATAGCTGGCTTCCAGGTGCGTCCTGCAAGGGTGGGTTGCATGGACCCGCTTTACTGACAGGGGGATTGCAGACTATGATACAGGGGAAACTCCCTCCCCATCTCTTCTGCGGCCCCCCCCGCTCAACCTTGACTCTAACACCATTCCATAACAGACTGGGGAAGACAGAGGACACGTTGTGCAACCCCAACTCTCTCTGGAAGTCCTACAGTCTTAATTTGTTCATGACCATGTTTTGTTTAAAAAGGGATCAGATGGCTTAACTATCATATCTGAAGTCCCTCCTATGCTGAAAGGCACTATGGATGGGGTTGAGGCTTCCCTTGCACAGTCTGCTGATATGGGCCTTGTTACTGTACAAAGCAAGGTCTCCAACTTTCCTTCACTGTACAATCACTGTTTTGGAGACCCAGGACTCTACCAGGGCTGCTATGCCCTCAGTTGCACAAAATGGTACCACCGGCGCCTACCAGCCCTGAGACCTTGTCACAACTGAAACAGCGTAACCTGATACAGGGTACACAATGTCTCGAAGACTCCCTGTTCCTGAATGCCTTCCTCACCCAAGCTTAGCACTTCTGAGGAACAATCCAGAGCTCCCCCCACCTCAGTATCATAAAAAATACTTAGACTTTTTTCGACCTACCTCTGAGCCTGCCAAAGGCAGAATGTGGTTAGGCTGTATTATAGAGGAGGCATAGAGGAAATGCCTGAGCATGTTTCTGGGGCCCAAGCCCCACCAAAGTCAGAAACTGTCGGTGAAACCTACTTTAATACTAAGTCACCACCAGAGCCGACTATTTTTGCAAACAATATTTACTATTTATTTATATATTTATTTCAAAAGTTTCACCAGGAGAGACATGTTGAGCTGTGAATAGCTTGTTTCCAGATGCGTCCTGGGGGAACGGTAGTGGGGAATATACACATATATATATTTTTTTTTCAGAGAAGAATATAGTCCCATAGTTTGTACAATGAAATGGCACAGAATAATTGCAAAAGGTAATAAACAGTTCAGAACCAACAGCAATAATTAGAAGTAGGCCTTCTTAGATGAGAGACCCTTACCAAAAGGAGAGCTTCACAGTTAACAGGGCAATCCATCTATGGAGGGGCTACTCAAGAATAGAAGTGGGAAGGAGGGAGGGAGGAAGGAGGAGGAGTTCCCAGAAAGAAGCCAACAAGCAATGGTAAGGTATAGGAGGAGGCAGAGTGGGACATGGAAGGTGGGAAGGAGGGACAGGGAGTTGAGTGCAGAGAAACAGGGAGGGAATGGAAAATAAGGGAGGGGAAGGGAGGGAGGGAGACAGAGGGAAAAAGGTAGAGCACAGGAGTGGGAGAGGAGGGCTCAGAATATGCAATATGCAAGGCTGAAAGACACTGAAGTATGTACTCAATTTTTCACAGTTCCCCGACTAAACCAGTGATGAAAAACGTTACCATACTATTCAAAACATGAGGGGCCAGTATTCTCGCTATTCTGTACTGGCTCCACAGAGGTGCACTGTCCTTGGAAACCCCAACCCTACAATAGAGACTCTGAGAATATTTGGAAGATCAAAGTTCATTTACTACATTTGGAGTCTGGGATACATCACCTTCTCGACTGCCTTTTTTCTGAGATGGGATCATGAAGTGTTATTTTACCCAGGGCAGCCTAAGGCTTGTTATAGGTGTGATTCCATCTCGCACCTTAGTAATGCCTGTCAGGATAAAATGTGGACTTTGTGTATAGTTGGGCCATCTGAATTCCAAATACCTCAATGTCATGAAATGTAACTTGTGCGATGAATCTGAACATTCTTTTTATTTATTTATTTAGTTAGTTAGTTAGTTTTTGGGTTTTTTTAACTCTTTTTTTCCCTCTGGTCACGGCCTGCGAAGCCTCTCTCAGGCATCCTGCCTATTCCTGCCCACCTGAGGTCCCCTTCGACCCTGAGCCTTCTTTCTCCCCCCCCCCCACAGCTAGCACCCTCAGCTTAACCCCTCCAGGGTGGGGCTGCCCCTCCTCTTTGGGCACTCTTACATACATAGATTCCGGCTGTGGGTGAGGGCCCGGGCGGAGGAACTGAAAGGCCAGGCAAAGTGGATCCGGCGGTGGGCATGGGGGTCAGGTGCCATTACCTACTACGTGGAGTCAGGCTTTTCTGTTTTTTCTGGTGCCCCACCTTGCGTGGTGCACTCCTGGCTTATGGCCTTGCGGCAATCCTACCTTGCATCAGCCATGCTGTAGATGTGCTGCCATGCTGCAGCACCCCCATCTCCACCGGGAGCTGCTGGTGCGCGGCAGGCCCAACCCTCCTCCCAGGAGAGGCACCCTTGCAGGCACTCAATCTCGTCTCGTCATGCCTACCCCAGCGCCACTCCTGAACTCGGGTGGCGGCGTGGCGTGAGGTGTGGCATCCAGCAAGTCAACCCTCAGCACCACCGGGCCGGTTGAATCTGAACATTCTTATACAGCCTGTCCTTGAGCTCCACACAGTAAGAGGGACCCTATGGACCAGGCAGAACATGACTTTTATATTAACCATGCCCACAGGGGTGGTCCTCAAAGGGCAGAATCCCAACCTACTAGGCCATCCGCCAGGCCTCAAGCTAAGCTGCCTACTGACTGCCTGCCTACAAAAGCTGCTTCAGATGGATGATAAGAAGGGGCCCCCTGCCTCACGCATTGAAGAGAACCCACAGGGTCAGGTGGAACCTGCAGTTAAATATCTTCTTTCTTCAGGTGCAACGGTGCTGGAAACACTGGTGGACTCAGGACCTGACAACCCACAAAGCCCGGTGCCCGCATCACTGTCAGTTAGCCCAGTACTTGCTCAAACTCTGACCAGTCCACTCTCTATGGACACTGACGTGATACTAGACAGAGCTACACCCTTGGACGCACCTCCCACTGTGGTTGGGGAACTGGTTGTTATGGCAGAATCTACAGCGGAGGCTGTATCTCTTTCTATAACCCCCTTCCATGCCTGGACTCTTCGAATGGTGTTTTTTTGTAGGAGAATCAGGGCTCAGCCCAAATCCAAAACGACGAAGATAGAAGCTGTTACCTTGAGGAATAAGTTTGATATCTTAAGGAAAAGGAAGGATGGGGGGGACACACCGAGGAAGACTCGGATCGCCCCTCTCTGACTTCATCACAACATGATTCCTCTTCAGACACTAAGGGAGTTCCTCCTGATTTACAGATTTCAAAGAAAAGGACCTCAAAAGTAAAGGATAGCAAATGTAATGCTAAATGATGATGGCTTGCTTTTTTACCTTTTTCTTCTCACAATGGGGGGTGGTTAGTTCACACTTTTTTTTGTAGGCACTCTGACTGCCCAGAGCATAAAAAATACTAAAAGGCTGCTGGCTACTACGTCCAATCTGGAAGACTCACAATGTGATATTGTTTTCATTCAAGATACCCAGTTCCACACTAATAGAGATATTGTCACAGCCCAAAAACATTGGAACCTGAGCACCTCATTTTGGTCCCTTGGGAAGATCGGTGCTGTGGGCTGGGTATCCTTTTCTCTAGGCCCAATGTTTTGGAGTCTTGTCTGGTGAACATCGCTCCAGGTAGAACTCTCCTACTAGATTTCTCTCTGGGAGGTTTGAAATTAAGACTGATTAACATATACACACCACAATCAAAGGCAGAACGTGTAGAGCTTGTTAAACTGATTCTGACTTATTTGTTCACTAATAAGGAGGTGATCCTTGGGGGAGCCTTTAATTGTGTACTTACCCCCACAGACAGAGGAGTAGCAACTGCTAAAGTTCTCTGCGATACCAACTGTAGGAATGAGGTTATTACAAAGGCAGGATTGGGTGATACGGGCAGGCTGCACAGCTGGAGGCAGAGGAGCATATACATACTTCAAGGGTAGACTCTACATGTATTGATTTTAGTTTTTATTCTCCAAGGCTTGGTTGTTCCCATCAGACCCTGCCAGACAAGAGGTCAGGTCGTAGGTTGGTGTGTGCCACTTTTGGCACCTTGTCCTGATAATACTTTTGGTCAAGGCTACTGGAAGTTAAATATGTCCTTATTACAGGAGGATGGTATCAGACAAAAGCTGATGTTTCTACCCCAGACTAACAAGTCCACTTGGATTTTGTACAGTTCCCTTATAGAATGGTGGGAATACTCGTGGGTTGGCTGCGCAGGCCCAGAGATTCGGAAGCGGATGCCTCATCGGTCTCTTCCACGCTTGCAGACGTAGCACTGTCGCATCTGACACATAATGATCCCACAAAGAGGGTGGTGGAACCATGGAATGCACTGCCCAGGAGTCTGGTGAAAGAGACTATAGTGGAAGGATTCAAGAAGGGTTGGGACAGGTACAGGGGGAAGCCGAGGCCAGGGAGGGCCACCTCTGGGGCTGGGGGGGGGTTGGAGGAGCGAGCTACCAGTAGGGGGCTAGCATCCGAGCAGACACGATAGACCATGGGGCCTATTCTGCTGGCTTTACTGTGATGAATACATAAAACTTGAATTTGAATCTCTCTCTTTCATCCTAAAGTAGGAAAATTGCTAATAATAAATATCTCTGCTATTAGGTCTCCACCAGCAATTTCATCAGTTACTGACAGTAATGAAAACCACAGAACAAGATCTGTCAGCTCAGATTTCAGTTATTAAGATTGAAATGATCAAGTTCTAGTATCAACATATGTCCTCTTCGGTTCTAGAACAGAAATACAACACAAAAGGGTTGAAATTCTAAACTAATCCTTTTGAGGATTGCAAAGAGAGAGCCTCTGACCATACTTTTTCAGTACTCAAAGCTGAGGATGGGACATGACAGTCCTGTCTGACACCGGGGACATGCTGGCCTTTTTAGGACGTCATGTCACTTCTACATTTGGGACTGCAGTTCCCTGGGCCCCTGGTGTGGAAGGTTTCCTGAGGAATATTCAAGTCCTGGATCTCTCCGTGAATCAAAAAGAGGCCCTCCTGGCTGATATTCTACCAGCTGAGGTTATGGAAGTCATAGGCTCATCTCCTGGTTCTGTGCCTGGAATGCATGGGCTGCTTGGTGATTTATACTGCCTGATAGGGGATTCCCTAAAAGCAGAACTGGCTGCTCTGTTTAATTTTATGCTATTTTATGGACAGACTGGCTCTAGCCTTCAGAGAGGTTTTTTTGGTTTTTTCAAATACAAGAAAGGGGACAAGTCCAACATTTCCAATTGGAGGCCGATAAGTCTACTAAACACAGACTCGAAAATTCTGACCAAAATACTGCCCTCCAGACTGTCACAGATAGCTCCCCTGCTGACAAGACTCCTCACAAACGTGTAGCATCCCTGGTAGAACTATTCAGCATAATATCCACGTATGGAAGGTTGTTAAGCAGGGTAACAGGAGGTCTCAGGCCTCTTCTTGGCTTTAGACCAGGAGAAGACCTTCCAACGGTTCTCTCATGTATTTCTGTTCTCTGTTTTATCATATTATGGGATCCCAGATAGATTTATCAGCCGGTCAAAATGTCTTTATTCCTCAGCTTTGGTTGCTCCAATGCTGCATGGGTGGGAAGGAAAAGTAGTGCCCGTATGAAGTGGGGTTAGACAACGGTGTCCAATAAGCCTGCTATTAAAAGTCTTTGGAGTGGACCCCCTAATCTGGACTACAGCTGGGTCCTCAGTCATTCTGAAAATGTCCATGCCAAAGAACATGAGTATTCTCCCAGTTCTGGCTTATGCTAATGATCTGTGTTTGCTGGTCGGTGATCTAGAATCTACTTCGTTTCCTTTGTCCTACAGAGTTCTCTGAAGGTCTCCAGAGCTAAAGTGAACCTAGGCAAAAGTAGAGGTATGGCTTTGGATGACTATCAAGACACCTGTCACACACAGGTTGCCCCTTGAAAAGTATCTGGGTGCTATTTTTGTGTCTGGGAGACATGGGTAGGCTTAACTGGGACTAAAAATTGACCACAGCTAAACAAAGGGTTGACTAATGGAACAAGTAGCCCATGACAAAGGCAACATTTTTTTTTTCTTTAAATTAAAATCTTCTTCGTGCCCATGTTTTATAGGTTTTGTTTCCCTTCTCTCCAGGAGTTTGGAAGATCAGCTTTTTAGCACCTTCTTTAGACTTCTCAAGGGAAGCCGACTGATCCCAATTAAAATGGAGCACACCTATAGGACCACAAACGATGGAGGGGGTTGGCCTGTTAAGCCCCCTGGTATTCTTTCACTGTTTATTTTAAGCTTGTTAAAGCCAGTTTTTCTGGGAATTATTAAACCCTAGGTGCCACTGGTGGGGGTGTATGGTTCTCTTCTGTCCTACAAGCCTGGCAGACTGCTGAAAACAGGCCTTTGGGTAGAAGTGGCCTGCCCCTTCCTAATTTTCTTAGTTACTGCTTGCTCAAGGTGTGGCAGTGAAAGTTATCATATGACCAGGTATCCTGTAGTTCCTGGAAATCTCTTTATGATTATGTTTTAACGATGAACTCGTCTACGACTCATGGGGGGGGTCTCCCTCCATGATAACTAAACAGCTGCTGGATTCTAGTATCCCAAGGAAAATGCATGATTTTCTGTGGCTCTTCACCCATGGAAAACTACAAGTAAGAGGCAATCGCAAACACAAGAGCAAGTCTGAGAGACTTTGCCTCCGGGACACCTGTGGACAGTCGGTAGAGACAATGCAACGCTTGTTTTTTGAATGACCATATATTCAGAACTTTTGGCAGGACTTAAATAAGGTGCCGGGGCTGGATGGGCTATACCTGAGGGTTGTGAAGGAACTGGCAGAGGAGCTGGCAGCTCCACTGGCTGCACTCTTTAATACTTCTTTGCAGACAGGATGGGTGCCCCAAGACTGGAGGGTGGCTTATGTAGTGCCTATCCATAAAGGGGGGTCTAGAGAGGAGGTGGGGAATTACAGGCCTGTCAGCCTAATGTCTGTGGTAGGCAAAGTAATGGAGGGCTTTATCAAGGAAAGGATTGGGAGGCAGCTGGAATGGTTAGGGCATCAGGATGATAAACAGTATGGCTTTGTTCTGGGGAGATCGTGTCAGTCCAACCTCATAGAGTTTTATGACTGGGTGATGGGGGCCTTGGACAGACACAGGCCAGTGGACATCCTATACCTAGATTTCAGCAAGGCATTTGATTCAGTACCACATAATGGGCTAATAAAAAAGCTGGGGAAGATGGGGGTGGAAGGACAGGAGCTCAATTGGGTTGAAAATTGGCTTTCGGGGCATTTACAGAGGGTAATGGTGGGTGGGATACTCTCCTCCCCCAGGAAGGTAATCAGTGGGGTCCCTCAAGGTTCAGTACTGAGGCCACTCTTGTTCAATGCCTACGTCCCGGATATAGGGACGGGGGGGGTTAGGAATAGGTTGAGTCTCTTTGCGGACAATTCAAAACTGGGAGCACTGGTGGATTGTGAAGAAGCGAGGGAGGCGGTCCGGGGGATCTGGATACCCTGGAGGGGTGGTCAAGGAGGTGGGGACTGAAATTTAATGCCGGGAAATGTAAGGTACTTCATTTGGGGGTAAAAAACCCGGGCCATGTATACACTCTGTGGGGTCACACTGCAAGCCACATTGGGAGAAAGGGATTTAGTGGTGGTGATAGACGTCAAAATGAATAACTCTGAAAATTGTAGAAGAACTGCAGCCAAAGCAAACAGGATACTGGGCTGCATAGCCAGGGGAAATACGTCCAGAAGGAGGGAGGTGATCCTCCCTCTATATAATGCTTTGGTCAGGCCGCAGGTTGAGTACTGTGTACAGTTCTGGAGACCTCATCTGAAGAAGGACATAGCGCTGCTGGAGAGGGTCCAGAGGAGAGTGACCAGGATGATTCAGGGCATGGAGGGGAGGCGTTAAGAGCAGAGACCGGAAGAGCTTGGGCTTTACTCACTGGAGGAGAGGAGGGACAGGGGAGATATGATAGAGGTTTTCAAGTATGTAAAAGGAATAACCAGGAGTGGAACCAAGGCGCTGTTTAGGCTAAGGAAGGGGGGAAACAACCAGAGGCCATGAGTTGAAGCTGGAGGGGGGGAAATTACAGGGGGCGCGTAGGAAGCATTTTTTCACTGAGAGGATGGTGGAGCCGTGGAATGCACTGCCTGGGAGGCTGGTGGAGGAGGGCACAGTGGAGGGATTCAAGAAGGGGTGGGACAGCTACAAGGGGAAACTGAAACTAAAGAAGACCCTCTTGGGGGCTGGGGGTGGTGCTGAAGCGAGCAGCCACTAGGTTGCTGGCTTTCGTGCAGACAAGACAGATCATTTGGCCTATTCTGCTGGCTTTTAGTACGTTAGTGTGCAAGTAGACACTGAAAGTCTCCAGGTTTCGCTACTGTTACCTATCAGGGCTTGGTTTATTGTTCCCTTTCTAATATATGTGCTAGATGGGATTACAGTATGCTGTGTTTGAGTATGGCCTCTTTAAAGTGGTGCATCTAGCATGCCAGGTGCTCATATCTCTTTCAACGGAAGACGGTACCACTACCTCTGTCGATACATTTAGTTAATAAAGAACCTGGGCTGATATATCATAGGGAGCACAAGAGTTTGCCTGCCAACCAATTTGACTTCTACTGGAAAAAAGGTTATTTGGCTTTCATAGTCCATATGACTATTTTGATACTGTTTGTGAGGAGTCCTTAGCAGGTAGCAGTTAGGTGGTCTTTTTTTTTCTGCTTTGACTTGGTTTCTTTTTGTTTTACCTTTTTATTTTTCATTATAGTGTTTTTTTCAGTTTTTTTTGTGTATTACGCTGTGCAGTTAACAGTTTGTTTCCTTTTGTTTTACTGCTGTACATATTTTTTTTAATCATTAAAAACACCCCTGTTCTTCTTCGATAAGTATCATGGGAGCGGTTACTTCCACCTGGACGAGGACCAGAGACAGGTGGAAGGGCCCTCGGTTCAATGTCTCATCCAAAAGATGGCACCTCACCAGTGCAACATGTGGAAGGGTTGTGGGATAACAGATGGACCAAACACCGAACTTCAGGTTCAATACTCAATCTCTGTGTGATGTTTATTTACAATACAGCAGATATCCATCAGCAATGGCATATCCCTTCTTCCATACATCAGTTTGTAGCAACAGACTATGCAAGTCTTTCCTCTACACTTGGTCAGCACCTACTAATCTACTGATCTATCTAACTTTTCAGTTGAGATTCAGCCTCCCCTACACAGGCATTGTTTGCTTGGGTGGTGGGAGCGCAAATAAAGAAAAAAAAACAAGCTAAGGACAAAGAACCTCAGTGCAGAAGCAGTGAAGCAAGGATTACCCAAAGGGCATTGGCACTAAAGCCAAGTTTCAAAGAAACACAACATCACACATACTCCCAAAATGCAAAGCATCATGGGATATATATGCAAATCACCATGAAATTCCAGACTGGCCAGTTTACAGCAGGAATAAATGGTAGCAATTTACATGCATTTAACAACACAACGGGGTTGGGGGGGTTCTGATATCTACCCCAGTAACTTAATTTGTACAATACAGTCACACAGTACTTTTTACCTTTATCAAAAACACCTTGTGACATGGTATTTCCAACATTTAGTTGTTTTTTTTTTTTTTTTATTTAGTTGTTTAACCAGGTGTAGCACACTAAGCTGAAAGCTTTTTTTACAGGAGCGACCTGGGAGCACAGGGAAGTTAAGTGACTTGCTCAGGGTCACACAGTATGCAGGTGGAAGCTGTGGGATTCAAACCCAGGTCTGGTCTGCTGGAGGTCACCAGATTTGTAGCTCAGAGCCTTAAACCACTGCGCTATACTGCCTCCCTTATTTTCATACACATAAGTTATATACCTCAATGTATTTTATGACATTGTGCCATTACATACTAAATCCAACAACAAGGAACACAGCCAGTTTTACATCAGCTCGGAGGTCACAACAATGACCTCCCTGTATGAGGACCTGAGAGGGAACAGGAAAATTAAAGAGGACACTATAGTACAGACAAGAAAGGGGGGTGGTGCCGGCCCGGTGGCGCTGAAGGCTGAGGCGCTGGACGCCACAACTTGCACCACGCCGGCGACCTGGGTTCGGGAGCGAGCTCTGGTCACTGAGGGGTTGGCCGGGGAGGAGAGGACTGGGCGTCCGATGACAGCTCTCCTCTCCTGGGGGGCAGGTGGGGTGTGTTTCCCTGGTGCTAGTGATGCCCAGCGGAGGCTGGGTGTACTGCAGCCTGGGATCACTTTCAACACAGGGCGAGGCGTCGGCAGACATCCTGCAGGCAGGTGCGGGAGCGCATCCACCTGCGATGGACATCACTGCACATCCTCACCTTAGGGAGGGGAGGAGCAATGAGCACGAACAAGGAAAAACCCTGTACCATTGGGTAGGCAATGGCACCTGGCCCCCATGCCCACCGCCGGATCCCACCCACTTGGACTCCTAATTCCCTCCTCCCAAGCCTTGTCTGCAGCAGAATATAGACTTCAAAGAAGCACCAAAGAAGGAGTGATGGCCCTACCTTGGGAGGGGTACAAGCCAAGGGTTTCCAGCTGCAAGGTAGGTGCAAGGGTTGGAGTACCCGGGGGGAGACTCGGGCTAGGGGGGTTTCAGGCTGGCAGGAACAAGCCAGGATACCTGAGACAGGGGTCAAAATCAAGTTTTGCAGCCACTAGCCAACAGGGCTACTGATTGGGAAAATATACTAGCCCTACAGACTTTTCCAATGGCCCAGCTAATGTAATTATTGAAATGTTACTTTCTTCACTACAAGCCCGCAGGACTAGTTGAAGGAAAATTTTACAAGCCCAATACAAAATCTACCAGCATTTGGCTGGCGGATTGGTGCCAATTTCGACCCCTGCTGAGAGAGTCCCGACGGAGCAACAATCATAGGGAAAAATAATTCAAAGAAGAAAAAAAAAAAGGAAGTGGAGGGGTGTCCATAGGTGGTCAACCTTATAGACTAGAAATTGTAAAGCACAGATTAGGCTAAGAAATAGAAGAACTGTTGCAACAGATTTAAGAAACGGTTGGTCCTCAAGCGTGGCAGGGTCTCCCTGTCACATATCCCCCACCTTAAGAGGGAAGCAGTTATTTCAGACTGCTTACCACCTTCCTGTCCCAGGAAGGGATGGAGCTTCCACCCATCCATCTTCAAAAGCTGTGTCTCAGGGTCCCTATTAAACGATAAACGTTCCATCATAAACATATTGGATATCATTATTGTTTACTCTGAGGCGTTAACACATTTCTCAACAGAGACTAATGCTACCTTCTCATCTCCTTTTAGGGAAAGTCCGTCATATTTTATTGACCGAAAATCTGGATGGCTGTAAAGTCCAGTACCATAGAAAGAATTTCTCTGGGGTGGGTAATTACCTGCTCCAACCTCACCAGACGCTGGTTTTAAGCAGGGGCCCAGTTCTAGGTTCAGCCCCTCTACATAAACTCACTATGTCTCTTGAGTCATTCATTTCACTTGCTATTGATACAGACACCTGAGGGTAGACACACTAGGTGTTACCCCAACACAGGTTCTAATCCTTGTTAAATATTTGTGCTTATCTCAGCTGTCACCATCTAGTACCTCCTGACCTGTGTAAGAGTCTTCCCTTTTTCCAAGGATGCCATTTTTTTTCTTTAATGACCTCTACCCTTTAGTACACTCTTTCCACACCCCGGGTACTAGTTCTTCTGTTGTACCCAGCAGGTACCTCTATCTGGTTGCACATAAGACAGATCTTAAGATAGGCTGTCGCCTGTCTGTACATTACCGGCCAGTAATAATAAAGGTTAATCGAGCTAATACCCCACCATGGCTCAGATGCCCACAGGGACTAAAGTGAGCAGCTTCCATCACTTGTTGCCTGTACACCTCAGGTACCACTACCTGGGCATCCACACTTTTCGTACAGGGGTTGGGCCTCATGTGGTAGAGAACACCCTTCTTTAGTTTGTACCACCAACACTGTTTTGCCTCCACACCATCATTAATCTGCATATCCACCTTGACCTCAACATACTCTTAACAGTTTGGCAATATTAGCATCTTTAGCCTGCAGTATACCCCAGTCAGTACTGTTAATAGATTTAGCTGTATTAATAGAAGAAAAAGTCCCTTCAGCCTCATAGGCTTCTTCTTGCTTGCTTGGAGTCTACAACCCCAGCACAATATCACTAGGCACAGTCTTACCTGGGGTCTCACATTCAAGTTCCATACTTGCATTACTGACCTCCAACAGGTAACATCCTGGGAACACAGGAAGCAAAGGAATATCTTGCTTAGCCAAGGGGTCCTCCTCCAGCAGAACCAAAACAAATTCTCCTCCAATTCTTTATCCAACCTCTCTGGCAGGGACCTCTCGAGCACCTGGCATCGGTGTTCCACCTCTCTGCATACTCAGTCTGCCTCCAGCCATTGCCCACTCATCCAGTGGATCATCCTCATCAGGGTCTCCACCTCCTGGGTGTTGCCCTCGCACCTGTGGTCTACCTCGACCCCACGGTAGTTCCTCATCCCTCTGCATCTCTTCTTTGTCTTCAGGCTTGGCCTTCCTCCAAGCCCCAGGTCCAGTCTAGGCAGCAGCTTCGTACCATCTGCCGGCCATGGTTCTGATTAGAACTCCACGGACTTTCTTCTCACGGTTCTCCTCTGGCAACTCCTGGTGCATCGGTCCACCTCAGATATCTGGGTGATATCCACCAGAAAACGTCCCTCTTAGGCCAGTCCAGACATTTCCAGCACGTTATCTCACTTCTCACACTAAGTCTGTGGAGGGGTTGTGGGATAACAGATGGACCAGACACTGAACTTCAGGTTCAACACACAATCTCTGTGTGATGTTTATTCAAAATACAGACGATAACCATCAGCAATGGCATATCCCTTCTTCAATGCATCAGTTTGTAGCAACAGACTATGAAAGTCTTTCCTCTACACTTGGTCAGCATCTACTGATCTAACTTTTCAGTTGAGATTCAGCCTCCCCTATGCAGACCTTGTTTGCTTGGGTGGTGGGAGCTCAAAAAAAAAAAAAAGACCAAAACAAGCTAAAGACAAAGAACCTCAGTGCAGAAGCACTGAAGCAAGGGTTACCCCCAAAGGGCATTGGCAATAAAGCCAAGTTTCAAAAGAACACAACATCATACATACTCCCAAAATGCAAAGAATCATGGGATGTATATGTAAATCACCATGCAATTCCAGACTGGCTAGTTTACAGCAGGAATGCATGGTAGCAATTTACATGTACTTAACAACACAACGGAGGGTTTCTGGTATCTACCCCAGTAACTTAATTTCTATAATACAGTCACCTAGTACTTTTTACCTTCATCAAAAACACCTAGTGCCATGGTATTTTCAACATTTACAGGTTTCATACACGTAAGTTCATATACCTCAATGTATTTTATGACATAGTGCCATTGCATACTAAATCTAACAACGAGGAACACAGCCTGTTTTACATCAGCTCGGAGGTCACAACAATAACCTCCCTGTACGAGGACCTGAGAGGGAATAGGAAAGTTAAAGAGGACACTATAGCATTGTCAAGAAAGGGGGGGTGCCCATAGGTGGCCAACCTTAGGGACTAGAAATTGTAAAGGATAGATTAGGCTAAGAAACAGAAGAACTGTTGCAACAGATTTAAGAAAAGGTCCTCTAGAGCAGCAGGATCTCCGGCATACTGCACTACAGTGTTAGTTATGGGTATTACCCCAAGTACCAGGTGTGGGGCTAGAACCCACAACTTTCCAGTTTTCCAGCCCCAGAGGTGAGCATGCTACCTATTGAGCCACTGACACTGCATGTACTATTTTACAGGGACTTTCCACCCATCATCCCACCCAGGGAACCCAATTATTGCCTTGGTAAGCAGAAAAAAGGGGAGATTTCTCTAGTTTGGAAGAGCCTTTGACATTCTAAATGGTGAAGTCTGCTAGGGATGTGTCTGTTCCGAGGAAAATGCAAAGCAAACAGCTTTTCTGTCCCTTGGTAAAGTCTAAAGAAAATCTGTTTTGTTGAAATACTGTGCACTTTAAACACTTGATTGTGGTCCACCAGTGCAGTGATAGAGCTACAGTTCATGACACCAACTACCCAGGTTCGGGAATGAGCCGGAATCATTGAGGGCCAGCAGAGGCACTGAGAATCCCAGTGGACACTTTCCTCCTCCTGGATAAGCGGGCAGTGAGCTTGCATTACTGCCACATGGGTGACTACATGTAGGGGTGCTAGTGAAAGCTAGTCTGTGAGGGAGGACACTGCCTGATACTGGAGCGAGCATGCACCAAGTGCTTGCTTTATAAGACAGCAGCATCCGTGAGGAAGGAGAATATGGACAAAAACCTCAGCCATCGCAGGTTAAAGTCAATCCTGCACTGCACGTCCCGCAGCACTAACCGTGGCACCCACAGTTACATCAGACTTGATCTCTGCAGGGGATCTGGACACACCCCCAACTGCACCCCTACCTCCTATAGGGGTAAGCCACAGAGAACAGGAGCTGAGGTAAGACTCTTAGAAGGTGAGTGATGGGTGGGGAAGGGAGGCCAGCAGAAGGGGGCAGACCAAAAGAAGTGGAGACATAAAGCAGAGTAAATAAAGAACTAAATACAATGTTTTGCGCTGCTTTTTTCCAATAACGTGGTTTCTCTGTAGCCAAAGTGGGCAGTTCTCAGCCCTGTCCCCATCCCCATCCCCCAAGACTTACCCAGCCCACAGCTTCCCCGCATATTACCTCTTACAGCGGAGCCAGGAAGGGGAAGGCAGTCCATCCCCATTGGACCCAGAGTCCAAGGTGGTGGCACAAGCTGGGGGGGGGGGTAGGTGAGCAGTGCATTATTCTTGCCTGCTCAGTCATTTTTCTCTGTTCCTCCCTTGTTGGGGCGTAATGTCAGCACATGCTGTGTGGGGGCATATACACGCCCCATCAGTCCTGCAGCATCCACTCTTCTTCGCACTTGCACTGCCCAGGTCTCCTCCTAGTGGCAGTCAACAGTGGAGTGCAAGAGCCTCTTTCCCTGGGAGAGCAGTCCCCTGGATGCTTAGTCCTCTCCCCACAGCCGACCTCCCAACAACCCAAGTCTGCTCCTGAACCATAGCCACCAGCATGGCAGGCGACAGCACTACCGCTGAGCCACCGGGCCAGATAATGCTTTGCACTGTTAAAGAAACACAGGAGATACAAGGTATTTATTTGAAAAGGAGAAAAATCTGTAAATGGCACGTAATGCTACACTAAAGATCTAAAACAGCAGAAGAAAACGCGAGTCTGAGTTAATACATTTCCAAATGCCTATGTTCTGTTATCTCTGTAAACTGTATGCCATGCCAAGACTGCTTTGCTATCTTCAACTCTTATTTTTTTCCCCTTCCTGTGCCACATTAATGCAGCTGGGATTTAAAAAAAAAAAATCCACTGTTTAAATACTGCATTATCAGACTTACACCACTGCCTTTTACCCCCACCTCAGCAGAAGCTCTTCAATATAATAAAGGCAAAGAACAAATCAACCATGCTCAGGTAATATGCAGACTGGAACATGACGACGTTTTCTCGACTTCACTGATTGCCAAATGCTGGTACGATAAAATCTGTACGTTAGGAGGTTCATTCATCTCTACACAGTTTGGGTTAGAATTGGACAATATAACCACTAATAATGTGGCGAATAAGAGGACACTCTGTATTACAAGGCTGCAATTCCAACAACGGACCACTATGACATCTTGAACATCATTTTAAAAAGCTGAAAGGGGGGGGGGGGCGCTGTGGAGCCCGAGCAATATGGCTGCTGAACTCTAAGGCTCTGCAAACAACAGATTGAAATTTAATATTTTCGACCTGTAAAACTCATATAACACGACAGTTATACTGATTTTAAAGCTGAAACATCGCTGCAACTCATGCGGAACCCTCGCAGAGACAAGCATCAGGGTGACGGATCTAGATCCAGGACTGTTCTGGGAGCCTTCACCACGAGGGTGACACCAGGCCGAGATCCTGAGTTCGAAGAGGGTACAGGAGAGGAGACATTGCAAACCCTGGGGAATAAATTGAACCAACTTCTCCTATCGGTGGCAACTTTATCCACAAAATTTGACTCCCTCACTTCACGAGTGACCGCTGTTGAGTCCATGCTTGAATCTGTTACCACCAGGTCGTCGGAAGCTACTAAAACCGCTAATTCAGCGATGGGGGCTGTAACCTCCCTGATAAAAGAAAATACACATCTGAGATCGCGGCTGGAAACGCTGGAGAATCAGGCAAGGGTTAACAATGTGCGGATCCTAGGGTTAACTGAAGGATCTGAGGGGGACCATCTGGTACTATTTTTACAGGAATGGATTGTGAGCCAGTTAGGCGAAGAAGCAACCCAGGTGGTCCAAAAGATCCAGAAGGCATACCGGGTTGCCTTTCGAGGCCGTCAAGATAATTCAGAGGCCCCACGCACGGTTCTGATGATGCTAGATGGAGTGGGATCGAGGGATTACCTGTTAGCCCTAATACAAAGGAGGAAAACTCTTCTGCATGATGGTCAGCAAATAAAGTTTTTCCCCGATCTTTCCTACACCATGAGACAGAAAAGAAAACGATTTGATGGAGTGAAGGCACTCCTGTGGGAAGCAGGGATCCCTAATGGACTGATTTTTCCAGCCCGCATGCAGATAGTTCATCGGAATAAAGTCTTTCTCTTCTCGGACCCAGCAGAGGCTCTTAAATGGGCCCAGCGGAATTTGCCATCTCGAGGAACAGACAACGTGGAGGATGATTCGACTTCAGATGAAGAAGCTACCTGAAAGGCCTTGACCCAACATTGAGACTGGTAAAGGGACATGGAGGGGGAATATATAAAATTGGTAGCATTGCCTTTCTCTGCCCATTAACTTCGTTTTTTTTATATAATTTTTTACGTGTTACCTAAGTGGGCTATCTAATAAAAATGGGCATGGTGGTATAGTGGACTTCTAATTTTTTTTTTTTTTTTTTGTCCTGGACTAGTGCATCTGCTAAACTGGTTATAACAGGAATCTATGAGTTTACTATAAGTCCCTGTTGGACTGTTAAAGCATGCCTACTAAGCGTAGTTTCAGCGCCTTTAATTATTTAAAACAAAATAATTAGTGCTGTCTAATTAAGGAAATGTAATAGGGAACAGAGTCTGATTAGTTCTATACATGTTACTACACTTCTGTGTAATTTACTGTGGTTAAGCATGGTCCTTGATCCCTGCCTACAGGGAAGAAATTCGGTCATCTAATACTATGGACTATAAGGATAAAACACCATGCAGCTCTTGGACTCTATACAGTAAATAGGTTTATAAACACTATGGATATTTTTAAGTATGGCTTTACCCTCCAAAGATGTATCTTTTTTCTTTTAACAATCCAGATGTGAGTATTAAAAGGAGTGGTGCCCTCAGGAGGAATAGTACTTGTAATGTTAAAAGAAGGTATAGTGACTGTATGTTTGTTTTTTTAAAGAATAAACATAAAGTTTAAAAAAAAAAAAAGCTGAAAAGGACTTCCGGTGACGTCACAGAACTGCAAGGAGCTTAACCTCTAGTGCTTCCTATCCAGTCTACAGATCTAACCTCCTAAAACCTAAAAATCCAGCACAAAAAGGTCACGGAGCTCAGGAGGGGCACATATGGATGGCTACAGAGGCAGAAATCGTAACCTCAGAAAAGGCAAAAGTAAGGATGGACCCCGATTAACAACAGACCCCCCCCCCAGCAGGTCCCTCTCACCGGCAAGCTCCTACGCTGCTGGGTAAGATATGGATGGGGAGACTGAACAACTCTCCCGAACCAGATTCGAAACTCTTCTTAAAAAGATTCGAGAGTCCAAAACAGAAAATAAATAAGAATTTAAAGCTGTATGTAAACAGCTCTCTACAATGGATACACACATAGGATCAATCGAGGAGCGGGTGACGGAGACCAAAGATGCCACAACGCAGCCCACAGAAATTGTTCAGACCTTAATACAGCAAACAGGAGAGCTGCAATCCAAATGCTTGGATCTCGAGGGGTGCTCTCACCGTGATAATCTTCACTTATATGGCCTCCCCCAGGATATGGAAACCACCCCAGTAGCTCCGTTCATAGAAAATCTCTTAAAGGACATTCTTGATCTCCCAGCCACTTACAAATTCTACGTGGAGAGAACCCATAGATCCCTGCAAGCGAAACCCACCAATCCTACGGCGCGCCCATGCTCCATCGTCTTTAAACTAAGTTCTTTCAGTGCGGGAAGACATTTTAAGATGAGCTTGGGTGAAAAAAGAAATTAAATACCTGACACAACATATATTCTTGGACCATGACTACCCCAGGAGTTCAGCAGCAGAGACTTCGCTATCTTCCAATTTTGCATACACACTCCAGAGAGAGCTATCCACTTCCACACCCCATACCACTCTTGGTTGCGGATCTTTTGGGAAGATGGAGTCAAGATCTACTGAACAGTCGAAGAAGCATCCGAAGCCTTAAAAGAAAAAGATACAGGTAATAGAGAACTGGAACCAAAATGAGGGGAGGAGCAGACAGGTCTGGCAACGCAACATAAGCAGGAAGAGGATGGGGCCCAAAACAATGCGACACGAAGAGGCCCTACACAGACTCCAAAGCATACTCAGCAAGAAGAAGGAAATGGCAGATAAACAGATAAGTTAATCTAAGACACTTCAGGTGGGTTGAAGAAAATTATGAGGTGACTGCCGCGGCAACCCTCTGTGTCTCTCTCCTACCACCAGAGGACTGCCACGAGTTAAGTACTTTTATCATCCTGCCTTAAACAGCACGCTTCAAGTCTGAACTGGGGAAGCTGCACTGGGGAAGGGGAGGATGCTGAATGAAGCGGTCGCCTGAGTTACACGTCGCTAGGAGTACAAAGGGTTATGCCCAAGTTGTTAGGGCGATATCCTGTTACATGGATTCCTGCACTCCGAGCTAAAATAAGTTTTTTCTTGGGTTTCTCTCCTACCACCAGAAGACTGCCATGAGCTAAGTACTGTTAACATCCTACCTTAAACAGCATGTTTTAAGTCCGTACTGAGGAGGTTGTACTGGGGCAAGGGGTAATGCTAAATGAAGCAGTTGTCTGAGCTACACGTCTCTCTGGTCTACCGCTCATTTCCAGGGCTCAAACTGTCTGTGTTGCAGATGAACACTATGAGTTGTTTCCCTAACGAGACTCAAATTTGCTCTACTCGAACTATCATTTCCACCTACAAAAATTAGAATGTGCAAGCCTTGCTTTAGGCAAAGTCTGTAAAATAAATAAATGGTAGGGGAACGAGTTCTATATGTAATGGGTCCACAGTAAAATCAGCATAGTCCTTACAAAATAGCTGATCTTGGACCCTGGTTAATGAGTATGGTTAGGGTGGTGAGGGTAAAAGATAAGGGGGGAAAGATTATAAAGGGTTATGCCCAAGTTGGTGGGGCGTTATCCTGATTGTTACATGGATTTCTGCACTCCGAGCTAACATAAGTTTCTTCTTGTGTCTAAAAGAAGTAGACTGGGAGCAGGGGCATGATTAACTCAGTGCAGTCCGTGCTCTAGATGTCGTCGGTACCTGATTTTTCTTTTTTCCCTTGGAGCCCACTGCCATCTGTGGCTCTAGAGGAGGTCTTCCGGGAGTGGAAGTTCCAGCAATCCTCCTCGTTCTTCTCTAATAGAGAAAGGACACGGGGGCTAATTTAATATATTAGCCCCCAGCCTTGGAAGCAACCAGTCATTGTTTTTACTGTAGTTACAGTTCTTGTTGAAGCAATGTTGGCTTATTTGTTCACCTTTTTATCTTATGGGCATTTGAAACCAATGAATGGAGACTCCAAAGTGCAACATCAGAGTAGATTTAGAAGAAGGGGGATGCCGCCACGTTTGGGGAACCAGCAATTACTGGGAGGGCGCCAGAAAGGAAAAATGGGTACTACATAAACATGACACAACCTTATACAATATGCACATATAATGTGCACAGAGTAACTAACCCTATTAAGTGAAGTAAAACTCTCCAGAGCATGAAAAGAGCAGGGGCTAACATCATATTTATGCAGGAGACTCATCTCTCCCCAGCTGAACATAAAAAATTAGAACAATTAGGTTTCTCCCACGTGGTGGCCTCCTCCTCCAAGGGGGACAGAAGAAGAAGGATGGCTGTAATGATAGACAAGGCACTCAGTTTGAATTAAAAGACTGGATAGTAGATAAGGAGGGGAGATATGTTATGGTGAAGGGCTGTCTTGATGGGCAAATAACAACCATAGCCTCTGCTTATATCCGCCCTTCCTCGGAGTATGAAGAATATAGAATTTTATTTTTTTTTTAAAAACACGGTTAGCTGAATGGGTTGAGGGACAAGTAATTTGTCGGGGAGACCTCAGCCTACATATTTCTGAAGGGGCCATGAACCAACATTCACTAGGTCGAGTGAATAAAATGACTAGAGAAGTTAAAAAATTACTGCAAGAGCTTGGATATGAAGATGTGTGGAGGTATATACACAGCCCATCACCCAGGCATACTTTTTACTCGCAAGCCCATGACACTTACGCATGCCTGGACTTTTTCCTGACCCCTCGGGAACAATTAGGAGGGATGCAGAAGATCTGGGCTGGAGACTTTGTGTTGTCAGACCATGCCCTGATTTTCTGCAAATTTCGATCACAGTTAACCAGGAAAAAAAACTTTCTGGAGGCTAAACCTTTCCCTATTAAGGGACAAGCAGGTCCAAGAGTCTATCGAAGACACAATAGCCCAAGCCCTTATTGAGAATGATAACAAAGATACTACTATATCCATTCTTTGGGACACCATCAAAGCAATCATTCGGGGAAAATTGATAGGCATCTCAGCATATAAGAACAAACAAAGGGAGGCACATTGCCTCTCCTTAGAACAAAAAATAAAAGAATTAGAAGAATTCCAGGGCACTAAGGTAAATAAAGTCAGGAGTAGGGAACTTGCCACCCTGAAGAAGGAACTTAATAAAATTTTAGATTATGCTATAGAACAGAAGCTAATTTACTTAAGACACAGATACTATGATGGTGGTCCCCGATTCTTAAGACTCTTAGCTAGTCAGTTAAGGGCGCAAAGGGTAAAATCTACCATTATGAAGGTTAGGCATCCTCATTCAGGTCAAATACAGAATACCGTCACGGGGATATCTGAGGCATTCTTAAGTTTACTATACCTCACTTTATTCAGCAGCCCCCTCACGACAAAAAAATTCAGGAATTCCTGTCATCCTTGAATCTCCCTACTCTGTCCAAGGAACAGCGTAGCCATTTGACTACCCCAATAACCTTAAGAGAGATAGAAACAGTAATCAGTGGCCTAAAAACAGGGAAATGCCCAGGATCCGACGGACTCCCAGGAGAATTTTAGAAGTCTTTCTCCAAAACCTTATCCCACTGTTGAGCAGGGTGTTTGCTTACGTCTCCACAAAAGAGGGGATGATCCCCCCCGTCCTGGAATGAGGCCATAGTCTCAGTCATACCGAAGACAGGCAAGGACCTCACCTACTGTGCATCTTGCAGACCTATATCGGTACTGAATACAGACTATAAAATGTTAACATCTATCCTGACCAAAAGATTTATTCAATTCACCCCAAGCAAAATACATATGGATCAATGTGGTTTTATTCCAGGCCATCAGGCCCAGGACAATGTTAGACGCACTATATATTTATTAGAGTATATTCAATCACAGAAAATACCTGTTGTCCTGCTTGGACTCGATGCAGAAAAAGCAACTGATATGGTCTCTGGGAGATTTCTTATCTTAGGGAGGTCCTTGCCTGCTTCAGTTTTCCAGATCAGTTTACAGAAACCATATTTAAATTCTATAGTAAACCTTCTGGATACATCAGAGCAAATGGACACATATCAGAGCACTTTTCTCTTTACAGAGGAACTAGACAGGGCTGACCCCTATCCCCTCTCCTTTTTGCTTATTATATTGAGCCTTTAGCACAACACTTAAGGCTATCCCCTGATATTAAAGGTATTACACTTTCTGGAATAGAATATAAGGTAGCCTTGTTTGCGGATGACCTTTTAATGTATTTATCTGACCCGGATTCTTCTATGCCAGCCATCTTCCAGAAAATACAGGATTTCTCCTATTTATCTGGTTACTTCCTCAATGTGAGCAAAACCGAAGCCCTTTCAATTGAATAAGACCCTGCACCTACACTTAGATCTAGATTTCCCATTAAATGGGATAGGTCTATCCTCAAACACTTAGGAATACGATCCCAAATAACTTATCCCAACTGTTTATACAGAACTACACCCCCTGCTAGCAGCCCTTCAACATGACATTAAAAGATGGAACCTCCTTCCATCCTCTTTCTACACACGCACCCTCTCTCTCACTCTCAAGATGAATGCCCTCCCCCGCCTTTTATATCTTTTTCAATGTGTACCATGTACGGTTTCACCCAAGGAACTACTCTCATGGCAGAAAACACTTAATTCCTTCCAGTGGAATCGAAGAAAGACCCAGCTTAACTTCCAAAAACTTTCTCTCCCTAAGACCCTGGGTGGGGTGGCTATCCCTTCTCTGGCCGACTACTAGATAGCTGCACAGATGCGTCTGACATTGCTGTGGGGTACTAAATCCTACCAAGCAGTCTGGAAACAAAAATATTTAGCCAGACTGATATCTCCCCCATTGCCAGCTACCCTGTTCTCCTTACCCTTGTTAAAAAGAGCCCAGCAGCTAGTCCCTAAAGCTACTACTACAATATTGGAGGGGTGGAAGGGGGGGGGGATCAGAGGTAAATCCTCTCGACAGCATTTTTGCAAGTACCAATGGTTTTTGGTGACCCCACAGTTTGATTCCCCCCCCCCCAATGAAACCCTGGTATAGTACTCAAGCTGCGAAAGGCTTGGTGGCCCCATGGCAGCTTATCAGAGGGAATACAGCAATAAATTTTGAGGAGGGTCAAAAAAAGATATTCCTGGACAGAGAGAGAGAGAGACAGAGAGAGAGAGAGAGAGAGACTCTATTACTATCAAATTAGAGATTACATAAATAAACAAGTAAGAATTAGAGAGAGCGGATCTCAGTTATGGGAAGACCTTACTTCATTTATACAAATTTGGACCGCATCACAGGGAGATAAGGCGATATCAATCATACACAAGTTCTTAATCCAACAAAATGTTCACTCCATGGACCCAGTTAAAGCTAGCTGGGAGAAAGAGCTGGATCAGGTAATAAAGCAGTAGAGACTGGCCCAAAATATGGAGAGAAGCATGGTCCACCACCTCCTCTCCGATTTGGAGAGAATTTGTCTGGAAAGTTCGAGTGAGGCTTTTTTTGGTACCCACAGCAATAGCTCGGGGAAACCCAGGTGCCCTCTCAGGCTGTTGGCAGGAATTGTGGGGATCTCATGGCATCACACAAGCATATTTTGTACGACTGCCCGAAAGTATCTACCTTTTGGGCTTTAGTCTCCCACCATATTGCTACTATATTGGGCTTTCAACACCCTCTCACTGGGGTCAATCTTTTGTTAGATGTTCCACCTATGGGAGTAAAGGACAAAGCTGCTGTAAACTTATGGTCCACTATGCTATGTGCAGCATATAAGTCTATCACTAAAAGATGGCTCCAGAATACCCCACTTACTGTTTCTGACTGGAAGTCCTTGATTCTTATCATCCAGCATAACGAACAGATGTCCTATGCTCTACACAATAGGTTGGAAGAAAAAATTACTCACCTTAGTAATGTTGTTTCTTCTAATGGAGTCTTGCTATATTATGACATATGCAGTTTGTCCCAGCCTTAGAACTGCTCCGGAGGTGAAAGAGTTAACTTCCATGCCAGGCATGGAATCTTGAGCACGAGCTCGGTTGAAAAACTCTGTCTGTTGTTCTTCAAACTCAAACTGTCAGATCTTTTACGAGCAAAACTCACTAGAATTCTGTGTGGAAGCTGTAAACCTACACTAGCCAACTGGCCACTAAAATATTAACACATTTTTGGTCCCAAAACAAAGACTCAAGTCAGGGATCCAAAAATAAAATAAAATACAACACCCAAACACCCCAAAAGGAGGTGAAAACACAAGGTGGGCATCACTAGTGCTAACACTGCACTGCCCACCCATATCCCAAGAGCAGAGGTTCTGAGAGGGGCAGGCAGGGGGGGAGGTCATAATATAGCAAGACTCCATTAGAAGAAACAACATTACTAAGGTGAGTAATTTTTTCTTCAAACAACATGAAGTCTTGCTATATTATGACATATGCAGACTACACAGCAGTACCTCCATGGAGGAGGGACAGAACCTACTTAGGAAATAGGCTCTGAAGCACAGCTGTGCCAAACCGAGCATCACTCCTTGCCTGAATGTCCAGGGAGTAATGCTTGGTGAAAGTGTGTACTGTTTTCCAGGTAGCTGCTTGACATATCTCTAAGATAGGGATGTCCCTGGCTGCAGCTAGGGACGCAGCTGTACCTCTGGTAGAGTGAGCCCTCAGGCCTGAAGGGGGAACCTTACCCAGTTTTTGATAACAAAATTGGATACAAGAGATAATCCATCTGGCAATGGATCTTTTAGTGGCAGGTTTCCCTTTACCAACCTCACCATAAGTGAGGAACAGTTGGAGGGAGTCAAACCTGTGACCCTTGGTATGCTCTATGTAGTAACTAAGGGCTCTCTTTACATCTAAACTGTGCAGCCTCCTCTCACCAGAGGAAGAATGGTCAGTGAAGTACACTGGAAGAGATATAGATTGATTAAGGTGGAAATCTGAAACCACCTTAGGCAAGAACTTCCTGTTAGTCCTGAGGACTACCTTATCTCTGTGAAAGGAGATAAAATCAGGCTCCACTGACAAAGCTTGTAATTCACTTATGCGCCTGGCAGAAGTGATGGCTACTAGAAACACAGTTTTTCAAGTCAAGTACTTAAACTCGCTGAAAACAAAGGCTCAAAGGGGTTGCATTAGCTGAGCAATGCAAACATTAAGATCCCAGGCAGGAGCAGGGTCCCTGAATGGAGGGTTGGTATGAAGCAATCCCTTGAAAAACTTGGAGAATACAGGATGAGCAGAAAGAGAAGAGGGCTTTCCTGCTGAAATAAAAGCAGAGACAGCTGCCAAATGCACTTTCAGGGTAGCTGGCCTCAGCCCCAAAATATTTAAATGGACTATATAATCCAGGACTGTGGGCAAATCAGCAGACTCTGGGGAAATATGCTTTCCAGAGCACCATATGGAAAACCTTTTCCATTTAGAATTATAAGTAGCCCTGGTGGAAGGCTTCCTAGAAGCTTTCAAGATATCGAGTACACCTTGAGAAAGGTGTAGGTCAGCAAACTAACTCTTCAAGAGCCAGGCCTTGAGGTTGATGGATTTGAGATTCGGATACCAGACTTTCCCCTGGGCACAGGTTAACAGATTGTGATTCCTGGGAAGACACAGGGGAAGGTGGACTGCTAAGGACAGAAGGAGTGGATACTAGGGCTGTCTGGCCCAATCTGGAGCAATCAGAATCACCTTGCAATGTTGAGATCTGATTTTGACTAGCACCTTGAACAAGAGAGGGAAGGGGGGGAAGGCATAGAGGAACTTCCCTTCCCAGTCGAGAAGGAAGGCATCCAGAGGGACTGAGCCCAACACTGGGGGCCTGCAACAAAAAAGCGGAAGTTGGTGATTGTCTGGGGCTGCAAAAAGATCTATCTGAGGGGTGCCCCATCTGGCAAATACTGACTCCAGTACTAGGGGATCCAGAATGCCTCGCAAGAAAGTACAACACACCTCCAACTGGACCACCATACGGCCATCGATAGGCACATGGAAGGAAGAAATGGCAGACAGGTGCATCTTAAGCGAGAAGTATTGCAGGCCAGCGTCTGAGAGGGACTGCAAGTACTCCAGAATCTGATTTACTGGACAAGTGAAAGGATCCAACTGACGGGAAGCCACCCATAGAGTAAAGTGCTTCCACTTCATGGAATAAGTAGCCCTGGTGGAGGCTTCCTAGCGACCACCAGAATATTGGGACTACCTTCTTCGACACCCCAAACCTAGCCATGCAAGCTCCTTGTGGTAATAAGCCCAGGAGTAGGTTTTCAAAAAGTAAGGGGTTGCTCTGTTCAAAAACAGTCGAGCAGGTCAGAGCCATTTCTTTTCAATAGGGTTGTAACGGGGGAAGACCAAAATGTGTGGAAGTGCTCTCCTTTGCCCCCACAACCCCTCCAGCATCAGTCTGATCCTGCTGGAAAGAAATACTTAGTGATAGTGGGTACCATGAATAATTTTGACACAGTTTTCCATCGGAATTCACGCCACTGGGCTAAATAGGCTGTCTTGTACACCTCTTGCAATGTTAACTCATTGCCTCCTGGTCGGCCATTTTGTGTCCAGTAAACAAGGGATCGTTCTGACTTCATATGGAGCTACTGGAGTAATGAGTTAAGGGTTGGCTCTGGGGTGGGATCAGGGCACCCGATTTCTGTTCCCAACTTTGCCAGGTCCCAAGAGACATCAGCCCCCTGGCTGACTACAGTATCCCATATAACCTAGATATTTAGTGGGAATCGCTTGCCCAACTTCATTTCAGTAGTGAGATATTTCTCCAACTGGGACGGTGCCTTGGACCAGTCCACCAGCACTTCCAGGGTTTGTTGGCGACTGCGTACTTGCAGAAACTGAAAGAAGTCTCCCTGAGCTAGATGGAACTTAGTTCGAAGGTGAACAAATGTGGGGCACTGGCCCTCATCCAGGAAGTCACCCTACGACGGAGTCCCCCTCCCCGTTGTTTGAATGCTGGGTCCAGTAATCCAGGCAAAAAAAAACAAAAACATATTCATTGTAATTGTTGATCTTTCAGAATATATTTACCATTGATTAAGACATACAGGTCTAGAGCCAGAGGCACAACAACACTGTGGGAGCTCTTTTCTTCTAGCCAGGGAGCCACGTCAGCTACTGATGCCGCTCACATGCAGTACATACCCATGTGGTGCCATGAGTCAGTCAATAACCGTCTTTAAGTCCCTCATACACCTCAATTCTGTTTGCCAGGAGAGAAGCAAAGTGGACAGAAACTGAGAGGACTAGATACTGTCTAACCCAAAGTGACAGTAGAAGGAAAGATGCTACAAAATAAACAACCAATTAGAACCAGACTATCAACTTAGAGACTAAGGGTTGGGCCTACTAGGTGGCACAAGGGTAGTGGGTCTAAAAGGAACCAGAGCCTCTTACCACTAGTCAGACTGTGACAGAGTATAGACAGTGATCGGTAAAAAGATAGGGCAGCAGCCCTGAGCAAATGGTTCTGGCAGAAGAAGCAAAGGGGAAAGTCAAATCTGGGACTCCTTGCAACTGACATAGCAAAAAAAAAGATAAAGCCAAAATGGAAAAAAGATCTCTGGGCTCCCAAAAGGTGGTAGCTCCATGATACCAGATAAAGCGGGAGTAAACTCAAAACCCTATTTTCTCTTAGGAGAGTGGAGAAAAAAAAGGGTGTGAAGGGCACAGGAGTTGCAGGACCAGAAGTCCCAGGGAGTCAAGATGAAGATACAGTATCTCCTCTGGCACGCTCCAGGTGGAGTGGGCAAAGCCAGAGGCACAGAGAGAAAAGTGATAAGGGTTACCAACCAAGAAATTCCAGCATGAGAGAAGGGCAAGCCCTGCTTCTCACTGCAGCCACAACGATGTACCCTGTGTAGTTAGTACACTGTGTGCAGCTAGTATACTGATACAAGCAAGTGCACTGCCCCCTTCCACAGACAGGCAACTGCTCAGTGGAGTTAGACTGGATGGTGCTAAGAGCACATGTCGCATAATGCAACTAAAAGGGATATACCCTATAGGGTATACACCCAGAGCAGGGTAGGGGAGGTGGAAAATGGAGGGAAGGTGGCTGGCCACCTACCCACTCTATGAGAACAAATAAAAAGGCTCTTTTTTTGGTTGGTAGGGGAGCCAAGAGGCCCACACTGGCTTTTGTGTTTTGTTTTTTGGTGAGAGTTGGCACTGGAATGCCCAACCCTTTTTTTTTTTTTTTATATAGTAACCAAGAACAGCCACTATTTATGGGCCATGGCACAAGAGGCAGAAGCAAGTGCTGCCAGCATCCACAGGGTATGCTGCCAGAGACACTGGCTCTCAGGTAAGTGGGGATGGTGGGTAGGCATCTGAATCAATGGTGACGATATTCTGGAAGATCAACAGTTATGGTGAGTATGTAATTTTCATATCTTCCATGAATCACTGTTCGCCATTGATTCATACATAACAGTCCGAGTACCAAGCTGCCCAACTAGGGAGGAGCTGGTTCTCAGCCCTCTGTGTGGGGGAGAACACCTGAGGGCAGGGGACTCCTTACGGGCCTGATGAGACCCTAGAATGTTCAGAGTCAGACAGAAGGTAAAAGCACTCCCGAAGTTCCCATCTGACTCTGGGGTAAAAAAGTGAGTCCCCTGGAAGTGGGAGTTTAGCACCTTTAGCCAGGTCAGAAAAGCCATGCTGTCCGTCGAATACAGATTCCAGTTCCCACCAGCCTGGAGGTCACCTCACTGACATTGTACCATGCCCTTGTTTGGTGCCTCTCCAATTCCAGGCCTTTGGGAGAAAGTCAGATGACTTGCCTAATTCTCAGAGTGGAAAAGTAGCTAGGGTCTGACCTAACTGTGCTGACAGATGCTTGCTGTAAGCTGCCAAGTGTGCCTGATGTGCTGCAGTGTACACAACTATGCAAGCCGAGGAGAACAAGATAAAAACCTTCCTACCTGAAGCATCTGTCTGTGGAGAATCAGGATCAGGAGGTTGGTCACGCACTGGGCAAGGAAGCTCATCCAGGGTCTGCAAAACATGATGCCCAGGGGGTCTGCAAGACAATGCCCTGAAGAGGGATGAGGTACTGTGCCTGCAGAACCTGTGGGTGTACAATACCTCTGGTAGACATCCTTGGGGGCTGGAGGGAGAGCAAAGGGACATCTCCAAACTGTGTTGGAGCATTCTTCTAAGGCCCTAGGCCAGTTAAAGTAGCTTTAGCTTCTGAAAGAATTGATGATATCAGGAGGTTCAGGCATTTGTGCATATAAAGTTTCACATTAGCCTTTAAAAGCTTTTAAAATCTTTACTGTTGTATGATAATGCACGCCCATCTGTGACAGGGATGAATATGGCCCTGTCCCAGTTGTTACGGAGAAAGTGTTTAAACGCAAGGATCTGTTCTACCCTCTCCTTTTCTGTCTCTTCTTAGTCTGGTTGCGCAACCAGATTTTCTCATGAGACCTACCACTTGATCACCCCAACGGTCTTGCAATTCTCTGCCTCTCACTTGCTGTTGCCTTTTCTTCCCCCTTGCATATCTGCAGGTATAAAAATAAATGTGAATCTTTTTGTGGAAATGTAGTTGACACTGGGATGCCTTTGTTTAAAACTGTATATAGTTATACTGTTGAAATGACTGCAAAGCTAAAACTGTATACAGTTATACTGTTGAAATGACTACAAAGCTAAAACTGTATATAGTTATACTGTTGAAATGATTGTAAAGAGACTTCCGGTGACGTCATGAATCGTGCTGCAGCCTAGAACAAGAGGCTCCCCCTGCGATCCCCTAAATCGCCTCCTAAATAAAGATTTTAGCCTACAAATACTTACTCAAATAGCCATAGGAGGCAGCAACATGCCGAAGAAACGAGGAGATTTAAAATACAGCCCCCCTGGATCACCTGGATGGGGAAAGATCACAAGACGAAGAATCGGAGAGTGGGGATTCCCAGGCCTCGTCGGCCTCACGGCACAGTAATGCGGCGGCCGACCAAGTACCATATACAATCCTGCAGAAACAAATGACCCAAATGCTTGCAGAGATCTGGGATTTTCAGAGGGAAATGGGGAGAGGGGTTGTGGACAGCGGAGTGAGCGGTGCTTTCCCATGGGGTGGTTAGGCCTAGAAGATGCCCTGGGGTGAAATGGCTTCTTGAGCGTGGTAATCCCATTCTGGTTCCCATACCCAAGGGCACCTCCAGTTTTGGAGGGCAAGTGGTTGGGACAACTCGCCAACCTTGTCCAACTCGGGCGTTGTTGTGCAATGCCAGATCTGTCTGCAACAAGACTGGTCTTATTGCAGATTTTGTTGCAAGGGCAGATCTGGCTTGCATTACCGAGACCTGGTTGGACGGGAATGTGGTCTCCTTTTTAGAGGCCGCTGTTCCCACCGGGTACTCGGTTACACACCGCCAGAGATTGGATCGCGGGGGGTGGGGGTGGTGGTGGTCTGTTTCAAGACCGATTTGGTCCTAACTGGTGTACCAGTTGAGGAGGCCAAGTCATTCAAGTGTACTGTGGTAGCTGGTGTAGGGTGCAGGATTGCTCTCATTTATCATCCACCAGGTGATGAGAAGCTTTTTCTGCAGGAAATAGCAGATTTTGCCACCGACATGGCCTTGGAGTCGCCCAGATTGATGGTTCTGGGCGACTTCATTGCTTGGGTCGATGACAAATCTTCACTTTTTGGTCAACATTTCCTCCAGGAGATGACATCTCTGGGCTTTACACAGGTTGTTTCCGCAACTACACACAAGGGAGGTCACTCTCTTGACCTGATCTTCCTCCTGGGGATCGAGGCTTCCGATTTGGTGGTGGAACCAGTCGGTTGGTCCGATCACTACTCAGTTGGGTTCAATTTTGAGGTCCCCTTGGGTAGGTCGGCCCCTGTAGAGTTGGTCAGGTACCGCCCATTGCGGGACATTGTCCCTGAAGACCTGATGATAGTTAGTGACCTCTCGTTGTTTGTCGAGTCTTGCACTGATCCTGAGCAGCTGGTAGTGGCCTATAATAGGGCCATATCAGTGGCACTCGATCAGATTGCACCAGTCCGTGCTCTCCCCCTTCCGTGTCATCCCGTTGCCCCATGGTTTGATGGGGCTTTGAGAGGGTTGGGGCATAGGTTGGAGCGTCGTTGGAGGAAGACTACCTCTGATGCCGACCATCTCATTTTGCTAGAGCAATATAAACTCTACCAAACAGCAATTTCCCATAAGAAGGCAGAATTCCTGTCCAGAGAAATTTCTGTAGCACGGAATCGACCAGCTCAGCTCTTCAGAACTGTTGACAGACTGTGCAACCCAGCCTGTCAACAGATCCGGCTAGCCTTTACGCAAACTGATTGTGAGGAGATCGCTCGATTCTTTGCGAATAAGGTTGAAGACATCAGGAGGGAGTGCCTCAAACCTCATTCTAAGGTTGTTGCAGTTGATCGGTGTCCTGTCGCAGAGCCCGGAATTTCCTGGAGTACCTTTGACCTGCTGGACTTCGTAGACACTATGAGGATTGTCCATGAGATGTGTCCAACATGCTGTAGTTTGGACCCTGGCCCTACTTCCCTGATTATGGGTTGTAGTGAGATCATCGGCCCGGCCTTAGCTCAGATTATCTGGTGTTCTTTAGATATGGGAGTTTTCCTAGTCTTCTAAAGAAGGGTGGTGACCCCCTTCTGAAGAAAGCTTCTTTAGACCCGGATGACCTAGCAAACTACAGGCCAATCTCTAACCTCCCTTTTGTGGGGAAGGTTATTGAGAAAGTTGTGGCGGCCCAACTGGATAACCATTTGACCATCCATAGTTTATACGAACCTCTCCAGTCTGGTTTTCGTAAGAGGCATAGTACCGAGACTGCTCTGGTTCGGGTGCTCAATGATCTCCTGATGGCGGAGAGATCAGAGACACCGTTCTATTTCGGTTCTCCTTGATCTATCATCAGCTTTTGATACTGTGGATCATGGGGTCTTGCTCAAACGCCTGAGGTCCATTTGTGGACTATAAAGTACAGTCCTGAGATGGTTTTCATCTTTCCTCGAAGGGAGAACGCAGAGAGTGGTCTCGGGTTTGTACTCATCTGGGGCCTTCTCTCTGCCTTGTGGGGTACCCCAGGGCACAGTGCTTTCCCCCATGTTATTCGCAGTATATGCTACCCCTCGGAGACATTGTAAGACGGTATGAGCTGAGGTTTCACTGCTATGTTGATGATACCCAGCTCTACCTGTCTTTTTGCACCAGACCTGGTTAGTGCTATCTTGGTACTGAACAACTGCCTCGGTACTGAACAACTGATATCCAAGACTGAATGAACACCAGCGATCTAAAGTTGAACTCGGGAAAGACTGAGGTTATGGTGGTGGACCTGGGTTGCAGGGTAGAGAGTTTGAGGACTGGGCTCCCCTCTGGATTAATCCTGGGGGTGGACCAGATCCTCACCTCTGAACGGGTGCGTAACCTGGGAGTGGAGCTTGACACTGGTCTGACCCCCCGTTATAAGGTGCCTGCAGTTGTCAAGATTGCATTTTTTTCATCTTAGGAACACTGCCAGGATTAGGCACCTTGTTCCACCTAGCGACATGCCGGTTTTGGTCCATGCCTTTGTGACATCTCGCCTTGATTACTGTAACTCCCTTTACCTAGGACTTCCTGGGGTTGATAGCCGCCGCTTGCAACAAGTGCAGAATGCGGCAGCATGTTTGTTGACTGGGGCATCCAGAAGTTCTCATATTACCCCTGTGCTGCTTACTCTGCACTGGCTGCCAATACAGTGGCGGATCACTTTTAAAGTGGGTCTTTTGACCTACAAAGCCCTACATGGTCTAGGTCCCGACTATTTGAAAGAGCTCCTGGTGCCCTACACCCCTCTAAGACAGCTCCGTTCGGCTGACGAGGGGTTGCTGGAGATTCCGAGGGTAAATCTGAAGTCTTCTGGAGCTCGTGTGTTTGGATTCGCTGCACCTACCCTCTGGAATTCTCTGCCCAGTCAGCTCCGGGACAGCAGGACGGTGGGGAGCTTCAAGCAGGCACTAAAGACTTTTCTATGGGAGAAGGCATTTTCTTCTTTGTTTTAACTTTATATTGTAGTATTATAATATTCGTTTAGAGCTGTTTTATTGTATGTTTTGAATATGTTTGTGTTTTTCTTGATGTACAGCACTTTGAAAACTTTGAAAAGCGTTTAATCAAATAAATTTTATTATTATAAATGAAATCCACTGCGACTGCACTCCGAACAGACATCAGCAAGCTTGAGAGGTGACAGGATTCCAGCGAGGCTCAGGTAGCAGAGATGGAAGGGCGGTTGGAGGAAGCGGAGCACGCCATTGTTCAATTACACAGTGATATAAAAGTTTTGCAAGACCGAGCTGAGGACGCCGAGAGTAGGAATCGCTGGAATAACATCAGGCTCTCCGGCGTACCAGAGGGTGCTGAGGGCATGGAGATGATCGCCTTTGTGCAGAAGACCCTTAGAGAGCTGCTTAACTTACCGGAATCCTTATCTCTGGAGACTGAACGAGTGCACCGCACCCTAGGCCCCAAGCCAACTCCGGAGGCACAACCCCGTACAATTTTAATAAAATTCCTGCAACACCAGGATAAAGAAACGGAACTCCACACAGCCTGGAAATGCGGCAAGGTCCTCTTTAAATCTCAGAGGCTTTATTTCGAAAACGACTATGCCCCCGGAGTTATGGCGTGAAGAAGAGCATACATCCCAGTAATGAGGGCCCTTAAAGCAGCAGGCATATGATTTCAGACCCCCTATCCCTCCAAGATGATGGTTTTCTTTACGGATGGCCCGCTCACGTTTGATACTGCGGCGACTGCGATCAATGAACTGCAAAGGAGGAAACTCGAAGTAAACCAGCAGCGCACCAACTCAGAACCCTCGATTGCCTCAAAACTCACCCAAAGGGTCTGTAATAGTAGCCAGAGAAATACCAGGCGAAGGCAAGGCATGGAAGCAATCCAGAAGATCATCGGTGCATTGAAAGCAAATCAACCTGCCTCGAGGGGAACAGAGAATGAAGTACCAGCGTCTGAAACCCGAAGGGCTGCAAGTATACCCTATGGACATAAGCTAGAATGTCGTGCCTATTAGATTAGTAACACAATAGCTAAGTTAGGATTGGGGAAACAGCAGGGGGTACGTTCAAGGGGGGGGAGACTGGAACGGAACTTGGTTGACCTCTCTCCCTTATGGTCGATGAAGCTGTATAATAACTAAGAGCAGGATCCATCCTTATTGATATCAAGGCCAGGTCCCTAAAACTTTAGGGAGGAGAGAGTAGATCTATTCCAGTTCCCGATTTATACTTATTTACTGGTGGGCCCCTCGGTAGTGTTCACCTTGCGCTGGAAGAGGTGAGGAGAGGGGACTTGAGAGCTTAGCGCAACCGGAGATACTCCGGCCCGCCGCGGCCAGTCTCAGGGGTCACTCGGGGAGGCAGAGACGCTTGTGTGAATCCTGGCCCCAGAAGACCTCAGACTTGCTTCGTGGTCTTTAGTGTGGGGGGGGGTGGGAAGCCTTGCGCTCTAGTCACTGTTGCAAATAGGGATGGCTAAGCCATTGCTATTTAGGCCACTGGATCCGGGAAAGAGAGGGGAGCCAATACAAGATTAAGGAAGGGATGGGATAGGTTTGGAAGCCCCACTTGAAGTAACGCTGTACTAACTTAGTCGGGATGGTCCGGGTCATTGGGCCTCAGGCATGAGGCGAAAGGCATTTGTGCGGCATGTTAACGCTAAGGCCCTCCCTGATCCTGGCCCCATCCCTAAGTAGAACTAACATAACTATGGGAAAGGGGGATGGAGAACTGAGGGTAGGGATAGAAGGAGGTAAAGGAATGAGAGGTGGGGGACGGAGGGGAGGCTCCAGGCTGTTGAACACCCAATAGACGGCCCCTTACAACTGGACTGTCCCAAATGCAGCCCAACTCTATGCGACTATGTTCTGACCCCAATACTTGAGCAGTTGGGGGGGTGAGGTGCCCCATGGCCCCCCTCCTCATTGATTGCACACCCAACTGGTTCCCTAAGAACCGCTGTCTTCAGATAAGTTGTTTACCACTGGGATGGGCAGAGGGCCCGTTGAGCACGGTCTCTGGGTCAGGTCAGATCTGCTACCCTCAGGAACTTCCTGAGTGGCAGATGTGGAAGAGTAAGACCCAGCACATCGCTAACTCTCGAGGCTCGCCCCCACGGAGGAAACAAGGGGGAAGGGAATGGGGAAGGGGAATTACACCAAAGTAAACTACAAAGCTACTGGCTAACTAGGCCGACACCCCAGTAGTGGCCAATAGGGGTGAGGTGGGAGGGGAACACTCCTAGAACCCACCGAAGAGTCAGGCAGCCTGGGGACAGGATATGCGGAGGCCTAGAAGAACCGCAGTTGAGATGGGCACTGATTTCATACCCTTGACAGTAGTAGGCTTAAGATTTATACTGGTTGCCTTCACCTCCTGGTGCTCAACAGTGAGCCCACAATTAATACAATGTACATACAAATAAAAGTTTTGCAGGAGGAGGATGGGAGGACATTGCCCTGTCGGGCCTGGGGCAGGTGGGACGCTACCTGAGCCCGGTTCCCCCATACATGCTTAAAAAAAGCCTGCTCAGCCCAAAGGTACTAGATCAAGTGGCGAGTGCTTTGAGGCCTCGCCACGCTCCTGGGACACAGGCCCGTGTGCTCGCCTTCCCCACCTCCTCGTGCTTGGCTGGGATGTGTAGTGGGGAGCGCGATGCCAAATCCCCAGACTATTGTCCCCCCTGACCAGGAAGAGGGTAGTTTACTCCTCAGATTATTAGCTCCTCCTTAAGAACACCTTGGATCTCAGGGTTGTTCGCAGGGCAGCAGCATGTGCCACCTACCCCTTATTCCTTTTCCCTATTAGGCATTAAAAGTGCCAAAAGGCCAGGGCTTCCTAGGGCTTCGTAGGTAAGGGCCCAACCTTACCGCTGGATCAGGACTCTTCCTGATCGGTGGAAGTACCAGTTCGTTAATTCCCATTAGAGAGACCATGTTGGTCTTCTCATTGATTCGTATTTGTTTGTTGGTGATTTTGAATGTCAGAGTCCATTGTTGTGTTGTTGTTATTGTTATATAAGTGTCATCAGGTTCACTCAAAAATGTCAGCATGTGCTTATCCTAAACTAGATAAGTGTGAAATTTCAAATATGTGGGGAAGGGCTGGACGAAGCAGGATACCTGAACCATAATAATGCACACTCCTAAAGTGAAGCTACTGTCCCTGAATATCAATGGCCTAGCCTCACCTATCAAAAGATCAAAGATCCTAGCCTTCATTAGATGCTCAAAATCAGACCTAGTATACCTTCAAGAAACGCACACGAATGACACTGAGCATGCAAAGCTCGCCACTAAGCAGGGGGCAGGTCTACTATTCCTCAGCTAAACAAGGTAGGCGAAGAGGTGTGGCCATAATAATATCCCCGCATACCCTGTTTAAAACGGAATCCACTTGGGCAGACCCGGAGGGTAGACTGGTTATTGTACAGGGGATGCTTAAAGACAAACAGGTCACCCTGGCAAACATGTACTTCCCCCAGGCATTTCAGTCTCCCATATGAAGCCCTTGTTAGACTAGATAATACAAAAGACTAGAGGAGTTCTTATGATGGCAGGCATCTTTAATCTGACAGTAGATCCCTCGATTGACACCTCCAGCATGAGACCTCCTAAGCAAACAGCTACCTAGAAGTTTTTAAAAAAATTTGTGGCAGAGGTAGGATGGTGTGACATTTGGCAGAGGCTGCATCCTCAATCGAGGAACTATACCTATTACTCCCCAGTACACCACACCTACTCACGCATAGACCATGCATACACCCAGATGGAAAATCTGGGATACCTACAAGATACCCAGTTAGGAGATATTTCTATCTCAGACCATGCCCCCTGGTTTCCACGTGGGATTTTGGACTTCAGCCCAAGAAGACACAATGGAGATTAAACCCATACTATTTGCGTTCTAAACAATTTTGTGAATTTCTCACAGAAAAGATTTCTGAAATTAAAGTTGAAAATCCGGTTGCAGATGTCACCCCTGCGATTCATTGGGACACGCTTAAGACGGTGCTCCAAGGACACATAATAAAACACACTGCAGAATTAGAAAGGCAGCGTAAAGAGCAAAGAGTTAAACTGGAGGATACCCTCCATTTCCTGCAAATGGCCCACAAACAGGGTGACATGTCAATACTTCCCCAATTACAACAAACCAGGTTCGAACTGGATCGTCTGATCCAACAACAAACCGAGATAGCCTTGACCTTTCTACGACAGGTTCTACGAAGTGGGCCCAAGAGCTACACGATTGTTGGCCTACCAAATCTGTAAACAAAAAAAAGGCAGCCACGATTCTATCCATCCGCCACCCGATAGGAGGCCAACGTCTCACCAAAACCCATGACATCGCTGAGGCTTTTACCTCATATTATAAGACATTATACACTCCCAAACATTCAGCTTCCCCGCAACAAATAACGGAGTATCTGCAAACAATCGCCCTCCCACAGCTTACAGAGACGCACAGGGAATCTGTCATAACCCCGATAACAGAGCTGGAAGTATCCAACGCCATTGCCTATGCCAAGTCTTTCAAATCGCCGGGACCAGACGGCTACGGAGCTGAGTTTTATAAAGCCACTAGGACGCAGGTCTCTCCCAATCTCCTAAACGTGTTTAACTCGGTCTTAAGGGGGAATTCTCCCCCACCATCCTGGTCATATGCAACTATTTCTGTAATCCCCAAACCAGATAAGAATGCACAGTTCTGTGCCTCATACAGGCCCATCTCTGTATTAAACCAGGACTATAAGCTATTTATGAGTATACTGACACATCATATAGATCAGGTACTCCCCTTACTAATACATAAAGACCAAACTGGATTTGTTAGATCTCGTACTACTACTGACAACATTAAACGCACCCTTTATGTTGTCCATCACATGCAAACAAGCAAAACCCCAACCATACCGGTTAGCCTAGATGCTGAAAAGGCATTCGACAGAGTGGCCTGGCCATTTCTATATTTAAAGCTTTATAAGTTTGGATTCCCCCTGCACTTATCAAGGTATTCCAGAACATATACTGTGCCCCCCAAGCATGTGTAAGAGTGACTGGACACCACTCAAACTATTTTCCACTACAAAGAGGGACCAGGCAGGGATGCCCATTATCCCCTTTACTATTAGCAGCATTTATTGAACCGTTAGCGCAACAGATCAGGGAGTCTCAGGCAATTGAGGGAATAAGGATAGGAGACTACGAGCACCATACTGCTCTGTACGCCGATGATATTCTCCTATATCTCCAAAACCCTGATCAATCACTACCCATAATAAAACAAATTCTAGATTTCTTTGGCTCCATTTCGTGGTATAAGCTGAACTTTGCCAAAACAGAACTACTTACCTTTCGCTATTCCCCTCCACCGAACATACAGGACAACATCCCTAGTAAATGGAGCCCACAAAAATTGAAATATCTAGGTATATATATTCCCAAAACACCTACAGCATACTACAAATATAATTATACTCCCTTTATTACACATTTGAAATCAGACTTAATTTCACGGGCAACACTTTCTTTAGGTCTAACCAAGAGAATAGACCTTATCAGAATGATAGTTCTTCTGAGAGCCTTATACTTATTTCAAAATATCCCCATATATTTACCGTTAAAGACCTTTCGAGAATTAAACTGTCTCATAGCAAAATTCATATGGGCTAAACAAAAGCCCCGAGTTCGCCTAAAGATCCTCACCCTTCCCCGTCAAAAGAGAGGACTAGACCGCCCAGACCTAAGACTTTACCAACAGGCGACGGCTTGGATGCATGTAATGTCCCGGCAAACCAGAACCTCCAACCCACACTGGCTGGATATAGAAAGAACCCTGATGAATGACCGCAATTACTTCCGAGTTCTGTACCAACAGTCGGAAACTAGGGGACTGTGCCTGCACACAAACCCCTGGCTCGCAGATTACTTCAGGAACTGGCAATCTATCAGAAGAACACAACAACTGGCATCTTTCCTACCAATAATATGCCCAATTTCTAGTCTAAGCGATTTTCCCCCGAACAAAATAGACAACAGCTTTCAGCAATGGGAGAAGTATGGCCTAAAATACCTGGTGCAAATAATGACTCAGGGTGTTCTATGGTCATATGCAGAAATCCAAAGAAAACACAATCTGCCGCACCGAGATTTCTATTGGTATTTACAACTCCGGCACTATATTGAAAGCCTTCCACAGACACTCTGGAACCCTGAACAATACCCATCCTTAATCCACAGCCAACTCAATCTCAACAAAACACTGAAACAAGACCACCTGGTATCGCTATACTATCAAGCACTGAATACACAGAGTGACCCTCTCACTACGAATATACGCATACAATGGATCAGGAATCAGGCTATCAAATATCGTTCGAGGATTGGCGTTGAGCCTGCAGCTACTCCGCCCGAGTGACCAGTTCGCACCAGTGGTGCGAATACGCTTGGAAGAACCTGGTTAGGTACTTTAGAACCCCTGCGGTCACGAGCCACTATTCTCCAACCAGTTCAGCAATATGCTGGCTCTTATGTGGAGAACCCAAGGCGAACCACACCCATATCATGTGGACCTGTCCGACCCTCAAACCATTCCTCTCTCTTCTTCAGACCCATCTACAAGAAATATTAGACCCACAACTTCAACTGACATTAGAGATGTTCCTGTTCCTTATCTTCCCTAAAACTCTAAGGGGCCCTAACACCAGATATTTACTCCTCCTCCTCATCACTGCAGCAAAGAAAGCAATCACGAAACTATGGCTGACTTCTAGAATCCCTATGAAACAAGAATGGTGGAACATCACAAGGCAGAGATTATCTATACTATGGAAAAAATAACACACAGTTTAAATGAACAAGAAGAGAAGTTCACCACTAGATGGGCCAGGTGGCAGATATACTACATGCTAAAAGTTCCCACTTTCACCCCCTAGGAAACAAAATTTAAACCACCTGAATCCTCACTTGGGCCGATACAACTGAAACAAACACTTGCTCTGTGACTTTCCACCAGCCCCCCTTCTGCCCTCCAGACAATGGAAAATTAACATAACGCCTTCTGGAAGGTGCTGATGGAGGTATGTAAAAAGTGAGGTAAGGGAGATCCTGGGCTATAGATAGCCTAAAAATACTCAGTCCCACCACCTGTAGATTGTAACCCAAAATGGGAGCTGCTGACCGAAAATTCACTTAATGTAAACAATTATAACTTATTTACAGGTTTGCCTGAGGAGTAAGTACACCAAGATACCAATAGGTGTCATTTAACCAACTAAGTCACGAAGGCCTAGATAATGGTAAATATTGGCCGAACTACTAATGAACAAGAACTACAATATGGACTTTTCCCCTAGATGCTGTCTAACAGGGTCTTAGGACCTGGGGAAGAACTCTCATTTACCACTGAGCTGGGACTTAGTCACTGGTAACCCAACCCCCATAAATATAATCAGACATTTATTGTTCCATTTTTTTATAAAGCTACAGTTTTATGTACTCTTGCTGTGACTCTAAGAACTGTATAAATGAAATAAGCTATGTGAAACCTATAACATGTATGTATATATGTTGGAAAACCCAATAAAGAATATATTTAAAAAAAAAAAAAGAAATGATTGCAAAGTTATTTGGAGCTCAAGGGGTTAACCTGAAATTCAGTTTTTAAGCCTTTTGCACAGGATGTAAACAAGAGGTTAGTTACAGGTCACAATGTTCTTTTTGCTGCGCCTGCTGAAACTGACAAAAACACTGGAAATTTACAAGAACACTGTGTGAGAAGCATGCTATTTTCTTAAGGAGCTCCTGAATAGACTTATAAAAAGGAGCTGCAATGTTATGCGAAAGACAGACTGAGACTGTAAATTGAGAAGAAACCCAGATGGACTTTCTTTGTTTATACTGCCTTTGTAAATAGTTATACTGAACAATTTTATTTTTTTTATTTTACTGTTATTCATAATAAAACTTGTTGCGAATTTTACAACTGCTCCTGGTTTTCCTATGTTTCCTGACCTGTGCCTCGACAACAAATGGTGTCAGCCTAAGTGGGATTTTCGCCGTGCATACTCTAAGCCAGGAGTTTTGTGCGTGGGTACTAGACCTGGTACCAGGGAAGCACAGAAGAAAGGTATAGATTCTGCAGCAGCAAGCCCACGAGTGATTACCAGGAGAATGGCAGCCAAACTAGCAGAGACAGAAGTCCAAGCTGAGACTTGTACAGCTAGCACCAGTTATAGAAAAAGAACAGGCAGTGACAGAACCTGAGAGCCTGACTGCCGTTTTCAAATGGGCGGCTATACAACAAAAACAGATAGAGAAGTAGAGAGAAAAAGAGATTCAACATTTAGAAGCACAGAGAAAAGAAGAGAAGAGATGCAGCGAAATTAGCAGTAGAGAAGAGAAGAGATGCAGCAATGAATGGATGCCTTGCAAGTTATCAAAGCTGGAGGATCTGGCACTGGCCCAGAAGAGCAACAGGACACTAACTTAAAATACATTAAACTTACAAAGTTGTGTCCCTCTGAGGATATCGAAGCATACCTGACAACTTTTGAAAGGGCTGCCACAGCCTGCCAGTGGCCAGTGCAGCAATGGGCAATAAGACTTACCTGACTGGGAAAGCCTAATTTGCTTACAGCAATATGGACACTGCACAGTCAAAAAACTATGACCTGATGAAAAGCGAAATCCTGAAAAGGTAGGACATCTCAGGAGAGACCTACAGGCAGAGATTTCGATCTCTGAAGTACAACTCGGTCGACAATCCTCGAGAAGCCTTCACCCGACTCGGAGAACCCCTGGTAAAATGGCTCTAACCAGAGGGTAACACAGTCCCACAGATCATCAACACATTCACAATGGAGCACTTCATCAACATCCTGCCTTCAGATGTGCAGCTCTGGGTGAAAGAACACTGACCCAAAAGTGGGGAAAAGGCGGTTTCTTTGGCCGAAGACTACCAAATGGCCAGACACATGCCACAGCAACAAGGTAACAGCTAAGCACTGGTAAGACATTCTTTTTCCCATTTAAACTCCAAGTCTGTTAAAAACTCTGGTGGGGGTAACAAATATGCACCCAAAGACTTTATTTGCTATAACTGTAATAAGTCAGGTCATATTACAAGAAATTGCCATAAGAAGAAGAGTGACACTGGAGCAGATTTGTCCTTAGCAAATTGGGACAATTACTTAACAGATGTGAAGGTGGGAGATAAGACTGAAGGGACTTATAGATTTGGGAAGCAGACAGACCCTAGTGCATATTGACATGTTGGGAAAACAATGTCCAAAAGGACTAGGTACTGGTGTCATCTGCATCCACGGGGACACTCAATACTATCCACCAGCCAAGTGACTCAGACTATTAATGGGGTGTCTCACCAAATGAAAGTGGGGGTAGTACTTAAATTACCTGTACCTGTGATTACTAGAAATTACTTTCCAGGATTTACTGAGTTAATCAAAGAGGGAGTAAATCCTGATGTTTCAGCAGCTGTGGTGACGAGCTCAGGCAAAGAAAATCTCAGATGGTGGGGATTATTTTCCTTTCGCTGATTTTGATTTGGACTTGTTTGAGCACAGCTCCAAGATCCAAAAGTCCAGGAAAGAAAAACAACGCCCGAAGAAACAGTGGCAACAAAAGACTGATGGACATAAGGGGTTAACATATGAAAATGCTGAAACTAAACTGATCACTGATTGTGATTTTGTTTCAGAACAAGCTAGCGATGTTTCTCTTCAGGATTATTTTAAGCAGCAGGGGTCGAAACCAAAACAGGGTAAACCTATGTTTAAAAAATGTAATGGGCTACTGTACAGAGTTTGAGTTAAACCTCAGACACAGGACCAAATATAACAATTGGTTGTACCACAAAAGTATAGATCTGAGTTGTTACAGACAGCACATGACAGTCCTATGGCTGGTCACTCAGGGAGGGATCACACCCTTGCCAGAATGCTGTACAGATTTTACTGGCCTGGAATTCATGAAGATGTTGCTACCTATAGCAGTTCCTGAGTGTCAGAAAGTAGCCCCAGTGACGAAAAAAAAAAAAAGAGACAAGGTGCCCCTACCCTTGATAGATGTGCCTTTTGAGAGAAATGCAATGGATGTGGTTGGCCCCTTAGACAAAAGTAAAAAGGGTGATTGATTAATTTTGGTAGTGTGTGACTATGCTACTCAATATCCAGAGGCAGTTTCAATGGTTACTGTCACAGCTCCAGAAGTGGCAGCTGAACTTGCCAAAATTTTCAGCAGGGTGGGCATACCTAAAGAGATTATTATTGATCAGGGTAGTAATTTTAGTGCTGCATTACTGAAGGAGCTGTACCGACTACTTGGTATCACTGCCATAAGAACCTCCCCTTATCACCCTCAGACAGACAGTCTTGCTGAGCGTTTTAATCAAACCCTAAAACACATGTTAAAAGGATTTGTAAAAGGGGAAGGGAAAGACTGGGACCAATACTTGCCTTACCTACGTTTTGCTTACAGAGAAGTGCCACAGACATCAACAGGTTTTTCACCATTTGAAATGCTGTATGGTAGACAACCTAGAGGGCCATTAGATGTGATAAAAGAAACATGGGAGGATAACCCTAGTCAACTACACTATTTATTACATCTTATATGTGTGCCCTGAGAAAGGAGCTGGCAAAATATGTTGAAATTGCCCATAGTAATCGGGAAGAGGCCCAAAACCAGCAGAAAGTGTATTATGACCATGGTGTAAGAAAAGGTTTTTGAGCCAGGTGAAAAGGTCTTGTTATTCTTACCCACTACAGAAAATAAAAGTGGCAAGGGCCTTATAAAGTGCTTAGACGTACTGGCAAAGTTAACTATGAGACTGAGGCTCCCCATAGGAAAAATCCTAAGATATATCATGCTAACCTCCTCAAGAAATGGATTTAAAAAACACAAAAAGCTGTTTTGTTAGTTTTACCAGAAACTGATAAAGAAAATATTGATGTAGCTTATAACAGACTGGAACAAACGGTTACTGCTGATGCTGTAAAAGTGAATGTTTTCTTAACCTCCGAACCGCAGAAATTTGTAACTTGCTAAAGACATTTAATAGTACTTTTATCACAGTACCAGGTCAAGCAAAAGGGGTCGAGCATGTAACAGTGACAAGGAATGCTCACCCTATTAGACAAAAAAGACATACAGATTACCAGAGCGGTTAAGAGCAGACGTGGTTAATGAAATACAAAAAATAAAAGAATTGGGCATCATAGAACAGTCAAGAAGTGCTTGGTTATCACCAATGGTGACTGTAAACAAAAAAGAAGTGGGTGTAAGAATCTGCCCTGATTTTAGGAAACTTAATCAAGTGACAGAATCTGAGTTACCCTATGCCCAGAACAGATGATTTAGTGGACAGACTGGGGAGTGCCAAATATATCAGTACTCTTGATCTTACCAAGGGTTACTGGCAAATCCCCCTAGCTAAAGAATCCAGAGACAAAACTGCATTTGCCACTCCTATAGGATTATTTCAGTTCACTACCATGCCATTTGGTTTACATGGCGCACCCTCTACATTCCAGAGGTACATGGATGTAATTTTATCCCCTCACACTGGTTATGATGTCGTAGTGTTCAATCCAGACTGGCAAAGTCACCTGGAACACCTACGAGAAGTTAACCAATCAATCAAAAAGGCAGGTCTGATAATTAATCCTACCAAGTGTGCACTGGGCATGCTGGAAACCAGATATTTGGGCTGTGTTTTGGGAAATGGAGAAGTCAAGCCAGAGGTTTCCAAGATAGAAGCTGTAGTCGACAGCCCTGTCCCCAAAACCAAGAAACATGTCAGGTCATTTTTAGGGCTGGCTGGTTATTATCGGAGATTTGTTCCCAACTTTGCTGAGTTAGCTACTTCCCTCACTGAACTCACAAAGAAACGGTTCCCAAATAATGTGAACTGGACCCCAGAGTGTGACGAAGCTTTTCGGTCCATTAAGGCTGCATTATGTTCAGCCCCTGTTTTAAGAAGCCCAGACTTTGAGAAACCATTTTTGTTACAGACAGGCGCATCAGAGGTAGGCCTAGGTACAGTCTTGAGTCAGCATATAGATGGGAAAGAACATCCTATTCTATACACAAGTAGGAAATTGCACGACAGAAAAGATACACCACCACTGAATAGGAATGCCTTGCGGCAAAGTGGATCATGGAGTCCCATAAGTTTTACTTACTAGGAGCCGACTTTGTACTTGTAACAGATCACAAACCTCTCCATTGGCTTAATCAAATGAAGGATAAAAATTCCAGAATCACACGGTGGTACCTGGCACTACAGCTATTTAAATTTAAAGTAATGCACAAATCTGGAAAAGAAAGTGTTAATGCTGATCTTCTGTCTAGATATGGATCTGAAGGAAAAAAATTACTCACCTTAGTAACGTTGTTTCTTCTAATGGAGTCTTGCAGTATTCCGACATATGCAGTTAGGTCCTGCCTTTCAACCGCCCCGGAGAACAAAGAGTTAAACTTTCCATGGCCAGCATGGAATGTTCACCACGAGCTCGGTTGAAGCCCCTGTCTGCTGTTGTTTAAACTGCAACCATCAGATCTTTACAAGCAATACTAACTAGGAGTTTTGTGTGGAAACTGTAAAACTCTTACTAGCCAACTGGCAACTATATCTATATAAAAGGGTTTTTGGTTTCAAAAGGAACACTCAAGTCAGGAAACCCAAAAACAAAACATATCCAAAAACACAACCCCTCACCCAAACCAAAAAAAGGGTGAAAAAGGACACCCCTAGGGTGTAACACTGCTCCTGCCCACCCACATCCCAAAATCTAGGTTCTGAGAGGAGAGGCAGGGGAGGTGAATACAGCAAGACTCCATTAGAAGAAACAACATTACTAAGGTGAGTAATTTTTCTTCAAACAACATGAAGTCTTGCTGTATTCTGACATATGTAGACTACCAAGCAGTACCTCCATGGAGGAGGGACAGAACCTACTTTGGAAACAGGCTCTGAAGTACTGCTGTGCCAAACCGAGCATCACTCCTAGCCTGGATATCTAGAGAGTAATGCTTGGTGAAAGTATGGACTGTTTTCCAGGTGGCTGCTTGACAAATTTCTAACAGAGGAATATCCCTGGCAGCAGCCAGGGAAGCAGCTGTACCTCTTGTGGAATGAGCCCTCAGGCATGAGGGTGGAGTTCTACCTAGTTTTTCATAGCAGAATTGTATACAAGAAACAATCCATATGGCAATGGATCTCTTAGTGGCAGGTCTGCCCTTACCAACTTCTCCATACGTAAGGAACAACTGGAGGGATTCAAACCTGTGACCCTTGGTACGCTCTATGTAGTAGCTAAGGGCTCTTTAAACATCCAAGCTGTGTAGCCTCCTCTCTCCCGAGGAGGAATGGTCACTGAAGAAAACAGGGAGAGATACAGACTGGTTGAGGTGGAAATCTGAAACCACTTTAGGTAAGAGCTTTCTGTTAGTTCTAAGGACCACTTTATCTCTATGGAAAGAGATGAAATCAGATTCCACTGACAGGGCTTGCAATTCACTGATACGCCTGGCAGAAGTAATGGCTACCAAAAACACAGTTTTCCACGTCAAGTACTTAAGCTCTGCTGAGGACAAAGGCTCAAAGGGGGGTTGCATAAGCTGAGCAATGCAAACATTAAGGTCCCAAGCAGGAGCAGGATCCCTAAAGGGGGGATTGATGTGAAGCAATCCCTTGAAAAATGTACAAAATACAGGATGGAAAGATAGAGAGGAAGGCTTGCCTACTGACAAGAAAGCAGAAACATCTGCCAAGTGTACCTTAAGGGTAGCTGGTCTGAGGCCTAGGCCATTAAGATGGACCACATAGTCCAGAACCGTAGGCAATTCAGCAGAGTCTGGAGAAATATTCTTCTTAGAACACCAAATGCTGAATCTTTTCCATTTGGAGTTGTAAGTCTTTCTGGTGGAAGGCTTTCAAGAAGCCTTAAAGATATTCAGAACCCCTTGGGAAAGACGCAGATCTGCAAACTCTAACTCTTCAAGAGCCATGCCTTGAGATTGAGAGACTGAAGATTCGGGTACCAAATCCTCCCCTGAGAGGATGTCAACAGGTTGTAATTCCTGGGAAGAGACAGGGGGAAGGTGGATTGCTAGGGACAGCAACAGGGGGTACCAGGGCTGTCTGGCCCAGTCTGAAGCAATCAGAATCACTTTGCATGGTTGTGACCTTATCTTGACTAACACTTTGAACAGGAGAGGCGAAGAGGGGAAAGCATACAGAAATTTCCCTTCCCAGTTCAGAATCAGAGCATCAAGGGGGACTGAGCCCAAGACTGGGGGTATGCAACAAAAGAGAGGAAGTTGGTGATTGTCTGGGATGCAAAAAGATCTATCTCTGGTGTGCCCCATCTCGAGAAAATCAGTTTCAAAACCAAAGGATCTAGGGCCCATTCATGATGGCCCTGGGATATTCTGCCCCAGTGCATCTGCCAGGACATTGTCCTTCCCTGGGAGGTGAACTGCTATCAGAGAGGTTTGCAGGGAATAGGCCAGGGACCACAACTTCATTGCTTCTGTGCACAAGGCCGGAGACCGAGTGCCTCCTTGCTTGTTGATGTACCACATGGTGGTGGTGTTGTCTGTTCTGACCTGAGCCACCTTGTTCTGTACAGATTTGGAAAAAGCTTGCAGTACCAGAAACACTGCTCTGAGTTCCAAGAGACTGATGTGAAGCAGAGATTCCTGAGGTGACCACAGTCCTTGGGTGGTAAGATCCCCCAAATGGGCTCCCCAACCCAGCAGGGAAGCATCTGTGGTGAGTATCACTGAATGAGACTGAGTGACAAATGGAACCCCTTGTCTCAAATTGTCCTGATCCTACCACCGTTGCAAGGCTTGGATTAGGGTGCGAGTCACTGGGACTAGTTTGGTAAGGGAATCCTTTCTTTGGGACCAGAAGGCTCTTAAGTGGAACTGAATGTCCCTCATCTGGAATCTTGCCCCTTGGACCACTGCTGTGGAAGTTGCCATGTGGCCCAGTAGCTGAGGGAAATGCCTTTCTGAAGGGTGAATGAAGAGGCCAGTTCCATAAGGGTCCTTGCCCTTTCCAGGGGAAGGAAGGCTCTTGCCTTTACTGTATCCAGCTCTGCACCTATGAAGGTGAGAAGCTGTACTGGTTCGAGAACTGACTTTGGGAGGCTGAGAAGGAATCCTAAGGAAGTGAGCACTTGCTGGGTCACTTGCAGATGTGACTTGACTTGGTCTGGAGACTGACCTACTATGAGCCAGTCATCCAAGTATAGGAAGATGGAGATCTTTTTTGTCTTCTTAGGAAGGCAACAACTACTGCCAGGCACTTTGTGAAAACCCTTGGGGCTGATGTTAGGCCAAAGGGCATTGCTCTGAATTGATTGTGGACTGAGGGCAACTCGAACCTGAGGTATTTTCTGTGGGAGCACCTGATGGGAATGTGAAAGTAGGCATCTTTGAGGTCCAGGGAGGCTAGCCAATCCCCTGGCCTTAGAGAGGGAAGGATAATTCCCAGAGTCACTATTTTGAACTTTGGCTTTAAAAGGTGTTTGTTCAGATATCTTAGGTCCAGGATGGGCCGCCATTTTCCTGTCTTTTTGGGGTTAGAAGTACCTGGAGTACAATCCTTGCCTTGTGTAGGGTGGGAACCCTCTCTATAGCTCTGAGAACTAGGAGAGAAGAAACCTCTGCCTCTAGGGCAAGGGTCTCTGAGAGATTTGCAGGTGAAAAGGATCTGATTCTCATCTTGGGAAATTTTTTTGAAGCCGAGAGCCAATCCCTGGCTTACTACCTCCAGGACCCACTTGTCTGATGTAAGAGACTTCCAGTCCTGGACAAAGTAAGGCAGCCTGCCCCCTACTGGTATTGGAAAATCAGCCCGGGCAGACCCATCAGGGTGTCTGCTTGGCAGGGGCTTTAGGTTGAGGAGTGGATGCAGGCCTGCTCATCCCCCGTCTGCCTCTCCCTCTAAAGAACCCCCTCTGTGAAAAAGAAGAAGAGGCCTGGGCTTGGTAAAAAGGCCTTTGGAAAGGCCTGCCCCTGCCCCTGGACTGCTGCCTTTGAGGAGTTGCTTGCCTTTCTTTGGCCTGAGCACTCCTGTAAGTGGTCCTGTACTCATCCATCTTTTTCATTAAGTTCTCTGTCTGCTCCCCAAACAGAGAATTACCAATTACAGGAAAATCCACGGCCTTAGCCTGGGTATCCTGTGAGAGGCCAGTACATCTGAGCCAAGCCATCCTCCGAAGAGCCACAGATGTAGCCATGACTCTTGATGAAACATCATTGGAGTCCACAGCAGCATGAAACTGTACTTTAGATGCCTCAGTCCCATCTGCAGCCACCTGCTCCAGCTCCTTGGCAAGCTGGTCAGGGGCCTGTTTAGCCAGAGCCAGCACAGTGTCCCACCTGGACTTCTGGTATCTAGCTGTATAGGCCATATAGTTAGCCTGCCTGAGTCCCAAAGATGCTGCCATGTATTGTTTCTTTGCCATGGCATCAATCTTCCTGGAGTCCTTGTCTGGGGGGTGTGATGCCAAGGGAATATTTGCTTTATCACAGGCAGCAGCCTGCACTACCCCAACATGGCTGCATTGCTGGAAAAGGAACTCTGTGTCTGAGCCTGAGAGAGTGTACCTCTTGTCCATTCGTCTGTCCACAGGAGGTATAGAATTAGGAGACTTAAGGATTTTATGTGTCTGTTTCCCCAAAGGATTTGTGGAGGGGAACAGACAGTCTCCTGGACTCTGGGATGTCCATCCTCTCAACATAATCAGGCTCCTCCTGATCCTCTACTGCTTCCCCCACAGGGAGCTGGAGGGTCTCAGCCACTTTTTTGTAAAACATATAGTAAGAAGGGGACTCAGAAAGCCTAGGAGAAGAAACACCTGAAGGTCTGTCTGGGGAGATGTCCGGGTCAATAGGCACATCCAGAGTTTCATAATCACCATAATCATCCTCATACTCTCCCTCCTCCTCCTCCGGTTCATAAAATTCTTCCAAAGTATAATCCGGAGCCAGGGGAACTGACCAAAATGAGCCCCCGCCAGTTGGTGCCGGTTCGGTCAGAACCGAACTAAGCAATTGCACTATCCTCATCACCTTGGCTATCTCACCGGCGGTCGGAGTATGAATTTCTGGGTCCGAACCGGACGATTTATCTTTTCTCTTTCTTTTCACCAGAACCGACTCCTCAGAATCAGCTCTCCTTTTGCCCGAAGAAGTATCGCCCTGGTGAGAGGGCACTCCTGGTTCGGTCGGAACCGAACCGGGCTGGCCATCCGGGTCAGCGGACTTCTCGGCCTCCCTTTCCCTCAGTCTACCTAATCTCTTTTCCAGGGTAGATTTGGGAAAATTCTTGCAAATTTGGCAGTCTGAATCGAGGTGGTCAAACCCCAGACAATAAACACAGGTGGTGTGGGGATCAGCCTTGGCAAAGACCTCCCCACACACACTGCAGTGATGAAACAGAGTGGTCCCGTTTTTTTCCTTGGGTTTCTCAGACATGGCCAATCCTATCCAAAATGTACCCTTTTTTTGGCAATCCGCCAGGCAAGACTCCTATCAGTTCCTGACCAGCCATGGGTCTTGGAAAAAGTAATAAACTCGCTTTTTTAGAACCGATACAGACCGGTTACCACACTCTAAATCAAGCACAAACGTTTTTACCTGAAACTGATCGGTTCAGCCGAAACGATCCACAATTTACAAGTTCCACACAGAAACAAAACAAAACACCTATCTAGTACTCACGGTACCACAGACAGAGACTTGAACCGACTAAGCGGTAACAGCAATTCGGTAGAAACCGACTGAAAAACCGACACTTCAACCGACTTTTTGAACCGAGCAGCAGAAGAAATCTCCAGAGCGACTGTTCAGTGAGGCAGAGTAAAGAATCTGACGGTTGCAGTTTAAACAACAGCAGACAGGGGCTTCAACCGAGCTCGTGGTGAACATTCCATGCTGGCCATGGAAAGTTTAACTCTTTGTTCTCCAGGGCAGTTGAAAGGCAGGACCGAACTGCACATGTCAGAATACAGCAAGACTTCATGTTGCTTGAACTGAAAATTCTGAAGGCTGAAAAAAATAAATGTGTGAGTTTAAACTTCACTATTTGCTGTACTGTTATGGAAAAAAGGATACTGCATACGCACAGAACTGTAAAGTTTATAAGAATATGTTAGATGAGAATTACTAGAAAGTTTTGGAAACCTGTTTTTGTACAACAGGTTCCCTCTTAAGTGTTGGAAACTATTCTTTAACAAGTCTTTCTTACATCTCACTCAGAATCCCTAAGGTGAGAACCAGGTATGGTAAAGCAGCAATTAGCCACGCTCTTCCAGCCATCTGGAACACTGTTCAGAAAACACTAAAGTTGTCAACCCCCGTGAAACTGAGCTTCTTTAAATCCATGTACCAACATTCATTTAGGGAAACTTGTAGCTGTTCCTGTTGAAAGCACTTATCCTGCATTTTCCTAGGAATTCGGACAATGAGCTATAGGCTAAGTGTTGCTCTTTCACTGCCTTCCGTACATTGCTTTGCACTCCCCTCCTTTCCCTTGCTCTACGCTATTCCCCTGCCCCATGGTCCTCTGTGGACTCACTCATGACAAGGACTCAACTCCTTGTGTACTATAGTAGTTATTGTGCAGAGGGATGTGGCATGTTTGGATGTTGTACGTTTTAGTACCTTATATTAAAATTTCACATTTTTGTATGACCTTTCATTGACACTCTTATATGCAATCATTGTATTTACTTAAAAGAAAATACAAAATCACACATGCCCCCACAATGCAAAGCATCATGGGATGCATATGCAAATCACCACAGAATGTTATGCTGGTCCAACTTTAAGCAGAATTGCATGGTGCCGAAAGGCCTCTCACACAGTTTGCAAAGGGTGCTAACAGAAGACATAGACACGTGTTTCGTCCTACCAGGACTCATCAGTATGCCTCGCCTGTTTGACACCCCAGTGGAATGGACCAGCTACCCCTGAGGCAGTGTGCCTGGGATATATTGTGTGAACCCATTAAAATAAAAACTATTTAAAAGACAAAGAACCTCTGTGCGTAAACACTGAGGCAAGGGTTACCCTAAAGGGCATTAGGCTGGGAAGCCAAGTTTAAAAAAAATACAAAATCACACATGCCCCCACAATGCAAAGCATCATGGGATGCATATGCAAATCACCACAGAATGTTATGCTGGTCCAACTTTAAGCAGAATTGCATGGTGCGAGAAGGCCTCTCACACAGTTTGCAAGGGTGCTAACAGAAGACATAGACACGTGTTTCGTCCTACCAGGACTCATCAGTATGCCTCGTCTGTTTGACACCCCAGTGGAATGACCAGCTACCCCTAAGGCAGTGTGCCTGGGATATATTGTGGTGAACCCATTAAAATAAAAAACTATTTAAAAGACAAAGAACCTCTGTGCGATAACACAGAACCTCTGTGCGATTGTATTTACTTAGTTCTGTATATATTCACTAATGTATTCCCATCTGTAATCTGTCACCTCTAGCAGCCATTGTACAAAGGGTTGTGTTATGAGTCTGTTTTGTAGGTTACAGAGTTTTTACGTTTCACATTTTGTTTCCTTGAATGACACTGCATTGTTTGTTCCTGTAAGTATTCCTTGTATTTACATAGTTCTGTATATATTCATGAAAATATTCCTATATGTATTTTATGTCCAGGCCCATCTTGCAAATGAGTTTTTCTCAATGATGTTTCACCTGGTAAAATAAAGGTAGATTGATTGATTGATTGAATAAGGAGGGGGTATGTGACGGGGTTGAATATGGCCCTGTCCCAGTTGTTATAGAGAAAGTGTTTAAACGCAATGATCTGTTCTATTCTCTCCTTTTCTGTCACTTCTCTGGTTGCGCAACCAAATTTTCTCGTGAGACCTAGGACTTGATCACTCAGACGGTTTTGCAATTCTCTCTCTGCCTCTCGCCATCTCTCTCACTTGCTGTTCTGTCTTTTCTTCCCTCTTGCATATCTGCAAGTATAAAATATATGTGAATCTTTTTGTGGAAATGTAATTGATACTGGGCTCCCTCTGTTTAAAACTGTATATATATTGTTGAAATGACTGCAAAGCTAAAATTACAGGGGTTAAAAATCCCCAAGTCCGAGGGCCGGGATGCACAAAAAGCATCGTAAGACTTGCACACTACAGCTCTTTTAAGTCCGACGAATTTAGCTGTATTTACTTTTGCCAGCGCATGCGCGGACCTGTAATTGGAACTCCACCCTCCCTTGCAACTCCACCCTCCCTTGCCCAGAGCATGACATTCTGACGTAGTCTGTATATACTCCCAAAAGATTGTTCTGAAGCTAGCTGGTCTGGGGCCAGCTTCCAAGCTGTATAGCAGCTCCGCTTACCCTTTTCTCTATCAGTTGCCTGTGCGAGATATCCACGCCCACTCACACACGTAGGCGTGGATAGCTTGTGCAAGCACCCAATTGGGAGAAAGGATAGGCAGAGCTTCCGTACAGCATATCATTAACATATAATGTAATTGGCTATAAACAGGTATGGAGGGGCTGAGCAGCAGTTGAGAAGGAATGAACATGGTGGTTTCATTTTTGGCAAAGGACATCGTGCCATGTGGATGCCAGGTCTGTTTTTCATTCATGTAGTAAGATGACTGCAGCCATGTGTATTTATTAAAAAAAAAACACAAGAAGGCTGCAGGTGTAATTGTATGCGGTTCAGCACAACTAGGAGAATGAAAGGAGTTGCTTGCCGAGTGTGTGCAAGGAGCTAAGACTCTGTTTTTTTTTGTTTTTTTGAGGTATCTATTTATACCCGTCGTGCTCTTGTGCTGCCACTCCTTCAGGCCGCCATGACCCACACACATTCCTCCTACTATCTCCCCCAAGCCACCTTACCTCAGATCTGCAGCCATCCTCGGGATAGCCCCGCATAACCCTCTACTGGGTGGGTCCCTCTCCTCCGAGGGGGAAGGCACCAACGGGAGGAGACCAGCACACTATTTTTCCCTTCGGTCCCGGGCACTGCTGAGGCTTTCCATGGCTTCCTGGGAGTCTTCAGAGGTGTCCTGGGCCAGCAGCCATCATCCGGACAGTCTCCAGAGCAGTATTTCCATTTTCTGTGGTGTTCCCCCTTATTGCGATCCCTCTGCAGTGCTCCCAGTCTCCACCGTGGGCCGCTGCAGAGCGACCATGCATCCCCAACCCACCCCAGCAGAGGACAGCAGTCCTACGGACAGTCAATCCTTCCCCTGCTGACCCCTGGCGCCTGAGTCCGTTTCCAAACTCTGGTCGCTGGTGTGGTGAGAGGTAAGGCGCCTGCGCCTCCACCCTCTGCGCCCCTGGGTCGGACCAGGACTGTTTAAAAGAAAAACATAAAAAAGCATTTAGCTTTACTCTGGTTTAGTCTGGCAGAGGTTTGAAGGCAATGGTGGTATAGCTAAGTTATTATGGAGAGTGCAGGGTCAAGTGGAACAGGAAACAAATAGTATCTGTGGGAAAGGAAGGTACTTCATAGGGGAAAATACTGATCAAGATTTTTTTTTTTCCCCTTGATTTACTGTTTCTGTCAAAGTGCCTGAGCTATGGTGTAGCCAGTTTGCTTCTACAGGAAACAACTGTAGGCAGCACAAGTAGGAAATGGATTTTTTCATGGAGGCATTGGTTTCTGAAGGTACAGGAGAAATGTGTCTTAGTGAGGGAGGTATTACCCCATATGATGTACCAGTTTTCCAGAGATACTTTATATTCCATGTATTGAGGGAGACATTCCTAAAACAGTAATTTTTCATTTGTAGTTTGTATGCGGAAAGGAATAGGCAGGATTTAGGAAATTAACAGTAGTGTGATTAAAAAAAAAAATGGGAGACTAAGGATTCTGATTTAAAAAAAAAAAAAAAAAAGAGGATTTACATGCTGAAGTATTGAAGGGGATCCAGAGACCTTGTGTGTCTGCCTTAGAGCATTGTTTCACTATCCTAATATAAAAAGGAAAGTGGGGGTTCACTGGTGCGTGCTGGACTGTGAAACTTAATTTAGAGTCAAGCATATCGTCCATTTTGATTCCAGCCTGCGAACTTTGAATAATTTGGCTTGAAGAGAGGTCCCTGTTGCTTTCTATAAGAAATGAGGAACAAGTGATTTGCTTTGGTAAAAATGTAGGTGAAAAAAAAAAAAACTGACTTACCAATGCCTGCTATGGACTTATGGACCAAAAATAACGTAAGTCCTGGGCTTATGGCCCCCCAAAAAATGTTTAACCCCTGAACTGTATATAGTTATACTGTTGAAATGATTGCAAAGCTATTTGGAACTCAAGGGGTTAATCGGACATGCAGTTTTTAGGCCTTTTGCAGAAGATGTAAACAAGAGGTTAGTTCTGGGTCACAATGTTCTTTTTGCTGCACCTGCTGAAAACTGACAAGAACACTGTGTGAGAAGTATGCTATTTTCTTAACAAGCTCCTGAACAGACTTATAAAAAGGAGCTGCAATGTTCTGAGAAAGAGAGACACAGAGACTGATAGAGACTGAGACTGGAATTTGAGAAAAAACTCAGATGGACCTTCTCTGTTTATACTGCCTTTGTAAATAGTTATAGTGAACATTTTTTTTTTTTTTTTTTAGTTTTTGTTAACCGGGTAAGTGCACTAGACAAATTCTGCCTATTTTCAGGCACGACCCTGGGGAAGGGGATACAGATGAATGCCAACTGACCTTGAACCAGATTAAGCTGTTATTTTTTTATTTTACTGTTTTTCTTCATAAAACTCTTGTTGCGAATTTTACAACTGTTGCTGGTTTTCCTATGCTTCCTGACCTATGCCTCGACAACACCATCTTCTGATCTACAATTTTGGTTACTGTACTAGCTTTCTGTACCTGACGTAGTCGGTATGCCAGAATTTTAGACGGCGTGCCTTTGCCCTCCCTTCACAATATCTTTGTCCACCATATAAAAGTGCCTGTTCTGACTGCATTTGAGTGATTTGCGGGAGTAGGGAAAAAGCTCTCTGCTTATGTGCCATCTGTAAAAACTGCAATGATCAGATAGTTCTTTAAGGTGCTGCTTTCTCAATGTCTTCTTTCTTGTGGAAAATCTTATCTCCCCTCAGAGGACAACTTTACTGTTATCCTGCTGTGTCCCTTTAGCAATGCCAAGGGAAGAATTGTCTTGCACTATTTGGGAGACTGTGTCCTGAAGAAACAGTGTCTATTCTGAGTCTCTCAGTAATGCAGCATTGCATCACCACTGTCAGAGGGCTGACTCATTATCTGACTTCAAAGTAAGTGTTATTGGGGCATGATCAGATAATATCAAATTTATCTGTGCCTCGTGTGTACCCAGTCTAGGTGTTCCACAGTCATCATAAAGTAATCAAAGTGGGAGTACCTGGAATGCGGGTTGAGAGTAAAATGTAAAGTTTAGTTGAGTTGCATGAAGATCTCTCCAGACATCAAGTCGGATGAAGATGTCGCCAAACATCAAATGTATCCCAACTCTTTTAATAATCTGCATCCATAGTTCCACCCAGTCACTGCCCGTGAAGAGCAGGGGGTTAGTGGCAAACTTCTTAGGATCCATTAGTAAGCTATAATCTCTGCCGATGATGACCGCCACTTCAGCAAAGCTGGTAATGTTATCTAATAATTGTTGCAATAACTGTTGTGTGGCAGAGGCATGTATACCAGGGAGTAGATAATACACAACCAACAGTCAGGCGTCTCTTCTGTACGATACCTGTCACCAGTGCCAGTCTTTCCTCCCTATCTGAATATGTGTTACCAATGTGGAAAATGGAATTACATGCCTATAAGATCGTGACCCACACAGCTACCCTTTTGGTAAGAGGATGCTATTACCTGCTAAAATCCATACTTCTGTAACTTCATAGGATCACAGAAGGATACGAGTCGTGAGCCTGTCGGCCATTTAGACTCGACCATATTAATCCAAAAAGGCATACTTCCTATCTCCCATAAATATGTCCAGTGCTATAAAGACATCAATTGTAGTACTGGTTACCACTGTATTTGGTAATCTATTCCATATGTTGACCACTGTCTGGTTAAACCACTGCCCCCTTACATTTGTCTTAAAGAACTCTCCTTTCAATTGGTATTTGTGGAATCTGTTATTCCTGGTGGTATTCATACTTAGACCTATAGATTCCCTCAGATCAGCATTTAGGACGGCTCTATACAGACACAGATAGCCTCTTAGTCTTCTATACTCGAGGCTGTATAAATCAAGGTGTTTTAATCTGTCCCCATATTCCATGTTCTTACACCGATTTATATGTCTAGTAGCTTTCCTCTGGACCCACTCCATCATCTTAATATCACTAAATTTTGTGGGGAGCCCAGAACTGGACACAGTACTCCAAATGCGGCCTTACCATTGATGAATACAAGGGGAGGATCACATTCATGTCGCTACTCTTGATGTTCCTAAGAATACAGCCTAACATCCTGTTTGCTTTACCCACTGCTGCTTTACACTGATTGGATGCAGATAAGTTTGTTGTTACTAGTACCCCAAGGTCTCTTTCAATGTAGGATACTGGAATTTGCTGACCATACAAGTAGTATACTGCTCCAGAATGTTTTCTTCCCATGTGCATAATTTAGCATTTTTCTAAATTTAGGGTAAGTTTGTTGTCGATAACCCAAGCCCCTATGTTGTTTACTTCTTCCTGTAATTTTTTTAATAGCTAGCTCATCATTTACTATAAAGCCAATTTTAACATCGTCTGCAAATTTTGAAATCCAGCAGGACATGGACGTCTCCAAAAGTGTCACACAGATGGTAAACAGAGTGGGGCCCAGCACAGACCCCTGTGGTACCCCACTGGTGACTTTTGCCCCTGGAGATGAGTGTCCCATCACGCACACACTCTGTTTTCTTCCCTCCAACTAGGCCCTAACCCATCTGACTATTTTATGACTAGTCCTATATCAATTAGCCTTACTACTAGTTGGTTATGTGGTAAGGTGTCAAACGCTTTTGAAAAGTCCAAATAGAGGACATCCACCGGTAAGCCCATATCCAAAAAAGTGCAACAAATTTGTCAGATATGAACGGCCAGTCTGGAATCCATGCTGGTTTATATCCGTTTGCCCTATTCTACTATATGTGCACTTTTATGGTCTTTAACAATACCTTCCATTACCTTACTCCCAAGTGACATTAAACTAAACGGTTTGTAATTCCTGCAATCTGTTTTTGAGCCCTTTTTAAGTACTGGTATTATGGAGACCTCTTTCCAAGTCTGAACTACTGTATCCTCTAATAGGGAGCTATTTAGTATATATCAGTTAGAGGTCCTGCCAAGACCTCCGCAAGCTGTTTAAGCATAGCTGGGTGCAGGTTGTCTGGACCAGGAGATTTGTGGATGTTTAAATTTTGTAGTCTTTTAACCACGTCACTCTCTGTGATGGTGAGATTCCTGTTTGGCAATTTCCTAAAAAGTTTTTCCCATTGATCAAGTGTCATCTCATTCTCTGAATAAATGTTGCCAACGTATCGTTAAATACAGTTGCCATCTCCCTTTTCTCTTTTATAGCTTGTCCATTTATTACCAAAGATTTAAAAACTGAATTTCCATTTCTTTCACTATTTATGTAGTTAAAGAAGACCTTCTCTATTATCTTTGGAATTTGCTGCTAAGTTTAATTCATACTTTCTTTCAGCTATCCTAAAATAGACCTTACACTGTTTGCATTTATTTTTATATTCAGTAAAATTGGTTGCTGATTAATTTATTTATTTAACTCACCGGCTAGGGAGTTTTCCTAGGGTAGATATTTATCCAGACTTGCTCCACTTTCTTGTTAGTTTCATTGGTATTTGTGACTTCGTTGGAGTCTAGTATATTTGCAACATACACGTCCACACCTCCATCTCTTTTATAGTTTCAGTTAACACAGTAAACCTTGTAACCCAGTACTGACAGACTCCAATTTTAGTCATTCCACCATGTCTCTGTGATGCCACAAATATGCACCCCCTCTGATGTCAATATGTGCTCTAGGTCATCCTTTTTGTCCGTTAAACTCCTTGCATTTATTAGACATATTTTTAATTTGTCAGTATTAGTCATAGCCCCTCCCCGTTTTGACTCAGTTTAAATTATTTGCAGCTTGATTAGTATTGGTATTTTCACATTTAATAATCCCGATATACTTCTAGCTAAAATTTGTTGTCCTCCTTGTTTAAATGTGACCCATCCTTTGCACATAGATACATTTTCCCAGTGAACTTGTTCTAGCTGTCGAGGAATATGAAACCCTTTTGTCTACAGTCGCACTCCAATCTTGCATTTATTCTTTATATCGTAAAGTTTTTTTTTCGGGATGGCATTTATTAATGGTGAATATTCCAAAAATAACAGCACTCGCTCCTTTTTCTTTTATAAGATTTCCTATCGATAATAATTCGTGTGTTATGTCTTTTTCATGTTCTCTCCCTGAATGATTCACCCCTGCGTAGACAATTACAGTTTTATAATCGATACCAGAGTTTAGTAGCTTCCGAAGGATTCGATTTACATCTTTGCTCCTGGCAGGCAATTTAATTCCTTTGTAAACTTATTATTACTTATCACTGAATCACAACCTCTTAGTAAACAGTCTCCTATAACAAGCTCCATAACTCTCTGCTCATCATCCTCCTCACTCTCCAGATCAGTGACAGCCTCCATATTAGTGTTGTTAGGATCAATACTGTCATTCACATTAGTGAGTGCTGAGTACCTGTTTGATAGGTCTATCATGGTGTTTCCCATTGCATTTCTTTGTTTTTTCATATCTGAATGCATTACAGTTGCCCAGTCATCGTCCCCTTCATCAATATCTCTTCCACTATCAGTTTCAGCACATATATCGCTACTTATTTTCCTTTTGTACATTTTAATTTTGTTTGGAATATCTTTATTTACCAATAATTGTTTAAGTTCTGCTTTTAATCTATCCATCTCTAAACACTTAAAACACAAAGTCTGGAACAGCTCTGTCTACTTCTTCTGATAGATATATTTTACAGGTCCCACATTTAAGCATAGATCCATTATCACACCAGGGTCCAGATATTCAAAGCTTTGTGCCCAGAGCAAACTGACTACACCACATTAGTGCCAGAATAGCACCAACTTGCGACATTCAAAAGACCCAACAGCTCCGGTGCTAAGCAAGATGATGTATGCATGGGGCAAAGTGAGGGCCGGGACTATGCATACATGCGCAGTGCTATATTCAAACCTTTAGTGCAGTGCAAGGCACAATTGCACAACACTTAGCGCAGCGCTAGTTACAGCCTATGAAAAAGTAGTCTTAAGTCCGAGCAAACCCAGGATGGGGGGAGTGGACACAGCAGCAAAGTTGCACAAGGTCGCGCAATGTCATCTTTGTGCAGCATTAACCACCACTAAATATAAAATATTAAACATAGGGAAGTCTGGGAACTCAGATGCTATGCACACCCTTAGTGTGTGATGCCCAGAGATGAACCCCTCTGGGTTTATGAGGCATCATACACCTCGGATGTGCATATAATCCAAGTTAACCACACTTCCACATGCATTATTCTATATGTAATGAATAGTAATATACTGTAATGTGTACCTAGTGCGACATTTGTGTATTGCAAGCTGTTGTGCATAGTATGTCTGTATCATACACCGTTGCATCTCAGCCACACAGTTAGTATCTCCGGGCCATTCCTGACACTGGGCTGTGGCCCAGTGTGCCTACCCGGTGAACAAGGTGAGACAGAACAATGTACAGAAAACATACATGGCTGAGACATGCTGCACATAGATGGCACCGCCCACGTCGCAGTCATCTGGCACTGGTCCTAACCCTGCCAGGCAATAGTGGGTGCCCCAGCACTCAGTGGACACCATGGCAGTGCGTCCATGCAGCACACACCTCCAGTTCCCCCACTGGTGTACACCAACACAATTCAGCGGACACATGCTGCACTTGGGGAATGGAGGGTGTACAGGTGGCCAGGCTGCACCACATAGTGGGTACTGCCACACAGCAGGGGCCACCCACACAGTGTAAAATTTCACTGACGGTAATGCCCCCGACAGCAGTGTGCCGGTATGTTGGTATGTGTGTCTCCCCCCTCCACGGGCACATATCCTACACCTGTCCAGGCTCCCTGCACACATGGACACCCATATGTATGGTATTGTGGGGATCCCATGCCACTGGTTGCAGCACAGGAGGGTCACAAGACAGTATGACCGTGGTATCCACTGTCAGACCACACCTTCCAGCTGTGCATGTTGCTGTGTGGATAGCACCAATCACTGTTTCCTGACACACTGTAGGCACAGAAAAGGAAAATTACGTACCTACCGTAATTCTTGATCTTCTTGGACGAGTCTCCACCACTCATTCACACTAGTGGGACTGGCGCCGGAGGCACTAAGACCCATCGGGAGCAAACTTTTTGCTGGAGGGTCGGTAGCGAGAGACGGCCATGAGACACGGGCGCTGAGCAGCGGATCGAGCAGCAGAATGACCATCTCGCTGACGACCCTCCAACCGCCTCAGTACCTTTTACCAAGGAGGTGCAGCACAACTAACGTAAAGAGTAAACCCAACATTAAAAACGGACATAAGATAGTCCGTATGACCCGGAAGAAGGGTCAGCAAAGAAGTCCTCACGGCCTAAAGATTTGAGGGAGTGAAGACCAATACAGCGTGAGCTCGGGATGGAGGGATAGACGAGTGGTGGAGACTCTCCGAAGACACGAATTACGGTAGGCACGCACTTTCCTATCTTCCTGGACAATAAGTCTCCACCACTATTCACACTAGTGGGAGAGTACCAAGCTGATAATCCCCAAAAAGGGCGGCAGAAGAGCCAGAGCTCACGCTGCCTAAGATAGAAGCCTCATTAGGATAGTTCTGCCGAATGCGGAATGTCGCCTGGCATGAACATCCAGTGCATAGTGCTTAACAAGTATGCACTGAGCTCCAGGTGGCGGCGTTGGTATATATCCGCAATTGGAACATTGCGACCTCACTAGGGATGTCACGGACTGCTTCTAGTAGAGTGAGCGACACTCTACCTTCTAATTTAACTTGAGCCATGGAATAGCAATGACAAAGGCATGCCACTAACCATGAAGAGATGCACTAATAGCGACAGGTTGACCCAGCCGGTGTCGCTGAAAGAAACGAACAGTTGCTGAGTCTTATGTAACATCCTTGGTTCTATCTAAATAGAACTCAAGGCTCTCTTTAACATCCAAGGAATGAAGAGCTCTGCTCCCTTCATTTTGGAAATTAGCTAGCAAGCGGAAGTACCAGAGGTTGGTTCAGATGGAATTCTGACACAACCTTGGGAAGAAATTTAGATGAGTACGGAGAACTACCTTGTCCTTATGGAATACAGTATACGGAGGGTCCGTAATCAGGCATGTATCTCAGAGACCCATGGCTGAGGTAATGGCCACCAGGAAGGCAGTCTTCCAGGTAAGAAATTTTAGCTCACAGGTAGCTAAGAGTTCGAAGGCTCCGAGTGAGCATGTCCAGCACCAGGTTAATGTCCCAGGCTGCAACTGGACGCTTAACAGGGGTCTGGTATGGAGAATCCTTAAGAAATCTCTTCACCATAGGTAACTGAGCCAGAGTTAAGGAAGAAACCGGCTCATGGAACGCTGAGATGGCACTAAGGTGAACTTTAACTGTGGAGTACTGAAGACCTAAGTTTGATAGGTCCAAAAGATACTCCAGAACCTTGCCAGAAGGACAGGAAAAGGGATTCCAAGAGGATTCTGACACCAGAGAGAAAACGCTTCCATTTGGAAGCGACGCTGGGTGGCTGGCTTCCAGCAGCCAGAAGGATGTCTGAGACTCTACGAGAGACGTTGAACCGATTCACTTCTATCTCTTCAGGAGCCAAGCATGAAGGTGAAGTGATTTCAGGTTGGATGGACCAACGAACCCTGAGTCAAAAGACTGATTTGCAAAGGAAGTGGTCTCGGAGAGGCTGCCAACATACTGTTGAGTAGAGGAAACTATAGTTGCCGTGAGGCCAGGAAGGAGCAATGAGAATCATCTTGGTCCCCTGAGACTCGAACTTGAGGAGTACTCTGGATTAAAGGAAGCGTGGAAAGGCGAAGAAAGCGCTTTGTCCACCGCAGCCTGAACGATCCTGATAGAAAATGCCAGGCCCTGGATTTCTGGAGCAGAAGAGAGGCAGTTTTAGTGAGTGGGGATGCAAAAGGTCCAGGTCTGAGTCCCCACTCTTTGAACAGGGACCGAGCCACGGCTGGATCGAGAGACCACTCGTGAGGGTCTGCCTCCGTTCTGCTGAGGTGATCTGCTAGGTCGCTTTTGTATACCTGGCAGATAAACCGCTGAATCAGAGACTTGTGCTCCAAGCACCACTCCCACACCCTCATTGCTTCCCTGCAAAGGGGATAAGAATGAGCACCCTTTGCTTGTTGATGTAATACATCACTGCTTTGTTGTCCGCTTGAAGGAGAATGTTCTTGTGACAAAGGACATCCTTCAGAGCTCGGATTGCATAGAGGACCGCCTCATCTCCAGGACATTTATGTGGAGATGAGTTTCGAACTGAGTCCATACACCTTGAGTGTGGAGGGAGAGCAGTGAGCCCCCATCCCATTAGCGATGCATCTGTGGTGATGGAGATCTGATGATCCGGGGAGCAAAGGGAATCCTTCCAGGAGATTGCTCTCTGAGACCACCAGGTGAGAGACCTTCAAGGGGCTCCGCCACCTTGATGGGATAAGACTGGGGTGAGAGGTCGGGACCACTGAGTGGAGAGCATCCATTGGGTGGTTCTCATGTGCAGTCGGGCCAGAGGGACAGTGAAGACCGAGGACGCATGAGACCCAACATGCGCTGCATCGAGAGAGCTGTAACCGATTGGTTCTCCTGATGTAACGGGCCATACGGAAGGATGTCGAGTCTTCTGTCCTCTGAAGGAAAGCCTCGCTGAAGAGGTGTCTAGAAGGCCCCTATGAAAAGGAGCTCCTGGAGGGTTGCAGTTGAGATTTTTCAAATTCAGCAGAACTCCCATGGACGGAGAAGACAGAAGTCGCTTGCACGGCTTCCAAAGTCCCTTGGCCGGAAGGGCTTGCTAGAAGCCAATCGTCCAGGTAGGGAAACACTCGAGTCCGACTTTCCTGAGATGCGCCAGAACTGCACAACACTTTGTAAAACTCACAAGGCCGAGGATAGCCTAAAGGGCAGGACTCTGAACTGATAATGCTGACCCAAAGCTACAAACCTGAGGAATTTATGTGGTCGGGTGGACGGGGATATGCTGGTAAGCATCCTGCATATCCAGAGAGGCCAGCCAGTCGTTTGATGCAGCAAGGGTAACAGGGTACCTAGGGAAATCATCTTGAATTTCTCCCTGGGAGGAATTTGTTTAACTTTCTGAGGTCTAGAATGGGGCGATCCCCAGATTTCTTTGGAACCAGAAAGTAATGGGAGAACCCTGTGTTTCTAGATGCGGGGCACCAGTTCTATTGCCCTGTTGTTCAGAAGGCCCTGGATCTCCCGCTGTGAGGAGGTCTGATTGAGAGGCCGACAACCTGTTGTCGATGGGAGGACACCCGGGGTTTCAAGAAACTGAGAGAATAGCCCTCGCTAATTATCCAAGGACCCATTTGTCTGAGGTTATGGACTTCACTGGTTGTAGAAGTACATAAGACCACCTCCCACTGGAGGAGAAAGTTCCACCCGGCAGAGTGGATGGAACTTGGGCCAACGACTATAAGGTAGCGCTGGGAGCTTTAGGTCCCCGCGCTTGCTCGCGCTCTTCTTTGAGGTTGGGCAGGTTGGCTTTTATGGAAGCTTCCCCTGCCTCTGCCTCGAAAGGACTGACGACTATGAAACTGACGTCTGTTCACATGCCCCCGAGAGGGGGCAGGCGGAGGTCTGGCCAACTTAATGGCCGATCTAGTCTTCTGAGTGGCCTCTAAGGCTTGCTCCACCTGAGGGCCAAAAAGAAAGGAGCCATCAAAAGGCAGTGCCATCACCTGCTGCTGAGCATCATTCGTGAAGCCAGAAGTACGCAGCCAGGAATGGCGCCGAGTACAAATCCCCGCTGCCGGCGAGAAGCAGTGTCGAAAGCCCATGGCGTGCTTTGACCTGTTGGTTATTGGACTCAATACTCAATAACGGGTCAGAAGAAGCTCTGACTTGGAATCCAATCTGGAAGAGCTTCAACCATTCTTTTCATAGAGTGCCACAGGATATACTCATACTGAGAAAAATAGCCTTGATAACTGGCAACACGATACTTAGAGTGGAGGCAGCAAAGACTCTCTTACCTAATGTATCAATCTTACGAGACTCTTTGTTAATAGGTCGAGCTGTAGTAGTTTGAGGAAGAACGACCTTGTCATTCTCTGCCAGGACTACAATAGGATCCGCAAAGGCTTGGGATGCCAAAATGGGACGATCCATGGAGCTGAATACTTTATCAATGGATTTAGCCACTGAGGGAATAAGAGCAGGGTTATTCCATACCATTTGAGACAGTGCCTCAAGGAAGGCTGAATCGGAGGAGTCAAATCCGTAGGGATCTCCAGCATGAAGATACTGGAGTCTTAATATCTTCCCAGGATCGATGTCTGTAGTCTGGAGAGAAAGAGGATCCCAGGTTCTTCAACAGAGACTTAAAGGACAGGTCCTCGACCACAGGCTCTGTAGCAAAGAAAGATCCTGTTTCTCCACTTCATCACCCAACCAAGGTCTGGGTCAGGCTCAACATCATCTCCTGATGGTCCAGAAAGGACTGTTTGGACAGGAAAGGAGTGGAAATTAGGAGAGGAGGAAATGGCAGAAAACAAGGAGAGTCCCTGCTATTGCTGGCGCCGAGACGGCAAAACGGGCTGAAGACGGCATCGAGGAGGCGACGGGCGCCTGAAGAGGCACGCCCTCGCGAACGCCCGGCGGCGCTGGCGGATTTACGCTGCTGGCACAGCGCTGCCGGAGGAGCGCCGCCATCGGACGCCGCAAACGGCGCCGCCCGATCCAACGGCACCACCGGCGCGACGCCGAGACCAGCTGCGACGCCTAACGGGCGCCGAGACCACGCTGCGCCGCCAACGGCGCCGCAGAAGCCCGGGCGTTTCAAAACGGCGCCGAGAAGCGCTACAGACCCTGCAGAAGGCGCCGGAAAAGCCCCGGGAACCTGGAAAGCAAGAGAAGGAAAACCAGGAGATAAGGGCATCGGTGAGGCCCCCTGCGCCGCAGCCATGTGAGGGGGGGAAAACACCTAAGCACGGAGTCGCTGGCACCGAAGAAGGCGCCGCGCGACTAGGAAGGTCCAACCGCCCTACCTGATCGCCGGAGGAGCCCGAGGGCTCCGAGGTAACCGAGCCAGGCAGAAGAACCAACCTCCGAGCCCATCGCTCCATAAGAGCGGCCCACTGATGAAACTGCTCATCTGGAGCCCTACCTATAGGCGGGAGGGGTCTCGATGTCAGGACGACGACATCGGAAGTTGGCGACCCGAAGAAGGAGACCGCAACCAGCAACGATAACCGACTCACGACGCAGGACATACTACAGAGGGCTTAATTCTGCGATGCCTTCTTTGACCTGTGGCCGGAAGAAGAGCTCGAGATAACAGCCGTAGAATGCGATCGCTTATTTTATGCCGGCGGGGACCGCCCATCCCCGGCATCGGACTGACCGTAGTCGGAACCACGCTGAGGAGAAGGAGGCTGACCGGACCCAGCCTGGCTGACTGAACAGCTTTCATACGAAGTCTCCCTACCGTCACCTGACCTGCTCATGGTCGACTCCGTCCAGTAGGCCGAGACTTCTTCAAGTAAGTTAAATTTAAATATTAGAAAAATTTTACGAAAAATAGAATAAAACTAAGCAATACTACTATCGTGATAATGTTACAAAAAAACAAACTGAAAACTATGCGCTAGTTTGAAGTTTGACTCCATCGAAGCTGACGGCGTCGTCACTGAAAGCGCACTTTCGGGGGAAAAAAGGCCTGAGAGCGGTTGGAGGGTCGTTCCGAGATGGTCATTACGCCGAGCCGCTGTTTCCACGGCGCCTGCCTCGCCGACCTCCAGCAAAAGTTTGCTCCCGATGGGTCTTAGTGCCTCCGGCGCCAGTCCCACTAGTGTGAATGAGTGGTGGAGACTTATGTCCAGGAAGATCATAGAAGTTGACGGCAGATAAGGACCGCAAGGCCCATCCAGTCTGCCCATTTCTTTTTCTACATTATGAATGTGCCATCAGCCTTTGCTCTGTCAATGGCCTATCTATTCATACTCACCTGTATTGCTCCCTTATGCCTATCCCATGCCTGTTTGAAGCCCTGCATGGTATTCATATCCACCACTTCCTGAGGTAGGCCGTTCCATGCATCCACCACCCTTTCTGTGAAAAAGAACTTCCTCACATTACCCCTTAATCAGCCTCCCTCTAATCTCATGCTGTGTCCGCTTGTCCTGCTATTTTTCTTATACTGAAACATGTTAGACTCCTTCACCTTGTTAATGCCCTTAAGGTGTTTGAATGTTTCGATCATATCACCTCTCTCCCTCCTTTGCTCTAGGGTATATATATTGAGCTCCGTTAATCTGTCCTCATATGTTTTCTGATGCAGTCCCTACACCACTTTGGTTGCCCTTCTCTGGACTGCCTCAATTTGGTTAATGTCCTTGTGCAGGTGCAGCCTCCAGTACTGCACGCAGTACTCCAGATGGGGCCTAACCAGCGTGTTGTAAAGAAAGATTATTACCTCCCTCTTATGACTTGTGATACCCCTACTAATACACCCCAACACCCTCCTAGCCTTACCTACTGCTTTAGTGGTCTGTTTGGATGATTTCAGGTAATCTGTGATGATGATGCCCAAGTCTTTTTCTTCCCTTGGGATTGCCAACAACTCCCCTCCCAACTTATAAGTGGCTTCAGGGTTTCTCTTCCCTATGTGCATGATCTTGCACTTCTTTGTGTTAAACCCCAGTTGCCACCTTTCTGACCATTTTGCCAGTTTATCCAGATCTCTTCTCATTATGCCCACCCCATCTGGATCATCTAATCTGTTGCAGATCTTGGTGTCATCTGCAAACAGACAAACCTTACCCTGCAGTCCATCTGCAATGTCACTGATGAAGATATTGAAGAGGACTGGCCCCAGGACTGATCCCTGAGGTACCCCACTTGTGACTTGCATCTCTTCTGACTGTATACCTCTGTTTTCTGCCCAGATGACCAACTTCTGACCCACCCCTAGCCTATCCAGCTTATTAATCAATCTTCTATGTGGAACAGTATCGAAAGCTTTGCTGAAGTCAAGGTAGGCGACATCAACTGCTCCCCCTTGGTCCACCACTCTGGTTACCCAGTCAAAGAAATCTATGAGATTAGTTTGACAGGACTTTCCTGTTGTAAACCCATGCTGTTTTGGATCCTGTGTTCCTATGGATTCCAAGTGTTGCATTATCCTGTGCATTGCTGTGTACCTCACTGTACCGCCTACTATGGTACTCTACCATCTGATAAACACTGTAGCAGGAACAATTATGTGCCTCTGGCATGCAGCATGACCATCTGTTCCTGTAGTGCTACTCCCTGGGCCACATTAGTCTTATCTGTATCCACACCAAGACTGCAGCTATTGATCTGTGAGCTGTGAGCACACATGGAATGTGGCTACCGACCTGTAATCTCAGTCGGACCTACAGGTGGAGCTGTGAGCATAGCCAGGAAAGTACCTACCATCCTGTAATTCCAGTCAGACCTACAGGGGGAGCTGTGTGCACCAGGTTATAGCGCCGGGCAATCCACATGCTAAGCAGGCTGTAATGAGATGCTAATGTGACAGTTTGCCCTCGGATTGCCTAAGTAGGCTCATTTGCATAGCAGTTTTGAATATAGCAAACTTTAGCGCTGGCAAGGGGCCACGCTACTACTAAACGTGCTTTCGTCAGCGCCTGCAAGACTGTACTGTTCCATTAAATGGTTCTGTAGTATTTAGCCTGCACTGTTTTTGTGCTCCACTTCTTTGCAAGCACACAAGTTGCCCATGTTGTTCAGCCTTCACTAACTCCACCTCTAAGTGCACTGGGCTGCTGTTGCAGTTTGCACTGTTCTCGGTTGCTATATTCAGTGCTGTCTTTTTTTTTTCCCCCAATTGTGTAACCAAGTGAGACACACTAAGCTGAAAGCTTGTTTACAGGTGCAACCTGGACGCACAGGTAAGTTAAGGGACTTGCTCAGGGTCACACAGTATGCAAGTGGGGGCTCTGGGATTCAAACCCAGGTCTCCAGATTTGCAGCTCAGAGCCTTAAACCACTGCGCTATACTGCCTCCCTATTTGCCAGGCTATTGTTACACTGTACTCTCAGCCCTGTTTGCATGCTGTATTCAACTCATTTAGCCCCGGGGCTATTCCAGTGAATACGGCGTGCAAATGGTTCTCGGCTAATTCTTCCCGCCATGCAGTGCTAATTCTGTCCAGGGCAAAGTTTTGAATATCTGGCCCCAGATGTCTAATAATGGTTCATTTGGTTCTGCCATATTGTTTACTGTATTATCTGAGAGCATCTGTAGAAGAATCAGGAGAATGTGAAGTAAGGAAGAATACTTAAATAAGCAAACTACAACCACTTCCAGTAGTATGCATTATCGTGTTTTATAGTGGGTTACCACTTATTTTGGCATTACATTCAGTGTCAATCTCAGTAGCAGAAATTCCAAGTGATAGCACTATACTACAGAAAGAAAAGTTTTGCTTTTTTAATGTTTCTTATACCTTGATTAGAGGACTATTTATAACTATAACAAAAGCTCACAATTTGCACACACACACACTCACACTCACTCACTCACACATCTGATGTGGTTTGTTACTGGAATTTAATATGTTGTACTTTGATGAAATGCCTGGAAGAGTTAAGTATAAGAACCACCATATCGAATAACTTATGTTGTAAAACTGTGTTTGCTAGGTATTTTAGTAAAAGGGCTACAGTTTTACTTATTATTTCATTTGTGTCCTTCTCCCCTTCTGCCACGCCAGACACGCGCAAAACGCATGTATCTCGGCACGCATCTCCACGCGCAGCACCACACGTGCCCCGCTGGCAGAGGGGTGAGTTTTTATAGCAAAACGTGACCCAGAAGGCTACCCAGGATCACGCAAGCCTCCCGAACAGGGTCATTTGTAATTGTTTTAAAAGGTTAAAAGTTTAAGAACTCCTCATGCGGAGTTCAAATATAGTTAGCCTCAGTTTCCCAATGTCCTGCAACAATTTAGCACTCCCTGTAGTTTTCGTAGTTCATGCTGCTGTTTTGAAACTACTGACTCCTACTTCCCACTTCGTACAGGAGGCAAGTACCACTCACCAGAAATATGTGCATAAGGTTTTAAAATAATAAAATTAGCAGTAAATGCCGAGTAGCTATTGCTCGTCTCACAGTTTACCCGTTGCACAGGACAGCCCTCTCTCATTAGTCTTTAGACTTAATGCATTCATATTCTAATAGGTGTGTTTCTTACAAAAGGAGAATTTCAGATTTCAATTTCTTAAGTGCAGTTGGCACATCTAATGAAGTTGCCTAGCCCATTCACATTCTGTGAGACAATCTTAAAAGATGACATAGAAACATAGACTTTGACAGCAGATAAGGACCGCTTAGCCCACCCAGTCTGCCCATTTCCCTACCTATTGGATAAGCTACATATCCTAGTTAACCAACAGCCTACTTCTTCCTACTGATATTTCAAGTTCATTGACCATACAGGTCTCAACCGGGTGCTCCTGACAGTTAAAATGACCCTGTCTTGACAATTTGCTTCTTCTCAAGAGTAGATATGCATTTCCTAGTAATAACAGGAACACCAAGTAGCATCTGGAGGCCTCTGCATGTAAAGTGGACAACTGGGCCAAACTGGGGAACAGAGGCCATTGATAAAGGGTGTGAGCAGAACAAGTACTAACCATGGGGAAGAGGGGTCCAACCTGGCTCTCCTTCCCCAACAAGAACAGTATAGGTGTTCTCCAAGAGAGGAGTATGGTGTTGGGGCCAGTGACCTACAGCTGGTGGTAGAATCAGCATAATGGAGCCCTCAGGCCTCCTGGGAGTGTTCAGTGCTCCTAAGAAAAGGTGGGAAGGAAAAATAAAGAAAGAAAATCCACGCAGATATATACAGGAGAAAGCTAACTGACAGAGTAGCTGCCAGTCCATTCCCCCAGCTCTTCCCTACATAAAATTGTCAAGAAGTACATTCTGTAAGAAAGCCATGAAAAATCCATCCATGACCAGTTTATAATACGATAATGCAATTCTGTTCTAAGAAATAAATGCTATCAAACTGGTAAGCCCGCTAAGCTTTCCTACAGTCATATAAATAAAACACAGCATAGGAATATTGGGAACAAAATACTAACCTTGAGGTCGGAGGCATTAATGCAGTTAACTCATATAATATTGATCCTCTCAGTAATCCTAGTCCGAAATCCAGGATCTGAAAGAAGGTTCCCTGGACAGTATAGGGAGCCAAAACAACCAACATGTGAGCTCAGTACTGCTTTCCCATATCATCTAGGGGAGTTGGAAAGCACAGAAAATTATTGATTTATTTATTTAAGACTTTGGTAACCGGGTAGGTGCACTGATCCCAGGGACAGTGTTCAGGCACGACCCGGGCCACATACTGTGGAGCAGAGTAGATCTAATGGCAAACAAGTAATGAAGAGCAGTAACTCACCCAGTTAAAAGGTTACACTAGTACATTCGAATATACAAATGGCAGCCCTAAGAGACATAATAACAGGAAGCAGATAAATCACAAATGTATATTGGGGATGATGAGTACACAATCCAGCTCAGCTAAAAAGCAGTGCTAGGTGGAATAGAGAGCAGGCTAGACCAACCGGTTGCATTAATTAACCAATTTGTTCCCATAGACGCCATTTGGCGTCGGAACCATCCACTGCTGGAATGGACCCAAATGGCCACTGGAAGCAAATGAGTGAGGATAGAAGTAGCAAAAGGCTGGTGTGTGGGGGAGAAGGGAAGGAGGAATATAGTAAGGGGAAGTGGAGAGACAACAGCAATAGGGAAGAGGGCGGACGGGGGGGGGCTACTCAGGCAAAGCAGTGGCAGGCGGATGCCAAGAGGAGCCAGTCTTTGAGGTGAGTTTTGAACTGGCGGTGGGTGTTGGTAGTGCGCAGTTCGGCAGGCAGTTTACTCCATAGTGTGGGGGCTGCCACAGAAAGGGATCTAGTGCCCATATTTGTGGAAACCCTGGGGATGTTTAGAGGAGGGATACTAGTTGAGCAGAGGCTGCGGTGCGAGGTGCGAATGGTGAGAAGGGCTGCAAGGGGAGATTCCTGGCCAATATGGATGGCAGAGTCAATCCAGCAGTACAGGGCGAGGTCAAAGTGGCCTTGTAGCGGGAGCCACCCTAGTGATTTGTAATGGACGCAGTGGTGTGTGGAGAAGGGTGCTAATAAGGTAAGCTGACAGGCACTATTGTAGGCTGTGGCAAGTTTGGCCTTGATTGTTGCAGACGTCCTGGAGTATACAGAAGAACAATAGTCCAGGATAGGTAGAAGATTTCCTTGGATGATGGCCATGCAATCCTCCGGGGTGAGGTATTGCCGGAATCTGTAGGCAGCACCGAGCTTTTGGTGGAACCTTAGAACTAAGGAGCTTATGTGCTCGGAAAAGGCGAGGGAGGTATCTAGCATGACTCCTAGATATTTGAAATGCTTGACATCTTCCAGGGTATGGCCATCACGGGATGTGATGCTTAAAAGGGAGTCTGATTTGCATTTAGCTAAGAAGAGCTTGGAGCCAAACAACATGGATTTTGTCTTTTTTGGCATTAACCAGGAAGAGGTTGTCAGAGAACCAGCTGTGGGCCGTGGTATAACTTAGTGAGAGGGCTGTGGAGATGTGGGCAGGGGACTTTTCACTTCTTGAAGAGCATGGGGTCATCAGAATAGAGGAGTGAGTGACAGCTGAGACAGTCCGAAGGAAGGGAGTTTACAAATAGGGAGAACAGGAGGGGGTCCAGGATGGAGCCCTGGGGGACACCTGTGCAGACAGGCAGTGTGGGTGAGCTGGCAGGGCCAACTTACACTAATTGGGATCTCTCTGTGAGGTGGCTTCTGAACCAGACGGTGACCTCCACAGAGCAGCCAAGGTGTTAAAGTTTGGAGAGGAGGAGGGTATGACTGACCATACTGAAAGCTTTGGAGAGGTTGACGAAGACTGCGCCTGTGGCGTTTCCACAGTCCATATTTATAAGGATGTGATCAGTCAGAAGTGCGAGGGCAGTTGTTGTGGAATGGTTCTTACAAAAGCCGTGCTGTTGACTACACAGGAGGTTAGGTTTGCCTATGTAATCAGTCAGCTGATGGTGGATGGCTTTCTCAAGTAGTTTGCTTAGGTGTAGGAGGATGGAGTTAGGACAACAGTTGTCTGTAGATTGGGGGTCACCAGCTTTAAAGATGGGGATGACCTTTGCAGTTTTCCAGGGATCGGGCATAGAGGAGGTGGTCAGGGCAAGGCTGAAGTTGAACATGAGGGGAGCGATGATGGTGGGGGAGATGAGCCTAAGGAAGACAGGAGATAGGCCATCAGCTCCAGGAGAGCCATGATTTGGGAGGCTCCTGAGGAGTTTAGCTGTGTCAGCGTGCGAGAGAGCTTTGAAGAAAAAAGGTGGCGTTTGAGGCTGGGTGGTGGACCCGATGGGTGATGTCGAAGGGGTGTTTAGGGGGGCATGGTTGTTTGGCAGGCCATTCAGGAGTTTGCTCAGGTACATGGTAAGGTCGGAGAATTTGTCGTTAAAGGCCCTGGCCACTTCTAGTGGGTCCGTAATAAGGCTACCAGCGGAGTTCAGCTGCAGGGCTGACTTTCTGGAGGGAGGGGTTAGTAGAGAGCCAATGGATGCCCAGAATTTTCTAGGCTCCCCAAGGTTTGTTTGTTGGAGACTGCAGAAATTAGTCTGTTTTAGTGCTTTAGCCAGGTGTTTGCATAGGTTCCTCTGACACCTGTAATCATCCAAGAGGGCCGGGGATGGGGAAGCGGATGCTTTGTAGGTGGATCAGGCATGATCCCTGTCTTTCATTAGGGTAAGTAGCTCAAAAAGCTTCATTTATTTGAGTACTACAATGTTAAGAAATTATAATCCTGGTTTGTAAAGACCAGGAGAGTCAAGTCATAAGGGGTTCACAATAGGCAGCGTATGTTTTTAAAACCAGAGTGAAGTCTGCAAATGAATAGTCCCAAAAACTCAGGAAAACCATCTTGGTTTTATGGTAATAGATACAGTAGGTCTTTCACAAGTTTAATGCCTCCAAATTCAAATGTTAGTATGGCAAATGGACACTCAAGGCATGTGTTAGTTGGGTGGCCTCAGAGCCATCATGCAGTCAAAAAGATAGGGACATACCATTTGTTAGTCAAAGTGGAGTAATTCCTAGACCAAGCAATGTCAGGTCAGTGCTGCACTGGTGGCTAGAAGTGCCCCTCAGTTCCCAGAGTGTCCCTATCTAGGCACTCAAGCAGTACTAGCAACTCAATTTGATCTGTGTGGTCCTACTGGTCTCCTCCCCTCGGTACTGCTGGGACCTCTGTGTCCCCCCCCAAAAAAAAATCTGATTCCCCCAAGGCACTTAACAGTCACAAAAATACCACCAACAGCTTAATCTGGTTCAAGGTCAGTTGGCATTCATCTGTATCCCCTTCCCCCGGGTCGTGCCTAAAAATAGGCAGAATCTGTCTAGTGCACTTAGCCGGTCAACAAAAACTAAATAAATAAAAATGAAACAAGGAACAGCACTGGTGCTTTCAACTGGGCTCCTGGACCCTTCTGAACATTTTCAACTGTTCCATCATGTTGGTGATTGTGGCGAGATAAGGCCATACTTTATTGTTCTGGTTATGTTTTATACGATTTTATTGGAGAAATGCATTAGAAAATGCCACAGTGGCCCAATGTAAGTGCAATGGATCATGGGTACAGGTACATGGGCCCTGAAATGATGTTGGAAAGTACAGTTACGTAAGAACTTACCGTAACAGTAGATCTTCGAGAGAGGCTCTTGCAGTAGGTAATTACTTGTAGGACTACACCCCCCTGGTATCAGGACCACACAGAAACTTTTGCTGGCAGTGTCTTACTAGGAACCGCCCACCCAATTTCACATGACAGACGTCAGGGTGACACTATATAGTGAGTGGTCCCCACGTCCGCCCTCCAGTTCTCCCGCCAGAGACCTCCAAGAGTCATGACAGGAGAATGGGAAGAGGCTCCTGAATCCAAGAAAGGGCTCCTGGAAAAAGAGCTACACACAAAAAGGGGAAGGTGGGTGGGAAAAAGGTTACCTACTGCAAGAGCCTCTCTCGAAGATCTGCTGTTACGGTAAGTTCTTATGTAACTGTACTACTTTACTTCAAGAGGGCTCTTGCAGTGGGTAATTACTTGTAGGACTGAGTCACAAGCAATCAGAGTCCAAGGGGCAGGAAAAACATGGGAGGCTGGAACTGAGAACTAAGAAGCCAATACTTAGGACAGGAGTCCCCGGAGGACTGCTAGTCCAAAATCAGCCCTGCGCCTAGAGGCAATGTCCAAACTGTAGTGTTTTGTGAAAGTGTGGATGGAACGCCAAGTAGCAGCTGCACAGATGTCTGCGGCAGATACATTCCTGAAACAGGCTGCGGAGGTAGCAATTCCTTTGGTAGAATGTCCTTTCATCTGCCACGGAATAACTTATCATACCTCTGGTAACAAAAACGAATGCAGTTTGCCAGCCATTTGGAAAGACACTGTTTGGAAAATGCCACACCCTCGCTCTTCGGTATGAAGGAAACAAAAAGCTGATCCGTCTTTCGGACATCTTTTGTACTGTTGGTGTAATAACATAAAATTCTGTGAACGTCTAACGTATGCAGAATGGCCTCCCCCTGATTAGAATGCTCAGGATAATACACCAGCAATTGAAGAGACTGATTCAGGGTAGTCTCTGAAACAACTCTGGGAAGAAACTTAGGATTTGTGCGCAGAGCCACCTGGTCTCTGTGGAAAATCAAATAAGGCTCCTTACACATCAGGGCCTGAAGCTCAAAAATTCTTTGAGCAGAAGTGACTGCAACTAAAAAGAGCACTTTCCAGGACAAAAATCACATGTCCTTGCCGGCTCGAAAGGAGGTAAGGTAAATTTTTCTAAAAGAAAATTAAGGTCCCACAGTGGAGCAGGGTTACGTACTGGGGGTTTCAGATGCAAGATACCTTTTAAGAAGGTTTTCGAGACCTCTAACTGAGCCAGAGTCTTGCCCCTACTAAATCATGGTGGGCAGAGATGGGCGCAAGGTGCAGCTTCATTGACGAACAGCTCAAACCCAGGTCCGACAGATGAAGAAGATACTCCATGCCCTGAGGGGCGGAACATGAGAAAGGGTCCCAAGTCTTCGAGGTGGCCCAGATGGAGAAATGCTTCCATTTCATGGCATAGGTAGCTCTGGTAGAAGGCTTTCTGGCCTCTACCAAAATCTGAGCTACCCTAGGGGAAACCCCATACCTGGAAGCGACTATGTCTTGAGGAGCCACACGTGAAGATGAAGGGACTTGAGGCCCGGATGTACCAGCGTGCTCCCCTCCTGGGTTGGGAGATCATGGGAAAGTGGTAGAGGGACCGGAGGTTCCGCTGCCAGCTGTTGGAGCAGCAGGAACTAAATCTGTCGAGGTCAAAAGAAAGCCACCAGAATCATGTGTGCTCTTTCTGTTTGAAGCATGATCAGCACTCTCTGTAATACTGGGAAGGGCGGGAATGCATACAGATATCTCTGTGTCCAACAAAGCGACAGCACATCTTGCCAAAAAGCACCACGCCCGGTATTGAGCGAGCAAAACTTGGGAAGCTTTGCGTTTGATGGGGCTGCGAACAGATTCACTTCCGGATGACCCCAAAGGTCGAAAATGCGGTCTAGTACTTCTTGTTTTAGCTCCCACTTGTGTGTTTTTGTTTTTTTTTTAAACTTTCTTTCCGCACTGGACCACCCGGGCATCCTTCGGGAGTGCCCACATGGATGTGCCTCACTCCCAGCCTAAACCCCCGCTTTTCCCCAGGCTCTCCCCATACGACTTTGGCAAGTCCGACACCCGGATCACCTCCGGGGCTGGGCCCACCCTCCCTTTGCGGCTCTGTATACTTAGGTGTGAGGGACTTACCTTGTCGCCGGGTCGGGCATCGAGATACCTGGGTGCGCTGGGCCAGTGTAGGGATGTGGGTGTTCCACGGCCCCGCCATCTCACCGGTGGCCAGAGGATTTTTTCTCGTGTGTGTTCCCTAGCTCTCTACCCCCGCAGAGTGCGGGCAGCAAGGCAACATTATACCGCAGTTCCCGCCTCAGGCATACGCCACGCCACCGCGGTTGTAGCTCCTCCGCTGCCACCAGAGGACGCTGCACGAGCGGACGCTCCCCAAACCCACCACGGGAAGAGACAGCCATCCTCCAGATACTCAATCTCTTCCCTCCCCTGCCGACCCCCGGCAGCCCGGGCTCACTCCCCAACCCAGGTCGTCGGCATGGCGCGAGATGTGGCATCCAGTGCCTCAACCCTCAACGCCATCAGGCTGGCACTCGTGTGCTCTTACCCTGGTATGGCTGAACTGTCTGCAAGAACGTTCTGCATGCCTGGGACATGGACCGCCAAGAGACTAACCTTGTGCAGAGCTGCCCAATTCCAGACGCGCATCGCTTCCCTGCAAAGAGAATACGAGCAGGTGCCCCCTGTTTGTTGATGTACCACACTACGTACATGTTGTCCGACTGGATCAACAAGGTATCTTGCTGAAGCATGTGCTGGAAAGCCTAAAGAGCATATAGAACTGCCCTCATTTCCAGCACATTTATGTGCAAGTCTAGTTCTACAGGTGACCACAGGCCCTGGGTCCTGTGATGTCCCAGATGAGCGCCCGATCCCATTCCCGACGCATCCGTGGTCAGTATTTGGGAGGAAGGAGGGGCCTGGTAAGGAACTCCTCGAATCAGGTTGTCAGAGTTCTGCCACCACTGCAGATTTCTCTGCATCGGACTGGAAATTATGACATGACTGTCCAGGTCGTCCGCCCTCTCATCCCGCTGGGACCCGAGAGTCCACTGCGAGATGCACATGTGGAGTCTGGCCATTGGGACCATGGGTATAGCCCCTGCCATGAGGCCAAGGAGGTGAAGAACCGTCCTGGCTGAAATATGTCAGTTGGAGGATACCAGCTTGGCTTGTCTCTCCAGAATCTCTACCCTGTCTAGGGGGAGAAAAGCCATATCCTGTACTGTGTCCAGAACCATTCCAATAAAACTGTAGGCGCTGGGAAGGAGCGAGCTGGGATTTGGGGTAATTGACAGTAATACCCAGATGCTCGAAAAGGTGCAGGGTAGCGGATATGGAAGCCTCCAACCCCTCCCTCGACAGAGCTGCAAGAAGCCAATCGTCAAGGTAAGGGAAGACGTAGTGCCCCTGACTCCTCAAGGTTCCTGTCACAACCGCTAGGCATTTGGTAAAAACCCGCAGTGCGGAGGACATGCCAAAGGGGAGAGGTTTGAACTGGTAATACTCCCCTTGGAAAGAAAACCTGAGAAATCTACAGTGTGGGCGGAATATTGGGATGTGTAGGTACATATCCTGCATGTCCAGGGCTCAAAGTCACTGACCTTTGGAAAGGAGAGGAAGCAGGCTTTGCAGCATCAGCATCCGAAACCTCTTGTATTCTAGAAGGAGGTTTAGGGTACTGAGGTCTAGAATCAGGAATAATCCCCATTTTTGGGGGGGTACCAGAAAGAAATGGGAGTAGAATCCCTTCCCTATCTGGTTTGCCAGCACTAGCTCTACTGCTTCTTTTCGAAGAAGAGCCATGATCTTCTCCCTTAAAATGAGGAATGTGCACCCTTGGGTAGTGGGAAAACCCCGGAGGATTGTTTGTTTTTTTTTCTCAAAATACAAGAGTGTGACCAAGCCTTATTAACTGAAGCACTCAGGCATCAGTCGTGTTGGACTCCCAGTCTCCCAGATGCCTTGCAAACCTTCCGCCCACCTGTTCCTCCGATGGAAGTGGAGGAGAGAGGGTGGTTAGCGAGTAAGGAATTGGGGGAGGGGGTTGGGAGGACCGCTCCTGAAGCTCTCCGAGTCTTGACTGGCGGGGCAGCGGCTATATTGGGAGCCCTACGTTTAAACTGATGTTTGGGCGCCTGTTGATTTTTCGTCTGGCGCCTGTTTTGCAGACAAAAAGGATGCTTTTGCTGTTGCTTCAGGTGATACATAATGTGAACTGACCGAAGAACTGTGCCCTTATCCTGCAAGCTTGTAATAATGTCCTGGGCATCTCTGCCAAATGGGACAGAGCCTCTGAAAGGGGCATCCTGGATAGCCAACTGAACATCAGGGGCTAGACCTAATACTCAACCAAGAGTATCAGCGAAGGCTCACAGCTGTGGCCATACCTCTAGCAGAGGAATCCGCCACACTGTATTCACCAAGGTTGTTTTGGCTTCAGAGTCTGGAAGGGCCTCGACTACGGGTTCAAGCTGGCGGAACAAAGACTTCTGGTACACTAGCATGTGTGCCATGTAGTTAAGAGCATGAATGGCTAGTGCAGAAGAAGAACAGAACTTCCTCCTGAACTGGTCCATTTGTCTGGATTCCTTGTCAGGAGGGAAGGTACTGAGGTTCTTTGGCTTTGCAGATTGATCATGGGCTGCAGTGAGGACCACCGAATCAGCCCTGGGGTGCACACTGAGGAGGTCCTTGTCTTCAGGGGTCCTGTAAACCCGCTCAGCTTTCTTAGCCATGGCCGAGATAGAGAAAGCCTCTGCCAAATGGTCGAGGATAAATTCTTGTGTGGTTCCACCCATGGGGGTGTGAGCACCAGTCTCATCTCTGGGAAGTCTAGATGCTCAGCCAATCTTAGCCATTTTGGGGTCTAGAGCATCTGACTTCCATCCTTGTGCCTCTGCCATTTGTCTGAGGAGGTCCACAAAGGAGGGACCTTCAGGTGGGGATTTGGGATACTCTCTAGGGACAGGTTCCTCATGAGGAGGTGTCTCAAATCCTGAACCTTGGAGGAATCTGAATCCACTTCTGAATCGTCAGAATCATCCGGAATCTTGTCAGGAATAGGAAGTTCCGTATCCCTGGGAGACATCTCTGACGTCAGGTCTTGTGTTCGAGCTGTCATCTGGCCTGGTGTAGAGGCTCGAGGGGTGACCAGAGAGGGCGCCCTAGGGGTAGTATCTGGGCGGCCTGGGTCCAAAGGTCACAGATGCCTACTGTTCAACTCTGAAACCAATTGTGATTTTGTCTCAGACCACCAAAACTTCAAAATCTCACTAAAATCCACTTGTGGTTGAGCAGGAGGAGGTGGAGTGGGAGGAGGTGGAGGGTGACAGTGGGAGAACCCTGACCCGGTGCCATGTCCCAAGAAGCTTGTAGAAGGATAATGGTGAGGATAACCTGGTGGTTGGTAAGGAAAGGAATGATAACCAGGGTAACCGGAGTAATAATAGCCCGCTGAAAAGGGTCCGACGTCAGGGCTAATGGAGGATAGCCTGACAGCGGAAATCCAGATGGTGCCCCTGACGGGGGGAAGCCAGACGGCAGCCCTGACAAGAGGGTAATCTGACAGTGGTCCTGATGGAGGGTAGCCTGACAACGTTCCTGACGGAGGGTAGCCTGACGGCGGCCCTGAGAGCAGGAAGCCTGACGACACCCCTGACACAGGGTAGCCCAACAGCGGTCCTGAAGGTGGGTAGCCTGAAGGAAGGCCTGCCGGTGGTCCTGCAGGAGGGAACCCTAGCAAAGGGCCCAAAGGGGGCCCGGAAGGTGGAAAACCTGATGGAAGCCCCGATGGGGATGGCCAGCTGCAGGTCTTGACAGAGTGAGTAAGGGGCCTTGTAGGCGCTGAAGAGGGGTAGAGTATGGCACTTCTGCCACAAGCAGCGGAGCCACTATAAGGCCTTTGGTGACCCTGACGGCAGGTATACCTGACAAAAGGTCTTTTTTCCGTCGGGACCAGCGGGTCCAGTGACAGCGGAGGAATCTCCGACAGAGGAGACGATAGGTGCTCTCCAAAGATGGAGTCGCTGGGCAACCCTTGCCCTCCAGTCTGAACAAAGCAGATGTCCAGCTGCGCATCATCAGAATCTAACTGACATGAAATGGTCATGCGATCATTGGAGGGCCACAACGATCGACCTGGGTCGTGCAGGAGCTGGAGACGCTAACCTTGACTTACCAACCCCAGCCGGGTGCTAGTCAGAGGGTCTGACGAGTGGCTTATTGGCCATGCCTGCTGACTCACAGCCTGGGGTTGTGATGGGCCTAAGTGCGGCGGTGGCCTCGGACGAATCAGAGGTATCCGCCGTCACCATAAAAGTGGCGGTAGGGTGGCCAAAGCCTGCTCTTTTGGTGGGAGTGGAAGCTTGGCCGCATGCTCATCTTTCCGGAGGAAGGGAGCCGAGCCTCCGCCGAAGAGCCCATGGACAGCTTCGGGGAAGAGACTGCTCCCGGTCCCGATGATATTCCTTGTCCCTCTTTCTTCTTATGTAGGTCCGCTGGAGAGGAGGCGGCGCTATTTAGCTTCTTTTTTCATTAAAGCCATTTTTAGTTTCAGGAGATGGGATTCGAGTGACTGTTGACGCCTTTTCCGTGTGGCCTAGTTAAACTGGGCACAGACCTCACACTCCTCGACGCTGTAATCTGGTCCCAAGCAGAAGAAGCAGAGGGTATGCTGGTCCTTATGTGGAAGTTGGATGCTGCAAGAACCGCACTTATTTTTATACAATTCTGAGGAAGAAGAGGACGACATACACGAATATTAGAAAATGTTTTATGTGGCGGTAGGGTGGCCAAAGCCTGCTCTTTTTGCAGGAGTGGAAGCTTGGCAGCCTCTCTCCGGAGGAAGGGGGCCGAGCCCGTCAAGAGCCCATGGACAGCTTCGGGTGGGGGGAGAGACTGCCCTGGTCCCAATGATTTTCCTTGTCCCTTTGCAAAACTGGTGCAGAGCACAGGGCTTTGGCTTCATTGGGGACTGGGGTACACCAGGAGAGATGAAGGTCTATACTGGCACGATGGTCTGCATCTGTCCACAAAGGGAACCAAGCTCCTAAGTGACAGGACTAAATGCTTCCTTGGCAAGCTTTTAAGCTAGCCGGGGGCTGCGGATAAGAGGTAGGAAATTTCAAGCCTCCCCCCACAAAACATGGCAAGTAGTAAGGTAAACACTGAGGTACAGAGCTCAACAGAGGGCAGGACAGGGGTAAATGGAAAAATAGACAAAGGCAATAAGAGCAGGGATGGGGGGAAAAAAAGGATAAAGCCAAAATTAAATGGAGGGCAATGAGTACCAATGCCCATAGCCCAGGAAACAAGCTTCCTGAGCTAATAGCCCTGATGGAAGATGAAAACTTGGATATTGTGGCAGTCACGGAAACATGGTACACGGAGAACCATGACTGGGATCTCAACATACCGGGGTACACAGTCTACAGAAGGGACAGGGAGGGTAAAAGAGGAGGTGGAGTAGCTCTATACATGAGGGAAGGGATCAAAGCTACAGAACTAAAAAGTAAAGGGGGAGGACAAGAGGCACTCTGGGTCACCTTGGAGACAGGAAACGGCATCACAATCCGCACAGGGGTTTTATACAGACCCCCATCTCAAGGGGAGGAAACGGACAAGAAAATGATAGAGGACATTCTCAAAATGGCTGAAAAAGGGGAGATACTGTTGATGGGGGACCTGAATATGCCAGATGTTAACTGGATGACATGTACTGCAGCCACATCCAAAAGCAGGGTCATTCTCGATGCCCTGCAGGGGGCAGGCCTTAGACAGCTAGTGTTGGAACCCACTCGGGAGGGAGCAACACTAGACCTGTAGACATCTGGGAACAAGTGACCACTGCATAGTGTGCTTCACAATAAGCACACCCATGGAGACAAGCCATACAAAAACAAGGATACTGGACTTTAAAAGGGCAGACTTTGGCAAAATGGGAGAATACCTGAGGAATGCACTAGCAAATGGCCAAAAAGGAGGGGTGAAAGAACAATGGAGAAAAATCAAAACTGCTATCATAGAGGCAACAAGCCTTTGTGTGAAACAAATAAAGAAAACAAAGCGGAGTAAAAAACCACTATGATTCTCAAAAGAGGTGGCAGGGAAGGTTAAGGAGAAAAAGGCTGCATTCAAAAAGTATAAGGAATCACAGAAGGAGCACGACAGGGAACTGTATCAATTAAAGCAGAAAGAAGTGGGGAAGGCAGTCAGAATAGCAAAGGCCCAAACCAAGATAAAAATAGACAACTCGGTTAAGAAGGGGGATAAAACCTTTTATAGGTACATTAGGGAGCATAGAAAAGTTAAGGGAGGAATAGTGAAGATTAATAAAGGAGAGGGGAGGTGGGCAGAGGGAGACAGTGAAAAGGCAGAGATACTGAATGTATACTTTTGCTCAGTATTCACAAAAGAAGAGGAGGAGGAGTTACCTAAACCAGACAATAGAAGCACTCTGGGTAGGGGGGGGTTGATACCAGTCCATTTACAGAAGACAGAGTCCTGAAAGAACTCCTAAAACTCAAGGTGGACAAAGCAATGGGGCTCGACGGGATTCACCCTAGAATCCTAAAAGAACTAAGGGAGGACCTAGTGACACCACTGACCACGCTTTTTAACAAATCATGGGAAGATGGAGTGGTACCTGAGGACTGGAGGAGAGCAGATGTGATTTCCCTTCACAAAAGTGGCAGCAAGGCAGAAGCAGGAAACTACAGACCTGTAAGTTTGACCTCAGTGGTAGGGAAAATGATGGAATCACTTCTGAAAGAAAGAACTGTTGAGTACCTAGAGGCCAGCGGGACACAGGACCCAAAGCAGCATGGATTGACAGCAGGAAGGTCATGTCAGACGAATCTAATCGATTTCTTTGACTGGGTGACCAAAGTAATAGACCAGGGAGGGGCTGTGGATATGGCCTACCTAGACTTTAGCAAGGCATTTGAGACAGTCCCGCACAAAAGACAAATAATCAAGTTAGCCAGCCTGGGAGTGGGTTCCAGGGTGGTACCCTGGGTAGCAAACTGGCTGCACAACAGGACACAGAAGGTAATACTGAATGCAACACATTCCGAAGAAAAGGGGGTTACTAGTGGAGTACCACAAGGCTCAGTACTGGGTCCAGTCCTCTTTAACATCTTTATAGGTGACATTGCAGAGAGTCTGGAGGGAAAGGTATGCCTCTTTGCAGATGACACAAAGATCTGTAACAGAGTTGATACACAAGGAGGGGTAGAAAGGATGAGAAGGGACTTGGCAAGGTTGGAGGGATGGTCAGACATATGGCAACTTAGATTCAATGCAAAGAAGTGCAAAGTAATGCACCTGGGAAACAAAAACCCAGGAGAAGAGTACACAATAGCAGGGGAGGTACTAACAACAACAAAAATGGAAAGGGACTTAGGGGTAGTCATATCAGATGACCTAAAGGTGGGTAAGCAATGTGAGAAGTCAGTAAGGAGAGCCAGGGGGATACTGGGATGCATAGGAAGGGGCATCACAAGTAGAAAAAGGGAAGTGGTCATCCCTCTGTACAGACAGTTGGTGAGACCTCATCTGGAATACTGTGTGCAGTTTTGGAGACCCCATCTACGCAAGGACATAGACAGGATAGAAACTTTTAAGTACCTCAAGGGAATCAACAAAGTCCAGAAGGGTAGCATCTTTCAGAAAAAGAGATGTGTAAGAACAAGGGGGCACAATTTAAAAATAGAGGGGGGAACGGTTCAGGGGTAATGTGAGGACATTTTTTTTCACGGAGAGAGTGGTGGATTCATGGAACCGCCTTCTTGGGGAGGTTGTTGGGTCTAAAACAGTGGGGGAATTGAAACATGCATGGGACAGACATAAGGCAATTATAATGGGGGGGTTGCAGGAAGTAGGCTGTTGGTTAACTAGAATCTGCAGCTTATCCAATAGGAAGGGACACGGACAGACTGGGTGGGCCAAGTGGTCCTTATCTGCCGTCAAAGTCTATGTTCTATGTTTTAAGTAAGAGAAAAAAACGGATACTCGTCTGAATTAGGCATTCAAACTGCTGCAATGAGCTTCAGTCAGTTCGACGGCGGGAAAGAACTGAACAGCGAACATGGGGACCACCCGCTATATAGTGTCACGTTGGTCATGTGATGTCGGATGAGCATTCCCCCCGTCAGACACTGCTAGCAAAAGTTTCCGTGTGGTCCTGATGCCAGGAGGCACAGTCCTACAAGTATTTACCTACTGCAAGAGCCCTCTCAAAGTAAGATCTCTTGTTACTGGGCAGGAAAACTGTCTGCTTCTAGCAGAGGCTAGAGTTAATTAAACGATCTAAAAGGAGACAAAGGAATAATTAAGCAGAGCTGGCCAGCAAGCAGGTCCATTTGTGTCTCAATGGACCACAGCATCATCTGGTGCCTCCTCGTCTGCCTTTCCTTTGTTTTCAGAGGTCTACACTGACGTAAGCTTGTTACCAACTCAGTGGGCTACCATTTAAGTAAACAACTATATTGAGTGCAGTTTAACTTCAGCTGTCTCCCATCAGGAAGGCTGGAATGTTCCCCCAGAAATCTGGTTAGAGCTGGCTGACCTCAGAGACTTCTTTTTTTTCCTTATATTAAGAACCTCATATCTGTGATATAAGAAAATACTAAACTCAGATTGGTTGGGTAACCATAGAAACAGAATGCTAGCCAGTCGCAGGGCCAGCCACTATCCACTGAACCTGACCTTTTGAAACCCCTTAAAACTAGGATGCAGAAAGGTATCTGAGCCTTTAGCTTTTTGCCTTCTTGCTTGAAAAGCCTCTTGCCACTGTTGCATTTGGGATCCTCTCTATCTGCTCAGGAAAGCAGAGGCACTTGCTTCAAGAATTCTTCTGCACTACCAAGAACCAAGATTTTCATCTTCCTTTGTAAAGACTTTGCACTTCAAAATTCCACAAACTACGGACTTCAGGTAAAACTTTAATCTCAGAGTTTTAAAGTGTAGGTTTTTATGTGTACTTTCCATTTTATTTTCAATATCGTGTAACTAATGTCTAAAATTAATTTGTCTTTATGTTATTTACTCCATTCATTAATTTAACTAGTAAAGCCTTTGCCTTATTTTAAAATAATTCTGCCTATGTCTGTTGTGTGGGTTGCAAATGATACTACGCCTGTGTGACTGTTTAAGGCCAAACACCACCAGAGTGAAGTACCACTAAGGACTTCATGATGAAAGGAGGGGAGGAAATATGAAGGGTCTCAAGAGGAGCCTGTGGGGGCTTGAACCAAGCACTGTATTTCTGGGGAAAGACAAAGTAATAGGGTGCACAGACCCCCCCGAAGCTTATACACACCTATGGCTTTCTGGTTCGTGGTGCAGTGGCCTAGAGAGTTCTACCCCAGGAACACAGACTTGAGACTATATTTATATCCCCTGGCACAGAGAAAGGGCATCTCCGACCCCATCTCCCCCCCCCCATCACAAGAGGGATTTACTGTGACACAGAGAATCCCGCCCCACGGGAGTGGACTTGTTACAGTGATCATAACCTTCCCATGCTGTTTCCTCAGACGAGCTGCAGATCGGTTTGCCATCTTGGAGGAGGAGGTGATTGTTAAGAAGAGGTTGGGGTCCTGTCTGTAGGGAGAATTCCTCTGGTTTGCTGATCTTTTTTAGCCTCATCTGCTGACTAATAAGCCTTCTGTCCATCCGGATATTGTACGGTGAGGCGTGCTAGGTAAAGGGTTTTAAATGTGAGCTGCTTGCTTCTCAGATGGTGCAGTAAGGGTATGTATTCCAAGCATTGGCACATAGTAGTGGGAGCGCACTGCGCATTCATTATCAAAGAACAATCTGGTAGTGCTGTAAAAATTTTCTTTTTCTGCCAAGCTAACTGTAGCAGTTTCTCCTTCACAGCATAATTAAGAAAGCATATTATAACTGATCACGATCAGGTGTCTGTGGCTGTGGGCTTTGGTCCCAGAGCATGATGAGTGCACTCTATGTTTAGTGGATACGCAGCATCTAACTCTACCATCATTCGTAGAAAACTATACAGAAAGGCCACCAAGTCTGAGCCCTCCGAATTTTCAGGCATTCCATATATGCCTATATTTTTTATGTCTCACTCAATTCTCGGCGTCCTTTTGGAAGGTCATAATATGCAGTTGTGTTTCAGCAAGCTCACTGACTGAGGTCTACAGTCGGTCGAGCCTGTTGTTGGTGGAGGGGAGCTGCTTGTCAACTTTGTCTCTTCTCTGCTCAAGAATGGTAATATGTCTGTCTTTTTTAACATCTTTGAGAGTATCCCTGGTTTCCACTCTAAATGCTTAAATTTGTGGAAAATAGTTTCAAATTTGATTTTATTTTTTGGAGAGGGGGTGTTTTGTATGTCTCGAAGTAGATGCCCGATAGGCCTGTACTGCACTTGAGACTTGGGAGAGCTCAGAGTAGGAGCTTTCTGGAGATAATCTGACTGCATTCTCTGACAGGAGCTGAATTTTTGGCTTGGTGGACTTTGCAATGGCTTCTGTGTACCTCTTGCTGTTGTCTGGTAGCAGTCAGAGATGTAAAAGTGTTCTCTATAGAGGGATGTTAAAGCTGAGCTGGGAGAGAGCTCCAGGTTCAGACTGCCATCCCTGCCATGACATTATTTATTTATTTTTTTTATTTTATTTTAACTGTGGTAACCGGGTAGGCCCACTGAGATCAGATGGTACCCTTTTCAGGGGCGACCTGAAATGAATTACAGAGAGACATAAAGCAGTAACATATACACTATACACTTAGAGAGCAGCAACAGACACATCATACAGAGGAATGCAGCATTATTAGTCAACAATTTTCTTAGCATGACAAAGAGACACAATTTTCAGAGCTACAATGGAGTTATAATTTAAATAATTCATAAACTCACAGGTTTTGTCCCCCAACTTATTTTCTGCTCCCCAGCACGGAACTCTCTCTGGCCTCCTCTCTCGCTGAATCCGCTCTACCGCCCACTGTGGACCCTGTCATCTTCATAAATGTTACTTTCTCCCCGAGCCCCAGCCCCCTTATGGGCAAGAGGAGACCGAAGAGGCAGTGGCAGGGAACCAGCGTTGGGCATGTGGCGGAATGGCACTGGGAGGGCCGTTGCCTATCCAGGCTGGAGAGGATTTTCAGTGGATGTCCCTGCTTCCTCCTCCCCCCCCCAAACGTGATGCCCCCCTGACGCCATGGTGCATGGCAACCCTGCCGGCGTCAGCCATGCTTGCCCCCAACATGTGGTCCGCATTCTGCAGCATGCCCACTCTCCACCGGGAGTCGCTGGAACGATGGACAGCCCAGAGCCCTCCCCCCAGGAGAGAAGAGCTGCCCATCAGATGCTCAATCCTCTCCCTCCCCCCCCCCGCTGACCCCTGGCACCTGAGCTCGGGTGGTCGGTGTGGCACGAGGTGTGGCATCCAGCGCCTCAACCCTCAGCACCACCAGGCCTGCTATAAACTCACAGGTTGATGCCTGGCATGCTAATTTTAACTATTATCACTTGTAACAGGTGCATTGGTTAGCTTTCAGCAGATGGGATTTGAGCTCATTCTTTAAAGCCCTTAGGGAGGCAGATGTTTGGATGCTGCTTGGGAGTCCATTCTACAGGGAAGGGGTGCAGGAAGAGAATGATCTATTGGGGGCTGTGGAGCCTGAGCAAAATGGGCATCTGAAACTAATGCTCTGTGTATTTTGGATTTATAAATATCCATGTAAAACCACTTTTTCCGGTGCTCTGACATAAGAAACAGCATTTTTACACTATCGTAAGCCTTGCCGATTCAAGATGGGGAATCCTATAAAAGATAAATCATAGCAGGAGGGAGCAAAAAATAAAAATATTTCTGGACCTCCAGCCACAAGGTCTGCTCAGGGCCAAGAAGTGCACGAATGCGACGAAGAAGGTGAAGAAACATTGCAAAGCCTTGGCTTCAAAATAAACCACCCCATTACAACAGTGGCAGGCTTGACAAAGAAATCTGATGCACTGACCACAGAAGTTACCACACTAGAAACTGATGTCCAGTTTGTGAAAATGGAATCTGCTGAACCGCGTAAGCACTCCAAATCCACTACTGGGGCTACTGCTAATATGATTAAAGAGAATACGCATCTCAGATTCCATCTAGAGACACTAGAACATCAAGCCCAGGTGGCTAACTTACGTGTTGTGGGAATGCCAGAATGTAACGAAGGAGACCTCTTGGGACTGTTCATGTTGGACTGGTTGGAGCAGCAACTGGGGCAACCACTTAAAGATCGCCCAATTGTAATCCAAAAGGCATACCGTGTGGCTTGGAGGGGGCGACCTGTCAGTTCCGATGCCCCCCAGGCCATTGTCTTGGTACTAGATGGCGTGGGGTCCAGGGACTTCGTTCTAGCGCTTGCCAGACAAAAATGCACACTACTGCAGGATGGCCAACCAGTCCAACTTTACCCTGACCTCAGTTATGCAACTCAACAAAAAAAGAAGCATTTCAATGGAGTACGAGCTATCCTTCAAGAAGGGGAGGTGTCGCATAATATGCTTTTTCTAGCTCGCCTCAGAATCGTGTACTAGGGGAAGGTGTTTGTCTTTTCTGAGCCTACAGACACCCTGAAATGGGCCCAACATCATGTTCCACCATATCACAGTGAAGCCTGCTTCATCAGACCAGGAGGAAGACGAAGACGGAGGCACCCAAGTTGGTCTGCAGAGCACTAGGCTCAGGTTTGATTATCTCAACACTGGAGTGCAGTGTGAACTTTCCCTGAACTAAATCCTCCAACTAGTTAATATATTACTTAGAGGAAGCTGTATAAGATTCCCCATTTCTGGTGGCAACTCATACGGGGGACTGAGTCGTTATTTAAGCAAGCTAACTGATTTTGTGGATAGCTGAAAGTGGTTAGAGATTTTGAGCGTTGTGTTCACTGCTCAGTTTCTCCATAAAGTTTATTCACTCAATGTGTATATGTTACGAGGTGTGCCAGATAACCTGATGGAGTATAAACGGTTCAGAGAGTATTAGTTATTAACTGAATGGTACCCTCAGGACTTTAGATCGTATAAGGCATGAAGTAATCACTTCCTTTTTTAAGGAAATGAGTGTGTTTTTTTTCTCATAAGACTTTTTTTTTTTTTCATGCCACTCACAGACACCAATTAAACAGCATTTAATTAGTCAATCTGGGGGTTTTGGTACATTATGTACCTTTTAGGATAGCCCTACAAACATGTATCTTATTGATGAAGTACGTTTTCTCTTATATGCATGTATTAAGATGGGTGGCGCCCTCCATCAGTGAAATGATGTACCTACTTATGTACTTTATCCGAAGGACTAACTGTATGTTACTGACAAAACAATAAGCATAAAGTTTAAAAAAAGAAAAAACGAGAGAATGATCTAGCTCCACTGAAAGTTCTAACTCTAGGCACCTGGAGCAACTGGAGATCCAAGGATCTTAACATTCTTTTGCACTGTTTAGGCTGCAACAGATTTTTTAAGCGGGGGGGGGGTGGGAAGAGTATTGTCCTGCTTTAATTTGTAGGCTAGGCATAGGGAGGAGTAGGCCAGTCTGCCCTCAAGTGACGGCCAGTTTAGAGATTTCAACAATGTACAGTGATGGTCAAGTGGTCTCGCTGAGTTTGCAAATCTCGCTATTCAGTGGTAGAGGGTTCTCAGCATCTGGAGTTCAGTATCCCCGACAGAGTACAGCACTGGAGCCCCATGAAGCAGAGTAGGAAGGACGGTACCTTGGGCAATTCTACAGCGAGATTCAGAGGTAAGAAAGGGGCTCAAGCGATACAGGAGGCCCACCTTCTGGTTTATAGTTTTAGTTAGGTGGCTGTGATGGGTCTTGTACATACTGTCTTGGTCAAGGCAGACCCCCAGGTACTTGATGGAGTTAACCACATCTATTTTTGTCCCATCAGCAACACATAGTTCAAGTTTTTCACTGCAGTCAGTACCAAGGCTCCTTGGTCTGAATAACATTGCCTTTGATTTGTTTTTTCCCCCCATTAAGAACAAGTTTGCTGCCGGCCCGCTGGCACAGCGGTACCGCTACCACTCATGACACCAGCGACCCAGGTTCAGGAACGAGCCTGGGAAGCTGGAGGGCCGGTGGGGGGAGAAGGCTTGAGCATCCCAGGGACTGCTCGCCATCTCTGAGTGGGGGGGGGGGGATTGAGGCTTGGCACTTGGCTGACCCTGGGTGGAGACCCGAGGTACGGCAAGCCCAGCCAGTAACAAAGGAGCCATGTGGTGGATGTCGGTGCTCAGCGCCTTGACATGAGGGCGCACACCACATGGGGGGGAGGAAAATAGCCGGCAGCACCTCCAGTAGATAGAGCACCAGTCCCGATCCCCAATGCCTCCTGCCTGCCCTGGAACTGGCATCCCGACGAAACAAGAAAGTACGGGGTGTACAGGCCCCCACCTCAACCCCGCCTGGGGGGGCAAAACCAAGGCTCCGTGGTGGATGGACTGCTCTGGGAATTGGTAGGAGAGTGGGGACTGAAAAAGGCAGATGGTGACTCCTGAAGAGTGGAGTGCCGCAGTCCCAGGGGGAGTATAAAGAGAAATAATTAAAAAAAACAATTAACAAATCTGCTGGCAAAAAGCCAGTTTTCCAGCAACAGGAGGTCTTTAACTAGTTGCTCATTTAGTCGAGTTGCATTTGAGGCAGTTCTGTAAAGTACTGCATCATCTACATACAGGGTAACCTTAGATTCTCCAGTGTGCAACGGCAGGTCATTCATAAACAACGAAAATAACAGAGGTCCAAGTTTTGAGCCTTGTTGGGACCCCATCAAGAATACACCGCTGGTCACAGAGAGAACCACTTCACAATTTGTGATCTACCATCCAGATAGTCTGAGAACCACATTAGTGAGCGGTTGTCTAGCCCCATGGATTCTAGTTTTTCAGTTAATAGTTGGTGGTTTACCAAATCAAAAGCTTTGGTGAGGTCCATAAAGACCCCACATCACCAGAAGTCCCCATCAACTGTCATCTTGACAGCACCATGGTTTACCCTTTCCTCCCATCCCTCCCGGCAGCCAATGACACTGCACCTGCAGACTGCTCGATTCCCCTGCACAAGGCATACCCTGTGTGAAGGAGCAAGCTCCCTGTGGACCCATCACAGGAATCAATGTGGCAGCAGAACTCAGAGCCATCCCTTCCCAGCTGAGCGCGCTGTGCCTCTCCAGTCCCACTCTGTCCTCTCTGCCGGCTCCCAAGATCACCTCTAAATGAGGTCTGCTTACACGGAGCTCATCTGATTGATGGCAGCCAGGAGGTGACACGACACATTGGAAATAAAACCAAAGGCCGCTCTAGGGGCCATCTTGTGCTGCAGTACAAGTTCAAGTATTGAGAAACAGAATGAACCATGCACAGAAAAGTTCATATGGTATATCAACATTAATTTTATTTCAGCAAATGGTGAACACACAGACAGAAGTGCACAAGGCTAGCACTCCAACATTTTGCACACACTTGCTTTGTCAAGGGCATACGTGAGGGACTTAGCCTTGTGCAGTTTTATGTATGTGTATATATGTGCACCATTTGCTGCAAAAATTAAATGGTTATATACCATATAAACTTTTCTGTTTCTTAAAACTCATAACAAATACAGAGATCCCTAGGGTTCTACTATAGGGGTGCAGTAGCACCCCTATAGTTAGGGTTGTACCACGACCTAATGTTAAATTCCAATTTTTGCACCTTAATAACTTTGGCATTCTTTGACAAAATAGCTAAAACTTTGGCATGTGTGGTTATTCTGCCAGTGTCTCAAAACACGGAAAGTTTCGTAACGCCATATTGTATGGGTTTTTGAGATATGGAGTGGTACAAAAGTGCACAATTGCCACTTTTTTCCCTATACTATATGAGATTTTTCGCTCTCATCTACAGCCCAGACAAAACTAAATTTTTTTCTGAAATTTTCAGGGATGATGGCGTCTGTGCCAAAGGTGTGCCTTTGGATAGTTTGGTGAAAAGATATCTCACCATTTTTATTTTTTTTTTTTTTTTAAATGTTTCTTTATGCTTCTGCCTCCCCTGACCACCTTTTGTCCAGCCCCCCCAGCCCCGTCACCCCGGCATCCTTTGGACTTACCTCTTACCTAGCAAGATGCCAGCTAGCCGGGTGTGGAGCCTGCGAGGGACCGGGCTTCATCCTGCCGGCAGACGTTATTTTTCCATTTTTTTTTTTTTTTTCCCATTTGTGCCCCCGTCCCAGAGTGCGGCGCAGCGGTATGCAATGACGCCAATGACTGAGCCGCGCACACTTCTACAGATGGCACACCGGGCATCTGCCCAGCAACTGCCCCCTACATGTTGACCCACTGTGCCAGCCCCCAGCCACCGCTAGGGGTCAGGTAGGCAGCAGACTCCATCCCCTCCCCTCCCCGGGAGAGGAGAGCTGTCCTTCAGAAGCTTGATCCTCTCACTCCCCAGCCGACCCCCGGCGGCCCACTCACACCGCGAGTACGGGTCACCGGCATGGCAGGAGGTAAGGCATGATGCCTCAGCCCTCCATGCCAGTGGGCCAGCTACCATTTTTAAATTTTAACATTTTTTGTGATAGCGGCTAGACAGGCAGGTAAATGAAAACCGTTCAAACTGTTACCACTGAGGGATTTGCTCAAGAGAAGAAAAAATTACTCACCTTAGTAATGTTGTTTCTTCTAATGGAGTCTTGCTATATTATAGACATTAGCAGTTTGATCCAGCTCTAGAACTGCCCTGGAGTGAAATGGTTAAAACCATTCCAAAATAGAATTTTGGCATGAGAGCAGCTCTATCTGTGTCATTTCAAACTTGAACTGTCAGATCTTTACGAGCCAAACTCACTAAGGTCTGTGTGGAAGCTGTAACCTACACTAGCCAAATGGCTACCTAAATAATAACAACCATTGATGGTCCCAACACCCAAGACTCAAGTCAGGGACCAGAAATACTAACACCATTCTAATAATATGAAAATGGAACATAAGTATAATAAAACACCGTACACATACACCCCCAAAGTCCCAAAGGGGACAAAATGCTAACAGGACATAAGTAGTGCCCACACTAAGTTGCCCGCACCCCACCAAGTAGAGGTTCCTGAGAGGGCAGGTTCGGGAGGTTCTATAATATAGCAAGACTCCATTAGAAGAAACAACATTACTAAGGTGAGTAATTTTTCAAACAACATGAAGGCTTGCTATATTATAGACATTAGCAGAATACACAGCAGTACCTCCATGGAGGAGGGGCAGAACCTACTTAGGGAATAGGCTCTGAAGAACAGCTGTGCCAAACTGAGCATCTCTCCTGGCCTGGACATCCAGGGAGTAATGCTTGGTAAAAGTGTGTACCGTTTTCCAAGTAGCAGCCTGGCAAATCTCTAATAAAGGGATAACTCTGGCAGCAGCTAGAGACGCAGCTGTACCCCTGGTAGAATGAGCCCTCAAACCGGGGGCTCTGCCCACTTTCTGATAACAAAATTGGATACAAGAGACAATCCACCTGGCTATTGATCTCTTAGTGGCAGGTTTGCCTTTCCCAACTTCACCATAGGTAAGCAAAAGTTGGAGGGATTCGAACCTGTGACCTTTGGTACGCTCTATATAATAACTAAGATCTCTCTTAATATCCAGGCTGTGCAACCTCCTCTCACCCGAAGAGGAGTGATCAGTGAAAAATACTGGAAGGGAGATAGATTGATTAAGATGGAAATCTGAAACCACCTTAGGCAAAACTTCCTATTAGTCCTAAGGACTACCTTATCCCTGTGGAAAGAAATAAAGTCAGTCTCCACTGACAAGGCTTGCAATTTACTTATGCGTCTGGCAGAAGTGATAGCCACTAGAAAACAGTTTTCAAGTTAGGTACTTAAGCTCTGCAGAAGACAGAGGTTCAAAGGGGTTGCATTAACTGAGCAATGCAAACATTAAGGTCCCAAGCAGGGGCGGTTCCCGAAAGGGAGGATTAGTATGGAGTAATCCCTTAAAAAACTTGGAAAACACAGGATGAGAGGAAAGAGGGGATGACTTTCCTGCTGACACAAAAGCAGACACAGCTGCCAAATGAACTCTCAGGGTAGCTGGTCTGAGACCCAAGGAATTAAAGATGTATCACGCAATCTAACAAAATGGGCAATTCAGCAGATTCTGGGGAAATATTTTTCCCAGCACACCAAATGGAAAACCTTTTCCATTTAGAACTATAAGTAGCCCTAGTGGAAGGCTTTCTGGAAGCCTTTAGGATCTCAAGAACACCCTGAGAGAGGTGTAAATCAGCAAACTCTAACTCCTCAAGAGCCAGGCCTTGAGGTTGAGGGATTGAGGTCCGATACCAAACCCTTCCTGGGCACAAGTCAACAGATTGTGATTCCTGGGGAGGCACAGGGGAAGATGGACTGTCAGAGACAGAAGGAGGGTACCAGGGCTGCCTGGCCTATCCGGGCAATCAGAATCACCCTGCAAGGCTGAGATCTGATTTTGACTAGTACTTTGAATAGGAGAGGAAAGGGGGGGGAAAGCATAGAGGAACTTCCCCTCCCAATCCAGAAGAAGGGCATCCAGCACTGGAGGCCTGCAACAGAACAGAGGAAGTTTGTGATTGTCTGGGGCTGCAAAAAGATCTATCTGAGGGATGCCCCACCTGGCAAAAACTATCCCCAGCACTTGAGGATCCAAGGACCATTCGTGATGGCCCTGGGAAATCCTGCTGAGGGCATCCGCTAGGACATTGTCCTTCCCTGGAAGATGAACTGCTATGAGGGAAGTGTTCAGGGAATAGGCCAGAGACCACAACTTCATTGCCTCGGTGCACAAGGCTGAAGACCGAGTGCCCCCCTGTTTGTTGATGTACCACATTGTTGTGGTGTTGTCTGTTCTGACTTGTATCACCTTGTCGTGGACAGATGCAGAAAAAGCTTGAAGAGCTAAAAAGACAGCTCTGAGTTCCAGCAAATTGATGTGGAGCAGAGATTCCTGGGGGGACCAAACTCCCTGAGTGGAAAGGTCGCCCATGTGGGCTCCCCAACCCAGAAGGGAAGCATCTGTAGTGAGAGTCAAGTCGTGAGAAGGGGAAATGAAGGGGACCCCCGCTCTTAAATTGCTCTGATCCTGCCACCACTGGAGAGCTAGGATCAAGGTTCGAGTCACTGGGACCAGCTTGGAAAGGGGGTCTCTTCTCTGAGACCAAAAGGTTCTCAAGTGAAACTGAATGTCTCATCTGAAATCTGGCTCCCTGCACAACAGCTGTGGATGCAGCCATGTGCCCCAGGAGCTGCAGAAAGTGTCTTGCTGGTCGAGACCTGCAGAGTGAAGGAAGAGGCCAGAGCCACTAAATTCCTTACCCTTTCTGGGGGAAGAAAGGCTCTGGCTAGCTTTGTGTCCAATTCTGCCCCTATAAAGTTGAGTACCTGGACTGGTTCCAGAACCGACTTTGGTAGGTTTAGCAGAAAACCCAGGGAGGTGAGAAGCTGCTGGGTGACCTGCAGGTGAGATTTCACCTGTTCTGGGGACTGGCCTACAATGAGCCAGTCGTCTAGATAGGGAAAACAGCAATTCTCTGCCTCCTTAAGTGGGCCACTGCCACTGCTAGACACTTTGTGATACCCTTGGAGCAGAGGTAGGGTCAAGGGCATTGCTCTGAACTGGTAATGACCTGAGGGCAGTTCGAATCTGAGGTACTTTCGATGGAATCTTCTGATTAGGACATGGAAATAGGCATCCTTGAGGTCCAGGGAGGCTAGCCAGTCCCCTGGCCTTAGGGAAGGTAAAATCATTGCCAGAGTTACCATTTTGAACTTTGGTTTCAAAAGATGCTTGTTCAGATATCTGAGATCTAAAATGGGCCGCCATTCTCCTGTCTTTTTTGGGGTAAGGAAGTATCTGGAATACAGACCCCTGCCCTGATGCAGGGGAAGAACCCTTTCTACTGCTCTGAGAGCTAACAGGGATGAGACCTCTGTTTCCAGAGCGAGGGTCTCTGAAGCACTTGCAGGTAGAAAAAGTCTGCTTCTCAACTTGGGAAACTTTTTGAAGCTGAGAACCAGACCCTGGCTTACTACTTCCAGAACCCACTTGTCTGAGGTTAAGAAGCCCAATTCTGACTGAAGTAAGCCAGCCTGCCCCCACTGGTACAGGAGAGATGGCCTGGCACCCCATCAGGGTGCCTGTTTGAGGAGCTTTAGGCTGGGGGTGGGAGCAGGTCTGCCCACCCCTCGTCTCCTGCCTCTGAAGAAGCCCCTCTGAGCATAGGCAGAGGAGGCCCGAGTCTGGTAGAAAGCCTGTGAAAAGGCCTACCCCACCCCTGGGGCATGCCTTTGAGAGTGGCTTGCGCTCCTTAGCCTGGGCACTCTTGTAAGTAGTCCTATATTCATCCATCTTCTTCATGTAATTCTCTGTCTGCTCTCCAAACAGAGAATTTCCCACCACAGGAAAATCCATAGCCTTAGTCTGGGTATCCTGTGAAAAATTAGTACACCTGAGCCAGGCCAACCTACGAAAAGCTACAGATGTGGCCATGACCCTAGAGGAAACATCATCAACATCCACAGCAGCATGAAACTGAACCTTAGAGGCTTCAATGCCATCGGCAGCCACCTGTTCTAGTTCACTAGCCAGCTGGCCATGGGCCTGCTTGGCCAATTGCATAACAGTATCCCATCTAGATTTCTGATACCTAGCTACATAAGCCATATAATTTGCTTGCCTGAGTCCCAGAGAGGCTGCCATATACTGTTTTTTGCCATGGCATCAATCTTCCCTGGAATCCTTGTCAGAGGATGTGAAGCCAAGGGAATATTAGCTTTATCACAGGCAGCAGCCTGAACTACCCCAACATGACTGCATTGCTGAGAAAGGAATTCTGTATCAGGGCCTGACAATGTATACCTTCTGTCCATCTTTTTATCTACAGGAGGCACAGAATTAGGAGCTTTTAAAATTTTAATTGTTTGTTTCCTAAAATACTTATGTAAAGGAACAGACAATCTCCTAGACTCTGGAATATCCATCATTTCTGCAAAATCAGGCTCCTCTTGCTCATCCACAACCTCTTCTAAAGGAAGCTGGAGGGTTTCAGCAACTTTTTTTAAAAACATAAAATGAGATGGGGACTCAGACAGCATAGGGAGATTCTAAAGGTCTGTCTGGGGAGATGTCGGTTCAATGGGCACACCCAGACCTTCCAGCCACATTCATACTGTTCATAATCCTCCTCCCCTCCTCTGGTTCATAAAATTCCTCAATATCATAATCCTGAACCACTGGGACCGGACGAACCGACCTTTACCAGATAGTGGTGGTTCGGACGGACCCTGAGACAGTGACTGGACAATTTGTATGGCTTTTGCTATCTCTGCAGCAGTTGGAGAAGGAATTTTGGACTCCAGACCTGCTGATTTTCTTGTTTTCTTTACTGGAATTGGTTCCTCAGAACCAGCTTTTCTTTTGCCCGAGGAAGTCTGGCCCTGGTCAGAGGGCACTCCCTCTGGTTCGGTTGGCACCGAACCGGGCTGGCCATCCGGGTCAGCGGACTTTTTGGCCTCTCGTTCCCTGAGCCTGCCCAATCTTTTTTCCAGGGTGGCTGCAGGGAAATTCTTACATACCTGGCAGTCTGACTGGAGTGGTCAATCCAGACAATAAACACATGGTGTGTGGGTCAGCCTAGCAAAGACTTCCCACAAACATCACAGTGTTGAAACCCAGTGGGCCCGTTTTTCTTTTGGGTTTCTCAGACATAATGCCAGCCTAACCAAAAGTTTTGCCCTTTAACGGCAGTACCAGGCAAGACACCCTTATCGGTTCCTAACCGTGAACACGGTATTGGAAAACCGTAATAAACTGCTTTTAGAACCGATAAGAACCGGGAACCGCACTTAAAATAGTAACTTTTAGTTTTAATGAGTTTTAACCCACTGATCGGTTCAAAACCGAACCGATAACTTACAAGTTCCACACAGACAAAAACCTTCATTTACTTTCACGGTTACCACAGATAGAGCTTGAACCAAACGGTTTTATGTGTTAAAATAAAACTATTCTCGGTTAAATCCAACAGAGAAAACACTTTTTAAACCGAGAAATGAACCGAGCAGAAGGAGAAATTTCCGGAGCGACTGTTCACTGAGGCGGAGTAAAGAATCTGACAGTTCAAGTTTGAAATGACACAGATAGAGCTGCTCTCGTGACAAAATTCTATTTTGGAATGGTTTTAACCATTTCACTCCGGGGCAGTTCTAGAGCTGGATCAAACTGCTAATGTCTATAATATAGAAAGACTTCATGTTATTTGAAATACTGTTCATGCTGTCAGCCATTTTGGGTTGTTTTTTCTCCATTTTAAAACTGCTTTTCCACATAAGTACTGTTTGGCAATTCATGAAAAAGACCCGTATTTAGGTCTTCATAACATACTTTGTTCGTTTTTTGTCTTATTATTTCAAAATTTACGGGGCAAATATATATATTTTTTTTATCCTTCAGGGAGCCCTGGCAGGTGGCTGTGGTTTCTCCTTCCAGAGAGACTCACTCTCTGGCTTATCTGCATCCCCGTATTGCCGACCCAGTCAGTCCCCTGTGGACTGCCCCCCCGGTGGAGCCAGGAGGGAGGGCACCAGCACTCCCCCCCTCGAAACCCAATCCAGATGCACCAGGCCTGCCCCAGCGGACGCAGGAGCCATCACAGAACCTGTCCGGCTCCGATTTCCACTTTTTCCCCCATTGCCCCCTCCCCACTGATGTAGTGACGTCGGCACTTGTCTCCCGATCCATACTGCCCCCTAGCCACCACCAGAGGGCAGTCAAGGAGCAGGACACCAGGAACCCTCACCCCAAGACGGGAGAACAGTCCTCTGAACGCTCGATCCTCTTTGACCCCTGCCAACCCCCGGAGGCCCGAGCGCGTTCACGAACCAAGGTCGCCAGCATGGCAAAAGGTGTGGCATCCAGTACCTCAACCCTCAGCGCCACTGGACCAGCGCAAATGTTTGTTTCTGTGGGGAGAATCATTTTGCCCTTCACTCGCTAATCTAAGGAGAGTTCGAACGGCAAGTAACCATTTGAACATTTTAACAGTTCAAACATTACTGTTTGATCTGAAACAACTTCGAACAGTAAAGTTCAATAATAATTCGAAATGACTCCCAAAAAAAAAAAAAAAAAAAACACACATTTGCTTATCCTTATTTGTAATTTTGCTTCCCTGTTGTCTAGTGGGCCCCCCTCTGCAATCCCGGTCCCCGTGATCTTTAGTTCCCTGGTGTCTAGTGGCACCCTCCTCCCCGAGCCCTGTCCCCATGTTCGTTATTTCCCAGGTATCTAGTGGCACCCCCTCCCTGGTCCATTATTTCCCTGGTGTCTAGTGCCCCCCAATCCCTGCTCTCATAAACCTGAAAAAAGAAAATAGTCCTCGATGTTTTGTTTTTTTTTTAGGTTATATTTTAAACGGTCCCTCACCAATCTGACCCCAACCCCACCCACACATCCCACTCAGTACCCTCCACCCCACACATCCCAGTACACCCCCACACACTCTCATTAACCTGAAGATATCCCAGGTTCAAGATCCACTCTCCAATCGAAGACACGTCTTGTTGCTGGAACTGGCAACTGCAATACAAGGAACTAAGGTAAATGTGGTTCAGTCTATTTCAATAGGGGTTTCAACTTTGATGCGTAACTGTCATTTCTTGACATTTTGACCTCAAATTTTCAACATGGCCTTTTGGGGACCCACCTCATGAACAATATGACTGTCATTGCAACTCTCACCGAAAGGTGATTTCCGCAGTAAACAGCAAATTCACCTTTGGGCGGATTTGCATAATGACAATCATATTGTTCATGAGGTGAGGTCATAAGAAGGCTATGTTGAAAATTTGGGGTCAGAATACATAAAAATGGCAAGGTTATGACTATTCATTGCAATTTCGCTATGCACACTCATAACTTTTGAAATTTTTAATATTTTGTCAGCAAATTTTCAACATAGCTTATTACCCCACCTCATGAATGTCACAGCTGGCCTTTTTCAAATCCTCGTCAAAATGCATTTTTGCACCTGTAGCGCAGAATGGTGTTGCAGCTAAATGGAATTACTTTTTGGATTTGAAAACATTCTGTACTAGTTACATGAGGTGGGGTAACAAGATGGCTATGCTGACAATTTGTTCACTGTTGTCCAAGTGCAGTGCTCTTCCACAGTGACATACATATACGCATCTATGGAGGAATAGGAGCGCAGGGCCGCACAGGCAACTAAGGATAGGATTACTCTCATCTCAAAAACTATTCATGGGTGGAGGCGCAGGGCCCAGAGGCAAATAAGGCTCTGATTAGACTACCTGAAAAAGTAAGCAAATTCACTGCAAAAAAACTGCGTTAATACATTAGTTAAGGTTCAGGATAAAGCACAAAAATTAGAGAAATATAACATTAGGATTTTCAACCCTAACACCCCACCACCACCCTGTAGGCAGCAAATCAGGCATGCCGTGGGGTTGTCAAACCTAATGCTCACTTCATACAGTGTACATATCTATGTTTATTTAGTGATGAAATCGGGTGAGCGTTAGGTTTTTTCTTTATCTAGCATTAACACCTTTTGGTGCGAGACTTTGGTATAGCTTGTTTCCTCTTTATTTCCTTATCCACTTTGTTGGAGGGAACTTTGGACATTTATGAACTGTTCCGAGCCACTCATGGACTCAATTTACAGCGGTTCATATTCTTCAGGACTTTGATTGTCCATATTGTTTTGTGTTTTCCCCCTTCTGATGTATCTCTTTCAACATAGCATGGTTAGAGTGGCACTCTCATCGAATTTTGCAATGTTTTTGAACATGCCACGTTTTGTAAATTATAAAGGAATATATTACATACAATTTTATAAATAAAAAGAGAAAAAAAAAAAATCCTTTCCAAAATCTTTGAAAGAGGGGTCAAGTAATGACAATGAATGGTAGTTTAAGACCACCTCCTTGCCGCCAGATTTATATATGGGCATTAAAGCAGCCAATTTCCATGCACTAGGGGAAACTCCATGGCATAGAGAAAAATTCAAAATCTTAGTAGTAGTAGTAGTTTTATTTCTATATAGTGTCCAATCCCGGAAGCTCTGAGCGCTGTGTTAGGAGCCCATCCAGTTCACCTATGCCATATTTCAAATGAGAAAAAACAATACTATCTGGTTTAATGTTGGGACAGGGATTATATCTGGTCACATAGTCTTGAACTAGTTCAGGTGTTAACATTGAAAATAAAAATCTGGATGGTTAACCACAAAATTTGCACCTTCGGCAGCAACAGCGGGAGAATACATACTACTGTCCCTGTATTTTTCCAAATCCGCAAAACACTCATTAAAAACCTTCTCAACCTCTTTGGGATCTTCCACCAAGCCACTCATCCTTTTTCTTTTTTTAAACTTTACGTTTATTGTTTTACCAGATCACATACAGCTTGTAAAATGCAGACATAAAACATAACACATACACAAAAACTACGTTGAGGGCACACTCCTCTTAATAAATCAAATGGGGGGGCATCCCATGTCAATAGGATACATCATCTAATGAAACAACTGAACATGTAGGTTCCTTTAAATGCTTAGGTATGTGGGTGAACAACAAGCTGACATTTAATGTACACATAGAAGTCCTCTGTAAGAAGTTAGGCAAAAACTGGGTTTTTACTTTCGTAACAAATCTTGCCTAAATCGTGATGATAAGAAAGCGCCAGTGCCGGCTACATTCCTTCCCTTGCTAGACTACGGTGACATTATTTATAGAAGTGCCACAGTTTCACATCTGGGTAGATCAGATGTGCTGTACCACAGAGCACTCCACTTTATCTGTGAGCTCCCTGCCCTTACACACCACCGTCTTCTTTATAAGGAAATAGGCTGGTCATCGTTCAGTACCAGAAGGCTAAGACATTTAAATCTTTGGTCCCTTAAAGCCTTACGCAACTCATTACTTATGTATATTTCCGTGATCCTCTGCAGGTCCCAAGGCCCATATACACTTAAGACTACACAATGTAATTTTGCTCGACATTCCCAGGCACTGCTCAAAATGCGAGAAGATGGCCTTCAGCTGGGCTGCCCTAAAGCCTGGAATGCCCTCCAGAAGATACTCAAGCTACTTACTCTGGTCTGTCCCCAATTCTTCCAAACCCTTCTTAACCAACATTGCATAGATAAATGTGTCTGCCAATATAGCACTGCACCCGTTTGTTGTATCGTGTTTTGTTTTCTCTGTCGCAATCTTTTTTCTCTCGCATTAAGCTTTGCTATTGTCTGTTAACCCTAGGCTACCAAGTATTTTGTGCCACCAGTTGATTCTATGACCAGAATTTGCTATCCCTTCCTTACTATTTATCTTCGGTTTTTGTATATTGCCTTGTTTATGTATGACACACTATCAGTTGACACTGTACTTTGAAATTGTAATTCCCAGTCTGTACGTATTATTTTTACTTTCCTACCCAGGACCTCCTTGCAAACGAGCTTTGCTCAATGGAGCTTTTCCTGGTAAAACAAATAAATAAGCGGGAAATAAAAATATATCCCAAGTAAGATACCCTCCACAAAAAATATAACCATAACTGGAGTTCATATGAAGTAAAAGGCCTCCTACCAGAGGAGGGTAATAAATAATAATAATAAAATTGTAATTATATAGCGCAATTCAAACCTATATCAAAGAGCTGTACAAAAAAATTAAAATACAAGTAAACATTAAATGCTAAAAAAACAGTAAAATACCATAATACAACTTCAACAATCCCCATAAGCACAGCTAAATAAGTGTGTTTTTAAAGCCGTCTTAAAGCTTTCTACGGTCAAGCACTCTCTAATCCAGAGAGGTAGAGAATTCCGCAGGGTCGGGGCTGCATACATAAATGCTCTCGCATTAGAAGTTATACAAAAGTGGTACACAGTATAGTGTAGAAGCGATATCAGTGTTAAGCAACTCACCTAGAGAAGAATAACAGCACTTAGGTACTTTAAAAAAACATAATACATGCACCAGAATTAAACACAAGAAGGCAACCTTAGGAAAAACTATGGGCAATAATAACAGTAACTCAACCCAAGTCGGGAAACAGTCCCTAAAAGTCCAATAGGCACTGAGTGAACTGACAAAAGTACGAAGCACCACACCGGTTTCAGTCACCCAGTAAGAAAGAAGGAGTTAAACATGAAATATAGACACTGTTCAGGAAGCAAGTTTCTTTGTCCGAGCTCAGGGCTCCCGATTCAGTATGAGCAGGACGACTTGTTGCATGTTTTTGCACCCATTTCAGGGCATCCGAGGGGTCAGTAAACAAGACTGCCATCATGAACAACCCTCAAGCAGGCTGGGAACACCATCCCATGTGAAATGTCAGCCTCTCGTAACATGGCCTGGACGCCATCAAATTGTTTCTTCTTTTGGTGTGTGGCAAAACTTAGATCAGGAAACATCCAAATAGGAAGACCACCCTGGAGCAATGTTTACTTCTGCCTGACCAAGGCCAACATATGGTCTCTGGTGCCGACACCATCCATAACCACCACAATGGCTCGAGAGGCATCTGGATTGTCTGGTCTCCCTCTAGGTGCAACTAGGTAGGCCTTCTGCATGCCGACAAGTTAGGTAAGCAGCTCATCTCCAAACTGCTGCTGGAACCAGTCACTAAGAAACAGAAGCAAATGATCACCCTCACATCCCTCAGGCATTCCAATGATATGGAGATTAGCTGATCTAGTTTGATTTTCTAAAGTTTCCAGCCTGGTACATAGGTTGTGATTTTCTTTGACAATATTAGCCACAGCTCCCATAGCAGAGTCTGATCTCTTTGTGGTTTCAGCGGTTGCAGTTTACACAGCTACAGCAGTCGTCTACAAGGTAGACACATGGTTGATGAGTGTGTCGAATTTCTCAGAAAGTCCTACAACAAATTTTATTAAAGTATTACGTTTAGCACCAACAGTTTGGAGAGTCTCCACCGCTGGCTCTTCCACGGCGGACGCCACATGACCTGGGGCCAACTGCTAGGTCAGTGGCCACAAAGCACTTTTGCCATTAACTCCCTCCTGCAACTGCTTCTCTCTTTGAGACTTTCCCATGTTATAGCTGGAAACTTCAAACACCTATTGAGGTAGTTATAGTGTAGTCAGATGTTAACAAAAAACAGACAGTTTAAGTGCTTTCTGTAGAATGTTCTGCAGAGCTTAAAACTGAAGTGGCCATTTTTCTCAGGCTCCACAGCGTCCCCCTCCACCACTCCCCATCCTTAAGTGAAACAGAACCCAGAGATTAATTTCTTCCAAGTAAGGTGTTAAGGGTCAGCTAGGTCCTCCTAAGATCCCCAAGATCATGAGAGGGTACTGGTCTGTAGATATCCCACGAGTTACGAAGCCACAACTAAGATAGCAATTGACTTATACCCTCAAATGAAAATGAGAATGATATCTGAAGTTAGGCCATATCATATTCAATTTATACAACAAGAATTTAGTTGGTTTTGTAATAGAAATGATAAAAAGTTGCAATGGAAAAAAATCCAAAATATAAACTGTGCCCTCTGTTCAGTGACTCTGCCTAAGAGCAGCTAATGAAAAAGTGACTAAAAAATAAATTGCATCTCACATGTGAGAATACATTTCTGAGCATGCTCAATGTGGCACAAATGACTGCAAAAAATTTCTGAGCATGCTCAGTGTGGCGAAATGAGTGCAATAAATTTCTAAGCATGTGCAGTGTTGGCAAAAATTTGTGTAATACATTTCAGAACATGCTCAGTGACCAGCTTCATTTATGTTGCTATGTTGGGTCAAGGTAACACTTCTTTATCTTGCCATGTATTACTACACATGTGCTGCATAAACCAGGGTCAGATCATCCCATTACTGCCATGGGTTCACTGTGTGACACTCAGCAAGTCAACCTCCCTCAGCTTCAGTTCGTCCAACTGTAAAACAAATAAAATCAGGATCCAGCGGAGAACAAGATACTGCATCTCAGCAGAATATCCTGGATCACAAAACCACAAAAAAAAAAAAAAAAAAAACTGTAGTGTTTTGGTCTGTTAGCACTAAAACCAGATCCAGGACTTATACTGCTACTTAGTGCTACCATACACAGTGCACTCTATGTGACTAGCTTTATACTTCCTTATTGGTCCATACAGTGTCTGGGGCATGGACAGTGATACAGACAGTGTACCCTGGTCTACTGTGATTTTGACTGATACACTGATTTTTATTTAGAACTGGAAACATGCCATATATTTTTTTTTAATTTGTTTTCATTTACTGAAATGTTTCACCAGGAAGGCACATTGGACATCAAGTTGTTCATCTCATGGTGTGACCTGGGGAGAGGGGAACATGAGTATATGACAGTGTGTACATACATTCAATAGCTAGAGAACAGTTACAAATTGTGTAAGAGTGAGGATAACATAATACAGCAGTAATACAATGCAGTTTGTGATATTTCAACAAGGGAATTAAACAGTATAGGAAACAATAAAACCAGCGATACAATATAAACTAACAAATATAAGCAATTAAGCAATAGCTCATGTATAATGGTCTCCTGATACAAATCATATAAAAATACATTCCAAATACCCGAAAATACAACAAACAAATGACAATAAGTTAAATTTATCATTAACAAATTACTTTAAAAAGACTGTACACCTACAACAAGACAATGTAGTTATTACAAGACCAGCTTTTTAAACAGCCTAATAAAGGGGAAAGCCCAACGTTTGGGAGGTCACAAACAAAATAAAATAAGTTTTCAAAAACAAAAAAAAAAAAAAGGACTGTAATTAAAAAAGCAAACCTTAAAGCAGTAGTGCAATGAAATTAGGCATACAATGTGACCCTAACATTTTTTTCACTATAAAAGATTCCAGGCATCTTCCAGTTTTATTTGGTGGTAAAATTTTCAGTACCAGGTCAATACCACACATATAAGACAGCGCGGTATTAACTGCGCCATGTAGAGCACTTTACAGTGACAGGGGTAGAACAGCGGTAGAGAATTATCGCTACCCCCTGTCGCTGTACGCTATTACAAGGTGTCATCAAATTGCTGTGTGCTGGATGCCTGGTTGAGTTGCTCCCGTGGTGGAGTGGCTAAGGCACCAACACATGGCGGAACTGGGAGACCTAGGACTGTGGTTCAGTTCCTCCCAGGTTCTCCCATGCTACTACTTTTGCATGTATTTTTCTTTTTTTCTTTAAACAAAATGCACCCCTCCCGAGTTTCTCCCCATCCCCTAAGTCCACACACCCCCAGAGTTTGTTACATAAAGTCTGGTGGGTGTGGGTGTTGAAGCTCCACAGTGGAGGGTGCAGGGGGCTTACAAAAGGAAGGCCTTTGTTTTAAAAAGCGTGCACTGTTCTGTGGCTGTCGGTGTTTTACCCAACTTTATTTCAGTGTGCGCCCTTATGGTTGCGGTATTAATTGCCGCTCAGTTTTGGTTTGCGGTGACGTGACCCCGTGACAAATTTTCTAATTCTACCAACATTTGAGTATTTTATAAATGTTTTCAGTTTTTTCTCAAGAAAAAAAGATGGCCACCACATTTTGCACAGAAATAGCATTGTAGACCCAGCAAGGGTTAGGACCGGGAAAAAAAGACTTGTCATGAGCAGCATAGAAAGTACCGAGACAAGTAAGTTTGACAAGTATGCTAATACTTTTCGTAACTACAGCTGAAATAAGCTCTTTTGTAAAAACATTTTTTTACTGCACTGCTGCTTTAAACCAATTCCTTCTCTACATAACATACACTGGTGAATGAGCAGAGAGCAGGCTGGCAATACGATTTTCTGTCATGCCCAACTAGTTCAAGGATAAAACTGCGACTTTTCTCTGATGAGGAATACATTAACTCATGTAACTTAACTGGCCATCAGCTCAATGTTTATTTGAAGACTGAACACTGTGGGCCCGATTCTCAAAGCTATTACAATGACACAAGGTGCCTGCGTTGAATATAAAATGACACAAGTGGCACCTCTGCATCAAACAATGCACCCTGAGCTATTCTGAAAAGCAGCCTGTGTCAGATGCAGGCTGCATGCACCAAAGGGGGCTTGCACCAGATTTGCGCCACTAAACTGGCCACAGCATGGCGCTAGGGGGCATGCAGCAGGCGCAGGCTGCCACATCCCCTAAACTGCGATTCTAAAAACTGCCCCGGGGGCAAAATTCTAAGTACCATTAGGGCTGGTCTAAGGGTACTTAGAATATGTCCCTCCAGGGAAAGTTGAGCAATAAGCAGCAATGTGCCGCAGTCCCCTTTCCCTAGCCCTGATCCCCCATTATGATTACTGTAAACTCCCTGGTGGTCTAGTGGCCCCCACTCCCCGATCCCTGATGTTGCCCGATAATATAATGATGTTAAGCCCCCTTCCCTGGTAGTCTAATGGCCCCTTCCCTGATCCCCGATGTCGCCCGATGATATAATGATGAAATACCCCCTTCCCCGGTGATCTAGTGGACCCCCACCACCCACCCCAGTAGGTAGTGCCCACCACCCCACTCCCCTCCATCCAGAAACAGAGCCAGCAACTGGCACAGCCCTCCTTTCACCTCCACGGCCTGCCAACAACTGAACCGTCACTGAGCGCTTACTGTAACGTGCATGCGCACTGTAATTAATGAATGCGTACACTATACACTACAAGCTCGGTGACAGTTCAGTCGGCAGACGGCCACGGAGCTGAGAGGAGGGCTATGCCGGTCGCCAGCTGTATTTCGGGATGGGGGAGTGGGATGGTGGGCACTACCTGCTGGGGCTGGGGGTCCACTACACCACCAGGGAAGGAGGTATGTCATCATTATATCATCGGGCGACATCAGGGATCAGGGAGGGGGACCACTAGACTATCAGGGAAGGGGTTTTATTTATATTACCAGGGGATCAAGGATGCGGGAACCACTAGCCTTAGCCACAGGAAGTCTGCGGCAAACCCCTACTGTGTGCCATGTGTTTGTCACACAGGAGAGGCTGCCGAAAGTGTGAGGACTTAGGCGCTGGGTGCCCTCCTGTACCAGAATCTGGTGCAGGGTCCCTGGTGCACCGTGCTTCAGTGTAAGCTGCTGTCTGCCGCAGCTTGCACTGATCTAATCCCTCTTTGAGAATTGAGCCCTGCAGGTTTACTAAGCTAAAGTACAAACCAATCTACCTGAGGAATGAGATGTCCGGATGTAGCCTCCTGGAAAGCATGCAGAAGAAAGGAAAAAAACAATGACAGAAAACGAACACTAAAAAATGCATGCAAAGGAAGAGAGGTGTTACATTATGAAATGCACAGTGCCACGAGACATTAATTTACTACAAAAAAAAAGGAAAAAAAAAGAGTGAATTATGGATGGAAGTACCAAGGATGAGCTCTCTTTTCTTTTTTAATGGAAATAGCTCCTCTACCCAGTCTGTCCATCAAAGTGAGTTTGACACTTTTGCAAACCTTTAAAACACTTTATACACAGTTCAGCTTATATTTTACATAGTTTCCATTTTCCTTCTAGTTGTTCCTCATTGTTAGGTTAATCTGCATCAAAACCGGATCCCTGCCTCCTCCAGTTCATTCGCTTAACCCTTTGCTGAAGTAATAATCCTTTGTTCGTGACATCACAATTTGTTTCTATGGGCATGATTATGATGTCACAAGAGGAGGATTGTTATTTTAGCAAAGGGTTAAAATTAAATAGTTTGACTCTGTGTGTGTGTGTGGGGGAGGGAGGATCACCTTACATTGTTTTGGTGCCTTGTTCTGCCTTGTTCTCCAATTCCAAGACCATGGGGGGGGGGCGGAGAACAGCCCTCTTCAGAGCCATTGGCGAATCATCATTCCAGTCACCTAGCAGTGAACTCGGTTGCACAGATTCTGAAGCAGTTGACGGCATCACAAATCTTGATCCAGTGACTGGGGCCATTCCTGTTTGTGCTCTGGTTCTAGGCATGCCCAGCTCCAAGACTGATACCAGTTCCCAGTACAGAGCATCCTACAGAGCTTGGGTCTAGCTCCCATAGCTGCGACTCATCCAGCTCCTACTCCTTGCATCTAAGTTCTCACCCTGTCCACACAGGCCCAAGGGTGACCAGGTAACCCGTCCAGCTCTTCAGAACTGAAGAAAAAAGAAAATATACCACTGGGGCCAGCCCAGTAGCATGGTAGTAGAGACGCCATCTGCTATGCCAGCGACCGGGGTTCGGAAACTGATGTGTGTCACTTGGGGGGGTTAGCCTGGGGAGGGAGGATTGAGCATCCCTAGGATAGCTCTCCTCTCTCAGGGAGATGGGATGCATCTCCTGCTGGTCGACTGTCACCTGGAGGAATCTGGCTGGCAGTGCCACAGGAAACACAGTGGCAGGGAAGGGCGCCCCATGCCCGAATGCCGGTGTGCATCTCCGTGGAGGCGGTGCAAGCACATCGTGTCACTGCACACACATGGGCCCCAGGGGTGAAAATGGGAGGGAAAAAAAACTCTGACAGCACCACAGTGACAGCCCAGTCCCTCTGACATGATCCTATGGCAGTGAACACACCGGAGTCAGGTAAACCCCACGGAAGTCAAGTGACAGGGCTGGAGGGACTAGTCCACATGTGGAGCCAATCAAGGAGAACAACTGAGGATAAACAAAGAAAACTGACCATTGTTTCCATTCCAAGCACCAGTGTCAAGGAGATACCTGGACGTTCTGTTCCCTATGATCCTTCCCGACAGTGCTAAAACAGAAGCTACCTCTGTGATGAATTTACCCCTTCTAATGGAGCTTGCCACATCCTGGATGAGGGGTTGGACTTGTCAACTGTGGCCTGCCTGGCCCTTGGGACTTGTGTATTTCCTCTGCAGGTCTCACTACTCTTCTCCAAGAAGCATTCAACACCCAAGCAATCTAAAACATATTTTATGGGCACCAGCCACAGACATGAACTTTTTTGGGGGGGTTTTGCTTTTTGTTTTACAGGCTTTACAGAGTTGGATGCCACCTGAAGGGTTTCATAAGGTAAAAACATGTAGTGATGAGGGATCTTAGAATAAAACAATCTTGAAGAGGTGATGGGGATGGCACCAGAACTAAACCAGAGCTTAACTGAATCAACTTGGTTTGCTGGCCAAAGCACCTAGCTTCACCTCAGCGCTTTCCTTCTAGATTGCTTGAAAGGACAGAGAAGATAACCTTACCAGAGCAAGGGAAAGGATTAAGACTTCTTTTTGCTAAGCAGATTTACTGTGTGTTATTTTTATTTTGTACTCACATGGATTGCTACTGTTTGTTGCTAACATTTCATTGCTTTATTTTTCTCTGATTCAAATTGTTGTTGCTGGTATACCTTCTTCTGCATTATTACAAGGTGTGCCTACAGGTGTGTGCTAACAGATTACTGCTGTAATCTTCTGATTCAAGTTGTCTTTTGCAAGGTATATCTTCTGTTACTGCTTTATTTTTCTCTATAGCAAAGTGTTTCTTACAGGGTATATCTTCTCTGAAATTATTACAGGTGGTGCTTTACAGGTTTCACAGTTTTATCTAACATTAGGATAAGCTTTCAGGGTTACTGAATTTGTTGTTGACTGATTGTTTCTGCTCTTACCTCCATGTTCTTTCGTCCGTGGTTCTTTTTCGGCAGGGGAAGGGCCCAGCCACCCACCCATCCCCAACCACCCCACACTACACTCCTTTTATAGGGTACCACAGTCATGACATTTCCTGTGGCAAAGCAGGAAGGGGCGGATCAGTGGGGCATCCACAAGGTGAGCTCATTTACAGGGACACTAGTAGTTTAACTTGTTATAACAAGTTATATGAAAACAAAACACAAAATCAAACCATTACTTGCATTTTTTTCCTTCTAATTACTCTGACCAGGTTATAAACCCAGCAACTTATCTGGAACGGATATCATTAACCACAGGTACTGTGGAACACTTTTCAGAAGGACAGTCTTACAGGATTTAGGACACTGTCCTACATGCTGGGCCACTGGAGAACTTAGGGCTCAGTTCCGGGCAGCATGGGCAGAGATTGCGCGCCTCAAATTTCATATTCAAGAAGAAATACATTATAAGAACCACCTGCCATTTCCCCAACATCCAACAGAAGAACCTCGACTGCAGAGGGTAGTTGGTCTGGGAGGTTGGCAGGTGGTTAGGAGGGACAAATCAGGTGCCCCATCATTCGGTGCTCTCAAACATATTACCTCCAAAAACCATATAAACACTACAAACAGGTATCTGCCTCTATCTCTGAAATCAAACAAAAGGGCAGAGGACACTGTGGAGCAGGACACTGCAGCACAGGATCTAGCACAACAAAACTCGCCCAAATCAGGAACCAAAATAAAAAAAAAGCAAAAAGGAAATCAAAAAACCTTCTGATTATGGAAGACTCCATGATTCGGGGAGTTGATACCCATCTCCAGCCAGGGGTAATGGTCAGATGTCTCTCAGGTACATCAGCGTGGAGAGACACTGACCGCATTGCTAAAATTGTTCAGGAAGCAGGAGAAAACATTGATGTCCTGGTATACATAGGGACTAATGCTCTCGACAGCTGGTCAGTTGTGGAGACCAAGGAACACCTGACCAGGCTGGGTGACAAACTATCATCCATTTCATCCGGCATCTCCTTCTCTGAGATCCTGCCAGTCTGGGAGAGGGGGGCAGATGGACGGAAGGTCAGAGAAGGGGAGATAGTGGAGCTAAACATGTGGCTCAAGGGCTAGTGCCAAGAAAAAGGACACAAATTTGTAGGGAACTGGCAACAGTTTTGGGAGCGAAAGTTCTTTACATTTGATGGACTGCATCTGTCTAAGGAGGGAGTCAGTACATTGGGGCAGAAGTCTGACGTCTTTGCAGAATATTTAAACTAGCAAATGGGGAGAGGGGTGCAGCACCCCATACGTCAAATGGGAAGAACACCCCTCCCCCCCTCAGCTAGTGGCCAAACAGGGATTCAGCATGTTTGCAATTCATTTGCATCACCAGGTAAAGAAAAAAGTTCTGTCTCCCTATACGACGCCTAGGGGAAATGCCAGACCTCACCAAACAACCAACACACCAAAATCTGGCCAATGGAAAATCATGTACACAAATGCTCACAGCCTGGGAAATAAGATCCCAGACCTGCAGGCAATAATGTCAGAGGCTAAAGTGGACAGATTAGCAATTAGTGAGACTGGTTTACCAGTAACCACACTTGGGAGACTTCAGTACCTGGCTATGTACTGTTCAGAAGAGACCGAGGTGCAAAAAAGGGGGGGGATGGGTGGAGTGGCCCTGTATGTCAATGAAAATATCAAAGCTACAGAAATTCAGAATACACATAAGGAGCCAGAAGAACTGTGGGTCACCCTGGAAACAGGAAATGGGACAGCCATAAGAACTGGGGTTGTCTACAGGCCCCCAGACCAGAGGGAGTACACAGACACATTACTGTTAGAAGATATACAAAACATGACAGCTAAAGGGGAGGTTCTGATAATGGGAGATTTCAACATGCCGGATACAGATTGGTCAATACTAGCAGGAACATCTGCCAGAACTAGACACATGGTGGATTCCCTGCAGGGGGAGGGCCTCAAACAACTGGTACAACAACCCACAAGAGACAGGGCTATCATAGATCTAGTAGTGACTAACAGGGAAGGGATCACAGATCTCCAGGTAGTGACCATCACATGGTATGGTTCAATTTGGTCACTACAACTAAATCATCCCATTCCAAGGCAAAAATATGGACTTCAGAGGAGCTGACTTTGATAAGATGGCCAACAGAGTTAAGCTAGCCCTGGCAAAAAGAAACACAGGTGAGGGGGTACAGGCAAAGTGGGCAAGCATTAAGCATGCAATACTTGAAGCAACAACCCATTGTTTTAGACAGAAAAGGAAGTGCAAAAGAAGAAGGAACCCACTTTGGTTCTCAAATACAGCAGCAGAAAAGGTCAGAGCCAAAAGGCTGGCCTTCAGGAAATATAAGGGAACTCAGCAGAATGGAGATAGGGAGGCATACCAAACTTCCCTGAAGAGCAGGGAAGGCAGTAAGGCAGGCAAAGGCCCAAACTGAGGAAACACTAGCACGAACAGTAAAAGAAGGTGACAAGACTTTAGTTTCTATAGATACATTAGTGAAAGGAGAAAGTCCAGAGGGGGTATTGCTAAGCTCAAAGAAGAAAAGGGGGCATGTGAGGAGGAGGACCCTGTAAAAGCATCTATCCTAAACAGATACTTTTGCTCAGTATTTACTGAAGAGAAGGTAGGGCAGGGCCCACAGCTCAGCACCATGGGCACATGGGGAAGGGAGGTGAGCACTACTCCCTTCACAAAAGAAAGGGTCCTACAAGAGCTCGCTAAGCTCAGGGTGGACAAGGCAATGGGACCTGATGGCATACATCCCAGGGTACTAAAGTAGCCAAGGGTGGAACTAGTAGAGCCATTAGCAGAACTGTTTAGTGAGTCTCTGAGCACAGGAGAGGTCCCAGAAGACTGGAGGAGGGCTCATGTGATCCCACTCCACAAGAGTGGTAGCAGGGAGGAAGCAGGGAACTACAGACCAGTCAGTATTACCTCAGTAGTGGGCAAGATTATGGAGGCACTCCTTAAGGAAAGGATAGTGCAACACCTGGAATCCATAGGGACACAGGATCCAAGACAGCATGGGTTTACAAAAGGAAGGTCCTGTCAAACTAATCTCAGATTTATTTGACTGGGTAACCAGAGTGGTGGACCAAGGGGGAGCAGTTGATGCCGCCTACCTTGACTTCAGCAAAGCTTTCGACACTGTTCCACATAGAAGATTGATAAACAAGCTGGGTAGGCTCAGGGTGGGTCAGAAGTTGGTCAACTGGGTGGCAAACTGGTTGATGGGCAGAAAACAGAGACTGGTGGTAAATGGTATGCAATCAGAAGAGATGCAAGTCACAAGTGGGGTACCTCAGGGATCAGTCCTGGGGCCAGTCCTCTTCAATATCTTCATCAGTAACATTACAGATGGACTAGAGGGTAAGGCTTGTCTGTTTGCAGATGACACCAAGATCTGCAACGGAGTAGATGATCCAGATGGGGAGGGCAGAATGAGAAGAGATCTGGATAAACTAGCAAAATGGTCGGAAGAGTGGCAACTGGGATTTAATACAAAGAAGTGCAAGATCATGCACATAGGGAAGAGAAACCCTGACGCCACCTATAGGCTGGGAGGGGAGTTGCTGGCAGTCACAAAGGAAGAAAGAGACTTGGGCATCATCATCATCACTGATAACCTGAAATCATCCAAGCAGACCTCTAAAGCAGTAGGTAAGGCTAGGGGGATGTTAGGGTGTATTAGTAGGAGTATCACAAGTTGTAAGAGGAAGGTAATAATCCCTCTTTACAAGACACTGGTTAGGCCCCATCTGGAGTACTGCGTGCAGTACTGGAGGCCACACCTTCACAAAGACATTAACCAAATTGAGGCAGTCTGGACTGCACCAGAAAGACATACGAGAACAGATTAACGGAGCTCAATATGTATACCCTAGAGCAAAGGAGGGAGAGAGGTGATATGATCGAAACATTCAAACACCTTAAGGGCATTAACAAGGTGAAAGAGTCTAACATGTTTCAATATAAGAAAAATAGCAGGACAAGAGGACACAGCATGAGATTAGAGGGAGGCCAATTAAGGGGTAATGTGAGGAAGTTCTTTTTCACAGAAAGGGTGGTGGATGCATGGAACGGCCTAGCTCAGGAAGTGGTGGCTATGAATACAGTGCAGGGCTGCAAACAGGCATGGGATAGGCATGGGGAGCAATACAGATGAGTATGAATAGATAGGCCACTGACAGCAAAGGACGATGGCACATTAATATGGTAGAAAAAGAAATGGGTAGACTGGATGGGCCTTGCGGTCCTTCTCTGCCATCAACTTCTATGTTTCTATGAATCGAAATAACAGTAGCAGATACTGTACTGTGTAGGAACTGAGGCAATCTCCACAGTGAAAACAAAACATCTGACAGTTGAAGGGGAACCAGGCACGAAACAGTATGCTGCACCATTCACATTCTATTGGCTGGTTCTGCGCAACAGCTTCTCTTGCCTGAATTCTGGTAATATGTGGCTATGGATGAATTAACATTATTAGAAACTTATTAGCAAGACATTTTTGCACTTCATTGTTTTTGTGTATTTTGTCTCTGCATCTATGGGACTTTGCAGTTACTATGCCCTGTATATTTTGTACCTGATTGGTTGTATTCTGTACTATACAATTGCAAAAAAGAATGCTCATCCCTGATTGGTTATATAACATCCCAGGTCCATTCCCAGCACAATCATGACTGCATTAAATGTTAAGAAAAAAAAAAAAAAAAATCACTCCACAGCCATTCCCGTCATCTGCTTCAGTGAACCCAGTGCGGAAGTGAAAGCCGTGTTACCGATCGGCTTCACACTCATTCCCGCAAAGTTGCATTCTCTTAGTGTAAAAAAAAAAAAAAAAAAGCAATGAAACATATACGTGAAAGCCATCTTAGCGATCGGCTCCATAATAGTCCCCCGTTCCTTCTCCACCGTCCTCCTTGACGACATGACCAGCAGTTTCACTTTCACTTCCAACAACAAGCAATTCAAGTCTGTTCCTACTATGACTAAAGCAACAAACAAAAAAAAAAAAAAACAAAAACAGTAAAACAATACCGAGAGAAAGATGCCATACCTGATTCACTTGCCTGGCTCGGTTTTCAGTCACAAAACTGAGACAAGCAAGTGAGTCAGCTACGGCGTCACTCAACAGTCACCATGCGACCATTCTTCTTTTGCACCTTCGCCAGCAGGCAGCCAGCAGTAGTGTTGATGGGGCGGGAGGTCCAAACACTGGTCACTGCACAGTAAAAAGTGAAAACCTCAACCGCACATGACCCATGAAGATGTTTGGGAGCGCCACACCATACACAGCCATTGCATTAACACAGGGAACTATTTTTTAAAACACTATCCTTCCACAATAAAAACAGCAAAAAACATGAGCTGGCTCGGTGGCGCTGAGGGTTGAGGCGCTGGAACGTCACACCTCGCACCACACCGGCGACCTGGTTCAAAGAATGGGCCAGGCCATCGGATGTCGGCAGGGGTGAGATAGGATGGAGCGGCCCAAGGACTGCTCTCCTCTCTCGGGAGGAAGGTATGTCATCCACTTGTCACTCGCCCTTTAGTAGGAGCTGGGGGGGGTGATGTAGCTAGGGAGGCAAGAAGCCCGTAGCGTGGAGGCGCACGCGTGCCCCAATTCTGATGCACCGATGCAATGGGGGAGCCAGAAGGGGCAAGGAAAGAGGAAAACGGCAGATAGGGCTCTATGAGATTTCCCAACCCCGCCTGCCAGCTGCTGCCATCAGCCTCCCCCGATTTGGGTTGTGCTCTGGGGAGGGGGTTTCCTTCTTCCTGGCCCCACTATGGGGGTAATCCATGGGGGGGTCTCGGGGATGGCCGGGGCGGGCGGTGGCAGTGTTGAGCGGGGACAAAGGTTCTGCCACCATCGCGCCTGGGGCGAAAAATTAAAAAAAAAAAAAAACACACAGCAAAAAATAAGATTCAAACACTATTTATTAAACATTTTTTATTATCTAAATATTAACAAGCCTTTGTATAATAGGAATAATGCACTCCAGGGTGGGTGTTATGTTGGGATAACATCCCTTCTCTGGTGTTGGACCACCCAAGGCGGGATATTATCCCAGCATAGCACCCACCCTGTCGTCCATTATTCCTTTATCACCTCCTTGCCCCCCCCCCCCCAGGTAGCACCTGGAATAGCTCAAAATGCCTATCCAGGTCATCTTAATAAATAACTAAAACCTTACTTAAAACTTTACTTAGTCTGATCTTATCTTTAATACCGTGACAGCATTGGAGAACTTTGGGGTTACCTGAGGGGAAATGAGGACTTTATGTAATGGGATTGAAACCCTTTGGAACACACATTTTCATAATAAAAAACATGCCACTGTTACTTGGTTTACTTTTTTATGAACTAAAAATCAAAAAATGTTTAAGAAATGGCATTAAAAATCATTTTAAAAATAATGTTCTGTCGATACTGTATATCATTTGTACATTGTTACAGTATGTCATCGTACAGATATTATGAAACTACTTGCCTCTCTCAATATAGAGGAACTGCATAGTTACTAGATCAACATTGTAAAACTGCATTTCCAGTACTGCAATACACTGAAAGTGTATTGCTACAATGTTGCACCTACAAAAACATACTAACATACTAAACTGCCAGCAGATTAGGCCCATTGGTCTATTGCGTCTGCTCGAGTAACAGCCTATAGTTCACTCACTGCAGCTGCCCCCCTCCCTCTGTGTTACCCCCTGTGGACAATTTATGTACCCCACTCCCTCCCCAGACTACACCCCTATGTCTATTCCACCCTCTCTGCAGCCTCCCACTGTTTCCATCCCCATCAACCCGATGGCAACGAATTCCAGGGCGCCACCGCCTCTCAGTGAAGTAGTGACACCCTGTCTTCCCCTTAAACCCCCATCTCAGGCTATGCTCCTCAGGCTCCGCCCTTCCTCAACTGAAGCAGTCCATCAGAGTGGACCCGGTTAATTCCCTTCAAATATTTTTTTTTTCTCCCTTAAGTATTTTTAGCTACTTTTTCCATTTTCTTCCCGATCCTGACTCCCTATCTTGGACGAGCGAAGGCATGCACACGCCGCATTTTAAGGTGCCCTCCTTTCGCGTCGCCCCCACTGCCTATGCTAACCACTGGACCTCAACCCGGTGGCATCGGGACTACCGGGGGGGGGATGGCAACCACCCCCAGAAGAAGAGAGCTGCCTTCCGGCTGCTCAATCCTGCTCTGACCCTTCCCCTGTACCGGCACTCAGACGACCAGAGTCTATTCCCCAAACCCGGGTCACCAGTGCAGCACAAGGCAAGGTGTCCAGTGCCTCAGCCCTCTGCGCCATCGGGCTGGCCCCACTTCAAATATTTAAAGACCTCTATCATATCCCCTCTAGCCCTCCTCTCTTCCAGGAAGTACATGTTCAAATCCCATAGTCTCTCCTCATAGGACAGGTCCTTCAGGACATGAATCATCCTTGATGCCCTCCTCTGGACCCTCTCAAGAAGGGCAACATTCCTCCTCAAGTATGGGTGCCAAAACTGCACGCAGTACTCCAGGTGCAGCCTAACCAGGCAGTAGGACCTCTCTTCTCCTTGATGTTATCCCTCTGGCTATGCACCTCAGCATCCTAGTCACCTTCGCAGTTGCCCTCCTACACTGCTCAGAATTATTCATTTTGGTGTCTGTTGCCACTCCGAGATCCTTTTCTTCCCTGGAGACTGCAAGTTTTAGCCCTCCGAGTCGTACCCGGGGTTCCTGACCCCCAAGTGGAGAACACTGCACTTTTTGGCACTGAATATCAGCTGCCAAGTGTGCGACCACCTTTCCAGTGTTCCCAAGTTGTCTTGCAGCATCCTTCTCCCCTCTTCATCTACCGCTGCTCCCAGTTTGGAATCATCCGCAAACAGACTTGCCTGCTCCTAACCCCAACCCCAATGTCGGAGGTGAATACATTATAAAGAACCGACCCCAACACCGATCCCTGTGGGACTCCACTAACAACCCTTCTAGGAGACAAGACCTCACCCCCCAACCACCACCCTCTGATACCTATCCTTTAACCAATTCCCAATCCACCCTAGCATCTTCTCCCCCAACCCAAAACTCCTCAGCTTAGCTTCTCCAACAGTCTACTGTGCGGTACCGAGTCAAAAGCTTTAGTGAAGTCCAGGTACAGGATGTCCACCGGCTTCCCCTGGTCCAGAGACTATGTGACCCAATCATAGAATTCAATTAGGTTTGTCTGACACAATTTGCCCCAGACGAACCCATGCTGTCAAACATCCTGGAAACGATGGACCTCTGGGAACTCCACCAACCGTTCCTTTAACATGGTTTCCAGCAGCTTCCCCACCACAAATGTCAGGCTAACCAGTCAGTAGTTTCCCGGCTCCTCCCGTGAACCACCCTTATGGAGTGGTACGACATGTGCCTCCCTCCAGTTATGGGGACCTTTCCGGTTTGAAGGGAGGAGTTAAATAAGTCTGTCAGTGGTGCAGCCAGGACATCTGACAGTTCCCTCAATACCCTGGGGTGACTCCCGTCTGGACCCAGAGCCTTACCACACCTCAGGGACTTCAGAGCCTCTTTCACCTACTCCAAAAAGGAATCTCCCCATCCATGAGTGCCTCACCCGCCCCCTGCCGCATTCCGCCAACCCCCTGTGGAAATGGTTCCTGCCCCTCAACCATAAAGATCAAGCAGAAATACCCATTGAGTACCTCCGCTTGCTCTACCACTTTCTCAGCCCCCCTTTTTTAACTTGTCAATCTGCTCCCCCACATTGCTCTCCTCCCCTCCCTGATATACCTGAAAAAACTCTTTCCCGTTTGATCCCATGTTCTAACCGCAGTTCCTTATCCACCTTGGCTGTTCTTACAACCCTACCAGTCTTCTGGAGAGCCTCTGGTACTCTTCCCTGTCCGCATCTCTCCCCGACCGCTTGAATCTTCGGAAGGCCAGCCTTTTTTCTCTCACCACCTCTCGCATCTCTCTGGTCCACCAGCTGGGTTTTCTAGCCCTAGCATTCTTGTGGACAACTCTAGAGCTGACTTTAGTGGCCTTCAGAAGACCCCCTCTTTATTATTTCCCACTTGTTCTCCATGTCCATGCCTGGCTTAATCCCACCTAGGTGCCTCTCCAGGACCACTGCCATGCCCACAAAATTTGCTCCCCTGAAATCCACCACTGTTTTCGTATGATTTCCAATCCTTCCCAGGTCCAGGGAGAACCAAATCTTGGTGTGATTACTCCCCACCACAACCAAATCCTTGATCAAGTCCCCATCCATCAGCACCAAGTCCAGAATGTGTCCCTCTCTGGTTGGGTCCCCCACCAGCTGGGATAGAGACGCATCCTGGAAGGCATCCAGGAGACACTGCTCCCTTGCCGATGGCATCATGGTCTCCCAGGCATGTTCAGATCCCCCAACATCACTGTCCTGCCCCTGCCCACGCTACAGTGGGATTTCAGGTTTTCCACTAACTCCACATCTAGATCCTCCGATTGGGCAGGTGGTCTGTACACCATGCCCAGCCTGACCCTCCTATCCATAGAATCCCGCAGTGTAACTCATAACGCTCCAATGTGCCCCTCAGCTACCTCCTCCGTATTGCATTTAATACCTTGCCTAACAAACAGCGCCACTCACCCTCATCCTTACCCATCATCCTATCCTTCTGATGAACGGTGCCCTGGAATACCCATCTCCCAGTCATGATGCTGCATGGCCCACATCTCCGTATAGCAGCCACATCCACTTTCCCCTTGGGCATCAGTGCCTGTAAATCAGGCATCTTGTTCCACAGACTTCTCGCATTGATCAAGACCACTCTCCGGACTTCCGGTGACGTCACGGAGAAGCAACAAGCCTAATCCATGAGGCTCTCGGCCCAGCTGACTAAAATTCCTCCCGAAACTGTGATTTACAAGCCAAAAGATGTCGAAAAACTCAGGGGGAGCACTACAGATTACTAATAGAGGCAAAAATCATACTGAGCCAAAGGCAAATTTAAAGGATTCCAGCAGATTGAAAGTGGGTCCATCGAGCAGGCCATCCTCCCAGACTGGTCCCCAGCCACTTGATTATGACACTGACGGAGAGAACGAACAGTTATCAAGATCTAGGTTTGAGAGGCTCCTACACGAGATCACTAAGTCCAGAAAAGAGAACAAGCAGGAGTTTCGGGGCCATGCAGGCCCAGCTTGCCACTTTCGAGAATCGCATTGGGCAGATAGAGGAGAGAGTGTCGGAAATGGAGGACACGGCAATGCAACTAGCCACAATAGTCCAGGGCCTTGTACAGGAAACAGAAAGCCTACGTGCTAAATGCCTGGACTTAGAAGGCTGCTCTTGGCGAGATAATTTGCATTTATATTGTCTGCCGGAGGATACAGAGACAGCCTTAATGGCACCTTTTCTAGAGAACTTGCTGAGGGATATCCTCGACCTCCCTCCAACCTTGAAATTCCACTTTCGCGAGAGCGCATAGGTCTCTGCAGAAAAAGCCTACCGACCCAGCAGCACGCGCCCTCGCTCCATAGTTTTTAAGATGGGCTCCTTCAGTGCCAAGGAAGAAATATTGAGGCGCGCATGGAGTAAAAAAGAGCTTAAATACCTTTCATATAGACTTTACTTGGACCACAATTACCCCCAAGAAGTTCAGATCCAAAGGGCTAAGTACTTACCGATTCTGAGAGCCTTAAGAGAGAAATCAATACGATTCCATACACCTTATCCCGCAAGGCTGAGAATCTTCTGGGAAGAGGGAGTAAAGATATACTCCACGGTAGAGGAGGCTATCGAGGCTCTGAGGAAGAAGAATATCTCAGTGAGCGAAACTAGGAACCAAGAAACAGGGAGTCGGGGACCCTTCAAGCAACGCACCAGTGGCAGGAAGATAAGGGGAACAAAAGGTGGAACACACGCTGACGTGATGCTCAGTATTCAGAAGATTCTCAAAGGGAGAACACAGCAGAACGAATCCACAACTTGAAAAATCGCAGCGTTGAAGAACATAGTTCATTTGAACGACTGAAGCACCTGGCAAAGTGGTTTGCCCCAACGATAAGTAAAAACTGACTTATTCAAATCAAGGGATTTTCCTTCATGTGTTTAATTCTGAGGGCTAAGTATGAGTCAGAGGTTACAAAGGGATGGAGGGGCAAGTTTACTCGTACTCAGATCACATAAGATACTAAAGCCCTTAAAGGCACGGAGTACTACTTTATAAAACGTTGAATACATTTAAATATGAACAGCCTGATTCGATCTCGAAAGTTTGTTAAACCTCTACTTTATTTAAATATGCTTGGGCATAACCTAAAGGGACCTCGGCCTGGAAGGGGGGGGGGAGATATGTTAAACAGTAGCAATGCCACTCGGTCAGACAAAACAATGATCTGAGACAATATCCATTAAAGAACAGAAGTAGGAAAACACTACTGAGTTGACATAATGGATCCCTGTAAGCCTCTTAAGTTCTAGCGCAAGGCTAAATTTAATTTAATGGTCAGCTGGGTTCGAGGCATACTAAGGTATTAGTAACCCGTATGGTAACTCTACCAAAAAGAGCCCTACGACATTGAGGCTCTGGAGGAGGTCTTCCGGCAACGGAAGGACAGTAATTCCTCCTCGTTCTCCTTAAACAGAGGAGAACAAAGGGGCTAGTGAGGTAACCTAGCCCCCTACCTTGGAAGTTTAATTATTGTTGAAGGTTATATTATTGTTTAAGATGAAGTTAGAGAGCATTCTCAGATGTGGCATAGCAGCACGATTGAAGATAATGGGCAATATAAAAGGTTGGTATAGAGACACAGTTTTGATAGAGAGGGGAACCGCCACCATGGGTGAAAGACCAATACCTGAGGGTGTTGGGTAATCTTGAAGCTTACAACTGGTCTTAAGATGGCTCAACCCTACATAATATGCACATATAATGTGCACGGCATCACCAATCCTGTCAAGAGAAGTAAAATTCTCCAATTAATGAGAAGACAAGGGGTTAATATTTTATTACTACAGGAGACACATCTCACACAAAGTGAACATAGAAAATTTGAAAAACTGGGCTTCTCCCAGGTGGTGGCCTCTTCGTACAAAGGGGGAAGACGAGGGAACTGCTATAATGCTGAAACAAGGGACTCCATTTGAGATTAAGGATAAAATTATAGATAAAGAAGGAAGGTTTGTGTTTTTAAAGGGTCTCTTAGAGGGTCAGATGACCACACTAGCCTCGATCTATATACCCCCAGCAACAGAATTTTTGGTATATAGAAATCTCTTTACCCACTAGCGGGCCGGGCAGAGGGCAGATTAATATACTGGAGGGACTTAAACCTTGATATTTCGGGGCGGCAATCCCTCTCATGGTCGCTCAAATAAAATAAGTAAGGAAGTTCGAATGTTGTTGCAGGAAATGGGCTATGAAAACATTTGGAGATTCCTGCATGGCCCGGCACCCAGACATACTTTTTACTCCCAGGCCCGCGACTCCTACTCCTGCCTTGACTTTCTGATGACTCAGAGTGAACATTTAGCCTCTATACAGCAGGCTTGGCAAGGAGACTTCACCCTCTCAGATCATGCACCCATTTTTTGCAAACTGCTCTCGCAGGGAGCTCGTAAAAACGTTTTTGAAGGCTTAATTTAGCACTACTTAGGGATAAGGAGATACAAGAAACGATCAAAAATACTATAACCCAGACATTATTAGATAACGATACACAAGATGTCACCATGGCCATGATCTGGGATACAGTTAAAGCGGTGGTGAGAGGAAAATTCATAGCAATTGCTACCCACAAGAAACGGCAGAGGGAGTCACGTAGACTCACACTCGAAACAAGGATGGGGCACTAGACGAAATGCAAAGAGCTAAACATTGTAAAGCCCGATCTCGAGAACTTATATCTCTCAGAAAACAGTTAAATACCATTTTAGATTATGCCATAGAGCAAAAATTGGTATACCTCCATCACAGATACTATGACGGAGGTCCTAGATTCACGAGAATGATAGCAGCCCAACTACGAGCCCGGAAAGCTAAATCTTCTATCCTGAAAATAAGACACCCAGTTACGAAGGATCTTAAGGGTAATATCCACACAATATCAGAGGCTTTCCACCATTACTATTCTGCACTTTATGCAGAAGGAGTTACTCCCACTGAGGAGGGAATTCAACACTTCCTAGCCCCCCTAGATCTCCCAACATTGACACAGAAGCAGAGTGAATTATTAACGGCCCCAGTTTCGCTTAAAGAGATGGCTTCAGCAATCAGAAATTTAAAAACAGGCAAATGCCCAGGTTCTGATGGGCTGCCGGGGGAATTTTACAAGGCCTTTACTAAGATGCTGATCCCTGTGTTGGGACGGGTATTCTCCTTTGTGACTTCGCAAGAGGGAGAAATCCCTCCTTCCTGGAATGAGGCGATAGTCTCGGTTATACCTAAAGTCGGGAAGGATCATACATGCTGTTCCTCGTACCGACCTATATCTATCTTAAACACAGACTATAAGATACTGGCCTCTATACTTGCAAAACGCTTAGTTCAATTTGCCCCAACCATCATAAACATGGACCAGTGTGGCTTCATACCAGGCCGACAAGACCAGGATAACATCAGACGTTCGGTCTACGTTATAGAGCATATCCGTGAATGTGAAACCCCATCGGTTCTATTAGGATTAGATGCGGAGAAGGTTTTCGATATGGTCTCATGGATATTTTTAAGAGGAGCTTTATTGAAATTTGGTTTCCCGCCCCAATTTGCAGACACCATCTTTAAATTTTATAATAATCCCATAGGTTACATCAGAACAAATGGCCACAGATCAGAAAAATTTTCTCTATGTAGAGGGACTAGACAGGGCTGCCCTCTCTCCCCTCTCCTATTTGCATGTTTTATTGAACCTCTAGCTCAGAGCATACGGCAAGCCCCAGACATCCAAGGAATACCACTGGCAGGAGGAGAACAAAAACTGGCACTCTTTGCTGATGATATCTTGCTCTACTTAGCTGACCCAAGTATATCGGTTGGGACCCTTTTTAGGAAGGTACAGGAATTTTCTAAACTCTCGGGATTTACACTTAATATAAATAAATCAGAAGCCCTAACATTTAAATATGAACCTCCTCCCTCCCTTAGGAAACGTTATCCCATTAAGTGGGACTCTGAAAGTATGACCTATTTGGGAATACAAATCACTAAAGATCCAGATGGGCTATTCACCAAGAATTACTGCCCCCAATTACAAATATCAAACAAGATTTGAGAAGATGGGCGCTCTTGCCATCTTCCTTTTATACTAGGACCCTGTCTCTTAAAATTAATGCATTACCCAGATTCCTATATCTATTTCAATGTGTTCCGTGTGCCTTAACCCCGAAGGAGCTTCTCTCCTGGCAAAGGATACTGAATGCGTATCAGTGGAACAAAAGAAAGCCAAGGGTAGGTTTTCGTAAACTAACCCTACCTAAGGAGCTGGGTGGGATAGCTCTTCCTTCATTACAAAACTATTGGATTGCGGCGCAGATGCGACTGGCACTCTTATGGGGAACTAAATCATACCAGGCAAAGTGGAAACAAATAGACCTTGCGAGACCTTCCCCATTACCACTCCCGGCCTGCTTATTTTCTAAGTCCCACCTTAGGAAGGCTATTCAAATAGCCCCTAGGGCGACTGCAGCCATCCTGAAAGGGTGGCAACTAGGGACGAGGAGTAAAATCTGCACACAACACTTCTGGAAATACAATTGGTTCGTCCTGACTCAATTATATGACAATCAATGGTACAAAAAACAAATTAAGAAAGGACTAGAAGCACCATGGCAGGTCCTAAAAGGAAGGGAGATTCTAAGCTTTGAGGAAACCCAGAGGGTTTTCGGTTGGTCTGAGGGAGATAGGCTACATTATTATCAGATAAAAGATTATATTTTAACACAAATTAGGACCAACGAGAGAGGTTCTAGATTTGAAGAAGATAATACCCCATAGGCAAATATGGATCTCATCTCATGGTGAAAAAGCGATATCTATAGTATATAAGTCCCTAGTATTATTAAATTCTCATGCAATGGTGTCAGTCCAGTCTAGATGGGAACAAGAGCTAACACACCCAATATCCTCTAAGGATTGGATTAAGATATGGAGGGGTACATGGACTACCACTTCCTCCCCTATCTGGAGGGAATTTACTTGGAAGGTAAGGGCGAGGTTCTTTCTGGTACCCTCAGTAATGGCTCAGAGAAATCCCAAAAATACATCTCAGCGTTGGAGGGAGTGTGGGGAACCGAAGGCTTCCCATAAACACATCTTTATGGATTGCCCAAAGATATAAACCTTTTGGCAACAGGTAATAAACCATATCAAGCTGATATTAAATATTCAAAGCTTGTTGAAGGTGATCAATTTGGTAATGGGAATTCCCCCTGAACAGGTAAAAGATAAAACAAAGATATACCTATGGTCGATACTTTTGACCTCAGCCTATAAATCTATCACTAAGAAGTGGCTGCAGAGGACTTCCCCTCAGATTTCTGAGTGGAAATCACTAATACAAAATATTCAGCATAATGAACAGATGTCTCTAAACCTTCAAGATAAGATGGAAACTTATAAGATGGACAAGGTGGGAACTATACCAGGATCAAGTATCATAAATATAGAATTGAAAGCTAATTAATTAAAGAAAGAGACTTTAGACTTAGCAACAGAAGTAATTGTAATTGTGCCTAATAGATTGAGACTAGAGTGTGGGTCAAAGGGGGAAGGCTGATGCACCTCTGTAAACTTGTCTGTCTTACTGTAAGTGCAAATTACTTGTATAAACTGAATTGTGTGCTAATCGATTGTATATAATTGGAAGCGATGCTCATTATCTGATGATATCGTCCTGTTCAAAATGCCAAATTTATAAAGTTTAATGTTACTGTTTGGAATTGAACAGACTGCACATAATGGTAGCCTACATTGTCATTTGAACTTGTATTAAACTATGCTACTAAATAAAAGAAGTAAAAAAAAAAAAAAAAAAAAAAGGCCACTCTCCACCCAGTCCCTGTCCTCATCCCCATCTCCCCTTCCCCTTTTCCAAAGATCCCATGAGAGAACACCTGCCCTACCCCACTGTCTTCTGAAACTGTCGAGGGGAAAGGCCTACACCCTCCCATGCTAAGACTGCAGTCTGTCCAACAAGCCCCAGCCCTCCCCCTCTACAAGTTTAAACCCCACCAGTTCCTATATATTCTCCTAACTTATGCTTTAGAACCTCCTTCCCCACCACGCTCAGGTGGAATCTGTCCCACTCATACAGCTCCTTGTCTTCCCAAGTTGATCCCCAATCCCCCACCAGCCCACACCCCTTGGCCCAGCACCAGCCCCTTAACCATCTACTGACCTCTTGAATTTTTAGTTTCTTCTCCACACTAGCCTTCGGTACTGGAAGAACCTCTGAGAAAGAGACCATGCACCCTCGGCTAAACAGACCTTGGCCAGCTCTTTGAATGTAGCCTGCACCTCCTCCACGCTGTCGCCTTCCATATCATTTGTATCCATATGCACCAAGATGTTACGTAGCCCCCCAGCGTTCCTCACCAAGGAGTGCACTAGGTGTGAGGCCTGGAACACAGTCATACCAGGCATGAACTCCACTTTAACACTGCTCCCCCTGCCATCTCCCTCCCCCACCTGATACCTCTGATTATAAAGTCCCCCAGTACTAGGACTCTAACCCCTTCTGTACCCCTGTGAGTAAGGGAATCTTCAACCATCACTGGCTCCCCACTATTTTCCCCTCTCCCCTTCCCCCCACGCCCCCTTCCAGCCCCGCTATTTTACCACCTCCAGACTGTAGCTGTCCCACTACACCTCCATCCTCCCCCTTGCCTTTTCCCACCTCCATTTTTTTATTTATTTTTTTTATTTAATTTATTAATGCAACAATTTTACAGACAGCAATACATCACTTACTAATACTAGTTGATAACATCACAATACATTACATGTACATGTGTAGCAGCCATATTAGGAGAAAATAAATTAACATTTTATTACTTCAGTGTCCAGAGAATCATAATTACTCTACCCACCTCCGTTACTTCCCCAGATGCCCCCAGAATCCCCACATCCCCCAGTGCAACTGTGCCCTCATCCTCCTCCACCCGTTTACCAGCTTCATCCCTCCCCACCAGTGCCATCCCAGGATCCTGCGTAAGAGCCATCCCATCCTGTCTGGTTTCCTGTGGAACTACTTCTCCCCTCCCCACTTTGCACACACTTCCACTGCTGCCTGCCAAGCCCCCCTCTAGTGGCTGCGGAATCCCCATCCATTGTGCTGGCCTCACTTGACCCCCATTCCCCTGACACTGATTCACCTTCCTTCTCCTGCCCTGTCACATCCCTTGTGTTATCCCCTACATGATCTGCCAAGGATGCAGATTTGTTCAACTCCTCCACACCACTCCCCAGTTTCTCCCTGCCTGACTGTCCGTCTCCTGTCTCCATCCTTCTGACCACTTGTACACTGTAGGGTCGTTTTTGTCCGACAACCTGCCACTCCCTTTCATCTCTCCTCTCCTTTTCTGTACCAGTTTTCAAGTCTCCATGCCTGCCATTACTACTTCCCCCTCCTCCTGGCCTGGGACCCATTCCGTTTTGATCCCTCCTATCCTGCCCCATTGAAACTTTTTCCCGGCTGGTCCATCCCCCCCTTCCTCCATCTCAGCAACCCCCCCTCACCCTCCTGTTGCCATCACAGGTCCAGTCCCCCCTCCCCCATCATGCCCTTTCTCTTTCTACCATTTCCCATAAACAGCCTACCTCTTCTTCTAATTTCCTTAATCTTGTACAAATGGGACAACACACCAACCTCCACAAGTTTTCCATGAACACTGCTGCCCCACATCCGTTACATCCCACTATTCTGCCTGCCCCCGGAACCCTCCACCCCATCCTAAAAGCCCCATGCCCCTGCCCTGTCCACCGCCTCGGGTAATTCATTTAGGCTCTAGTCTCAGAGTCACTTCCTCCCCCCCCAATGACTGGCTCCAGTTGCAGAGTCACTCCCCCCACTTACTGATTAGCTCAGTTATATACTTCTGTGTAGTCCAAAGTGATGTACAAGAGAACCCACCAGTAACTCCCTGTATGTTCCCTACATTTCTCCTAGTACCAACCACCCTTAACACCGAATACTGAATGCAAAGCTCCAGGAACACAGGACACCATTCACCCCTGAACACCATATACTGTATGCCAACTCAAGGTACATAATCTGTAACTTTGTCCGTACTGTACCCCTTCATCGGTGTTAATCCCTTCTTAAACTTTATCAGATGTACCACAGACTCATCATGCAAGAGTATCCGAGTTTTCCACTTTATATCAAATCTGTAAACACAGCCCGCTCTGCACCCCCTTGTAACCAGATTTTCTTAAAACATCTTAAAAGCCGGCCCGGTGGCATAGAGGGTTGAGGCACGGGCGCCTTACCTCAAACCACGCTGGCGACCCGGGTTACGGAACGGACTCGGGTCGCTGGGGGTCAGCAGGGGACGGGAGAGGATCGAGCATCCTAAGGACTGCTCTCCTCCCCGGGTGGAGTTAGCCATGCCCGCTCTGTAGCGCCCCCGTGGAGACCAGGGCACACAAGAAGCGGGCGACAGGGGAAAAATCCTAAAAGGCGGAAATGGCATCCTAACGACCGATGACAGCCACCTGGACCCCCCACATCCATGGAACCCCCAAGAGCCAGGGGAATCCCGATCCCAGCAGCATCAGGGCCGAAGGAAGAATGCCTGAAGGCAATTTCCTCAGCAAGGAGGGAATCTGTCCACGGCGCCACGGCCGGGCTACCCTGGTCGGCTGTGATCTGGGATCTGGGAGAAGCTGGCATCGGTGGGTTCGAATGGAGTAAGTGGGGGTAGTCTGGCAGAAGGTCTGAAGGAGTGGTTGGTCAGACGAGGGAGCGATAAAACAAAAAAAAAAAAAAAAAAAAAACACTTAAAACATACAGATTTTTATCTGTACTTCTAACCGCTGCAGTGAACAGCCCCTTTATGAGAATGTCAATTTAAGTCAATTTACGCTTTCAGTCTCAGTATACAATGTGTTCACCCTCAGGAGTCACAAAACCCATAATATCCAAGTGATGCCCCCCTAAATGTCACAGCATCTTTGCTTTTGATTTACTGTTCCATAATATTACAGTACCATCGTTTATGATGCAATGTTCCATATAATCACAGTACCTTTGTTTTGCAATGCCACAGCACCTCGGTTTGTGATGCAATGCCCCCTCCAGTCGATGAAGCCTCTGCCTCAAAGTTCCCCTTGCGTCCACCCCCGTCTCCTGCTCACACCAGATTGGTGAGACCACTACTGGGAGTGGTTTCGCCAGTCCATTTAATATGGAGGTGGTGCAGGGCGGGTGGATGGGAGAAAAATGAAATTCCTGCAGTTCTGCTCTTTCTGCTGCTGGGCCTGGCCTTAAATAGCCCAGCCACAAGTTCAAGCTTCACACTCTTGGCACCGATTGGTTGAATGGCTCCGGAGGGAGCATGGCTAAGGCTGCAGATCTCCCGGCTCTGGAGGGAGCCTCCCCACACAGCAATGGCCACCAATCAAGTCCTGGGCAGCTACAGCTGCCAGTCTCCCCCACCATGGATGTGGTCCTTCTCTCCCACCACGAATGCGGTCCTGAGTGCAGCACTGGCCACCGACAGCAAATTCCTGCAGTTCTGCTCTTTCTGCGGCTGGGCCTTAAATAGCCCAGCCGCAAGTTCAAGCTTTGCACCCTTGGCACCAATTGGTTGAATGGCTCTGGAGGGAGCCTTCTGCAGTAACGCGGCTATGTCCGCAGATCTTCCGGCTCCGGAGGGAGCTTCCCCACATGGCAACGGCTAATGATCACGTCCTGGGCGGCTACAGCTGCCGGTGTCCCCCACTGTGGATGTCTCCCTTCTTTCTTGCCACAGATGCGGTTCTTCTGGGTGCAGCACCGACTCCGACAGCAAATTTCTGCAGCTCCGCTCTTTCTGCAGCTGGGCCTGGCCTTAAATAGCCCAGCCGCAAGTTCAAGCTTCGCGCCCTTGGCGCCGACTGGTTGAATGGCTCCGGAGGGAGTTTCCTGTGGCGTGGCTACAGCCGCAGGTCTCCCGGCTCCAGAGGAAGCCTCCTCACACGGCAACAACCGTCAATCAAGTCCTGGCTATGGCCACCTGTCTACCCCACCACAAATGCGGCCCTTCTCCCCCACCATGGATGCGGTCCTTCTGGGTGTGGCACCAGCCAACAGCAAATTCCTGCAGCTCTCCTGTGTTGTCTCCTGTGAAGCTGTGTGTTCCAAAAACAAAATCAGAGTCACTCAACTGACCGTCCTGGGTGCTTGAATCAAATGCACATGAAAGCAGGAGACAACACGCTAATTAGTAAAATGAAAGTACCACCATACTTGTGTAGACGCCTTTATTCATACACACAGTATAGTACAAAAAGAATTAAAAGCATGCCAGTCTTGCTTCATGGGGTGCTCCGAACTCTTTTTGTACTGCACCCTGCATTTGAATAGAGGTCTACATAAGTATCTGATGAGTACTTTCATTATTTTCTAAGATGGAGTGCCATCCCTGCTCTTTTCTTAATGATGTTGCACCCCTCTGTTATCTTTTAAATGTTGAGACAGTATTTGTATAATTTATCTGCTTGTAATTGTAATGTGTAACTATCTATTTTGTTGCCATTTTGTTTGGCAAATTTTGCCCCAGACTGCCCATATGAACAGAGTGTGGTGGTAAACATTCAGTGCCTTCAGGCGACCTTCATAAGATCTGCCCTACTGGCCGTAAACCATCTTGGTCATCCTGCGCTGCACTACCTCCAGCCTGACCCTATACTTCCTTGGGTGAAGACTCCAAAACCGAGCACAGCATTCCAGATGCGGCCTTAACAGTGACCTATATAGAGGAAGTAGTACCTCCTTTTTCCTGCTGTCAACGCACTCCCTTTCCTCTGCCACTGTGCTCAATTTAACCCCTCCCATCCAGTACCGTCTTTTTTTTTTTTTTGACTAGGTGCATAACCTTGTATTCTCTGGCACTGAATTTCAACTCGGAACAGACTGAGCCCCCACACAGTCAAATCCTGAGTTTATCAATTATTAACCGTCCACCGAGATAAGGCCAAATGTCTGGAAGAAACTGAATCAGGAAGATGGACTCAATCAATGACTGAGTCCATCCTCCTGGCTGAATTTGAACTGCCAAACCATAGACTACCTCTCCAGCCTTTGCAGATCCCTCTGCATCTCCCCGATCCCTTTGCTGCATTGGCTCAGATGCCCTCTCCAAAGTCGCTGTCAAACATATCAAAGAGAAGAGGACTCAGGACAGATCCCTGCAATACCGCAATCATGACCTCCCTCTCTTCTGATTTGACAGTATTTACCACCGCTCTCTGCCGTCTCTCCTTAAACCAGTTTCCTACCCATCTATGTCCCTAGCCATACCCAGGTCCTCCAGCTTCTTCAGCGATTTTCTGAGTGGCACCGAGTTGAAAGCCTTGCTGAAACTGAAGTAGAGAAAATCCACAGCATGGCCCTTCTCTGCTATCTTTGTTACCCAGTCCAAGAAAACTATCAGGTTGGGCCGGGCCGTTGGCATAGCAGTAGAGCTACCGCTCGCGACACCAGCAATCCGGGTTCAAGAGTGAGACTGGATTGTTGTGGGGCTGGCTGGGGAGTTCAAATATCCCACAGAACACACCCTCCTCCCGGGGGGGGGGGGAGGCCGCATCTCACTGCAGCACTTCCACTTACAGGTGTGTGGGTGGTAGAACATGTTGGACATGGGAGGGAAGGGACATGATGCGCTGCATATCACACAAACATGCTACTGCACAGTCACACTGGGGTGTAGTCCCAAATACCAGCACTCCTATTAGGAAGGCTAGATTGGCAGACCATGGGGGATCTAAAGACTAGGAAAAAAAAAAAAAAAGACATCTGAGCTGGCAGGATGATCGCTGTCCTCTGTAGATCTCACACCAGGTGACTCAGGCTCCTCCCCAATTTCGGACCTGGACCTTGGTGGGCTGAGGGACTCCCTGCCACCCTGCCATGGAGAGCAAGCAGTGGGGGACTATGGAAGAGGTAAGCCTTGAGAGAAGTCAGAGTGACGGGGCTGGGAGGACCACCAGGAAGAAGGGCCAGCCAGAGAGCCAGGAGGGAAAAACTATAAAATCAAAAAGAAAATGATCAAGTTGGTTTTACAAGACCTCCCTGCCACAAACCCATGCAGTTTACTGTCCTGTAGACCACTGCTCTCTAGGTAGTCCACAAGGTCCTCTTTGATCAGTGACTCCATCACTCTACCCACTACAGACGTAAGACTGAAAGGTCTGTAATTCCCCAGTTGCTGTGGAACTATGTTCATAGAAACACAGAGGTTGACGGCAGATAAGGACCGCAAGGCCCATCCAGTCTGCCCATTTTTTCTACCTTATGAATGTGCCACACACCTATACACTGTCAATGACCTATCTATCCATATCCGTCTGTATTGCTCCCTTATGCCTATCCTATGCCTGTTTGAAGCCTTGCATGTATTCATAGCCACCACTTCCTGAGGTAGGCTGTTCCATGCATCCACCACTCTTTCTGTGAAAAAGAATTTCCTCACATTCCCCCTTAATCGGCCTCCCTCTATTCTCATGCTGTGTCCTCTTGTCCTGCTATTTTTCTTATATTTAAACATGTCAGACTCTTTCATATTGTTAATGCTCTTAAGGTGTTTGAATGTTTTGATCATATCACCTCTCTCCCTCCTTTGCTCAAGGGTATACATATTGAGCTCCGTTAATCTGTCCTCATATGTCTTCTGATGCAGTCCCTGCACCATTTTGGTTACCCTTCTCTGGACTGCCTCAATTTGGTTAATGTCCTTGTGAAGGTGTGGCCTCCAGTACTGCACGCAGTACTCCAGATGGGGCCTAACCAGTGTCTTGTAAAGAGGGATTATTACCTCCCTCTTACGACTTGTGATACCCTACTACACCCTAACATCCCCCTAGCCTTACCTACTGCTTTAGAGGTCTGCTTGGATGATTTCAGGTCATCGGTGATGATGATGCCCAAGTCTCTTTCTTCCTTTGTGACTGCCAGCAACTCCCCTCCCAGCCTATAGGTGGCTTCAGGGTTTCTCTTCCCTATGTGCATGATCTTGCACTTCTTTGCATTAAATCCCAGTTGCCACTCTTCTGACCATTTTGCTAGTTTATCCAGATCTCTTCTCATTCTGCCCACTCCATCTGGATCATCTACTCTGTTGCAGATCTTGGTGTCATCTGCAAACAGACAAGCCTTACCCTCTAGTCCATCTGCAATGTCACTAATGAAGATACTGAAGAGGACTGGCCCCAGGACTGATCCCGGAGGTACCCCACTTGTGACTTGCATCTCTTCTGACTGTATAGCATTTACCACCAGTCTCTGTTTTCTGCCCGTCAACCAGTTTGCCACCTAGTTGACCAACTTCTGACCCACCCCGAGCCTACCCAGCTTATTTATCAATCTTCTATATGGAACAGTGTCGAAAGCTTAGCTGAAGTCAAGGTAGGCGACATCAACTGCTCCCCCTTGGTCCACCACTCTGGTTACCCAGTCAAAGAAATCTATGAGATTAGTTTGACAAGACCTTCCTTTTGTAAACCCATGCTGTCTTGGATCTTGTGCCCCTATGGATTCCAGGTGTTGCACTATCCTTTCCTTAAGGAGTGCCTCCATAATCTTGCCCACTACTGAGGTAAGACTGACTGGTCTGTAGTTCCCTGCCTCCTCCCTGCTATCACTCTTGTGGAGCGGGATCACATGAGCCCTTTTCCAGTCTTCTGGGACCTCTCCTGTGATCAGAGACTCACTAAACAGTTCTGCTAATGGCTCTGCTAGTTCCACCCTTAGCTCCTTAAGTACCCTAGGATGTATGCCATCAGGTCCCATTGCCTTGTCCACCCTGAGCTTAGCGAGCTCTTGTAGGACCCTTTCTTTTGTGAAGGGAGTAGTGCTCACCTCCCTCCCCCGTGTCCACAGTGCTGATCTGTGGGCCCTGCACTACCCTCCAGTCTTTCAGAACTACCCCTGTCTGAACTGAGCTATAAAACAGCCCTACTAGGGGTTCAACCAGTTCAGCAGCCAAACCTTGAACACCTTGAGTGCATCCCATCCGGCCCTGGGGCTATCTTTAGGACTTCAAGACCCTTCTGGACTGTTTATCTGATAAATACTGGCTGCCTCAATTCTGGAACGCTCCCAACAGCTGCCTTGATGCCACTTTCAGGTAGGGGTCCACTGACTTCCTTTGTGAAGGCAGAGCAGAAGTAATTATTAAAGACGGCTGTTTTTTGTTCATCTTCTTCTATTATCCTCCCCCTCTCTTGCAGCCTAACAATACACCCTTCCTGCTTCTTTTTGCCTTAATATATCTGAAAAATTGTTTTTTCCCCATCCTTGACCACCTCCACAGTACACAGCTCCAAGTCCGTCTTCACCACCCTGACCATTCTCTTTGCTTCCCTAGTTTTTATTTGGTACTTCCCCCATTCCTCCTTCTCCACCTGCTTTTCCTTATACTTGGTGAAAGCCTTTTTCTTGGCTCACACTGCTTCTCCAACCTGAGAACCACATTGGTCTCTTGTACCCGTTTCTTCTAATGGTTCTCGTGCATGGCTTTGCTGTCAAGAATGGCCCACTAAATTGCCCCATCCTTCCTCTACACCTCGGATGCTGCCCACCCTGGTCAGTTTGTCTCAGATCAGCTACCTCATCCAGCTGAAGTCTGCTCTTCTAAAATCTAGGACTTCACATTTTGATAGGAGCATTCTGTTCCTGAGGGCCAGCCTGAACCAAGTAGAGTTATGGCCGCTGACACCAGTGGTTTCCCACCCTCATTCCACTCAACATTTCCGAGTTGGTGAGCACCAACTCAAGCATGGCCTCCTATCTAGTGGGTTCCTTAACCAGCAGCACCAGCAGGCAGTCCTGCAATCTATCCAACACAGTCTGACTTCTGATGCACCTGGTCGCTGGAATGTCCCAGTCGATGTCTGGCAGGTTCATATCATAGGTCTTTACATACAGAGAGAATGAAACAGCAGGACTTCAACTCAGATCAGCGAGGTAAAACTAAAAATTGGTATAGTGTAGGAACTGTATGACTGGAGTCACTGTGGAGAGGTGGTTAGGCGTATTCAAATCTCAGCCAAAGTTTGATAAAGTACGGTTGCATAAGACCTTACTGCAACAGTAGATCTTTGTGAGTATTTCTCGCAGCAGGTCATAATGCGCGGGATTCAGCCGCAGGCGTCATTTCCTCCAGATGACTTTCACAACAGTCGGCCCTGGGACCTCCTCCTAGCACCACCATATGGTGTTCACGTGGCAGGTATAACAAGGTGTAGGTCCCAGCCACTCCTCAGTTCTTTTTCCATCCCGGCGACCATATGTATAACCATATCTCAGGGCCTCCGATGGGCACCGAGGAGGAAAATTAAGGTAGCAGCTCGTGGAGTACTAGAGACAGGAGCAAGGAACTATTTTGAAGCAACAGCAAGGGGAAGGGAGGGTGGGGTTTCATGGCATGACCTGCTGCAAAAGATACTCTGGAAGATCTACTGTTACAATAAGTTTCTACGCAACCATACTATCTTCCTCAAGGCAATCTCTTGCAGCAGGTGATAACATGTGGGAAGATTCCCAAGCAGTTGTTATACCCAGTGGGAGGAGAAAGCAAATCATGAAAGCTCAGGACACTAGCCCTTGTAGGAAGGCCCATTCAAAAATGGTTCACCTCTTAGAAGCGATGTCTAGACTGTAATGTTTGGTGAAGGTATGTACAGTAGACTATGTGGCAGCTTCACAAATATCCAAGGCCGAAACGCCCCGGAAACACGACAGAGACGGCCATGCCTCTGGTAGAAGGTGGTTTTACAACTCCTGTCAGAGGTACTTCGTATTTAGCATGAATAAACGTAATGCAGTTGGCCAACCATGTGGACAAGCACTGCTTAGAAACACTGATGCCCTGGTTTCCAGGGGTGAAAGAAACAAAAAGTTGCTTGTATTTTCGCAACGTGGAAGTGCGGAGAAGGTAAATAATCAATGTTCTTTGAATATCTGAGAGTAGCAGCAGGGCTCCACCCGGATTCTGAGGCTCCGCAAAGTATACTGGCAATTGGATGATCTGATTTAAAGTAAACTCAGTAACAACCTTAGGCAAGAACGCTCGGTTAGTGCGTAAAGACACCCGGTCATTAAGAAACTGTATATATGGAGGTTTGCAGATCAGCGTGTGCAACTCTGAGACACGTCTGCCAGATGTGATGGCAACTAAAAACATAGTTTTCCATGACATATAACGGAGGTTGCTGGATTCAGTGGGCTCAAAGGGACTTGTGGTCAATTTTTGAAGCACAAAATTCAAATCCCAGAAAGGGATCACTGAAAGGGGGACATAGGTGCAGAATACCTTTCAAAAAGGTTCGAATTAAAGGTAACTGGGACAAAGAAATGTTGTCCACAGGCAAATGAAATGTGGCTATGGTCGAAAGGTGGACCTTCACAGAGGAATATTTTAGTCCACCCTCCGACAAGGAGAGCAAATAATCTAAGATACGCTGAGGGGAACACTCATAAGGATTTAAGGCCAGAGTAGACGCCCTAACAGAGAAGCGTTTCTACTGTCGGATTACCTAACTACAAACATCCTCTTAACTCCACACCAGTCCAGCTTCAGGAAACAGCACTCTATTCTCCTCACTCCTGCGTGTCACAAACCTTGTCCACAGTGCCTCTGACTGAGGGCTCCTCACTGCAGCTGTGTTTGTGGAGCTGGCCAAGGCTTTTGATTCTGTTTCCCACCCACTTCTCCTAACAAAACTAAAAGCTACAGACCTAGCTCCTATCACCTTACAGTGGTTCAACTCTTACCTTTCAAACAGGTTGCAATCAGTCAAAATCACTGCTTCCTCCCCCCCCCCCATCCTAGCTGGTGTCCCACAAGGCTCAGTTCTTGGTCCCATCCTCTTCTCCCTCTTCATAAATGACCTTCCCTCCTCCTGTACAAAATCCAGTATATACACGTGTATAGACGACACGATCCTCTACACCTAAGGATCCTCACCTCACGAAGTCCATGCAACCCTCCAATGCGATTTTGACAATAACTGGTACAGCTAAAATTAAACACCTCCAAAACTGTATCTATGCTATTTAGCACTACTCAAAAATTTAGTAGATCCTCCCCCCATCACCTCCCTTGATGGCACCCCTCTCGACCAGGTCACTAAACACAAATACCTGGGCGTTTGGCTCAACCCCCCACCTATCCTTCTCATTTCACATTGATGCAACCATTGCTAAACTATCACCCAAACATGGTACGCTATACCAACATAGAGACTCCCTTCCACTTCCTGCCAGATGTCAAATCGTAACTAAAATGATCCTCCCCATTGTTGACTACGCGGACATGGGCCTGGATATTCAAATGGGTTACACATTGCATAACAGGGATGCACCATGCGCAACCCACCAATGTGCCCCGGCATGATATTCTAAGGGGCAAGTTGCAAAGCGCAACCCCCGATGCGCGTAATGTCTGCGGTGCAAGTGCAGGGACGTGCTCCATATGTGGCACATCCTGATATTCAGTCGAGATATGCGGCGATATGCTGGCACAAACCTGCCTTGCGCCACACAGGGCGCAAACATGTGCCTGGTAAAACCAGGAACAAGTCCAGGCCACCCGACAGGCGAGCTGCCATATTGCAGGGCTAACACGCCGCAGAAAGTCAATGTGGTGGCCACCGCCCACCCAGAACACCCATCCCAAGCTCCCTGACCTGGGAGCACTGTGCTCTCACCCCATCGCCCAATCACAGGCGACTGTACATGTAAAACCCTGATGGTCCAGTGGCCCCCCAACAAAAAAAAAAAATCACCGATCATGGGCATATGAATGAATGATCCTGGCGGTCCAGGGATACTCCTCAATAGCCCGATCGGGCATATGAAAGAATGATCCCGATGGCCCAGGGATACCTCAGCCCGCCAACGCCGCATAAGTGTATATAACTCTGGTGGTCCAGTGGAACTTCCAATCAGCCGATCACGGCGACATAGCAACTGAAGTCATGGTGGTCCAGTGGACCCTCCCCACCGCCCACTGGGGTCTGCTGCCACCCAGCACCCCAGTCAGCGGTGGGTGGCAGCACCCCTCCCATGCCTCCCAGCCTTCACCGACTAACAGCGTGCAATTATGGTCCTGTACCTATTGGTCCACCGCGTGGACCAATGGGCGTACAGTCCATACTGTACTACACAGGCCAGATATGTGAATGAACGCATACAGAGAGACTGGCTCCATTTCAGAGAGCTGTAGAAGTAGAGGGAACCAAATCCGACTCGGCCAGAATGGTGCTAAGAGAATCATAGCTGTCCTGTCCTGAACTAGTTTGAGTAGTACTCTCTGAATGAGTGGAAAGGGCGGGAAGGCATACAGAAATCTTTCTGTCCAGGAAAGAGATAATGCGTCCTGCCACACAGTTCCAGGACCTTGCACGAGAGAACAGTAAAGCAGCAGTTTTGCGGCGAGGCAAACAGGTCCCACTCCAGTTGGCCCCACAAGTGGTAGACATGGTTTAGAACGTCGGGCAAGATTTCCCACTCATGGGCCTGAACAGAGGATCTGCTCAGGGCATCTGCCAGGGTGTTGGACACTCCAGGGATGTGTACTGCCAGAAGATGAATATTTCTCTGGATGGCCCAATAACACACCCTCATCGATTCTCTGCAGAGAGGGTAGGAATGGGTGCCACCTTGCTTGTTTATGAAGTGAACTACCGTAGAATTGTTTGACTACACTTGCAGACAAACTGGAGGGAGGTGAGCCCTGAACGCCTGTAAGGCATACAGAATCGCCCTCAATTCCAAGACACTGATGTGGAGGCGAGCGTCCACGGATGTCCAAGGTCCTTGCGATCTGACATGCATGAGGTGTGCACCCCACCCTGTCAAGGAAGCGTCTGTCATCAGAATGAGACTCGGGACAGGAGATTGAAATGGCATGCCTCGCCTGAGACTGTCCCTTGTCTTCCGCTAATGTAGGGCTTGAAGAGCCACAGAAGACAGCAGGACCGGGGCATCGAAATCATCCTGTTTCTGGTCCCACTGGACTCTGAGAGACCACAGAAGGACCCTCACAATCAACCTGGAATTGGGGACCATCAGCATTGTGGCCGCCACATGTCCCTGGAGACAGAGATATTCTCTTGCGGAGACTAAGCTGCTGGACTCTAAGCTTCGCGCCAAAGCAATCAGGGTGTCCGCCCAAGCTATGGGTAGAAATGCCTTTCCCATGGAGGAGTCTAGCACGGCTCCGATATATTGGAGGCATTGAGTAGGATCCATTTTGGACTTTGGATAGTTTACCGCACTCCATACTTGGGTGAACAACTGTAGGGTGCGAGAAAGCATGTGAGACAACTGGTGTCTGGACGACGCTTTCAGGAGCCAGTCGTCCAGGTAGGAAAAGACAGAGGTACTCCCTGCAGAGGGCCACTGCGACCACTGCTAGGCATTCTGTAAATACCCTCGGGGCTGAGGAAAGATCGAAAGGGAGGGCCCTGAACTGGTAATAATGACCCTGGAACACGAAACGGAGTAACCGTCTGTGAGCTGGGTGCTTCATGATAAGGAGGTATGCATCCTTCATATCCAGAGAGCAGAGCCGATCTCCTGTGTTCAGCAAAGGGAGAAGTGTCAGAAGGGACACTAAGCAGAACCTTTGGTAAATGATATAGAGGCTGAGATACCTCAGATCCAAAATAGGGCATAAATTCCCCATCCATTTGGGAACCAGGAAAAAGTGGAAGTAAAATCCCGCACCCTTCTGAGGAAGGGGGACTGGTTCGATGGCCTGTTTTGAAAGTAAGACATCGATCTCGGTCCATAGGATCAATGCCTGGTCTGGTGGGTAGTGAAAGACCCTGGGTGGCGATGGAAGAGGCATCTCCGTGAACTCCAGTGTGTGTCCCGTCTCGATCAGCTGCAGGAGCCACTGGTCAGAGGAGATAGCTTGCCACCCTTGCGTGTGCAGGAAAAACCTGCCCCCGATGGCTGTGGGTAGGGTCTCCATACCCACGACTGGAGGAAGACCTTCAGGCGGAAGGCTGGCCATGCTGGGGGGGGGGCAGCAGGGATGTAATGGGGTTTCTGGGCATTTCTAGGACATGGCAATTTTAACTGAGGTTCTCTCTTACTGACAGGTTGCCTATTGGATGAGGGATGGCCTCTGTAGGGGTGGCCCCTCAAGGAATCCCTAAAGGCCGTTTTTTGCTTTAGAGCGGTAAAGAGTCCACACCGATTGAAGGGTACGACCGGGAGTCTTGTAAATCTTTCAAGATGTACTGGGTCTGTGGACCGAACAGAGGAACTCCTTTAAAGGAATCATTCAAGACTGACTGCTGTACATCCTGGGAAAATCCAGACACCCTGAGCCAGGCGTGATGCCTGAGACATACACCAGCAAAGGCCGTACGAGCCGTAGTATCCATGGCATCATAAGTGACCCTTAGCAGGTGGCAGCCTACCGCCACTGCAGACAGTTTCAGTGTCAGCGCCTCCTGGACAAAACTTGCTGGGAGGGACTGGACTGTTGCCTAGAAGGCTTTTAGAATTTCTTCCTGATATTTCAGGAGGTGTCCCATGTAACTGAGTACACAGATGGACAAGGTGGCTAAGGAAAAAACATGTTTTTCTATGGCACCCAATTTCTTTGCTTTCATATCCTGAGGCTGAGCACTCATGTGTTGAGGACTAGAGGACCTATCCTGCGCGGCACAGATCACCACCGAGTCCACCTGAAGCGTAGACATGAAGTAGGGGTGATCCACTGGAGCTTGATAAAGCCTATCAGCCTTCCACGGATTGGAGGGAATCTTGAAAGGTTGCTTCCAGACAGCCATCATAGCCTCATCAAAGGAGGGACAACCAGAGTGGGGCATTCTGGCACGACAAGGTACTGAGCCAATTTCTTATGAGAAGCATCCTGCTCAGTGCCCTGGAAACTGAATGTTTTCTGGAGGAACATAGAAACATAGAATTTGACGGCAGATAAGGACCGCTTGGCCCACCCAGTCTGCCCATTTCCCTACCTGATGGATAAGCTGCAGATCCTAGTTAACCAGCAGCCTACTTCTTCCTACCCCAACCCCCTAGAATTGCCTTATGACTGTCCCATGCATGCTTGAATTCCACCACTGTTTTTGACTCCACAACCTCCTCTGGAAGGCTGTTCCATGCATCCACAACCCTCTCTGTGAAAAAATACTTCCTTAAATTACCTCTGAGCCGCCTCTTCTATCTTCAAATTGTGCCCCCTTGTTCTTGCACACCTCTTTTTTGAAAGATGCTACCCTCTTGGACTTTGTTGATTCCCTTGAGGTACTTGAAAGTTTCTATCATGCCCCCCCTCTCCCTTCTTTCCTCGAGGCTATACATATTAAGCTCCTTAAGTCTCACTTCACATGTCTTCCGGTGCAGACCCTGCACCATTTTAGTTGCCCTCCTCTGGACAGCTTCCATCCTGTCTATGTCTTTGCGGAGATTGGGTCTCCAGGTGGATCTTAATGTCCGAAAACGTTGGGTCATCTGGCGGAGAAGAAGGGAGTGCAGGGGTAGTTTCCCCCTGCACAGAGGCGGCAGCAGAGGAGGACTTAGGGGATTCTTCATGGTCCATGTCGTCCTCGTCCTCCATGTCAGCCAGATCCCAGTCCTGCTGGAAAAGGTCCTCCATGTCCACATCCTGGGTGTACAGACTCGGGGTGACAGGGGAAGAGCTGGTCATCCACTGGGCCGAAGGAGGCCTAGAGGGAGCAGAGACCAGAGCTGACCCCTCCCTGGGGGGGGGGCAATAGGTCTGAGTGAGATCCAGGATGGTGTTCACCAGTACCTTGACATCTATCATGGCCATCTGTCCAGTGGAGTTAGCCGTGGCAGACTGGGGAGAGCGTATGGGTACCACTGACGGAATGGAAGCAGCCAGTGGGACCAAACAAACAGCTGTCGACGAGGTGTGTATATAGGACCCCAGGATCGTCCATGAGGGTGCCAGTAGTAAGCCCTGTGGGGCAAGGCCGGTCATCTACGATGAGATAATCGACGGGCACATAGTCCCTGCTGCTGACAACAGCATCGTCGGAGTATCCATAATTGTCAACAACAGCTATGCATCAGACACAACAGAACTGTCGACGGCCATGAGGGAAGGCCGTTGACGAGCCTGACGCCATCATCAATGGATGACGGCTAGGCAGCAAGATAGGGGCAGCTCTGGAAGCTGCAGGATAACCCTACAGCATCTCATTGATGGAGGAGCCGTCGACGATGAAGGAGAGGAGCCCACAATAGTCGATGGTGTAGAAGACGATGTGCGAGGGGCTACCTTCTCCATACTCACTTTTGTAGTAGAGGATGACAAAATGATGGTAAAGACATGCTTAGTTTTAGAGACATGTTTCTTACCATGATCCTGTGCTGACATGGAGGGGTGTCCCGTGGAGCGGTGAGACCCTGAAGAGGACGCTGAGAGGCATCTAGATGAGGAGCGTTGCTGCGGCTCCAAGAGGGCTACCTTCTGCTCCATGGGAAATTCAGAGAGCTGTTGCAACCGTCAGTGTTTTGTGGCTCTGTTGAATTTATTACAGAAGGCACAGTCCACAGAGTCATGTTCAGGACCAAGGCAAGGAACACATACTGCATGGAGGTCTTCTTTAGCGATTCTGTGGCCACAGAACAACTTCTGAATAAAGGCTCCGAAGACATTAATAGTAATTAATAAAATAAAAAACAATTTAAAGTTGTGGGTAGACAGAACTCTTCTAAGGCATCTGGAAAGCAGGAAGAGGACTTGTTACATGCAGGTCGCGGTTGAAAAGAACTGAGGAGTGGCTGGGACCTCTCCCTTTTATACCAGCCAGGTGAACACCACCCAGTGGTGCTAGGGGGAGGTCCCAGGGTTGACTGCTGTGAAAGTCATCCGGAAGAAATGACGCCTGCGGCTGAATCCCACATGTTATGACCTGCTGCAAGAGATTGCCTCAAAGATCGAATAATCCCAGTTTAAAGCAGTAGAAATGGAAATAGAAATCCTCCATTACAGGCATTTTAGGGCAGAATGGAGGGGGAGCACATTGAACTGAACCTGTTTATTGTAGGATCTACCCATGGGTAAAGACCTTAACTGACCAACCAGGCTGCAGGATGTCCATTGAATAATGAAAATTATACAACAGACATAATCTGTAACATGACTGGTCCGCTGAAGTCTTTACCTCTGGGAAGCTCCTACAGTAATCCACATCTGAGAAAGGGCATTTACAAAAAGCAAAACAAAACATAATTAAAACATGTTTAAAAAAAAAAAAAACGTGTGGGTCCATTGTATGATCACAATAAGGAACTCCAGGCCATGGGTTATTGGAGGAAGAGTTACCCATGTCTCATGTGGTTAAGTCACTTGGCTGCACTTCGTTACACACCACACAAGGTGTGGGTCAATCCCTCAATAACCCACGCAATATCATGCTTTACTGCTTAATATTTTCTTTCTGTCCTTCCCTTTCTGATGCTGCGGTCTCCGCTGATCATCCAGATTGGGCAATTAATCTGATTAATAAAATGACAGAGCGAGCATTCACCCTTGAGGATACCTGCTGTTGTCTGCACTGTGGTGGAGAAAATGGTCACGCTGCTGTTTTCCCAATGAGTAAAGTTCCAGACTAAAGAGCGTGCAGGTGCCTTTGCTGCCGCAACAGAAACATGCCAGGTTTTAAAGACAAGTGTCCATATTCAGAAAAACAGTGTGGTCTCAGTGCATCTGTGAAACACTCGATCACAGATGCCCCAGCACTTCGCTACAAACAGCTTCATTGGGGGCAGGGTCCGGATCTAAGAGGCACGTTTAAAATAGTAAGAGGGTCCATCCTTACTAGTGTGCCTTCTCTAGTTAGTTACTTGTTCTATTATCATTCACATTACTGACTTGCTTTATTTGTTATTTTTTTCCCCAGTTATACCGATTTTTCAATCACCTGTCTGGGACACTTCTTTCTCACTCTGTCAGCAGTGCCCAAACACTATCTGGGATATGAATTCCAGGAGGCTGGGTCCATCTTTAAAGATCCTTTCAGTGGAATTACTATGTGATCCTAACTTAAACTTACAAAATACTGAATAGTATAAATTGACTGGTACCATAACATTTCCAATAGGAATTTATGGAAAAAAAGAAGTATCATTTTGTGTTTTATCTGCTCTCAGCCTCATTTGCATCAGAACACCCACTCTATTTTTGCTTGTTCCAGCCTCTCTTCTGTCCTCCTCTAAACCCCCAACCTCCCCCAACTGCAAGCATCTACTTTTGGGAGTGAATAAAAATGTTTTGTATCAATTCATAAGCACTGGGAGCAAACAATTTTTCTCTAGTTTTTGTACTGTATTGGTAAATTGCTTTTATGACTCTGTGTTTACTCTTGCACTGTTAATGGTTCGGCAATTAAACCAAGCCCTTTATAGCCAGCTTACT